>CM060980.1:180853081-182332247 GCA_030765065.1 Deroplatys truncata
GAGAAAGTCATGTGAGTGTAACACATCAGATTTTTTCATATAGAGTTCTTTTATGACCTGTAAAGTGCAGTTTAGATTTATTTCTTGTATTGTAGTCATGAATATCAGCATTTGTGTTAAAACTATTTTACTGCTTATTCATTCTTACCAGAGTTTCAAAAACGTATAGCGAAGGAACAGTCAAAATATTTAACACTATGAAGTAAGGTTTGCAGCTTGTGTTGCTGCAAAGGTTTAACATTATTATGATTGCCCTTTTTACTTTCTCTACTACGTATAGTAAGTAGGGGAAGTATTGCATTCCACCCAAAAATTCGATACCGAGATTTCACCGGAAATACATGTTTTGAGACCTCCTGAATCCAAAAAAAGCATTTTTGGAAACATGTCCGTGTGTGTGTCTGTGTGTGTGTGTGTGTGTGTGTCTGTATGTGTGTGTGTGTTTGTGTGTGTGTGTGTGTCTGTGAACAGCATAACTCAGAAACGTACAGTCGGATAAACACCAAACTTGGTATTTAGGTTCAGTATCTTCCAAGGATGCAACACAAAGGTTTTCAAGAAAATCCCCTCACCCCAGAGTACTCTTTACAGGAAGAGTTTTCGAAAATTTTAATTTCCTCAAAAATGGCTCTAACGATTTTGATTAAAATATCATATGTTTAAGATATTTTTATGACAAATAAAATGTATATCTTGAATTTCCTGGAAATGTCTCCAAAAGTATTCTTTATTGTGAACGACTTTTGTATAACTGGTAAACCATAAGAGATAGACAAAATTTTACTACACAAAAAATGTAGATCGCGTTAAAATACACAATTTATGTGATATACATTTTTTTAGTTGAGTGAACCATTTTCGAGATATTGCTTGTTATTTCCTTAAATTTTCCAATACTTATACTTTTTCTCAAATTCGTTATTCAATTTTTTATGTCCTGGATATGCAAACAGAATAGAATGCGCCACATAGCAACCAGCGCTTAAAAGATTTTACTATCGCTTATAACCTACCATGTTCCCCTTGCATCTACAAGAAAAGTAGCAATAAGATTGACATCTCGATATCTCGAGTAACATGAAGCATATGGAGAATAAACGTTTGTAAAAATAGTTTGTACAAGAGTAGAGAAAGTCATGTGAGTGTAACACATCAGATTTTTTTAGATAGTACATCAATGTGGATTCCCCAGTCAAGGTTACCATCAACCCAGATTCCAGGAAATTTAATTTTATTAGACATTGTTATTAATTCATTTTCTAAATAAACTTCGGCAAAATTTAAGTTTTTGTTAACTTTATGATAGAATCTTAAGGCAACAATTTTATTTTTATTAATGACAAACCTGTTAATAAATCAATTTACTACATAATCTGTTGCCAGATCGATGTTTACTTTAAGCTCTTATTTTTACCAGAAATTAAAAGGCTTGTGTCATCTGCATAAAGAGTAAATTTAGCGTTAGGGAAGTCATTGTTTATGGTCAGGTCATTAATATACAGTAAAAATAGTAAGGGGCCCAGTATCGAGTCCTGAGGTACCCCATATTTAACATTTTCCAAATCAGAACGTGAAAGCTTGAATTTCTTATTTCAGATTTGATTTCAGTTAGGTGTTTTCTATTGCTAAGATATGATTCAAACCACTTTAATGAAATTCCCCTTATACCATAATTGCACAATTTGTAAATTAATATAACGTGGTCAACCAGGTCAAAAAGCTTTAGATTGGTCAAGAAATAATCCCAAGCACTGTTTTCCTTCATCTACAATTTTATACACTTCTTCAATAATGTTCTGCATAGCAGAATTTGCAGATTTTCCTTGCTGAAACCCATATTGGGCTTTTGATGTAACATTATATTTACTTAAAAATTATACTTCACTATTGTACACTACTTAGGATATTTTCTAGAAAACGTTCGTTCACATGCTTTGGTATTTAACAGACTTTTCCTTTTTAAGTTATGCTGTTCACAGACACACACATATACAAATCCTTTATTTGCGCGGTTCAGGGGCCTCAAAACATGCATTTCCGATGGGCTTCTATTTTTTGGGTGGAATACAATACCTCCTCTACTTACGTAAGTACGTAGTAGAGAAAGCAATAAGCTTTGATAAGCATAGTTTGTAGAAGAGTGCCTGAGTAGTTTTTTATTGGGAACAATACTTTATGAAGTCGCTGTATCGAATATTTAAAAAATGAGCATTTTTATTTGGACTGTACCATGTAATAATAAAAACAGAATCAAATAAAAAAGGGTTATTTAAAAGCCAAGATGGTGTATAATATATTTTATTAACTCCATCTGGTCTCTAAAACAAATTTCGTGTTTAGTTTGTTTTTCTCTCGCCAGGCAGCGCCGTTGTCCCGCTTCAATCTCCGGTTCCAAGTGACCGAAAGGCCCTTGTTTGTGCAAACATTCCCGGACTAAATAAACACTATCCTGCGCATGCGTGCTTTTTCGATTCCAAAATACACTCAAGTATTCATTGCCAGCCAGCGGTCTATTATTTGCCGTTCTCCGGACGCTCATGCATTTACCCAAAGAGGGAAGAGAGAAAAAAAAGAAATTTGTACCCTCCCCCCCCACAACGTCGTTGTAGATATTCGCTCAGCCATTTATATACAATGTAAATATTGTTCGTTACAATCTGTGCCGCTATATACATCTCACACGTCCCTACAGACTTCACGGAAATAATGGAAACCAACGGTTTTTGTATCACGAAAAGTGAACAAAAGAATACCTACACTGGCTTACCTTGTTTTCATTGAGGAAAGAAAAGCTCAGGGAAAAAAATAAAACACGAGCGCGAATGGAAAACTCTTTTCGAAACAGGACTTTGGCAAATGTGGTTAAAAAACAAGTGAAATTCAAACCTTGTGTTATTCTTTTCGCAATGCAAGGAAACAGTATGTTATCTAACGGGCTTGTATTTATTGGTAGGAAAACAAAAGCCTCCAAGTTTAAGCGCGAATTCACTTGAAACAAATCGCTTACAGACGCTCCTTCCTCTATTAATTATTATATAAAGTAGAGGAAATATTGCACTCCACCCAAATATTCGATTTTTAAGGCCCCCTAAATTAAAAAAAATTTCTTGTGTTAGTTTCACATGACTTTCTCTACCCACTATCGTTTCTTTTATGTAGTTTCTACAAGCTATTCTATGATAGCTTAGTTTTCTATTTCGCTTTAACTGAAATAAACCTGCTATATACTCGCCTTATAATTCCATACGCTTTCCATGACATCGCGATAAACAACTGAATATCGACAGGACATAAAAATTATTGAACAATTCGAACCATTAATATCTAAAAATGGTAGATACCTCAAAAAAAGTTATTCGTAATAAATTGTGTGTTTTAAAGAGACCTATATTGTTTGTGTAGTACATTTTTGTCTATTGCTTAACCTCAAGATCATATAAAAATCCTTCCAAATAAAGAGGGCTTCACAGACTATTCCCAGAAAATAGAAGATACACACTTTAATTGTTATGTACATATCCTTAATGTCTGCATGGTACTTTAATCAAAATCTTTAAGACCATTTTTGAGAAAATAGAAAATTTCGAAATATGTTCCATGTAAGGGTAGTTTGGGCGAGAGAATTTTGAAAATCTTTGTGTCGCATCTATGAAAAGTACTGAACTTAAATACCAAGTTTGATATTTAACCGAGTGTTCGTTTTTTCAGTTATGCTGTTCTCTCTCTCCCCCTCCCTCTCCCTCTCTCTCTCTCTTACACACACACACACAGCCGCCTTTTTCTAAAAATGCTTTTGTTGGATTCAGGGACTCAAAACATGTATTTTCGATGAAATCTCGGTATTGAATTTTTGAATGTAATACCATACTTCCTCTACTTATTATAGGTGAATGAGCGGGATGGCTCAGGCGGTAACGCCTGTAGTCCGCATTCGGGAGGTTCCGGGTTCGATCCCCGGCGATTGTCCACTCTGACCATGGACTTTTTCGGGGGGTTTCCCGAGTTGTCAGGCGAATGCTGGCGTGGTTTCCTTCATTCCTGTTCCTCCATTTCGCTCCATTAATCATTTCATTCATCCTTCACCCCGATTGGTCTCTTTCATGGTTGGAAGTGTCGGTGATGGAGTTTCGGTGCAGCGTGGCAGGGGAAAAGGATGCTCTCTATGAACGGAAGATTTTCACCGGCCTGCGGCTAGTTGCCGTCCCCTCGGAGGTCGTTAGACGCTATGTGGAGGGGGATCCCCGGTCTGCCTACCCGTCTATATCTGGAAACTGTAGGGAGTCTGTCATTGCTGTGCCGTCACTCCTGGTTCCGGCCGCCCGGCGTCTCCTCTCAATTTCATCCCTTCCTTCCAGGGTGCTACTTCTTGGGGCGTCGGTACAGCATCATTATTCCTGGAACGGTGCCGAATCCCCTCCGCTTCACAATCCAATGCAATAGGTAGGTAGTAGAGAAAGTAAAAACGGCATTACTATAGAAAGGTCTGTCCTTGCGCGTCTGTGAATAACGTTGTCTGTTTAATTTCAGCGTTTTCCCAAGGTGCGGTAGATTTTCCAGATAATTACACGCGAGTGCCTTTTGCCAATTTAGATCTCATTAATGCCTCAATCACCGATCAGAATCGAACTTAATTGGTAGTTTTAAAGCAGGACGCTCAAAAACTAATAATTGATACTTTTTTCTCCTACATTCATTGGTATTATTCCTATAATCTCTGTTTCTTTTCGATTAGGTATCTAGGAAGCCTATTCACATGTATTTTCATGTTCAGTATCGGTTGGTATAAACTGTAACAATGGCGAGATTTGGTGATATATGAATTCAAAATATAAATGGAGCGGCACAGGATCTAACGCCGAATACTGCGAGGTGAAACAGGTAAGCCACTTCAGTGAGTATACTAAAAGTAAAAAAAAAAAAAAATCTGATGTGTTACACTCACATGACTTTCCCTACTCTTGTACAAACTATTTTTACAAACGCTTATTCTCCATATGCTTCATGTTAATCGAGATGTTAATCTTATTGCTAATTTTCTTGTAGATGCAAGGGAATTTGTAGGCTTTAAGCGATAGTCAGATATTTTAAGAGCTGGTTGCTATGTGGAGTATTCCATTCTCTTTCCATTACCAGGACAAAAAAATGAATAACGAATTTAAGAAAAAGTATAAGTATTGGAAAATTTAAGGGAATAACAAGCAATATCTCGAAAATGGTTCACTCAACAAAAAACTTTATATGACATAAATTGTGTATTTTAACGCGATCTACATTTTTTGTGTAGTAAAATTTTGTCTATCTCTTATGGTTTACCAGTTATGCAAAAGTCGTTCACAATGAAGAATATTTTAGAGACATTACCAGAAAATTCGAGATATTCATTTCTTTTGTCATGAAAATATCTTATACATATGATATTTTAATCGAAATCGTTAGAACCATTTTTGAGAAAATTAAAACTTTCGAACAATGTTCCATGTAAAGGATAATCTGGGGTGGGGGGATTTTCTTGAAAACCTTCATGTTGTATCTCTGGAAGATACTGAGCCTAAATACCAAGTTTGGTGTTTATCTGACTGTTCGTTTCTGAGTTATGCTGTTCACAGACACACACACACACACACACACACACACACAGACACATACATGGACGTGTTTCCAAAAATGCTTTTTTGGATTCAGGGGATCTCAAAACACGTATTTCAGGTGAAATCTCAATATCGAATTTTTGGGTGGAATGCAATACTTCCCCTACTTACTATACGTAGTAGAGAAAGTAAAAAAAAAAAAAAAAAAAAAAAAACTGACACCGTTGTCACATTGTAATTATCTTACCGAATTTTCCCTTTCTTATACTGTTTGTGGGTAATTTAACTGAGCTTTCAAACTCCAACGAAATCACTTTCAAACTCAAAATAAATTAAAGGCCTCAAAATAATTATCATGACAGCAAGCACTCATTAATCTCAATTAAATTAACGAAAAACTATCAGCACTTGAGGTATTACGAAGAAAATCCCCCACTCCAAGCTACCCCTTTCCTGGAAAATTTTTAGTTATTTTGTTATATTCTCAGAAATCGCTAATAATTTCAATTAAAACACCATATGTTTAAGATAATTGCATGGCAAATGAAATGTACGAGGTGTGATCAAAAAGTTTCCAGAATGACGTCATAAATACTACACAACAGTTTGTTTTGTCTAATCTGCACTGTCACCCTCGAAGTAGTTTCCTGGGGAGTTGATACACTTGTCCCAGCGCTTTTGTCAATGCTGGAAGCATCTCTGGAAGTCCTCTTCTTTCAACATGTTCAGAGCCTTCTGCGATTCGCGATGGATGACAATGTCCTCAAAACGGTGTCCTCGGAGCCACATTTTAAGTCACGGGAAAAGAAAAACGTCCGATGCTGCCAAATCTGGAGAATTGGCGCGATGGGGAACAGTATTCATCCTATTTTTATCCAAAAATTGGTGAACATTTCTCCGGCCGTTTGCGTCGCACATTCTCCCTTAATCTTTGCAGCACTTGTATGTGGAACACTCGATTCACTGTTTGACCCTGTGGCACAAAATCCTTATGTACAATGCCTTTAATGTAAAAAAAAAAAACAATCATCATTGACTTCACTTTGGATCGAACTTTTCTGGCCTTTTTCGGGCGTGGAGATGAAGGACTCCTCCATTGTGAAGATTGTTGCTTCGCTTCTGGATCGTACCCATAAATCCATGTTTCATCACCAGTAATAATTTTCTCCATAAACTGTGGGTCATTTTGTAGCTGTTCTTTAAGATCTGTGCAGGCAATCACACGGCTTTCCTTTTGGTCATTTGAAAGCAGGCGGGGCACGAACTTGGCGGCAATTCTTCTCATGTCCAAATTGTCTTTCAAAATGCTTTGAACACTTCCAAAGGAGAGGCCTAAGAGTCAGAAAGTTCTCTTATTGTAATGCGCCTATCATTTAAGACCATTTCCCTCACCTGATTGATATTTTCATCAGTTTTTGCTGGAACAGAGTCGCCCCGAACGATCTGCATCTTTAACTGATGTCACACGACATTTAAATTTCGGAAACCACTCAAATGCTTGAGTTTTGCCCATAAGGTCCTCCCCATAAGCTGTTCTTAACATTTCATAGGCTTCTGTTGCAGTTTTACCGAGTTTAAAGCAAAATTTGATGTTCGTTCTTTGTTCTTCGTAATCTGTCATTTTTGCTACGCGGAAAAATCGCAGCGCGTGCAAAACACGTGTTCACTTCATAGCGTCTACCTCGTGACTGCATGGTCACAGGAAGTCACGTGACCTCTCATTTTTATCGGGAAGGAACGCTGCATGTACAGTCTGGGTAAGAATTAAAGTATCTCAGCGTCAGCATTGTTGTGAAGCTATTCCGGAAACTTTTTGTACACATCTCGTATATCTTGAATTTTCTGCGAATAGCCTGAAAAGTCCTACACATTTTGGATGAATTTTTTTATACATGGTAAACCGTAAGAGATGGAAAAAAATGTCTACTAAAAATGTTGTTTCGACGCTACAATATGGTCAAAGAGAGGGGACCTCATCCCAACAAAAGTAATGACTGGACCCATTCATTAGCTGGGCCATGTCTGTTACCTCCGAAGGTAGGATGGTATTGACAATGTGGATGGAACGAGAGGACCTATAGCCTTTGCCATGTGCTACGAACCACGTTCAGTTTTGGAATTACCATATGGACAAGTCAGAGGTGAAGACCCGGATAGGGAACGACTTAAACTCGCCACCCCGAGATGAGAACCGAACCACGGATCCTCAGCAAGAGCTGCGAACGAAACCACTGAGCTACTTCATATTTTAAAGTCATTTTTTTCACGATTTCAAGGAAAAAGTACGGAATTTCGAAACCATGCTATGGCGACTTGCTTTTTGTGAGCGTTTATGCCTATTAACATGAAATATATAAACAAATCTTATGTTTTACATTCATATGACCATCTCCACCCACTATTCTACAAACTATTCTCGCAAAAGCTTATTGTTCTATCTCTTTTAATAGAGATACACTTCCTTTGCACATTTCGTTGTAGATATAGCCAGGATAGGGTAAACCAAAGCAGTAGTCAGATTTTTAAAAAGCGGATCGCTATGTAATGGCTTTGAAAGTTCATACTCTTTACATGCCCACGAGCAAAAGTTAATAGCGACCTATAACTTGTAGAAAGGATAAGTATTTGAAAATTAAAACCAATAATAAAGATTATCTCGTAAATTATTGACGCCCCTCCCCCCCCCCCCCAAACAAAAGGTTTGCTTTAAACGAGATTTTCATTTTTACCGTAGTAATATTTTGTCTCTCTCTTACAGTTTGATAATTATATAAAAGTCATTCAAAATAAAGAAAACTTCACAGGTTATTTCAGAAAATTCAAAATATACATTTCATTTGTCATCAAATAATATCTTAAACATATGGTATTTCAATCAAAATAACAATCTTTGAGCAATTCAAAAATAACGAAATTTTTTCCATGTAAAGGATAGTTTGGATGGGGGAACTTTCTAGAAAATCTTTGCGTCGCACCCTTAGAAGATGGTAAGTTTGGTATTTAACCGACTTTTCGTTTTTGAGTTATGCTTGTTGATGCGGTATTGCTTACGTAATATTTGTGTTTTGTTAGCCCCACGTTGTGGAAGCCAATTTGCGAGAGAATATTGCTTGTTTACGTAATGTTTCTTTGTATTTGTTAGCCCCACATTTGGGAACCAATTTGCGAGAGAAATTGCTTTACATAACGTTGTTTACATCAGTGTTGAAGCCATCTTGTGACGTCACTCATTTGTCTGGTTTATAGCTCCATCTGGCGTTAGCCATTTGCATCAGTTTTGAAATAATTCACTTTAAATGTCCTCCAGCTAGCTGTTTTAGGTCGAACATATCTCTTTGCAGGTGGTGAAGCGGAAAGGAATCTTTTATCCAGAAATTACACTTAATGACGAAATTTGTTTTATAATCTTTTATTGTCGAACACGTGCACTAACACTTTTACATATTGATGTAAATACTCGCCAAACTGAAACTGTTTGTAATAACTTCTAACTTTTAACTCACGTACTTCAACTTTGTGTATATTTAACTGTATAATACTTTAGATTCTCGTAATTCTGCTGCTCGTAACTTATGACGAACTGAAGACAGCGTGCTAGAAATTTTGATGAACTGGGCGACCGACGTGCAAGGTATTGAGAATTTTGTTGAACTGCGGGGCGATCTACCTCGGACCTGGCTTATATACTCCCACTCCTCGACATGCCTAAAGATTATAAATGAACTACTATTGGCTAATAAAACGCGCCAACATTAGCGTCTCTTTTAATATCCAATGAAAACCACGAATACATATGCTTTAGGAACTATTCTAGAAATTTCTACCGAAAAGGCGCGAAACATTACATAACTTCCTTGTTCCCAATAACGATAAACAGCTCACCCCCCTTCGCTGCATTATTGCGCCATTACTGACAGTTTCAGTAAAGCCGTATATTATTATTTACCAATAATAATTACAATTAATAAACATCTGAAATCAATGACACATAAAAATACATCTTCATATTACAATCATTATTTACATTTAAGTAATTTGTGATACAAATTACCGTATCATTGTTCACGGATACTCCAACCGTTTTCCAAAAATCTGATATGTTGTACTCACATGACCTTTTCTACTCTTGTACAAACTATTTTCTACAAATGCTTATTCTTCATCTACTTCATGTTGATAGAGATAATCGTTTGCAGAAACTTACTGCTAATTTTCTTGTAGATGCAAGGGGAATTGGTAGGCTTTAAGCGATAGTCAAATCTTTTAAAAGCTCGTTGCTATGTGGAGCATTCCATTCTGTTTGCCTATCCAGGACATAAAGTAACGTATAACGAATTCCCATTTGAGAAAAACTATAAGTATTGGAAAATTCAAACAAGATTCAGTCGAAAAAAAAATGTATGTGACATAAAATGTGTGTTTTAACGAGATCAACATTTTGTGTAGTAAAGTTTTATCGATCTCCTACGGTTTACCAGTTATACGAAAGTCATTCAGAATGAACAGGACTTTTGGGGACATTCCCAGAAAATTCAAGATATACATTTCATTTGCCATGAAAATATCTTAAACATATGATATTTTAATCAAAATCGTTAGTGCCATTTTTGAGAAAAGTCACAAATTTCGAAAAATCTTTCATGTAGACGTAGTCTGGAGTGGGAGATTTATCTTTTTTTATTAAATCTTTGTGACGCATCCTTGGAAGATATTAAACCTGAATACCAAGTTTGGTATTTATCCGACTTTTCGTTTTTGAGTTATACTGTACACTGACAGACATACGGAATGTTTCCAAAATGCTTTATTTGGATTCAGGGGGTCTCAAAACATGTATTTCCGGTGAAATCTCGGTATCGAATTTTTGGGTGGAATACAATACTTCTCCTGCTTACTATACGTAGTAGAGAAAGTAAAAATGCTGTTTTTTTATTTATGCAGTGTCAAAACATGCATTTCCAGTGGAATCTCGAAGTCGAATTTTTTGCGTGTAATGCAAACTTGTACTTGTTATGGCTATACAGTAGAAGAAGTCAAAAGCTTTTGTAAGAATAGTTTGTGGGAGACTGGATAAAAGCTCATATGAATATATGAAACATATGATAAGAATTCTATTACTTTAACGATTAGACAGACATTGTTTATCAAACATCTGCAACGAAAGGTCACGATGAGACACCTGCTATAACTTTTCCTCCCTAGGGGGCATCATGCCAGGTTCCTGTGAAGGAGCAGTAACAAAAGAAACGCAAACATTGAAATATAGTCTCTTATATCAGAATATTACTCCAGCACCTTCCTGGTATAGCAGAACGTCATTTTTTCTTCAAATATTTGAACTGCTCCAAAAGAGAGAATCAGAATGTTTGGATAGATGTAATTAGGCTATACAGACTGTGGAAAAAGTAAACGAAGGTAAACGAATAGGAAAGAACACAGCGCATGCTTTAAGGGAGATTACTGCTTCAGGTACCCATACATAAAGTGGTCATTAATTACACCTGTGTATTAGTATTATATATTTAAATGTAGTAGTAGTTCAATATATTTTTCTCTATCTATTTTACATCGCATTAACTACGTGGTCATGTCGCGACTAATCTGTTGGGAGATACTTCTTGATGGCTCAAAGATAGCGGACAGTTGTCGCGGTAACTTTCGTGTTATCTTATTTGCTGAGCGCCTGTTATTGTATTACTAGTTTGAATTTTGGGTTCTTTGTCCTCCGGCTAGCTATTATTACTCAGTCGAGCAAATCTCTTGTGTAAACGGAAAGGAGTTGTTACTAAAAGATAACACTGATAAAATAATTTGTTTTTACTCTTTTATTGCCGTCACAATTAATTAATTTCACATAATTACTCTTGATACACGCCCGACTAAAACTGTTATATTTTCGAATGTAACTATAATCACTTATTTGCCGCGCATTATTAATTCGAGTATTTCACATTTTGTAACTAACTTTACGACGCGAGAGATTCTGTAGAATTGCGTAATGTGTACTTCGTGAATGATTCTGTTGAACTGCGCGACGTGTAACCCGTGAATGATTCTGTTGAACTGCGCGACTGTAACCCGTGAATGATTCTGTTGAACTGTGTGATACTTGTCTCTGGATTTAGAATTTATACTCCCTCACCCCGATATGCCTAAAGATTATAATGGAGCTGCTATTGGTTAATAAAGCGCGCCAACATTAGCGTCTACGCTATACGTATAGGTGGGCACAGAAGTATACAGTTCCGTAGTGAACTTAAGCTTTTATTACAAAGTATAAGCAAGATGAGCAAAATAATAAATCTGAACTGTAACAGATGAAATAATCATGTTCATGTGTGATTTACATGCCTAGACAATTATTACAATGGATTACAATATATTTTCTGAATGTATCAAAAGCAAAACCTCTTCTCAAAATCAAAAAATCTGATGTGTTACACTCATATGACTTTCTCTACTCTTGTACAAACTATTTTTACAAACGCTTATTCTCCATATGCTTCATGTTCATCGAGATGTTAATCTTATTGCCAATTTTCTTGTATATGCAAGGGGAATTGGTAGGCTTTAAGCGATAGCCAAATATTTTAAGAGATGGTTGCTATGTGGCGTATTCCATTCTCTTTGCATTACCAGGACAAAAAAATCTGATGTGTTACACTCACAGGACTGTCTCTAATCTTGTACAAACTATTTTTACAAACTCTTCTTTTACATCTATTTCATATTAATCGAGATAAACATTTGCAGAAACCATGTTTTGACGTGCAAAGAGAATTACATTTTACACATAGCGACCAGTATTAAAAATATTTGACTATCGCTTAAGGCCTACTATGCTCCCCTTGTTTTGTATTTGCAAGGGCAATATAGAAATACAGTTACCTTTAAGCATAGACATATCTCTTAATAGCTGGTAGCTATGCGCAGCATAATTCTCTTTGCCACAGATTAATACTCTTTGCATATCCAAGACAAAAAATGAATAACGAATTCCCATTTGAGAAAATAAGTATTGAAAAATTTAAGGGAATAACAAACAATATCTCGAAAATGGTTCACTCAACAAAAAAATGTATATGACATAGATTGTGTATTTTAACACGATCTACATTTTTTGTGTAGTAAAATTTTGTCTATCTCTTATGGTTTATCAGTTATGCAAAAGTCGTTCACAATGAAGAACACTTTTGGAGACATTCCCAGAAAATTCGAGATATACATTTCATTTGTCATAAAATATCTTAAACATATTATATTTTAATCAAAATCGTTAGAGCCATTCTTGAGAAAATTAAAATTTTCGAAAAATTGTTCAAAGTAAAGGGTACTCTAGGGTGGGGGGATTTTCTTGAAAACCTTCGTGTCGCATCTCTGGAAGATACTGAACCTAAATACCAAGTTTGGACACAGACAAACACACAGACACACACAAGGACATGTTTCCAAAAATGCTTTTTTTGGATTCAGGACATCTCAAAACCTGTATTTGCGATGAAATCTCGGTATCGAATTTGTGGGTGGAATACAATACTTCCCCTACTTACTATACGTAGTAGAGAAAGTAAAAATCTAGAGTACAGAGTATAAAAAATTACACAAACTCACAAAAAATATTATTCGTTCAGAACAAAGAGGACTTCACCGGCTGTTCGCAGAAAATTAAAGATATGCCTACGTATACATTTTACTTGTCAAACAAATATCTCTAACATATTACATTTTAATAAAAGCTATTAGCTATTTTGTAAAAAATCAAAATCAGCGAAACGCTTTTCCATAAAAATCTTCATGTTGCATCATTGTTAGACGTCAAATTTAAGTACGAAGTTTGGTATTCAACCGATTTTTCGATCTCGAGTTATACTGTTCAAACATACACAAAATTTTTTTTCTTCTAAAGAGGACCTCAAAAAGTCTATTTCCCGAGAAATCTTAAATAGAACTTTTGTGTGGATTGCAATGCTTCCTCTGCTTACTATGTGATCGAAAGTGATCAAAAAAGTAAACTAAATAATCGCTTTAGTGCAAATTTACCGAGGTTCAGGTAGTTATGTCTGTGGCTGCATTCGGGAGGTCGTGGGTTCGATTTCCGCGCTCGACCTTCCTGATCCATGGATTTTTTCGGGGGTTCTACCGGTCGCTAGCGAATTCTGGGAAGGTTCGTTACATCCCCGGATTTTCCTGTCCCTCCATTTCACCTCCATTTTTATTTACTTCGCCTATCGTCTGCTTGGCTGTTTCAGAGTTACAAGTGTCGGCGGGAGTCTTGGCATTGTATGGCAAGGGAAAAGAATGCTGAGTGTAACACTTCAACTCCCGGAATGGGAGCGGTCTCCTAGTCCCGAGCCCCAGTGAGATGTGGAAGCCTGCAGGGGGGCCGGTTGCTCAAGCCGCCATCCAGGGAGTTTCAATCTGGAAAACGTAGGGACCCTACCTCTGCTCTGTCATGCCTCTGGTCCGGCTGCCCTCTGGCTCCTCTCACCTCTTCCTCCCGAGGGCGCCCCGACAGGACTTAAAACAAGGAGCTAAGTCCCTCTCTGCTCCTAGCTCTAATCCTAGTGCAAAGTTGGAACTATTTTGGACTCTATAGCTGAACTTATGACTATTTTATGGAACGGTTCTATTCTTAGAATCGGTTATGTTACTGTTTTCCTGTTTCTAACTACCAAACTGGGAGGGTCTAGTCATGTAGGACTCGTTTCCTCATTCATACGACGGTAAACTTGTGCACCACTAACACATCTGGTGTTAAAGTAGTTAATTACTCCGCGATTGGCACGACCGTAACTATTTTCCCTGTTTCTGCACGTGCCAACAGCAACAATGAAAAGTAACCGCAGACGCAGTAAAAATGCAAGGCTTTACACTCATATTATTCAATGGCAGCATTCGCCATAAGAGTCACGTAAACCGCAACTGTAAACTCCAAACTTTAGGCTTGCGTTGTCTGCAAAGAAAAAGAATTCTGCATTTCTTTCTCCAAGTATTGCCAACTTCTGAACAGCTAACACGACAGCGAATGCGAGAGTTTAAGCAATTTACCTACTGTTCACGGACCGCAGAAAAAATGCCTATACAACAAATTATCGTTTTCCAAGGACGTAAGCAAACATGGCAAGGCATAATGGTTAATGATACAAGTGTTAAAAATTGAAGTATATTTTGCTCGTACAATTTCTACACCCGGTTTACAGCCTCGTTCTGTAAACAACCTTACTCGCAAAATAAAGCTGATCTTTTAACATTTGTTGTCATACGCTATTTTTAGACACACCAAATACTAAATTATAAAGTATTAACTGAAATCTTATGAAAACAGCAGCATATATTGAGACACGCACATCCTGAGCTTTATGATGTTGTGTGGCCTTCGTTTTTTTTTTGTTTTTTTTTACCCTCTTAGCACAGTCCTGACAATGTGATCACTTACACAATCATAGCATTGACAAATCTGTTGTTTGCAATGCCATACTGTTTTCTCGACTTTTTACTTTCTCTACTACGTATAGTAAGTAGGGGAAGTATTGCATTCCACCCAAAAATTCGATACCGAGATTTCACCCGAAATACGTGTTTTGAGACCCCCTGAATTCAAAAAAAAAGGATTTTTGGAAACATGTCCGTGTGTGTGTGTCTGTGAACAGCATAACTCAGAAACGAACAGTCGGATAAAAATCAAACTTGGTAATTAGGTTTAGTATCTTCCAGAGATGCGACACTAAGGTTTTCAAGAAAATCCCTCACCCCAGATTACCCTTTACATGGAACATTTTTCGAAAAGTTTTATTGTCTCAAAAATGGCTTTAACGATTTTGATTAAAATATAATATGTTTAAAATATTTTCATGACAAATGAAATATATATCTTGAATTTTCTGGGAATGTTTCCAAAAGTATTCTACATTGTGAATGACTTTTGCATAACTGGTAAACCATAAGAGATAGACAAAATTTTACTACACAAAAAATGTAGATCCCGTTAAAATACACAATTTATGTCATATACATTTTTTTTGTTGAGGGAACCATTTTCGAGTTATTGCTTGTTATTCCCCTAAATTTTCCAATACTTATACTTATTCTCAAATTCGTTATTCATTTTTTTTTGTCCTGGTAATGCAAAGAGAACACAGCAACCAGCTCTTAAAATATTTGACTATCGCTTAAAGCCTAGCAATTCCTCTTGCACCTACAAGAAAAATAGCAATAAGATTAACATCTCGATTAACATGAAGCATATGGAGAATAAGCGTTTGTAAAAATAGTTTGTACAAGAGTAGAGAAAGTCATGTGAGTGTAACACATAAGATTTTCTTGGTAATAATCCAACGCTATCCTCTCCGCTGCTTGCAAAATTGTTCTGCCCAAATCACTCAAATAATCCGCCGTTACATTAATCGATACAAGACCTGCGCTTAATATACACATAATTTCCATCGCAAGAAACAAGGTTGGTAACAAAGGAGTGTTATAAAACTGTTATTTCATTGAGTGTTATAATCTTCAATTTATAGCATGGGTGTCTCGTGTTAGCAACTCTCCTTTTAGTGCAGGTGTTTTAAAAAGCTTTTTAAGGCCTCCTGTATACACATTTGTTTCCTGAGTAAAGTCCTCTTAACACCATAATATTTCAAATCGATAGCGACTTCGACTAGACATTTCTTCTGCATGGGATAGTACAATCATGATGCTCTTTCATTTGGTCTTGCCAAACCATTTTAAATACTGATATGAGAGGCTGCTCTAGTATTATTTTATATCCTTCAAAAACACTTGATGAATTTTAATTCTGGGCTTATTAGTTATATTATTCAACCTGAAACTTGCGGTACGCTCTTTAGAAACCCGTGGCAAGTTCTTGAGTTACCCTTACGGCTGCATTGTGAATGCTCTTACCATACGCCTACCGAAACTGATGGCTCTGCGGTAACGTGTAAAACTTGCATTCGGGAGGTCCTGGGTTCGATTTCCGTAGATCGCAAACTCTGACCTTGGGCTTTTCGTGGTTTTCTCTGGTCGGTAGGCGAATGCTGGGATGGTTTCTAATTTACTACGATTTCGTTTCCATCATTTTCCTTTCAGTTCGTTTGCTTCTCATCTTTCAGGTGAGCTAAGTCTCGTGGTGTATGACGGTGCCGGACAGATGGCGTGGACGCTTCTAAAAGGAAAGAATACTCCCGTAGACACTAGAGGGCTGTTTGGTCGAGTTGTTGATCGCCCAGCTCCAGCTGCGGGACGGGTTTTCGAGTCTGAAACTGCTGGGGGCTTCCGCGCGTCTCTGTGGCATATCTGCCTGCGGCCTATAGCCTCCTCTGGTTCCTTCACTTCATCCCTTCCTACACGATAGATCTCTGTAGGTGGCAGTGCGCGAGGTGTTCCCCTCCGTTGTATAACACATACCTCTCGCCTGCCCTTATGCTATGTTATGTTAACATTACCTCTTTGTGAATGGGTCCTTACACTTTTTGTCGAGACTAAATCAGTTGCTGATAAACGAAAACGCTTTGAGTAACGATGATCTCACGGTGCCAGTTTTGTCTGGGCAACCTTTATGAGTTGAAGAGGAAACGAGAAAAGGAGTGAAGATAGAGGAGACTGGTTTTGCGGTGAAGGAATCACTCCTGGGAAGTAATTTAGAATTGATTTATATGCAAAATATGTCATTTACTTTTTGGGAAGGAGCTGAGTTATATCGACTCAATACAAATTGTTGGCCTATTTTGTTTAAACCTAATTTGTGTTGGCAATGTCCAAAGATTGTAAAAGTTCTGCCGAATACAGTCAATGGACGGAAAATTTGGAAGGCGAGCATATCAGTGGCATAAAATTAGATTGCCTCTGTGCTATAGTGGTTTGGATGCTAGTTTCCAAATTCAGAGGTTTCACCTTCGATTCCCGTCTGGAGGCTGGGAATTTTTCATTCCGAGGGATATTTTCCATTCTCCCTAGAGTATGGAAGAATGAGTGAGAGTGTAAATGTATGTGTGAAAGTAATGTTTAAATAGAAAACCCACACGTAAATAAACCCAAAATATTTACACGACGGAAAAACGACTGAACATCATTGTCGATGAGCAGTTGTTACAAAGGCAAAGCCGCCGGTATGTTAAAGGCGGCATATAAATGGAAGAAATAAAACAAATCTGATGTGTTACACTCACATGACTTTCTCTACTCTTGTACAATCTATTTTTACAAACGCCTATTCTCCATATGCTTCATGTTAATCGAGATATCCAGATGTGAATCTTATTGCTAATTTTCTTGTAGATGCAAGGGGAATATGGTAGGTTATAAGCGATAGTCAAATATTTTAACGCTGGTTGCTGTGTGGCGCCTTCCATTCTCTTTGCATGTCCAGGGCATAAAAAAAGGAATAACGAATTTCAGAAAAAGTATAAGTATTGGAAAATTGAAGGGAATAACAAGCAATATCTCGAAAACGGTTCACTCAACAAAAGAAATGTATATGACATAAATTGTGTATTTTAACGCGATCTACATTTCTTGTGTAGTACAATTTTGTCTATCTCTTATGGTTTACCAGTTATGCAAAAGTCGTTCACATTGAAGAATACTTTTGGAGACATTCCCAGGAAATTCGAGATATACATTTCATTTCTCATGACATTATCTTAAACATATGATATTTTCATCAAGATCGTTAGAGCCATTTTTGAGAAAATTAAAATTTTCGAAAAATGCTCCATGTAAAGGGTAATCTGGGGTGGGGGGATTTTCTTGAAAACCTTCGTGTCGCATCTCGGAAGATACTTGGAAGATACCAAGTTTGGTGTTTATCCGAGTGTTCGTTTTTGAGTTATGCTGTTCACAGACACACAGACACACACACACACACTCACACACACAGACACACACGGACATGTTTCCAAAAATGCTTTTTTTTGGATTCAGGAGATCTCAAAACATGTATTTTCGGTGAAATCTCGGTATCGAATTTTTGGATGGAATGCAATACTTCCCCTACTTACTATACGTAGTAGAGAAAGTAAAAATACTAGATTCTAAATAACCCTTCCAAAACAATAGCAAAATACATTCACCTGCAATTATTGTTATTTACGCATAATAATAACAGCAAAATACACTTGGTAAACTGTTATTTCTTTGACTTGGTTCTTTCAAGCGGTTGTGATTCTTTGTACATTACAAAAGATGAGTCTCCCTTACATGCTACATTCAGCCATGCACGCGCGAATTCGTACGTGTTGTTAACGACTTTAAACATGCCACATTGCATTTGAATTCTTATTATAACTGGCGCTCCTTAAATTCACATCCGTCATTATCCTAATAACCGTCATGTATAACTTTTCGTATCGATAATGATTGTATGTTCCAAAATGGCATCTCGGATTATTGCCTTTCGCATGTGTATTGCAAGAGCTCAATAACAAAATTAAATCTGATTGGTTGCATTATTTCTAGTGGACGTTGCCTTCTATTGGAACTTGGAAGCAGGGATGGAACATAGGTCTTATATCATACACATACTTGTAACTGTTATATTATAATGAACTCTTTACGATCAGAGTGTTACTTTCGGAACTAGTCATAAAAATACTCGAATGATCGATATTAGAGATGTGACAAACAGTTATTTTCCAGTAACGGTTATAATTGTCGCAGTTACAGTGCGTTAACGGTTACATGTGACGGTTACCAGTAACAATTACGTCATTTATCACGTTCGCAGTTACATTATATTAACAGTTACCAGTAACGATTAGATGTAACTACGTTTCAATATGCACGATGTCGTTGTTGAGCTTAGCTGCCCACGCATATTTTGCTGCTAAACAGTATTAGTTGTTTATTTGTACCCGCGATGTATAAATACTCATGCACCCTATAATCGTATGTGAATAACCATCTTAATGGAATGCGTGCGGCTTTGCTGCCTGAGTGCTGACTGACCCGTCATCTGTGGCCTATGATCTATATTCGAAGCGATAAGCAACACGCGGTAATAAACAACTATGTACTTGCAATTCAGTGCGAGGATGGCTGAAGTTGTAAGCGAATATTGAGGTAACTAGTTTTCGATAAGCGATACCAATGCCGCGCACATGCAGTGAATGATATCATCCAAGCTCGGTAACCGCCTCGTTTCTTCAGTAACCATTAACGTGATAACTAGTTGTCTTCGTTAATTCGGTAACCGTTATTGGTTAATCAGTTATTTTGTATTCATTACTTTGGTGGCCGTTACATCAAGTGATCGTTAAATGTAACCGTTACGTTATTTTCGGCTCATCCATATTCGATATGAATATTTATTGGAATGCTTCCATCGCCGGAACCATTCTAAAATTACCTCTACTTTGGCTTATATTTGGAGAGAATTTCGAAATTAGGGTAGCGAGTTGCTGTAATGCAGTTACTTTGTATGGTTTAGGGTAAGCATGCTTACTTTGTAATCCGAAAATTCCCAATAATTCAAGAATCAGAAGGAGCGTTTGTCTGCACAGGATTTTGTCTCTTTCTGGAGTTTGCATTAATAGGACAGCGTAGGGGCTGCAGTTTATGTATACATTCGTTTCATCAATATTCATCCATATTAGATCATAGCTACAATGAAAGTACTACGTTAATAATATGAATGGACAGGCCAGGTGCTTTTTCCACAAATTTCTTAAACATTTTTAATGTATATAAGCTAGATACAGCAATTTATTTATATTTTTTGCCACTAAACACATGCAGTCATTGTAAAATAAAAACAAACAACACTAAACTTACTATTTATTTCATAAAAAGCCATATTGACCAACCAAGAAGAACCAATCTTTTGAGCACACTTCATTTAAAAGTTAACTTTAGATAGAAACTTTAATTATGTGAAACATTTCCATAAATTTGTAGTTGTTAAGATATTTACATAAATTAGAATATTTATGATTTTAATCAAAGGACGATGTACCCATAAATTCTATAATAAATTTCTCTTCTTGAAATACACCCCTGTAGTAAATAAGATTTTCAATTAATATTAATCTAGTCCATAGAAACCTAGACTGCTGTTCCTTTCTTCAGTAGAATGTCTTGCCTAACCCTTACCTCACTCCACAAACAGAGCGACAGATATCTTCGGGATAAATATTTCCAGCTGTTGCTGCTTTTATTGTAAAGCTGTTTTTGCCTCTCTCCTTTCCTTCTTGGAGTGGCTCAAAGCATTGTTTGCAATGGTGATTCTTGAAACACGAGCTTGGTCTTGCCTTGTTGGCCTCTTGTCTAATTGAGCCTGCTGTCCAGCTAGATTTGTGGCCTCTTCTGCTGTAGGGTTTTCTATTTGTGAAACATAGTATAGCTCAAAATAATTAGAAATAAGTGAACCTATATTATTTTTTTTATCTTTAATTTTCTATAAATAGTCTTAAAGGACCCGAAGAATGAGAATTTTTGTCAAGAAATGACAAAATTGTGGAACTGTATACCTATGCAATTAAAATCAGTTTTATAGGCTTAAAGGCTTATGTGTTGTTTCGCGTTTCTTTCCAACTACATATTTAAAGATGTAAATTGTCCTTTGCGCGTCTTTTGTGTTCTAATTTTAATGAAAAATGTTATGCGCTTGATTTTCATAAGTTGTTCACAACTTAGTTATTGTTCGTCTATAACATTATTGGTTTGCAGAATAATTTTTAATCCCAGAAAATTTAGGAATCATTATTGAAAAATATCTGAATAGAAAATTAAGAATTCAATAAGAGTATGTATGCTTTAAAAACTAATAACTAGTTACACTCCTTTAAGCTTTAAAACCCAGAAGAAATGATGCAATGCTCTACACAGCTTATACTGTAAGGAACCTTCAACTTCTATTATTATTTTGTATTCAATTTTCATTAACTGTTTAATATTTTGGAGTTAATTGAAGTTTTTCGCGAATTATTTTAACCATAAGAAACAAGAGTACAACTTTTGAAACAAATAACATCAAAATTATGGAATTTGGTAAATTTAATCTAGTAAATTCTTATCGATTTTCGTATAACTGCGAAAGGTAAAAAGATTGGCTAACGCTTACTTCAGGAAAATGTATATCTCACATATACAGTTTATGTAACAATATCCTTCTTGTGGTGGCATTATGTAATCATTTTGTAAATGTTGCCTAATGCACTTTTGAAAGAGTGAGGGTGAGCTTGTGTGTATTTTTGTTATTTATTCTCTGGACACTTTCCGAGCTCTACAAATAAAATTCCTGTTGCAGTTATGTAGTCAACACTACTATCTTCGATGTGAAAACGGAGTAAAATAAGTTGATTGACATTACACAATACTAGTATCTTCTAGAAAACAAATATTATACAGATTCCCCCCAAAAATCGTTATATTAATGCTTATTTCATTCAAAAGTTATTCTGAATAATACTTGCTGGTCGCAAGAACAACCATAATCACACAAAAAATCGATGTCAAGATATTATCACAAATGCATAATGAATAACGAAAGCATTTTTAGAAAAAAAAATCTGATGTGTTACACTCACATGACTTTCTCTACTCTTGTACACACTATTTTTACAAACGCTTATTCTCTATGCTTCATGTTAATCGAGATATCGAGATGTCAATCTTATTGGTAATTTTCTTGTAGATGCAAGGGAAATATGGTAGCTTTTAAGCGATAGTCAAATATTTTAACGCTGGTTGCTATGTGGCGCATTCCATTCTCTTTGCATGTCCAGGACATAAAAAAAATGAATAACGAATTTGAGAAAAAGTTTAAGTATTGGAAAATTTAAGGAAATACAAGCAATATCTCGAAAACGGTTCACTCAACAAAAGAAATGTATATGACATAAGTTGTGTATTTTAACGCGATCTACATTTTTTGTGTAGTAAAATTTTGTCTATCTCTTATGGTTTACCAGTTATGCAAAAGTCGTTCACAATGAAGAATACGTTTGGAGACATTCCCAGAAAATTCGAGATATACATTTCATTTCTCATGACATTATCTTAAACATATGATATTTTCATCAAAATCGTTAGAGCCATTTTTGAGAAAATTAAAATTTTCGAAAAATATTCCATGTAAAGGGTAGTCTGGGGTGCGGGGATTTTCTTGAAAACCTTCGTGTCGCATCTCTGGAAGATACTGAACCTAAATACCAAGTTTGGTGCCTATTTGACTGTTCGTTTTTGAGTTATGCTGTTCACAGACACACAGACAGACAGACACACACGGACATGTTTACAAAAATGCTTTTTTTGGATTCAGGAGTGTCTCAAAACATGTATTTCCGGTGAAATCTCGGTATCGAATTTTTGGGTGGAATGCAATACTTCCCCTACTTACTATATGTAGTAGAGAAAGTAAAAACCCAACAACGAATTCCAATTGAGAAAATTCAAACAAATAACAAGGAATATCTCGGAAGTGGTTCACTCGACAAAAAAAAACATAAATTGTGTATTTTAACGAGATCTATATTTTTTATGCAGCAAAATTTTGCCATCTCTTACGGGTTACCAGTTATAAGAAAGCCATTCAGAACGAAGAGGACTTTTTCGCACATTCCCAGAAAATTCAAGATATACATTTCATTTGCCATGAAAATATCTTAAACATATGATATTTTAATCAAAATCGTTAGAGCCAATTTTGAGAAAATCAAAATTTTCGAAAAATGTTCTATGTAAAGGTGAGTATGGGGTAAGGTATTTTCTTGAAAATCTACGTGTCGCATCCTTGGAAGATACTTAACTCAAATACCAAGTTTGGTATTTCCGACTTTTCGTTTTTAAGTTATGCTGTACACAGACACACACACGGACATTTTTCAAAAATGCTTTATTTGAATTCAGGGCACCTCAAACATATATTTCCATTGAAATCTGGACATCGAATTTTTGGGTGGAATGCAATACTTCCCCTTCTTACTGTACGTATTAGAGAAGGTAAAAATGATAAAATATTTATTACAAAAATGGCTGCCTTATCAAATATCGCACCCGGTTAATTATAGAATATGCACGATATGAGAGTATTGTAGACTTTCAACGCGGTTTCGATGACAATTTGGAGGTCCTGGCGCTCCGGAGTCGTCAGAAGAGGTTGCGCACAATTTCGGGACAGAGGATGCATCTCTCGTCAAGGGAAATGTCGCGTTAGGCGGTCAAGGTATCGGAAGATAAGGTTGACAAGAGTTCGTAATAATTTGTGGACTAATACAGTTTCAGATGTCGGATTCAACAGCGAGGAAAACGTTACGCAATCGGTTGCAGTTGCACCCGTACAGGTTGTAAACTCGTACAAAAACTTAAGTCAATGACCCAACCAAGCGGCTGACGTTTTGTCAAGATTTGCTGGCCATGATTGAAGAAGATGAAAGTTTTGCACAAAGTAGATATGCATTTTAGTGATGAAACAACTTTTCATTTATCCGACAACATCAATAGGCACAAATCCGAATACGGAAATCCCAGAATTCCTAAGTTTTATCCAAGTGAAACGTGACAGCTCCAAAGTTAATGTGTTTTGCGCTGCATCCAGAAAGCAGATATATGGCCCGTTCTTCTTCGTGGACAAGAATGTCAAGGGAATACCGATCTGGACATCCTTAAAAGAATCATGATGTCGTAACTCGAAGAAAAGAAACAGGTCATTTTCCAACAAGATGGGGCACCACCGCATTACCACGCGGAAGAAATAGTTTGGACACGTGTTCCTAACGGGAACTTTTTTGGCACCGGAAGCACGCTGTTTGCCGGTGAAGTCAGATTTCTCCTGAAAATTATAACTACAGTAACCATATACCCTCGTTCGTAGAAGATGTTGAAAATTATGTTTGTGCTGTCACACATCTCTCACACCTTTTAAGAAAGTTTGCATTAACACTCATTAATTCACCATGGACATGTAAATAAAAACATGCTTCGTCCGTAAAAAGAAATAAATAAATAAACGCGGGTACCAGAGCGACCTATTACAGAAATTAACATTACTCATATTTTCGCGTGGTTACAATTTCGAACTACAGCAGTTATCTTATAGAACTTTAATTTTAAAAGTTTAATGGCGTTCAAGCCGAGGTGTATCAAATTCCTGATTCCTGTGCAGACTTTCTCAGAGGTTTCTTTAGACTTCGTTCTAAATTTCCTTCGATGTTATGGAGTTATTCCATTATAAGAACGTGGCGATTTACTTTCGGTTTTCTATCAAGAATAGATCCCATTTTCCCTAAATCTGTTCAGAAGATTCATGAATCGTTCCTCTGTGAAACGATGAACAGCAGAGAAACTGTATATAAATCGCTGTCTCACTTCTGTACAAGAGTTTGTTGTCACATAGGAATCATACATGAAAAAAAGTTTTATTTATGGACGCTCTTTAACTACTATGGCTTTTAGGGCCCCATTCTATATTGGGCGTGATAGACCGGAAATTTTGCTCAAAGGCCTCTTTATCAGGCTTTAGGTTCTTTTATGACAAGGGATCACCGGCTTTACTTCCCTTCCGAAGGAAGCCATGCTAAGAGGTTTTACGCCCGAAAAAAACTCATCGTCCTCCGCTGGGTTTTGAAAGGGGAACCATGATATAAAAATTGTACAGTAATAATTTAGTTCACTATCATGTTAAAATATTCAACATCTAACATTTGTACAGAGCTGATTGTAAGACACGGGCGAGCTAGCAGAATTCCAAGAAATCATAAAGACCGTACCTGTCACCGAGCGGTACAACGCTACATGATGGCGCCCAAGCGCACGGATCTGAACCTACACATTCTCATATATGTCAGGGTAACGCGGCCTGAGGGCCAATAGGAAACGTCGTTACATTTTTAAACGCGGAGGTGAGCGTCACTAGGCTCCCGTATATAAGGGCAGCCAAAGCCTCAGAGCCCGCTCTTATTCTAAATCTTACTCATCGAGAAGTCACGTCGACACGAGGTGCTACAGATACACGTGGGTGCACAAGGGTGGGGTGCGTGTGAAGATAGCTAGGCTCCTGACTAACTTAAAGTGGTGGGATTATTATAATAATGGGAAAAGATAGCCGCCCATAACTATTCAAAGAGTGAAATAAACTTCATTGATTAAGGGAAACCCGCAGTGTATTTTTAACTTGCCTCACCCACTAGAACCTGAGAATTAATAATTAAATATAGCTAGGAATGGAATACTCAACAACCGACGAGCACCAATAGCCGAGGAAGAAGAACACTGCAACAGGCAACAACGACCCAAGGATCATCGATTTCCCGCTACAAATGTCGCCCAACGACTGTTTCCCGCTACAATTTGAATCCGCGACCTCGGGAAGTAGAAGCTAGCATCATACAATATTCTGTGTGCTAAAGTAAATGAACTTTTTGCATTATAGCAAGTAATACACTATAACACTGAAACACGTGGTCTAGCAACGTATCAACTTGTGTACAAAGATTTCGCATCAACTGATCAACTGGTACACGGAGAGCAGGGAAAATTGACGGTGAACAGAACCGTTTACAAACAGCGCAAGCAATTCCCGTCAATACGGCCACGCGTCGAAACGAAGGCTCGGTATCTAAATGAACTTCTGCCTCGTTGAAGAATTAGAAGTGGCGCAGATCATCTGCGCATGGCCAGCCCGGTCACTCGACCTCACAGAGTGCAATTTCTTGCTGTGAAAGATAACGTTTAGGTTCCAACATGCCCACAGACTCCGCAGAAATTTAGAAGGTCAGTCAAGACATGATGCAAGAATAGGCATGCGTCCTGGACATTTGCGGTGTCGCAAGTGGCGTGCAAATCGAATGCGAAACTATATACTGCTCTATCAAAACCCTTTTTGGGTTTTCATTCAAAATTTGTGGAAATATGGTCCTATGAAATCTGCCAATAATTTGTAATGACCCTGTACGTTCATTACTGCAGGTGGAGTCATTACCGCGTGTGCGTGTGACACGTCAGCTCTCATTTAACGTCCCTGCTGAACGTTATCGCACAGCCGGAGCTCCAAATCCAGATAAATTGTGGAGATTACACCCAGTGCACAGGATATTCGCTAATATCTAATCTTGTTCATTTTTATTACATTAACATCACCGGTTTGATATGCATACACACTAAGACAAAATCAAATAATTGCATTTTCTGTCCAGGGAATTGTTAACAGGTTGATTGAGAAACATGTCATGTCCCTTGACGGTTTGATTTCATTGTATGTTAAATTCCTCGTTACTCATGTGTCTGGTTTAAAATGTATTTAATTTTTACCCAGGGGTAATTTACGTTTATCTGCTGTATAGCTCGTATCTACAATACAAAACTAACCTAAACGAGGGAACGAGGGAGATGGCTCAGGCGGTATCGTCTGTTTCATTCGGAGATCGTGAATTCAAATCTCGTGTGCCGACTATCTTTTCTGTGGTTTCTCTTAGTGGCTACGTAAACACCGGATTGATCACTCTATACCACGACCCAAAGCTCCACCAAAAGGGTAAAGGAAATATAAATAAACACGATGGTACAGAAAGGTGACTACGCGTTTAAGGCCATCTGTCTTTATTCACAAACACTCAAAGAACAGGCAGTAGCTTTTATGTTCCCAAAGTCTACATTCCGCCAACTCAGGACATCATTAGAGCCCGGGTGTTAAGCAAAATGCCTTTCTACTTTCTCTATCGTGTAGATAAAGGTATTGCATTCCATCCAAAAATTCGATACCAAGATTTCACCGGAAATACATGTTTTAAGGCCCCCTGAATAAAAAAGTGATGTGTTGCACTCGCATGAGTTTCTCTACTCCTGTTCAAACTATTTTTACAAACGCTCATTCCCCATTTACTTCATGATAAACTTATTGCTAATTTTCTTGTAGATGCAAGGGGAATTGCTAGGCTTTAAGCAAAAGTCAAATGTTTTAAGAAGTGGTTGCTATGTGGAGTATTCCATTCTCTTTGCATGTCCAGGACATAAAAAATGAATAACGAATTCCCATTTGAGAAAAAGTATAAGTATTGGAAAATTTAAGGGAATAACAAGCAATATCTCGAAAATGGTTCACTCAAAAAAAAGTATATGACATAAATTGTGTATTTTAACGCGATCTACATTTTTTGTGTAGCAAAATTTTGTCTATCTCTTATGGTTTACCAGTTATGAAAAATCGTTCACAATGAAGAACATTTTTGGAGACATTCCCAGAAAATTCGAGATATACATTTCATTTGTCATGAAAATATCTTAAACATATGATATTTTAATCAAAATCGTTAGAGCCATTTTTTAGAAAATTAAAATTTTCGAAAAATGTTCCATGTAAACGGTAATCTGGGGGGGGGGTCAAATTACAATATAAATTTGAATGGTAAAATAATGAATATGTGTGTTTTACCAGTTCTGATGTATGGCTCACAAACTTGAAGTTTAACAAAATATACAGAGGCAAGTGATACATATCTGCCAAAGGAAAATGGAAAGGAAAATCTTGGGTATAACAAGGAGATAGAGTGTAGAATCAAGAAATAAGAAAGAGGACACGATTAAAGGTCGCGCGACCACAGGAAGCTAGTTAAAGTGGAGATGGGCAGGACACGTTATGATCAGGCCTCTGTGCAGGTTCCGAGACGTATGAAGTTAGGAACACACGAACCGCTGTGTTGTTTAGTTCGAGTGGGATGGCAAATTAAGCGTGCAGATAGCCCTTGCCTCAACGTGTAAACATCTAGTCACAGTAGGACACAAAATAAACGTTCTCATTTTCCAGTGGTTATTAGTACGGAAACTAGTTGCCTAAGATAACAGTTTTGCATAGTTGTACCATAATTGTTTTAACAATCTGAAATAGCCATTTTCCATGACAGAAAAAAGCGCAAACAATATACATATCACAAAATAGATTTCTTCACAACTTCATTGTACCATAAACATAAATATTTAGAATAAATAAATGCATAAAGTAATAATCCAAATAATGCAAATGAATACAGCGAATTACAAGGTGCCAAAAGGACGTTTTTTAATTTGGCGTTCACACTTGCAATAACAAGTCTGATTTTGACTCATTCAGTTTTTGAAGCAGTGCAATTACGAACCAATATATTTTTCTAGAAACGCTTTAATATATTTATTTTCGATCTCGTTGAAATGAATGTTGGCATGTACAAACATGCTACACAAATCTCGATAAAATTCTTTCTGATTTTCTATTTTGATTGTAATGTTGAAGACCTCTGTAGATTGTTGAATTTAACATTTTTCTTGTGTATTTTGCTGTTGCAGTGTTTGCAATATGCAGTGTTGTTTCCTTTGATGAGGAAATGTTCCTTTCCAAACTTCTCTATAAGTGCATCCTGAAGGGAACGCTTGGTACTCGTATTCTTCGACATGTTTCAAAGTACTGTGGAGTATAAATAAGAGCAATTAACACTAACAAAATATAAATGAATATGTAAATACCATGAAACTATAGTTCTTTGCTCACTGGATCTCGAATAGGTAAGGGGACTGCATCAACCAGGGCCAAGCAGCAATATCAATGTCCACAGTGACCTTCGCAACTACCTGTAGGCTGGAGGTCCTATCCCACCCATCGGGCCAGGACATCAACTCAACCCCGTTCGCTCCCAACTTCAGTCTGCTAATTCCGTGACCCAAAACGAGGCCTGGTTTTGATACAGCACCCTAATAAATGGACCCACAGAGTGACTTTGGAACCTCAGGATTGGTCATAGAAACGTCTGCAGACAGAGAATCCGCTGGGCAGACGAACTGAGGAGGACCTTCGGCAGTCAAAAAGAGCAACTATTGGACATGGCCAGTAGGACAATCAACTAGATTGATCCTTCCCGGAATAGCTAACCAGGACTGCAAAATTAGCTCCCTTTCACTTGAAAGCGGCACTTGCCCTAAAGGGATGTATATGGGCTAATTATGAATTGTGAATGGTCAGTGAAAGCAGACATAACGATATCTAATTGCAGTCAAGCACTGAAAATTAAACTTCACAGTTATGTTAGTCAATTTGTTGCCAATGTGTTTTCGACTGATGAAGCAGTTATGCTGTGTAAGGTTTGTGAAAAGAAGTTAATCAGGAAAAAA
Source organism: Deroplatys truncata (assembly GCA_030765065.1). Taxonomy (NCBI): domain Eukaryota; kingdom Metazoa; phylum Arthropoda; class Insecta; order Mantodea; family Mantidae; genus Deroplatys; species Deroplatys truncata. The sequence goes on from CM060980.1 coordinate 180,882,739, forward strand.
TTGTCGTTAAACACTTGTTAACAACAAAACAGGTATTATCTCCTCTCGCTTCAAAAGGTGTGATAATAAAATAAGGCTACTTTCAACAGCAGTTACAGATAGTCACCGTTTTCATTTGAGTTATGCAAATCGCTAGTTAAATGCCTTCTGAATCTAATACAAAAATATTTACAGCAGCACCTTAAGGTAATGTGCAACAATAAAAATGTATAGTTTGTACGACTTTTAAACAAAAACTCTTTATTATGATTATAACTTTCAAAAAATGCCAATGCATTTTTTTACTTTCTCTAACTATTTATCTATAGTAAGTAGAGGAAGGATTGTATTCCACTCAAAACGTACTTGGTATTTAAGTTCTGCACCTCTAAAAATCTTACGCAACACGAAGATTTTTGTTGAATTCCCTCACCCAAACTACCCTTTACATGGTAAATGTTTCGTTATTGTTTACTTTCTCTAAATTTGATGTTACATTCACATGATTTTCACTACCTTCTATTCTTACGGAAGTTTATTTTTCTATCCACTTCATTTCAATCCAGATAAACCTTTGAAGAAATAGCTACATTACACATTTTGTTAGCATACAAAGAGAACAGCGATAGTCAAATGTTTAAGAACTAGACGCTGTATGCTGGCCTTAAAATTCCAAACTGTTTCCATTCAACCACCAGAATCAACTGAAAAGTATTGAACAAATCGAATCATTAGAAACGAATATCTCGGAATTGATTGATGCCACAAAAAAGTTATTTGAAACATTTTGTGTTTTAAATAGATCTACATTTTTGTGGTACCTTTTCTTCTATCGCTTAACTTTTACCAATTAAACAAAGTTCCTTCTGAATAAAGAGGACTTCACAGGCTGTCCCATTCGTTTTATTTGTCCTATTAAACACATTTCCATGACAAATAAAACACATGGGGTTAGCCTGTGAAGTCCTCTTTATTCGAAAGGAATTTTGTATAACTGGTAAAAGTTAAGCGATACTGTACTGCCAAAAAAACGTAGATCTCTTTAAAAGACACATTTTATTTTCAATAACTTTTTTGTAGCATAAGCCGTTTCTAAGATATCCTTTCTTAATGGTTCGAGTTGTTCAATATTTATTCTTTTAAAGACCCATCGATTTTCTGTTGTTTGTCACGATTGCATGGAAACTGTATGGAATTTTAAGGCCAGCATACAGCGTCCATTTCTCAAACATTTGACTATCGCTGTTCCCTTTGTATCTATAACGAAATGTGTAGTGTAGGTATTTTTGCAAAGTTTTATTTAGATTAAAATGTGGTAGATAGAAAAATAAAGTTTAGTAAGAATAGTTTGTATACCCACTAATAACGACAGAGGGTAGAAAGTCATATGAATCTAACACAACAGATTTTTTCCTCCTGATCATGCAAATAGCATGGAATTTCGAACACATCACATAGCAACACTATGCTCTGATTCGCTATACCTGTTGTATCCTATAACGAAATTGTGTCTATCTCGATTAATAAAATGCACATGGAATAATCATCTTTCGTAAGAATACTTTATGGAAGAATGAGTAGAGCAAGTCGGTGAATGCAGTGCACCATATTTTTTTTATTTTTTTTTTTTTACGTTTTATCACTTTTTTGCGTTCTTGTTTTTATTGTTAAAAGTGTCTAAACATCCGGGCTGTAGTCATCATCAATCAGCTATCAGCGGGTGATACAGGAAAGCGACTACGCAGCTAAAGTCATCTGTCTGGGATACTCTGAACGTTTTTAAAAATGCTTTTTCTTTTAGATTCAGGAGGCCTCCAAACATGTATTTTCCTGGAATATCGATACCGAATTTTGGGCGGAATGCAATACTTTTAGTGCTTAATATTGCTAAATATGTAGAGGGAAAGTAATAAACGATAGTGAGTACAGAAAGCCATATGAACATGACATCTGTTAAAACATTAGATTTTTTGTTAGTTTTTATTTCAAACACTTATTATTGTAAAATTTTAACTTTTTTACACTTCCTTTTGGATTTAAGAATAAGTAACTCAAAAAGCCTGAAATAGCACGACAAATTTATAACAGTTTTAATTGTTTAACATTTCAGAATGTGAATGAAAAGTATCAAAAGTGTTGCATGAAAAAATCCATCACGTAAAACATTTTTAACGAGTAAAAACTTTTGAAAAACTCATACTTTAAAACTGAAAGAGTTTAAATTCCAGATTGATGCCTTGTTACACACAAGGGTAAACACCCATAATATTTTAGGGGTGCGCTCCCTTAAAACTAACACACTTCTGAGGGTGCCGCAAGTAGGTACTTTACCTAACAATAGAAAATGCACAAACACAGCATTGTTATCAAGCCAAGTATTATGTTTACGTGGACCAGGGGAATATTCTGCAGCAATTCTTTTCGCTTGACAACACGCCGTGCATTGATTTGCAACACCCCTGCAGAAAGACAAAAGAAGGCAGGCTCCGAACAGTTTTCTATTTCCTCACAATGGCTGCCAACCGAGGCGATCTAATTTACATGACTGCGCCTCGCCGGCGGATAATTGGGCCGTTTGAATGGGAACAGAACATTGTTACCAACATATGCACACCAAGCGAATTTTATGAGATAAATCGGTTTCCCATACTGACAGACAGCGGTGGTTATTGTCATCATTACGTAGAAGCACATGCACGTCCTAACAAATGAAAAATGTGCCGTGACAATGTGGCTGGTTCCGTGTTGTGCAAGGCAAGATGGATCGCTCTTTACCTCACTGATGGGCATTAACGAATACGTTGCTTTATCAATTTCCAAACTGTTAATAAAAGTCGCAATTGCATCGCATTCATTTCACTACTTCCATAGTTCTGATAATTAAAACGTCCCTTTAAATTAAGCTGCGAAATTACTTTATGATGTTTTGAAATGCTCACGTTTCGCTTCATGCATATATTCTAGCATTATTGGATGTACCGTGCCTCACAAAAGTGAGCATACATCAGTCGTACAACTATGAATACCAAAACAAAAAAAGGGTATTTGATTATCAGCGATTCTGAGCCAATCATAACTCTGAGTGTTTGATACAAACACAGGGTGGTTCTTTTAGAATCAAAGCTACAGAGCTTTCGTGTCTACACTTAGCCGTATTACAGGAAATTGCTTGCCCTGCGCTGCACTGTTCCTAACCGGTTCTGTTCCCTGTAGTAGTCTTTGATTCTGGCCCCGCGTTAGGGCGCCAGTTTTGGTGGTATTTGACGGTACAGGATTTGTAGGAGTAATCCGTTCGGTACTAGCTCAGGGTTCTTGATGGATCTTGAATCTCGGGTTAGTGGTGAATACGACTGTTTTCTTTTCCTACTCGTTTATTTCCCGTCACCGTTTTTAACATTTGATTCCTGCTAATACTTCGACACACACACATGCGTATTTCCTATTTGTTACGCTTCATATCATCGCGCCTATCCGCTGACACTTTTCTGACAAACATCTCCCAGGAACTACCACTGCCAAGTGTGTATTCTAAACTCTCCTACACATTTTCTAACAAACATCTTCAAGGAGCGACCACGACCAAGTGTTTCTTCTAAAATCTCCTGTTTCTCTATTTCAAACGTTCTATATCTCCCCATTCTACTATCACCTGATTTCTAGCTTCTTTCATTGGATGCCTAAAGTTATCTGTCTTTTGGGGAACATTGACCCTTTTCTACACCTCTGCGTTCCAGCAACCTAACGGGACATTTAACAATAGAGGGAAAAACCACCCGTTTCCGTCCGCTGATGGCCTTGTCTCTCTCAAACCTTCCACAAATTTACAGTCACACCCGCTTTCCAGTTTTATTGAACACTATCCTTACTGCTATTGATATTTATTCTCCCTATGATTGTAATTTATTTAACTACTCAAAACGTACTGCTTCATCCCTCTCCACTTTCCTTCCTTTCCGTGCAATGTGAGTCATTATTTTAAATACTTAAATGATATCAGTCTTAATTATATAACATAAAATATAATAACAGCCCGCCATAAAGCAATATGTGTATAATAATATATAAAAGTGTATGTTACAGTCATTGTATTATGTTTATATTATGCACATATATAATAATGTTATGTGAATGCATTGTGTAATTTAACAATATAGGAGCTGTAAGAATAGATGCAAGTTACTTTTCGTAGCAAACAGAATTATAAAGTAGAAGCCGAAAGTTGCTAACAATGAGATAAGCTTGAGACAACAATAAATTAGAAAGTTTAATAATGCTACTAATAATTCTTGGAACAACAATGTAATATATAAAACAGTTTATAAATAGCCAATCAAAAACTAAAAAAAACTTTTAGTTAAATAAAAGTATTCTATTGGTGTAGGCTTAGCCATTCAGAGACTTGAAATAGAGAGATTGTACAAATTCAGGTGGGAGACGCTACAAGATAGCGTACCCAAGCAAGCAGTTAGATTTGATTCCGTTCAGTGTGAGACATGAAAATTTATTGCGGCCAGAATAATATAAAGTTTATGTGTTGAAAAGTACAATTAATAATAATCTCTCAGCTCTATAGTAGGATACATCACTGAAGTGTCATTTAATCGTGTGAAGGATTAATAAAACAAAGTACAATACAATTATAATTTGTGTAAGCCTTGTTCTTTAGCCACACCAGCCCTGCTAAGAGATACGTGTTCTGAAAATTACTACTGACGCAGCCGAGGTATACATATATGATACTTAAATAAACATTAAAATACAAAGTTGATTTTTAAACGCGGGGCGAGGGCCACCGGAAAAGTGGACGTGGGGCGAAGGCCACCGGAAAGTTTGTATCGTACGTGGGGCTGCAACTACTTCAAGTTTGGGGCCTAAAGAGTGGTGCTAATAATATAAAACGAATTCTAATTCAATTGGCTAATCAATTGACGCGAAGCCTGTGCTTTACAGAGGTTGACATGTTGTGAGACCACGTGTTATAGTGTGTGAGTACTATTATAATGCCAAGTCCGTATAGAGAATCTTCATGTATGATTCCCATGTGACAAACTCTTGTAGAGAAGCAAGACGGCGATTCATAGACAAGTTTTCTGCTATTCGTGCGCCTCTCAGAGAAACGGTTCGTAATATTCTGACTAGATTTAGCGAAACGAGATCTATTCCTGTTAAGAAACCGAAAGTAAATAACCTGTTCTTACAGAGGAAAACTAGATGACATTGGTGGTAGTAGTAGTAGTAATAGCTTTTTGAGTGGCGCAAAACTACTGTGGTTGCCAGCGCCACCCTATGGCTATAGATTTTTTCATGTCGAATACATAAGCAATACATACAAAGCAATTGCAGAGTTAAGCAACTGAGATTAGAAAAATATAAAAAACAAACAATAAGTACATATGTCATACAAACATTCTGATGTGTTACACTCACATGACTTTCTCACTCTTGTACAAACTATATTTATAAACGCTTATTCTCCCTTTACTTCATGATAATCGAGATATCGAGATGTTAATCTTATTGCTAATTTTCTTGTAGATGGAAGGGGAATTGGTAGGATTTAAGCGATAGTCAAATATTTTAAGAGCTGGTTGCTATGTGGAGTATTCCATTCTCTTTGCATTACCAGGACAAAAAATGAATAACGAATTTGAGAAAAAGTATGTTTTGGAAAATTTAAGGGAATAACAAGCAATATCTCGAAAATGGTTCACTCAACAACAAAAAATGTATATGACATAAATTTTGTATTTTAACGCGATCTACATTTTTTGTATAGTAAAATTTTGTCTATCTCTTATGGTTTACCAGTTATTCAAAAGTCGTTCACAATGAAGAATACTTTTGGAGATATTCCCAGAAAATTCGAGATATACATTTTATTTGTCATGAAAGTTTCTTAAACATATGATATTTTAATCAAAATCGTTAGAGCCATTTTTGAGAAAATTAAAATTTTCGAAAAATGTTCCATTTAAAGGTTAGTCTGAGGTGGGGGAATATTCTTGAAAACCTTCGTGTCGCATCTCTGGAAGATACTGAACCTAAATACCAAGTTTGGTGTTTATCTGACTGTTCGTTTCTGAGTTATGCTGTTCACAGACCCACACGCGGACTTGTTTCCAAAAATACTTTTTTACTTTCTCTACTACGTATAGTAAGTAGGGGAAGTATTGTATTCCAACCAAAAATTCGATACCGAGATTTCACCGGAAATACATGTTTTGAGACCCCCTGAATCCAAAAAAAATATTTTGGAAACATGTCCGTGTGTGTGAGTGTGTGTGTGTCTGTCTGTGAACAGCATAACTCAGAAACGAACAGTCGGATAAACACCAAACTTGATATTTAGGTTCAGTATCTTCCAGAGATGCGACACGAAGGTTTTCAAGAAAATCCCCCCACCAGAGATTACCCTTTACATGGAACATTTTTCGAAAATTTTAATTTTCTCAAAAATGGCTCTAACGATTTTGATTAAAATAACATATGTTTAAGATATTTTCAGGACAAATGAAATGTATATCTCGAATTTTCTGGGAATGTGTCCAAAAGTGTTCTTCATTGTGAACGACTTTTGCATAACTGGTAAACCATAAGAGATAGCCAATATTTTACTGCACAGAAAATGTAGATCGCGTTAAAATACACAATTTATGTCATATACATTTTTGTTGTAGAGTGAACCATTTTCGAGATATTGCTTGTTATTCCCTTAAATCTTCCAATACTTATACTTTTTCCCAAATTCGTTATTCATTTTTACTTTCCCTACTACGTATAGTAAGTAGGGGAAGTATTGCATTCCACCCAAAAATTCGATACCGAGATTTCACCGGAAATACATGTTTTGAGACCTCCTGAATCCAAAAAAAGCATTTTTGGAAACATGTCCGTGTGTGTCTGTGTGTGTGTGTGTGTCTGTGTGTCTGTGTGTGTGTCTGTGAACAGCATAACTCAAAAACGAACAATCGGATAAACACCAAACTTGGTATTTAGGTTCAGTATCTTCCAAGGATGCGACACGAAGGTTTTCAAGAAAATCCCCCCACCCCAGAGTACCCTTTACATGGAAGATTTTTCGTAAATTTTAATTTTCTCAAAAATGGCTCTAACGATTTTGATTAAAATATGATATGTTTAAGGTATTTTTATGACAAATAAAATGTATATCTTGAATTTCCTGGGAATGTCTCCAAAAGTAGTGTTTATTGTGAACGACTTTCGCATAACTGGTAAACCATAAGAGATAGACAAAATTTTACTACACAAAAATGTAGATCGCATTAAAATACACAATTTATGTCATATACATTTTTTTAGTTGAGTGAACCATTTTCGAGATATTGCTTGTTATTTCCTTAAATTTTCCAATACTTATACTTTTTCTCAAATTCGTTATTCAATTTTTTATGCCCTGGATATGCAAACAGAATAGAATGCGCCACATAGCAACCAGCGTTAAAATATTTGACTAGTGCTTAAAACCTACCATGTTCCCCTTGCATCTACAAGAAAATTAGCAATAAGATTCACATCTCGATATCTCGATTAACATGAAGCATATGGAGAATAAGCGTTTGTAAAAATAGCTTGTACAAGAGTAGAGAAAGTCATGTGAGTGTAACACATCAGATTTTTTTATGTCCTGGACATGCAAAGAGAATGGAATGCGCCACATAGCAACTAACGCTTAAAAGATTTGACTATCGCTTATAACCTACCATATTCCCCTTGCACCTACAAGAAAATTAGCAATACGATTGACATCTCGATATCTCGATTAACATGAAGCATATGGAGAATAAACGTTTGTAAAAATAGGTTATACAAGAGTAGAGAAAGTCATGTGCGTGTAGCACAACACATTTTTTTTATTCATGGGGTCACAAAACATGTATTTCCGGTGAAATCTCGGTATAGAATTTTTGGGTGGAATACAATACTTCTCCTACTTACTATACGTAGTAGAGAAAGTAAAAAAACTCACAAATCAGTATATCCTCAGTAAACACAAGCAGTTAAGTCAGTACTGACACAGTTGGAAAGTCATTAATATGTCAGAAATTACACAATTAAATTTGTGTGAGGAAACCATGCATTTAACATAACGAAAACGTTTGGCGATAGAGGCAGAGTCATCTTGTGTAGCTGTAATTAAATGAGGAGAGAGTCCAAGTCGTTCAGAAAAGGCGAAATAGTAACGACACTGGGTGGGGAAATGCCTCGCCGTTAAGGGCACATTGCAGCGGAAACAGCGACGCAGGGACCCCTAAGGAGGTAGCCATAACTAAAATAACAGTGGCCAATACAAGCCTAGTAAGCACGGTCTTCTCGCGACGTGATAGACGAGAAGAACAACGCCAAGAAGCGTTGTAGTCTTGACCTCTCAGAGTTTGTCGGTAGGGGTTAATCACTCCTCGTGCCATTGAGAGAGTATCTTTCTGCTCAAAAAGCCCTTCAAATCCGTACATAGGCAGCGGAGAACACGTTCATCAGGTTGTAGAATCGCAGTATTCGCTGCCTGATCTGCCATGTTCGTTTCCTACAGTGCCACGATGTCCAGGAACCGACTAAGACCACCCGAAAGCCAATAAGATAGAGTGCAACTGATCATGCATTTTCTGTACAAGTGCATGTTGGCTATAGAGATCCCTAAACTAAAAAGGCACTGAGAGAATCACAAGAAATGACATTGAAGTGCGGGGAAAAGCAGCGGATGAAAAATGTGGCTTTAAATATAGCATACAGTTCGACAGTATAAACGGAAGTGCTAATGGGAAACCAAGTTTTGCGAACGATTAGCTGACATCGGAGAAAAGTTAGAACAAAGTCCAAAGAAATCTCTGAAAAAGCTTGCAAAGGAATCAGGAATTGCGCAAACCTCAGCTTGGAGTGCCACTAAACATTTAAAACTAAAACCGTATCTTATAAGTGGTTCAAGAGTTGCAGCAACGCAATAATGTGAGTAGAGTTCATCTCGGCAATTGTTGTGGGATAATATTAAAGATCACTCTAATGACCCGCGTTTTCTTTTTATTTTCTCTACTACGTATAGTAAGTAGGGGAAGTATTGTATTCCACCCAAAAATTCGACACCGAGATTTCACCGGAAATATATGTTTTGAGGCCCCCTGAATCCAGAAAAAACATTTTTGGAAACATGTGCGTGTCTGTGTGTGTGAGCAGCATACTCAGAAACGAACAGTCGGATAAACACCAAACTTGATATTTAGGTTCAGTATCTTCCAGAGATGCGACACGAAGTTTTTCAAGAAAATCCCCCCACCAGAGATTACCCTTTACATGGAACATTTTTCGAAAATTTTAAATTTCTAAAAAATGGCTCTAACGATTTTGATTAAAATATTATATGTTTAAGATATTTTCATGACAAATGAAATGTATATCATGAATTTTCTGGGAATGTCTCCAAAAGTATTCTTCATTGTGAACAACTTTTGCATAACTGGTAAACCATAAGAGATAGACAAAATTTTACTACACAAAAAATGCTACTTTTCTTGTAGGTGCAAGGGGAATTGGTAGGCCTTAAGCAATAGTCAAATATTTTAAGAGCTGGTTGCTATGTGGAGTATTCCATTCTCTTTGCATTACCAGGACAAAAAAAATGAATAACGAATTTCCATTTGAGAAAAAGTATAAGTATTGGAAAATTTAAGGGAATAATAAGCAATATCTCGAAAATGGTTCACTCAACAAAAAAAATGTATATGACATAAATTGTGTATTTTAACGCGATCTACATTTTTTGTGCAGTGAAATTTTGTCTATCTCTTATGGTTTACCAGTTATGCAAAAGTCGTTCACATTGAAGAATACTTTTGGAGACATTTCCAGAAAATTCGAGATATACATTTCATTTGTCATGAAAATATCTTAAACATATGATATTTTAATCAAAATCGTTAGAGCCATTTTTGAGAAAATTAAAATTTTCGAAAAATGTTTCATGTAAAGGGTAATCTAGGGTGGGGGGATTTTCTTGAAAACCTTCGTGTCGCATCTCTGGAAGATGCTGAACCTAAATATCAGGTTTGGTGTTTATCCGACTGTTCGTTTCTGAGTTATGCTGTTCACAGACACACCCATGGACATGTTTCCAAAAATGCTTTTTTACTTTCTCTACTACGTATAATAAGTAGGGGAAGTATTGCATTCCACCCAAAAATTCGATACCGAGATTTCACCGGAAATACATGTTTTGAGACCTCCTGAATCCAAAAAAAGCATTTTTGGAAACATGTCCGTGTGTGTGTCTGTGTGTCTGTGTGTGTGTGTGTCTGTGTGTGTGTGTGTCTGTGTGTGTGTTTGTGTGTGTGTGAACAGCATAACTCAAAAACGAACAGTCGGATAAGCACCAAACTTGGTATTTAGGTTCAGTATCTTCCAGAGATGCGACACGAAGGTTTTCAAGAAAATCCCCCCACCCCAAACTACCCTTTACATGGAAGATTTTTCGAAAATTTTAATTTTCTCAAAAATGGCTCTAACGATTTTGATGAAAATATCATATGTTTAAGATAATGTCATGGGAAATGAAATGTATATCTCGAATTTTCTGGGAATGTCTCCAAAAGTATTCTTTATTGTGAACAACTTTTGCATAACTGGTAAACCATAAGAGATACACAAAATGTTACTACACAAAAAGTGTAGATCGCGTTAAAATACACAACTTATGTCATATACATTTCTTTTGTTGAGTGAACCGTTTTGGAGATATTGCTTGTTATTTCCTTAAATTTTCCAATACTTATACTTTTTCTCAAATTCGTTATTCATTTTATTTATGTCCTGGACATGCAAAGAGAATGGAATGCACCACATAGCAACCAGCGTTAAAATATTTGACTATCGCTTAAAAGCTACCATATTCCCCTTGCATCTACAAGAAAATTACCAATAAGATTGACATCTCGATATCTCGATTAACATGAAGCATATGGAGAATAGGCATTTGTAAAAATAGATTATACGAGAGTAGAGAAAGTCATGTGAGTGTAACACATCAGATTTTTTTAAACAACCAACTATCTTAACAACTCTAAAGAGGATAACAATAATATTAAGGTATTTTTTTTATCACCCTAAAATGCATTATACTATTCCAAAAGTTTCTTCCAAGAAAACGGGTCATTTGCATAAAAAAATATCACTCACAGAATAAGGTGTTCAAAGTAAAAATGGGGAATAAAAACCCATATACATTTACAAAGAAAGAAACGGTATGGCTTGGAGAAATGGAAGCTGTAAAACTTAGCAATGGTACCGATTTTCAGAGCAAAGTTTCCCCTGAAACATGAGCTAAAAGTTACCCCTCTGCTCCAAAGAGTAAGGATTGTGATATTTTCTTTTAAGTGATGCATAATTCAGAGTACAAAATGTCAGATGCGTTAAAATTTTAAAATACAGGCATTTTGGCTATAACAATAGAATATCTATCAAATTAAACGATATGTTTTTTTGGCACTTCGGCCTTTATTTGCCTCTTGAATATACTTTATGAGGAATTATTTATTTAATTTAAGTTTGGCAATAAATATGCTAGTTCTGTTGAACTATAACTTCTATGTGCTTTCTGCGAATACGGGCAGAAAAAGCACCGCATATTGGGTTCTTGTCGTACTGTTTCTTCAGCCCTGTATTCAGAGAAGGACAATATTCAGTCGAGCTAGTACACTTATCGCAAACTTAAAAGAGACATACTACCTATAAGCGAGCGATCTCAAATTACTGGAAACATCAGCATACCTAAAGCGAACATGGCCAAGGCCAATGGCTGCCTAGAGTATGTAGGAGTATCAGAGTTGAAGCTGTGTGCAGAACATGACATATGGAACATTACAACACGGTCATCTTGTATTGAAGTACATATTAAGAGTTGTGGTGATATGTAATGTACGGACTTAAGAGAAGCATACTCGGTACGTTGGTGTGCAATCTTATATTCGTCTTATATAATCTTATATAATTGTCTTATAATTCTATCAAGAACGTATGCGCAGAGTGATTGAAGAAGGAGCATTTTTACTTTCTCTACTACGTATAGTAAGTAAGGGAAGTATTGTATTCCACCCAAAAATTCGATACCGAGATTTCACCGGAAATACATGTTTTGAGATCTCCTGAATCCAAAAAAAGCATTTTTGAAAACATGTCTGTGTGTCTGTGAACAGCATAACTCAAAAACGAAGAGTCGGATGAACACCAAACTTGGTATTTAGGTTCAGTATCTTCCAGAGATGTGACACGAAGGTTTTCAAGAAAATCCCCCACCCCAGACTATCCTTTACATGGAACATTTTTCGAAAATTTTAATTTTCTCAAAAACGGCTCTAACGATTTTGATTAAAATATCATATGTTTAAGATATTTTTATGACAAATGAAATGTATATCTCGAATTTTCTGGTAATGTCTCCAAAAGTATTCTTCGTTATGAACGACTTTTTCATAACTGGTAAACCATAAGAGATAGACAAAATTTTACTACACGAAAAATGTAGATCGCGTTAAAATACACAATTGATGTCATATACATTTCTTTTGTTGAGTGAACCGTTTGCGAGATATTGCTTGTTATTCCCTTAAATTTTCCAATACTTATACTTTTTCTCAAATTCGTTATTCATTTTTTTATGTCCTGGACATGCAAAGAGAATGGAATGCGCCACATAGCAACCAGCGATAAAATATTTGACTATCGCTTAAAAGCTACCATATTCCCCTTGCATCTACAAGAAAATTACCAATAAGATTGACATCTCGATTAACATGAAGCATATGGAGAATAAGCGTTTGTAAAAATAGTTTGTACAAGAGTAGAGAAAGTCATGTGAGTGTAACACATCAGATTTTTTTGTTCAGGGTTCTCAAAACATGTATTTCCGGTGAATTCTTAGTATCGAATTTTTGGGTGGAATACAATATTTCCCCCACTTAGGTACTATACCTAGTAGAGAAAGTAAAAAATCAATCCGGTACACGAAATCGGTGTTCCCCCGGAGCACGGTGCATAATATTTTAAAGGTTCAAAATTCTATGTTTACAATTTGCCGAAAATACATCATCTAACGGAGGACGATCCTGACCGAAGGATTGAGATGTGTGAATGGTTCCTGCGCCAAATAACAGTAAATCCACATTTTCTTGAAACAGTGATGTTCTCAGACGAAACAAATTTTTACCTATATGGGGAGGTGAACAAACAAACGTTTAGGTATTGATCACAAGCAAACCCACACTGGTACATCGACAGTAAAAGGCAAGGCTCTCCAAAAATGATGTATGGTATGGTTTATGGGGCAATGAAATCGTTGGTCCATTTTTCTTTGGATCAAGTCACTGTAGAAAATTACCTCAGGATGTTGGGCGACGAAATGGTAGAACTTCATGTTATCGGCTATCCAGAGTGGTTTATGCAAGACGAGGCCCCACCTCATTATGCAGGTTTCGTTCGGCACTGGCTGGATGAAATGTTTCCCGGACACTCGATTGTATTATTCAAATAAACAACTTTTCTGGCTTTTAATATACAGGGTTATTCAAAAAGAAGTAACAGACTTTAATTTTTATTTTTAATGAGCGACAATAGATGGCGACACATGCGATATATCACTGAATACAGAACAGTTGAAAACGAGCACCATTTGTTATGCAAGGACGACCAGTGCTTTTCCATTTGAATATGCAACCACCTTCTACGAATTTATTGTATCGATTGTAAATTTTTTATGACGAGGCGGCTCGTTGTTGAACTTACAACAAAATGCACGCTGCAATGAAATAATGGGTTCACTCTTTGCATATTGCAACTCACAAAACGACTTTTCCTGTGGCGTCGCCATTTTCTCGTAAACAAACACAGCGCCGCTGTAGGCACTGGATGGAACTAATAGGTGGGGCAAAAAGCTTTTAACTTTCTTCTATTCAATGATGTTTCATATGTGTCGCTATCTATTGTCGTTCATTAAAAATGAACATTTAAAATCGGTTCCTTCTTTTTGAATAACTATAAAGAAAGCTACAAACAGGCCAGTCCGACACTGCAAGGTGAGGTGTAGTATATTCAACACATCTTTGTCTCTGTTATAAGCGCAGTAGCAGGCAGACAACTGATTTAGAGCCATGCCTTGCCAACATACGACAGCAAAATGTGAAGCGCTGTATGGTTTTGTATGTCACCCATGTGCAGAACCCATGCTAATCTTCTCTGTATCGTTCCAATTTCGGTACACGCATCGTCGAGTGCCTCCCCTTCCCCCCATGTCGACAATATGGCTGTTGGGAAGGGATTTTCTATTCGTGTAGCCATAAACTAAGGATATCCGATAAAACAGATAAAATTTCAAGTCTAGTTGATATAATTCAAAACAGATTTAGCAGGAAAGGCACTTCGTTTGCGTTTTTTATTCTTTACGTTAATCCTCCTAGTCAAGCTGCAATATCCGGTTAAATATTTCAGAGCGATATTTAAATGCAAACGACTTTTTATCTGAAAGAGCTTCCGGTCATGTACAGTTACTTGCAAAAGATTTTGTCTACTCACCAGATCCTAACAATGAATTTTCCTCTTTGAGGTTGCTGCAATTTTCTAACTTTTGACACACGCAATCTTCTTAATGTAATTGACTTCCGGTTAATCTCTGAAAATAAAATATAACCACTGAACAAAATATCTAGGGTGTAGAAAGTAGTACATTTGCTATGATTGGATGTAATGGGTTAACTCGATTTAAATAGCCAATGGCATGACTGTGAAGCATCTATTAGTCTTGCTTTCTTGGTTTTAAAGCATGAATTAACTTATGAAGTAGGTTGTTGCTTCACGTATGAAAAGCCAATTGTAGTTCAACTGTTGGGGAGCCGAACTTGAAGTAGTTGCAACCAAACGTATGGTACCCGGTAGCCTTCGTCAAAAATTTAAAAATATTAACTTTGTAATTTGACTGTTTCTTTAAATATTATATATTTATGTTTGCCTCGGCTGCGTCAGTATTATTGTTAGAGACATGGATTTCTTTGCAAGGCGTGGTGCGGCTGAAGAATGTAGGCTTACACAGATTATAATTTTTACTTCACTACATTTATTAATCCTTGACACAATTTAAATAACACTTCACTAATGTAGAGAGCTGTGAGATTCTTTTATTAAATACTTGCACTTTTTAAACACGTAAACTATTTTCGTCTCACACTGAATACATATTAAATTTCTCGAGGACGCATCTCGCGTCCGGTTAGGAACACTATCAACAACCAACGCGTCCAGTTATGAGCGCTGTCTACAAGCAACTGACTTGATTTCTACCGCCTAAATTTGTAAATTTCTGTTATATTTCAATTTCTGATTGGCTAATCCCACTCCAATAGAATACCTTCATTTAACTAAAGCTTTTTCTGGTTGTTGATTTGCCATTTTATAAACCGTCACGAACATTACATTATTGTTTCCAAGAATCACCAGTAGCATTATTACTTTCTAATTCGTTATTGCCTCAAGGTTACCTCATTGTTAGCAACTTTTAACCTATTATTCTCACAGCTCCTACATTATTAAATTACATAATACATTCAGATAACATTATTACATCTATACAATAATATAAATATATACAATAACTGTAATATACACTTTTTATATATTGTTACATACACATATTGCTTTAAGGCGGGCTGTTATTGAATTTATATATTATATAATTAGACTGCAATCATTTAAGTGTTAAAAATACTGCCTCACTTAATAGCCGCTGTACATGCAAAGTTGAAAGAAAATATATAGATTTGTTTCATATATGAGGTCTCTAAATCCCTCTAAAAACAGTTTATGAAAATATTTGCAGCATTACTCAAAAACAAAAACTTGTATACTTAGTATTTATGTGTAGTATCTGCCAAGGATGGGACACGGAGGTTTTCAAGAAATCCCCCCATCCCAAATTGGCTTTAGATGGAAACATTTTCCATATTAGTTGTTTTCTCAAAAACAGCTGACAGTTTTGGTTAAAATACCCTGTGTTTATATACTGTTTCTCCTTCACACTGGGACCACTGCAAGGTTGCTCGCGTGCTAGCCGCCGCAGCCCGGACTCTCGCCGAAACATTATAATATCCCCGCAACCACCTTACGTTCTCATAGTTACAATTACAATGGTAATAATATATGTTGTCCTTCTCTTTCCGCATATTTCAGGCATTTTTGAGCAAACATGTTATTCAAACTCGAGAGTTCAAAATCGAAATTGCGTGAATTTTTCACAACAAATCCCATACATGAAAGAACTAAAGTAAACATAGAGCGAGAAATTCACTTACTCTCGAGAGTGTGAGTGAAAATTTCCTAAGGTGTCAGAAAGTGTAAATAGAAAAGATCATTTCCAGCGTCTCTTATAATATGTAAGGTATGTCCTTATTATGATTGTAATTCTAACTATGAGAACGTGAGGCGATTGCGGGGACATTATAACTGTTTCGGCGGGAGTCCGAGCTGCGGAAGCCGGCGCGGGAGCAGTCGTGCGTGGCCAGAGTGAAGCACTATATACCAGGTGAGTCAGCTGCGCCTATTTATTTTTGAATTTATGCAACGTGCTAAGCGAAATATGTGACTTATGTCTTTCTTGAATGCCTTCTAAAGGCTGGTTTGCATAACACTTTACAGAGGAGGGATAGATAACTGAGTGCATAAATATTTTACGGGGCAGAATGCAATCGCCATGTATCTCGATGCAAAGAACATCCCACCCTGACACTGGGAGCTATTTTAGCACCTTTAGCCAATTATACAAACTTTTATTCTTTAGCATACATTCATGCACCCCTTTGAAAACGCCCCTGAAGGAACAGCCTATCACATGCATCGGTTGACAAAACCATTGGAAAACAAAATGGCAGATCTACGTAGTGCGATTAATTGGATTTAAGCCGTTAGTCAGTGTTGTACAGCCTTGTCAAAAAATGCTAAGTATTAGATAGATAATTTATCTTCTGTCACAAACTATGGCATATTTCAGTTCATATAATAACTGTAGTGACTGATACAGTTTCTTTATTTGAGTTAAAACTGCCAAACCGAGCTCAACACCTGTATGAAGCTGCAAAAATCATGTAAAGATTCGAGGTGGGGTCAAGTTCTACGATTACTAATTCGTATAGGAACCTAAACTCGGAAGGTAGCATTAGCCGAATGGTATTATCATGGTTGCTTTAACACTGTGTCATTTCAGTTCGGGTTCACATCCTTCGGGATAAGTTCAAACTTTTTATTACCTTTTATTTTATCTCGTTGGGCCTATAATTTGATATTATGATACAAACAACATTTTTGATAACATAAGTGTGTACAAAATAGAATAATCGCCATGTTTTCCACCGCAAAGCCCAAATCATCTACAGGCACTCATACGTGAAGAATGCAGGCAGATTACACCGCGCATGTTACAGCATGCAAGAAGGTCTCTCCGGCAACGTCACAAAATATGTGGATTGATGAAGGGTGTCGTCATTTTGAACATTTACTTCCTTGATGAAATCCACGCTCTTTAACAATTTATGATTCTGTTTACCCGTGAACTTAGCACATTTACAACTCCTTTGTCAGTAGAAGTGAAACATTAGGTTTAAACATGAAACAAAAACTGTTATATTTAATATCGTTGATATGCACCCAAGAGAATGAAAGCTAACGACGTAACACGGTTTACAACACCAGATACGGTAGAGATTATTACGGTAAACATGATACACAATTATCTGCTTGTAATTGTGTCTTTGGCTTACAGGAGAGCAAATAACAAAAATAAATAAATTAGTATACTAAAATACAGAAAATAAACGCAATGAGAAAAAAAGTACCAAAACAATTTTATGCTTGTATTAGATTCGAACCTCCGAAGCTAACCCACTCGGCTAACTCAGTCTCTCCTCCTCTGTGGGAGAACATTCCTCTCCCTCCTTGCAAGCATTATATCCATAAACAGCCGCCTTTTTTAAGCCTTTTGCAGCTACTTGGTTCTCATTCAGGCCTTTAATCATTAATGCTAGTTGCGGATAGTACCGAATAGAAGAGTAGAGCTACAATAACAGTTTGTTTGCTGAAAAGGTCAATGTTTTCACATTAGACAATAAACTGCGGGTTGCATAGATACGAATACAAAGGGGCAGCTGACTCTCCTGGTATATAAGCTTTTGTAAGTAGCCTGTGAAGTCCCTTCATTTGATTGAAATTTTGCATAACCAGAAAATCATCAAAAAATAAAATCTTACTACAGGATAAATATAGAGATAATTAAAATAAACAACTTGTGTCTATAATTTTATTTTCGGAAGCATTGGCCGTTTTTTAAGCAATCTTTTGTGATACATTCACATGACTTTTCTACCCTATATCGTTTATTAGTGGGTATACAAACTATTCTTAATAAACCTTATTTTTATATCTATTACATTTTTATTCAAATAAACTTTTACAAAAATAGCTACATTACACATTTCGTTATAAATACAAAGAGAACAGCGACAGTCAAATGTTTAAGAACTGGACGCTATATGCTGGCCTTAAAATTCCATACTGTTTCCATGACATCGCGAGAAACAACTGAATGTTGACAGGACTTTAAAGAAATGAACAATTCGAGCCATTAATAATAGATATCTCAGAAATGGCTTAAATGACAAAAAATCTGATGTGTTACACTCACATGACTTTCTCTACTCTTGTACAAACCATTTTTACAAACGCTTATTCTCCATATGCTTCATGTTAGTCGAGATATCGAGATGTTAATCTTATTGCTAATTTTCTTGTAGATGCAAGGGGAATATCGTAGGTTATAAGAGATAGTCAAATGTTTTAAGAGCTGGTTGCTATATGGAGTATTGCATTCTCCTTGCATTGCCAGGACAAAAAAAATGAATAACGAATTTGAGAAAAAGTATAAGTATTGGAACATTTAAGGGAATAACAAGCAATATCTCGAAAATGCTTCACTCAACAACAAAAAATGTATATGACATAAATTGTATATTTTAACACTATCTACATTTTTTGTGTAGTAAAATTTTGTCTATCTCTCATGGTTTACCAGTTATGCAAACGTTCACAATGAAGAATACTTTTGGAGACATTCCCAGAAAATTCGAGATATACATTTCATTTGTCATGAAAATATCTTAAACATATAATTTTTAATCAAAATCGTTAGAGCCATTTTTGAGAAAATTAAAATTTTCGAAAAATGTTCCACGTAAAGGGTAGTCTGGGGTGGGGGAATTTTCTTGAAAACCTTCGTGTCGCATCTCTGGAAGATACTGAACCTAAATACGAAGTTTGGTGTTCATCCGACTGTTCGTTTCTGAGTTATGCTGTACACACACACACACACACACACACACACACACACAGACACACACACAGACAGACAGACACAAACAGATGCACAGGCACACACACGGACATGTTTCCAAAAATGCTTTTTTTTATTCAGGGGGCCTCAAAACATGTATTTCCGGTGAAATCTCGGTATCGAATTTTTGGGTGGAATACAATACTTCCCCTACTTACTATACGTAGTAGAGAAAGTAATTATTTGAAATAAATTCTTTGTTTAAAAGAGATCTACGTTTTTTGGGTAGCACATTTTCGTTCTATCGCTCAACGTTTACTAGTTATATAAGATTGTACAAAATTCCTTCCGAATTAAAAGGGCTTCAAAGGCTATTCCAGGAATTTCAAGATATAGATTTTGTCATGTAAATATATTTAATTTATGGTATTTTAATAAAAACTGTTAAGAGCCATTTTTTTTAAAATCAAAACTTTCGTTAAATCTTCTATATAAAAGGTAGCTGGGGTGGGGGATTTTATTGAATTGCTTGTGTCGCATCCTTGGAAGATACTGAACTTAAATACCAAGTTTGGTACTTAACCGACTTTTTGTTTTGAGTTCTGCTTTCACAGACAGATGCACATGGACATGTTTCCAAAAATGCTTTATTTGCATTCAGGGGGCGTGAAAACTGTATTTTCGGTGAAATCTCGATATCAATTTTTGAGTGTTGGAATGCAATACTTCCCCTACTTACTATACGTAGTAGAGAAAGTAAAAATGTCATTTAACAAGTTTACATCCTTCTCAAAAGCGAGTGCGCCATCTAAAGGACATGCTTGAAAGTTTGCGTTTCTTTTCTTTCCATCGTAAGAGCTTGTTACCACAAGTAAACATTTGAATGCTGTTTTCGCATGTTGTACCTAACTAATCACGTCTTGCTTAGTTTTAAATCATTACCAGGCAATAATATATTTCGAGTAACGTAGCGAGGACAGAGGAATCATTTTATATGAATAGGATAGTATATTTATAATGAATAACACACTGTTAGGTAAAAGGTAAAGGTACAAATGAACGGAAGGACCCCTGCAACCGGGACAGAGCACCTCAAGTAGGCCGCAGTGGCCCTGTTTGCTTCTACCGTGACCCCTGGTAGGGAGAGATGAAGGGAGGGACCCGAAGGGCGTCTAGTTTCGGATGATGACGGGCGCAAACCTGGACGGGGTCCCTAACATTTCCAGATCGAGCGTGTCCGACGCCGTCCGGGCTCACCCACAAGCCTCCAGATCTCCCCCTCCGGCGTTCTCCCTTGGTAGGCCCATTCGGAAGTGGGTACCGACTGGGTAGTCCCAATCGATGTCAGGGAAGAAACGTCTACAAAGCCCACAGCCACCGCCCAGCCGCAACCCGCCGAACACCGTCGTCTGGCCCGAAAATCAAGCAGATGATAGGTACAGGAAATGAGGAGCAGAAAAGTGGTGGAAGCATTCGCCTATCGACCCAGGGAAGACACGAAACCACGGAGTCAGAACACAGGGAAACCATGGGTGGTATTAATAAAAGTGAGCCGTGACTCATGAGCCATGCCTTGAAACAAAACCGAGTCGTCGGTAGCAGCGAGTCGGGAGTCACAGGTTTAGTATTAATACAAACTTCCCTTCCGTGCTGAGCCTTCGCTCTATGATTGCGAGTCTCTGACTCGTATTTCCCCTCTTCCTGATTACAAATGCTTTATTGTCGAGCGGCAGTAAACATTCGGTTCAGTTTAGGTATTTTTGTGGCAGCATATCCATCAGAAATGACTGAAGAAATGAGCCATGCCTTGAAACAAAACCGAGTCGTCGGTAGCAGCGAGTCGGGAGTCACAGGTTTAGTATTAATACAAACTTCCCTTCCGTGCTGAGCCTTCGCTCTATGATTGCGAGTCTCTGACTCGTATTTCCCCTCTTCCTGATTACAAATGCTTTATTGTCGAGCGGCAGTAAACATTCGGTTCAGTTTAGGTATTTTTGTGGCAGCATATCCATCAGAAATGACTGAAGAAAGCAATCGGTTTGCATCTTGTTTTGTGAACTTATTAACCAACCACAAAGAGATAATGAGCAAATCTCAACTGTCTGCGGACAAGCGGAAAAAGGCTTCTGCTATGACCGAAGTGCAGCGAAAACTAAAAGAGAATCTGAATCTTCGCCTAACAGAAGACCAGACAGCGAAGAAAATAAGAAATATGAAAAGTCGCCTAAAAGTGAAGACTGATCTGCGACGGACAGGCAACAAGCCCATAGCCCTGAAAAACTGGGAAAACAAGTTTTTAGACCTTATTCAAGGGGAGTCAAATCCATCTATAGTTTCTTTAAGAGGTGAGAATAGTAAGGATGACTTTCGAGTATTCTCCAGTTTATTGATACTAGTAAAGCTCTGTTTTAGGAAATAATAGGAGGTGATGAGTCGTTGAAAAATCGAAGGTCACGCTAAGCTTGAGTCGTTGCGTTTTATTAATACGGAAGTGAGTCATGGCTCAGAAATTGCAAGTTTTAAGTCATGGCTCGCTTTTATTAATACCACCCCATGAGTCAGAATGAGCGGTCGCCGGAGATCGAACTCGGCACCTCCCGAATGCGAGTCGCACATTTACCGCTGCGCCACCTCAAGTGGCTCGGTTGCTATTAGTAGAGAAAGCCGTTTGAATGCATCATATCAGATTTTTTAAAAATTATTCTGTTCACGCGTGCGCTCACTCCTTTTTGTGCGAGTGGTGAACAAGGTCAAATAGAGAAAGCGACTCGTTAATACACTTTCAGCTCTTCACGATTTCAACATAAATTCCGGATGACTGAAAAATGAGATCCCTTTGATATTGTGAACATCTGCAAGTGATTTTTGGGCAATTTCATATATTCTGAAAATTTATAGTCAATTTCATTAGCTCTAAAACACATCTGTGTTCACCGTTTGCATGCTCGTTAAGTTACGTAAAGGAAAGAAAACAAAATTGAATCCCTAAGGATTATAACTCCCATTTCACCAACATGTGAGTTACGCACAGCTGGGACATTTCTGGTGGTCATACATAGTCTGATATATCACTGCAAGTATGTGTTACATACCAACCAGAACCCTGGCTCGCTTACCTTTTACCGACATTTCTGTATCACCTCCCATAAAAGCATAAAATGACTTCCTTTCATGTCGAACAATTTGTTTGTAGTGATTTTTACTTTCTCTACTACGTATAGTAAGTAGGGGAGGTATTGCATTCCACCCAAAAATTCGATACCGAGATTTCACCGGAAATACATGTTTTGAGAATCCCTGAATCCAAGAAAAAAGCATTTTTGGAAACATGTCCGTGTGTGTGTGTGTGTGTGTGTGTGTGTGTGTGAACAGCATAACTCAGAAACGAACAGTCGGATAAACACCAAACTTAGTATTTAGGTTCAGTATATTCCAGAGATGCAACACGAAGGTTTTCAATAAAATTCCCCACCCCAGATTACCCTTTACATGGAACATTTTTCGAAAATTTTATTTTTCTCAGAAATGGCTCTAACGATTTTAATTAAAATATCATATGTTTAAGATATTTTTATGACAAATAAAATGTATATCTTGAATTTTCTGGGAATGTCTCCAAAAGTATTCTTCATTGTGAACGACTTTTGCACAACTGATAAACCATAAGAGATAGACAAAATTTTACTGCACAAAAATGTAGATCGCGTTAAAATACACAATTTATGTCATATACATTTTTTTGTTGAGAGAACCATTTTCGGGATATTGCTTATTATTCCCTTAAATTTTTCACTACTTATTTTCTCAAATGGGAATTCGTTATTCATTTTTTTGTCTTGGATATGCAAGGAGTATTAATCTGTGGCATGGAGAATGGTGCTGCACCTAGCAACCAGCTATTAAGAGATATGTATGTGCTTAAAGGCTACTGTATTTCTATATTGCCCTTGTAAATATATATATTCGCCTTACTTCTACAAGAAAATTAGCAATAAGATAGAGTCTGCAAATGTTTATCTCGATTAACTTGAAGTAGATGGAGTATAAGCGTTTGTAAAAATAGTTTGTACAAGAATAGAGAAAATCATGTGAGTGTAACATATCAGATTTTTAAGAAAGTGAACAGACTTTAGCGACACATTCGAACTAAATCGATAGAAAATTAAGCATAGTATTTTTTAAGGGGGCGTCCCCACACCCGCCGCCCAGGGTGGGGATCATCTCCAAAAGCTACATTGCGTCCCCATGTTATAAAGATTATACAAAATTCCTTACGTATTTGGAGGACTTCAAAGACTGTTCCCAGAAAATTCAAGATATACATTTTGTCATGTAAATATCTTTAATGTGCGGTATTTTAACCAAAATCGCTAGAGCCATGTTTCAGAAAATAAAAAATTTAGAAAAATACTTCATCTAAAGGGTAGTTTTGGGGACTTTTCTTGAAAATCTTCGAGTCGTATCCTTGGAGGGTTCTGAACTAATACCAAGTTTGTTGTTTATTCGACTCTTCGTTTTTGAGTTATGCTGTTCAGACACACACGGACCTTTTGTTATTCAAGGGCCTCAAAACATGTATTTTTGGTGAAATCGCGGTTTCAAAGTTTTGCGTGGAATGCAATACTTTCTTCACGTGTGAAGAAGTAATTATTATTATTATTATTATTATTATTATTATTATTATTATTATTATTATTATTATTATTATTATTACTACTTATTTGCACCACGCTTTGGGCGTCAACTTGAAGTAGGTTGTATTGAAGGATGAGTTGTATTATATTTCGACTGTTGGGGAGCCGAACTTGAAGTAGGTGCAACCGCACGTATGGTAAAAAGTTTCCGGTAGCCTTCGCCCCAAATGTACTTTCGGTGGCCTTTGCCGCAAAAATGTGTTTAAAAATATATTAACTTCGTAATTTTGACTGTTTCTTTAAATATTTTATATTTTTTTAGAGACATGAATGTCTTAGCAGGGAGTGGTACGATTGAAAAATGTAGGCTTACACAGATTATAATTTTACTTCAGTCCTTTTATTAATGCTTGACACGATTTAAATAACACTTCACTGATAGAGAGAGAGAGAGAGAGAGAGAGAGAGAGAGAGAGAGCTGTGAGATTTGTTTTTTATTAAATACTTGCACTTTTTAACACGTAAACTATTTTTCTCTCACACAAAATACGTATTAAATTTCTCGAGGGCACATCTCGCGTACGGTTAGGAACACTGTCTACAAACAACTGAACTCTGAATTTTTAAATTTTGCTATATTTCAGTTTGTGATTTGCTAATCCTACTCCAATAGAATGCCTTCGTTTCACTAAATCTTTTTCTGGTTGTTGATGGGCTATTTATTAAACTGTCTCAAAAATTACATTATTGTTGCTCCAAGAATTACCAGTAGTATTGTTAAACTTTCAAATTCATTATTGCCTCAAGGTTACCTCATTGTTAGCAACTTTTGACCTATTTCGCACAGCTCCTACATTATTAAATTACATAATACATTCACATAACTTTATTACACGTATACAATAATATAAACATATACAATGACTGTAATATACACTTTTTATATATTGTTACATACACATATTGCTTTAAGGCGGGCTGTTACTGAAATTATATATTATATAATTAGACTGAAATCATTTAAGTGTTAAAAATACTGCCTCACGTGTTAGAACAAGCACAAAATACAAAATGTTGCAAACAAACCTGAAATTTAGCATTATCTCTATATACGTTTATAATATTGTTTACCTTCGCACAAGTTCATTACTAACAGAACTACTAGTGGTTAATGTTAATGTCGTTGTAATTTTTATGTAACCATGTCAGTATAGCTAAAATTGTTATTTCCTGAAAAACGTGTTTAGTGTAACTTGGATAGAAGATATTGATATTACTAAAATATGTAAGGGATACCTTTGAATTTGTCATGTGTAGAGATGTGCGATTCTTTCGTTTTATCGAGCTACTGAACGTATAAATAATTTACTACATTATTTTGTTTCGTGAGATAGCCTTAATGAATGCAACTTGATTTTGAAATTTCCAAGATAAACTGCTGGCCATTCTTGGCATTATCTATGAAAAATTCTTGGTGGTAAGAATGAATAGCACATAATTGTTTGGGGAAACAAAACACGTGAGCCTGCGCGTGCTCTTCTTTCCCTTTGGGGCTATCTTTTCTGCAAGAAAGAAAACCGAAATTATGTCCACGAGAGACGTCAAAACTGCACGCGGACATTAATCACTCTTTATTGTTTTCGGGTGATTTATTTATTATCTGACAAACACCTCTAGGGAAATGAGCACAAAACCTTGCATGTCATAACCGATGCTCATATATTGCTAATGGAAACACCAAACAGGTAGGTATACTGATGACCCTTAATGAATCATATATCGAAATAATGATGTTCGGTAAAATAATACATATTATATTATGACTGTCATTTTATACAGCTGTATAATAATTACTCTATTTATTAAAGGGTTAAAGAGTTCTTATAGGTTCGACCAAAAAACATTACGTCATCTAACTCCATCAGACTTCACTAGCACACTGACAAATATCACCATTTTTACTTTCTCTACTACGTATAGTAAGGGAAGTATTGTATTCCACCCAAAAATTCGATACCGAGATTTCACCGCAAATACATGTTTTGAGGCCCCCTGAATCCAAAAGAAGCATTTTGGAAACATGTCCATGTGTGTGTATGTGGGTCTGTGTGTCTGTCTGTGAACAGCATAACTTAGAAACGAACAGTCGGATAAACACCAAACTTGGTATTTAGGTTCAGTATCTTCCAGAGACGCGACACGAAGGTTTTCAAGAAAATTCCCCCACCCCAGATTACCCTTTACATGGAACATTTTTCGAAAATTTTAATTTTCTCAAAAACGGCTGTAACGATTTTGATTAAAATATCATATGTTTAAGATATTTTCAAGACAAATGAAATGTATATCTCGAATTTTCTGGGAATGTCTCCAAAAGTATGCTTCAATGTGAACGACTTTTGCATAACTGGTAAACCATAAGAGATAGACAAAATTTTAATGCACAAAAAAATGTAGATCGCGTTAAAATACACAATTTATGTATTATACATTTTTTTTTGTTAAGTGAACCATTTTCGAGATATTGCTCGTTATTCCCTTAAATTTTCCAATACTTATACTTTTTCTCAAATTCGTTATTCATTTTTTTTGTCCTGGTAATGCAAAGAGAATGGAATACTCCGCATAGCAACTAGCTCTTAAAATATTTGACTATCGCTTAAAGCCTACCAATTCCCCTTGCATCTACAAGAAAATTTTAGCAATAACGTTAACATCTCGATTAGCATGAAGAATATGCAGAATAAGCGTTTGTAAAAATAGTTTGTACAAGAGCAGAGAAAGTCATGTGAGTGTAACACATCGGATATTTCAGGATCTAATAGTATAAATAAAAGCCTACAACTTTGCCTAAACCTGGCATCATTACAATTAACTGTTGTTAATTGCCCTATTTTATACAGCGATTATTCAGTCATATCATTTAGATATAGGTTATACAACGGAGGGGCACACCTAGCGCACTGCGACCTGCAGGCTACGGAGACACTTGTAAGTTCCTAACAGTTCCAGACTCGAAGACCTATCCCAGTGCTGGAGCTGCCTAGAGGGCGATGAACGACCAAGAGTTTCTGTACTTCTACGGGGAGTACTCTTTCCATAAAGCAAGCATCCGCGTCATCTGTCCGGCACCGCCATATGCCACAAAACCTAGAAGCACACCTAAAAGATATGATGGAAACGGAATGAAAGGGAAATGATTGCAAAGAAATTGGGGTAAACGGGAAACCACTCCAGCATTCGCCTACCGACCAGGGAATACCACGAAAAATGCAAGGTCAGAGTGGGCGGTCGAACCCGCGATCTCCCGAATGCGAGCCTCACACGTTACCGCGGAGCCATCTCGCTCAGTTATCATTTAATTAAGTAATATCTGTTGACTAAAAAAGCCGAAATAACTGTTGATAATTTCATCTTATAGACAGTAATTATTTAGTCATAGCATTTAGTTAAGTAGTGTCTAATAGCTAAAGAAGCACAATTAACTGTTAATTTCTCATTTTAGGCAGTTATTTTCGGCCATATCATTTAGTTAAATAATGTCTAAATAAGCACTTCTGTATAAAGTTATTTTGAAATATATGTTCTTCGTAGACACATCTACTTTAAATAATAAAACACAATTTTTTACGTTTGTTAATGTTACTATTTTAGATTATATAACCGTGAAATCTGGAAAATCTACAGAATATATGCTATCCGCCAAATTAATATCAATTACTCACACTATAAACAGTATTTGTTTAGTTTCATACATTTTAAATACCAGTTCTTTATTACGCAAAGTGCAGAAAATATTCGTCCCCATTTTAAAACAACTTTAACAGCCAAACTAACGTAGATAAAATTTAAATTTTGAATATGCAGAACAAAGGAAGCGATATTATAGCCGAGTGTTCTGGGTATTTTCAGATTATCCATTTTATTAGTTTTATACTTTTTTGAAAATAACACCATTTTCAACTTTTTCGAGTGCACTTACATAAATTTTATGTGCGACTGCCAAATTGACGAGCAAATAAAGTGTAAAATCGTAAAAACTGAGGTGGTAATGATCTGTTTTCTTGTACGGTGCTATTAGATAAATATCTTAGCCTCAACTGACAGATGACCGAGTGCAAGGCGTATTTCAACAAGATGGTACTACAGCTCATACAGCTCGGACTACTTTGGATGCAATTACTGATCTCTTTAGTGACAGTGATAACTGCATGGCCGATCGATCCCCAGACCCTCACGACCTGCGATTTTTGCTTGTAGGCAGTTTAGAGAAAAGAAAGTGTATAAATTAAATCCACGAACATTACAAGAACTGCAAAATAATATATGGGAAGAAATATCCAACATTTCTCAAGAAGAGTTTGAACATGTGAATGATGCTCTGTAAAGACTTTACAATGCCTACATCACCTTTGAAAAGGTAAGCAATGTAAAAGGCATTCAATGTTGTAATTTCCGAAATAATATGGAAATGGTACTAGTTGACGTTATCTGTTCATCCTACATTTTGTTTCGATGTATAAGACGGTCAGCGCCTATTAAGTATGAACAGGCGAGCGACGAGCGCCCGCAACCCAGGTGCCCGTTGCTGCTAAAATCTGATGACCATAGACAATACTTCGTTGGAAAATTCAGGCAAGTGGGAGAGTTAAGTACTGTTTTAAATATTACTTTCTCTAACGTATAGTAAGTATGGGGAAGTATTGTATTCCACCCAAAAATTCGATACCGAGATTTCACCGGAAATACATGTTTTGAGACCCCTGAATCCAAAAAAAGCATGTTTAGAAACATGTCCGTGTGTGTGTGTCTGTAAACAGCATAACTCAAAAACGAACAGTCGGATAAACACCAAACTTGGTATTTAGGTTCAGTATCTTTCATAGATGCGACACGAAGGTTTTCAAGAAAATCCCCCCACCCCAGATTACCCTTTACATGGAACATTTTTCGAAAATTTTAATTTTCTCAAAAATGGCTAACGATTTTGATTAAAATATCCTATGTTTAATATTTTCATGACAAATGAAATGTATATCTCGAATTTTCTGGGAATGTCTCCAAAAGTATTCTTCATTGTGAACGACTTTTGTTTTACTGGTGAACCATAAAGATAGACAAAATTTT
Source organism: Deroplatys truncata (assembly GCA_030765065.1). Lineage (NCBI taxonomy): Eukaryota > Metazoa > Arthropoda > Insecta > Mantodea > Mantidae > Deroplatys > Deroplatys truncata. The sequence goes on from CM060980.1 coordinate 180,911,842, forward strand.
ACTACACAAAAAATGTAGATCGCGTTAAAATACGCAATTTATGTCCGATACATTTTTTTGTTGAGGGAAACCATTTTCGAGATATTGCTTGTTATTCCCTTAAATTTTCCAATAGTTATACTTTTTCTCCAATTCGTTATTCATTTTTTTTGTCCTGGTAATTCAAAGAAAATGGAATACTCCACATAGCAACCTGCTCTTAAAACATCTCTTATAACCTACCATATTCCCCTTGCATCTACATGAAAATTAGCAATTAGATTAACATCTCGATTAACATGAAGCATATGGAGAATAAGCGTTTGTAAAAATAGTTTGTACAAGAGTAGAGAAAGTCATTTAAGTGTAACACATCAGATTTTCTTAAAGATAGTTCCAAATATGCCCTTATTTATACACCCTTCATTTTCATAATGTTTTAATCTCTTCAATGACTTATTCAAAGTAAAACGATTTATGTCTCTCCTGAAAACTTTACATTGTTTGTCGCAGAAGCTCTTCGATTTTGTTTTGTATCAATAATGATATGTTTCAGATTCTTCTGGTTAGTTGAAGGAGCTTAATATCACCCAAATTGATGACCCGCCTCAAATATTGCCAAAGAGCCGTCATTTACAGGCAATACCTGGTTCTCGCACCCCCCTCCCGCCCCCAGTGGGCTTTTAAGCTACACTCCAGTCATAGCCTTTCCGAGCGTGATCGCTTGGTCAAAAGTCTAAATTTCAAAAACGAAAAACTTTTAAGACAGAAAGCTAACAGCAGCGGTAAAGCTGCTCGAAGCACTGACCCCTGAAAACCAACCATTCAGATCCTAAAATCTTAGGGCTATTTCCATAAAACCTCACATCTCACCTAACACAAAGGTAAAACCACTTGCAACCACACTTTGGCTCACCTACCAGACATGCGGTCGCTGGGTCGTTTAAATGTTCCAAATACAGAAAGCAACGTGTTTACAAGGTTACTATTTCGTTATGATAAACTCTAATTTTGTGATTACATTGTGCGAGATTATTGCCTGAAAAAGAATATAATATTTTGTTCTAACAAACCTTTATATATAGATTACGTCTCTGAAGTTGAGCCCGCGTTTTTAAGAACGAGAAGGGATGCTGGAGCAGTGGTCAAATGGTACTCACGTCACGAGTTTACATTCATACCTAATAGTATCAGCAGCGGGAATATAATTTACGTTTTCTAACAAAGTAGACATACGGTAGTAGCAAATATACCTTCCATTCGCCAAATATTCTATAAATCGAAGGAAATCGTTTATTCATGGTTATGAAGTCATAGTGGAAAGGAAATATATGCATGTTCACAAGCGTACACATTAAATACAAGCGCACTCTTCAGAATAGGTTAACTGTGGTATTCTAATTCACTCTCATTATTCCGATAATACATTAGCATTTCCACAGTATCAATCTAGAGTATAGATATTATTGTGAAAATAGGCATATTACCTTATTACTTGATTGATTCCCTCAGAAGCACGTATTTCAGAAATGTAATTCAATAACAAGTATTTCAAAGAAAGCCTGCACTGTTTATAATCGTCATGTTTCATCTGCAAGCCTTGCAAGTTTGCAAGTTTGTAAGAAAAGGCGCGCGAGGTCGTCTATCAATGTTACGTCACGCTCATGACATTTGAATGTAACCCAATCACAGCGCCTTCAGCTGGAACTTCTAGATGCTCATGTGTCACAGATTGTATTGTTGGCTACGGCCGCATAGAAATCTAGTGATTTACTAATTTGGCAGCTGATTATAAAAAATACTCATTGCTAGCCTCGCTTTGTGTTTAAGTCTCCAAAGGTAAAAATAATAATTATATTAATTCTATGAAAAGCATAACTGTAACGTGTTTTTGTAAAAGAAGTATTGAATGCTATTATTTGAGAAAATTTGGTTCTTAAAATAACTTTCATATTATTATTCCGTATATTTCCGTCATCAATAACTACTCTATGTTGCGATTGATACATACATGCTTCGCAGGTTAATCGCTTTGCCATAGGATTCTATATAATTTAACATTAAATAAATGTACAAATGCCCATAAAGTCTATCAAACGTCAGGCAGGCAACCTACGAAAAAGGAGTATCGCTAGGAGAAACGTGATTTGCCATCCATAAATTCGATACCGATATTTCACCGAATACATGTTTTGAGGCCCCTGAAAAAAGCATTTTTAGGAAAATGCTGTGCATGTGTGTGTGTGTGTGTGTGTGTGTGTGTGTGTGTGTGTGTTTGAATGAGAGAGAAATACAATGTCACTTGTTAAGCCTTGTTATATTAATATACTTTAATTGTTCTTAAATATAGCTAATAGTGTTTTATAAATATGACAATTTGATGATTTTTTAAATCTAATATTGTTTTTAGAAACCAAAAATAGTATTAAATACATACAGTGAATGCCCAATACTGTATTACTGCTTAATAGCAATAAATGAATAAATAAATAAATAAAATAAACAGCATAACTCAAAAACAAAAAAAATCTGATAAGTAACAAACTTGGTAAGTTAAGTTCAAAATATTTCAAAGATGTGACACAAAGGTTTTAAACAAGACTTCCCACTTCAAACTACACTTTACATGGAAAATTATTCAAAATTTTTTATTTTCCCAAAAATGGCTCTAATGATTTTGATTAAAATACCATATGATGAAGATACCTTCATGACAAACAAAGTGTATAACCTTAATCTTCTGGAAATAGCCAGTGAAGTCCTGTTCATTCTGGATGAGTTTTGTAATTATTGGTAAGCTGTGCGCAAAATGTAGATCTTGTTAAGGTACATAATTAATGCCAATATTTTTTTTTCTGTCGTTAACCTTTTCTGAGATATTTTTGTCATTGTTTTGAATTTTCAAATAATTATACTTTTCTCAAGAGAAAAATTGCTACTCATTTTTTTCTCATGGTCATGGGAACATGGAATAAAACCATTTCTGAAAATGTTCATATTGATTAACATGAAGTAGATATAAGAATAAGCTTTCATGTGTAGAGAGAGTCATATGAATGTAACACATATTTTATTTGTAAAATGCTGCTATTGTTGATCTCCTGTTTACATATTATATACTTATTGAAACAGTTGAAACTCTCTGTAATTATGGGCTGCCATCAAGGACAGAATAAAACAGACAAATTGTAAATGAATTTTATACAAAAAAAATGCTAATAAAATTGAAACATTACTATAAAGGATAACATTGTATTGTTGACAGTAAATTGTTTTCCAATTAATATGATACTTAAAAACAAAACTAAAAGGTGCAAAAGGACTGTTAAACATGATAACAGAAAATGATAATTCATAGTGATGGACTATAAAAATTTTAAAAATGATTTTAAAGAAGGGAAATTGAATCTCTTATTGCAAACAACAATGTCTCTTATTTTGTTCTTCTTCTTCAATCCAAACTTTTTCCAGTTGTGAAAAACTTCAGAGGTATAGTGCCATGAGATCCAAGCATCAAGCCAATTATTTGATGTAACTGAGACCATATTTTGCTTAGAAGTATGGAATTGTGAGCATGTAAGCATCCTTTTTCTCTTTGTTGATGTCTTCAGATTGTCCTGTAAGCTTTTCAATCCTATTTTATTGCCTTCTAAAATTGCAATCATGCCAGTTTGTCTTTTTCTACCGTTAGTTTCATACCATGGACCAGTTCAAAAACTTTATAGTTGTTTGTTTACAGTTTGTTGGTTATCACAGAGTGAATTTTATATTGATGAGAGTTGTGCAGTACTTCTTTATCAGGGCAGGATCCCAAAACGTTTACACTTTCTTTATAGTTCTTTCTGGACATTTTCCAAGTTATGTACTTGTGGTCAGAGAAAGAATTAAACCACAATAACAATTCTCAGTGCTCTTTTATCATGCAAAGCCTTTAGGAATTCAATTGTTAAGCATATTATCAATACTTCAGCTTTTAAGTATGCTTTTGTCATTAAACTTTCCGCTTAAAGGGTGAAAACAGTCTTTAAACATCAATGGCTTCAATAATAACCTATTTATGCTTTTATTAGAGTTTTTTTATATCTACTAGTAGGCAAAGGAAGGATTAATAATTCCAAACAAAAATTTTAATATTGAGATTTCATCAGAAGTATACAATTTTAGGTCTCCTGGACACAAAAAAGGGCATTTTTAGAAGAAAGAAAAAAGTGTGTGGGGGGGGAGAGAGGGAGAGAGTGGTGTAATTAAAAGAAATCTGATGTGTTACATTTGCATGACTTTCTCTACCCATTCTTCAACAAAGTATTCTTAAAAATGAAATATTGAATTTCTACATGAGAAATGTATTAAATATTTGATAATACAAACCAATAATTGAGAATATCTTGGAAATAGTTAACACTACAAACATTTTTATTTGCTATAAATTAAGTGCTTTAACTAGATATATAGTTTTTGTGTAATAAGATTTTGTCTTTTGTGGTTTACCAGTTATACAAAAGTCATTCAGAATGAGGAGGACTTCACAGGGTACTCCAGAAAATTCCAGATGTGCATTTTATTTCTCATTACAATATCTTAAAACTTATTGTATTTTAATAAAAATTGTTAAAGTTCATTTTCGAGAAAATAAAAATAATGAAAATGTTTCCAGGTGAGGGTAGTTTGGGATGGGGGAATTTTCTTCAAAATTATGTCGCATCTTTGGAAGATACTGAACTCAAACACCAAGTCTGGTATTTATTGGACTGTTCGTTTTTGAGTTATGCTGTTCACACACAGATATACACAGATTTTAAAAAATGCTTTTTAACATGTGAAATCTTGGTATCAAATTCCTGGGTGGAATACAATATTTCTTCTATTTATTGCATGTACACAGTAGGGAAAGCAAAAATGAAAAATTGAACAAATACTAAATCTGGTATTTAAGTTCAGCAAATTCCAAGGATGCAACACAAACATTTTCAAAAACATCCCCCAACCTAAATTACAAAAACTAAAAATTGATTAAATTTCATTTTGTTAAAAAGGATCCTAATGATTTTGATTAAAATAATATATGCTTGGTGTACTGACATGAGCAATAAAATGTGTCTTGAATTTTTCTGTAGCCTGTGAAGAACCCTTCATTTTATTGAATTTTGTATAATTATGAAACTATAAAAGATAGACAAAAAATTAATTTAAAAAAATATAGAGTTTATTAAAATAAAAACTTGTATTATATTCTGATTTTGGTTCTCTTTCTTTTTTTGTAGCTTTAGCCATTTACAAGCTATTTACTTTGTCTGAATTGTCTAGTATTTAAGCTAGCATACACTTTTGAAATGTCATGCTTGTTTTCTTGTTTCTCAACAGGGCATGTTACTGAAAACATCAAATCCATATACCTATAATGAGTTTATTTTTAAACATTTGACTGTTTTACTAGCAACCTGTATACTTCTACATGGCATGGCTACAAAAAAATTTGTATTGAAACCATAAACAAGAAAACAAACATTTTTATGAATAATTTACAGAATTGATATTCTAGTAAATTACAGTGAGTAGAGAAAGCATGTGATTATAACATATTATATTGTTTTCCATTTATGTATGTGTGGCAACAGTGGAAAGGAATTGCTCCATAGAAGACCACTTGGCATGGAAAGCAACAATAATATATATATATATATATATATATTTATATGTAGGTATTTACGTTATGTCACTTTAACTTCAAGGTAAAATTGTGACTACAATAGGTTTTACAATTCCTTACATAATTGGGTTACATTAAGAAAGTTCAACACATTCTTGGAGAAAGCTGGATCACCAAGAACAGTCAAGATGGTTGTTGGCATTTAGCATCTAGCCCTTGCGTCATTGTAGAAATGGCAGCTGGTGAGAATGTGAGTGACTATAAGTGGAGAATGTCATGAATAATATTCTTACTTTCTCTACTACGTATAGTAAGCAGGGGAAGTATTGTATTCCACCCAAAAATTTGATACCAAGATTTCACCGGAAATACATGTTTTGAGGTCTCCTGAATCCAAAAAAAATATTTTTGGAAACCTGTCCGTGTGTGTGTCTGTGAACAGCATAACTCTGAAACGAACAGTCGGATAACACCAAACTTGGTATTTAGGTTCAGTATCTTCCAGAGATGCGACACGAAAGTTTTCAAGAAAATCCCACCCACCCTAGATTACCCTTTACGTGGAACATTTTTCGAAAATTTTAATTTTCTCAAAAATGGCTCTAACGACTTTGATTAAAATATCATATGTTTAAGATATTTTCATGACAAATGAAATGTATATCTCGAATTTTCTGGGAATGTCTCCAAAAGTATTCTTCATTGTGAACGACTTTTGCAAAACTGGTAAACCATAAGACATAGACAAAAGTTTACTACACAAAAAATGTAGATCATGTTAAAATACACAATTTATGTCATATATATATATATATTTTTTTTTTTGAGTGGACCATTTTCGAGATATTGTTTGTTATTCCCTTAAATTTTCTGATACTTATACTTTTCTCAAATGGGAATTCGTTATTCATTTTTTTCTGTCCTGGTAATGCAAAGAGAATGGAGTACTCCACATAGCAACCAGTTCTTAAAATATTTGACTATCGCTTAAAGCCTAGCAATTCCCCTTGCATCTACAAGAAAATTAGCAATAAGATTAACATCTCGATTAACGTGAAGCATATTGAAAATAAGCATTTACAAAAATAGTTTGTACAAGAGTAGAGAAAGTCATGTGAGTGTAACACATCAGATTTTTAATAAAAAATTTAGGAAAAGGTGCATGCATCTATGAACTGCATACATAACTCAAAAGTGAAAAGTCTGAATCAAATTGGTATTTAAGTTCAGTATCTTTCAAAGATGCAACATAAAACATTCCAAAAATCCTCCCCTCAAAACTACGTTTTACATAGAAATTTGTTCTTTAGTTTTGATTTTCTCAAAAATGTCTATTATAATTTTGATTAAAATTCCACATATTTAAGATCATGGTGCTCAAGAATTGCGTAAAGATGAAAAATGGTTCATGGCAGGTAAGGAAATTCAGGTTATTAGAGATTTCTCATATCTGGTATTAAGCTGGTTAGTAATGGAGGCAGGGAGAGACAAGAAATGAACTGCAATGGCTAAAGAAAGAATGGCCTTGACAGTGATACATAAATGTTTATATCTGATGCCAGTAATGTGCATTAAGTGGTTTGAAAGACTTTATGCAGCCTTGGTTGAATCTCAATGGATTTATGGAGGGGAAATTTGGGGATTCGATGAGGAATGGCATAATGTGGATTTTATATTAAGAAGTTTCTGTAAATTAATTTTTCGAGTCCCTAACAATACCACAAATGCAGCAGCTTTAATAGAGCTAAGAAGAGTAAGTATGAGAGGGCTAATGCTGGAGAAAGTACTGAAATATTTATTCTGGATCCAAGAGTTACCTGAAACTAATATAGCGTGAAAATATGTCTGATATATCAAGAACAAGACTTGGGTATTATGTCAAATGTCTGGTTGAGGAAAATTACAGAGCAGTTATTTAGAAATGGGTTAGTTAAAATTGGATACTTTGAAAGAGGCTTCTGTAGGAAAGTGAGATCAGAATGGAAGACATGGATAGACAAATTTTATTCATCTAGGTTAGGGAGAAAAGCTCACTGACTTACTACAAGGAATTAAAAGATGACCCAGAAAAGGAGAAGCACATTTTAATTTGCAAAATGAATGAAAGAGAAGGGTTAGCCTGGTTGGATTAGGGGTTTGGAAACTAAGAGGAATGAGGGGAGAGGTTTCCCTGGAATGCACCCCATATGTGGGAAGAGGAAAGATGAAGTTCACATTATCTTTCCATTTAAACCACTAAGACTGGAAGGTAGGTTTAATAAGTAAGAAATGGTTACTGAGAATCAAAGAAATTGCATTTAGAAAGATTTTTGAAGACCTGAAACAGATTCCCAAACTAGTGGAGTTTTTATGGAAAGGAAAATGAAATGGAAATTGTCAGTTGAAGAATATGGAAATTTAGATTAATTTTTAGCTCACAAAGGAATATGTTACATGTTAACTTTTGTATTTCTATACTGAAATAGACTGGCCAAATAACCAAGGTTGAGGTCAGTTCATAACCTTGTATAAGCTTAGCACTTAAATAAATATTTAAGATGTTTACATGACAAATGAAACAAATATCTTGAATTTTCTGGGAATAGCCTGTAAAGTCTTCTTCATTTGAAAGAAATTTTGTATAATTTTTGTATAATGATTAAACCGTAAAAAATAGACAAAAATATAGACACTTAATTTCTTTAAAGTATATTTTTGGCACCAGCCGTTTCTGAGATATCTGCTAATATGTCTTGAGTTTTTCAACACTTTTCTCATTTTCTTGAAGAGCTGTTGCCATTTAGTTGTTTCCCGCATTATCATGGAAAGAGTATGAAACTTCAAGACCAACATAAACTAATCTGTTAAACATCTGACCATTGACTCAGTCTCCTGTATCCCTCTTGTACTTACAACAGAATGTGTTATGAAACTATTATGTAAAGGCTTATTTTGATTAACATGAGTAGACAGAAAAACAAGCTTTTATAGGGATAGTCTGTAGAAACATATAAAAATAAATGATGGTGAATAGAGGATGTCACAGAATAAACACATTGGATCTTTTTAAACCTTTTTTTATACATGCTTTAATCAGTTAGTCATAGCATGGTAAATAATGAAATGGGTAGAATAATATTCAAATGAGCTGAGGTCCATGGAACATAGAGTTGCCTGACAATTATCTTCTTGTTATAAAAAAATCTGATGTGTTTCACTCACTGACTTTCTCTACTCTTGTACAAACTATTTTTACAAACGCTTATTCTACACCTACTTCATGTTAATCGAGATAAATCTTTACAGAAACTATCTTATTGCTAATTTTCTTGTAGGTGCAAGGGGAATATGGTAGGCTTTAAGCGATAGTCAAATATTTTAAGCGCTGGTTTGTATGTGGAGCATTCCATTGTCTTTGCATGTCCAGGACATGAATAACGAATTCCCATTTGAGAAAAAGTATAAGTATTGAAAAATTCGAACAAATAACAAGGAATATCTCAGAAATTGCTGACTCCACAAAATAATGTTTAAGACATAAATTGTGTGTTGTTATGAGCTCTACATTTTTTGTGCAGAACAATTTTGTCTATCTCTTACGGTTTACGAGTTATGCGAAGGCCATTCAGAAAGAAACGGACTTTTGGGGACATTTCCAGAAAATTCAAGATATACGTTTTATTTGTTATGAAAATATGTTAAATATATGATATTTTAATCAAAATCATTAGAGCCATATTTAAGAAAATCAAAATTTTCAAAAAATGTTCCATGTAGAGGGTAGTCTGGAGTGGGGGGATTTTCTTGAAAAACCCACATCTATGAAAGATACTGAACCAAAATACCAAGTTTGATATTTATCGGAATTTTCATTTTTGAGTTATGTTGTGGACACACCCACGGACCTTTTTTAAAAGTGGTTTTTTTTATTATTCAGGGGGCCTCAAAACATGTATTTCTGTTGAAATCTCAGTACCAAATTTTTGGGTGGAATGCAATACTTCCCCTACTTATTTACTTTCTATATGCAGTAGAGAAAATCTTAAACACTTATGCACTTGAACTTAAGCACTCCAGCCAGTTTTTGTGTAAAGTAAAAAATAAATGGCTTTGAACAGTGGATAGAGAAAAGTAAGAGGTAGTGTATCTTACTTGAATGGAAAACTATAGTGAATGTGTGATGGTTAAGTAATCAATAAGTGAAAAGTGAAAAACAAGTGGAAATGGGACATGAAAAAACTGAAAAAACAAAATAATTTATTGACGAGATATTGTAAAATGTAAATAAACTGTAGTGATTGTCTACTGAATGAGTGGCCAGGGTCAAAGTATAGTAGACAATCAAATTTTAAAACTCTTAGCACAATAAATACAAAATAAACAAATAAACAAAGTTAAGGCAAACACACTAACCCCACACCATGGAGGTGAACCTAGAATACTTCATTGACATTTAGCGCAGGATACACTCTTTTAACAATTATCTATTCATAAATAAGTTCATCAGAAACCTTATTTCATCGAATGGTAATTTTAAGGAGAGCTCTCATACACAAATTTTGTTCTAAGGAGATATGTACTTAAGTTGCTTTTGGTTTGTAGAGAGAATAATGTCGATGTCTTAAGAAAGATTCTTCTAAAACTACATAGCACATGATGCAGCATGCTTTTAAAAATTATCTATTCATAGATAGGTTCATCAGAAACCTTATTTCACTGAATGTAATTTTAAGGAGAGCTCTCATACCCATATTTTGTTCTAAGGAGATATGTACTTAAGTTGATTTTGGTTTGCAAAGAGCATAATGTCGAGGTCTCAAGAAGGATTGTTCTAAAACTACATTTGTCATTTAAAACAACAATATATTCTTCAGCTTTTTTATTATTTACAATATGCAATACAGATTTCTGATACATTCAGTCACAATAACATTTTGGTCACTTTGTCTCCTTGGGCTGTACACAGAGTAAGCCATTTTACAAAATAATTAACTTCATTAGTGTGAAGTATATTAATTTCACTAATAGTACGTCAACCTTCAGTTTTGTACCTAAGCGTTGATGTGGTGCAATGAAAGCTCAGAGTGAGTTGTGCCTGTAGCAGAGGCTTAAGACATTAACATCAAATAAATACCTAGATCTCACAACAACAAATAGTAACAAACTCACAGAAACATCAATATGATTTTTAATGTAACATAACATATTTCAACAGTCATGCCAGAATAGATTTAAAGAGTGGGGGTCCACATCTTACAGCACACCAAATATATGTAATACAACTTTAAAGTGGACTTGGGTAGGTTTATTCAGCATCATCTTCATCATTTAATCTGTCTTATTGCTTTTCTATATCTAACAAAGTGAATATACTACTGCAAAATATTACATTGTAGAACTTTTGCTAGAAGATGGTACATTGATTTCATTGACAGCTTTATGAGTGATGAAGTCATGAGTGGAATTTAGTTATACTGCTTCATAGATGAAACAAAATACATAAATTTACAATATTAACACAATACACAAACCAATTAAAATTCAACAAATTTTAAAATCCGCTAAGCATTACAGAGATCCAGTCCTTATGTACCCCTGGGGTATACAGAATACCTTGTTCATGCAGTTCTGTTTATATTAGCACAACCAAACGCAGTATCAAGATACATACAATAGAGCATAAGCGACATTGCTGTCTTGCAAAGACAGATAAGCCTGCAGTTACTCAACATTTTATTAACTTTGGTCATCACATCCTCTATGACGATACTGAAGCATTAGCAATGACGAAACATTATCATAGGGAAACAATCAAGATATACAAGCATACCAATAACATCAATAGTAAGGTGAAAAATTGAAGCTCAATTCTGCATGGATACCACTGATGGCATGCCAATGCGAACCCACCAATCATGAGCCACTTCACACCTTGGCCTGAGCTATAAATTTCAAACTGTTCACCGCCTTGTTGGCAGTCATTGTTAAGCTGCCCAGGGTCTTATCCTTTCAAGATGGTAACCAAGAGCCAACCGAAACATCAGTTGTGAGTAACTTTACACATAGAGACTTCATCATAGAGACTTCTGCTAATTTATCAATTAATCTGGTCATGAAAGCCATTGCACATATTTAAAGTACCCATGTAAAGGTTAGAAGTAATTACCAAGTACAGATGTGACCAATCACAGCAACTCAATGGCTTTCACCATCTTCTGGAAATACAAGGGAGACTGTTGCAGAAGGCTGTGATTACCTTACTAGAAAGCATTATTAAAAACAACATAGATATTATTACTGTTTATTTCATATTGAATTTTTTACAGACAATATCTAGGGAAGTAATAATCACATGATTTGTTGAAATTAATTTTTCTTTCCTTTTTATTGCTTAAAACTAGTATAATGTAGTAAAGTGCATCATATGTAATAGGTACATGACATTTCCAATTTATTATAACTAGGAAAATTTGCCTACAAAATAAACATTCATGTAAAAACTGGGATATGAACATTTAATTCTGTATTGCGTTTTTTCTTATGATGTCTCTTTGAGCTGAAAAGTGCTATACTGCATCCTTTCCAAACTTACAGTCATATAACCTGAAACATAAGCTATGGACCATTCTAATAAAAGGATGCATACATAATATAAAGATTTCAAAAATGGCACTCAAGCCTGGAGGAAAACCCACTTCATAAGTTATTCCACAAATCATTACTTTTTTAAGCAATGCATAAAGTATTAGAATTTCATAAGCACTGTGTCTTTGAAAAATTGCTTCAATGCACATGACATTATAAATATTATAATGTTTGAGTTTGGAAATAAGTAAAAGACATCATGATGTTTGGTAAAGAATAGAATTTGTCTATTTTCCTTTCCTTTCTTTTTTTGTTCTTTGCATTCAGTATTACTATAACTAGTTTACATAGTTACCACTCTTTTTATTTATTCAGTATCACATGATTTGCAAGTTGCAAGCAATTCATCTATCTCTAAATTCTCAAGAACACTACTGCAATGCTATGCCAGGTAATGTTGCTGCAGAGGTCGACGTGTCATGGCGGGTCCCGCGCAACGTCAGGTAGGCTACCCTGTAGAAAAAAACATCGCTAAAATTCCGCGAATGTGTAGCGTTTGGCCTTTTAAATGCCCCAAAGTTCTTTAAGCACTTCAAATTATGTATTCTGGCACGATTTATTGAATTGGTTATGTATTCTGGCGTGATTTTGTCAGCAGTCAACAATCAACATGGCCAACTTACGCATCGTTGCGGAGAATGAGATCTTAAATAATGACGCTGTCCTAATGGAACATTGGGACATAGAACAAGTTGCAGAAGAGCTAGCAACTCGAAAGCTATCAATGCGGTGGTTGGCACGTCGTCGTGCTTACTTACTTACGTCGTCGTAATTACTGCTGTGCGGTAATTATTTAGTTGCATTACATTTGCTTACTGCGTCGTGGTAATTATGCAGTTCTATTACATTTGTTTACTGCTCTGTGGCAATTATTCAGTTCTATTACATTTATTTACTAGTGCATGAGCGCTAATGGCTTCATCAATTAGACAATAACAAGCTTTTTTTACTGCTTCACGGTTATTATTCAGTTTTATTGAATTTATTTACTTTTTCACTGTTAATATTCAGTTTTATTGCATTTATTCACTATTTCGCGCTTTTCTATTATGACAGCGTATAACAGTTCGTAACAATACCAAACTGTTTCCGTGTTTACTAACACTGCAGCGTTTTTTCCGTTTAACAGTTGGTACCTGGCATTGCGCATTTACATCGTCCGCCATGACACGTCGACCTCATGAGCAACATACCCTATGCCAAAGTAATACAAGCCCCTCTTTGAATCTTAGGATTTAGACTATTTAAGAGCACAACCATGTTTGTTTCATAATTAGAGATTTTAATCAGAAAGTTTGAGGAAAACCTTGAGTCATTAGTAAGCACATTCCAAGAATATGATATCTATGTTCATTATATCTCAATCTGCCAAGTTTTGTGTGGGCTTTCCTTAAAGAACTAGTTTATCTTGCACACTACACAGTCCCACTGCATTTATTAAAATGTGTGGTTATGAGTTGACTTTAATATTCTGTAGTACCCTCACTGGATTCCTATATATTTTTAATTCCCACCAATTTTTTAAAGTTTACATGGATATAGAGTATCGGCTGATACTGGAGTTTGTAGTTTCTACTGACAGATGGTCTAAACATTCCTGAAGGAATAACACTAGTGAGCACAAACTTAGCAACCAGTTGACAGGCAGTTGAGGATGTGAGTGGTCTCTCATAAAATTTGTCCTTGATGTGTTTTTAGTAAGTGAAGCATAGTGATTGTTAAAGTCAACTCGTAATTTACTTTAATATTGATTATTGTAATAATAGTTATGTCTTAGTGTACCAAAACCTGTTGTGGTTTTAACTCTACTGTTATCTCATAAGAGATTGCCCATATCCAAGATATTATCTGCAAATAAGTGAACAGCAGATATATTCACAATGGAAAGGTAGAGTCAGACAAATGAAAAATTCAATGCCATCGCTAGGATTTGAACCACAGATCTCCCAGTTTCTGTCTGGTTGCTCTAACCACTGAACTATCATGGCAACATGCTGGTATGACATGAAATTCCTCAATTGATTTGCATTTTTCCTGGAAAACCACAAGGAGATCTCAAATTGTATTGAGATGACATACCCCAATGGCAACCTTAAGTCACGGGCTTCATAGTTTTGAACAACTATTACACCAACTGAATGTAAACCTGATGCACTGAATTTTTCAGTCATGTAATTCTACCTTTTCAACCTTGTCTAACACATGGCTTGTGTGGAAGAATAATTAATTCCATATTCACAATGTTTTATAAAACTCAAACCCCACTGTTTACTAAACACAGTGAGATTTTGAGTTTTCCAATCTTAAATATTATAATATTTATATTACCTTAAAGTTTGAAGTTATTTTTAAAAGACACTAAAATTTTATTACAGAAATGGAACAAAGTAACACCTGTATGATAAATCTCAAGGATACCACAGGTGGAGGGATAGAGTTACTATGAAATTATCTACCTCAGTCTGTGTTTATGTGCAACAATGAAAGCATTTCTAAGTTAATTTTACATGTAATTGAATGACACTCATCAAATAAACTTTTTTGTATATCAAAATTATAAACAGCATTTATTTTTTGTTAAAATTTTCTGAATTATGACACTATTTCAATAAAATTACTAAAGTAATAAGTACATTTAAAACAGTTACACTGCAAAATATGAATGATAACATTAACCTCTTCTAAAATGTATGTCAACATCAATGTTTTTAAAATATACACAACATTTTTACTCTCGATTTGATTTAGAAGTCATTTTGTATTCCTTCTCATAACTAGTGTATATATGATTTCCTTGGAATTAGTGATAATTCTGCTTTTTTAGCTTCTAATAAAGTGTCTTCAATTTTTGCTTTTAATATCAACAAACAAATGAACTAGAGAGATTTATTAACAAATCATCTGTCTTCCAGTGAGTTGACCATATGTAGCCACAGAATACATAAAATTCGAAAATGTTGTTTACAATTGAGGCCTTTAGAATAGCAGAGGTGTATGCGCCAAAGTATGCTTTCTTTGTTTTTTCTTGCAACATACTCTTTCATGCCTGTTAGTGTCAGTGGTCGATACGCCTTGGAAATTAACGAATTCTCCATTTGAATACAGCATGGTCTTCGACCATACTTCTGCAGCTGAATCCCGAGAATAGCAAAGCCTTATGAGCCAGCCTGCCGGCTGTGGCTATGCTGCGACAGCAGCTCTTTAACAGAATGTAGTAATAAATCACTTAACAGAGGGTGCTCCTTATTTTCAGTCCTTTAACTCTCATAAATTGTTACTCCTCAACCATTTTAAAGGATTTTGTGGTTTTGTAAATAGTTTTTGTCTGGATATATTCCTTCCTATACGGGGTATCTGTTTAGTTTAGTCTGTTGCTCTTAAAGAAAGTTGTAACATACATCCTGGTGGCTTGCAGCTCTCGATTAAGTTTTATTTAGTGTTGTGTATTTAAAGTAATGTTGTTTATTAACAACCACTGAACAAGCCTTTGGTATATTTAGCGTAATTATATGCTATCTTCGATGAGCTAAACGTTATACTTTTGGTTTACCTATTTCTTTATATTCATTTTATTATTTTTTAATATTAGAACAAATATTTGTTGTAAATATTTACTAATATTAGTTAATGTATTTCTTGCAAAATGCTAATTTTACAAGTAAACAGTTTTGGCTATTACACAGATGAATGTATGCCTTAATTATTTCAAATAACATTGTTGATGGAATTAGCTTTCAAAAACCTTGAACATCTGTCAAATAACATTTTACAATCATAATTAATAGTAATTTGTAATATTTATTTTCATCCTTATTACAATAATACAAATAAAACTTACATCTAGAGCTTAAATCTAGTGCTTTGGTTCTCTAGCTCTCCCATATTTAGCCCTTAGGCTGTATATATGGGATAAAGCTACAATACCATCTCTCCACTTTCCAAACTGTGCCCATTCTGCTGTACCTTTCTTAAGCTCCTTATCCACTTATCCCTTGTGTTGCCTAAAATGTCCCCATCATTTTAATTGTTTCTGCTTTTGTCCTTCCCAACATTCTTAATGCTACTGCTTCTTTATTTAGCTTGTCCCATTTTTTATTCTATATACCTCTCTCCATCTTTTAAGCTTATCACATTCTATTAGCCAATGAAATGTACTACCCAATTCATCACACATAATATATCCCCCCGAACAATTATATCCATTCCTTTATAAAAATATTACTTCTGTGCGCATCCACGCAAGACCTATTCTACCAAATTGATTGCATATATCTACATACTTCTCCCTTCCCCAATTTCTTTTAACTGATTTATACAAGATTAATGACCTTTTATCCTAAAAACTAGACCATATCTCTTGTTTCTCGCTGTCTTCCACCCTTAATCTCACTTCTTTCCAAAACCCACTGTTATTATATTTATCTAATAGGAAAATATTCCTCATGCCAATTTCTTTTAGCACATTTCCCATCTCCCCAAACCAACACTGTTCTCCTAAGACAGCTTTTTGGAACTGTATACATTCTTTTAATATATTACTATCTTCTAAATTTAAACATCTATACCAATACTTCAAAATTATTTTCACTATTATACCTTTTTTCCCTACCCTTCCTAGCTCTGCCAGTGCCACGCCCCTTGGTGAACTCTTAGGTAAACCCAAAACTTCCCTACAAAACATTCTATGGACTATATCAATCTTAATACATCCCTTTGCCAACCCCCATACTTCTATTCCATATAACATTTTTGACTCGACTACAGCTTCGTATAGCCTTTCCAACCAGTTCATTGATAGCGTAGTATTAATGCGTTAGGTCCACATCTGAACACTTCTTTATTTCTTTATTGATTATTCTAATATATAATGCTTAGTAAAACTTTAATCACATTTTTCTCAAAACTAGCTTTTGATGTATACGCCTTTGCTATTCTAAGCACCTCAATTGACTTTGAAAATAAAGTATTCTAGTTATTAACAATTGTTTTTGAAAATTATTATCTTAGGTATTTATATTTTGCTTCAAATGAAAATGTAATATTTGTATAGAGTCTCTTAGTATCTGTATGAGAATCTTCTATAATTCCTGGAATTTAAATTGAAAAGCTCCAAGGCTACAATGACATCATTAATACAAAACACACACACACTTGATTCACATAATTCCTTAGACAATATTAGGTTTGATAGTTTTGTTTTACAAAAAAACTGTATGGAATTTATAATGCTATACAATTATTACATCATAACGCTATTTCATAACTTTCCTATACTTAAAATAAAGTAACAAACAAAATAAAAGTAAAAATAAACTCTATATATATTTTCAGCATGCTACAGGCAATACACTTTTTCCTTTTTTTTCATTTTCACACTTTGTAAACTCTAATATTGAGGGGTAGCACCCTAGTAACAGTAGGAGAGTGCAAGGGTTATGGTGGACAGTTCTTATACATTAACATTAGGAATTGAAATGAAACATTTTTAAACTGACAATTACCACTTCCATATATGACTAGAAGCTTGTTCCTGGAAAGGGCCCATTAAAGAATTGACACAAACCCTGAAGGAACAAATGCCTGCCCTGCACTCTCATCTTAGTGGCCCCCCTGCCAGTGATATACAAATGTTCTTCACTATGCTTACATTCTAAAAATAGAGAAGACAGAAGATGATAAAGCTATAAATTTAGGAGGTACATAAACCCTGCTAGAACATTTGCTCTCGCATTCTCTCACATTTACATTTGCATCCACATACTCACTTGTTCACTAACTTAAGATGAAATATTATTTCTTCCTTTTTACAAGTTCACAAATAGACTTCTTAAGTCTGTCGTTTCATTTAAAAGCATAAACTGCTTGCTTCCCAAAATGAAAGTTAAGGTGATGCAGTTACTCTAAGAAAAGAATATAATAAAAATCTGATGTGTTACACTCACATGGCTGTCCCTACTCTTGTACAAACTATTTTTACAAACGCTTATTCTCCATATGCTTCATGTTAATCGAGATGTTAATCTTATTGCTCATTTTCTTGTAGATGCAAGGGGAATATGGTAGGTTTTAAGCGATAGTCCAATATTTTAAGAGCTGGCTGCTATATGGCGCATTCCATTCTCTTTGTATGCCCAGGACATAAAAAAAATGAATAACGAATTTCCATTTGAGAAAAAGTATAAGTATTGGAAAATTTAAGGGAATAACAAGCAATATCTCGAAAATGGTTCACTCAACAAAAAAATGTATATGACATAAATTGTGTATTTTAACGGATCTACATTTTTTGTGTAGTAAAATTTTGTCCATCTCTTATGGTTCACCAGTTATGCAAATGTCGTTCACAGTGAAGAATACTTTTGGAGACATTCCCAGAAAATTCAAGACATACATTTTATTTGTCATGAAAGTATCTTAAATATATGATATTTTAATCAAAATCGTTATAGCCATTTTTAAGAAAATTAAAATTTTCGAAAAATGTTGCATGTAAAGTGTAATCTGGGGTGGGGGGATTTTCTTGAAAACCTTCGTGCCGCATCTCTGGAAGATACAGAACCTAAATACCAAGTTTGGTGTTTATCCAACTCTTCGTTTCTGAGTTATGCTGTTCACAGACACACACGGACATGTTTCCAAAAACGATTTATATGCATTCAGTGCACCTCAAAACATTTATTTCCGGTGAAATCTCAGTATCGAATTTTTGGGTGGAATACAATACTTCCCATACTTACTATACGTAGTAGAGAAAGTAAAAATGTTTCATATACCTATTCACATTATACAACTCTAATGACTGCCTCTGCAGTTGAGTAGTCAGTGTTCTAGCTTCTAAATCCAGAGACCCCAGGTTTGATTCCCAGCTGGAGTGGTTGAAGTTTTCTTTAATTATAATAATTCTCTACCCTCCACATAGTCTGGATATATGAATGCATGTCTTTCCTAATAAAAATAAATAAAATTCAAATAACTATAGTCAGTGAGTTAGTAACACCATTAGCTGTTTCTAATATCCAAATCCCTAATATAGACATATAAGTTGAAGAGGGCTGTATAAATGAAACAATAAAAAAAAGAAAGAAAATCTAACCAAATTTTTTTCCAGTAATTTTCAATTTTGGAAGAATAATAATTTATACCTATGTTTAAGATGTTCATTTTAAATTTGTATGCATGTATGTGTGTGTGTGTGTGTGTATTACCTTTCCATGCAAGAATGGCCCAACCGGGTCTTTGGTTTCTAAGGCTCACATTGAGTTCAATCACAAGAATCTTATTTCAGCTACTTTAATACGTCTTTTATTTCTTGCTCTTAACATTCAGTCTTGCTTCATGATAGTGTTAAGCCAATATTAAGCAGTCTTAAATGGATTTCTTTATTCAAACTTCTTCCCAAACATCATTCAATGCATCTGTTTATGTTGTTATATTTTTAGAGTTTACTTTCTAAGTCTCTGTTTGGTTTGCATATTGCTTTTTTGCAACCCAAGTATCTGTAAGAAACGATTAATTTTTTCTATCATATTATTATTTATGACTATTTTAACTGAAATAGTGCTTTTACCTCTCACAGTTATCACTTTTGTATTTTGGGGTAGATCTCTTATCAAGTTCTACAGAATTTAATTTAATTTTGTAACATTAGCTTGGGGATGATCTTCCAATTAAACTTTCTCTATCGATTTTCACAAAATTACAATTCACTACAGCCAGCATCTCAGCCATCGAAGGAAACCTAAAGCAGGAGAGTTGGTGGAAGTAATGATTCATTCTGTGGCATGGGGAGCAGGTACGTTATTTTAAGCTATGAAAAACATCCAAAGCTTGATATATAAAGATTAAGGAAAAAGAAAAGAAATAATAAGTAGAAATGTGCACATTTGCAGAACAATCTAAAAAGTCTTACAACACAGGACTATCTCAAAAAGTCTGATGTGTTGCACTCATGTGACCTTCTCTACTCTTGTACAAACTGTTTTTACACATACTTGTTCCTCATCCACTTCATGTTAACTGAGATAAACATTTGCAGAAACTAGCTTACTGCTAATTTTCTTATACGTGCAAGGAGAACATGGCAGGCTTTAAACGATAGCCACATTTTTTAAGAGTGGTTGCTGTGTGGAGCATTACATTCTCTTTGCACGTCCAAGACAAAAAAAATGAATAACAAATTCCCATTTGAGAAAAAGTATAAGTATTGGAAAATTCAAACAAATAATAAGAAATACCTCAGAAATGATTCACTCGACAAAGAAAATGTTCATGACATAAATTGTGCGTTTTAAAGAGATCTACATTTTTTGTAGTAAAATTTTGTCTATCACTTGCGGTTTCCCAGTTATGAGAAAGTCATTCAGAATGAACACGACTTTGGGGACATTCCCATAAAATTCAAGATATACATTTCATTTTTGAAAAATTAAAAATGTTTGAAAAATGTTCCTGTAAAGGGTAGTCTGGTGTGGGGGGGATTTTCTTGAAAAATCTTTGTGTCGCATCCTTGGAAGGTACTAAACTCAAATACCAACTTTGATATTTATGCTACTTTTTGTTTTTGAGTTATGCTGTTCATAGACAGACACACACACATGGAAATTCCGGTGAAATCTCATTATCGAATTTTTGGGTAGAGTGCAATACTTCCTCTACTTAATATATGTAGTAGAGAAAGTAAGAATTGTGGACACAGGTTGGAAGGTCTTGCAACATATTAAGTACAGGTTGGCAACACCTGCTGTAACAAATGAAGGTAGTAGGGAATGTGCTGCATTATGTTGGTAGTACCACCAGAGAAGTACACAAAATGTCAGACAGCATGGAGCATTAAACAGTGATCATGTAATTTGATCCATTGTACTTCAATGGCCAAATGTAATAACGCAAACAGGTCTAGCCCCTTTACTCCTTCAGCACCCAAGTGTAAATGGTGTTTTAACATACACAGCTATATTACTCTATATATATCTAAAACATAAGTATCTGAGCAAAGCTTGCTTTTTTTGGAAAAAACTATTCGCACATATAAAAGGAATGATCCGGCAGCTTATTTCTGAGTCATCCCAAGCCAGGTATAAACACTTTGGATGTTATGTTAAAGTTAGTTTACTGTACAAAATAAATTTAACATATCTTAAAATTGGTAACCATTAGAAGTTTACTAAATGTACTTGCCACTAATAAAAATAACTAGGAAATTATATTTTTACAACCTATGACAACATGAGATTGAATTATGTGAGTGGCAGTTTTCCTTGTGGCTAGATAGGGCAGTAAAAAAATATATTTTAAAATGTGACATCATTATGGGATTAAAAGTAATTCACTAAAACTCGCATAAGCAGTCAACTTATACATTATTTTCTACTACACTTTACAGTGTAGCCAGTGTCATGGAAAGCATTAAAAGGAGATATAAGAATAGAATTGTTCTTATCCTCTCAGATAGTCAAGCTGCTCTTAAAGCACTTGAATCACCATCAATAAAATCAAAGTTCGTCTCAGAATGCTGGGAATCCTTAATGATACTGGCTGAACACAATAAGGTTCAACTTATGTGGGTGCCAGGACATATAGGTATACCAGACAATGAGAAAGCAGATGAAGCAACCAAGATTGGCAGTGAAATCCCATTTTTTGGTCCGGAGCCTGTACTGGGAGTGTCCTACAGACCAGTGAAACAGGCTATTAAGTGCTGGGCTCAAGCAGAACACAAGAACTACTGGAACTCCATTGAGGGTTGCAGACATTCCAATTTGTTTATTACAGACCTGGATAACAGCCGGGCAAAATACTTGCGCGGTCTTAGTAGAAGAAGACTTGCATGGGCAACAGGATTCATTACAGGACACTGTGCCCTAAAGTTTAATCTATAAGAATGGGATTGTTTAACAACCCTATCTGTAGTAGATGTCTAGAAGGAGATGAGACTGTTACTCATCTACTATGTGATTGCTCTGCTCTTGCAAATCAAAGAGCAAGTATTTTTGGCAATCACTTTCCAAAGATAGATGAACTATCGAAAGCCTCAGTTAGCAGTCTGGTTAAGTTCATAACGAGCAACAGACTACTTAACTGATGAAAGGGGGGTTGCGCAATAGATCTTAAGGTCGCAGTGCTTGGGCATAAAACCCACCCCTTTTCAAACTAGAACTAGAACACTTTACAGTTTTTTCTAGGACATGTTTCACAAGTATTTGTCTGCGTCAGCAGTTACTGTGGACTTTCTTTTATAAAACTGAACATTGGAGGTACTCAAAATTGACTTTTCTTTGTTTTCTTTGATATCTTCAATGTAGAAGACAAAATAAGCATTTTGAGATGGGAACAAGGTTTTACAGAAGCTTTCTTATACATTACACGAGTCAAGATTAAATCCATCGTATTAGAGTTTCTGATTGTGGAATCTGTTTGTGACATGTAAGACATAAACAAAATGCATCTTGTCCAGTACTAGTCACTGTCACTAAATGTTCTGATGTGAAGCCTACTGGATGGTATGGTAATACCGGCTTGTTCAGTATGAGCATGTAATGGTTAGTTTCTCATTGAGCACCATTACTCATTATTGAGACAGTACCTACATGCCTGTCATGTGAGTGATGTTTCAGTTTTACTGGAAAATGAAGATGTTTTATAAAGTCAGATTTCAATTATGTTCATGCAGGGGCTTCTGTTATTGTACTTCATCTGTGATCCCATGCTCCTAACCTCAAAATGCTTAGTTTGGTACTGCCTGCACTTTGTCTTTCTACTCCCTGTGTGTGTGGGGGGGGGACATAATTAAAAAATGAAAATTAAGATTAGAACGAAATTTGTAATTTTTAGAGTGAGGTGACTCTTAAAGATGTAAAACGAAGATATTCAAAGAAATATACAACCCCAAACAACATTTTATATGGAAAAATTCTGTTGTTTTTCACTTTCTCAAAAAAGGGGTTCATTCTAAGCATAGGATGTGCAGTCTCTGAAGTCTTTAAAAGTCAATTTTTGAAATAAAGTAGAATACATGTCAAAACTCTTGTTCAGAAATCTTAAACGAAACAACTGTTAAGAGAACACAGCTCTTTGATTAGTATAAAATATGGATAAACTAGTAACTGTGACGTAATTTTCTATATAATTACAGATCTTTGATTTTATTGATAATTGTAGTAGATGCTTCTTATCACTACTATACCCTAAATTTTATTGAAATTCTTTTGCTCTTCAGTCGCTTATTTTTTCAGAGGGTAACTGGATAACTTCTTTAAACAAAAATTTGTTTTGCTGCATTAAAAGAAGTATGTTTCAAAGTTAAAAAAAAAAACTGATGTGTTGCATTCGCATGACTTTCCCTACTTACTCTTCTACAAACTATTCTTACAAGATCTTATTCTTCTGTCTGCTTCTTGTTATTCGAGATAAACTTTCATTACACATTTATTGTAGGTATAAGAAGACCAGTAGACTTAAGCAACAGTTAGGTTTTTAAAAAGTGGATCACTAAGTCGTGACTAAATTCCATGATCTTTGCATGACCACGAAGAAAAACGAATAGTAACTTACCACTCGAAGAAAATGTAAGCATTTGAGAATTCAAACCAACAATAAAGAATATCTCAGAAATGGTTAACACCATGAAAAGATTTATTTGACATAAATTGTGCGCTTTAATGAGATCTGTATTTTTTGTGTAGTAAGATTTGGTCTGTCTTTTATGATTTACCAATTATGCAAAAGTCATTCAGAATGAAGAGGACTTCAAAGGCTACTACCAGAAAATTTAAGATATGCATTTTATTTGTCATACAAGTATTTTAAGCATCTGTTATCAAAATTATTACAACTATTTTTAAGAAAATAAAAGGTAATAAAAACTTTTCCACGTAAAGTATAGTGTGGAGTTGAGGGATTTCCTTGAAAATCTTCATGTTGCATCCTTGGAAGATACTGAATTTAAATACGAAGTTTAGTATTTTACCGTCATTTTGTTTTTCAATTATGCTATTCACAGACAGACATACACTTACAGAACTTTCACCAAAATATCGGTATCAAAATTTTGGGTAGAATGCAAGTAAGTTGTATAGAAAGTAATGATTACTTAACTAAAGTCAGAAATAAAAATGAGTTAACATCAAGAGAGAGTACCTAAAATCAAAGCTATTAGTGTGTTCAAAACAAATAAATGAATGATAATAAAATCCTTAAGTACACCTTTCCTTTCTTTCTGGTATGCAATGCAACTTTGCTGCTTTTGCATTAACGATACAGTTATAGATTTTTACAATTTTTACATTCACCATCAGCTTAATTACAATTGCACCCTGTTGACCTGCTCATTATAGTTACTTAACGCCATTCTGACTCTTCTTCACTCTCACACACACACATTTCTATTTCTGTTTAAATATTGTCCTTAACACATAGTTACAGCTGTAGAAATGTCTCCTATGATAGGATTATAGATATATTTATGGTCCTTTCTTACTGCTGAGGTCTTCACTTTCACAAAACACACTGCCATCGATGACAACAAGTTGGTAGCCCTAGAAAAGATGGGGAATCACATACACACACCCAACTATCATACACATACATAAACTTGTATACACAGAAAAGAAATGTGGCACGGTGTTGTCCGTGTTACTAAGTGAAGTCATACTGAGCTCCCAGTGCAACACTTAACTCCTGTGACACAACTGCACTTTCACGGTACCAGCGGGCAGCATCCACCACAACTGAAACAGGCATAAGAAGTCTTAGAGTCTCTGGAACATACCAGAAATAATATCACAACCAAGATAGACATGGAAAGTCAAGCATGTATTCACAAATCAATTTCCAGGGTGAGGGGATGGATTGATGAAAATAATTAAAAAATCAAAAGCGGTTTTTATAACTTATTTACATATTTGCATGATACACAAAAGTTTTACGTAAATTTTCCATATTTAAATGCCTCTATACTATAAAATGAATTTTCAGTTAAATATTTTTTATGGTTTTCATCACTGCTTTAGTTTGGTTTAGGTTCTTTATTTCTTTTGGTAGTTTGTTGTATAATTCCCTTCCTACAATTTCAGTTGCACAATTATTCTTTTGCCACATCAGCATGCTCCAATCCCTCCAAAACAAAAAACTCTGTATTATGGCCAGAGTACTCAAACTTGCACCCCGCAAACTACTACACCAAGAACTCAGGATACACACCATTGAACAGTTCATAAAAAGATTAACAGTCAATCTGTACACCAACTGCACTGAAAGCACAAAACCCCCTCATCCAAACACTAGGCACCTATGAAACAACCATCAACAAACCCAAACGACCATTAGCCCTGTTTGACCGCAACCTGTTCGATGAAGTACCTATTGAGGAGAGCCTCGAACACCTAAACTGTCTTATACCCCCATAACTTTGTAACTTTGTCACATTCTCCCACACTATTAATACGTCTTCGGTTACAGGAAACCATACCAAACAGGAACTTCAAAACAACGGTCTGCCCCTGCCACTGTGACAGCCCATAAAGGAACCACCTATAAGCCATCCACCATGACAGCAACACTGCAGCAGCATCACGGTAACCAAAAGTAAAATCCTGCCACACCTCTCACTTCGATCACCTGCATAATGTTAACACCCGCGCTATCGCATTTAGTTTTTAAGCCGAAGCTCTTTAACGCATCCCTATCATTGCCACCCTAACCTAACCAGTACTAACCGCTGAGTGCAAGCCAGGGCTCGCCATGGCTTGCGCCAGTAAACCCCACCTGGCACGCTTGCATGCACTGCATGCTCGCATGAGTAGTTTAACATTACTAACCAAGGTGCTTCCGCGGAACCCGACCATATATAACACACTTCTTTCTACACGCACCAGCACGTCACTACTAACAAAGCACCTCCCCCCCTAGCTGCATGTTAGATACTAACAGCATGGGGAGATGATGTAGCCTCTGAGGATGATTGTCACCGGGGGCGGCAGGTGTGGGGCTACCCCTACAAAAAAAAAAAATCATTGTTTCCCTTAGTGTTCTTCTGAAGTAACTGTCATATATATGCATGGAGCAGTTAAATTTTTTAGAAGTTAAAATTTTTAAACAAGTTATTCGGATGGCTTTTTTCTATAATTTGAAAACTTTTTCCATTTCTGTTTGCATAATATTCCCCCACAGTGTAATACTATAGTTTATGTGAGAGTATATAACTGTGTAATATACCTGAGTGATGGTTTTGTTATTCATAGTCTTACTGATTTGTCTCATTATATAAATATCTCTATTTATGTATTTGTTAATATGTGCTACATGGGATTTCCAGTTTAAAGTTTTGTCAATCATCATTTCAAGGAAGTTTGTGCTATGTATTTCACATATACCTTCACCTTCTATTGTTAATTTTGTGTTATTTGTATTTTGATTTATTACTTCAAAATTGATGCTTGCTGTCTTTTTTGCATCTATTACCATATCTAGTTTGGAGTAGTATTGCTGTATTTTCTACATCTTTAGCTGTCTGACCCCTAATTATGACGTGATGTTATCAGCATATTCAATTGTTATGCCTCCCTTTGATTTTATCAATTAAAAACTTCATTTATGTATATCAAGAATAGGAAGGGTCCTAATTTTGAGCCTTGTGGAACTCCTTGGTGCACTGTTTAGAAATCTGATTTTATTTTTTCTATCACATTCAGATGTATATATTAAATTTTAATGCTTATTTTTTTTGTTTTGATTTCATCATTTTTTATACCTTAAACAAGGTTTTCCTTCAGTTGCACTTAATTTGAAACAGAAGTTCATAAATTGTAATAATTTGCCACATATCTATTTTGTATTATTACTGAAATTGTTAATGCCACCGAGGTTAAAAGTGTGATAGATATCTTTTTCTCCTGAAAACAAATGTATAACATTCAATAGGCACTTGTCATTTTTTGTGCTTCTACAAGAAACCTTTTTAAAACAACCCTATTCATTTTCTTACATGCTTCTAATCCATTGTCAGTGCATTATATAGCAACTATTAGAAAAGAAAATGTAACTGCTTTATATTATTTAACGCACTTAAAACTTATTTACCATGTTTCCAAAGGCTATTATAGGAATGTCTCACAACAAATCCTGTGACTCATTTTCTTATAGAAGATAAAAGGATATTTTGCAGGAGGTCGGATCCCCAGGACCCCCTCCCCTTAAATACATCCTTGGGGTGGGTAAAAATCTGATGTGTTGCATTTCTCTAGTCACTCTTCTGCAAATTATTCTTATAAAGGCTTGTTCTTTTATTCCATTTCATGCTAATCAAGATAAACATTCATTACACATTTACCTTTTCTTTTTTTGTCTTGAAGTTTAATATATTTTAACTTGATAAGTCATATCGGACGATGAATGAATGATATGGGTGAAATGATACTCAAATGAGCTGGGGGTTCCCTAGAGCTTAGAGTTGCTTGACATTCATGTTTTTAGGATAAGGAAAACTCCAGAAAAAAGCTTATCTGGGTAACTTACTTAACCAAGATTTGCATTTAGACCTCTTGAATGTGAGCTAGAGCTACACCAAAAAGGCGGACCTACATATTTTGCTGTGGGTAAATAGGATATACTAAGCTAAAGTTTTAAAAAGCAGATCACCATGTTATGGCTTTCAAATTCCATGCTCTTTGCATGACCATAAAAGAAATGAACAAATTGAAAAAAGTATAAATATTTTAAAATTCAAAGCAATAACAAGAATAGCTTGGGAGCAGTGAATGCCACAAAAAGTTTATTTGATATAATTTATATGCTTTAATGCGATCTATACTTTATGTGTGGTAAGATTCTGTCTATCTCTTACGGTTTACCAATTATACAAAAGTAATTAGCAGTGAAAAGGACTACACATGCTGTTTCCAGAAACCTCAATATGTATAGTTTATGTCATGCAAATATCTTAAACATATAAATGGTACATGGAAAGACCAATTAAAGTCACATTTTTAAAGTTTTGCATAAAAATAAATTTTAAGTTTGGAACGTTGCCATTTTATTTATATCACTGTTATAAAATATGTTTTAATAATGGAAATGTAGCACTTATAATTGAGACGGTAATTTGTATCACAAATTACGTTAATATAAATAATTATTTTATTATGAATATGTATTTTTATGTAACATTGATTTCAGGGGTTTAATAATTGTAATTATTATTGGTAAATAATAATATATGGCTCTACTGAAACTGTTAACAATAACATAATACTTTAGCAAGGGGGTGAGTTGTTTATCGTTACCGGGAACCAGGAAGTTACGTAATGTTTCGCGCCTTTTCAGTAAAGAAAGCTTCCAGAATATTCTATAAAAGTAATATGTATTAGTGGTTTTCATTGGATAGTAAAATAGACGCTAATGTTGGCGCGTTTTATTAGCCAATGGTAATTCATTTATAATCTTTAGGTGTAGCTTGAGGCAAGTCTATAAATAGTGTAGATTCAAAGAGAGCGTCCTCCAGTTCGGCAAGATTCTCGACACAGTACACATCGTCCTCCAGTTCGGCAGGATTCACGAAGCATTACACATCGTCCGCACATTACACGTTGGCCGCTCAGTTCGTCAAGTTACGCGCAGTGAAAATCATTAAAGATCTAAAATATTACAAAGTCACTTATATACAAAAATTGAAGTACATGAGTTAAAAGTGAGAAGTTATTACAAACAGTTTCAGTATGGCGATTATCTAGACAAAATCTGTGAAAGTGTTAGTGCACGTGCTCGACAATAAAACAGTATAAAACACATTTCTTCACTAGTAATTTTTGGATAAAAGATTCCTTTTCCGCTTCACACCCTGCAAGAATTAAATGCCTACCTAAATAGCTGGCCGGAAGACAATATACATAACCTTAAAACTAATTCATATAGATTGCTACGCCAGATGGAGTTAGCAGGCGACCGACGAATGACGTCACACGAGATGGTTCCACGCGTGAGGTAAACGACATTACGTGAGAAACATTATCCACCACGTGGGGACACAAATACACACAAATACTACTTCAAATTGGCTCCCATACGTGGGGCAGTTAAAGTGAAGCAAATATACAATTTGCACTAATACTACTTCAAAATTGCCGCACCAACGTGGGGCTCGAAACAAATACAAATATGTTAAATACAACACTATACTACTCTCGCAAATTGGCGCCCAACGTGGGGCGAAGTGACTAGGAAAGGAAGGCGAAGTGACTAGGAAAGGAAGGCAAAGTGACCAGGAAAGGAACAAGAATAACCAGGATAGTAGCAGAATTAACCAGGAAAAGGCGAATGCAGCAGTAAAATGATCTACAAGACGCAGATTCCAGAAACAAGAGGAGCAACAAATGACGCGGATAAGTGGACGCAAAAACAACGAGACAACGTAGATTCATCATAAAACAACGCAGAAGCGACATACAAATATAGGAGAATGGGGCAGAACGCTGGACATCAAAGCTACAGCATCAGACAGCATCAAAAAGGTAATTAAATGATACTTAGGAATGGTAGGAAAATAAAAACAATGGCTGCTAGCAATACAGAAGAAATAATTATGGAGGGAGATAGTGTAACAGTTAGCTGTGATCCAATACAAAGTACAGGGAATAGCCCAGATTTTTTGGGGTTTGAAGATGAAAATGTTAGTGTAGAAAGTGAGAATAGGATAACAGGAAATGTTAATCTTGATACTAGTATGATAATGATGGAAATGCTGAGAAATATGAGTAGGGAATTGAGGGAAGATATGCAAAAGAATAATGAGAATATAGAGAAATTAAGGGAAGATATTGATAAGAAGTTAGATCAGAATAAGAAAGAATTGAGGGAAGATATTGGCAAGAGTATTACAGATCAATTAAGGGAAGAAATTTGTAAGAATAATGAGAAATTAGAAAAGAAAATAGATCAAAACAGGGAAGACATGCAAAAGTCATAGGGAGTTAAGAGAAGATATTGGTAAAAGTTTTGAACAAAACAGGAAATCAATTGAAAATATTGGTAGGAGTAATGATGTAATAGAGCAAAAAGTAGATCAAAGCAGTGAAGAAATTGAGAAGAAAGTTACGAAGCTAGATAGTAGTAGGCCAGAAATGAAAGATGAAAATGAGGAAGTAATAGTAAGTGAGATAGGAGAAAATTCAAAGAAAATGCTAGACATGAGCAAGGAAATAGGTAACAAAGAAAGTGAGGTTAATACTAAAAGTGAGGTTAATGTAGAATGCACAGAGTTAGGAAGTCAAATGAGTAGTATTTCAAGTGAGATAAGAGAGATAAATGAGGTTAGGAATGTAGATGTAAATGAGGCGCAAGTTAATTTCAGAGTGGAGATATCAGAAATACAAAAAGAATCAGAAATGCAAAGAAATAAATTGTACCAATATATTCAAATTGAAAACTCCAGTCCAGTACATTTTAGTACATATTTGTCAAAGTACTTTCAAATTAAAGAGATGGTTGAAGAATTGAAAATGAATGTTGTTAAAAGATGTGTTGTTCAGGAAACTGTAGATTGTTTTCAAATGTTATCAGGGAACGAAATTTCATATGAATACAAGAGGTTATTCATGAACAAAAATTTGAAGGTTAGGTTACGGCTACGAGTAATGTTTAGCCACACACAATTTGATCCAGGAGGGTAAATAGCAATGAGATGTAAAGTAAATGCTGGATAGTTAAAGACGACTTGCAGAGAAATGTATTGGAACGTAAGAGGGTTAACTATTTATTTATATGTCATGAGAAAAGAGAAATAAATTATAAAAAAAAAAAAAAAAATTTAGTAAGTGTAACAGTATTTGAAATTAAGAATGCAAAGATTGAAACTTAAGATGATATTAAAGTAAAAGTACGTAAATACCATTCCAAAAGTGTTGTTAAAATAAAGTACAAATAACAAAAATGGTAAAAATAATTCAAAACAAATACTTATGTAGAAAACAGAAAAGGTGAAACATTGTCTAGATTTAAGAGATGTAAATATTTGTGTAGAGGGTGAATATTTTGGTAAATATGTATGGTAATTACAAAAAAATTCTTGAATTGATAAATTTTTGGTAACAATATAAGAAAGTAAACCATTTTTTGTAACACTAGTTAAATAATTTTGGGTAAAGTATTTGCTATAAAAAAAAATTTATTGTAACGACAGATTAATATCAAAACAAATTAAACCAAAGCCAGTAAGTAGTGGCGAGATAAAACATATGTCGTGTGTTAAACGCGTGTGAAGTGTTAAGTGAAAGTGATAGCGTGTGTTACAAGATTTAGGAGACTAAAAACAAAATTATAAAATTTCAAAACAGGTTATAAATATTTATAATTATGTTTCTAGTGGGGCATATGAGACGGTAATTTGTATCACAAATTACGTTAATATAAATAATTATTTTATTATGAATATGTATTTTTATGTAACATTGATTTCAGGGGTTTAATAATTGTAATTATTATTGGTAAATAATAATATATGGCTCTACTGAAACTGTTAACAATAACATAATACTTTAGCAAGGGGGTGAGTTGTTTATCGTTACCGGGAACCAGGAAGTTACGTAATGTTTCGCGCCTTTTCAGTAAAGAAAGCTTCCAGAATATTCTATAAAAGTAATATGTATTAGTGGTTTTCATTGGATAGTAAAATAGACGCTAATGTTGGCGCGTTTTATTAGCCAATGGTAATTCATTTATAATCTTTAGGTGTAGCTTGAGGCAAGTCTATAAATAGTGTAGATTCAAAGAGAGCGTCCTCCAGTTCGGCAAGATTCTCGACACAGTACACATCGTCCTCCAGTTCGGCAGGATTCACGAAGCATTACACATCGTCCGCACATTACACGTTGGCCGCTCAGTTCGTCAAGTTACGCGCAGTGAAAATCATTAAAGATCTAAAATATTACAAAGTCACTTATATACAAAAATTGAAGTACATGAGTTAAAAGTGAGAAGTTATTACAAACAGTTTCAGTATGGCGATTATCTAGACAAAATCTGTGAAAGTGTTAGTGCACGTGCTCGACAATAAAACAGTATAAAACACATTTCTTCACTAGTAATTTTTGGATAAAAGATTCCTTTTCCGCTTCACACCCTGCAAGAATTAAATGCCTACCTAAATAGCTGGCCGGAAGACAATATACATAACCTTAAAACTAATTCATATAGATTGCTACGCCAGATGGAGTTAGCAGGCGACCGACGAATGACGTCACACGAGATGGTTCCACGCGTGAGGTAAACGACATTACGTGAGAAACATTATCCACCACGTGGGGACACAAATACACACAAATACTACTTCAAATTGGCTCCCATACGTGGGGCAGTTAAAGTGAAGCAAATATACAATTTGCACTAATACTACTTCAAAATTGCCGCACCAACGTGGGGCTCGAAACAAATACAAATATGTTAAATACAACACTATACTACTCTCGCATAATGTCAATAAAGTGCAATCTAATCGTTTTAATTTCAGTATTAATTTGTTGTGGAATTTTCCAACAATGCACCTTAATGTAAGTTTTCCAGTGACATATCAAAGTCCAGCATAACAAATGAGAGATTAATAATATTAAGATCTACAAATTAATGATTAACATCATGCTTCATGCTTGTCTTTTACAATAGTATGACATTGGACTGAATCTTGATGTTGAAAAATCTTTAGCCCAAGAACCACATACTAGATTTAGTACCTGAAGATCATTGAGTTTTGACGTGCATACTGGAAATGAAATATGTAGTGGCATACCAGCAAACAATGTTTTGACAATCTCATTTTAGTGAATTTTGATTTATATTTTTATGGAATATATAGTTCAGAGCCGCTACAGTCCTCCATCAAAATCTCATTTGTTTAATTTTTGGACTTGTTACTTACTCTACTACGAATAGGAAGTAGTGGAAGTATTGCATTCCACCCAAAGATTCAATACCGAGATTTTACCAGAAAATCATGTTTTGAGGTGCTCTGAATCCAAATAAAGCATTTCGGAAACATTTCCGTGTGCGTGTCTGTCCGTCAGTCTGTGAACAGTATAACTCAAAAATGAAACGTTTAATAAATACCAAACTTGGTATTTAAGTTTAGTATCTTCCAAAGATGAGACACAAAGATTTTCAAGAAAATCCCCCCAGCCCAGACTACCCTTGACATGGAAAAGTTTTCGAAAATTTTGATTTTCTCAAAAATGGCTCTAACGATTTTGATTAAAATACCATATGTTTAATATATTTTTATGCCAATAAAATGTATAACTTTAATTTTCTGGGAATGTCCCCAAAAGTCCTCTCCATTCTGAATTATTTTTGCATAACTGGTAAACCATAAGAGATAATCAAAATTTTACTACACAAAAAATATATATCTCGTTAAAACACACAATTTATATCATATACATTTTTTTTATCCAGTGAAACATTTCTGAAATATTCCTTGTTATTTTCCAATAAGTATCTTTTTCTCAAATGGGAAGTCGTTATTCATTTTTTTATGTCCTGGACATGCAAAGAGAATGGAATGCTCCACATAGCAACCAGTTCTTAAAAGATTTGACTATCGCTTAAAGCTACCATTTTCCCCTTGCACCTACAAGAAAATTAGCAATAAGATATCAGATTTTTTTTATTGATTTTCCATGTACTCTCCATATAGTATTTTAATCAAAATCATTAGAGCCACTTTTGATAAAATAAGTAAATGTTTTACATGTAAAGAGAGTTTCGGATGGGGGATTTTATTGTAAATCTTTGTGTTACATTCTTCAAAGATAGATACTGAATTTAAATACCAACTTTTGTATTCAACTGAAATTCTTTTTAAGTTACCTGTTCTCTCTCTCTTTCTCTCTCTCTCACACACACACACACACACACACACACACACACGCACACGCACCCGCACCCGCACCCGCACGCGCACCCGCACCCGCACGCGCACACGCACATGCACACCCACCCCCACCCACACACACCTTTTCCCAAAAACACTTCTTTTTATTCAGTGTATCAAATTTTTGGTTGAAGTACAATACTTTCTCTACTTACTATAGGTATACTGTAAAGAAAATATAAATAAATGACAGTGAACAGAGAAAGTCATATGAATGTAATACATCAGATTATTTGATAGATTTGAATTAGAAGTTAATGCATGAGAGATAAAAAATGCCATACATATACTAAGGATATTTTGAATGGGCATGACCCTCCTGGAAAACATACAGTGTACTGAATGTATTTTGGTTTGATTTGTGCTGATCTGAATTACAAAATTTTGTAATGTGTTTTAATGCTAATATTTCAGAATATTCTAAGATTGGGTTGCTGCATCCCACTTCTGGGACAAAAGTATGAAATTAAAGATAATATGTAATACATTCATATGACTTTCTCTGCCTTCTAACGTTTATTAGTGGGTATACCAACTTTCTTACTAAACCTTATTTTTCTATCTACTTAATTTTAATCCAAATAAATCATTACAGACACAGCTGCATTACATATTTCACTATAGAGGCAAAGGGGAGCGCAATAGACAAATGTTTTAGAACTGGATACTATGTATATGCTGGCCTTAAAGTTCCATATTCTTTCCATGCAAGCACAAGAAACAACTGAATGTTGACAGGACTTGAAAAGAATGAACAATTCAAACCATTAATAATAAATATCCCAGAAATGGCTTATGCCATAAAAAAAGTTATTTGGAATAAATTGCGTGTTTTAAAGAGATCTAAATTTTTTGTGTAGTACGTTTTTGTCTATCACTTAATGCTTACCAGTTACACAAGTCTATACAAAATTTCTTCTGTTTGAAGAGGACTTCAAAGGCTATTCCCAGAAAATTCAAGATATACATTTTATTTATGTGTAAATGTCTTTTAGTATATGCTACCATTCCTGCTCTTATTCTCACAAAGAATATGTTCTCCTTGTATATAGCTTTAAGAATATTCATATTATGCTGGCTAACACCCTTGCACAAGAGTTTATACCAATACAATTTTAAATTAATGCAGTCATACACTTTCTGTAGATCTACAAAAGCCATGTACAATTTACCCTTTTTTTCTTTTAGATACTTTTCCACTGGTGTTTTAATTATGAATAAATTATCTACAGTTCTTCCCCACCTATGAAAACACATTTGAAAATCTGAAAGTTTGTTATATTCCTCTACCCAATTTAGTAGCCTATTTGTTAGTATTCCTGTAAAGATTTTTCCAACATTTGATAATAGACCTATACCTCTGTAATTGTTTTGTTGTTGTTATTATTATTATTATTATTATTATTATTAATAGTAGTAGTAGTTGTAGTACTAGATACAAGGAAAACCTGGGTTTTGAGTATGGCTAAGATAACAGGCTGGGCTGATAGCTATATCCTGTGTATGGGGGCTTAGTACAAATAAATAAATAATAGGCAGTATATGCTATTATAAATAGTTATTAGAGCCAATTTTCAAGAAAATAAATTTCAAAAAATGTTCTAT
This sequence comes from Deroplatys truncata, assembly GCA_030765065.1. Lineage (NCBI taxonomy): Eukaryota > Metazoa > Arthropoda > Insecta > Mantodea > Mantidae > Deroplatys > Deroplatys truncata. Next base: position 180,947,607 of record CM060980.1, read on the forward strand.
GTAAAGGATAGTTTGGGGTGAGAGGATTTGCTTGAAAATTTTTGTCATATCTTTGGAAGGTACTGAACATAAACATGAAGTTTGTTATTAATATAGAGTCAACTGAAAAACTCAATGCCACAGCCGAGATTTGAACACGGTTCTCCCGCTCTCCGTGTGGTTGCTCTAACTATTGAGCTACTGTGACAAGATGCCGGTGGGGCATTGAATTCCCCAATTGACTCAAATTGTTTTTCCCAGACATACCTACCAAGGCATCTCCCTCAAGATGACAAACTTAGCGACGACCTGCTTATTGCAAGTACTTCAGTGCTGGGTACATAATTTATTCAGGGAAGCAATTTGAGTCAATTGGTAAATTCAATGCCCCACAGTAGCTCAATGGTTAGAGCAACCGCACGGAGAGCAGGAGAACCGTGTTCAAATCCCAGCTGTTGCGTTGAGTTTTTCAGTTGACTCTGCATTAAAAAGTTGCCTAGGCCAGGCTAAGGTCTATTAAAAATACAATTAATTTATACAATAACAATAAAAAAATATGAAGTTTGTTATTTATGTCACTTTTCATTTTTGAGTTATGCTGTACACACACACACACACACACACCACGCACTCACACTCACACTCATACTCACACGCACCTTTTTCTAAAAATGCTTTTTTTGGGGGATGCAGGAGACCTCATAACATATATTGCTGGCCAAATCTTGACATCAAATTTTTGAGTGGAATACAACACTTCCCCTACTTACTATAAGTAGTAGGGAAAGTAAAAATGCATTTATTGAAAGCTTGCGATAAACATAGAACTGGTTAAAGATTAAAAACAGAAGCATTATTAATAGTGAAGTATTCATATTGATGTAGATTGAGTGACACTTTTTTACACTCACCTTCACTAATTAAAAGTTATATAGTCACCCAGTCACTGACGATGAGGACGAATGCCCTCAAAAACGTTTCCTGTTTTATATAACTTTAATTAGTGAACGTGAGTGTAAAAAACTGTGACTCATTCTACATCATAGAACTGGCTGTTTGTGAGAAGGTCTGTATTAACAAATTTATAGCAGTCTTCATGAACTTCAACATCCTGGAAATTTATAACATTACCTTCAAGTTTTGTCCATAAAACTCCAGGGGAGCATACACTGAAAATAATTTGCACTCAAGCCCACAATGTAATATTAGCACAAGATACAACATTATCTCCTCTCCTTTTTTGTGCATTTTGGCTACTGTTGCCCGATTGTTTTATTATCATTCTTCTTTGCTATTTTGTTTAACTTCTGGCTAAGCTTCCCCCCCTTCATTCTAAATGACTTTTATATAACTGGTAAACCATAAGATACAGCTAAATCTTATTGCACAAGAAATGTAAATCTCATTAAAGGACATTATTAATACGGAATAAAACATTTTGCTGCATTAACCCTAACCAATAAATTATTTGTTATTGGTTTGAATTTTCAAATATTTCTACTTTTTCAAGTGATAAGTACTATTTTGTTTTCTCTTGCAAACATTGTTTCAGCCCACTTACACCTCAATGAAATGTATAATGGAACGTTGATATTGTAATGAAAAGAAGCTAGAAACAGTGATGTGTATTGAATTTATTTAAAGGTGAGTCGGAATTGTAACACTAACACTAATTGTAACTTAAGTGATGTTAGTGTTACAATTCCGACTCACCTTTAAATAAATGTATAATGGAAGTTTATCTGGATTAACAAGGAGTATATAGAAGAGTAATCTTTTATAAGAATAGTTTGTGGAAGAGTGAATAGTGAAGTCATGGAAGTGCATTACATCAGATTTTTTTCAGTAGTTTCTAGGGCTATAGTTTATGGGAAGCAAATTCTCCTGTTCACTAAAATAATTGTGAGTATATGCTCATAATTTATAGTAGGTATACTCACTAATCTCTCCAGGTTCAACTGTAACCTCTAATGAAGTGCATTGGTAGTAGCACTCTGGTGGAGGATGTAAGAACCATCTCGTACTGCCTTTAAGTTGTGCCCTCCAAGATGGTCTCTTGTGTGTGGTTTCTATCTGCAAATGTAGTACATTCATTTTGTTAATGAAGATCTGTATACAAAAACAAAAAGAAAACTGGAAAGATAATTCCTAAATGTATACACTATCTATTTCTATATAGGTGGGTATATCAAATATTTTGTATCATTCATTGTTGAAGGAAAAACACTGCATAACTCACGTTTTATGTTTTGTGTTGGTAACTGCGGACTTACAAGTACAATTTATGGTAAAACATGTACCCAATTTTTCATTTAAACTAATGAAATATCCTACAAAATAATAATAATTAACTTTGTTCCTTTCTAGCCTGAGTTAATAACATCAAAGCCTAATATATAGTTTTTGGTCATAAATTGCAATGCAATACAAAAGAAATAACTGAAGTGTGTGTTTCTGACATTTCACTTCAAAAAGTGAAAATATATTCTCAATGTTTTATTTTAAGACTATTTTTTACTTAATCACTGAACTTTAGCAGCAGGATAGGCATTATTTCCACCCAAACATTTCAGATTTAGATTTCACCAGAAATACATGTTTTAGAGTCTCCTGAATCAAAGAAAAGCTCCATGTGTATATGTGTGTCTGTATGTGTGTGTGTGTGTGTAGCATAACTTGAAAACAAAATGTTCGATAAATACCAAGCTTGGCATTTAAATTCAGCATCAGCATCTACCAAGGGTATGACACAAAGATATACAAGAAACTCCACCCCATCCTAAACTACCTTTACAATGAAAATGTTTCATTATTCTTTGTTTTCTCAAAAAGCGTTCTATTGATTTTACTTAAACTGTATGTTTCAGATATTTGCATTACTAATAAAATTTATACACTGAATTTTCTATGAATGACATGTGAAGCCCACTTTATTCTCAATAAATTTTGTAAACCACTATATAACTATATACAACAAACTTACTACATAAAATATGTAGGTCTCATAAAAACACACTATTTTTGTTACATTTTTCTCGTGCATTAATTTTTACTTTCTCTACTATGTATAGTAAGTAGGGGAAATATTGTATTCCACCCAAAAATTCGATACCGAGATTTCACAGGAAATACATGTTTTGAGGTGCAATGAATGCATTTAAAGCATTTTTGGAAACAGCATAAGTCAGAAATGAACAGTCGAATAAACACCAAACTTGGTATTTAAATTCAGTATCTTCCAGAGATGCAACACGAAGGTTTTCATGAAAATCCCCCCACCCAAGATTACCCTTTAAATGGAACATTTTTCGAAAATCTTAATTTTCTCAAAAATGGCTCTACGATTTTTAATAAAATATCATAAGTTTAAGACATTTTTATGGCAAATGAATTGTATATCTCGAATTTTCTGGGAATGTCTCCAAAAGTATTCTTCATTGTGAACAACTTTTGCATAACTGGTAAACCATAAGAGATAGAAAAAATTTTACTACACAAAGAATGTAGATCACGTTAAAATACACAATTTATGTCATAGACATTTTTTGTTTTTGAGTGAACCATTTTTGAGATATTGCTTGTTATTCCCTTAAATTTTCCAATACTTTTTCTCAAATGGGAATTCGTTATTCATTTTTTTTGGTCCTGGTAATGCAAAGAGAATGGAATACTCCACATAGCAACCAGTTCTTAAAGTATTTGACTATTGCTTAAAGCCTACCAATTCCCCTTGTATCTAAAAGAAAATTAGCAATAAGATTAACATCTCGATATCTCGATTAACATGAAGCATCTGGAGAATAAACGTTTGTAAAAATAGTTTGTACAAGAGTAGAGAAAGTCATATGAGTGTAACACATCCAATTTTTTTTCAAGGTATTTGTCACCAATGGTTTGAATCTTCAAATTCTTTATACTTTTATTAAGTGCTACATGTTAAACACATTACACTGGTGTAGTTTTAAGTGCTAAATTATATATATTTTTACTTTCTCTACTACGTATAGTAAGTAGGGGAAGTATTGCATTCCACCCAAAAATTCGATACCGAGATTTCACCGTAAATACATGTTTTGAGACCTCCTGAATCCAAAAAAAGCATTTTTGGAAACATGTCCGTGTGTGTGTCTGTGTGTGTGTGTGTCTGTGTGTGTGTGTCTGTGTGTGTGTCTGTGTGTCTGTGAACAGCATAACTCAAAAACGAACAGTCGGATAAGCACCAAACTTGGTATTTAGGTTCAGTATCTTCCAGCGATGCGACACGAAGGTTTTCAAGAAAATCCCCCCACCCCAGACTACCCTTTACATGGAAGATTTTTCGAAAATTTTAATTTTCTCAAAAATGGCTCTAACGATTTTGATTAAAACATCATATGTTTAAGATATTTTTATGACAAATAAAATGTATATCTTGAATTTCCTGGGAATGTCTCCAAAAGTATTCTTTATTGTGAACGACTTTTGCATAACTCGTAAACCATAAGAGATAGACAAAATTTTACTACACAAAAAATGTAGATCGCGTTAAAATACACAATTTATGTTATATACTTTTTTTTGTTGAGTGAACCATTTTCGAGATATTGCTTGTTATTCCCTTAAATTTTTCAATACTTTTCTCAAATGGGAATTCGTTATTCATTTTTTGTCTTGGATATGCAAAGAGTATTAATCTGTGGGAAAGGGAATGGTGCTGCACCTAGCAACCAGCTATTAAGAGATATGCATGTGCTTAAAGGCTACTGTTTTTCCATATTGCCCTTGTAAATATACATTCCCCTTACATCTACAAGAAAATTAGCAATAAGATAGATTCTGCAAATGTTTATCTCGATTAACATGAAGCATATGGAGAATAAGCGTTTGTAAAAATAGTTTGTACAAGAGTAGAGAAAGTCATGTGAGTGTAACACATCAGATTTTTTTTTCTGGTGTTTATTGTAGGTACAGGAGGATTACAGCAAGCTGAAGTGATAGTCAAATCTTTAAAAACAGATCAGTATAAGCTGGCTTTGAAATGGTGTACTGTTAGCATTACCCATGAGAAACGAAAGAATTTATTTAACACTTACAGATATATGAATATTGGAAAATGTAAATCAATAGGCAAAGTAGCTTGGAAATGATTGTCACCAAAAATTTATTTGACATAAATTCTATGTTTTAATGAGATCTACATTTGTTTGACTAGTAAGTTCTTGTCTACCTCTTATGGCTTATCAGTTATACAAAATTATATCAAATTCAATTAGAATGAACAGGACTTCATGGGTTATTTACAGAAAATTCAAGATACCCAATTTTTATAAGTTATCTTAAACATGTGATATTGTAATCAAAATTGTTGAGAATAGTTATTGAATAAATATAAAATAAGGAAAAATCTTCCATATAAAGTGCAATTTAAGCTGTAGGGGGGAATTTCATGAAAATCTTCATGTCTCATCTTTGGAAGATGCTGGATTTAAGTACCAACTTTGGTATTTATCTGTCATTTCGATTTTGAGTTATAGTCTTCACACCCACACAAGACAGATATGTATACCTTTTTCTAACAATGCTTGTTGTTTTATTTAGGTTGCCTTTAAATGTATTTCTGGCAAAATTCCAATATACTCAAATTTATTCACCATTTGGTTTCAATACAGAAATATTGGCTTCATTTCAACAATACAATTATTAGTACAAAAAGAACCGGTCTAATTAGGTGTAATACACAAATCCAAAAACCCTAATTTATTACATGAGTAGGTACCTAAACTAAATTTTGAAACTGTAAACAAAGTATACTCCATATGAAAGCTTATAAACTAATTCATTTCTAGATATTGTTCTACTGAATAAAAACAACCCTGTATTACAAATTTTTTCAAATCTTTTTTTGAAGACTATTAGGGTTTTACCTTTTTTTAAATATGTGGGGAGTTTATTAAACAATTCAATGCCATTATAATATAAACTTTTTTCTTATAGGGTTCTTTTATGACCTGTAATGCGCAGTTTGGATTTATTTCTTGTATTATAGTCATGAATATTATTGGATGGAATAACTACATTTCTTCCGCATAGGTAGGTGGTAGACAGTAAAAATTTATGCTGCATGACTAAGCAATTTGGTCTATATGGAAACATTTCTAAGCTTGTAGTAGCAATTGGATAAAGTTAGTCAAGTGTTTTCTGTAAAGCCCAAGAATGCAGCACCCAAATTCTTGGAGTTTGCACATCACATATCCTGGAGGACTTCTTTTATCCATATTTGGGCAAATTCAAATCTCAGATAATCTTTCCTTGAATAGGAAATGTTCCAATATTTTAATGCCAGTTCTGTAACTTTTAGCAAAATATAGCTGGTGTATGAAATGAAGAGAAGTTTATTGAATTAATTTGCCAGTATCTCTGTGTTCAAAAGACTTTACTATGAACCCATCACAGTTGAGTACAGTGCCTTATGAATAGAGAATGGCAAAATATGAAGAAAAATATACCAAAGTACACTGGTGTGCAAAACCTAAGGACGAAAGTAATCTTGGCATGCTGTGACACATAGCTCGATGAAGCTTGAAGCATACATAGAGGGAACTGCTACAGTAGGCAACTAAACGAAATATGCAATGAGACGAAAAGAAATGCCACTTTTATTCATAGACCATAAGCTACACTAAAGTCAATACGACACATGATGGCTCTCTAGATTTACAGAAACAGATACATGGTGCTTAAAAGGGTGTATGATCACCACGGACAGCAATGCATGTTCTGCATCGTGTTCGCATGCTGACCACAAGGTTGGTAAGCAGTTCTTGTGGTAGGGCGTTCCATTCCTCCACCAGCGCAGTTGACAACTATTGGATGGTCGTTGGTACATGTGGATGTGCTGCAATGCGTCTCCCCAAAGCATCCCACATGTGTTCGATGGGATTTAAATCGGGGGAACGGGCAGGCCAGTCCATTCGCCGAATATCCTCTAGTTCCAAGAGGTCCTCCACCTGCGCTGTTAGATGCGGTCGCGTATTGTCATCCATAAAAATGAAGTTAGAGCCGACTGCACTCCTGAAAAGACGCACATGGAGAAGGAGTACAGTATCACAATAACGTTGACCAGTGAGCGTGCCGTGTTCAAAGATTTGGAGGTCGGTGAGCCCATGCAACATTATGTCTCCGCAAAACCATAACACCCGAACCACCAAAACGATCATGTTCAAGGATATTCCTGGGTTCATTACGTGTTCCCACCTCTCGCCAGATGAGGGTACGTCGAGAATCACTACTTAGACTGAATCTGCTCTCATCCGAGAAGAGCACGCGACCCCATTTCTCGTTGGTCCAATTTTGATGCTCTTGGGACCATCGCAAACGATGCCGCCGATGTGCGGATGCCAATGGAACACACCGTCGGGCAAAGAGACCACCTCTGTGTAGCCGCCGTGCCACTGTGTATCGTGAGATTGCGTGCCTAGCTGTCCTGTTAAATGTGGTTGCAATTGTACTTGCAGTTTGGCGTGTATCCCTTCTTGGCTGTTGCACAATGTAGCGGTCATCTGATGCTGTAGTTGAGCGTGGTCGACCACCACCTCTCCTTGGGACAGCAGTGCCTGTTGTTTGGAAGGTTCCCCATGCACGTGAAACAATGCTGTGAGCAATTCCAAACTCCTGAGCAACACTCGTAATACTTCGCCCTTCTTCCAGTTTCCCGATGATTCTTCCCCGTGTGAACTCACCCAAATGGTGCCTACGAGCCATGCTGCAATGAAGAACACCACTACAGTGCACCGTAACAGCTCGCTAATTGCCACACACTGTCTTGTCCTGTTTTGTCAACTGCCCCGTGTTGCGGGATCAGACTCATTTGGTACTTTAGGCGCGCTACACTCACGCCATGTGACGTCCAACTTTCTGTGTACGTGTGAGAGACCTTTGGCAACATGCTCCCGCACCTTCATCTACTTCCACCAAGTAGTTCATTTGTTATATTACTTTACCCATCTCGTCCTTAGATTTTTGCACACCAGTGTATTATGAATTATATATTTTAAAGACAAATCACACTTTGAAGTGGTTTACAGACAGTTCAAAGGATGGCCCAGGAACAAGATTCGGAGTATATGGCATAAGACCAAGATGCAAAACGTTTTTTCCGTTGGGTGAATATGCTACTGTTTTTTGAAACATCATAAAACCTGGCTTAAAGACACTTGGTAGATATTTGGTTTCAAAAAATGATGCTTTGTTTTTTGTTATAATAGATTATAAATGGTGTAAGGAACATACCTCTGTAATTTTTTTTTATTTGTACCTTTAAAAGGTTCTTATGGTCCACAGATGCTATAGTATATTGGTATGTAACAATGTGCTCATTTTGTTTTTTTTTCTATTTCGTAACTTATTTTTTAAACTTCAGGTACACTTTTCTCAAATTCTACTTAACTTAGAAGTTTGAAATTTTTTTGATTGTACAGAATGTTTTAGCTGCATTTAGCAGGTTAAACATATTGATCTTAAATTACATGATTTCCACGAAAAAAACATTAAATTAAAACAAAAAGATTACACCTATTTTTTTAAATTAAATTAGTCCCTCAAATGGACTAATACGAGGGGCACTATTTATATTTTGAGCCTATTAATTAAAACAAAGTAATTTCTGATTGAAAACTACTTTATTTTTTTTTTAAATATTCTCCTTTATGATCAATACACTTTTGCATCCGTTTGAAGCATTCTTCAAAGCGTTTATTCCAGTCTTCTTGAGACACCTCCAAAAATGGTTTTTGAAGGCATCACCGGTTTCTTCTGCCAACGAAAATCGTTGTCCACGCAGTTTATTCTTGATGTTCGGGAACAAAAAGAAGTCACTGGATACCAAATCAGGACTGTATGGCGGATGACCCATCAATTCGATTTTTTGAGCCGTCAAATACTCTGTTAGACGAGATGTGTGTGCGCTCGCATTGTCTTGATGAAGAACGATCCTACGGTTCTTGGTTTTCCTTACTTCACCGAAGACTTCCGGCAAACAAATGGTTGTGTACTATTCGGCTTTGACGTTTTACGTTCCTCTAAAGGCACTGTTGCCACATAGCCAGTTTTGCTGAAAAAGCAGGCGACCATTTGCTTCGAAGTGCTTCGAGTGCGAACAACTTTTGTTGGATTTGTTTCATTTTGACACACCAATACAGTCGACTGCTGTTTACGTTCCGGCTCATACGCATAGATCCATGGCTTCCCGTCGATTGTGAACGCTCCCATTTGAATACATGTATTTCAACTTTCTCGTTCTGGTTACCATTCTCGTTGGTTGTGAACCAGGCTTTAAGATGAAAGTTTCACAACAGTCCGGATTTGGCACCAAGCGATTTTCATCTGTTTCTTCATCTAAAGAAACTGCTTTGTGGAAAACATTTCAACGACGATGGTGTTGTGAAACAAGAAGACACTTGGCTTTCATCAGAGGCGGCATCATTCTTTGACGATGGCATACACAAACTGGTTTTCTGTTATGAAAGTGCCTGAATAACGACGGTGACTTTGTGGAGAAGTAGTGTAATGTGTAAGGTAATGAATGATAATAAAGTATTTGAAAATGATGTTCTGTTATTTTTAAAAACAATTATCAGTACTTGCTTTAAAAACACATCTCGTAAATAATATTTTAAAGAAGTCACCAGGACTTCATTACCATTGCAACTGTGTGTTAGAGGTTTATAGAGTAGTTCAGCGCCTCTATCAGCAAAAATTGACATTGTGCAGGAACCTGTTTTATTGTCATTTCTGGTGCCGATATGCCAGCTTATAACATCTACTTACAGGAAGCAATGATAAGGTACTCGAGGTTCCAGCCCACATTTCACACAAAACACTCGGCTGATAGGATCAAATGCCTCCTACCAACTTGAAAGGTGACAAGGGACTAAGCTAGTAATTTGTTTAAACATACATGCTAATATGAACCATCCGGTATGTCTAATCTGTATATGTTGTCAATACTTTTTGTTTTGACAACAAACTGTTTTATAAATACATATCAGGGGTGGCTTCTTAATATGGTAGCACGTTTGCGCTACAACCAAAGTCCTGGCTCTTCCTTTAATGTAAATAACGTATACGATTCATACATTTCGGTTATCATTCTGACATGATCTTGTGGAGTGGATTTCGGCAAACGTTGTATTGTTTGCAGGTGTCAAGTAGTGCACTCCCGGCTGCAACCCACATTGGTATAATGGTGAAGTATAGGGAATGGCGAACCAAGGAAGCGCAGAGGTGTATGGGGGGAAGTGCGGGGCATAAGCTGCATGTTGTTGGTTAACCTAGTAGTCAGAGAGCATAGAATAGGATGATCAACAGGAACAATACTTTTCGTTTTGTCCCATACACAGAGCCATCTATTGAATTCACAGTGAATGTTTACCTCACTTCCGGTCTTCTATCTACTGAACTGCAGCAGTTCTCTTTCAGCCTGACAGATTTTCAGAATATAACATTTCGTTCCCGGAACAACATATTAAAGTTGCCCTTCAGACATATTCCTTTATTTAAGAAAATAAACTGATTACAGAACTTTCCAATATAGCTGGGGTTGTTCCACTAATGGAGTTTTTCAGGGACAATAATTTATGTTCCACTTTTAGTGAATCTGTTAAACTACTAAGTGTCATTCTAACAATCCCCATGACAACATGTGAGGCAGAAAGATGCTTCTCTACTCTGAAAAGAATTAAAACATTTCTGGTAACACAATGTCTGAGGAGAGGATATCTGCGTTGGCAATGCTTTCCATTGAAAGGGATCTCAACATGCATATCAAGAAGAGCTGGTCATCGATAAGTTTGTTGACAGGAAGGAGAGAAGGGCTGATTTTCTCTATAAATAGGTGAGTGCTATATGCTACACTGTTTATGAAGTGTGTTGCAGTAATCTGTTCGTGTTACCTGTTTTTACTTGCCGCCTGTATTGTTTTACTATTTTGAATTTTGGGTTCTTTGTCCTCCGGCTAGCTATTATTACTCAGTCGAGCAAATATATCTGAGCAGGGCGTGTAAACGGAAAGGAGTTGTTACTAAAAGATAACACTGATAAAAGAATTTGTTTTTACACTTTTATTGCCGTCACACTTAATTAATAGTTCACATCTGTAATCTTTATACACGCCTGACTGAAACTGTGGTATTTCCAAATGTAATTACTGTCGTAATAGTTGTCGCGTAGTTCAGATTTTGTAACTAACCTTACGACGCGAGAGATCCTGTAGAATTGCGTAATGTGTACCTCGCGAGAGATTGCTGAGAATGCGTAGTGTGTACCTCGCGAGAGATTCTTTTGAACTGCGCGACGTTTACCTCGTGAATGATTCTGTAGAACTGCGCGATACTTGCTTTTGGCTCAAGAATTTATACTCCCTCACCCCTATATGCCTAAACATTATAATAGAACTGCTATTGGTTACCAAATCGCGCCAATATTAGCGTCTGTTTTGTCAGCCAATCATAATTACAAACACATATACTCTAGGGAAGATATTCCCTCCATTTCTAAAGAAAGGCACGCTACCCTAACGTCATTTGTTTGTCTCTTCTAAGTGATAAGCAACTCACCCCATCGCTTCATTGTTACCCACTCCTATTGTCAGTTTCAGTGAGGCCGTGTAAACTTATTTTCTAACAATGCTTATAGCTAACAAACATCTAAAATCATTGTCATACAATAATGCTAATTTACACAACAATCACACTGGCATTCACAGTGTTGTGATATAAAATACTGCCTCAAGTGTGCATGTGTTATATATTGTGAATTCCCATTTCTTGTTTATTTGCGTAAATTAATCAGACTATGCCTATAGTGAGAAACTTATTGCGTATTTATTACTTAAAACATTTCAAATTGCAAGGGTTATTTTGTGAACCACCAAAGTTCAGAGTCACCAGCCGCTCTTCATACATATCCATATGGAATATACTTTAACCTTGCCAAAATTATGTTAACTAAAACTGCAGGATTTGCTTTGATTGTACTTACATGAAGCTGATCCCTGTATCCAGGACTGCCAAGATATATCCACTCCAACTTGCCACGATCAGAAGTGCTGGTGCCTGTAGAAGGAAGGAAATATGGCCGTCCGTAGTGTTGTCGCAAAATGGCTGCCGCTCTTTCATCGCAGTTCCTCCTGCGCATTCCAAATCAAGACAGATGTATTGCTGTATTAGTATTTCCAGATATCAGATACAAAATTACAGCTACAGCTGAAATATATTGGAGATCTGTTTACTTAACTTGCTTTCATTATCTGGAATAAATTCTAAGATTTTAAAATCAAATGTTTAAGGGCGCTAGGAATGATAAATTATATAGAAATAGTCATATTTAAATGTTAAAAAGTGACTTTCTACTGTCTTAGAAACACTACTGTATAAATTTTTAAAGTCTTATAACAATTTCATGCGCTTCTATACCCAGTACGAATCTGCTATGCGCTAGGGTCTCTGTGGACACGACGAAGCGGGTGGTTACAGGGATGAGACCTAGAAGACTAACTGTCCGCCTTTCTATATGAAAGCAGCTAGACTGGACGGCACTCTAATGTCATCTGCACGGCACGAAGCAGAAGATCTGCTATGCGCTAGGGTCTCTGTGGACACGACGAAGCGGGTGGTTACAAGGATGAGACCTAGAAGGCTAACTGTCCGCAGCAATTAGACGGCACTCTAATGTTATCTGCACGCACGGGCAGGAGATCCAGTTGCTATGCCCTAGGGTCTCTGTGGACACAACGAAGCGGGTGGTTACAAGGATGAGACCTAGAAGGCTAACTGTCCGCAGCAATTAGACGGCACTCTAATGTCATCTGCACACACGGGCAGGAGATCCAGTTGCTATGCACTAGGGTCTCTGTGGACACGACGAAGCAGGTGGTTACAAGGATGAGACCTGGAAGGCTAATTGTCCGCAGCAATTAGACCGCACTCTAATGTCATCTGCACGCACGGGCAGGAGATGCAGTTGCTATGCCCTAGGGTCTTTATGGACACGACGAAGCGGGTGGTTACAAGGATGAGACCTAGAAGGCTAACTGTCCGCAGCAATTAGACGGTACTCTAATATCATCTGCACGCACGGGCAGGAGATGCAGTTGCTATGCCCTAGGGTCTCTGTGAACACGACGAAGCGGGTGGTTACAAGGATGAGACCTAGAAGGCTAACTGTCCGCAGCAATTAGACGGCACTCTAATGTCATCTGCACGCACGGGCAGGAGATCCAGTTGCTATGCACGAGGGTCTCTGTGGACACGACGAAGCAGGTGGTTACAAGGATGAGACCTAGAAAGCTAACTGTCCGCCTTTCTATATGAAAACAGTAATTAGACGGGACTCTAATGGCATCTGCACGCACGGGGCAGGAGATCCAGTTGCTATGCACTAGGGTCTCTGTGGACACGACGAAGCAGGTGGTTACTAGGATGAGACCTAGAAGGCTAACTGTCCGCCTTTCTATATGAAAACAGGATTAGACTGGACGGCACCATAATACCATCTGCACGGCACGAAGCAGAAGATCCAGTTGCCATGCACTAGGGTCTCTGTGGACACGACGAAGCAGGTGGTTACAAGGATGAGACCTAGAAGGCTAACTGTCCGCCTTTCTATATGAAAACAGCAGTTAGACGGCACTCTAATGTCATCTGCACGGCACGAAGCAGAAGATCCAGTTGCTATGCGCTAGGGTCTCTGTGGACACGACGAAATGGGTGTTCACAGGGATGAGACCTAAGAGGCTAACTGTCCGTTTTTCTATATGAAAACAGCAGTTAGACGGCACTCTAATGTCATCTGAACGGCACGAAGCAGAAGATCCAGTTGCTATGCGCTAGGGTCTCTGTGGACACGATGAAATGGGTGGTTACAGGGATGAGACCTAGAAGGCTAACTGTCTGCCACACCTCGATCTAAGAGTAATCCACTAACAGATCCGTCGCGATATGACCCAGTAGTTAAATCGACGTAAAATAAATAGACTAATAAAAAAATCTTTTATATGTGCTTCCTGTTAATCACGATAAATATTCATATGAGATGTTTTTATTAGGTAATACTTTTCAAATACACATTTTTACTTTCTCTACTACGTATAGTAAGTAGGGGAAGTATTGTATTCCATCCAAAAATTCGATGCCGAGATTTCACCGGAAATACATGTTTTGAGATCCCCTGAATCCAAAAAAAGCATTTTTGGAAACATGTCCGTGTGTGTGTCTGTGTGTCTGTCTGTCTGTGTGTCTGTCTGTGAACAGCATAACTCAGAAACGAACAGTCGGATAAACACCAAACTTGGTATTTAGGTTCAGTATCTTCCAAGGATGTGACACGAAGGTTTTCAAGAAAATCCCCCAACCCAAATTACCCTTTACATGGAAAAATGTTCGAAAATTTTAATTTTCTCAAAAACGGCTCTAACAATTTTGATTAAAATATCATATGTTTAAGATATTTTTATGACAAATAAAATGTATATCTTGAATTCTCTGGGAATGTCTCCAAAAGTATACTTCATTGTGAACGTCTTTTGCATAACTGGTAAACCATAAGAGATAGACAAAATTTTACTACACAAAAAATGTAGATCGCGCTAAAATACACAATCTATGTCATATACATTTTTACTTTCTCTACTACGTATAGTAAGTAGGGGAAGTATTGTATTCTACCCAAAAATTCGATACCGAGATTTCACCGGAAATACATGTTTTGAGACCCCCTGAATCCAAAAAAATCTGATGTGTTACACTCACATGACTTTCTCTACTCTTGTACAATCTAATTTTACAAACGCCTATTCTCCATATGCTTCATGTTAATCGAGATATCGAGATGTCAATCTTATTGCTAATTTTCTTGTAGATGCAAGGGAAATATGGTAGCTTTTAAGCGATAGTCAAATATTTTAACGCTGGTTGCTATGTGGCGCATTCCATTCTCTTTGCATAAAAAAATGAATAACGCATTTGAGAAAAAGTATAAGTATTGGAAAATTTAAGGAAATAACAAGCAATATCTCGAAAACGGTTCACTCAACAAAAGAAATGTATATGACATAAGTTGTGTATTTTAACGCGATCTACATTATTTGTGTAGTAAAATTTTGTCTATCTCTTATGGTTTACCAGTTATGCAAAAGTCGTTCACAATGAAGAATACTTTTGGAGACATCCCCAGAAAATTCGAGATATACATTTCATTTCTCGTGACATTATGTTAAACATATGATATTTTCATCAAAATCGTTAGAGCCATTTTTGAGAAAATTAAAATTTTCGAAAAATGTTCCATGTAAAGGGTAGTCTGGGGTGGGGGGATTTTCTTGAAAACCTTCGTGTCGCATCTCTGGAAGATACTGAACCTAAATACCAAGTTTGGTGTTTATCCGACTGTTCGTTTTTGAGTTATGCTGTTCACAGACACACACACACACACAGACACACACACACACACACACACACAGACACACACACACACACACACAGACACACACACGGACATGTTTCCAAAAATGCTTTTTTTGGTTTCAGGAGGTCTCAAAACATGTATTTCCGGCGAAATCTCGGTATCGAATTTTTGGGTGGAATGCAATACTTCCCCTACTTACTATGCGTAGTAGAGAAAGTAAAAAGCATTTTTGGAAACATGTCCGTGTGTGTGTCTGTCTGTGAACAGCATAACTCAGAAACAAACAGACGGATAAACACCAAACTTGGTATTTAGGTTCAGTATCTTCCAAGGATGCGACACGAAGGTTTTCAAGAAAATCCCCCCACCCCAGATTACCCTTTACATGGAACATTTTTCGAAAATTTTAATTTTCTCAAAAATGGCTCTAACGAGTTTGATTAAAATATCATATGTTTAAGATATTTTCATGACAAATAAAATGTATATCTTGAATTTCCTGGGAATGTCTCCAAAAGTATTCTTCATTGTGAACGACTTTTGCATAACTGGTAAACCATAAGAGGTAGACAAACCTTTACTACACAAAAAATGTAGATCGCGTTTAAATATACAATTTATGTCATATACATTTTGTTGTTGAGTGAACCATTTTTGAGATATTGCTTGTTATTCCCTTAAATTTTCCAATACTTATACTTTTTCTCAAATTCATTATTCAGTTTTTTTTGTCCTGGTAATGCAAAGAGAATGGAATACTCCACATAGCAGCCAGCTCTTAAAACATTTGACTATCGCTTAAAGCCTAGCAATTCCCCTTGCATCTACAAGAAAATGAGCGATAAGATTAACATTTCGATATCTCGATTAACGTGAAGCATATGGAGAATAAGCGATTGTAAAAATAGTTTGTACAGGAGTAGAGAAAGGCATGTGAGTGTAACACATCAGATTTTTTTACTATTAAAGACATTGATATTCACTGCCACATTCATATTTCCAGACTCTATGGGGGATGCGGAATGATTCTGGTTAAAGAAACATTCCTAGCCCAGAATCCGTAACCTCTGGATTGAGAAGACATGGCGTTGACCACTCGACCGCAGAGGTAGTCTCTTTCAGGTTGTACAGGTTTTTTTTGTTTTCAGATTTACTTCACTTATTAGTGTGTTACTGACTGTTGAATCACTGCTTTCGTGATGTTCATTTAGTATGAGGACCATGAAGGCGGTGGTTGTGTGATGCATATTTTTGCGATTTTTGTGTTATAAAATTAAAACAAAGAAACCGAGCGAGATGGTGACGTGCAAGGCTTGCTTTTGGGAGATCCTGTTTCGATTTCTGGGACCGATCACTTTGACTACGGGTTTTTCGTGGTTTTCCCTGGTTGTCAAGGCGAACGCTGGGGTGGTTTCTCTTCTACCGCGAAATTCCTTTCCCTTATTTCCTATGATTTCGCTTCCCTTTACATGTTTCAAGTGGGCTTAGGAGCTGTGCAGTGTCGGACAGATGGCACAAATGCTTGTTCGTTGGAATTCTTTTCTCGGCCCTGCCAGATGGGAACCTTCTCTGAGCCACCTCAGGTTGGTAGAGTTCTCCCTGTCTCCGTCAGAGGAAAGGTTTCTTTGAGCAGACCGCCGGTGTGACTGGGTCAACTTGGAACCGTTAGGGACCCCTGCGCGTCTGTCGGCCGACCTGCTTGCCACCTATAGCCTTCTGCGGTTACTTCACCACACCCTTCCTCCTGCGGGACGTAAACATAAAAGATCCGTGCTGAGTCGACCTGCGAGGTGTCCCCTACGGTTCCTGTCATTAATTAATTCATTCATTCAAAACAAAGAAAGAAGTAGCAGCGCCAAATGGTATTAAAATGAATATTAATTATTCTATAGGAGTTTCGTCGCCATTATCTGCTCTCGCCTTCTTCTACTTTTTCGTCCTCTTCTTTTTTTCTTTATCACCATCATCCTCATCCTCTTATTCATCGTCATCTTCTTCTTCTGCTGCTTCTTCTTCTTCATCATTAACATCGCCAACTTCATCATCATCTTCATCAACATCATCCTCATCCTCTTCTTCATCTTGTTCTTCTGCTTCTTCTTCCTCATTATTATCATCGCCATCTTCATCATCCTCTTCTTCATTGTCATCTTCTTCATCTTGTTCTTCTGCTTCTTCTTCCTCATCATTGTCATCGCCAACTTCATCATCAATATCATCATCCTCTTCTTCATCGTCATCTTCTTCATCTTGTTCTTCTGCTTCTTCTTCCTCATCATTATCATCGCCATCTTCATCATCTTATTCATTATCAATCTTGTCTCTTTTTCATCATCAACATTGTCTCTTTTTGTCAGCATCATCTTTTTTTTTCTTCATCATTATTATGATTTTCATAATCTTTATCATGTTCTTCTTCTTCTTCTTATTATTATTATTATTATTCATGTTGTTCATCATTATCAGCATCATCCCTTCTTCATGATCATCATTATCTTCTTCATCCATTTCATGATGTGACGTACGAGCATTATTGCGTATGTGACCTGGTTGCCCAAATCGGATATTGCGCAAGAGTGGAGGGCATAAGCCAGTTAACGTAGCTTGGGCACGCCGAGTTGAGCGTGGGTTTTAGTCAGTCGAGGCAGGTTGTAGTGTGTGTGCGCTGTTCATGCAGAAGCATGGCGTTCCCACCGACAGGCAAGGAAACAAGGAGGTAATGTAATCCCTTTACATCATTAAAACCATTAGCCATCCACCTTCATTATGTTTAAATTACTATAGTAGATAGTCCCTTCCCTCATCCACACCATGTAATAATACTTTTACTAGGAATATTCTGATATATTTTCATAATTTTCTCTCAGCTGCGTCCCCCGTCTGACCTCGCATAATGTGAAATATTAACTTTAAGATTCTTCGGTACCCGCTCAACCCCCCCCCCCCCCATTGAGCTAGATAATAAAGAGGCACGACAATATCTTCATCTTCTGCTTCTTCAATGTCATTGTAATCGTTTCCTTCATCATCATTTTCTTTTTCAACGTCTTCTGCTTCTTCATTATAATCATAATATCATTTTATTTTTCATCATCATCTTCTGCTTCTACATTAACATCATAATCATCTGCTTCATCAAGTTCTTCTTCCTCTTCATCATCTTCTTCTTCTTCATTATCATCTTCTGCTTCTTCATTATCATCATAAGCACCTTATTCTTTATCATCATCTTCTTCTTCATCATCACCTTCGTCTTCTTCATCATCATCTTCGTCTTCTTCATCATCATCTTCTTTTAAACGTTATGACGACGTATGAATATTTCTTAATAGTGTTTATTTTGTTATAATTGACAGAAGTATTGTTGATTGTGATGTTATCGTATTATAATTATAGCTTCAGTCGACTTAAGCTGAAGATGGGCGAAACACGCCTCCCGAAAGTGCTTCTTAGATAACACCTAGCGCAGATGTGATGGAAATTAAAATGTAACGACTCACTATAATTATAAAATGTTTATTATGCTAATGCTATAAGGTTAACTAGCGACACAATAATTGACTCCGAGAGTGAGCCTGATTATTATACTATCTGTTCGTCCCTTTAGTATTTATTACCGCCATAGCTGCACGAATTGTATATATGTAGTGTAGTTATGGGAACCAACCAGTGAAAATTGCCGAAAGTTTTTGAAAACATCGGTTTGCGCACATTATACAGCTTTGTTTCTTGTAATTAATGTGCCCAACTTATTTTCAGCTATTTGCGCTTTAAATGCTTGTCAACGGAACACTTAAATGACAGTTTTAAAGATAAACAGTCATAACTCAAAGATTAAAAGTAGTTCTTCTCATAATGCATTTTTCTAAATCTTGCGAATGTTCAAAATCCTTCTTGCGCTGCAGATTTCAACCAATTAGTTGGTATTTTTGTATCACAGATTCTTAATATCATAAATAAAAGTTATCGGCAAAGTTTTTAAGTAATTAAAATTATTATTTCTGGATATATTAACCAAATATTTTTATATTTAAAATAAAAAAGAATTATAAATAAATTATTTTTCGTTATTTTCTACGGTAGCACTTGCTGGACTTGAAAATCATCCAATAACTTTTGTAAAGTGGTATTCGTGAGGTATAAATTTGAAGCTTTGTTACAAAATTTTGAAAACTGCATTGTAAAGAGCTTTTTTTATACCGCAGTTAGAAATAAACAAAAAGTAATATTTTCTCAAAGAACATTCCATGCATTTGTATAAAATTTTGGGAATTAGTTACACATAATGGTAGTAGTATGTGATAAAAATTGAATTTAATTGCTTCAGAAATGCATAATTTGAAAATTTTACAGATTATTACCTACACTATTTCTTTTTTGAGGCATAAAATTTTGAAATAGTTGTATTAATGACATCAAAAATGATTACAATTCAGTGTGGCAATAGTTAACATACTACGCTCATAAATTTATTATAAATAGTGAACCTCATAACAAGGATGGTGCGCCTGGTCAGTGGTGACAATGTGCTTCGGGCAGTCTGCTAAGTCAGAGCTGTTCTCAACGGCACGTCTTATATTAATAATATCAATGAGTGAAGCAGTCCACTGCTTTATGGAATTGCAGCACAAAGAACATTATCCATAATCTTTATGTCAATGTAAGAGGACCATCCCCAAACCAAGGCATTTATTGTCTAGAGAATGATCAGAGAACAGAGGGGGGACAACTCGACCCAACGCCGATCTTTTGTGCTTATCACCCTCAGTAGGAATAAATGAAGTGAAGGGAGCTATAAGTCGAAAAAAAATAGTTTTACTTATGGATGCTCTTTAACTACTGTGATTCTTAGCATCCCATTCTATACTGGGCGTGAAAGACCGGTAGTTTTGCTGAGGCCTCCTTATCAGGCTTGAGGTTCTTTTACGTGCCGTAAATCTACGACACGGGACCACCGGCTTTACTTCCCTTCCGAAGGAAGCCATGCTAAGGACTTTTACGCCCGAAAACAATCCATCGTTCTCCGCCGAGTTTGAACCCACGACCTCGGGAACTAGAGCTAGCATGGTAGCCACTACACCACGGAGGATGACACTGTAAGTCGCAGGCAGGTTGCCCGACAGAGACGCGCAGAAGTCCCTACCGATTCCAAGCTTGATGTACCGGTCTCACCGGTGAGCTGCTTTGGAAAGGCTTCCCTCCTGCGGAACCGGCGAGGAGAAGCGCCATCTTCCGACACTGAACAGCCTCTAAGCCCACATGAAACAATGAAGGGGGAGCGAAATGATAAGGAATGAGAAATCACCCCAGCATTCGCCTCGCCAACCAAGGAAAACTACGAAAAGCCCATGATCAGTGTGGAATCACCAGGAATGGAACCTAGGACATGCCTCACACATTAACGCTGGCCCATCTCGCTCGGTAAGGAATGTAATACAATATATAAAGGGAGACAGAAGATCAATGAATTGTATTTATGGAATTAATTGTTCTTTCACACAAGCCGTGTGTTGGACAGGGTTGGAAAGGTAGAATCAGATGACTGAAAAATTCAATGCCATAGCCGGGATTTGAACCACGGATCTCCCGGTCTCCGTCCGGTTGCTCTAACCACTGAGCTACCATGGCAACATGCCGACATGACATTAAATTCTCCAGCTGATTCGCATTTTTCCCGGTAAACCACAAGGAGATCTCAAATTGTATTGAGATGTCATACCCCAATGGCGACTTACATTTATTGTAAGTACTTTAAGTTCCGGGCTTTATAGTTGCAACCACTATTAGGTCAATTAACTTAAAGTACTTACAATAAATGTAAGTCGCCATTGGGGTATGACATCTCAATACAATTTGAGATCTCCTTGTGGTTTACCGGGAAAAATGCGAATCAGCTGGAGAATTTAATGTCATGTCGGCATGTTGCCATGGTAGCTCAGTGGTTAGAGCAACCGGACGGAGACCGGGAGATCCGTGGTTCAAATCCCGGCTATGGCATTGAATTTTTCAGTCATCTGATTCTACCTTTCCAATTGTATTTATGTTGAACGAGAGCACAGAAATGAAAGCAAAAACTAAACAAAGACATCTGCTACTTCCCAAGCTTTCATTGACGGGAACGCCAATACTGCAATCGTTGAGAAGAAACACAATGGTCACGTTAAATCACTGTGCAAGTATTTCGTCTGAAGGCAAACACAAAATGCTGCGTTCTTTGTTTTCATTTATATATACGAATAAAAGACGCGGCTCCGTTCGTGTTATTGCGTTAACTGTAGAAACTCTTCTCCACCTTTCTCCCGCCCTCTCTCTATACCTCAAGATGAAGATACGGACGGAGGGGCCCCTGTAACGGGGGCAGAGCACCGCTAGTAAGCTGCTACGGCTGTTTTTGCTTTACCGTAAACTTTGAGAGGGAGAAATGAGGGAAGAAACACGAAGGGCCACCAGATCTGGATGAAGATGTGCGAAGGCACGAACGGGGCCCCTAACGTTTACACATCACACACATTGACTCCGCCCGGACCCACCCACAAGCCACTTGAACCCCGGCGGTCACCCCGGGTCGGGGCCTTTTGAGAGGCCAGACCTACTGAGCGTCCCACACCGCCAGGAAAGAAACAGATGACAAGGAAGAAGATGGGTACAGGGAATAAGGGACAAGAGAGTCATAGTAGATGAACTACCCCAGCATTCGCCTACCGACCGGGAAAAAAACCGTAAAACACATGCGTCAGAGTGGACGGTCGCCTGGGATCGAACCCAGGACCTCCTGAATGCGAGTCGTTAGTAGTAATAGTCCCGGATGAGCCAATTGTTTTAACGATAATCCTGCCGCTAGGGGCGCTAGTGTCGCTAGTGTCGCTGCGTGCGACGGCGGCGGCGGTAAGTTTGAAAAGCGCCCTGAGCGTTAGGATTATCGTTAAATCGGTTGGCTCATCCGGGACGAGTTGAAAGAATTGAGGAAGTGACGTGGAGTGTTTTGATTGGTTCGTTAATTTGGGGTGGGAGATGGAGGAAGGGAGATGGAGGAGTATGGAGGTCGCGTGATGGAGAGGAGCTGGGTGGCGAGGTGTTGTCTGTGCGGAGGTCGGGACTGAAAGAGGGAAAAGATGGGGAGCGAGGGATAAAAAGTGTAACAGAAAGTGACGTGTGAAGTTGTGATTGGTGGGAATAAGAAGTGATTTTATTGGTGGAAAGGAGCAAATGAAAGTTGCTGATTGGTAAGAATAAGAGAGGTTATGATTGGTGGAAAGAAAAAAAGGTGTGGGAGTGGGGTATGTTGGAGGTGATGGGAAAGGTAAGTTTTGCTAGCAACAAGATTTGCAAAAGCCTGTCGTGAACTGATCAGCAATTTTTGAACGTTGGATGGTAGTTTTCTTGAGTGGATAGAGAGATGGGGCGATATGAGATGCGGTGGCGAAAATGGGAACTAAACAAGGTGGTTGAGACAAGAGGTTTAAGGACGAGGAAATTTGGAGGTTAGTGGTGAACATGGCGGTCGCAAGAGGTGGGGGTAAGGAGACGCGGTGGTGAGAATGGGAACTAAAAGAAGATGGCGGTAGCAAGAGGTTAGAAGAGTAGATTTTGAGGTTAAAATAGCGGGAACTAAAAATGGCGGAGGGTCTGCGACAAGGAGATGCGGTGAGAACTAAACAAGATGGCGGACGCAAGAGGTGGGTAAGGAGGTTTGAGGTTACAGTACCAAAACACGAAAGGATATATTCCTACGCCAAGCAGGTCCGAAAAATAATTATGCGTGTGTTACTTACCTGTTACCGGTGTGGATGCGTCACCAAAAGCGCGGCACGCGAGACGGAAAAATAAAAGCAAACTGTTTTTGAAAATGCTTAACCAGCTTTAAGATCAACCAACATCACTACGCACTGATATACCTAGGTTTTTAAAGCGGTACAGACACCCTTTGCAGAGGCGTAATTTAACTATACCAAAAACCTGGTACTGGACCATCGTGATGGTCGCTAGCGTACGTAGGAGCAGGGTTCTCATAGCCGGTCGAAAGCGGTCAAAAACGTGTACGACGTAGGTGTTTGCAGTAGCTGCTGCCGAGGCAACCGTCGAGGTGCGAATGAACGAGATGTGTTCTTGCAGGCAATCTGGTTGAGAGATGAGAGGCGCGGTGGTAAAAATGTGAACTAAATAAGATGGCGGAGGCACGAAGTTGAGGTTAAGGAGCGGCGAGGTGTTGACTGTGCGGCGGTTGGGGTCTGAAAGAGGGGGGAAAGATGGCGAACGAGGGATAAAAAGTATAACAGAAAGTGACGTGTGAAGTTGTCATTGGTGGGAATAAGAAGTGATGTTATTGGTGGAAAGGAACAAATGAAAGTTGCTGATTGGCGAGAATAAGAGAGATTATGATTGGTGGAAAGAAAAAAAGGTGTGGGAGTGGGGTATGTTGGAGGTGATGGAAAAGGCAAGTTTTGCTACCAACAACATTTGCAAAAGCCTATCCAGAACTCATCAGCAATTTTAAATAACTAGTGTTTCGGGGGTTTTCTCTGGTTGGTAGACGAATGCAAGCTGTTTCTACCATACTTATATTATTCGTCTTTTTCCTTTTTTTTTAAAAAATAACTAATGCAATACTTCCCCTACTTACTATACGTAGTAGAGAAAGTAAAAAAGTATTGAAAAATTTAAGGAAATAACAAGCAATATCTCAAAAGTGTACTATCTTGTTTTCAAGGGTTTTCCAGATCGGTAAGCGTTAGAATACTCTTAGAGCTTTTTTTCAGGTTTTTTAGCGGTTGTCCCTGGCCGGTAGGCAAATGATAAAGTTTTTCTATAACGTCGTCGTTTTGGCTTGTGGCGCACGGTTCCTAGGCACGTACTCGCGCGCGCGCGCGCACACACACACACACACACACACACACACTAAAATAGTAGCGTATAAAAAAAAACTGATGTGTTACACTGACATGACTTTCTCTACTCTTGTACAATCTAATTGGTAGCTTTTAAGCGATAGTCAAATATTTTAACGCTGGTTGCTATGTGGCGAATTCCATTCTGTTTGCATGTTCAGGACATAAAAAAAAATGAATAAACGAATTTGAGAAAAAGTATAAGTATTGGAAAATTTAAGGAAATAACAAGCAATATCTCGAAAACGGTTCACTCAACAAAAGAAACGTATATGACATAAGTTGTGTATTTTAACGCGATCTACATTTTTTGTGTAGTAAAATTTTGTCTATCTCTTATGGTTTACCAGTTATGCAAAAGTCGTTCACAATGAAGAATATTTTGGAGACATTCCCAGAAAATTCGAGATATACATTTTATTTGTCATGACAATATCTTAAACATATGATATTTTAATCAAAATCGTTAGACCCGTTTTTGAGAAAATTAAAATTTTCGAAAAATGTTCCATGTAAAGGGTAGTCTGGGGTGGGGGGATTTTCTTGAAAACCTTCGTGTGGCATCTCTGGAAGATACTGAACCTAAATACCAAGTTTGGTGTTTATCCGACTGTTCGTTTTTGAGTTATGCTGTTCACAGACACACAGACGCACAGACAGACAGACACACAGACACACAGACACAGACAGACACACACACGGACATGTTTCCAAAAATGCTTTTTTTTTTTTTTGGATTCAGTGATTCTCAAAACATGTATTTGCAGTGACATTTCGGTATCGAATTTTTGGGTGGAATGCAATACTTCCCCTACTTACTATACGTAGTAGAGAAAGTAAAAATGAATAACGCATTTGAGAAAAAGTATAAGTATTGGAAAATTTAAGGAAATAACAAGCAATATCTCGAAAATGGTTCACTCAACTAAAAAAATGTATATGACATAAATTGTGTATTTTAACGCGATCTACATTTTATGTGTAGTAAAATTTTGTGTATCTCTTATGGTTTACCAGTTATGCAAAAGTCGTTCACAATGAAGAATACTTTTGGAGACATTCCCAGAAAATTCGAGATATACATTTCATTTCTCATAACATTATCTTAAACATGCGATTTTAACAAGCAATATCTCGAAAACGGTTCACTCAACAAAAGAAACGTATATGACATAAGTTGTGTATTTTAACGCGATCTACATTTTTTGTGTAGTAAAATTTTGTCTATCTCTTATGGTTTACCAGTTATGCAAAAGTCGTTCACAAAGAAGAATATTTTGGAGACATTCCCAGAAAATTCGAGATATACATTTTATTTGTCATGACAATATCTTAAACATATGATATTTTAATCAAAATCGTTAGAGCCGTTTTTGAGAAAATTAAAATTTTCGAAAAATGTTCCATGTAAAGGGTAGTCTGGGGTGGGGGGATTTTCTTGAAAACCTTCGTGTCGCATCTCTGGAAGATACTGAACCTAAATACCAAGTTTGGTGTTTATCCGACTGTTCGTTTTTGAGTTATGCTGTTCACAGACACACAGACGCACAGACAGACAGACACACAGACACAGACAGACACACACACGGACATGTTTCCAAAAATGCTTTTTTTTTTTTTTGGATTCAGTGATTCTCAAAACATGTATTTGCAGTGAAATTTCGGTATCGAATTTTTTGGGTGGAATGCAATACTTCCCCTACTTACTATACGTAGTAGAGAAAGTAAAAATGAATAACGCATTTGAGAAAAAGTATAAGTATTGGAAAATTTAAGGAAATAACAAGCAATATCTCGAAAATGGTTCACTCAACTAAAAAAATGTATATGACATAAATTGTGTATTTTAACGCGATCTACATTTTATGTGTAGTAAAATTTTGTGTATCTCTTATGGTTTACCAGTTATGCAAAAGTCGTTCACAATGAAGAATACTTTTGGAGACATTCCCAGAAAATTCGAGATATACATTTCATTTCTCATAACATTATCTTAAACATGCGATATTTTAATCAAAATCGTTAGAGCCATTTTCGAAAAATCTTCCATGTAAAGGGTAGTCTGGGGTGGGGGGGGGATTTTCTTGAAAACCTTCGTGTCGCATGTCTGGAAGATACTGAACCTAAATACCGAGTTTGGTGCTTATCCGACTGTTCGTTTTTGAGTTATGCTGTTCACAGACACACACAGACACACACACGGACATGTTTCCAAAAATGCTTTTTTTGGATTCAGGAGGTCTCAAAACACGTATTTCCGGTGAAATCTCGGTATCGAATTTTTGGGTGGAATGCAATACTTCCCCTACTTACTATACGTAGTAGAGAAAGTAAAAATTTAACAAACCGTAGATTTTCAAGAAAATTCCCACACCGCAAACTACCCGTTTAGCGGGAGAAAGTTCGTTATTTTTATTGTCTTAAAAACGGCTCTAACCCCTTTTGATTACGGTGCGGTATGTTTAAGATATCTGCACGACAAATAAAATGTATAACTTCAATTTTCTGGGAATAGCTGTGAAGTAGTCTCATTGTGAATGTCTTTTGTACAAAGTGTTAAACCGTAGGAAACGAAGCCTTATTTACAAGAACGTTAAAGCACACAATCTATGTGTATTAGTATCACTTTGAGGCGTTGTCTATTTACAAAGTTTCCATGTTGATTTTAATGTTTAAAAGCTTTAGACCTTTCTCACTAAAAAACGTCATTCTTTTAACTTTTCTTTTTTTCATTTTGATACAAAGAGAACGGTATATCACAAGTGAAACAGTACTGTGATAACGATACCAACAAACTAATTTTTATTCACCCCACTGAAACACATTTCACAACTGCATGGAATAATATTGATTTAGGGGGCTTTCTCTACCACGTAAAATAGTAGGTAGAGGAGGTATGCATTGCATCCAAATATTCAATATTGAGATTTCACCGGAAAAACTAAATACTTGTTTCGAGGTCCCCTGAATAAAAAACATTTTTAGAAAATTCTGTGTGTATGTGTCAGAGCAGCATAACTCAAAAATGAAAAGTCGGATAAATACTAAAACTTGGTATTTAGGTTGAGTACCTTCCAAAAAGTTACGACACAGAGATTTACAAGAAAGTCCCTCCACCCAAAACTACCATTTACATGAACTATTTTCCGAAATGTTTTATTTTCTAAAACTGCCTCTGACGATTTTAATTACAACACCATATATTAAAGTCATTTATATGAAAAATAAAATGTATATCTCGAATTTTGCGGAAATAGCCTGCGAAGTCCTCTTGATTCGGAAGAAATTTTCTACGATCTTGTATAACTGCTAAGGTTTGAGAAAAAACATACAATACAAAAAAATTTAGATCTCTTTTAAAAAAACACACAATTTATTTGAAATAACGTTTTTGTGACGTCAGCCATTTCCGAGATATTTGTTATAAATGGTTCGAATTGTACAATGCTTAGCATTCTTTTTAAAAGCATGTGGCTTTTCAGTTCTTGCCCCGCCATGTTGTTGGAAAGAATTTAGAATTTTAAGGCCAGTGTATAGCGTCCCTTCGGATGCAACCATTCCCCGAAAAGTTTAACCGGATTAAAAATAAGTGGATATGAAAATAAACTTTCGTACTCACCTATAAGAGACAGAGGTTAGAGGTGATACGAACGTTAACACTTGAGAATTTTCATTCAACAGTTGGTGTTACTCCTTAGAAAGGAAGTATCTGCTGCTTCTTTTTATTTCTCGCATTTTACATAACACGTATGCACTGCACAACACAAAAACACCACACACGGCGTTGTTAGTTTTAAAAAATTGTACTGACGCGAGTGTACATAAACGTTAAAACGCTGCTTGCTTGCTTGTCATTTTGCATGCGCAGCACTGCACAAGGAAGTATGCCGACGTGTGTAACACGACCGTGAGAAAAGGAAACTCGTCAGCGTTTATGCAGCCTTATTGCAGTGGTGGTCGTGCAGTGGTGGATAGTGGCAGAATGACAGCGTTTTTTTTACAAACGTAACAATTTTGTTGCGAAACGAGGCATTTAACTCGACGCGCATAATGAAACAGCGTTTTTGATAAGCGAGCTTATAAAAACCCTGTGCTAAGAGCAAACGCCCGTAGTGAAGCGTTGCGATAGCGGGAGTTTTTCTACAAAATCGTTCTATTTGACGAAAAATAGTTTAAACTAAAAAAAACAAAATAGCAGCAGCACTTTGCAGGGGAAAGAGCGATCGGCGCATTCGGACGATAAGATGGAGATGCAATCCGGGGGAAGTCGCGATGACACCTTGCAGCCTACGTTCGAAATTATAGGGCACAAGCAGAGAACGCTGTCAAAGCTTTTTTCCGGTTTTACAGAGTCTCAAATTACCGTAAACCCGGTCCCCAGAGATGTCAACCCCGAGCAATGGGTATCGCATCTGTTTAACGATATTCTAAACTTTGCGAAAGAGAACCTGTTAGAAAACGAACCCGGATATTTAGGCATATCCATAACAGACGAAAAGGAGACGTCCAAAGCCTTCAACATGAGCGTTAGGCGCGTAGACCAATTGAATGCGGATGTCATTGTTGGAAGCATCGAAAAAGTAATGCAAAGTAACCAACAATTCTTGCTAAGCGGGCCTCTTCACGTGACGTTTGTGTGGACCAGGGAGGTCTCGGGTTCGTGCCACCAACCTTGCGATGCCTGTAGGGGCAATAAAGGCATTGTCGAAATAGCCAACAAAGACAACTTGTGTTTAGCAAGAGCCATCGTTGTAGGCAAAGCCAAAGTGGATCGCGACGTCAACTACAGAACGATGACGCGTTCCGACTATCTGCAAAAATCGAAGGCCGTAGCCTTGTGCGCGAGCATCGGTCAAGGCCACGACGGCTGCACCATAGATGACGTCAGACGCTTTGACGCTGCGTTAAAGGGCTACGCTGTGACGGTGTTTGGCGATCATACGGGGAAGCACGTGCTGTACGCGTCGGATAAGAAATGCGATAAATACATCGACGTCATGCTCCACGCCGGGCACTTTAACGCCATCGTGAACCTTCACAAGTGCTTTAAATGCAAATCGTATTGCCGCCGGTGTCATCATCCCTCGGCACACAAAAAAGAATTTCACAGGTGCGACGCCGGGTGCGCTAAATGCCATCAGCAGTGCGATGCGCGATTCGACGCCTACATACGCTGCGCCGGGTGCAACAGAGATTTTAAGGGACCGACATGCTTTGCAAACCACGCAAAGAAAGGCGTTTTTTACCCAAAGGCGCTGTCGGTGTGCGACGTAGAAAAGGTGTGCACGTCTTGCAACAAGCTCGTGAATGCGAGGTACAGAAAAACCGCGCACGAGTGCGGGGAAAAGTACTGCTATCATTGCAAGACACACGTGAATTCTAGCCACATGTGCTATATGCAGCCGTACGCCGCAAAGAACAAAAGAAACCGGTACGTGTTTATGTTCATCGACTTCGAATGCACGCAAAACATTCCATATACCGGCAAAAAGGACACATACGAGCATGTACCTAACTTGTGCGTGTTGTACCAAGCCTGCCCGCACTGCATCGACGAACGCCGCAAGACGGCATACTGCATGGAATGCGGTTGCAAAGAATGGGTGTTCACGGACGAACCCGTGAAGCAGCTTTTCGAGCACATCGCGCAGGCGAGATTCGAAGCCTGGGACGTCTACGTCGTGGCGCATAACCTCAGAGCTTACGACGGGCAGTTTCTATTAAAGTACATGGTGGCGCACTTAGACTGGATCCCGGAGCTCATCATGAACGGGAGCAAGATCTACAGGATGAGGTACGGTGACGTCACATTTCTAGACTCGCTCAACTTCATACCCATGCCACTCTCCCGCTTTTCCAAGACCTTCGGATTGAAGGAATGCAAAGGTTATTTCCCGTACCTGTTTAACACGAAGGAAAACGAGCGGTACGTGGGTTCGATTCCCGACAAAAGGCATTACTGCCCTGAGGGCATGTCGGCGGAGGGTCGGAAAGCCTTCGAGCAGTGGCACGAAGAAAAGGCGTCCTCCGGGCACGTCTTCGACATGAGGGCGGAAATGGTGGCGTATTGCAAGATGGACGTATTTCTACTGAGTCAGGGAGTTTCCAAATTCAGAAGGGAATTCTTGGACGAGAACGGAATAGACCCGTTCAGAGAATGCGTCACCATCGCGCAGGCGTGCATGTGCGTGTATAGAAAGCGCTTCATGCCGCTTAAAAAAATTGCCCTCTTGCCAGCGGGCGGGTATCGACTAGCGGACCGGCAGTCTCGCGCCGCATGCATATGGCTAACTTGGCTAGAGATGCAAAACCGCATCGTCATCCAGCACGCCATGCGAGGACGCGAAGTTAAAATCGTGGGGCTCAAGGTGGACGGGTACAGAGAGGCCGAAAAAACCGCGTACTTTTTCCACGGGTGCTTTTACCACGGCTGCAGGCGGTGCTTTCACAATCGCCATGCGGCGATATACAACTCGGGACACGAAACCATGGCCTCCAGGTTAGAGAGCACCGAGAAGGTCACGGCCAAGATCAAGGCCGCCGGCTACGCTGTGGTGGAAATGTGGGAGTGCGAGTTCGACGCCGCGACGAAGGCCGACCAGGACCTCGCGCGCCACGCAAGGGACTTTCCGGTACCCGAACCCCTGAACCCCAGAGACGCCTTCTACGGAGGTCGCACCAACTGCACCAAGACGTACTGCGAGGCGAAGGGGGATAGCAAAATCTACTACTACGACGTGTGCAGCCTGTACCCGTACGTGAACAAGACGAAACCCTACCCCGCGGGCCATCCCAAGATCCACGTGGATCGATTCCCGCGCTTGGAAGACGTGGGGGGCGGGTTGGTGAAGTGCAAGGTTCTACCGCCGCAACACCTGTACCACCCGGTGCTACCGGCGCGCATTGGCGGCAAGCTCATGTTCCCGCTATGCCGCGCTTGCGCGGAGGCGGAGAACCAAGACGAGTGCCACCACGGAGAGCGCGAGAGGGCGTTGTTGGGTACCTGGGTGGTCGACGAGATGAAGGTCGCCCTGGAGGAGGGGTACCGCCTCCTCAGGGTCCACGAGATCTGGGAGTACGACGTGGTGCGGCACGATCCGACCACCGGAGCCAAGGGTCTCTTCGAGGACTACGTGAATCAGTTCCTGAAGATCAAGACCGAAGCCTCCGGATGGCCCTCGGATTGCGACGACCCCGCCGCAAAGCAGCAGTACGTGGAGCAATTCTTCGAACACGAAGGCGTCGCCCTGGATCCCCAGGCCGTCGCCGCCAACCCCGGCAGGCGGGAGCTGGCCAAGCTGATGCTCAACAGCTTCTGGGGCAAACTGGGGCAGAGGGAAAACCTCCCCACGTGCGAGCTGGTGGACCGGTACGACCGCCTCCTGGAGCTGCTCAACGACCCGGGCGTGGAAGTGCAGACCTACGTGCCCGTCACCGACCGGATCGTGTACGCGGTGTGGAGGTACCGCGAGCAGTGCCGCAAGGTCAACACCGCCGCCAACGCCGTGCTGGCGGCCTACACCACGGCTCACGCGCGCCTGGTGCTCTACTCCTACCTCAAGAGGCTGGGAGAACGGGTCTGCTACTTCGACACCGATTCCGTCGTCGTCGCCGCCGCTCCGGGCGACTGGACGCCGTCCGTCGGACGCCTCCTGGGGGACATGACGGACGAGCTGGAGAAGTACGGGAGGGGCTCTTACATCGCCCGGTTCGCCTCCACGGGGCCCAAAAGCTACTGCATGGAGATCGTCTGCCCCGAGACGGGCAAGACCTTCTCGGTGTGCAAGGTGAAGGGGATCACGCTCAATTCGGGCAACCTGGAGCTGGTGAACGCGGAGGTGATTCGCGACGTGGTGCTCAGGGACAACGACCGCGCGGTGAAGCTGGAGGGCACGCAGATCTCGCGGAAACCGTCTTGGACGGTCGTCACCGAACCCAGCTCGAAGACGTTTAGAATGGTGGTCAACAAGCGCGTGCTCGCCGGCGATCACGATTCCTATCCCTACGGGTTCAAGAGGAACGCATAAATGAGACGTCCGCAGCCGCGCCAAAGTCATTTCGAACCGGGCACCCCCGAGGAGACGATGCCCGGTCCCCGAGACCTGCGGCGATTCGAGTTTCCCAGCACGATGCTCGTGGCGGGGCCGTCGCGCTGCGGCAAGTCGACCTTCGTGAAAAACCTGTTGCGCCACGCGCACCGGATGTTCGACGTGCGCCCCAGGAGGGTGCTGTGGTGCCACCCTCCGGAGTATTCGCCGAGACTCGAACCCTCGGCTCTGCGCTGCGAGACCCACGCGGGCATACCCGAACTTGCTTCGGTGGGCGAGAACGACCTCGTCGTCCTCGACGATCTGATGGTGGAGGGTGGCGGGAAGGACGTGTCCAATTTTTTCACCAGAGACTCCCATCACAAGCGCTTCGGCATCGTCTACATCCTGCAGAACGTGTTTCCGCAGGGTCAGAAATATCGCAACATCTCTCTGAATGCGAACTACGTCGTGGTCTTCAAGAACAACCGGGACAAGATGCAGATCGAGAGACTGTGCCAGCAGATCGAACCCAGGAACTCTAGGTTTCTCTTGGAGGCCTTCGAGAAGGTCACCGAACGCCCTCACGGGTATCTCGTGCTGGACTGCACTCAGTACACGCCCGCCCGATACAGGTATCGAACCGGCGTGCTGCCGGGGGAAAACCTCTCTTATTTCGTACCCAACTGAGGCCGCCGAGAGGACTCGGGTTTCGTTTCGTTCTATATTATCCCGGCAGGGTCTCGCCCCGACCGAGGCCGTCGAGTCTAAATAAAAAGTACCGCTTTCGGGGCGAACGTCATTATCGCGCAAGCATGGCTAGAGGTAGGTCAAGGCTCGCGACGCTGACCAGTCCTCGCATAGCGAGACAGCACGGCAATTTGGCGGCTCTGGCCAAGGCGAAGGCCCCTCTGCGCAAAAAGTTGTTAAAAAATGCCGACGGCGATCTGATCAAGGCCATTAGCGAATGCATGCTCAACGTGTGCAGAGGTCACGTGCAACTTCCCGCAAAGTGCTTGGGTCGCCTGAAGAAGCACAAGGCTTCTTGGAGGAAGTTGACGGATAAACGGGTTCCTCTGAAGAAGAAGAAGAGCATCTTGGTTCAAAAAGGAGGTTTTTTGCCGGCATTCCTCCTACCCGTCTTGGCTTCGCTCGGCGGCGCGCTAGTGTCGAAATTAACAGGATGAAGTACGGCAGGCAGATCCTCGTTGCGCCGCAACCGAAGACCGTCGACAGGCTTCACGCTGTAGACCGCACCGTATCCAGATTGGCTAAAGAAATTCGGAACCTGCAGAGCGCGAAGCTCTCTGCCGACGAAAAGTGGCGGCTCGTAAAACATAAATTGGACAACTACCTCGATCTCGTGGCACAAGTCAGAAAGCCCTTCCTGGGCGACGACGACGACGACGACGATTACGAAGACGTGCACGAGCGCGTGCCGGTGAAGCAGGAGGTCGAACCCCGAACCATAAAGGTCAACCTCCTCTCGCCTCGCAAAAAGAAGAGGGCGAACCCTGCCACTCCGAAAAAGAAATCGAAATCGCCTTCCGCGTCGTACCATTTTCGCAAGCGCGTCTGGCAACCGCTGTACAAGTAAAGCATGAAGGAATGGAAGGCGCTAAGGCGATACTATGCCAGACCGGAACACTATGCCGGTTTGGGCGCGGTCGAGCCCCTTCGAAAGGCCACGGGTGCGTCTAAGGCGAACATCGAGTCCTTCCTTCGAACCCGGGACAGTTACACTCTGCACAAGCCGATCAGAAAGCGGTTCCCCACCAGATGTTATCACGTGACGAATATGGACGATCTTTGGGAGGCCGATCTAAACGTCATGAACAGCGTGAGGGAACATAACAAACCTTACGTGTACATTCTGACCGTTATCGACGTATTTTCCAAATATGCTTGGGCCGTGCCCCTGAAATCGAAGCTGGGTACCGAGGTCGCGCAAGCGTTTCGCTCCATATTCTCCCGACGCGTACCCAGGGTCCTCCAGACGGACAAGGGGACCGAGTTCACCAACAAGACTTTTCGCGACTTTCTGAAGAAACACGACGTGAAACATTACACAACCAAAAATAACGTTAAAGCCAGCGTCGTGGAGCGCTTCAACCGCACCTTAAAAACCAAGATGTGGAGGTATTTCACGCACAAAAACAGTTACAGATACCTGGAAGTCCTTCCGGCCTTACTCGAGTCGTACAATAGCTCGCATCACAGGTCCATAAAAATGGCTCCGAAGGACGTGAACGAGTCTAACATTTTACGAGTGTACCGCAATCTCTACGGTAATAGGACCCTACCTCGCGCAGGGAAACCCACATTTTCCGTCGGCGATCACGTGCGCATCTCTAAAGAAAAAATGAAATTCGACAAGGGCTACGAGCAGAATTGGACGGACGAAATATTTCGGATAGCCGAGGTGGTGCGCGGTCGGCCGGTGGTATATAAGTTGAAGGATCTGGCCGGAGAAGCCATAGACGGCGCATTTTACACCCAGGAGCTACAAAAGGTCGCGCTACCTCGGACGTTTAAGATCGAGCGCGTTTTACAGACCAAGGGCCGAGGGCGCCGCAAGCAGGTCTTGGTAAAGTGGAAGGGGTATCCGGCAAAGTTTAACTCGTGGGTTCTGGCTTCGACCGTCGATTCGACATGATTAAGACCGAGCCCTTCTCCATCACCCTCGTGAGCAACGCTTCCATGGAACACTTTACCGACAACACCACGGCCAGATTTTCTAACATCTTGCCCGAGAGAATCGTTCTGCAGGGAGAATGGGAGGTCGCCCTGCAAAAGGTCAGGTATCCGGTGAAATTTTATAACCTTTCGCCAGACGACGCCCGTCTGGCGGGCACCAAGTACACCATGACGCTCCTCCCCACGCATTCCAAATTCAGTTTGCAAATGCCGCAAGGCATCGTGCACAATCCCAAAGACTTGGTGAACCTCGTCAACGCCGCTCTACTCGAACACTTGCACGTGGAAAACTTCTTCCTCTTCGACGAGCGCAAGCAGACGGCGGGCGTGAATGCCGCCGTCGCCCACCCCGAACCACTACCCGACATTCCGTTCGACGGGTTTGTGGAAAATGTCGCGCGCGCTGTCGTACCGTACGCGGTCGGCGAATACGAAGCTCTCCACGATGCGCCCCGCCAGAGACCAAAGCCGAAACCGAAACCGAAGCCCCGGGCTTCGGGGCAGCAGAAACCCGCGGCGGCTCGTTCCGTCAGACCCAAACGAGACGTTTCAAAATCGGAGGACCCTCCGGGACCTCTACACCGCATCCACAGTTTGCTCTTGACGCCCGCTATGGCAAAAATGTTGGGTTTCGATCCCTACGTCGACGTCATTCTCGAAAAAGCTGCTAAACGCCCCGTAGATCCTTATATGGGGTTTCCTTACGAAATGTTCGTCTACTGTAATCTAGTGTCCCCGCAAGTCGTGGGCGACACCTTCGCCCAAGTCATACAGAGCGCGGCCGTGGAATACGAAAGAAGCAACAACACTTACATGAGCGACGAAAAGACGTTTTTTCCCCAAAATTGGGTACCCTTGATTCAGCAGGACTTCAAGACGGTCAGCATAGATTTAAGGAACGGTTACGGCGATCTCTTGCCATTCGCCGACGGATTTTCCTCTACTGCAGTTCTCGCTTTTCGTCCGAAACAGGCGTAATGGACGTGCACGCCGTAACGCGGTACTACCTCAATCAGACCGGCGGCGCGTTCCACCATCGCGATTTCGCTCTCTACAGGGGCAAGCGCTACCAAAGAGGCAGCGGTCTCTTTTCAGCCCTCGGAGGACTCTTCAGAAGGTTGCTACCGTTTTTAAAGAGCGGAGCAAAAGCAGTCGGAAAGGAGGCCTTAAAGGCGGGCGCCCACGTTCTGTCCGATGTGACTGTGGCGGGAGCAGCGCCGAAGCAAGCGCTCCAGCGGAGGCTCAAGGAGTCCGGATACAATTTAAAACGAAAAGCCGACGAAAAGCTCGGTGCCATGCTCGGTTCCGGCGCCAGGCGTCTCAAGAGAATAAAACCGAGCAAATCCGGAAAGAGCAAGCAGTCCAAGCTGAAACGCGGTAGGCGCAAGGTGCAAGACGTATTTTCGTAATGGCAGACGCGACCGTCCACATGAGTTCCGAACTGGACCTCTTTACAGAGGTGCCGGTTCAGATGAGCATCGAGGAGTCACGGTTCCTATACCTAAACCCTCAAAACACTTTAATGAAAAATGCCCCCATCACCTTTCATTATTCCGGAAATGCGGACGATTACCTAGACTTGACCTACGTCGTACTCGAACTCATGGTGCGCGTTGTAGATGACAAAGGAGAGGCCTTAAACGCTGACGCTAACGCCACTCTGGTCAACAACGCCTTAAATTCCCTGTTTCAACAGATGGAGGTAACCCTCAATAACATCATCGTCTCCATGCCGCAAGCCGGTTACCCCTATAGAACCTACCTCGAGACGCTTCTCAATTACTCCGAAGATGCCATGAACACCAAACTAGAATCTACCCTCTGGAGAAAGGACACGGCAGGCATCATGGACACTTTTATCGCCAATGCGGGCTTTCAGTGGCGTCAGGGGTTTACCAAAGGGAGCAACGTCGTGCAGCTCATCGGTCCTCTGTCCAACGCTCTTTTTAGACAGGAGAAGCTGCTTTTGAACAACGTTAGCATGACCGTCAAGCTCACTCCCGCCTCTCCCCAGTTTTATCTGTTTTCCGACGTAGATACCTTTAAGGGGTACGCCGACATCGTGTCTGCCACGCTGCGCTTAAAATCGGTGCGGCCCTCGCCGACCATAAAGCTCGCGCACCAGGCCGTGCTCGCAAAGGGCAACGCAAAGTACCATCTCAAAGACGTCAGCTTTCACGCTCTCAGCATCCCCAAGGAGTCCAGGGCAATGACGTTTAGCGACGTGTGCGTAGGGCAAGTTCCAAGGAGAGTGGTAGTAGCCATGGTCACCGACAAGGCCTATTCCGGCCATTTTAACTCAAATCCGTACAACTTGAAACATTTTAAAATGAACTTCTTTCAGCTCTACGTGAACGGGCAACCCGTTCCCTCCCAACCTCTGCAACCCGACTTTACAAAGGGACACTATTTGCAATGCTTTCAAACCCTGCAGGACGGCCTAGGCATTCATTTCAAGGACGAGGGACACTCCATCTCCAGAGAAACCTACCCGCAAGGGTATACGATAATGGTTTTCGATCTCACTGCAGACATGAGCGCTAACGAGTCTCACATCTCGGGTCAGCGCCACGGAACCGTCTCTATAAGCATCGGTTTTGCCGATAAATTGACAGAACCGGTCATACTTCTGCTGCTAGCGGAAATACATCGCACGGTCGAAATCGACGCCAACCGATCCATTTTGGTATCATGAACACCTTTCAAATTCAACGGTTTCTATCGACATGCCCCTCTACGCGCTCTCACTTTTTAGGCGTCTACCCCTGCGATAAACTACCCGTACTTCACAGCATTCGAACGCCTCCCTTGGCGCTAGTGGCTAACACCGACCCCAGCACCAAATCCGGGCAACACTGGGTTTGCATCTTTGTGGACAAAAACTCGCGTGCAGAATATTTTGACAGTTACGGCATAGGACCGCTTTCGCCCCATTTTCTCCGGTTCTTAAATTCGGTCTGCGGGACGCGTTGGTCCACCAACGCCAGAAGGCTGCAAGGTTTCGACAGCACCACGTGCGGTCATTACGTCATCGCCTACCTCACCCACCGCTGCTCCGGCTTACCTAAGCATACATTCTTCTCAAAATTTCGCGTCAGCAATCACGCGCATAATGATGTCGTCATTCGCAAAACGTTCAAAAACGCATGCCGCGCAAAGTGCTCTGCCGCTCGGCAAACTTGTCAACCCTTGAAGGTGAGTACGTGTGTGTGTGTGTGTGTGTGTGTGTGTGTGTGTCACTATTCAGCACATCTAAGCTAATCCATCGTCTTGCACGTGCTTTCAGAAGACGCTCCTGCTCATATAAAAAGCAACGTCACGGTGCCGCTCGCCTCATTCAGAGTGTACCATGCAGCGCGCGGATACAGTCCTGCTGCCATGCAGCACGCCGACCAGGTAGGTTCGCACCTATGTATTAGCTTGCTTTTTTTCTATCCCGTTTATCTCTCTATCCCTCACATTATTATTATT
The DNA here is from genome assembly GCA_030765065.1 of Deroplatys truncata. NCBI lineage: Eukaryota > Metazoa > Arthropoda > Insecta > Mantodea > Mantidae > Deroplatys > Deroplatys truncata. The sequence continues at coordinate 180,986,104 of CM060980.1, forward strand.
ATTATTGTTTTGTGTGTTCCAGTATAACCGGATGTCAAACCCCAACCACCTCAAAACCCGGGGAAAAAAGGAAACTACCCATCTTCGACCTCCAACAGCATCCCGACAGCCCTGCTCCGCCAGCACAGTTCCAACACAGTGCAGTTGTGGGTCCTCTGGCGGATATCTACTTCCTCAACCCGCAACAAACTAAATTCGTCAGTGTGGGATTCTCCCCCCGGCCACCGCACCATCTCGTCGTCACCATTGCCAAATGTGGACAGCACAACGCAGTCGTCATGAGTTCCTCGCAGTGGCACAAACTCGTCGAAGCCATCCCCATCATTCACAAACGCTTGAATGACCCGCAGGGACGTCTACAGCAATTTCAGTTCAGCGACAGCGTCACCATCGTGTTTAAGTTTGTGTTCGGAAAGCTAAAGCTCGTTTTCAAAGAACCGCAAGGCGCATCCGTTACGCTCAACCAACAAGAATGGCACGTGTTGCATACCCTGCAGCGCATCATTACCGACATCATGTATCACAAAAAGAAGGAAGAGACGGACGTGCAAAATCAAATCATGGCATACCACAAGTACATGCTTCACAACCATGCCTCCAACGTTCCCTTACATGACATGAATTTCACGCAGTTCACCAAGTACATACGGTGCGCCAATTTTAGAACATTCCTCGAGGTTCATCATTTCCTCAACACCCATTTCGCACTGCGCATCTCACAAAATAGTCCTTAGTGCGCATGTATTTCTACCAGCGTTCCAACCGCACCTCACCCAAACATCTCGCGCCCTTCGCTCCCGCATTTGGGTCGCGAAGCATCCTATATCATACCCGATCACATTCACGGCGTTTGCATGTTCAGCACCGTTCAAAACAGAGTTCTCCTCCAAGTCGAAAACCGTTAAATCAACGGACACAGTGTTTTTCCTGCGGATGTTGTGCAATAATCGCTAAGCGCTTCCGGCGGATGTAGTGAACCTCCAACGAACGTTTCCCCACCAGTGCTTCCCCTGATGTGGTAATTCTCCAACCAACTTTTCCCCCACCAGTGCTTCCCCTGATGTGGTCGTTTGCATGTTCAGCACCGTTCAAAAACAGAGTTCTCCTCCAAGACGAAAACCGTTAAATCAACGGACACAGTGTTTTTCCTGCGGATGTTGTGCAATAATCGCTAAGCGCTTCCGGCGTATGTAGCCAACCTCCAACGAACGTTTCCCCCACCACTGCTTCCCCTGATGTGGTGTTTCTCCAACGAACTTTTCCCCCACCAGTGCTTCCCCTGATGTGGTGTATCTCCAACCAACTTTTCCCCCACCAGTGCTTTCCCCTGATGTGGTCGTTTGCATGTTCAGCACCGTTCAAAAACAGAGTTCTCCTCCAAGACGAAAACCGTTAAATCAACGGACACAGTGTTTTTCCTGCGGATGTTGTGCAATAATCGCTAAGCGCTTCCGGCGTATGTAGCCAACCTCCAACGAACGTTTCCCCCCACCACTGCTTCCCCTGATGTGGTGTTTCTCCAACGAACTTTTCCCCCACCAGTGCTTCCCCTGATGTGGTATATCTCCAACGAACTTTTCCCCCACCAGTGATTTCCTGCTTCCGGCAGTTGGGTTATATTTATGCACGCGCATTCTTTACCCCTTCATTCGGTGCTAGCCAGCCGTGGGGAATGCCAGGACCGTCGTGTAAAGACTTCCACTGCTCGTTTTGCTTTCACCAAACGTGCAGCTGCGAACTTAAGCACCGTCTCACCCTCCTGTGCACGCAGTGTCAACACGGTTTCTACGAAGACCTCGATCATCTCAACAAGCAAATTCAGCAATTCCTTCGAAGGTACTCCGCTAGAAACACCACATGAACTGCTTCATCGTGCTCTTTCGGTATCTCGATAACGGACGAAGAATCCGCCTGCTACTGCCCAGGGAACGCCAAGTGCTGCTGCAGAACGGCATATACATCTTCGAACGTTATCCCCCAAGCGACGTCGACCTTGTGTGGAACCAACTTCCCGCAGACGCACAGGTAGTTTGCGCACCTTATCGCAGGTGTAAACAACACTACAACCTTCCTCATCAAACCACTCATATAGACGGCCCTCCCCCGTTTATCAAAAACTGCCATCTGTGCCGTCAGAATGTCACAGGACGTCCTTAAAGAGCTAGAAGAACTTTCCAGCAGCGCCCACACTCTCAGCGTATCTACGCTTCAACAGCACGTACCATATCGCGTCGTCGGCGTCAAAACAATCGACACCGTTCACGGTACAAAGCTCGTCGCCAAACTCGACAACGACACAGAAGTTTTCCTACCAACAAGATTTGCAAAAGCCTCTCCAGAACTCGTCAACAAACTCAACTCTAACTCATTCTGCATCATATACGCAGGCGAGGAAAAACTACGCAGCGGTTTCAAACGTCACATCGTCACGTTCTCCCCATATAACCCTAAATAATGTCCGACGAAACCTATCCCGTCCCCGTGGGGAACAATCTTAACCTACAACTCATTCTCAACGCAGCTTCACCTATCCGTATCCTCTGCATCTCCAACTCCTATTTCCGCAACAGCAGAGTTGTCACCATCACACTCGACGTCCAAGGGGCTCACGCCGTCCACGTCAAATGCGTACCTACCAAAGTACACCAGCATAAACAAGACGCACTATGCGTCATATACCTCGGCAACAGCAACATTCCTGCTCTAACCAACAAAGTCACATCCACAGGATGCTTCTCAACCAGCCATTACAACGAATTTACCATCCCCATCTATATACCAACCTTCACCGAGTTCGTCAACGAAAGTTTCTCTCACCTGCTCGTCACCTGCATCACCAAACCTATCCACCAATTTACCGCCGATAGCAGCAGCAGCGATGACGAGGACTCAAAGTGCACCACGTACTTTAAAATCATTGTTGTGCGCGAAATCTGTGTGTCCTAGTGCCTCAAACAAAAACTATGAATTTTAATGTGCTTTTTTTTCTCCTAATATTACTTATATTGTCCATTTATTGTATTTATATGTTAAGCAAATAATACATCATGTTAATCAAAACTATGTATACATATCTTTATCCAATGTACTGTATTCAAAGTATAAATAAAGAAAACAGTCCCGGATGAGCCAATTGCAATAACGATAATCCTACCGCTCAGGGCGCTTTTCAAACTTACCGCCGCCGCCGTCGCACGCAGCGACACTAGCGACACTAGCGCCCCTAGCGGCAGGATTATCGTTAAAACAATTGGCTCATCCGGGACTACTACTGTCGTTACGCATACGTTACTGCTGCACCACTTCGCTCGGTCCCTCTCCCCTATCTCTCACGCTTTCCTTTCTTTCTATACCTCTCCTTTCTTCCATTCTCTCTCCATCCAACGTAGATATCATGTGATGTTTTGGGAACCGAAACAATTTCTTTTTGTGGTTTATGAATAAAAAAGTAATAATAACCTACTTTTTTTTCTTCAGTAAAGGAGAAGATAAAAGTAGAGAAGAGGGTTAAACATCGCTTTATTTCGCTTCGAAAGATAAGGAAATAGTGAGGGAAGGGTAATATAATTCCTTATTATCGTACATCTAGCAAGATGTTGTGTAGTTGCAATGTCTGCACAGTTCCGCTTAAGCACCTGCGTCACTTTCGCGATGTTTTGTGCTGCTTCCAATGGAAGGGAACGGCTCAATGTGGTACTCGGCTGCAGCCATGACCGAGGCTCTGGTTGCCGCCCACAGATGTGGCGTGAGGTTATGAGGTCAGTCTGTGTCTGAATGCGTCGTTGATCGGATTAATCGGCTGCGAACTTCCGCTACATGTGATGAAATGGAATGCTAAGTTGGTTTGGGGATGGTCTTTTCTACAGCTGCTTCGTGATCTGATGAGTGGTTGCGTCCAGTGCCCGGTCTGGTGATGTGGAGGTGGCGGTGATACCACGGAGGTCTTGCAATCCAGTTTCTATGTTGTTCAGGAGGTGTAGGTGATTCTCAGAGTAAATAGCGTAACGGCAGCGATGATGCTGGAGAGTGCTTCTTCCATTGTGGCAAGTCTGAAGCTGTTGTTGATGACCTGGGTTTGAATAATGGTAACGGCGGCGGTGATGCTGATAAGTGGCTCTTCCACGATGCCCAAACAGGAGCTCATGCTCAAGACCTGGCATGAAGCTCTCGCAAGGGATGCACAGTGGCGGCGAGAGGAGCGGATGGGCGGCATCCGGAGGCTGTAGCGGCTCTTTGGATGCTTGGGTCACTGCGACTGACTGATATAATGTCCGAAACCATTACAGGTCGCGCAGTACCGGCGGCTGCTCCGGAGTACCGCGGTAACTGCACTTGGGAGATGTGGAGCAGACTGTAGTGGCGGCATGACTGATGGCGTTCCACTGGGTGGCCTCAATGCGTAAAACCCGCCCTAATAATTGCAGGTCCAAGCTCGAGGCCGCTTCGTAGTCCAGCGTGTCTACCAGCTGAATACGTATGAGTGTAGAAGGTCCTCAGTGCGTTAAGTTCCGCGTGGCCATCATTGCTGAAGGCGGTGAGTGTTCACTTTTACGACAACCATCTAAGGGAAGAACACCCTGACAGAAAATCCTGCTTGACCAAAGCCGAGGTGGCAGCTCCACCATTGATCTAACTCTATGCAACACTCGTAATGCGGTTAGAGGACATTACAATTACTGGCAAGCCTCTGAAAAAGAAAAGCCCGTCTGCAAGTAGGGAACTAGACCACAGCAACGGGCAGAGTACTAGAACAAGTAAAAAAATCTGATGTGCTACACTCACATGACTTTCTCTACTCTTGTACAAACTATTTTTACAAACGCTTAATCTCCATATGCTTCATGTTAATCGAGATATCGAGATGTCAATCTTATTGGTAATATTCATGTAGATGCAAGGGGAATATGGTAGCTTTTAAGCGATAGTCAAATATTTTAACGCTGGTTGCTATGTGGCGCATTCCATTCTCTTTGCATGTCCAGGACATAAAAAAAATGAATAACGAATTTGAGAAAAAGTATAAGTATTGGAAAATTTAAGGAAATAACAAGCAATATCTCGAAAACGGGTCACTCAATAAAAGAAATGTATATAATATAAGTTGTGTATTTTAACGCGAGCTACATTTTTTGTGTAGTAACATTTTGTCTATCTCTTATGGTTTACCAGGTATGCAAAAGTCGTTCACAATGAAGAATACTTTTGGAGACATTCCCAGAAAATTCGAGATATACATTTCATTTCTGATGACATTATCTTAAACATATGATATTTTCATCAAAATCGTTAGAGCCATTTTTGAGAAAATTAAAATTTTCGAAAAATCTTCAATGTAAAGGGTAGTCTGGGGTGGGGGGATTTTCTTGAAAACCTTCGTGTCGCATCTCTGGAAGATACTGAACCTAAATACCAAGTTTGGTGCTTATCCGACTGTTCGTTTTTGAGTTATGCTGTTCACAGTCACACACATGGACATGTTTCCAAAAATGCTTTTTTTTGGATTCAGGGGGTCTCAAAACATGTATTTCCGGTGAAATCTCGGTATCGAATTTTTGGGTGGAATACGATACTTCCCCTACTTACTATACGTAGTAGAGAAAGTACTTAATTTGCTTAATTTGGCAGAAATACCTGTTACGATATCTGAATCGGAAGGACGTGTACATATGTGATTCCTTTACGAATAAAGAAATAGAACTGGCAGAATTTACTTTTACTTTTAAGGGCTTCTCCACCCTTGAGCAGTTGCCCTGTATTCTCATTCGTCATTCTTCCCGATTGAACAAGTCATCCTCCTCCAGGCACCGATCATTCATCACTCTATGAATCTGTCCTCTCCAGGTTGCTCTTGGCCTACCTCGCTTTCTTCTTCTTCTTCTTCTTCCAGGAGGTGACCATTCTAAAAAGGTTTTAGGCCACCTATCATACTCCATTCTTTTCACATGAGCATTGAAGACCCCGCCTCTCAATTCTCTCCACCACTGTATCCTCCATATCCATCATCTGTCTCACCTCTTCATTTCTCCTTCTTTCCATCCTTGATACTCCAGCACTACGTCTTATTCCATCCATTTCCACTGCCAAGATCTTAGATTATTGTCCCTCTACCAAAGTCCACGACTCGGCACTATAGGTCATTATAGTTCTACCACAGTCCTCAAAATCCTCTTCTTTCTGCAAATCGACATGGCTCTACTCCACAAAACTCCATTCAACGTTTTTATAGCTCTTCGTGCTTGCTCCAAACTATTGTCTATATCCGCTTTACATCTCCCTACTTCATCAATAAGCGATACCAAATATTTAAACCTTTTAACAGCTTTAATAATTCCTTGGGGTAGTGAAATGTCCCGCCACTTCCTCCTACTACCAGGTATTCCGTTTTATCCATATTTACTCGTAAATCTCCTACTTCTAAAGCATCCAAAAGTTTCCTCATTTATATTTCACATCCTCACGACTCTGAGCCATCACCACCACTTGGTCATCTGCAAATAGTAGTGAATGTACAGCACCAACTTAAACTGGTATACCCATACCTCCACAGGACCGGTTCCATTTTTCTAGTACATGTTGAACATATGTTTTGAATAAAGTAGGGGACACACTGTACCCCTGTCTTAGGCCTTTTGTCGTTTTGAATGGAGAGGAATATCTTCCCTATTTTAATAGAAGCCTTACTCTGTTGGTAGAACCGCACAACTCTGTCGGTACAACATTAATCAAATGGAAAATCTTAAAAGATCAAGCAAGATTTACTAAAGGAAAATCATGTATGGATAATATTTTTAGTGTGAGACAGATTACAGAAAAATCTGATGTGTTACACTCACATGACCTTCTCTACTCTTGTACAAAGTATTTTTACAAACGCTTATTCTCCATCTAGTTCATGTTAATCGAGATAAACATTTGCAAACTCTATCTTATTGCTAATTTTCTTGTAGATGTAAGGGGAAAATATATTTACAAGGGCAATATAGAAAAACAGTAGCCTTTAAGCACATACATATCTCTTAATAGCTGGTTGCTAGGTGCAGCATCATTCCCTTTGCCACGGATTATAACTCTTTGCATATCCAAGACAAAAAAATGAATAACGAATTCCCATTTGAGAAAATAAGTATTGAAAAATTTAAGGGAATAACAAGCAATATCTCGAAAATGGTTCACTCAACAAAAAAATGTGTATGACATAAATTGTGTATTTAACGAGATCTACATTTTTTGTGTAGTAATATTTTGTCTATCTCTTATGGTTTATCAGTTATGCAAACGTCGTTCACAATAAAGAATACTTTTGGAGACATTCCCAGAAAATTCAAGATATACATTTTATTTGTCATAAAAATATCTTAAACATATGATATTTTAATCAAAATTGTTAGAGCCATTTTTGAGAAAATTAAAATTTTCGAAAAATCTTCCATGTAAAGGGTAGTCTGGGGTGGGGGGATTTTCTTGAAAACCTTCGTGTCGCATCCTTGGAAGATACTGAACCCAAATACCAAGTTTGGTGTTTATCCGACTGTTCGTTTCTGAGTTATGCTGTTCACAGACACACAGACAGACACACACAGACAGACACACAGACACACCAACGGACATGTTTCCAAAAATGGTTTTCAGGGTTTTGAGGTGCACTGAATCCGAAAAAAGCATTTTTGGAAACACGTCCGTGTGTGTGTCTGTGAACAACATAACTCAGAAACGAGCAGTCGGATAAACACCAAACTTGGCATTTAGGTTCAGTATCTTCCAGAGATGGGACACGAAGGTTTTCAAGAAAATCCCCCCACCCCAGATTACCCTTTACATGGGACATTTTTCGAAAATTTTAATTTTCTCAAAAATGGCTCTAACGATTTTGATTTAAATATCGTATGTTTAAGATGTTTTCATGACAAATGAAATGTATATCTCGAATTTTCTGGGAATGTCTCCAAAAGTATTCTTTATTGTGAACGACTTTTGCATAACTGGTAAACCATAATAGATAGACAAACTTTTACTACACAAAAAATGCAGATCGCATTAAAATACACAATTTATGTCATATACATTTTTTGTTTTTTGAGTGAACCATTTTCAAGATATTGCTTGTTATTCCCTTAAATTTTCCAATACTTATACTTTTTCTCAAATGGGAATTTGTTATTCATTTTTTTTATGTGCTGGTAATACAAAGAGAATGGAATATTCCACATAGCAACCAGCTCTTAAAATATTTGACTATTGCTTAAAGCCTCGATTAACATGAAGTAGATGGAGAATAAGCGCTTGTAAGAATAGTTTGTACAAGAGTAGAGGAAGTTATGTGAGTGTAACACATCAGGTTTTATTGTACACAACGTTTTTGTCTATCTCTCATGGTTTACCCGTTATATAAAATTATACAAAATTGCTTCCGAATGAAGAGCACTTCACAGGCTAGAACCAGAAAATTCAAGATACACAGTTTATCTTCCATGTAAGTATCCTAAAATATATTCTGCTGCTTAATAAAAATCGTTTCAGTCATTTTTGAGAAAATAAAAAATTGCTAAAATGTATCATGTAAAGGGTTGTTTAGGGTGCAGCATTTCTTTGAAAATCTTCGTGTCGCACCTTTGGAAGATACTGAATTTAAATACCAAATTTGGTGGTTATTCGGGATTTTGTTTTTGAGTTATGGTCTACCCTCACACACATACACACACAATACCTTTTTTTCTGTAAATCTGATGTGTTACATTCACATAACTTTCCCTACCCGTTCTTCAACGTATTGTTGTTGTTATTATTATTATTATTATTATTATTATTATTATAAAAGCTTATTCTTCTATTTATTTCATGATAATCCAGATAAACATTTGCAGAAACGGTTTTATTGTATATTTCCTTGTAGGTACAATGGGGTTAGTAGGCTTAGGCGATAGTGAAATCTTCTAAGAGCCATTTGCTATGTGATGACTTCCGTTGTCTTTGCATGAATACGAGGGGAAAAAAAATAATATTAGTTTTCCTCTTGAAAAAATTATGAGTATTTGAAAACCCAAATCCATAACAAGGAATATCTCGGAAACGGTGAACGCCACGAGTTCTACATTTTTTGTCGTAAGATTTTATCTACGTATTGTGGTTTATCGGTTATACAAAGGTCATTAAGAATGAAGGGGATTTCACAGAGTATTCCCGAAAATTCAAGATATAGGTATTATTTGCCGTGTAAATATCTTAAATATATGGTACCTTAATAAAAATTGTTAGACTAATTTTTACCGAGCGGGATGACTCAGGCGCTTGCGACTGGAAGGTCCCGGGATCGATCCCCGGTGACCGTCCACTCTGGCCCATGGATTTTCCTGGTTTCCCCGGGGTGGTTCATCTTCTAACTCGACTCTCCTTCCTCTCATTTCCTGTACCTATCATCTTCCTTGTTATCTGTTTCAGGGTTGTAGTATCAGGCGACGGTGTTCGGCGGGTTTCGGCTGGGCGGTGACTTGTGCTCTGTAAAGGTTTCTACCCTGGTGTCGCTACGTACCGCTCAGTTAGGTCTCTCCTCAGCTTCGGGTTCCGCTCTGGGGGACCCTGTAGGTTGGTGGTTTGTGGGCAGGGACTGTGCAGCGTCGGATGTGTTTCATCTGGAAACGTTAGTGACCCTGTCCATACTTTCGCACGTCGGCATCCGGATATGGTGGCCCTTCGGGTCTCTCCCCTCATCCTTCCCTTCCAGGGGGGTCACGTTGGAAGCAAAAAGGGCCGACTGGCCTACTTGTGGTGCTCTGCGCCGGTTCCGAGGGCAGATACGTACCTTAAAGCAATGTTTGAGATAATAAAAAAGCCTAAAATGTTTGCTTGTAAAGAGTAGTTATGGTGGGGGGGCTCTTGTTGAAAATCTTGGTGTCACATCTTTGGAGGATACTCAATTTAATTAGCAAGTTTGGTATTCTTCCGACATTTCGTTTTTAGTTATTGCTGTTTTGCTAAAAAACATTGTATTTCCAATGAAATCTCGGTACGGAATTTTTGGGTGGAAAGCAGCACCTTCTCTTCCTACTATGTACGTGGTAGAAAGAGTAAATAAATAAAATGCTGTTTTAAGAGAATTATGGTTAATCGATTTATCGAACGGAAATGATTGGTATTTTGAGGTTGTTGGGAGCTGCACGTGTTTGCAGTTTCAATCAGTGGTTTCTTTATAAGCGCGTGTACTGTATTCGGATGTTGATGAATTCGGCAGTTTGAGAAGGTGTCTGTCAGGATATCCCCAAACCAATTTCCCGCCGCAATTCACGCCAGCGCAATGTCAAGTCCGTACAAAAGTATGACATATAAATTTGTAATTCTGCTTTCAGCTTGAAATGACAGCCAATCATCTGCCACACTGCGTGCTGAATATTTATGTGGGAAAAATGGGAAGAAAGGCGTCAGATTAGAATTTCCTCTACCTCCGCCAGTACAGGGTGGTTACCAAATAAATGAAAATGTGTCTTATACATAAAGAACATATTCTACGAGTTACCATGTCCGCTGAAAATGACTCCGTGACTCATTGCACGTGAAATTCATGAAAGTAATACTCGATATATCTGCTCAGCTATTTGCAACCTGCCGAAAAAAACTGAAAATTTTACGAAAACAGACTTTTATTTTGGGGAGCTTATAAAAGACTAAGTCTAAAAGCTAGATTTCCAAATGTTGCTTTCGTTTTTCTCAAAAACGTTTTACAGAAAAAATTGTATTCATTCTCTGTAATGAAATTATTAATTTCGAAAAATTTCAACTAATGTAATTGGCATTTTTATCCCAGGTTTATTAAAAACAACTCGACATTATCAGCGGAAAGGTGTATATATCCAAAAATCGCCTTTTAGAGCTATTATATGGCTGAAAACAAGAAAAGGCCAATCTTGCTGATGGACAGCTTTCAGTTATCACTTATAACCTAACTTTTGATGCTGAAAATATGAAACAGCTACCTGGATAATTGTCTGAAATTTGTTTCTTTCTTACTGAAAATTATTTAACTTTCCAAATAAATAAATTTCCAAAAACGAAAATCAAGTTATAGTAAAATGCTCAATGTGATGAAAATTTGAAACTCTTTCAGTTTGCACAATAGTTATAATTATATAGTTATTTACAATCAAACACTACTTCAGCATTTTTATCCAAATTTTTCAATTTTTATTTATTAGTATAAGGTAATTCTGGGGAGATGAAATACAGGAGAGATGAACAATAGCTCTTATTGTCGCAACTGCGGCGTGATGTTTTGAAATTCGGCGTTTCAGTCCTTGTCATCGATTATTGATCATTTTCACTGCTTATGGTTGCATTTCCGCTAGTTTATTTCTGTTGTTACTTTCCACAAGGTCAATTATTTTTCCGCTGTTGAATTAGGTCAGTAAAAACGTAACATCCTTTCAAGACAGCAGTTGGAAATTTTGTGCATGCGGTAAGTGCATATTGGGTGTTTTACTGACGTTGCTTACATTATTATAACATTCTCCTAGTTTTGTTGTGGGCATTTCACCTCTACAAATATGAGAAATGGTCTATAGTTTTCCGGGAGAGTTGGCCAGCCTTCCCGGAGACCTATTTTCATTGTAATTTTAGAGAAATATTCTCCATTTTATTTGTTTTTTTTTATTCTTATACATCGCTTCATCGTTATTGCTAATTTTTATCACTATTGCCATTGTAAGTACTTTAAATCCCGGGCTTCATAGTTTCAACCACTATTAGGTCCATTAATTGACCTAATAATGGTCAATAATTAACAATATTGCAAGTCGCCATTGGGGTATGTCATCTCAATACAATTTGAGATCTCCTTGTGGTTTACCGGAAAAAATGTGAATCAGCTGGAGAATTTACTGTCATGCCGGCATTTTGCCATGGTAGCTCAGTGGTTAGAGCAACCGGACGGAGACCGGGAGATCCGTGGTTCAAATCCCGGCTATGACATTGAATTTTTCAGCCGCCTGATTCTACCTTTCCAACCCTGTCCAACGCACGGCTTGTGTGGAAGAGCAATTAATTAAAATAATATTTATTATAGTTTTTGCTAAACTTTTTCTGCAGGAACTGTTACTATTGATAAACAAAAGTGTATTGTTACTTAAATAAAACACTAAATATGATCTTTGAGTAGAAAAAATCTGATGTGTTACACTCACATGACTTTCTCTACTCTTGTACAAACTATTTTTACAAACGTTTATTCTCCATATGCTTCATGTTAATCGAGGTGATAATCTTATTGCTAATTTTCTTGTAGATGCAAGGGAATTGCTAGGCTTTAAGCGATAGTCAAATGTTTTAAGAGCTGGTTGCTATGTGGAACATTCCATTCTCTTTGTATTACCAGGACAAAAAAAAAATGAATAACGAATTTGAGAAAAAGTATAAGTATTGGAAAATTTAAGACAATAACAAGCAATATCTCGAAAATGGTTTACTCAAAAAAAATGTATATGACATAAATTGTGTATTTTAACGCGATCTACATTTATTGTGTAGTAAAATTTTGTCTATCTCTTATGGTTTACCAGTTATGCAAAAGTCCTTCACAATGAAGAATACTTTTGGAGACATTCCCAGAAAATTCGAGATATACATTTCATTTCTCATGAGAATATCTTAAACATATGATTTTTAATCAAAATCATTAGAGCAATTTTGTAGAAAATTAAAATTTTCGTTAAATGTTCCATGTAAAGGGTAATCTGGAGTGGGGGGATTTTCTTGAAAATCTTCGTGTCGCATCTCTGGAAGATACTAAACCTAAATACCAAGTTTGGTGTTTATCCGACTGTTCGTTTCTGAGTTATGCTGTTCACAGACAGACAGACACACAGACATGTTTCCAAAAATGTTCTTTTTGGATTCAGGGGGTCTCAAAACATGTATTTCCGGTAAAATCGCGGTATCGAATTTTTGGGTGGAATAAAACACTTCCCCTACTTACTGTACGAAGTAGAGAAAGTAAAACGTTTGTCATAAATTATCACAGTTATATAAAAATTAAGCCAAGGGAAACATTTGTAACAATGACTGCAAAACGTTTGCAACAAAAATAAAAGTTATAACAATTAAAGGGAATTATTTGTAAAAATAAACTGCTTTCTAAACGATAATGCATTTTACTGAAATGTGTACAAAATTAAAAATATTTTAATTGGAAGCATCCTAAAAATGTACGATTTAAGATTATTTCCTAGAAAGCTCACACTAAAACGTGTAAACAATACATTATTTCCGCCACCTATGTTGAACTAAATCTCATGACAGAGAAGAACAAAACACATGTCTCAATATTATCGATGTACTCCTATTTCCCATTTGATCTCAAAACACCTGAAAAGCTAGAATCGCTCACACTTACCATCCGATGTGCCAGGGTTCCGGTTGAGGAGTATGGCTGCCGTTGAAGACTTCTCCTAAGCTAGCCAGGCCCGAGCTCGTGGCCACCAGTTGGCAACCCTGCTGTGGCGGCAATTGTTGATATAGAGTCTTCAGGAAGCGGAAATCAAAAACGTGCTGCGCCGTCCAGTTGCGCATAGCATCTGTTACGACTACTGGATGGCCAGAGAACGTGTATCTGGAAATATAAACCCAAGCCATAACAAATTGTGTTTCTATTCACAGAACATAAAGGAGGAGAAACAAAATCTGAAGGAGCGAATAAATACAAGAGTAAATGAAATGAGTGTCAGAAAATGTATACGCAACGTAAAATGGTAAAAAAGTTGACAGTTTTTTTACAGCATTTTTATATCTACAATTACAGTATGCCCATCTGTTTCCTAATTAACTTCGTCAAGGCATTCAAACCCAAGTACCGACATTCAGTTTTTATAATCTAATTGCTTTAGTTTAAAAAATTACTCTCCAATTGCCAATGTTACTCTCTACGTGGGGGAACTTATGTGTTACACTCACATGACTTTCTCTACTCTTGTACAAACTATTCTTACAAACGCTTATTCTCCGTATGCTTCATGTTAATCGAGATATCGAGATGTGAATCTTATTGCTAATTTTCTTGTAGATGCAAGGGGAATGTGGTAGGTTTTGCTTTAGTGAAATATTTTAACAGCTGGTTGCTATGTGGCGCATTCCATTCTCTTTGTATGTCCAGAACATAAAAAAAAATGAATAACGAATTTGAGAAAAAGTAAAGTATCGGAAAACTTAAGAGAATAACAAGCAATATCTCGAAAATGGTTCACGCAACAAAAAAATGTATTAGACATAAACTGTGTATTTTAACGCGATCTACATTTTTGTGTAGTAAAATTTTGTCTATCACTTATGGTTTACCAGTTATAGAAAAGTCGTTCACAATGAAGAGTACTTTTGGAGACATTCCCAGAAAATTCGAGATATACATTTCATTTTTCATGAAAATATCTTAAACATATGATATTTTAATCAAAATCGTTAGAGCCATTTTTGAGAAAATTAAAATTTTCGAAAAATGTTCCACGTAAAGGGTAATCTAGGGTGGGTGGGATTTTCTTGAAAACTTTCGTGTCGCATCTCTGGAAGATACTGAACCTAAATACCAAGTTTGGTGTTTATCCGACTGTTCGTTTCAGAGTTATGCTGTTCACAGACACGCCCACACGGACATGTTACCAGAAATGCTTTTTTTTTATTCAGGGGGTCTCAAAACATATATTTCCGGTGAAATCTCAGTATGGAATTTTTGGGTGGAATACAATACTTCCCCTACTTGCTATAGGTACGTAGTAGAGAATGTAAAAATCTAATGTTTTATATTTACATGACTTTTTCTACCCTCTAGCGCATATTGGTGGATATACAGATTATTCTTACGAAAGTTTATTTTCTTATCTTTTTCATCTTAATCGAGACAAACGTTTGCAGAAAAAGCTATATTACACATTTCGTTATAGATATAAAGAGAACAGCGATAGTCAAATGTTTAACAACTGGACGCTGGCCTTAAAATTACATACTGTTTCCATGACATTGCGAGAAACATACACCAGGGGGACTGTGCCCCCATGCGACTCTGAGAGAAGGACGTCATCCGTGTGACTCTCCCTGCCCCGAGAGCTTTTCCAGTAGGCCGGCACCTGAAAATTAAATTCGCCGCCATTACAGAATGGAAGTGGATACGCCCTTTACGCCCGTCAACCTCCAAAAAGGGGAAGACTATTGAGACCTCGGTGGAGACGACAGCAACCTAGCATACTGTCTACCGATTCTTCAGAGGTTATCGGAGGTTCTTGAGGCGTCTCACATCCCCGCCTGGATGCCAAACCGCACGTACTCTATCTCCCATGGGTATCGGGAAACACTGTCAGCCGAGTCCAACCCAATCCAAACGGCACCCTTACGGGTGGAGCTCGGATGTTTGGCCCAGCGTGCTTCTAGTAATGTCAGAAGTAACACGAGTGCAAGAGTCCGCAGCGTCTGCACCACGGCAGCTGAAATCTCGAGAAACAACTCAATGTTGAGAAGAATTTAAGAGAATGTCAAAGAAATGAACAATTCGAACTTTTAATAACGGATGTCCCATAAAGGCTTATGCCACAAAAAAGATTAATTGAAATAAATTGTGTGTTTTAAAAAGATCTACATTTGTTGTGTAGTACGTTTTTGACTATCGCTTAACGTTTACCAGGTATATAAGATTATACAAAATTTATTCAAAATGAACTGGACTTCACGGGCTATTCCCAGAAAATTCAAAGTACATATTTTATTAATAATGTAGTTATCTTTAGTATATGGAATTTCAATCAAATTTGTTAGTGCCATTTTTTTAGTAAAAACAAAAAATTCGAAAATTCTTCCATGTAAAGGGTAGTCTGGATGGGGGATTTTCTTGAAAATCTTCGTGTCGCATCTTTGGAAGTTACTTTCGTTTTTGAGTTATGCTGTTCACAGACATACACACCGGCACAGGCGTTTTTTGTATTCAGGGAGCTCTGTGGTTACGCGTGAAGCTCCCATTCGGAAGGTCCCGGGTTCGATTACCGTACACCGCTGACCTAGGGTTTTTCGTCGTTTTCCCTGGTCGCTAGGCGAATGCTGTGGTGGTTTTTTATCTACCACGATTTCCTTTCCATACTTTCCCTTTCATTGAGTTTTCTTCTCATCTTTTAGTAGTGCTACTAGATTTCGTGGCGTATGGCGGTGCCGGACAGATGGCGCGGATGCTTGCTCAAAGGAACGTACTCCCCCTGTACACTAGAGCGCTGCCTGCTTGTCGGATTGCATTGCTCTTCTGTGGACAGGTTCAGTAGTGGGACGGGTCTTTGAGCCTGGAACTGTTAGGGACTTCCGCGCGTCTCTGTTGCCTGTCTCCATGAGGCTTGCAGCCTCCTATGGTTCTTTCACTTCATGCCTTCCTCCTGGGTGGTGGTAGTCAAAATAGATGTATGTAGGTATATAAGGTGTCCCTCTTCGTTGTATAACCTATACCTATAAGTACAACTAAATGAGTAATGAGACCATTTCTGCAAACGTGTTTATTGTTAAACAAGCAATATCTCGAAAACGGTTCACTCAACAAAAAATGTATATGACATAAATTGTGTATTTTAACGCGATCTACATTTTTTGTGTAGTAAAATTTTGTCTATCTCTTATGGTTTACCAGTTATGCAAAAGTCGTTCACAATGAAGAATACTTTTGGAGACATTCCCAGAAATATTGAGATATACATTTCATTTGTAATGAAAATATCTTAAACATATGATATTTTAATCAAAACCGTTAGAGACATTTTTGAAAAAATTAAACTTTTCGAAAATGTTCCATGTAAAGGGTAATCTGGGGTGGGGGATTTTGTTGAAAACCTTCGTGTGGCATCTCTGGAAGATACTGAACCTAAATACTGAGTTTGATGTTTATCCGTCTGTGCGTTTCTGAGTTATACTGTTCACAGACACACAGACACTCACACACACACAGACGCACACACACACACACAGACACACAGACGCACACACACACAGATGCACACACGGACATGTTTCCAAAAATGCTTTTTGTGGATTCAGGGGGTCTCAAAACATATATTTCCAGTGAAATCTCGGTATCGAATTTTTGGGTGAAAAAAGTAGACAGAAAAACAGCAGAACAAAATAGGGTGAGTTTATAGTCCACTGACAAACTTCAGGGGGTGATTCCTGGTTGGAATTGGAGCACAAAAGTTAATATTACCTTGTGTCCGGAAATACAGTAGATGGCACCGAAGATCGCCATCAAGCAAAGACACAGTACACGGCCTGAACCCCACTCATGTCACAACAGATGTTCAAAGTGGCCTCCATGGGATGCAATGCATGCGTTCACACGTCGCACCATTGATTGCCTCACGCATTCGAATGTTCCGGGCTGTGTCCGAATATCGTCACAGGCTACGTGGACACGCCGCTGAACGGTCTGGACATCAGGAAATGGCTCACTATACACAATGCTTTTCAAATACCCCCACAATTAAAAATCCAGGAGGTTTAATTCCGGTGATCGAGCACGTCCTATCCAAGTCTGGGGAAGATGTTGAGGTGTCGGCGAACATTAATGCGGAAGTGTGCTGGTGCTCCATCGTACTGCAGACACATTCTTCAGCAGGCAGAGCGTCTTGCAGGAAGTTCAGATACGTTTCTCCGTTCAGACGTTGTGGAAGAACGGTCCAAGTAGGCCACCAATAATCCCGGCCCAAGCATTGTTGCTGAACCGCTGCTGATGAGACGTTTCAACCATTCTGTGTGGACTTTCTGTAGCTCACGGATGACGATTATGCAGGTTAACGACGCCATCTCTACCAAAGGTCACTCCATCAGTGAAGAGGACTGAAGACAGAAATGCCATAATGGTGATGGCCTGTTGCACAAACCAGTGACAGAATCTTTCCTGTGAAGCAAAATCTGCCGGTGATAATCCCTGAAGACGTTGGAGGTGATAGGAATAATAACAGTTGTCATGTAGGATACAGATAACCATCCTTTGGCTTACACCATGTTGGCGGGCCAATTGCCTGGGACTTGTACCAGGGGTGTTTTCAATATCATGGTAAACATGTTTCTCCAGATCTGGTGTATGCATAATCCGCGCCCGCCGTGAACGTTCGTCTGTGTCAAAGGACCCATGCTTACACAAACGCCGAAAATTGACTGCAAATGTTGTGTGATGTGGCTGGTGCACTCTGTCAGGGTACATCCGTGCTGTCTCTCGACCTTTTCCGCCTGATTGTCCATATCCGAACACCATCTCGGCTTGTTCCTGGAATGAATACCGAACCACTATGCTTCTACGTTGCTTAAATCTCACTATCTCAATACACAAAACATACGTTGCAAGTTACGAGAGAATGTCGTCAGTTGAGGCAGTGTTTTTAACACCTAAATGATTTCAATCTAATTATGTAATATGTAAATTCAATAACAGACCGCCTTGAAGCAATATGTGTATGTAATAATTTGTAAAAAGTGTATATTACAGTCAGTATATATGTTTATATTATTGTATACTATTGTATACACGTTCAATAATGTTATGTGGATGTATTACGTAATTTAATCAGGAGCCGTGAGAAATACCTCAAACGTTGCTAACAATGAGGTAACATTGAGGCAATAATGAATTAGAAAGTTTAAATTTTACTTGTGATTCTTGGAAGTAATAATGTAATTTTAGTGACAGTTTATGAAATAGCCAATCAATAACCAGAAAAAGCTTTAGTTAAATGAAGGTATTCTATTGGATTAGGAATAGCCAATCAGAGACTTGAAATACAGAAATTTACAAGTTTAGGCGGTGTAAATCCATTCAGTTGCCTGCAAACAGTGTTCCTAACCGGACGCGAGACACATCCTGAAGAGATTTAATACGTATTCGTGTGAGACGAAAAATAAGTTTACGTATTAAAAAGTGCAAGTATTAAGAAAAACATCTCACAGCTCTCTCTCTCTATATATCAGTGAAGTGTTATTTAAATCGTATCAAGCATTAATAAAGGGAGTGAAGTAAAATTATAACCTGTGTAAGCCTACATTCTTGTCGCATCACACTAAGAGAAACGAGTCTCTAACAGTAATACTGATGCAGCCGAGGCAAACATAAATATAATATTTAAAGAAACAGTCAAATTACAAAGTTAATATTTTCTTAAACTTAGGGCAAAGGCCACCTGAAACTACACTTGGGGCGAAGGCTACCGGAAACCGGGTAGCATACGTGCGGTTGCAAACAAACTTCAAGTTCGGCTCCCGAACAATTGAAATATAATACAACTCCATCAATACAAACTACTTCAGGGGTCATCCACCATGAGCTATAGTGGCCCCGGCCAAGCTACAGTCTTGAAGTCTCTGAAGTCCCCTCGCGAGCAGAGCTTGAGGGCTTGATTATATAGAGTCGAATACCCATAGAAGGGTTCATTCTAATACCGTGGCAGCTATTACCAAATATGGTCTGCCGACGCCCTGAAAATGCGTAGGCTTAGGACTTTCCAAAGATCGCGTAGAGTGCACCTAAGAGCCACGTACCCCTAAGGAAATGATGACATGCTGAAATCCCTTTGAAATGTCAAGGGAAGTGGCAGACCGCTGTTTCCTGTCGTGTAAACAACTTACTAATACTTAAGCAAAATTAAGAAATATAAAATATGAATGTATATGAATTCAGATACTTGTGACAGGTTAATAAAATAATGTAAATTAATATAAAATAATAAACATAATATGGATCTCCTCAGTGAAGTTCGTGACAATATGAGCAACCACAAAGTTCACCATTGGGAATATTTTTAGTCTGAACTGTTTTGACGCAACCTTGTATCATTGATGCATCTCGCTTTTTTACTTTCTCTACTACTTATAGTAAGTAGGGGAAGTATTGTATTCCACCCAAAAATTCGATACCAAGATTTCACCGGAAATACATGTTTTGAGACCCTCTGAATCCAAAACAAGCATTTTTGGAAACATGTCCGTGTGTGTGTCTGTGAACAGCATAACTCAGAAACGAACAGTCGGATAAACACCAAACTTGGTATTTAGGTTCAGTATCTTCCAGAGATGCGACACGAAGGTTTTCAAGAAAATCCACCCACCTTAGATTACCCTTTATATGGAGAAGTTTTAGGAAATTTTAAATTTCTCAAAAATGGCTCTAACGATTTTGATTAAAATATCATATGTTTAAGATATTTTCATGACAAATGAAATGTATATCTTAAATTTTCTGGGAATGTCTCCAAAAGTATTCTTCATTGTGAAAGACTTTTGCATAACTGGTAAACCATAAGAGATAGACAAAATTTTACTACAAAAAAGTAATCCTGGTAATGCAAAGAGAATGGAATACTTCACATAGCAACCAGCTCTTAAAATATTTGACTATCGCTTAAAGCCTACCAATTCCCCTTGCATCTACAAGAAAATTAGCAATAAGATTAACATCTCGATTAACATGAAGCATATGGAGAATAAGCGTTTGTAAAAATAGTTTGTACAAGAGTAGAGAAAGTCATGTGAGTGTAACACATCAGATATTTTTCCATTTTTGCACAATGCTTCACCTGCGCATCTTTCTGTTTTTGTTTGTCAATTTTAACTTTTGATCCTCTAAATCATCGTAGTCAACAAAGGAATCAACCATGCTTGAAATCCACTGCATTCTGGGATACGGTAATCATTGTGAGAGAGCCTCGTCACTTGCTAGTGCTACTGACACGTGATGGTTGGCTCTCATTGGGGTTGTCTGAATTTGAAGTCAAATCTGAGCGAAGCTGTCTGTGTTTGAAGTTTAACAGCACTAAATTTCATTTCAGCAGAAAAAGTAAGAAAAGGTCTGATGTGCACTCACACTACCTTCTCTACCCATTTTAAACTGAAGGGTTGATAGGAAAAATAACCCATGCCAACAAAAACACTTTTTCCAGGTGAGGGAAAGAACATTATACCTGGTTTACCTTCAAGGATAGAAAACTGATTGCCACTGTGAATAATCTGATCCTATATGAATATTCTCTTGTGTTTGAATTAATTTGAATAAAATATATTCCCGTTATTATCAATTTTAGCGACCTGTGCATAGACATGGGTGGTTCTCCCTAGAAATGGAGACAAATAAGCGAGCACAAGGATGAATATAAGAAAACTTATCGCTGTTAATACGACTGATGTGATTTTACAACTTCTTATACTCGTAAAAGACTTTAAGGCAGTATTTTTAACACTTAAATAATTTCAGTCCAATTATATAATATATAATTCAATAACAGCCCGCCTTAAAGCAATATGTGCACGTAATAATTTGTAAAATGTATGTAACAGTCATTGCATATGCTTATATTATTGTATGCATGTTAAATGATGTTATATGAATGTATTACGTAATTTAATAATGTGGGAGCTGTGAGAATAATAAGTTAAACGTTGCTAACAATGAGGTAACAATGAGGTAACCTTGAGGCAATAATAAGTAAGAAAGTTTAATAATCCTACTAGTTATTATTGGAGCAACAATAATGTAAATTTTAGTGACAGTTTATAAAATAGCCAATCAACAACCAGAAAAATCTTTAGTTAAATGAAGGTATTGTATTGGAGTAGGATTAGCCAATCAGAAACTCAAAAGGAGAAACATTTACGAATTCAAAAGTCAGTTGCTACTAGACAGCGCTCATAACTGGACGTGTTGCCTGCAGACAGCGTTACTAACTAGACACAAAACAAAAGTGTTCTCAAGAAATACAATATGTATTCATGTGAGATGAAAAATAAGTTTACGTGTTAAAAAAGTGTAATTGATTAATAAAAAGAATCTCACAGCTCTCTATATCAGTGAAGTGTAATTTAAATCGTATCAAGTATTAATAAAAGGAGTGAAGTAAAATTATAATCTGTGTAAGCCTATATTCTTGTCGCACCACAACCCTACAAAGAGAAACATGTCTCCAACAATAATACTGACGCAGCCGAGGCAAACATAAATATGTAATATTTAAAGAAACAGTCGAATTACAAAGTTAATATTTTTAAACTTGGGACAAAGGCCACCTGAAAGTACATTTGGGGCGAAGGCTACCGGAAACTGTTGCAACTACTACAAGTTCGGTTCCCCAACAGTTGGAATATAATACAACTCCTTCAATACAAACGTTCTTCAAAACGACGCCCAAAGCTGGTGCAAATAACGTAACAAACCATCTTCTTCAAATTGGCTTTCCATACGTAGCAACAACAAATCTTCTTCAACTTTCAGTATTGAAAACAATCTTTTTTATTTTCTCTATTACGTATAGTAAGTAGGGGAAGTATTACATTCCACGCAAAAATTCGATACCGAGATTTCAACGGAAATATATGTTCTGAGACCCTCTGAAATTTTTAGAAAAAGGTCCGTGTATGTGTGTCTACAAAACTTGGTATTTAAGTTCAATATCTTCCAAGGATGCGACACGAAGGTTTTAAAGAAAATCCTCCACACCAACTACCCTTTATGTGGAACATTCTTTGAAAGCTTTTATTTTCTAAAAATAGCTTACGAGTTTGATTAAAACACTATGTATTAAAGAAATTTACATGACAAATAAAACGCACTTCTTGAATTTTCTGGGAATAACCTTTAAAGTATTCTTCATTCTTAAGGAATTTTGTATAATCTTGTATAATTGGTAAACGTTTGATAGACGAAAACGTAATACACAAGAAATGTAGATATCTTTGAAACACACAATTTATTTTAAGTAAATTTCTTGTGGCATAAGCCATTTCTGAGATATCCTTGTTAATGGTTCGAGTTGTTCATTTCTTGAACCATTCTTTAAAGTCATTTCAACATTCAGTTGTTTCTGGCGATGTCATGGAAACAGTATGGAATTTTAAGACCAGTTGTTAAATCTTTAACTATCGCTGTTCTGTTTGTATCTATAACGAAATGTGTAATGTAGCTATTTCTGCGAAGGTTTATTTGGATTAAAATGAAGTAGATATAAAAATAAGCTTTAGTGAGTATAGTTTATGTACTCACTAATAAACGATAGAGGGTAGAGAACGGCATGTGAATGCATCACATAAGAATTTTTTTCCATCAGGATAAATGTTTGCAGAAATAGGTTCATTACTACACATTTCGTTGTAGGTACAAAAGGGATAATCAAACAGAAGTAATAGTCAAATATCTAAAAAAAAGTCGCTATAATATGTGGTTTTGAAATTCTATACGTTTTGCCTGACATCTCAGAAACAAACTGACAAATTACGAGACTTCAAAAAAGTGAAAAGTACTTGAAAATTCAAATCAACAACAAACAGTATATCGGAAATGGCTAATGCACAAACAAATGGACATTAATTCTGTGTTTTAACGAGACCTACAATTTTTGCAGTAATTTTTATCCATATAATTATTACGGTTTATCTGTCACAAAAGGTACGAACTCATTCAGAATGAAGAGGAAATCGTAGGCTATTAGCAGAAAATTCAGTATTTTAGTGTTGCAAATACCTTAAACTTATGGCTAGTTTAATAAAAACTGTTGTAATCATTTTTGAGAAAGTTAAACATTCAAAAGAAATGAAAAGGATAGTTACTAATTAAATTTGCTTGAAAATCTTCTCTTGGTATGCTTGGAGATGCTTTGATTCAAGTATGAAATGTAGTATTTATCCAACGTTTTTTAATTATGATGTATACAAACAGAAAAAAAGACCTTTCGTGTTCAGAAGACCTCAAAATATTATTTCCTGAACATCTTTAAACCTAACTTTTGAGTAAATATAATTCTTTCTCCACGTAGCACAGTTAAGTGGTAGGAAACGTATAAGAAGGATAAAATAAATTAATTTGGCTTTTTTGACAGTACACCTTTAACGATTAAGTTGATAAAAAATGGAGTTTTGTTTATGGACGCTCTTTAACTGCCGTGGCCCTTAGGTTCCATTGTATATTGCGTATGAAAGACCGGTAATTTTGCTCAGAGGCCTCTTTATCAGGCTTGAGGTTCTTTTACGTGCCGTAAATCTACGACACTTACCGGCTTTACTTCCGTTTCGAAGGAAGCCATGCTAAGGATTTTTAAGCCCGAAAATATCCATCGCCCTCCGCAGGGTTTGAACCTACGATCTCGGGAACTAGAGGCTAACATGGTAACCAATAAACCACGGAGGACGACCATTAAGTGGAAATGCACATATGGTTATTATTATTATTATTATCATTATTATTATCATTATTATTATTATTATTATTATTATTATTATTATTATTATTATTATTATTGAGCATTAGTAAATGCGGGAATGAGATTTTACACTACACACAACAGGGTTTTCATGCCCATTAGCAGGTAAAGATGCGCTGTTCTCATTAGAAACATAAAGAGAGCTCCAGAATTTATCCTGGGAGAATTTAGAGTTCAAATTATATTTATTTTGTTCTATTATTAAATATCTACAAAACCAAAGGACTCGAAAAATCAAATGAATAAAATATATAAAGCAAATAAAATACATAGGTATCTAATTTGATTGTCAAAGCTCCGTTGATCACATCAATGGAATTAATCTGCCTGCAGATAATATACTGTTTTATTTTACTATTTAAACTCTTTGATAACAAATGTTATACTGAAGACAAATGAAGTATGAGATAACCTTTGATGAAAATTATCAGCAATTATTTTTGTAAAAAAATAGCAATCCAGGTTAACACCAAACTAGATCCATAAGCAGAGGTGTTGGATGTATCATCCTAAAATTTTATTTAACTACCTTCAATAGTTTCTGACAAAACGTCACAACAAAATGTCATTACATAACAAACAAAGCAAAACTGGAGAAAACAGACTCCTATAGAAAATCTGATGTGTTGCACTGACATGACTGTCTCTACTCTTGTACAAACTATTTTTACAAACGCTTATTCTCCATATGCTTCATGTTAATCGAGATGTTAATCTTATTGCCAATTTTCTTGTACATGCAAAGGGAATTGGTAAACTTTAAGCGATAGTCAAATATTTTAAGAGCTGGTTACTATGTGGAGTATTCCATTCTCTTTGCATGTCCAGGACAAAAAAATGAATAACGAATTCCCATTTGAGAAAAATTATAAGTATTGGAAAATTTAAGAGAATAACAAGCAACATCTGGAAAATGGTTCACTCAACAAAAAAAATGTATATGACATAAACTGTGTATTTTAACGCGATCTACATTGTTTGTGTAGTAAAATGTTGTCTATCTCTTATGGTTTACCAGTTATGCAAAAGTCGTTCACAATGAAGAATACTTTTGGAGACATTCCCAGAAAATTCGAAATATACATTTTATTTGTCATGAAAATATCTTAAACATATGATATTTTAATCAAAGTTGTTAGAGCCATTCTTGAGAAAATTAAAATTTTCGAAAAATGTTCCACGTCAAGGGTAATCTGGGGTGGGGGAATTTTCTTGTAAACCTTCGTGTCACAACTCTGGAAGATACTGAACCTAAATACCAAGTTTGGTGTTTATCCGACTGTTCGTTTCTGAGTTATGCTGTTCACAGACACATACACGGACATGTTTCCAAAAATGCTTTATATGCATTCAGTGCACCTCAAAACATGTACTTCCGGTGAAATCTCGGTATCGAATTTTTGGGTGGAATACAATACTTCCCCCACTTACTATACGTAGTAGAGAAAGTAAAAAGGAACCACATGGCGTGAGAACGCAGAAGATGCTATATTAGTAGTACCAACCTGTAGAGGGAAACTTTTACTAAAACAGGTATGGGCGAGCCGTGTGTCACATCCAGGAGGGAGGGCCATGGAGGGGTCAGGTGACGTAAAATAGGTATTTCTCTCTCGGAGCGTGGGCTAATGGGATTCTTAGTTTTGAAAAGCTAGAAACGCCCATTTATTAAAATGTTAAGCATACATTAAATGACAAAACAAAATCAGGTGTTATTATTCGTACAATAATGGTTTGTAACTCAAAATTTATCACACTTCTTATCAAATTAAAGAACTAAATATAATATTTCTTATAAACTTACAGGGAAAATTAACAAAAAAATGCTCAATACTCACATCTTTTATAGTAAATAAAAATCATCTTGCTTCAATCGAAATTGGCTTACTGACGAATCCAGTGGAAAATACACAATTCATTTATTAAAGCAGTGGCGCTCAGTACTACTAAAAAGTCACTAGCTATATTGAAAAAGCTTTTATATGGCATGTAAGCTTATATGTTGTTCAAATGACAAAAACATGTGGAAAGGTGTTAAAAGAAGACTAAGAGGCATCAACCAACAGGAAATACAATCGTATTGTAAAATTAAACCTTCTCTAAGACTAGCAAATGAAATAAGCTTGAACTGGGGATAAAGAGGCATATATATTTAACTTAGGAAGAAAGGAAAGATCAGGAATGACTGGTTTAGACTGGGGGGCTGGAGGGCACAAAAAATGACTGAGGAATCTGGCAGGAGAATCTGCCCATTCTGTGATTTGGATGAGGACTGGGTACATATTTTGGCAGAATGTGCACAGTGGGAGAACCAGCGAACGATTAAACTCAAAGAAAATTTTTTGAGTCCCTCAAGTGGAGATTGGCATGTTGGGATCTACTGGCTGACCAGAGGAACTGCCAAAACATGGGCAATCTTTGGCTAAAATGCGCGAAGCTAGGTCAAAATTTGTTCAGTTAGACAAAGGTAATTTATCTCAATTTCCCTTTTTCTTGTTCCTTTTGTTGTGTTTTCTTTCTCTGTTGTTTATTTTGTCACCCTATTGTATCTTAAATATGCAAGTACGGTCAATGACCCATGCACAAAATACTTGTGAAATAACTTCAGTAATTTGAAAACAATAAAGATATCTTATCTATCTATATGTTGTTGTACACACATTTGTTTGCTTTAGATAAGGGTCATTTTCATATACATATGGATGTTTCAGGACCTCTGCAGCAAACTCTGAGGAACGAGAGATCTCGCAGAATGGAACATTTTTTGTCAAGCAAACACCAGCCTCCAACGCATCGTTACGGAGTATTTAACCCGATTTGAAGCGTATCCGGTAGGATAAGTCTGAGAGGCTCAGCTAGTACACGCTGATCCTCTGTTTACAACCGCTAAACGAAGTCGTTTACGTCTGGTTAAGTTGTTTGGTAGGTCAGAGACACACAGCCCAATTTAAGTCAGTGTTTGTGAGCAACAGCTCCACGCA
This sequence comes from Deroplatys truncata, assembly GCA_030765065.1. NCBI lineage: Eukaryota > Metazoa > Arthropoda > Insecta > Mantodea > Mantidae > Deroplatys > Deroplatys truncata. The sequence continues at coordinate 181,013,306 of CM060980.1, forward strand.
TACCACCTCAGAAGGTATAAGGACTGGGGCCTAACGACTTTGTACCCTCGTCTTGTACCCTACATTTCCCGCGCACGTCTTGTTTATCGATGAGGAGACGGATACTTCAACAGCAAGAATAGCCACATTTGGGATGTTGAGAACCCTCATGCTGTATTCGTTAGACATCACCAACAAAATTCATTCATTATCTGTTTACCCTCCTCTTATGTAGGACTTACACCCCCAGTACTTACAAGCGGGTGCCTGGGGTCAGAGGCCCGTCGCGGAGCAGACACTCATGGATCAGACAGAGCATCCAGGATGGGTGATCAGCCCGATGGTATGGGATGAAGGAAGTAGATGAAACGAAGTGTTGGTGAAATGGATGAAAGGAAAGGTGATGATGGAGCAGTTGGTGGAATGAATGGCGGGGGAAACCGGAGAACCCGGAGAAAACCCGCCCAGATGCCGTCCACCACAAATCCCCCATGCAGATCCCTGGGATTGAACCCGGGCCGCCTCGGTGGGAGGCGAACGGTCTAACCACTGGGCCACGGCGCCGCCCATCACCAACAAAAGTATTCCGTAAACATCTGGGCTGGAATCGTGGCGATCATCTGCTGGGACCTTTCGTTTTGCCACCCCGTTTGAGTTAAATTGCGTCTCAGACCCACCAAACCTAACCAGAGGCAAGGAACAACAAAGAGGCAATGTCACTTGATTCAACGGTTGTAAACAGAGTGTCAAAGTGTACTGGTTCTCCCTCACAAACCTAATCTAGCGGATACGCTTCAAACAGGGATGAATAACTCCGTACGATGCATCGGAGGATGATGTTTGCTTTGACAAAAAATCTGATGTGTTACACTCACATGACTTTCTCTACTCTTGTACAAACTATTTTTACAAACTCTTATTCTCCATCTATTTCATATTAATCGAGATAAACATTTGCAGAAACGATATTTTGACATGCAAAGAGAATTACACTTTACAGTAGCCTTTAAGCACATACATATCTCTTAATAGCTGGTTCCTAGGTGCAGCACCATTCTCTTTGCCACAAATTAATACTCTTTGCTTATCCAAGACAAAAAAAAAATGAATAACGAATTCCCATTTGAGAAAATAAGTATTGAAAAATTTAAGGAAATAACAAGCAATATCTCGAAAATGGTTCACACAACAAAAAAATCTCATGTGTTACACTCATATGACTTTCTCTACTCTTGTACAAACTATTTTTACAAGCGCTTATTCTCGATCTACTTCATGTTAATCGAGATAAACATTTGCAGACTCTATCTTATTGCTAATTTTCTTGTAGATGTATATTTTAGTAATTTTCATCATTTAGTGTCCCTTAAGTGAAGAATTAGGCCTGCGAAAGCAATAAAATCGTGACGAAAGTTAGCTGTGATTGAGTGAAATTTCCGTCACTCTTATACTGAATTCGTCACTCATTAATGAGCTAAGTTGCCACCATTAACTTTTTGTTTAATACCTGTAAATTGTTACATCCCTAAAAGAGCTGTGTATTGGCTTTTGAACTACCACTGTAAATAATATACTAAATCAGGTAACAATTGAGTTAAACCGAACCTTTTGTTGCTGTACAACAATACTTTATCGACACCGAGCAAGGCATTGTTAGAAAGTGCGAGGAAATTATGTGCAGTAAATTTTAATTTGATGCTTGTTCAGGAAAGTCGAGGAGATCGATTGTGAATTCAATTTCCTCGAGAGACGGACGTCGAATTATTTGTTCCAATTAAACGCCGTGGACTTATCGTGTCTCAGAGATAAGTAGATGGTGTGTGTCAACAGAAATAATGTGTCTAGAGCCGTAATTAAATTAGTGCCATGGCGAGTGTCCAGCTTTCACTCCCCTCCTTCCTCAACAACAGAACAGAGCAGGCCCAAACACATTTGGAGGCCTTGGAATTTATTAAGACGTAAAATTGGCTTCCTTCGCCTAAAACAAATGATGGCAGAGTTCTTGGCTTATCATTCAATGTGCAGTTTGTGTTTTTTATTATATCTATTAGTGTCTGTAGCAAATACGTTAATAAGAACTGCTGTATCTAAATCTTGCGCTATCAACCACAGAAGACGAAGCTTTTAGCGTCGTTTATTCCTTTTATTTTTAGTATCGTTTTCTTTTCCAGCGAAGCAAGCCAAGAAAGGAAAGAGCGCCAAATTTTAGAAAGACGTGTTAAAACAAATGTGCAGCCATTTTTGTTGAGATCCTATCACAAAAAGTATCAACACTTTTGGCTGCACTGAAAGGAGAACTGGAAAGGGTAAAAACAAAGTGTTCTGTATCCTTCCTTTTCCACCGGAAAACTCAAAGTTTGAATGCCAGAGATTAAACGTTATGATTTCCAGGAGTATGGAAGTTTATACTATACTAGCTGAAACATCCGGCGTTGCCCGTGGTTTAATGGTTTGGTACTACAATAATAGGGTTGCATTTAGCCAATAGCCTTGCGCTTCTTTGGAGGTATTTTAAAATTATTACATAATATTCTTAAGCAAAGAGTTAATTAAAAATCCCAGGACTCTAAAAAACAGAAATAAAATCTACGCTTATTCTCCATCTACTTCATGTTAATCGAGATAAAGATTTGCAGAAATTAATTGCTAATTTTCTTGTAAACTGCTATTATTTCTTCCCAATCGAGATTTTCTCAATAAATAACAACAGCGCGAATGTGACCACGTCGAAGCTGCATTCAAAAGAAATCATCAGTACAAACTGTGATATTTGTGGTTGTTCAACAGTGCTTTTGCATAGTGTTTTCTCGGCATTTTTTTTTTACTACGTATAGTAAGTAGGGGAAGTATTATATTCCACCCAAATATTCGACACAAAATTTCACCGGAAATACACGTTTTGAGGCCCCTGAATGCAAAAAAGCCTGTTTAGAAAAAGATCTGTATGTGTGTGTGTGTGCCTGTGAACAGCTAAGATCAAAAACGAAACGTCGGATAAATAACAAACTTGGTATTCAGGTTCAGTATCTTTCAAAGATGCAACACGAAAATTTTCAAGAAAAACTTTTCGAAAATTTGTATTTTCTCAAAAATGGCTGTAACGATTTTTATTAAAATAAAATATATTTAAGATATTTTTATGATAAATGAAATGTATATCTTGAGTTTTCTGAGAATTTCCCCAAAAGGCTCTTCATTCTGAATGGCTTTTGCATAACTGGTAAACCGTAAGAGATAGACAAAATGCTTCCACACAATAAATGTAGATCTCGCTAAAACACACAATTTATGTCATAAACATGTTTTTGTGGAGTGAACTATTTCCGAGATATTGCTTGTTGTTTGTTTGAATTTTCCAATAGAAGTTTTTTTTTCAAATGGGAATTTGTTATTCGTTTTCTTTTTTTTATGTCCTGGATATACAAAGAGAATGGAATGCGCCACATAGCAACCAGCTCTTAAAATATTTGACTATCGCCTAAAGCCTAGTAATTACCCTTGCATCTACAAGAAAAGTAGCAGTAAGATTAACATCTCAATATCTCGTTTAACTTGAAGTGGTTTACTTGTTAATGTTTGTTTATTTGTGTTTACTCCACGTAGTGAAGCCATTTTGTGACGTGATTCTTTGTTATGTTTGTTAGCTCCATCTGGTGTTAGCAATTTGCGGCAGTATTAGTGTTTGCTTGAAAGAATGCTACTGTTATTTTATTTAATTTTTGGTTCTCTGTCCTCCGGCTAGCTATGATCTTTTTGGTCGAGCACTTCTCTTTATACAGGTTGTGTAAACGGAAAGGAGCCTTTTATCCAAAGATAACACTGATGAAAGAATTTGTTTTACACTTTTTATTGTCGAACACATTCACTATCACTATTTACACATTGATCTTGACACTCGCCGAACTGAAACTGTTATAATAACTTATTTACTGATCATTCTTAATTCACGTACTTCAACTTTTTGTATCATTAACTTTACAATACTTGAGATTTTTCATAACTCTGATACGCGTAACTTGCGAATCGATAGCCGACGTATAATATTTCTGCTGGACTGAAGGCGACGTGTAGCCTACAAATATTTTCGGTGAACTGACGGGGTCTATCTCTAACCTAGCCCTTTTTATACTCCTACACCCCGATATGCCTAAAGATTATAACTGAACTGCAATTGGCTAATAAAACGCGCCAACATTAGCGTCTATTTTTATATCCAATGAAAATTATGAATACATATGCTCTAGGTGTAATGTTCCAGCAAATTCTAAAGAAAAACGCGCCAACATTACGTAACTTCCTCGTCTCTAATAATGATAAACAGTTCACCCCCTCGCTGCATTATTGCACGCTATTATTGTCAGTTTCAGTAAGGCCGTATAAACTTACTTCTCAACAATAATTACAATCAACAAACATCTCAAATCAATGTCACATAAAAATGCATATTCATATTATAATCATTCTTTACATTTAAATAATTTATGACACAAATTACTGCATCAAACTTGAAGTAGGTGGAGGATAGGCGTTTGTAAAAGTAGTTTTTACAAGGGTAGAGAAAGTCATGTGAGTGTAACACATAAGATTTTTTTGTAATGTGATTGAGTTCTAAACACTGCAAAATGTAAATATACTTGTTCCCATAATGCTAGCTTGCATATCATATTTCGCCCGTCTCCAATGACAACGCGCTGTATAAAAGGCTTTCCATGTGGATATTTTTAATTTCTGTACCGCTTTCTAAAGGTAGAGGTAACTTTAGACTGTATATGGAGATTTGACCGGAAACACATGCTTCAAGCGCGCGTGTGAGTGTCAATCTGTCAGTGAGCAGTGTCTCTCAAAAGACAAAATCTGATGTGATATACTCACGCGACTTTCTCCAGCAGTGACAAAGTCACGCATGTCCGTTATAAATTATACTATCATAAAAAGTGATTCTTCTATTTATGTTACGATACTCTGACACATTTTATGTAGCGATGATTTTAAATTAAACAAAAAGTGCTTAGTTGCGATCTGAAAAAACAGCATTCAAATGTTAATCGTGATAACGAACTTTGCGATGAAAAGAAAAAAATTCTGATGCGTTACACTCACATAACTTTCTCTACTCTTGTACAAGCTATTTTTAAAAACGCTTATTCTCCATATGCTTCATGTTACTCGAGGTGTTAATCTTATTGCTAATTTTCTTGTAGATGCAAGGGGAATATGGTAGGTTTTAAGCGATAGTCAAATATTTTAAGCGCTGGTTGTAATGTGGAGTATTCCATTCTCTTTGCATGTCCAGGTCATAAAAAAATAAATAACAAATTTGAGAAAAAGTATAAGTACTGGAAAACTTAAGGAAATAACAATCAATATCTCGAAAATGGTTCACTCAACAAAAAATGTATATGACATAAATTGTGTATTTTAACGCGATCTACATTTTTTGTGTAGTAAAATTTTGTCTATCTCTTATGGTTTACCAGTTATGCAAAAGTCATTCACAATGAAGAATACTTTTGGAGACATTCCCAGAAAATTCGAGACATACATTTCATTTGTCATGAAAATATCTTAAACGTATGATATTTTAATCAAAATCGTTAACCATTTTTGAGAAAATTAAAATTATCGAAAAATTTTCCATGTAAAGGGTAATTTGGGGTGGGGTGATTTTCTTGAAAACCTTCGTGTCCCATCTCTGGAAGATACTGAACCTAAATACCAAGTTTGGTGTTTATCCGACTGTTCGTTTCTGAGTTATGCTGTTCACAAACACACAGACACACATACGGACATGTTTCCAAAAATGCTTTTTTTTGGATTCAGGGGTCTCAAAACATATATTTCCGGTGAAATCTCGGTATCGAATTTTTGGGTGGAATACAATACTTCCCCTACTTACTATACGTAGTAGAGAAAGTAAAAAATATTCGCTATGGTTTATTTTTAGTATACCAATTTTAAAAACAATTGCTACAAAAGCTTATCTATCTACTCTATATTAATCGAGATAAGCTTTTAATTATACGTATCGTTATTGATAGACCTCCAGACAGGATGGTAAGCGATAGTCAAATATTTAAAAAGCGATTCGCTATATACTGGCTTAAAAATTCCATATTGTTTGCAATGATAACGGGGCACTTCAAAAAAAAGTCTGAGTTACACACATGACTTTCTGTACCCTCTATCGTGTATAAAAACCCTTACTAAAGTTCATTTTTCTGTCTACTTCATTTTAATACAAATAAACATTTGCAGAAAAAGCTACATTACACATTTCGTTATAGATACAAAGAGAACAGCGATAGTCAAATGTTTAACAACTGGACGCTGGCCTTAAAATTTAATACTTTTTCCATGACATCACCAGAAACAACTGAAAATCGATGGGACTTATTGGACAATTCGAACCTTTAATAATGGATATCTCAGAAACGGTTTATACCACAAAAGAACCACAGACAAGAAAAATCTGATCTCTTACACTTACATGACTTTTTCTACTGTTGTACCAACTATTCTTACAAAAGCTTATTCTCCGTCTGCTTCATGTTAATCGAGATATCGAGATGTTAATCTTATTGCTAATTTTCTTGTAGATGCAAGAGGAATTGATAGGCTTTAAGCGATAGTCAAATATTTTAAGACTGGTTGCTGTGTGGAGTATTCCATTCTCTTTACATTACCAGGACGAAAAAAAAAAAATAACTGAATAACGAATTTCCATTTGAGAAAAAGTATAAGTATTGGAAAATTTAAGGGAATAACAAGCAATATCTCTTAAATGGTTCACTCAACACAAAAATGTATATGACATAAATTGTGTATTTTAACGCGATCTATATTTTTTGTGCAGTAAAATTTTGTCTATCTCTTATGGTTTACCAGTGATGCAAAAGTCGTTCACAATGAAGAATACTTTTGGAGACATTCCCAGAAAATTGGAGATATACATTTCATTTGTCAATAAAATATTTTAAACTATGATATTTTAATCAGAATCGTTAGAGCCATTTTTGAGAAAATTAAAAATTTCCAAAAATGTTCCATGTAAAGGGTAATCTGGGGTGGGGGATTTTCTTGAAAACCTTCGTGTCGCATCTCTGGAAGATACTGAAGCTAAATACCAAGTTTGGGTTTTATCCAACTGTTCGTTTCTGAGTTATGCTGTTCTCAGTCACACAGACACACACACGGACATGTTTCCAAAAGTCTGATGTGTTACACTCACACGACTTTCTCTACTCTTGTACAAACTATTTTTACAAACGCTTATTCTCCATCTACTTCATGTTATTCCAGATAAACATTTGCAGACTATCTTATTGCTAATTTTCTTGTAGATGTAAGGGGAATATATATTTACAAGGGCAATATAGAAATACAGTAGCCTTTAAGCACATACATATCTCTTAATAGCTGGTTGCTAGGTGCAGCACCATTCCCTTTGCCATAGATTAATACTCTTTGCATATCCAAGACAAAAAATGAATAAAGAACTCCCATTTGAGAAAATATTGAAACATTTAAGAGAATAACAAGCAATATCTCGAAAATTGTTCACTCAACAAAAAAAATGTATATGACATAAATTGTGTATTTTAACGCGATCTACATTGTTTGTGTAGAGAACTTTTGTCTATCTCTTATGGTTTACCACTTTACCAAAAGTCTTTCACAATGAAGAATACTTTTGGAGACATTCCCAGAAAATTCAAGATATGCATTTTATTTGTCATGAAAATATCTTAAACATATGGTATTTTAATCAAAATCGTTAGAGCCATTTTTGAGAAAATTGAAATTTTCGAAAAATGTTCCATGCAAAGGGTACTCTGGGGTAGGAGGATTTTCTTGAAAACCTTCGTGTCGCATCTCTGGAAGATACTGAACCCAAATACCAAGTTTGGTGTTTATCCAACTGTTCGTTTCTGAGTTATGCTGTTCACAGACAGACACACGGACTGACAGACACACACACGGACATGTTTCCAAAAATGCCTTTTTTGGATTCAGGGGATCCCAAAACATGTATTTCCGGTGAAATCTCGGTTCGAATTTTTGGGTGGAATACAATACTTCCCCTACTTACTATACGTAGTAGAGAAGGTAAAAATGCTTTTTTTTGGATTCAGGGGATCTCAAAACATATATTTTCGGTGAAATCTCGGTATAGAATTTTTGGGTGGAATACAATACTTCCCCTACTTACTATACGTTGTAGACAAAATAAAAAAGTTCCGATAAAGATCGGTCGTAAACTTAATATATGCTGAGTTATGGTCTATCACTCTACCATCAATGATTACTGTTTTTGATCTACACTTTACAATAGTTGCAGGATGTGGCAACCTTGCAATGCAGCCTTCCAGCCTGTATCTCATAAAATCACGCATTATTTGGAACACCTCTGGTTGTTGCCGGATTGGTCACAGGCATTGAACATGTGTTCTCATAGTGTCTGCACATCATTTTTGAGGACTATATACACCGAGGTCTTTAAATATGTCCAAAGCCTAAATCTAATGGGTTAAGGTCAGGAAGACCAAGATAATGGGCTTCCACGACTAATCCATCTCTCACGAAAGACTCATGTTAACTGTCGCCTAACCCTATGATGAAAATGGGCCAGTGCCCCGGTCTAGAAGGACAAGAGTACAGTACAAATTACAGTACTGAAGTGTCACAACAAAACTCGCGCCATTTGAGCACTACCGCACACCAGATAATATACCTGACTGATAGGGCAACACGTATGTAGCACTCAGTTGAATACTGTAGGCTGACTACTCTTGTCTTCTGTTCTTGTTTGATATACCATGTGCAAACACGACGTGCTGTATAGTAACACATCTCTACGTACAATGTGTTGTCTTTCGTTTCGTGCCAAAGCTCTCGGGGTGCAAGATGTGCTCCTCGTACAATATAAGACCATAACTCAGAAGATATTAGGTTTACAACCAATTTTATATGAATTGTTTTTATTCCATCGTTGCATACTACCTCCTGTGTAAGTATTGGAACCTTTTCTCCAGACACCTGTTATAAATAAATAAACATATAAAATCCATATAGAATTTAATCAAAGCTGTTAGAGCCATTTAGAGAAGATGAAAAATAGGAAAATGTTATATACGTAAAGGTTATTTTGGGATTGGAGATCTTGAAAATGTTTGTCTGGTATACTTAAAGACTGTCTGACTCAGGTGTGAAATTTGGTGTTTATCTGACATTTCATTATTCAATTATACCGATACACAGACACATAGACGAATGGTAGGCAGATAGGTATCTGACTCAAATTGTTTTTCAATTCAAAGGATCTCAAAATGTATATTTTCACTGGAACCTCGATATACAATTTTTGGGCTGACAGAACCACCTCCTATAAGTCAGCTACACTGGTAATGAAAGCCAAATTTGATTATTTTCACCGTGATTCAAAATATTAAAAAAAATCAATGAACGTACCTTTTTTGAAAGTTTGTTGGAGAAATGTTGGCAACCCGGTCAACCTGACGTAAGCTTCGGCACATAGCACAGTCCTCGGGAGGTCTGAACAGTCGCGCCAACGTCTCAGGCATGTTGATGGTACACTGTAACAAAAAAGAAGTCAATCATAAGTATTCCGCTATGTTAAGCAAATTGTGGGATATTCATTTGCAACCTTGTATCCTTTATATTGCGTGCCTCAAACACCTTGGGTATGTGAAGAAAGAAGAAAAAAAAGTTTACATTCCATAACCTTCTCTACTCACCCTTCTACAAACTACTCTTACAAAAGCTTATTCTTCTATCTAATTCTTGTTAATAGAGCTAAACATTCAATACACGTTTACACATTTCGTTTACACATAGAGTAGGTAAAGCGATAGTCGATTTATAAATCAAAGTGTCGCTATGAGATGGATTTGAAATTCCATGTTCTTTGCATGATTGCGGGTAAAAACTACTTCCCATTGTGAAGAAAATAAATATTTGAAAATTAAAACCATTAACAAGGAATATCTCGGTAATGGTTAACTCCATAAAAGAAGGTAATAATATAAATTCTATGCTTTAAGGGGATCTTTAAACATGATTCAGAATGAAGAGGGCTTCACAGGATATTCCCAGAAAGTTAAACTTATACATTTAATTTGACATAAAAATATCTTAAACAAGTGCACTTTGATCAACATTATTAGAGCCATTTTGAGAAAATAAAAGATTTCGAAACAATTTCCTTGTAACTGTTACTTTGCGGTGAGGAAATATTCTTGTGTCACATCTCTGGAAGATACCGAATTAAATACTAAAATGGGTGTTTATTTGACTTTTATCTTTTAGTTATGATATTCACAAACATACATATACCAGGAAGTTTTGCTTTCTCTACTAAGTATAGTAAGTAGGGGAAGTATTGTATTCCACCCAAAAATTCGATACCGAGATTTCACCGGGAATATGTTTTGAGGCCCCCTGAATCCAAAAAAAGCATTTCTGGAAACACGTCCGTGTGTGTGTTTCTGAACAGCATGACTCAGAAACTAACATTCAGATAAACAAAAACCTTGGTATTTAGGTTCAGTATTTTCCAGAGATGCGACACGAAGGTTTTCAAGAAACTCCCCCACCCCAGACTACCCTTTACATGGAACATATTTAGAAAATTTTAATTTTCTCAAAACTGGCTCAAACGATTTTGATTAAAATGTCATATGTTTAAGATACTTTCATGACAAAAAAAATGTATATCTTGAATTTTCTGGGAATGTCTCCAAAAGTATTCTTCATACTTTTGCATAACTGGTAAACCATAAGAGATAGACAAAATTTTACTGCACAAAAATGTAGATAGCGTTAAAATATACAATTTATGTCATATAGATTTTTTGTTGTTGAGTGAACCATTTTCAAGACATTGCATGTTATTCCCTTAAATTTTCCAATACTTATCCTTCTTCTCATATGGAAATTTGTTATTCATTTTTTGTCTTGGATATGCAAAGAGTATTAATCTGTGGCAAAGAGAATGGTGCTGCACCTAGCAACCAGCTATTAAGAGATATGTCTATGCTCAAAGGTTATTGTATTTCTATATTGCCCTTGCAAATACAAAACAAGGGGAACATAGTAGGTCATAAGCGATAGTCAAATATTTTTAGAACTGGTCGCTATGTGTAAAATGTAATTCTCTTTGCATGTCAAAAGATCGTTTCTGCAAATGTTTATTTCGATTAATATGAAATAGGTGGAGAATAAGAGTTTGTAAAAATAGTTTGTACAAGAGTAGAGAATGTCATGTGAGTGTAAAACATAAGATTTTTTTAGAAACAAAACGTCCGTGTGTGTGTTTGAGAACAGTATAACTCAAAAAACGGAAAGTCGGATAAATACCAAACTTGGTATTTAGGTTCAGTACCTTCCAAAATGTCACACGAAGTTTTTCAAGAAACCCTACTCCAAACTACACTTTACATGGAACATTTTTTGAAATTTTTATTTTCAAGAATATGGCTCTAACGATTTCGATTAAAATATGATATATTAAAGATATTTACATAAGAAATAAACTGTATATCTTGAATTTTCTGGGAAAAGCCTGCGGAGTCTTCTTTATTTGGAAATAATTTTGTGAAATCTTATATAGCTGGTAAACGTTACGCGATAGAAGAAAACCTACTTCTCAAAAAATGTAAATCTCTCTAAAACACACAATTTATTTCACATGACTAGCCATTTCCATTAATACCGGTTGGGCCATTAAAGTTGAGACTGTAAAACTTTTCAAAACTAAGTGTTGTAGAAATAAATGTCTTTAATAAAAGTTGCTTGATATTATGAGAGAAAGTAATGCCATTATTCGTGTTTTATTTGGAGAACTTTGTGATGGTCATTTTAGAGTAAATTTAATTTGACCCTAATTGTAGGTTCCTATTTAAAAAAATCTGATGTGTTACACTCACATAACTTTCCCTACCTTTATACAAACTATTATTACAAGCGCTTATTCTCCATATGGTTCATGAAAATCGAGATATCGAGATGTTAATCTTATTGCTAATTTTCTTGTAGATACAAGGGGAATTGCTAGGCTTTAAGCGATAGTCAAATCTTTCAAGAGCTGCTTGCTATGTGGCGCATTCCATTCTCTTTGCATGTCCAAGACAGAAAAAAAAATACATAACGAATTCCCATTTGAGAAAAAGTATAAGTATATTGGAAAATTTAAGGGAATAACAAGCAATTTCTGTAAAATGGTTCACTCAACAAAAAAAAAATGTATATTACATAAATTGTGTATTTTAACGCGATCTACAGTTTGTATGTAGTAAAATTTTGTCTATCTCTTATGGTTTACCAGTTATGTGAAAGTCGTTCACAATGAAGAACACTTTTGGAGACATTCCAGAAAATTCAAGATATACACTTTATTTTTAATGAAAGTATCTTAAATATATGACATTTTAATCAAAATCGTTAGAGCCATTTCTGAGAAAATTAGAAATTTCGAGAAATGTTCCATGTAAAGGGTAATTTGGGGTGGGGGGATTTTATTGAAATCCTTCGTTTTGCATCTCTGGAAGATACTGAACCTAAATACCAAGTTTGGTGTTTATCCGACTGTTTGTTTCTGAGTTATGCTGTTTACAAACACACAGACAGACACAAACACGGTCATGTTTCAAATTTTTTTTTTAGATTTAGGGGGTCTCAAAACATGTATTTCCGGTGAAATCTCGGTATCCAATTTTCGGGTGGAATACAATACTTCCCCTAAAATTAAATTGACCCTAAAATGACCACCACAACGTCCTCCAAACAAAACACGACTAATGGCATTTACTTTCCCCATAATATCAAGCAACTTTTATCAAAGACATTTTTTCTATAACACTTAGTTTTGGAGGTATTGTACAGTCTCAACTGAAATGGTCCATCCTGTACATCCAAAATATATTAATGGTTAGAATTGTTCACAAGTCCTATCGATTTTCAGTTGTTTCTCGCGATGTCATGGAAACAGTATGGAATTTTAAGGCAGCGTATAGCGTCTAGTTCTTGAACATTTGACTATCCTGTTCTCTTTGTATCTATAACAAAATGTGTAATAACGCTTTTCCGGAAAGATCTATCTCGATTAAAATGATATAGATAGAAGCATTGACTTTCGTAAGAATGATAGAGGGCAGAGAAAATCATGTGAATGTAACATAAGAATTTTTGGGGTGAAATGCAATATTTCTACTACCGAGGGGGTTGGTTCAGGCGGTTACATCTGCTGCGTGCATTCGAGGACGTAGGTTCGGTTCCCATGGCCGACCTTCTTGACCCATGGGTTTTTTCGGGGTTTTCCCGGGTCGCCAGCGAATGCTGGGAAGCATTTTCACATCCTTCGAATTTACTTCTCTCCATTTCATCTCTCTTCTCATTTCAGTTCATCTTTCATCAGTTGGTCTCTTTCAGGATTGGAAGTGTCGGCGGTGGTGCTTCGGTGCAGTGTGGTAGGGGAAAAGGATGCTCTTTGTGACTCTCTTCGTCCCTTGACTTTCGGCTGCCTACCGGGGGTATCCGAAATCCCTTGTGGAGTATCGAAACCCCCTCTGTGCGGGGTGGGGTCCCCGGTCCGCCTATCCGTCTTCCGAACTTACGGACCCTGACATTCCTGTACATCAGTCCTGGTTCCGGCCGCCCAGTATCTCTTGTGGCCTCATCCTTCCTCCCGGGGACGTGTCACGTCCCCTCCGAAGCCAATCCAATCCAACATTTCTGCTACCGACTAAGTACATTTTACTATTTTGTCTTCAAAGTAGCTTGTTAAATGCCTAGGTATGAATTATGGATCCAGAATTGAAATTACTAGAACAATTTCGGCTATAGTTTAAAAGACCTTGACCGAAAGCAAGTAGGAATGTAACATGGGTATACAAAGACAAACATTTTATTACAAATAAAATGACGTAGCAGTAAGCTGGTAAGCATGTTGTTTAGTTCCCCTGCCAAAGTGCAGCACCCCTCTGCCAATTTAGTGCTACAGTTTGCTTTTATCGTGTTCTGGCGTGTATTTCATTTTTATGGATCCTACAATCTCCTCCCCTTCGACTTTATGAGTCTGTATTTAGGACAATGTCCAGTTTTTGTTCTGTTTACAATATCTCTGTGGCTATACAATATTTCTTCTGTCTTGTGCTCTATATAAAACTAATTTGTCGAATACCAGTGCTCTTTAACTGTTACTAAGGGACACATTAATTGTGAGACCTTTTGTCCCTGGTGGAGCTGATGGAAATACTACACATTCAAGTACCGAACGAGGTTATGCGTGACTCGCATTCAGGAGCTCCCGGGTTCGATCCCCGGCGACGGCCAAATCTGACCCCATGAGATTTTCATGGTTTCCCCGGGTCGGTAGGCTAATGCTGGGGTGGCTCCTCTTCTACCACGACTTTTCTGCCCCTTATCTCCTGTGCTTACCTATTATCTTCTTCATTCATTTCTTTTTCAGGGTTGTCGGCGACGGTATTCGGCAGGTTGCGGATGTAGGGAATTCTTTCCTGGCGTCGTTGCGGGACTTCTCAGTTAGAACCCGTCTCAAGTGGAGGGGCCCTCCGGGGGTCTGGAAACTTATTTGTGGGCTCGGATGGCATCGGATACGTTGGATTTTGAAACGTCCAGCGTCGTCATACGGATCTGGTCGTTCTTCCGGTCTCTCCCCTCAGCCCTTCCTTCAAGGAGTCACTGGTAGAAGCAAACAGGGCCATTGCGGCGGTCTTTCCCGGAGGCTCCTCCGTTCACCCTTACATTTAATTTTACTTTTTACTTTCTCTACTACGTAGGGTAAGTAGGGGAAATATTGCATTCATACATGTTTTGAGGTCCCTTGAATCCAAAGACAGCACTTTTAGAAAAAGGTCCCTGTGTGTGTCTGTGAACTACATAACTCAAAAAGGAAAAGTCAACAAAATCCCTTACTACAGACTATCCTTTACATGGAAAAATTTTCAAAAATTTTGACACTCTCAAAAATAGTTCTAACGATTTTGATTAAAATGTCATACATTTAAGATATTTTAATGACAAATAAAATGTATATCTTGAATTTTCTGGGAATGTCCCCAAAAGTCCTCTTCCATCTCAATGGCTTTCGCATATCGGTTAAACCGTAAGACATAAACAAAATGTTACTATACAAAAAATCTGATGTGTTACTCTCACATGACTTTCTCTACTCTTGTACAAACTATTTTTACAAACGCTTATTCTCCATATGCTTCATGTTAATCGAAATATCGAGATGTTAATCTTATTGCTAATTTTGTTGTAGGGACAAGGTGAGTATGGTAGGCTTTAAGCGATAGTCAAATATTTTAAGAGCTGGTTGCTATGTGGAGTATTCCAATCTCTTTGTATGTCCAGGACAAAAAAAAAATGAATAACAAATTCCCATTTGAGAAAAATTATAAGTATTGGAAAGTTTAAGGGACTAACAAGCAATATCTCGAAAATGGTTCACTCAACAAAAAAAATGTATATGATATAACATATCATATATATGTTATATATTGTGTATTTTAACGCGATCTACATTTTTTGTGTAGTAAAATTTTGTCTATCTCTTATGGTTTACCAGTTATGCAAAAGTCGTTCACAATGAAGAATACCTACTTTTGGAGACATTGCCAGAAAATTCCAGATATGCAATTCATTGGCCATAAAAATGTCTTAAACTTATGGTATTTTATACAAAATCGTTAGAACCATTTTTGAGAAAACTAAAATTTTCGAAAAATGTTCCATGTAAAGCGTAATCTGGGGTGGGGGATTTTCTTGAAAACCTTCGTGTCGTATCTCTGGAAGATACTGAACCTAAATACCAAGTTTGGTGTTTATTCGACTGTTCGTTTGTGAGTTATGCTGTTCGCAGACACACAGACAGGGACATGTTTCCAAAAATGCTTTATATGCATTGAGTGCGCCTCAAAACATGTATTTACTGTAAAATCTCGGTATCGAATTTTTGGGTGGAAGAGTAGAGAAAGTAAATATGTAGAGCTTGTTAACACACAATTTATGTCTTATACATTCATTTTTGTAGAGGGAACCATTTCAGAGATATTCCTTGTTATTTGTTTGAGTTTTCCAATACTTATACTTCTTCTCAAATGCGAGTTCGTTATTCGTTTTTTTTATGTCCTGGACATACAAAGAGAATGAAATGCTCCACATAGCCACCAGCTCTTAAAACATTTGACTATCGCTTAAAGCCTACCATATTCGCCTTGCACCTAAAAGAAAGTTAGCAATAAGATGGTTTCTGCAAATGTTTATCTGGATTAACATGCAGTAGATGGTGAATAAGCGTTTGTAAAAATAGTCCGTACAAGAGTAAAGAGTCATGTGAGTGTCACACATCAGATTTTTATATTCAAGTGTAGATACCACACAGAGCGGTGACAAACAGGTCTTACGTATAGCTTTCTGCAACCATTGTCGTTTCTTAGGAACAATATATATTTTCATAATAAATATGACGTTTAACACAATTACATTAACATCATACTCAAGCTGTCGTCCTTCGTGGTGTAGTGGTTACCATGCTAGCCTCTAGTTCCCCAGGATTCAAACCCGCCGGAGGGCGATGGATTTTTTCGGGCGTAAAAATCCTTAGCATGGCTTCCTTCGGAAGGGAAGTAATTCCAGTGGTCCAGTGTTGTAGATTTACTGCACATAAAAGAACCTCAACCCTGATAAAGAGGCCTCTGAGTAAAATTACCGGTCTTTCACGCCCAATATAGAATGGGACGCTAAGGACCACGCAGTTAAAGAGCGTCCATAAATAAAACTCAGTTTAATTTTACACTCAAACTGGACTTTTCAGTGCGCATTGTAAAGAGAGAAAGGAAAACCATTATCTGTTACATTCACATGACTTTCTGCACTCACTTTTCTACAAACTATCTGTGCAACCAAAAATTCGATGTGAGATTTCACGGAAATATATATTTTGAAGACCTCCTAACCCCAAAAAGGCATTTTTTAAGAAAAAACTTCCGTGTGTATATCTGTGTATGTATTTCGGAGTAGCATAACTCAAAATTGAAAAGTCGGATAGGTTCACAAAATTTGAAGTAGGTTGCTGCTTTACGTATGTATAGCCAATTTGAAGTAGGAGTACTACTGTATTTCGACTGTTGGGGAGCCGAACTTGAAGTAGTTGCAACCGCACGTATGGTAAAAGTTTCCGGTAGCGTTCGCCCCAAGTTTAAAAATATTAACTTTGTAATTTGACTGTTTCTTTAAATATTATATATTTATGTTTGCCTCTGCTGCGTCAGTATTATTGTTGGAGACGGATTTCTTTGCAGGGAGTAGTGCGGCTAAGAATGTAGGCTTACACAGATTATAATTTGTACTTCACTCCATTTATTAATTCTTTAAACGATTAACATAACACTTCACTGATATAGAAGGAGAGCTGTGAGATTGTTTATTAATTATCAGCATTTTTTAATACGTAAACTATTTTTTTTACACTGAATACGTATAAACTTCTCGGGGACGTTTCTCGCGTCCGGTTAGTAACGCTGTCTACAAGCAACTGACTTCTGAATTTGTACAATTTGCCCTATTGCAGCTTCTGATTGACTAATCCTACTCCAATAGAATACTTTTAGTTAACTTAAGCTTTTTTCTGGTTGTTGATTGGCTATTTCTAAACTGTCTAAAAATTACATTATTGTTGCTCCAATAATGCCTAGTAGCATTATTAAACTTTCTTACTCATTATTGCCTCAAGGTTACCTCATTGTTACCTTATTGTTAGAAACTTTTAACCTATTATTCTAACAGCTCCTACATTATTAAATTACCTAATACATACACATAACATTATTACACATGTATACAATAATATAAACATAATACAATGACTGTTACATACATTTTATATATTATATTATGTACATATTGCTTTAAGGCGGGTTGTTATTATATTTTATATTATATAATTTGACTGAAATCATTGAAGTGTTAAAAATACTGCCTCAAATATAATGGTATTTAAGTTCAGTACCTTCCAAAGATACGACACGAAGTTTTCAAGAAAATACTCCCACCCCAAACTACCATTTAAATGATAAAGAATTCAATATTTTCGAGTTTTTCTAAAATGGCTCTAAGGATTCTATTAAAATAATACATATTTAAGGTATTTTTATGTCAAATGGAATGTATATCTTAAAAATTCTAGGAATAGCCTCTGAAGTACTCTTCATTCTGTATAACTGGTACACCGTAAGAGATACACAAATCTTACTACACAAAAAATGTAGATCTTGTTAAGGCACAAATTTGTGTCATATACTTTTTACTTTCCCTACTACGTATAGTAAGTAGGGGAAGCATTGTATTCCACCCAAAAATTCGATACCGAGATTTCACCGGAAATACATGTTTTGAGACCCCCTGAATAAAAAAAAACATTTTTGGAAACATGTCCGTGTGTGTCTGTGAACAGCATAACTCGGAAACGAACAGTTGGATAAACACCAAACTTGGTATTTAGGTTCAGTATCTTCCAGAGATGCGACACGAAGGTTTTCAAGAAAATCCCCCCACCCCAGATTACCCTTTACATGGAACATATTTCGAAAATTTTAATTTTCTCAAAAATGGCGCTAACGATTTTGATTAAAATATCATATGTTTAAGATATTTTCATGACAAATGAAATGTATATCTCGAATTTTCTGGGAATGTCTCCAAAAGTATTCTTCATTGTGAACGACTTTTGCATAACTGGTAAACCATAAGAAATAGACAAAATTTTGCTACACAAAAAATGTAGATCGCGTTAAATTACACAATTTATGTCATATACATTTTTTTTGAGTGAACGATATTCGAGATATTGCTTGTTATTCCCTTAAATTTTCCAATACTTATACTTTTTCTCAATTTTGTTATTATTTTTTTTGGTCCTGGTAATGCAAAGAGAATGGAATACTCCACATAGCAACCAGCTTTTAAAATATTTGACTATAGTCTTAAGGCACAAATTTGTGTGACGTACTTTTTTGTATATTTAACAGTTGCCGAGATATTCTTTGTTATTGGGTTGCTTTTTCAAATACTTTTCTTAGTTGGGAAGAGCATGGAATCATAAAGCCATCACACAGCGACAGGCGCTTTAAGCATGTGACTATAGTTTTACCTGCTGTATCCTACAAGGGGATATGCAAATGTGAATTAAAAGTACACAAGAAATTGTATCAATAGCTTCTAAAAGAGCGAGTAGAGAATGTCATGTGATTGGAACTTATCAGATTGTTTCATAGACATTTCATTCTTTCTTTTTTGAGTAGTGTTAGCAGTAGTGTACCACAATAGGCGCCGCAGGCGCTGACACTAATGACATGAAATGATAATTAGGAAAGACAATTTGGGAAGGAAATAGTTTAGGACTAATATTAGGGAACCAGTTATGAGGACTGATGAAAAGCTGGAAAACAACCTGTCAGGAAGAACGGTTTAACCGGAATTTGAACGGTAGACCTCCAAATCACCAGTTCGTGTCGGTGAGGAAGGATGGAGAAAGTGATGTGAATGTAAATGAACTTTATAATACTTCCTGTATCTACTATATGTAAGATTTGAGAAGGTAGTTCACTTTAGTTTGATGGCAACACTGCCCTGCACTGCGACCTTTGTAGATCTATTGCGCATCCCCAGTCTTATCATCATCGATCCAGAAGTCTGACGTTCATAATGAACTGAATCGAGCTCCGTGATGGTTGAAAGCTCCTCCAATTTTGGAAATTTTCTCCCAATGGCCTCAAGAACGAGGACCATTTTTGGGACGAGCACGTGCTGGTCACTCGCACAGGTGTCTCATTTGCCTGTTGACACCGACTGTAGAAATGATCCACTTGCTGTCCCAACCTGTGTAGCGGACAGTGCCCTGCAACGGCCATTGCTCATGAGAGATTCTCCTTGCTTAAGGTTTGCGACCTGCTTCTGTCCGATCTCCATATTAGAGTTTTGGGGTGTCTCAATCCTACAGATGAAACAGTATTTTTCACGTTCTCTGAGAAACCATTCCCTTTAACCGGTCTTGATGACAGCTTCAGTGCTGGTTCAGATTCAAACAAATCTTATATGTTACACTCACATGACCTTTTCTACTCTTGTAAAACTATTTTAACAAACCCTTATTCTCCACATGCTTCATGTTAATCGAGATGTTAATCTTATTGCTAATTTTCTTGTAGATGCAAGGGAAATATGGTAGGCTTTAAGCTATAGTCAAATATTTTAAGAGCTGGTTGCTATGTGGAGTATTCCATTCTCTTTGTATGTCCAGGACATAAAAAATGAATAAACAATTCCTATTTGAGAAAAAGTATTGGAAAATTTAAGGGAATAACAAGCAATATCTCGAAAATGGTTCACTCAACAAAAAAAATGTGTATGGCATAAATTGTGTATTTTAACGCGATCTACATTTTTTGTATGGTAAAATTTTGTCTATCTCTTATGGTTTACCTGTTATGCAAAAGTCGTTCACAATGAAGAATACTTTTGGAGACATTCCCAGAAAATTCGAGATATACATTTCATTTGTCATCAAAATATCTTAAACATATGATATATTAATCAGAATCGTTAAAGCCATGTTTGAGAAAATTAAAATTTTGGAAAAATGTTCTATGTAATCTGGGGTGGAGCGATTTTCTTGAAAACCTTCGTGTCGCATCTCTGGAAGATACTGAACCTAAATATCAATTTGGTGTTTAACCGACTGTTCGTTTCCGAGTTATGCTGTTCACAGACACACACACGGACATATTTCCAAAAATGGTGTTTTTTGGATTCAGGGGGTCTCAAGACATGTATTTCCGGTGAAATCTCGGTATCGAAGTTTTGGGTGGAATGCAATACTTCCCCTACTTACTATACGTAGTAGAGAAAGTAAAAAAGGTTGCTCAGTTCCCTTCTTAGCAGTTTCATTTCCTCTTTCATTGCCCAGAATTCCCACATGTCCCAGCACCCACCTCAGTGATGGACTCACAGTATTCTAAAACCAACTCGGACCTAAAGTGAGACTAAATGCAAGCAGTGACCTTTTCAGTGTTTTGTACACTGTTATTAATTAGAATTTTTTCTCTGATTTGATACGTTTTATAATTATAAGCACAGTACATATATTTTTAAAAATCTGATGTGTTACATTCACATGACTTTCTCTACCCTCTACCGCTTATTAGTGCGTATACAAACTTTTCTTACAAAAGCTTGCATTTCTGTCATTCATTTTAATGGAGATAAAGCTTTTGCAGAAATAGCTGCATTATGCATTTCCTATAGACACAAAGGGAATAGTGATAGTCAAATGTTTAAGAACTGCACGCTGTATGCTGACCTTGAATTTCCACAGTCCTTCCATGCAATCGACAGGACTTTAAAATAATGATGAAATATTAAAGAATTCTATTCATCAATAATGGTATTGAGGCAGTATTTTTAACACTTAAATGATTTCAGTCAAATTATGTAATATAAAATAATAACAGTCCGCCTTAAAGCAATATGTGTGCGTAACAATATATAAAAAGCGTATATTACAGGCATTGTATATGTTTATATTATTGTATCCATGTATAATAATGTTAAGTGAATGTATTACGTAATTTAATAATGTAGGAGCTGTGAGAATAATAGGTTAAAAGTTGATAACAAGGAGGTAACAATGAGATAACCTTGAGGCAATAATGAGTAAGAATGTTTAATAATGCTATTCGTCATTATTGGAGCAACAAAAGAACCAATCAAAAAACAGAAAAAGCTTTAGTTGAATAAAGGTATTTTATTGGAGTAGGATTACCCAATCAGAAACTGAAATATTGCAAAATTTACAAATTTAAGCGGTAGAAATCTTGTCGTTGCTTGTAGACAGTGCTCCTAACTGGACGCGTTGCTATCAGACAGTGTTACTAATCAGACGCGAGATGCGTCCTCGAGAAATTTAATACGTATTCGTATGAGACGAAAGTAGTTTATGTGTTAAAAAGTGCATGTAATTAAAAAAAATCTCACAGCTCTCTCTATATCAGTGAAATGCTATTTAAACCGTGTCAAGCATTAATAAAAGGAGTGAAGTAAAATTATAATCTGTGTAAGCCTACATTCTTCAGTCGCACCACTCCCTGCTAAGAGAAACATGTCTCTAACAATAATACTGACGCAGCCGAGGCAAACATACGAGTGTATAATATTTAAAGAAATGGTCAAATTACAAAGTTAATATTTTTAAACCTGAAACGAAGGCTACCAGAAACTTTTTACCATACGTGCGGTTGCAACTACTTCAAGTTCGGCTCCCCAACAGTTGAACTATAATACAACTCCTTCATACAACAAACAAACCTTCAAATTGGCTCCCAAACGTGAGGCTAATGAATATCTACTTCAATATCTCGCAAATGGCTTATGCTACAAACAATTATTTGAAATAAATTGTGTGTTTTAAAGAGATCTACATTTGTTGTGTAGCACGCTTTCGTTTATCGCTTAAAGTTTAACACTTATACAACATTGTACAAAATTCCTTCCGAAGAAGAGAACTTTACAAACTATTATCAGAAAATTCAAAATATGCATTTTTACTTTCGCTACTACGCATAGTAAGTAGGGGAAGTATTGTATTCCACCCAAAATTTCGATACCGAGATTTCACCGGAAATACATGTTTTGAGACCCCCTGAATCCAAAAAAAGCATTTTTGGAAACATGTCCGTGTGTGTGTCTCTGTGTCTGTGTGTCTGTGAACAGCATAACTCAGAAACGAACAGTCGATAAACACCAAACTTGGTATTTAGGTTCAGTATCTTCCAAGGATGCGACACGAAGGTTTTCAACAAAATTCCCCCACCCCAGATTACCCTTTACATGGAAGATTTTTCAAAAATTTTATTTTTCTAAAAAATGGCTCTAACGATTTTGATTAAAATATCATATGTTTAAGATATTTCCATGGCAAATAAAATGTATGTCTTGAATTTCCTGGGAATGTCTCCAAAAGTATTCTTCATTGTGAACGACTTTTGCATAACTGGTAAACCATAAGAGATAGACAAAAGTTTACTACACAAAAAATGCAGATTGCGTTAAAATACACAATTTATGTCATATACAGTTTTTTTGTTGAGTGAACCATTTTCGAGATATTGCTTGTTATCCCCTTAAATTTTTCAATACTTATTTTCTCAAATGGGAATTCGTTATTCATTTTTTTGTCTTGGATATGCAAAGAGTATTAATCTGTGGGAAAGGGAATGGTGCTGCACCTAGCAACCAGCTATTAAGAGATATGTATGTGCTTAAAGGCTACTGTTTTTCTATATTGCCCTTGTAAATATATATTCCCCTTACATCTACAAGAAAATTAGCAATAAGATAGAGTCTGCAAATGTTTATCTCGATTGACATGAAGTAGATGGAGAATAATCGTTTGTATAAATAGTTTGTACAAGAGTAGAGAAAGTCATGTGAGTGTAACACATCAGATTTTTTCTAAAACTGTTTCTTTTGAATTCATGAAGCCTCAAAACGTGCATTTCCGATGAAATATCGGTATCGAATTTTTGGGTGGAATGCAATACCTTCTCTACCTACTATGTGTATAAAAGTAAAAAAGTTTCATTTTATGCTCTGAATTATGCATCATTTCTCAAAAAATTTTGGAACTCCTTCACACTTTGGAGTAGAGAGGTAAACTTTAGTCCGTAATTTTGGTGAAGTTTTGCTCTATAAATTGGTACTACTGTTAAACATGACAGCTTGTGTGTGCCCAAGCCATGTGGTTTCTTTCTTATAAATATACAGGTTGTATCATAATTAATAGTGCAAACTGAAACGTTGAAAGTATAAGATAATAGAAGCAAAAAAAGTTACAGTAAACAAACCATGTGCGAGGTTTATTATTGCGAATGCGTGGTTATGAGCCGCCACTGACGTGAATTCTTTGAGGGTGTTCCCTTTGAGCAACCCCGGAGTATGTCGTGCATCCATGATTTTTCTGCTATTGTAAGAAAACATTCAACGTGGAGATATGGTTCAAGATGGATAGGTCAAGGAGGGCCTGTACCTTGGCCTCCGCGATCACATTATCTCAATCCTTTGGATTTTTCTGTATGAGGTCACCTCAAAGATGTAGTATACAGAACGTCCTTTCATACCTTTGAGGAACTGCAGCAGGGAATTGTGCATACTTGTCAAGAATTCCGAGATGATCCTGGGATGTTTGAAACAATTCAAAACTCACTGCAGAGACGAGTGCAGTGTTGCATCCAGTTGCAAGAACGACACTTTGAACACCTCCTTTAACAGGGAACAGTGTGCAGCATGTAAATTTATTGTATTCCTTGGTAAATTACCTATGAATGGCAATTATTAAACGAAAAATCTAATTTTCAACTTCATTTGTACTGATTAGGACGATGTTACTTCAGTGGCGGCTTTTAATCACACATTTGTATTTATCTCGCACAAGGCTCGTTTGCGGAGCTAAGTTTACTAGGATTTTTACGCCCGAAAAAATCCATCGCCCTCCGCCGGGTTTGAACCCGCGACCTTGGTAACTAGAGGCTACCACGGTACGCACGGTGTGTCTGTGAACAGCATTACTCAGAAACGAACAGTCGGATAAACACCAAACTTGGTATTTAGGTTCAGTATCATCCAGAGATGCGACACGAAGGTTTTCAAAAAAATCCTCCCACCCCAGATTACCCTTTACATGGAACATTTTTAGAAAATTATAATTTTCTCAAAAATGACTAAAGATTTTGATTAAAATATCATATGTTTAAGATATTTCCATGTCGAATGAAACGTATATCTCGAATTTTCTGAGAATCTCTACAAAAGTATTCTTCATTGTGAACGACTTTTGCATAACTGGTAAAGCATAAGAGATAGACAAAATTTTACTACACAAAAAATATAGATCGCGTTAAAATACACAATTTATGTCATATACATTTTTTGTTAAGTGAACCATTTTCCCTGTGCATCTACAAGAAAATTAGCAATGAGATTAACATCTCGATATCTCGATTAACATGAAGCATACGGAGAATAAGCATTTGTAAAAATAGTTTGTACAGGAGTAGAGAAAGTCATGTGAGTGTAACACATCAGATTTTTAATTCTGTAAATTCTTATTTTGTAATAAAGTGCTCTACACTATGTATTTTTACAAATATCACTACAAATATTCAGATTTTGCAGTGAATCAGACTTTTATATTAAAACCTAATTATTATTGAAACATTTTGTGCTTTTGTACTCGCCAAAATTCTTAATTATTCAAAAGTAAGTATTTTTTCTCAATATTGGAGTATTAAGTTTTAAAAATCATTTTGTTTAATGTTTGTTTCCAGAAGGAGTACAACAAATTTGAAACACATTAGTAAAAAGTGCATCGTATTGAGCATTGTGGGTATGCAAAAATTGTGGAAAAAGTTTGGGAGTAAACAAGGTTTATAGTTGGGCGTGTTTTTTAATAAGCATGTGTCTGTCAGTTTTTAGCTTCAGTTAGTTGGTAATTTATACAATAGAGGGGGACAGCTCGCGCACTGCGACCTATATAGATCTATTGTGGCTGCCACGCCCTGGAGAAAGGGATGAAGTGAAGGAATTACAGGAGGCTACAGGCCGCAGGCAGACAAGCAACGGAGACGCGCGGAAGTCTCTAACAATTCCAGGCTTGAAGATCCGTCCTTTGCTAGAGCTGCCTAGAGGAAACGGAATGAAAGGGAAATAATGGAAAGGAAATTGCGGTAGATGAAAAATCACCCACCGACCAGGGAATACCACGAAAAAGCCATAATTGATATGTTAAATGCACCAGTGGAAAAAAAGATATATTTTCTTAAAGTTTATAATTCATATTGTTTTCTTATTAAAAATATTGATTTTTAATTCTTCACAATTTTTGGCCAAATTTCATCTTAACCAAGTGACCTGCCTGACTATAGGTTATTATAAGAATACCTCTTCTCACACTCTCCAAAGTGCTGTCCAAAATAACAAATATCTCTGCCTGTAAGACCGTGACATATTCGCCCAAGCTAAGTGATACCTCGGTGTGGCAACCGAATGGCTGAAAACAATCCAGGGAGCCACACGAGGTGTTTTTAAAACCGACGGAGAGGAAGTCGAACACGCGTCCTGTAGTTATCGACAGAGTTTTCCCTGTATCGCATACCTACTGATTATCGACCGGTCGGTCGGTCGGTCAGCCCCGTGCGATATTCTCCGACAGAGCAGCAATGCAGGTCACTCTACTCGGCAAACTGCAGGCGCTGCACTATGTGCTACCTCAAGCGAGACTTAACGACTAACCTTACCTCCCCCGGTGTGCAGTGGTGAGCATGAACAACACTGTCACTGTTTGCTACCAACCATCCGGATATAAAATGTTACCTCACAACCCTCTCCCGTGTTGTAGAATAACCCGCATGTATTTCATAACCTCCCAAGCGAGTATTTATTTTATTTTATTTCGCACTATGTTGCAACGTAGTGCTTTCTTAACTGGAAACAGTGCGGAAAATGGGACTTTGCTCTTCAGGAGGCAGTTTATACACTGCGTGTTTACAAACACAGACAAAAGAAATCTAATGTGTTGCATTCACAGCACCTTCTCTACCAACGTCAAATTCTCATTTATATCCCTTGTACAGCAGTAATAAACCTCAGTTATACGCTTTCAAAGGGAGAAATGAGAAAACGTAAAAGTTAATACTCTTATGGAACTAAGAATATTTTTCGATGGAAAATTTAAGGGAATAACAAGCAAAATCTCGAAAATGGTTCACTCAACAAAAAAAGAATGTACATGACATAAATTGTGTATTTTAACGCGATCTACATTTGTTGTGTAGTAACATTTTGTCTATCTCTTATGGTTTACCAGTTATGTAAAAGTCGTTCACAATGAAGATTACTTTTGGAGATATTCTTAGAAAATTCGAGATATACAATTCATTTGCCATAAAATGTCTTAAAATTATGGTATTTTATTCAAAATCGTTAGAGCCATTTTTTAGAAAATTAAAATTTTCGAAAAATTTTCCATTTAAAGGGTAATCTGGGGTGGGGGTGATTTTCTTGAAAACCTTCGTGTCGCATCTCTGGAAGATACTGAACTTAAATACCAAGTTTGGTGTTTATTGGACTGTTCGTTTCTGAGTTATGCTGTTCACAGACACACACACGGACATTTTTCCAAAAATACCTTTTTGGATTCAGGGCACCACAAAACATGTATTTCCGGTGAATACTTCCGATACTTACTATTCACAGTAGAGAAAGTAAAAAACACGCCTCTTATATGCACGAAAATGCACGTTTTAAACCCCATTTTATAAAAAATGATTTTTTAAAAAAAAGATGCAATTCACATAGATGAGTCGTGAACAGCCTAACTCAAAAATGAAATGTCCGATAAAAACCAAACTTGATGTTTAAGGTATAGGGTATACAACGGAAGGGCTACCTGGCTCACTGCGATCTACAAGAGATCTATTACGGCTGCAACCCTCCAGGAGGAAGGGATGAAGTGAAGAACTACGGAGGTTGCAGGTCACAGAGGAGAGCGGGGTGTCTGCAAATGTTTATCTTGATTAACATGAAGCATGTGGAGGATAAGCCTTTGTAAAAATAGTTTGTACAAGAGTAGAGAAAGTCATGTGAGTGTAACACGTCCGGATTTTAAAGTAAGTACCGGTAATGTTTTAAAAAGTAACACATTATTTTCTAAATACTGTATTATCATTCATTACTTCGCTAAATAAACATCGCCGTTATTCAGACGTTTGTTGTAACGGGAAAGTAGCTTTTATATGCCTTCGTCAAACAATGATGACGTCTATGATGAAACCCAAGTCTGCAATTCTCTTTTACTCTGTTTTATTTTACGTCCTTTAACTCCCAGGTCATATCGCGACGGATCTGTTGGTGGATAACTCTTAGAACGATATGTGATGGACAATTAGCCTTCTAGGTCTCATCTCTGTAACCCTCGCTTCATGCCGTGCAGATGGCATTAGGGTGCCGTCCAGTCTAACTGCCGCCCTCATACAGAAAGGCGGACAGTTAGCCTTCTAGGTCTCATCCCTGTAACCCCTTCTTCATGATGTGCAGATAGCATTAGGGTGCCGTCCAGTCTAACCGCCGCAATCACACAGAAAGGCGGACAGTTAGCCTTCTAGGTCTCATCCCTGTAACCACCTGCTTCATGCCGTGCAGGTGGCATTAGGGTGCCGTCCAGTCTAACTGCCGCCCTCATACAGAAAGGCGGACAGTTAGCCTTCTAGGTCTCATCCCTGTAACCACCTGTTTCATGTCGTGCAGGTGGCATTAGAATGCCGTCCAGTCCAACCGCCGTTCCCATATAAAGACGGACAGTTATCCTTCTGGGTCTCATCCCTGTATCCACCCGCTTCATGCCGTGCAGATGGCATTAGGGTGCCGTCCGGTCCAACATCACACAGATAGGCGGACAGTTATCCTTCTAGGTCTCATCCCTGTAACTACCCGCTTCATGTCGTGCAGATGGTATTAGAGTGCCGTCCAATCTAACCGCCGCCCTCACACACAAAGGCGGACATTTAGCCTTCTAGGTCTCATTCTCGGAAATGCCATTTTGCTCCGTCATGTGCCCACAGAGCCCCAGCGCATGGCAGTCGGATCTTCTGCTTCGTGCCGTGCAGATGGAGTTAGAGTGCCGTCCAGTTAACTGCTTACATGGTCTGTTGATAGATGGCATAGCATTCGCTATTACCATTTTTTTCATTTTACTATTGTTTTAGACTTAAGGTCCCACTTTTTGGTCGTGGCATTAAATATCCAATCTGATATTTACCTTGGCGACTGAGGAACACCACGAAAAAACATCAGACAGATTGGTCGGCCCACGAAATTTAAACTCGGGACCTCCCGAAGGCGGGCCACAGACCTTACCGCCTGTGCCATCCCGCTCGGTCTGCAACTCTTGTTTCACAGCATCATCTTCGTTGAAATACTTTCCACCAAGGAATTTCCCCAGATGAAGGAGCAGACGAAAATCGCCTGCTGCCAATTCCGGACTGTTGTGAAACAAGTAGTGCAAACTTAGCTTTCATTTTAGACGGCATCATTCTTTGACGAAGCATACAAAAACTGGTTTTCGATTACAAGTGCCTGAATAACCGTGTAGACTATTTGGAGAACTAGTGTAAGGTGTAAGATAATGAATGATAATAAAGTAATTGGAAAATAGTGTTCTGTTGTTTTTTCTTTCTCCACTACGTATAGTAAGTAGAGGAAGTATTGCATTTTACCCATAAATTCAATACCGAAATTCTACCGGAAATACATGTTTTGTGGTGCCCTGAATCTGCGCTAACCAAAGTGAGTTTTATTTATGGACGCTCTTTAACTACTGTGGTTCTTAGCGTGCCATTCTATATTCGGCGTGAAAGAGCGGTAATTTTGCTCAAAGGCCTCTTTATCAGGCTTGAGGTTCCTTTACGTGCTGTAAATTTACGAAGTCAAAACTCGTAACTCAAAAACGTGAAGTCGGATGAATACTAGACTTGGTATTTAGTTTAGTATCTTCCAAAGATGGGACACAAAGATATTAAAGAAAATACTCCTACCCCAATTACCCTTTACATGGAAGCTTTTCAAAAACTTTGATTTTTTAGAAAATGGCTCTATTTTCATTAAATATCCTATACTAAAGATATTTACATGGCAAATAAAATGTATATCTTGGGTTTTCTGGAAATAGCCTTTGAATCCTTTTCATCCGGAAGGATTTCAGTATAATCTTGTACAACTGGCAAAGGTTAAGCGAAAAATGAAAAACGTACTACACAAAAAGTGTAGATCTCTTTAAAGCACACAATTTATTTCAAATAAGATTTTTTGTGGCATGAGCCATTTCTGAGATATCGTTATTAATGGTTCGAATTATTCATCCTTTGGGCATTCTTTAAAGTTCTTTCAACATTCAGTTGTTTTTCGCGATGTCATGGAAACAGTATGGAATTTTAAGGCCAGCATATAGCGTCCAGTTCTTAAACATTTGACTATCACTGTTCACTTTGTGTCTATAACGAAATGTATAAATAGTTTGTATTCAGGCAGTATTTTTAACACTTAAATGGTTTCAGTCTAATTATATAATATATAAGTTCAATAACAGTCCCACTTAAAGCAATATGTATACGTAACAATATAGAAAAAGTGTATATTACAGTCATTGTATATGTTTATATTATTGTATACATGTGTTGTAATGTTATGTGAATGTATTACAAAATTTACTAATGTAGGAGCTGTGAGAATAATAGGTTAAAAGTTGCAAACAATGAGGTAACCTTGAGGCAATAATGAATTTGAAAGTTTAACAATACTACTTGTAATTCTTGGGAGCAATAATGTCATTTTGTGACAGTTTATAAAACAGCCAATCAACATCCAGAAACAGCTTTAGTTAAGTGAAGGTATTCTATTGGAGTAGGATTAGCCAATCAGAAACTGAAATATAGTAAAATTTACAAATTCAGAAGTCAGTTGGTTGTAGAGTGTTCCTAACGGACGCGAGATGTGTCCTCGACAAATTTAATATGTATTCGTGTGAGACGAAAAATAATTTACGTGTTAAAAAGTGCAAGTAATTAATAAAAGAATCTCACAGCTCTCTCTCTCTCTCTATGTATATATATATATATATATATATATATATATATCAGTGAAGTGTTATTTAAATCGTGTCAAGCAGTAATAAATGGAGTGAAGTAAAATAATAATCTGTGTAAGCCTACATTCTTTAGTCGCACCACTCCCTGCTAAGATATTCATGTCTCTAAAAAAAAAAGCATAAATACCGACGTAGCCGAGCGAGCATAAACATATACTATTTAAATAAACAGTCAATAATTACAAAGTTAATATTTTTTAAACATTTTTTGGGGGGCAACGGCCACCGGAAAGTACATTTAGGGCGAAGGCTACCGGAAACTTTTTACCATACGTGCGTTGCAACTACTTCAAGTTCGTCTCCCCAACATAAGAACTACAATACAACTCCTACTTCAAATCGACTTGCCATACGTAGCAGCAATAGTATACTCACTAATAAACGATAGAGTGTAGAGAGAGAGCCATGTGATTGTATCACAGATATTTTTGTTTTTAAAAATT
The DNA here is from genome assembly GCA_030765065.1 of Deroplatys truncata. Lineage (NCBI taxonomy): Eukaryota > Metazoa > Arthropoda > Insecta > Mantodea > Mantidae > Deroplatys > Deroplatys truncata. Next base: position 181,044,521 of record CM060980.1, read on the forward strand.
GTCAGTATTTACTTTGAAAACACGCCTCGTATAAGTGGAATATATTTCGTGTTATCTACTAGAGAAATTATAAATTGCTCTACGAAATTTATGTGAATACTTAACTTCGTTATTTAATTAAAAAGAATATGTACATACACTTATGGACCAGGCTGTGTGCCAACAGAGAGGAAAATAATAGAACGTACATTTATCTGCTTTAGAACAGGCGCATATCTAGTACAAAAGCCCCGCTGGTCTGTAAATTGAAACATTTAAACACGCTTTTATACACTCGATTGTTTCGAGCAAGTGCATTAAATTATTCGTAAAGCACCGTGAATATTACCCTGTTACAAAAAACAGTTGTGATTTAAAATTTCGGGCAATTGATAAAAATCTATTGTTTTCAGTAACACAAACAAAATGTTTTTCATACGTTTTCAATTGAGTCAATTTTTATTATTTCTCTCGGTGTTTAATGCTGTTCTATTTTCCCTCCATTAGGTCACTTTACGTCTAATATCTATCACAATGGCGTTTCGAGTTGAAAGCAAATTCATTGCTTAAACAAACGTTTAAATGCAAGGCATGCAAACTTCAATTTAAACAATGAATGTAGAAGCTACAAACAGCAAACCGACGAATGCAGGTGATTAAAAAAAAAAAAAACACAAAGGGGGTGAGTGAAAGAACAGTTAAAATAATAGTAACACATCTGTATTAGTTTACTAATTACTGCCAGGTGTCAATAAAAATTCTGCATGTTGTGTACTGTATTTTATGTTCTAAATTGCGTGTATAAATATTTTTAAAACGGCGCGAAATTCCCCTTTGTCTTACATAAAAGCGTTCGTTGTTTAAACTACAGAATCTGCTCGCTGAAAACGTATCCTAGCAACGGTATTCCCCTGACGTCATCATATAACAAAAGATAGTCGCTAAAGCTGAATGCTTCTTTTTTTTTTTTTAGTTAAATGTAATGGAAACGCGAAAACAGTATTTTTATACACCTGTGCAGTGGCGTAACGGGCAATGTAGTTTCGCTGAGGTGTAAAGAGACGGAAACCTTTTACTTTCTAGACTGTCTAGTACAGTAGGTAGAAGTATGAGGCTCGTATTCAAAAGGTCCTGGATTTAATTCCGTCTGACCAGCTACTCTAACCATGGGTTTTTGTGGTTTCCCCGGGTCGTTAGGCGAATGCTGGGGAGTTCCCTTTTCTCCTATAAATTTTCTGTCCCCGTCATTTCCTTTCATCTGTTTCAGCGTAGTGGGACCTGGCGTCGGCGGTTTGTATGTTGCGGCAGGACGGTGAAGAGATTTCTCCTTGGGATTGTTGTGGCCTCCTTTCTTCCTTCCTGGGAGTGTCTTGTCTACACAGGACCCTCAGGCTGTGGGTAGCTAATGCGGGCTACCAGGCGTCAGGATTGGTGTCATGTTGAAATCGTTAGGGACCCCGTCCTGGCTAGCGCACTTCACCGCCCTTTAGGTCGCCCCTTCCTCCCAATGGTCATGTTCGAAGCAATTGGAAGCGCCTTGTCTGATATTCCTAACAGTAGGTAGAAAAACATTGCATTCCATTCATATGGAGATTTAAACGTAAATACATGTTTTGAGGACCACTTAATTAAAAAATGTATCTATATGTTTAGAAAAAGATCCGCGCCTGCGTATATGTGTGTGCGCATGTAAACAGCATGCCTAATTCAAATCGAAAGCTCGGTTGAATGTCAAACCTGGTATTTCACTATCTTTCAAGTAAGCGACACGAACATCACAAAGGTTTTAGAAGGTTAATTTAATGGCTACGTACGCAAATTTAGGATTACAAGATAGAGCCTCAGGAAATTAATATTAATGGGGCTATTTTTTGAATTGATAAAATAATAAAGCAATTTATTCAAGATAAACCTTCTATTACGGACAGCATGACCTAAACGTAGAACTTCTAACATAGTGCACACGAACTTAAAGCTTTAGATTATCGCACTAGTGTGTGAAAAGATTAAATACCAAATTTGGTATTTAAATTGAGCGTCTTCTAAGCATGAAACACACAGGTTTTCAAGAAGGTCTCCCCATTCCAAATTATACTTCAACTGAAAAACATTTGTTGTTTTTACCTTTCTGAAAGTTGTTGACAATTTTGTCTAAAAAATATGATGTGTTACATTCACATGACTTTCTCTACTCTTGTACAAACTATTTTTACAAACGCTTATTCTCCATATGCTTCATGTTATCGAGATGTTAATCTTATTGCTAATTTTCTTGTAGGTGCAAGGGGAATATGGTAGGCTTTAAGCGATAGTCAAATATTTTAAGAGCTGGTTGCTATGTGGCGCATTCCATTCTCTTTGCATGTGCAGGACATAAAAAAATCTGATGTGTTACACTCACATGACTTTCTCTACTCTTGTACAAACTATTTATACAAACGCTTATTCTCCATCTACTTCATGTTAATCGAGATAAATATTTGCAGACTCTATCTTATTGCTAATTTTCTTGTAGATGTAAGGGGAATATATATTTACAAGGGCAAAATAGAAATACAGTAGCCTTTAAGCACATACATATCTCTTAATAGCTGGTTGCTAGGTGCAGCACCATTCCGTTTGCCACAGATTATAACTCTTTGCATATCCAAGACAAAAAAATGAATAACGAATTCCCATTTGAGAAAATAGGTATTGAAAACTTTAAGGGAATAACAATTAATATCTCGAAAATGGTTCACTCAACAACAAAAATGTATATGACATAAATTGTGTATTTTAACGCGATCTACATTTTTTGTGTAGTAAAAGTTTGTCTATCTCTTATGGTTTACCAGTTATGCAAAAGTCGTTCACAATGAAGAATGCTTTTGGAGAGATTCCCAGAAAATTCAAGATATACATTTTATTTGTCATGAAAATATCTTAAACATATGATATTTTAATCAAAATCGTTAGAGCCATTTTGAGAAAATTAAAATATTTGAAAAATGTTCCATGTAAAGGGTAATCTGGGGTGGAGGATTTTCTTGAAAACCTTCGTGTTGCATCTCTGGAAGATACTGAACCTAAATACCAAGTTTGGTGTTTATCCGACTGTTCGTTTCTGAGTTATGCTGTTCACAGACAGACACACACGGACATGTTTCCAAAATAGCTTTTTTGGATTCAGGGGGTCTCAAAACATGTATTTCCGGTGAAATCTCGGTATCGAATTTTTGGGTGGAATACAATACTTCCCCTAATTACTATACGTAGTAGAGAAAGTAATAACATATGTTTAAGATATTTTCATGGATAACTAAATGTATATTTTGAAGTCCTCTTCATTCTGAATGACTTTGTGTAATTGGTAAACCTTAAGATGGGACCTCGATATTTTCGATACTCAGTGTTATTGAAGTATGTCTAATATTTTGAGATAAACCTTTGATGCTTTTAAATTTTTAAGTTTTGAATTGTTGAAAGTTGTTGCGTTTAACTTCATGCTAGATAAGGAATGAAAGGAGTACAGAGTTCACGTTATGTCCTAGCACGTGTCACCAAAGAGTTTCTGGACTATAGTTATTGATAGACCTTGACTTCATTTCTTTTAGGTGAATCAGTCAACATTCCATAGACTCTAGTGTCTCAATGAAAACATGTAGAACAATGGGGGTGGAGTACAGGTACTCATGTAACGTGCAGCGTTAACTGAGTTGTGAACGAAGCGGATTTATCTGATGCACTGTCTGTCTGTCTGTCTGTAAACATCATAACTCAGAAACGAACAGTCGGATAAACACAAAACTTGGTATTTAGGTTCAGTATCTTCCAGGGATGCGACACGAAGGTTTTCATGAAAATCCCCACACCCCAGATTACCCTTTACATGGAACATTTTTCGAAAACTTCAATTTTCTCAAAAATGGCTCTAACGATGTTGATTAAAATATCAGATGTTTAAGATATTTTCATGACAAATGATATGTATAGCTCGAATTTTCTGGGAATGTCTCCAAAAGTATTCTTCATTGTGAACGACTTTCGCATATCCGGTAAACCATAAGAGCTAGACAAACGTTTAGCACACAAAAATGTAGATCGCGTTAAAATACACAATTTACGTCATATAAACATTTTTGTTGAGTGAACCATTTTCGAGATATTGCTTGTTATTCCCTTAAATTTTCCAATACTTATACTTTTTCTCAAATGGGAATTCGTTGTTCATTTTTTGTCCTGATAATTGATAGAGAATGGAATACTCCACATAGCAACCACCTCTTAAAATATTTGACTATCGCTTAAAGCCTACCATATTCCCCTTGCATCTACAAGAAAATTAGCAATAAGAATAACATCTCGATATCTCGATTAGCATGAAGCATATGGAGAATAAGTGTTTGTAAAATTAGTTTGTACAAGAGTAGAGAAAGTCATGTGAGTGTAACACATCAGATGTTTTTTTTATTTCTTCTTAGGCTCCCTTATTTACCCAGTTTATGATTATGTGTTTTGCTGTTTACTTTATCGCTTATTACCGCAATTACACACACAACACACACACGAACACCCATGCCCATGGCGGGACTCGAACTCGCGACCCTCAGCTTGGCGGAGCGCCGAAGCTACATGAACCAGGATCACGGCTGCGAGGGCCGGCGTGAATTGGTTGAAACAGAAGTTTCCTGCATTGCCAAGGCTGAGACACCACTCGAGTGCCCCACTCTTGCCGCTTCCCTTGCATACATTAAGACACATTTTTGTTTTATACCAGAAGCTACTCTCCGGTTGGAAAGTACAACTTTGCTACTGAAAGATGCTATAGATATCGTTGGCAATGTTTCCAGTAAAGAAATACCTGGACCAGTGGGAGTTGCGTGTTCTTCGAAGTTGCAGAAGATTCTTCAACGAAATCCTGCTTTTGAAGATATGAAAATCATCAATTCAGTATTGTAGGGAGAAAAGTATACAGGGGAACTACCCCTAGAACCTGCTGCACTGGCATCTATGTTCTACGCCCCAATGACGTCATGTTCCGTTGAAAGAAGCTTTCCTTCATACAGAACGTGTTACTGATAACAAGAAATCGTTTACGCCAGAAAATTTGAGAATGTATGTATCTACTGCAATGCCAAAAAATAAATCTTATAACTAAGTACTAGAAAAGCAAAATTATTGATACCTGTATTGATCCACGAAGCAAAACATTAAAAACCTATTCTAATCAAGAAAAACCTAAAAGAAAACCTATTTTAAGCATATAACAAGCCTAAAATGAAGTTTTACCCCACCTAAAATTCCGGCCCCTAGTCATTACAGACACCAGATTTATGTTGGGAGGCATAGGTTTCCTTGGAAACGAATTCATATGTTGGAATTCTAAATGCCATTCTGTGTAAAATCATCGGGAAGAACTTAAAATACACATGATCTTGCAAAAATAAATATATTGGGAAGTGAATGTTGAATAGTGTTAAAAGTTTGCTCTTACTATACGGCACCACAGGCGGTGACACTGGTGATACATAACATTAATTGAAAATTAATTGGGAAGGAAACGTTGGAGGTCTAGGGTACCTCCCCGGCATTTGTCGGAGAAGTCAGTCAGGGAAGATGATCCTGGCCGGGATTTGAACCTCAGACCTCCTGTTCACGAGTCGGTGTCTTAATGACCTCGGTTACCCGTGTCGATAGAGAGGTAGGGTTTAACAAAATTCACAACAATGTTGATGTTGTATAGTCAAATTTGTGAGCATTATGTGGAAATACATTGTATTTGTATTTTGGCGGTATGCTCAGCATTTAGATTAGAGACGCAATAGTCAAAATATAGCGATAAAAACAGTAGAGAGCTTAACATTGGACTATTATGTAAAATCGAAAGTTAACAGTGGACAATTAGGTATAGTTTTACGGTTGGCATAGATACACACACTGGGGATACGTTTGCAAATAGAGAACACTGGAAAGTAAAGGTTAATTCTAGTTTTGGTGTCACGGGCACAAAGTGTGCTTGCATTTCCCAACTTGATAATTTCCTTCCACGTAATGGAAGCAAACCTAACCTCAAAACGCAATAACAGCAGGCCTTGCCCAGCAATATCCGCTGCTGTTTAAAATTTTAGTTTCTTTTGCGGCAGGTTTTTGTTTTGTGTAACGAGCGCGATATTATGACCGCGATTTCAGAAGGCCGTGGTATCGGAATGTCGCTATAGAGGATATGGCCCTGGGGTCATCATCTGCCCTGGCGCTCCGGATCGATACAGTGCGGGCGGGCTGCTGGCGGGGAGCGGGGGGCTCTTAAATAATATACAGCAAATACAGGCAAAACAAAGGCACACACACACACACACACTCACGTTCGTTTAAAAGGAAACTGTTGAAGCCAGACTAAAATAAGAACGACGCGGTGAGGTTCAAGTATCTTGGTGCAGTAATGAACTCTTGTGTGACACAGACTGGCTTATCTCATGGCAAAATGTTCTCAGTTGACACTATCTCTGGATCCAGTTCCCAACGGGCGCAACTTAGCATCACTGGGTGTTTGACGTAAAGATACCTGGTACTTATTTACGTCACTGGTGAAGAAAATGATGCGTTCCTTCACTAGTGACATGTTCACGAGCTTGGGATTTCTTTACCAGTAAGGCAATCACATTTCCTTGGTAGTTACGTAATACACTCTTTTCAATCATTGTGTTTTTTTATCCACTTCTCCTTCGTGCTGACAAGCTAAAAAGTTGAATTTCCTGTATTCAGTGCTGGTAACATAACCTACCTGCCTATTTGGTCCATTTTACTACACAGTGAGGCAGATTAAACACTTAAATAATATCAGTCTAATTATATAATATTAAAAATCTAATGTGTTACATTCGCATGACTTTCCCTACTCTTGAAAAAATATTTTTACAAACGCTTATTCTCCATATGCTTCATGTTAATCGAGATGTTAATCTTATTGCTAATTTTCTTGTAGATGCAAGGGGAATTGCTAGGCTTTAAGCGATAATAAAATCTTTTAAGAGCTGGTTTCTATGTGGCGCATTCCATTCTCTTTGCATGTCCAGGACATAAAAAAATGAATAACGAATTCCCATTTGAGAAAAAGTATTGCAAAATTTAAGGGAATAACAAGCAATATCTCGAAAATGGTTCACTCAACAAAAAAGTATATAACGTAAATTGTGTATTTTAACGCCTTCTACATTTTTTGTGTAGTAAAAGTTTGTCTATCTCTTATGGTTTACCAGTTATGCAAAAGTCGTTCACAATGAAGAATATTTTTGGAGACATTCCCAGAAAATTCAAGATATACATTTTATTTATCATGAAAATATCTTGAATTTATGATATTTTAACCAAAATCGTTAGAGCCATTTCTGAGAAAATTAAAATTTTCGAACAAAGTTCCATGTAAAGGGTAATCTGGGGTGGCGGGATTTTCTTGAAAACCTTCGTGTTGTATCTCTGGAAGATACTGAACCTAAATACCAAGTTTAGTGTTTATACGACTATTCGTTTCGGAATTATGCTGTTCACAGACACACACACACACGGACATGTTTCCAAAAATGCTTTTTTTGGATTCAGGGTGGCTTAAAACATATATTTCCGGTTAAATATTGGTATTGAATTTTTGGGTGGAATATAAAACTTCCCCTATTTACTATAGGTAGTAGAGAAAGTAAAAATATAATAACAGACCACCTTAAAGCAATATGTGAATAATAATATATAAAATGTATGTAACAGTCATTGTATTATGTTTATATTATTATGTACATTTATAGTAATGTTTTGTGAATGTATTACGTAGTTTAATAATGTAGGAGCTGTGAGAATAGAAGCCGAAAGTTGGTAACAATGAGATAACAATGAGACTAAAATAAATTATGAAGTTTAGTAATGCTACTAATAATTCTTGGAACAATAATGTATTATTTAAAACAGTTTATAAATAGCCAATCAAAAACTAGAAATATAGTCAATGTACGAATTTAGGTGGTAGACGCCAGAGGCTACAAGGCAGCGTGCCCGAGCAGTTCAATTTTATACGTATTTAGTGTGAGACAGAAATAGTTCATTAAGGCGAGAATAATATAAAGTTTACATGTTAAAAAGCACAAATAACAATAATCTCAAAGCTCTATAGTAGGATATATCGGTGAAGTGTTACTTAATCGTGTGAAGGATTAATAAAAGGAGTGAAGTAAAAAAATTATGATTTGTGTAAGCCTTCATTCTTTAGCCGTACTACTCCTGCTAAGAGATACGTGTTCTAAAAACAAATACTGACGCAGCCAAGGCATACATATATATTTAAATAAAACATTAAAATACAAAGGTGATTTTTTTAAAGGCCACCGGAAAGTAAACGTGGGGCGAAGGCCACCGGAAACTTTGTACCGTACGTGGGGCATTAACCCTCTCAAGTTTGGCTCCCCAACAGTGGGGCTACAACCTTCTCAACAGGTATGCATGAACTATATTAAATTCTCTAACTTGTCATATATTTATTATTGCAGACATGGAATATATTCATATATGATGGATGAGTTTTACCATTTAAATTTTACGGGATCTTTATTTGTTAATATTTACTTACGATTTAATTCATGGAGTTGCAAATAATTGATCTTTTAAGCTCAACAACAAGTCGTGGATAATGGATTATCACTTTGCCACCAAGATTAATGTTGTTGACCTTGATACTGGAATCAACATGTTTATCACCTCCTAGTAACTAATTTTATTTTCGCGTAAGTACGAGGGCTGATCAATAAAGACTGAGATTGATTTTTTCCTGTAGCTTTCTTGAGAGTTTCCTGTCTCTACCATGAATATTTGAAAAGAGTGGGGTTTCATGTATAATGTCCATAGACGGCAGCACTCTCGTATCAGTAGGTTGGTAGTAATGCTGTATATTGTTGACCCTAGTTGAATTTCGCATACCACAAAATGAAGGTGACACAAGAGGAGCAATAAAATTTTGTTTTCGTTTAAATCATACAGCCTCTGAAACTTTGGAAAAGCTGAAGCAAGCATACGGTGAAGATGCACTATCTCGTGCAACAGTGTTTAGGTGGTTCAAAGACTTCAAAGTAGAGCGAGTCCTCTGCGCTAAGCAAGGTGGGCCTGGTGCTTCGGCTTTTGCTATGACTGAAGTCAACATCAACATAGCTGCTGTGATTGTTGTTCCCACTCACACCACTGTTACAGCAGCGTACTACACGTCAGTATTGGCTACACCGAGGAAGCACATTGCAAGGAAACATCCAGAACTTATCACAACAACGTGCGGCCTCACGTTGCAAATCAAGTCCAGGAATCTTTGGCTAAATTCAACATTACCTGTGTGCCGCATCTGCCTTATAGCCCCAATCTTGTCCCCTGTGATTTCTTTTTATTCCCAAAACTAAAGGCAAAGCTCCGGGGCATTCGATTTGAGAGCACTGAAGCAGTGGTGAAGAAAAGTGAGGCGATTCTCAAAGACCTGACAAAGAATGGCATGTACCATGTGTTCGAGGACTGGCAGAGACGGTATAGAAAGTGCATTCAAGTAGGAGAGGACTACTTTGAAAAAGACCACATCAACATTGAAATGGAGGAATAAATATCTGTGAAAAAGAATTAGTCTCAGTCTCTATTGATCAGCCCTCGTACAATTTCTGTTACTAATACTCTGAAACTAATGTGTACACATGCGTTAAATGTATTGGAGAATCTTGGTAACAGAAAATACTCGACTTCGCTTCTTCCTGTCAAACTCCATCATAATATACTATGTTGAGTGTTGGCATTTTTACTTTCTCTACTACGTATAGTAAGCAGGGGAAGTATTGTATTCCACCCAAAGATTCTATATCGAGATTTCACCGGAAATACATGTTTTGAGACCCCCTGAATCCACAAAAAGCATTTTTGGAAACATGCCCGTGTGTATGTCTGTGAAAAGCACAACTCAGAAACGAACAGTCGGATAAACACCAAACTTGGTATTTAGGTTCAGTATCTTCCAGAGATGTGACACAAAGGTTTTCAAGAAAATACCTCACCCCTGATTACCCTTTACATAGAACATTTTTCGAAATTTTTAATTTTCTCAAAAATGGCTCAAACGATTTTGATTAAAATACCATATGTTTAAGATACTTTCATGACAAATGAAATGTATATCTCGAATTTTCTGGGAATGTCTCCCAAAGTATTCTTCATTGTGAACGACTTTTGGATAACTGATAAACCATAAGAGATAGACAAAAGTTTACTACACAAAAAATGTAGATCGCGTTAAAATACAGAATTTATGTCATAAACATTTTTTTTGTTGAGTGAACCATTTCGAGATATTGCTTGTTATTCCCTTAAATTTTCCAATACTTTTTCTCAAATGGACATAGAAAGAGAATGGAATGCTCTACATAGCAACCAGCTCTTAAAAGATTTGATTATCGCTTAAAGCCTACCAATTCCCCTTGCACCTACAAGAAAATTAGCAATAAGATTAACATCTCGATTAACATGAAACATATGGAGAATAAGCTTTTGTAAAAATAGTTTGTACAACAGTAGAGAAAGTCATGTGAGTGTAACACATTTTTCCTGTACTTAACCAGCCATCATGACATGCCTGGGAAGTCGGTGTTGCCGCATACATTGCAGCCTCTTAACTTACACACCTCTTTAACGGTTTTTTGCAGCCTAGAAGCATTTCTCGTATCACAACCATATGATTTTATTATTATAAGCATAGAATATAGTCATCGTTTTATTTACTTTTTTATAACTTTAGTTTATCCTCTGTCTTTTCTCACGTTTTTGTTTCTGAATACACACTTAATTCGTGCATCATGTTGATTTTCACATTAACATACCAGGCGAAACTGCCGGAATGACCTCCTTCATTTCGATCCGCTCAACTAACCACCTTTTACTTTCTTCACTACGTATACTATGTAGGGGAAGTACTGTATTCCAAATCAGAAATTCGATGTCGATATTTCACCGGAAATGTATGTTTTGACACCCTGAACCAAAAAAAAAGTGTGTCTGTGAACAGCATAATTCAAAAACCACAAGTCTGTTGAACACCAAACTTGGTATTTAAGTTCAGCAGTTTTCAAGGCCCCCACCCCAAAACTACCCTTTACATGGAACATTTTACGAAATTTTTATTTTCTCAAAAATGGCTTTAAAACGATTTTCATTAAACACCGTATACTAAAGATATTTAGATAACAAATAAGATGTATATTTAGAATTTTCTGGAAACAGCCTGTGAACTCCTGTTCATTCGGAAGGAATTTTATATAATCTTGCATAGATGGTAAACGTTAAGCGATAGACGAAAACGTACTATACGAACAATGTAGATCTCTTTAAAACCCACAATTTATTTCAAGTAACTTTTTGTGGCATCAGCCATTTCTGAGATATCCGTTATTAATGGTTGAAATTGTTCAATACCTTGTCATTCCTTTAAAGTCCTGTCGACATTCAGTTGTTTCCCGCGATGTCATGTGAGGCAGTATTTTTAACACTTAAATGATTTCAGTGACATTATTAATATATAAATGCAATAACAGCCCGCCATAAAGCAATATTTGTATGTAACAATATATAAAAAGTGTATATTACAGTCATTGTATATGTTTATATTATTGTATCTTATGTGAATATATTACGCAATTTAATAATGTAGGAGCTGTGAGAATAATAGGTTAAAAGTTGCTAACAATGAGGTAACAATGAAGTAACCTTGAGGCAATAATGAATTAGAAAGTTTAAATGCGACAAGTCATTATTGGAGCAACAATAATGTAAATTTTGAGACAGTTTAAAAATAGCCAATCAACAACTAGAAAAAGCTTTAGTTAAATAAAGGTATTCTATTGGATTAGGAATAGCCAATCAGAGACTTGAAATACAGAAATTTACAAGTTTAGGCAGTTGAAATCAGTTCAGTTGGTTGCAGACAGCGTTACTAACCAGACGCAAAAAGGTCCTCGAGAGATATAATACGTATTCGTGTGAGACGAAAAATAGTTTACGTATTAAAAATTGCAAGTATTTAATAAAAACATCTCACAGCTCTCTATATCAGTGAAGTGTTATTTAAATCGTATCAAGCATTAATATAACGAGTGAAGTAAAATTATAATCTGTGTAAGCCTACATTCTTGTTGCATCACAACCCTGCAAAGAGAAACATGTCTCTAACAATAATACTGACGCAGCCGAGGCAAACATGCATATATCATATTTAAAGAAACCGTCAAATTACAAAGTTAATATTTTTAAACTTGGGGCGAAGGCTACCGGAAACTTTTACCATACGTGGGGTTGCAACTACTTCAAGTGTTCGGCTCCCCAACAATTGAATTAACAATACAACTCCTTCAATACAATCTTCTCAAATTGCGTCCATACGTGGAGCTAAATAAATATCTCAAATTGACACCCAAAGCGTGATGCAAGTAAAAATACTTTCTGACATGGAAAACATGGAATTTTAAGGCTAGCTTATAGCGTTCAGTTCTTAAACATCTGACTATCGCTGTTCCCTTTGTATCTGTAACAAAATATGTAATGTAGCTATTTCTGTAAAGGTTTATCTCGAATAAAATGAAGCCGATAGGAAAATAAGCTTTCGTAAGAATATTTGTATACACGGTGGACAATTTAATTTGAGACTGTACAATATCTCCAAAACTAAGCGTTGAAAGAAATTTGTTTAATAAAAGTTGGTTAATGTTATGGTCGGAAAGTAAATGCCATTAGTCGTGTTTTGCTTGGAGGGCGTTGTGATAGTCATTTTAGGGTAAATTTAATTTTTTTAAGTGGGAACCTACAATTAGAGTCAATTTAAGTTGACCCTAAAATGAACATCATAACGTCCTCCAAATAAAACACGACAAATGACATTTACTTTCCCCCACAATATCAAGCAACTTTTATTAAAGGCATTTATTTCTACAACCTTTAGTTTTGGAGGTGTTATACAGTCTCAGCTTAAATGGTGCACCCTATATAATCTTATACTTTGTTAATACTTCCATACAGCAAAGAGAATTAAACGAAGGAGCGTCTTATATAATGTTATACTTTGTTAATATTTCCATACACCAGAGAGAATTAAACGAAGGAGCTCTTATATAATGTTATACTTTGTTAATATTTCCATACACCAGAGAGAATAAACAAGGGAACACCTTATATAATGTTATACTCTGTTAGTGTTTGCATTTACCAGAGAGAATAAACAAGGGAACACCTTATATAATGTTATACGCTGTTAATATTTCCATACACCATGGAGAAGTGAACGAAGGCGCATCTTATATAATGTTATACTCTGTTAGTATTTCCATACACCAGAGAGAATAAACAAGGGAACACCTTATATAATGCTATACTCTGTCATTATTTCAATACACCAGAGAGAAATAAACAAAGGAACATCTTGTAGGATGCTATACTTTATTAATATTTCCATACACCGAGAGAAGTAAACGATAGTCTTAGCAACGGTCTCAAATGCCGTGTAAGAACATCCCTAGAGAATTACTTAAGTTCGACTTGGAGAAAGTGTGCGTCGCCTGTCGTTACAAAATAAAGTAAGTGAAGACATTCAATTCCAGGCTGTCACTAGAGACCCTTAAGTGAATTTATTAAGAACGGCATAAAATTCCAAAGTGAAGTGAAAAGAAACCGGCTCCTTGGGACTGACTGGAGGAGGAAGAAGAAGATGGATCGGCATTGTTTTCACGTCAAGAGCTTGTCTTTCTGTGAAATAAAGCCTTTCGTACACCGGCTGGATCAGACAACTGCCCGACAGAAATTGATTACACCTGTGACTGACGTTCTCTTGTTTTACTGTCGGATTTATTAGACGTTTAATATTAATTACTGTTGCTTTATTAATACTTGTGAAGTGACGCTCTTAATCCCAAGGTAACAAAGTGGAATATCTCGCATCTTTTTGTTCTTACCAAAGTAAGCTTACTAGAGAGAAGATATTAGCGTCATTTTGTCTGTCCTACCCAGTGGCAGCTGCTGCACAAGAGTGCAAGAGCACGTGAAGTCCATAACGTCTGCCACCTTGCGGATTTATTGGTTATTACTAGGGTCCTGATTTTAGGTGGAATAAACTTTCATTTTAGGTTTCTTATATGCTTAAAATAGGTTTTTTTTTAGGATTTTCTTCATTAAAATAGTTCGTGGATCAATACAGGTATCAATAATTTTGCTTTTCTGGTACTTAGTTTTAAGATTTATTTTTTGGCATTGCAGTAGATACATATATTCTCAAATTTTCTGGCGTAAACAATTTCCTATTATCACGTAACACGTTTTTGTATGAAGAAAAGGTTCTTTCAACCGAACATGACGTCATTGGAGCGTAGAACATGCAGGCCAGTGTAGCAGGTTCTAGGGGTAGTTCTCCTGTATACTTTTCTCCCTATAATACTGAATTGATGATTTTCATATCTTCAAAACCAGGATTTCGTTGAAGAATCTTCTGCAACCTCGAAGAACACGCAACTTCCACTGGTCCAGGTATTTCTTTACTGGAAACATTGACAATCATATCTAGAGCATCTTTCAGTGGTAAAGTTGTACTTTCCAACCGGAGAGTAGCTTATGGTATAAAACAAAAATGTGTCTTAATGTATGCAAGGGAAGTGGCAAGAGTGGGGTACTCGAGTGATTTCTTAGCCTTGGCAATGCAAGAAGCTTCTGTTTCATCCAATTAATTGACGACATTTTTAACGTCTTTTAAATGCTCGGCTTAATAAATGGCAGCAGACAGCCAAGTCCTGACCTTCTATCAGCTGCATCCAGGTGCCACCACGTCACATGTGCTGCGTTTAAGTATAGTAACTTGAACTATCTACTAACTATAAATGCTGGAAAGAATTTTACATTCTTCATTTCAAGAAAGAAAACAGCTATTTAGGATATTTTAGGTGTCAACCCCTCATTTAGGTTTTTTTAGGTGTAATGAAATTCGCATATTCTGCTCCAGGAAGTGTGAAACAAATATATATCTTGAAATGTGTTAACTAAATAGCGAGGAAAAATATAGGCTAAAACCTAAAAATCCGGGCCATAGCTATAACTTTCTCTACCACGTACATAGTAAGTAGAGAAAGTATTGCATTCCATCCAAAAACTCTATTCCGAGATTTCACAGGAAATATAGGTTTTAAGTCCCTTGAATAAAAAAAAGCATTTTTAGAAAAAGGCGTGTTTGTCTGTCTGTGAACAGCATAGCTAAAAATGATAAGTCGGATAAATACGAAACTTGGTATTTAGATACAGTATCTTTCAAAGATTTGACACGAACATTTTCAAGAGAAACTCCCCCAAACCACCCTTTACATGGAAGACTCTTAGAAATTTTTTATTTTCCAACAACTGATGCTAACGATTTTGATTAAAGTACCATATAGTAATGATGTTTACATCACAAATAAAATGTATATATTGAACACTTCATTTAGAAGAAATTTTATATAAACATGTATATCTGATAAAATTACTCAATATTTATTGATGTTATAGAACTGCATCACGAGCAGTTATTAACATAAGTCAATGATACAATAAAAGTGATAAAATGAATGAGTAAAACAGAAGCTAAAAATACAAAAATATAAAACAGGACACTTTAAAATGCAATGTCAGTATTGGCTTGAAAAAAAATGCATTAAGACTATAAAATGGGTTAACAGCAAGCCAAACGTTTAAAGCAACTTTAAATCTATCTAGGCTAGCTCAATGGGCAACTCTTGGTAATCTGTTAAACATATTGGTGCCGATATTATTACACCATTTCTTGGATTTAGTCAACCTTACATTGTGTGTGGCAATAAAATAATTATTTCTAGTACAATGTTCATATTGCTGATGATGAAATAGGTACATGATTATTCAAGTTAGTCGTAATAATTACTAAACAATTGTAGATAAATAGATAAGGTATCTTTATTGGTTTCAAATCATTGAAGTTATTACGCAAGTATGTAGTGTATGGGTCATTGGCCGTACATGTATATTTAAGATACAAGATAAGGTGGCAAAATAAACAAAGAAAACAAAAACAAAACAAAAAGAACAAGAAAAAGGAAAATAGAGATAAATTACCTTTGTCTAAGTGAACAAATTTGACCTAGCTTCGCGCACTTTAGCCAAAAAATTGCCCATGTTTTGCCAGTTCCTCTGGTAGCCAGTAGCTCCCAACATGCCAATCTCTTTCTTGAGGGAATTAAACATTTTTCGTTGAGTTTAATCGTTCGCTGATTCTCCCACTGTGCACATTCCACCAAAATATGTACCCAGTCCTCATCCAAATCGTAGAATGGGCAGATTCTCCTGCCAGAATCGTCAGTCATTTTCTGTGCCCTCCAGCCCCCAGTCTAAACCATGCCATTCCTGATCTTTCCTTTCTTCCTAAGTTAAGTATATATGCCTCTTTACCCCAATTCAACTTTAGAAGGTTTAATTTTACAATCCGATTCTGTTGGTTGATGTCTCTTAGTCTTCTTTTAACACCTTTCCATATGTTTTTGTCATTTGTTTCAGCTCTTTGCCATACTGATCCCATTCCTATTCTCGTCAAACCCCTTTCGAAATCAGCTGCCCAAAACTTAGGAGACAGGTTTTCTCACTGGTATTTATAACATTTGGATCGTAGTGTGGAGTTATCCCCCTGCACCAGCCTAAACAGTACTTCACTGCTCTTATTTTACAGTGTATTGTGTCTTCATAACATCCCACCTCACTCAATATCCCCGAATTTGATGTTCCTTGTGAAACTCCAAGAACTCTTTTCCAAAATGCTACCTCTGTTTTATTTACATGCTCTGCTCTTTCCCATCCCCAGATTTCACTTCTGTATAACAAAATCGACCTTATCATAGAGTTATACATCTTTTCTAATGTATCTACAGGTATATTGTGAGGATTTTAAAATATTTAAATATAGATCGAGAATGGGCATCAAACGCTGAACCAGATATAATTCCTAAGGTATTTTTCTGCAGAGTTAATACTTTGTTTATATTGGCATTAATATCTCAAGTATGGATACCATAAGAAATTATGCAATAAAAGAAAGCGTATTAAGTTTGCCTAAGATGGTGTCTGGGAATATGATTTTTCAAATTACTCAATGAAAATAGTACGCGAGACAACCTTTTGCAAACATAGGAAATGTGATCAGCCCAGGTAAGCTTGGAATCCAAAACAAGGCCCAATAGTTTAACTTCAGAGAACATATAAGAAGTTTGCTTAAGTGTAAAATACGATACACTTTGGGTTTTTTCAGTAAACATTAAGTGATAGATGAAAACATACTACACAAAAACTGTAGATCTGTTTGAAATACATAATTTATTTCAAATAAGTTTTTTGTGGCATAAGCAATTTCTGAGGTATCCGTTATTAAAAATTCTAATTGTTCATTTCTTGGCCAATCTCTTAACTCCTGTCAACATTCACTTGTTTCTCGCAAATGCATGGAAACAGTATGGAATTTTAAAGCAGTTCTTATTCAGTTCTTAAACGTTTGACTATCGTTGTTCACTATGTATCTATAATGAAATGTGTAATGTAGCTATTTCTGTAAAGATTTAACTCAATTAAAATGAAGTAGATAGGAAAATAAACTTTCGTGAGAATAATTTGTATACCCACTAATAAGCGATAGTGGGTAGGAAAAGTCATGTGAATGTAACACCTAAAAATTTTATTTGTATAGTTTTTATGACTATTGTATAGCAATCTGTACGCTCAATGACGTGTATATGAATTAAATTAAAATTAGAAGATGATATAACTAAATTTCCGCCAGTTTCTTCATATATTCAAACTGATAAAGAGAAGCTGTGATTTGGCAAAATGAATGAGTCTTTAAACTGGATATGTCATTGATAGACGAATGAAAGTATCCAAAGTCCAGAGTTGGATACTCAAGTCAATTTAGCGTGAATTTCTTCGAAAGCAAACGCCAATTGCAGTATGTAAGTTCTTTATAAAAACAACTAGAGCCATCTATTAGGTCCTCCCCACCTCAAAAAAAGAAAGTTGAAAGTTTAACCACCTACAGATGCCGCGATGAGACCAGCAATAAATAACCAGCAAAAAAGAACAACAAATCATTGCGCGTCGGGCACATAAAAGTTTGTAACTGCGCAGTAAACACACGTAGTGCATGACTTCTGCTATAGGGATACGCTGAAAGCCTCTAACATTTTACAACAATAGTAATATTTTCCAACTTTGTGTAAGATTTATTTGTAGGGTTATAATAAAAGTATTACTTTCAGATGCTACCATGTGTTGTGCCTGTAAAAAATATGAACACCGTTTTACGACTAACAACAAACACTTAGCGTTGGGAAATGGTCCATCAGTTATGTTAATTGGAACTTCTGAGAACAAAGAAATACTGTAACAATAAATAAATCAAGATTACGTGAAACTTTAGCAAGAATGTTTCATTCAGCTTACTGTTTCATGTTTACTATTTCATTCAGTAAATTGAAACGAATGAGGTGAAAGTAGCATGCAGAAAGCAAGAGAAAACATTGGTGTAAGTTATAATAAGTCTTTTTCATGACTTTTCCCATATACTATAATAGTTATATTTCACAACTGGGTACTTAAGTTAATTTTGCAACGAGTTTCCTACAGTATTTTATCTATGTTTCTCTGTTTAACCAAACGTGTGTGTAGCATGCAATTCTATGACGTAATTTTGTTATTTATACATTATTTTGCTTTGTAATAAAAGGTTGTACCGAACGGATGATTAACTGGTAACGTTTGTGGCCCGCATTCGGAAGGTCCCGAATTCAAATCCCCCAAATTGGGCCGGACAATCTGACTGGGTTCCTTTGGTGGTGGTGCCAAGGTAAATACTGGATTGGATTTTTATACCACGATCCAAAGTTCCACCTTAAATCTAAAACAATAGTAAAAATCTGATGTGTTACACTCACATGAGTTTCTCTACTCTTGTAAAACTATTTTTACAAACGCTTATTCTCCATATGCTTCATGTTAATCGAGATGTTAATCTTATTGCTAATTTTCTTGTAGATGCAAGGGGAATTGCTAGGCTTTAAGCGATAGTCAAATATTTTAAGAGCTGGTTGCTATGTGGAGCATTCCATTCTCTTTGCATTACCAGGACAAAAAAAAGAATAACGAATTCCCATTTGAGAAAATGTATAAGTATTGGAAAATTTAAGGGAATAACAAGCAATATCTCGAAAATGGTTCACTCAATAAAAGAAATGTATATGACATAAATTGTGTATTTTAACCCGATCTACAGTTTTTGTGTAATAAAATTTTGTCTATCTCTTATGGTTTACCAGTTATGCAAATGTCGTTCACAATGAAGAATAATTTTGGAGACATTCCCAGAAAATTCGAGATATACATTTCATTTGATGAAAATATCTTAAACATATGATATTTTAATCAAAATCGTTAGAGCTATTTTTGAGAAAATTAAAATTTTCGAAAAATGTTCCATGTAAAGGGTAATCTGAGGTGGGGGGATTTTCTTGAAAACCTTCCTGTCGCATCTCTGGTAGATACTAAACCTAAATACCAAGTTTGGTGTTTATCCTACTGTTCGTTTCTGAGTTATGCTGTTCACAGACACACACGGACATGTTTCCAAAATACTTTTTTTGGATTTAGGAGCCCTCAAAATATGTATTTCCGATGAAATCTCGGTATCGAATTTTTGGGTGGAATGCAATAATTTCCCTACTTACTATACGTAGTAGAGAAAGTAAAAATGAAAAAATAGATGGTAAAAGGAATGTTCTAAGGTTCTAACTGTTCAGAGGTACAGTTGTTGTACCTCTGTGGACAAGTGGCGAAGTAAGATGGTACGGTACAGAGATAAGACCTAGAATGTTAACTGTCCGCCACACACCAAGAAGTATCTCGTAACAGATCCGTTGCGATATGACCACGTTGTTAAAGCGACTAAAATGTAGATAAGTAATGTCGGTTTTTAAGCAAAACGTTATTTGGAACGTTTTCAGACAACAAATTAAACTACTCTTCAAAGTAGAGACCATAATATTCTAAGGTCTTTAGTCATTTTTCAGCGACGTTTATTATCCCGCGACGGTACCAGTCTGGTTTTTGATGCGAAGAATTCGGTGAGACCCGCTTTCATAGCTTCAAAGTTTCCGAAATTTCTTCCACGCAAGAAATGGGCCATGGATGAAACAGATGGTAATATAAAGGCACGAGATCAGGGCTGTATGCTGGGTATGGTGGCATTTAGACTCCTTCCAATTCCTGAATTTTTGTCAAGGTTGTTCGTGCAGTATGGGGTGTTGCATTGTCCTGCTGCAATTGAACTCTATTTCGGTTAACTATGCTGGGTATCTCCGTCTCAAACTGCCATGTACTCGTTACTATTGATGAGAATAAAGATCCGCATTGATTGCATGCCCATTTGGAACAAACCCCAGTGAAACCCCCTGTTTAACCTCCTCTTATGTAGGACTTATAGGCGGGTGCCTGGGGTCAGATGCCCATCGAGGAGCAGGCACTCATGGATCAGACAGAATATCCAGGATGGGTGATCAGCCCGATGCCTGGTATGGGAGGAAGGAAGTAGATGAAACGAAATGATGGTGAAATGGATGAAAGGAAAGATGATGATGGAGCAGTTGGTGGAATGAATGGCGGGGGAAACCGGAGAACCCGGAGAATGCCCACCCAGACGCCGCTTTGTCTACCACAAATCCCACATGCGGGTCCCTGGGATTAAACCCGGACCGCCTAGGTGAGAGGCGAGCGGTCTAACCACACGGCGCCACCCCCAGTGAATCACTGCTTCAAAATTCCACCAGCCACACGGCATTATTTTGGGGCCGGACTGATATCGTTAACGATGGCTTTAGCAGGTTGACGGGGACAGAGCCACTGTTTTGAGGCGTCAGGGTTGCGGTAATAGACTCATTTTTGATCACATGTGACAATTCTCCTTATAAATGTATCATCCATGGGATTACCGATAAGCTGACGACAGATATCCACTCTACGTTGAAACTGTTGAAGTGTCAATTCATGAGGTACAGGTCTACAGCTTCTGATTTTCCAAGCTTCTTAATTTGGCGATGTATTGTATCTTTTGATAGAACAAGTTCTTCTGACAGCCTCGAGTATTTTTTGTGGATTTTCGTCCAAACCTCTGCGTGTATTCTCAATATCCCGTAATGTAAGTCTTCCAGAACGTGGTAAACATTTAGTGTTTTCTTCTCCAGTGTTGAACCGTTGAAACCATCGTTGTGCCACACGCCCAATAACGACACCTTTTCCTTCCACTTCACATGTTCTTTTAGCAGCATCAGTTTTATAATCTTGTTTCCAGGAGGCTTTAGAAGGACTCTAATCTCAAACTTTTTAACTTCCATTTTGTGATCGTGTATTAACAAGCGACAACTGACACATTCTCGCAATATACGCAATAGTAGCCATGGCATCCTGTAAATAGCATTGGCGAACCAAAGAAAACAAATTCTATCTTATAAAACACCAAACTTAAAAACCGACTTTACTTATGAGACAACCTAATAATAGAGGGACAGAAAAAAGGTTGTGTTTTGTTTACTTTAATAAAATATAGTCATTTTAAAGGAGGCCATGCATCTTATTAAAAGCAACTGATCATGAGAGTGTTGCATAAAGATCTAAATAAGTAAATTGAGTTTTATTTATGGACGCTCCTTAACTGCTGTGGATCTTAGCGTCCCATTCTATATTGGGCGTGAAAGACCGGTAATTTGCTGAGAGGCCTCTTTATCAGGCTTGAGGTTCTTTTACGTGCCGTAAATCTACGACACAGGACCACCGCCATGTTAAGGACTTTTACGCCCGAAAAAAGTCCAACGCCCTCAGCCGGGTTTGAACCTCTGACCTCGGCAACTAGAGGTTAGTATGGCAACCATTACACCACGGAGGACGACTCATAAAGATCTGATGTGTGTTTCTTTCACATGAAATTCTCTATACTCAATCTTTTACAAGCTATTGTGACACAGCGGCTATGGCCATACACGTGATCAAAAGTATCCGGACACCTGGCTGAAAATGACGTACAAGTTCGTGGCGCCCTCCATCAGTAATGCTGGAAGTCAATATGGTCTTGGCCCATCCTTAGCCTTGATGACAGCGTTCACTCTCGCAGGCATACTTTCAATCAGGTGGTGGAAGGTTTATTGGGGAATGGCAGCCCATTCTTCACGGAGTGCGGAACTGAGGAGAGGTATCGATGTAGGTCGGTGAGGCCTGGTACGAAGTCGGCGTTCCAAAACATCCCAAAGGTGTTCTATAGGATTCAGGTCAGGACCCTGTGCAGCGCAGTCCATCACAGGGATGTTATTGTCGTGTAACCACTCGCCCACAGCCCGTGCAGTATGAACAGGTGCTCGATCGTGTTGAAAGATGCAATCGCCATCCCGGAATTGCTCTTCAACAGTGGGAAGCAAGAAGGTGCTTAAAAGATCAATGTAGGTCTGCGCTGTGATCGTGCCACGCAAAACACCAAGGGGTGCAAGCCCCCTCCAGGAAAAACACGACCACACCATAACACCACCACCTCCGAATTTCACTGCTGGCACTAGACACGCCGGCAGATGACGTTCACCGGACATTCGCCATACCCACACCCTATCATCAGATAGCCACATTGTGTACTGTGATTCGTCACTCCACACAACGTTTTCCCACTGTTCAATCGTGTAATGTTGACGCTCCTTACACCAAGCGAGGTGCAGTTAGGCATTTTCCTGCGTGATGTGTGGCTTATGAGCAGCCGCTCGACCATGGAATCCAAGGTTTCTCACCTCATACCTAACTTTCATAGTATTTGGAGTGGATCCTGATGCAGTTTGAAATTCCTGTTTGATGGTCTGGATAGATATCTTCCTATTCCTCTTTACGACCCTCTTCAAATGTCGGCGGTCTCTGTCAGTCAACAGATGAGGTCGGCCTGTACGCTTTTGTGCTGTCCCTTCACGTTTCCACTTCACTATCACATCAGAAACAGTGGACCTAGGGATGTTTAGGAGTGTGGAAATTTCGCGTACAGACTTCTGACACAAGTGACACCCAATCACCTGACCACGTTTGAAGTCCGTGAGTTCCACGGAGCGTCCCATTCTGCTGTTTCACGATGTTTAAGGGCTACTGAGGTCGTGGATAATGAACACCAGGCAGTAGGTGGCAGCATATGCACCTAGGATGAAAAACGTATGTTTGTTGGGGTGTCCGGATACTTTTGATCACATAGTGTAAATTATCGCGTGGAAGGCGTTGTAGCTTATCTATACTTCAGCGCAGACCGACTGGCCGGAAGGACAAATAAGTAGACGGAGAGCGCTCTCATTCAACATAAACACCAGAAGCGCTATCGAGAGATAACGAGATGCTTTCTTCTCTTCGCCTACCGCAAACATTCCAGAAAATCCCGCACATCTATGTAAGCGACTGTGCCCGTGTTAATTAGCGAATGGTTTCCGATATAACATAAGTACTGGTAACTCATTGCATTCTATGAATGAGGTTGTGACGAGAGCTGTGACATGCAGTAATTGTTGCGATTAGAGATCATGTGTTCGACGTCCTAGCGAGTGAAGCGCAAGGAATAAGCGTCTGCTTCGCGTGTTTCATAACGTGTTACGTCGCCAGAGGAAGAGAGAAACGTCAGTGAAAACTCAGGTGAATGACATTAGTTGAGGTAACAGTAAAAATTGAACTAAATCACATTAGAGAAGTGACAGTGAAAACTGAACGAAGTCAGTCTATTTTTACAGAAGCTAATGCAATTTTCCTTTATTTAGTTTTTGCCAATCAAGATTACACATTTTGTTGTAGACATAAGAAAGGTGCAGTTTAACTAAAGCAATAGATAAATTCTTTAAAAGCAGATCGCTATTTCATGGCTTTGAAATTTCGTGCTCTTTGAATGACGATTGGCGACTTACTACTGCAAGTATTTGAAAATTCCAACTAATAACAAAGAATATCTTGGAAATGGTTAAGGCCACAAGAAATATTTATTTGTCATAAATTGTGTCTTTTGACGAGATATACACTTTTGTGTAGGCAATTCTGACACGTGGAGTTTTCGTGCCTCTATTTCTTGTACCCATAATCTCCTTCATTGCCATCTGTTTCAGGGTTATAGGACCAGGCGACGGTGATCGGCGCGTTGCGGTTGATGTAGAGGTTTCTTCCCGCGCGTCAGTTAGGTCCTCTCCGAGTGGGCTTCACCAGAGGGAACCGCCGGGGTCTGGGTGGGCCCGGGCAGCGTCGGTTGTGTTCGAACTGGAAACGTTAGGGACCCCGTCCGTGCTTGTGTCCGTCGTTATCCTGGTTGACGTCGCCCTTCGGGTCTCTCCCCTCATAAATCCTTCCCGGGGGTCACATTAGAAGCAAAAACAGCCGTTGCGCCTTACTTGCGGTGCTCCTTTCGTTTAAATCTTTACCAGGGTTCTTAAAACGTGTATTTCTGGTGAAATCTTCGTATCGAATTTTTGGATGGAATGCAGTAGTTCGTCTTCTTATTATACGTAAGTAGTAGAGACAGTAACACATCCATCGACATTTCACACACATTTCCATGAAGGTACATTATCAGGGAATTTTTTCATGTTATTTTGAATATCACGGTATATTTACGAAATTACAATTTTAAGGAGCAAAGGTAAGTATTCTCCTTAAAAGTCTTCTAGATCTTATTAAAAATTGCAAGAAGTTTATGGGAGGAGGTAAAAAAGGTTAATAAAATCATCAATTTAGGTTTAAAAAGCTACATGCAAAGCCGAATAAGCCAGATAGTATAAATGTTGAGGCAGTATTTTTAACACTTAAATGATTTCAGTCTAATTATATAATATATAAATTCAATAAAAGCCCGCCTTAAAGGAATATGTGTATGTAGTAATTTGTAAAATGTGTGTAACAGTCATTGCAAATGCTTATATTATTGTAAGGTTCAATAATGTTATGTGAATGTATTACGTAATTTAATAATATAGGAGCTGTGAGAATAATAGGTTAAAGTTTGCTAGCAATGAGGTAACCTTGAGGCAATCATGAGTTTGAGAGTTTAAATGTTACTTGTGATTCTTGGAAGCAATAATGCAATTTTAGTAACAGTTTATAAAAATAGCCAAACAACAACCAGAAAAAGCTTTAGTTAAATGAAGGTATTCTATTGGATTAGGAATAGCCAATCAGAGACTTGAAATACAGAAATTTACAAGTTTTGGCGGTTGAAATCAATTCAGTTGGTTGCAGACAGCGTTACTAACCAGACGCAAAAAGTGTCCTCAAGAAAATTAATACGTATTCGTGTGAGACAAAAAAATAGTTTACGTGTTAAAAAGTGCAAGTAATTAATTAAAAGAATCTCACAGCTCTATATCAGAGAAGTGTTATTTAAATCGTATCAAGCATTAATAAAAGGAGTGAAGTAAAATTATAATCTGTGTAAGCCTACATTCTTCAGTCGCACCACAACCCTGCCAAGACATCCATGTCTCTAAAATAAACACTGACGCAGCCGAGACAAACATAAATATAATATTTAAAGAAACAGTAAAAAAATACAGAGTTAATATTTTTAAAAAATTGGAGCAAAGGCTACCGGGTTCTATACGTGTGGTTGCAACTACTTCAAGTGTTCGGCTCCCCAACAGTTGAACTATAATGCAACTCCTTCAATAAATAAATATCATCTTCATACTGACGCCCAAAGCGTGTTGCAAACAAGTTACAATACAAAATAACCTTTTTCAATGTAAGTATTTCGTTTGAGGACACCAAAAGGAAGAATAGTGAAGGGTGGGTTTGAAGAAGCGGGTAACTTATAGATAGAAACACTAGCATTTCATAGTGAAACGTAAAATAGGAATAGCTCTCTAATACGTTCTAACTTACAGATCCTTCGTTTGAACCGTGGCCGTGTTACGGGGTATTGCTTTCTCTGCCCTGCGCTGTTTCTAACCGGTTCTATTAGCCCTCAAATTTTCCTCCTCGCCTATGTCGGCTAATCATTTGACGCGAATTCTGTGCTGTACAGAGACCATGTGTTATAGCATTGTCTGGATGCATTTATTATTATTATTATTATTATTATTATTATTATTATTATTATTACTTTCTCTACTACGAATAGTAAGTCGGGGAAGTATTGTATTCCACCCAAAAATTCTTTGCGGAGATTTCACGAGAAACACATGTTTTGAAGCCCCATGAATAAAAAAAATTTAGAAAAAGGTCCGTGTATGTGACTGTCATTTTGTCTGTCTGTGTGTCTGCGTATGTGTGTTTGTGAACAACTCAAAAACAAAGGTCGGATAATTACCAAACTTAGTATTTAGGTTTAGTACCTTCCAGGGATGCGACACAAAGATTTTCAAGAATATTCCCTCACCCCAACTACCCTTTACATAGAACATTTTTCGAATTTTTTTATTTTATATAATATGCCTCTAATTATTTTGATTAAAATGTAATATATTAAAGATATTTACATGAAAAACTAATGTATGTCTTATTTTTCTGGACATAGGCTGTGAATTTCAATTCAGTTGGAAGAAATTTTATATAATTTTGTACAACTGCTAAACGTTAAGCGATAGAGAAACGTACTATTCAAAAAATGTAGATCTCTATAAAACACACAATTTACTTCAAATAAGTTTTTTTGTGGCATAAGTCATCTCTGAGATATACGTTATTAAAGGTTCGAATTGTTCATTATTTGGTCATGCTTTAAAGTCCTTTCAATATTCAGTTGTTTTTCGCGATTGCATTGAAACAGTATGGAATAAGACCAGCACATAGCCTCCAGTACTTAAACATTTGACTGCCGCTGTTCCCTTTGTATCTATAACGAATTGTGTAATGTAGCTATTTTTGCAAAGGTTTGTTCGGATTAAATGTAGTAGATAGAGAAACAAGCTTTAGTAAAAGTAGTTTGCATACGCACTAATGAGTGACAGAGGGCAGAGAAAGTCATGTGAATGTTTCACATTAGATATTTTTTATATATTCATACAATTATAGGTTTTGTAAATCATAGAAGTAAAGGCTTCCACATGTTGCTACGCGAAAGTTGCGATGTCAGAAACCATTCACCCTGAGCCAATGGTCGGGATTCTGCTGTCTCGCGGCTGGGCATTTCCCTGGGTTGTGACGCTTTGTTTAGCTGTACCAGGGTTTTAGGACTCGTGGTCGATTCTCTGGCAGATGCTCTCCGACTCCTTGTCGGTTGCCATTCCAAGAGTTCACGTGGGACAGAGTATTATTTTAAACAACACAATGTATCGAAGTCATCTTCTGCAACTCAGTCTTTTACTCATTTAAATAATTGTATACCTTAGCCTGCCAGGAGCATCTTAAATATCTCATTAAAAACTCTGTTGTCTCAGTTGGGTGTACTATGTAAGTATTTAGAACTACCTAGGTTCTATCCTCACCGCCCCCTCTCGTATGCCTTGCCAAGCTTAGATCACCTTGGACCCGTTTCCCTATCCTCTCTTCCGTACTTAGGCAAACCGCCCTGTGGTAGGGGTGGAAGCGTGCATAGCCAGTAGCTCTAGGCTATGAGCAAGATCTCTGGGTGTTCGTGGTAACTGTATGGTAGCACTGGCATCTAGAGCCGCGCTCATATACGTAGAAGCAGAAGATGTGAGCCAGGGCCAAAGGGACAATTGGTAGAGGCACACGGATCTTGCTCATGGTGGGATAGTTACCCCTGTGACCGTATTGGCGCCATCACATTCTAACGTGACATTTTAGTGTATTAGTGCTATTATGTCACAGTGTCCGTATACTTTAGCACACAGAATCTTCTTGTATGATTCCTATGTGACAACACACTCTTGTAGAGAAGTAACACGGCGATTCATACACAGACTTCCTGCTGTTCGCGCGCCACACAGAGAAATGATACGTAATCTTGTGAATAGATTTAGGGAAACGCAGTATGTTTTGATAAAACCCTTTGGAGTTTATGTAGGTTGGAGGTGGATTTGGTTTTGGAATAAAATGGAGGATGTGAGTGAAGTGAAATGTTGTGGGGTAAAATGAGTAGATATGTAGTGATAGAAGAAAGAAGGTTTAGTGTTTGGTTGAAAGAGGTAAAAGTTTTAATATATAGTGATAAAATTTAAAAATTTATATATAAAATAAACTAAAAGGAAGATAATAGAAAATTAATATGCAGATTAAATAAAATGTTATAAGGTAAATAAATAAACAAATAAACCCAAATGCATAAATAAATATATATATGAATTAAATAAAATATTGAACTACTATAAATTAAATATGTACTATGGAAACAATGGTATGTTATAAATAGATAACTTTAACTTTATGAACAATTTTTAATTAAGGAAAAAATTAAAATAAAATACAAATATAAATAAATTTATTAAAATGATTAGTAGTTTAGTAGAAGGTTTTGTGCTGGCTACCAGAACATTTTCGCTGGTTTCCAGTGATTATAGTTACGTAGGAGTAGATAGTAGCTGGTTACCAGTTGCTAAATTTTGCTGGTTTCCAGCAAGTGTAGATAAATATAGAATTTAGAATTGTAATTAAGCTCTTTTTACGCCTTTACACTAATCTAATAATTTCTATTCTCTTTCTTTTATTTTCATATATTATTATACTATTATTTTGTAGACATGGTGTGGTTTGTAGTTATTTTATCTGATGTGTCACACTCACATGACTTTCTCTACTCTTGTACAAATTATTTTTACAAACTCTTATTCTCTATCTATTTCATAATAATCGAGATAAACATTTGCAGAACGATCTTTTGACATGCAAAGAGAATTACATTTTATACATAGCGATCAGTTCTAAAAATATTTGACTATCGCTTAAAGCGTACTATGTTCCCCTTGTTTTGTATTTGCAAGGGCAATATAGAAATACACTAGACTTTAAGCATCGACATATCTCTTAATAGCTGGTTGCTAGGGACAGCACCATTCTCTTTTCCACAGATTAATACTCTTTGCATATCCAAGACAAAAAAAATCTGATGTGTTACACTCACATGACTTTCTCTACTCTTGTACAAACTATTTTTCCAAACGCTTATTCTCCATCTACTTCATGTTAATCGAGATAAACATTTGCAAACTCCATCTTATTGCTAATTTTCTTGTAGACGTAAGGGGAATATATATTTACAAGGGCAATATAGAAATACAGTAGCCTTTAAGCACATACATATCTCTTAATAGCTGGTTGCTAGGTGCAGCACCATTCCCTTTCCCACAGATTAATACTCTTTGCATATCCAAGACAAAAAAAAAAACGAATAACGAATTCCCATTTGAGAAAATAAGTATTGAAAAATTTAAGGGAATATCAAGCAATATATCGAAAATGGTTCACTCAACAAAAAAAATGTATATGACATAAATTGTGTATTTTAACGCGATCTACATTTTTTGCGTAGTAAAATTTTGTCTATTTCGTCTGGTTTACCAGTTATGCAAAAGTCGTTCACAATAAAGAATACTTTTGAAGACATTCCCAGGAAATTCAAGATATACAGTTTATTTATCATAAAAATATCTTAAACATATGATATTTTAATCAAAATCGTTAGAGCCATTTTTGAGAAAATTAAAATTTTCGAAAAATCTTCCATGTAAAGGGTACTCTGGGGTGGGGGGATTTTCTTTAAAACCTTTGTGTCGCATCCTTGGAAGATACTGAACCTAAATACCAAGTTTGGTGTTTATCCGACTGTTCGTTTCTGAGTTATGCTGTTCACAGACATACACCACAGACAGACACACACACGGACATGTTTCCAAAAATGCTTTTTTTGGATTCAGGGGGTCTCAAAACATGTATTTCTTGTGAAATCTCGGTATCGAATTTTTGTGTGGAATGCAATACTTCCCCTACTTACTATACTAGTAGGGAAAGTAAAAATGAATAACGAATTCCCATTTGAGAAAAAGTATGCCTTGGAAAATTTAAGGGAATAACAAGCAATATCTCGAAAATGGTTCACTCAACACAAAAATGTATATGACATAAATTGTGTATTTTAACGCGATCTACATTTTTTGTGTGGTAAAATTTTGTCTAACTCTTATGGTTTACCAGTTCTGCAAAAGTCGTTCACAATGAAGAACACTTTTGGAGACATTCCCAGAAATTCAAGATATACATTTTATTTCTTATGAAATTATCTTAAATATATTATATTTCAATCAAAATCGTTATAGCCATTTCGGAGAAAATTAAAAATTTCCAAAAATGTTCCATGTAAAGGGTAATCTGGGGTGGGGGGATTTTCTTGAAAACCTTCTTGTCGCATCTCTGGAAGATACTGAACCTAAATACCAAGTTTGGTGTTTATCCGACTGTTCGTTTCTGAGTTATGCTGTTCACAGACACACACACGGACATGTTTCCAAAAATGCTTTTTTTGTATTCAGGGGGTCTCAAAACATATATTTCCGGTGAAATCTCGGTATCGAATTTTTGGGTGGAATGCAATACTTCCCCTACTTACTATACGTAGTGGAGAAAGTAAAAATTAAATTGCACCTAAAATGACCACCATAAATCCCTGCATACAAAACACGACTAATGGCGTTTACTTTCCACCCATAATATCAAGAAACTTTTATTAAAGACATTTCTTTCTACAACGCTTCCCGGTGTCAAGAATATTCCCGTTAGACCGACCACACGTCTTAACAAAAGCTCTTTGTCGTCCTCCGTAGTGTAGTGGTTGCTATACTCGCTTCTAGTTACCGAGGTCGCGGGTTCAAACCCGGCAGAGACGGATGGAGACTTTTGGGGCGTAAAAATCCTTAGCATGGCTTCCTTCGGAAGGGAAGTAAAGTAGATTTACGGCACGCAAAAAACCTCAAGCCTGATAAAGAGGCCTTGAGTAAAATTACCAGTCTTTCACGCCCAATATAGAATGCGACGCTAAGAACCACAGCAGTTAAAGAGCGTCCATAAATAATACTGAATTAGTTTTAATTTTAAGGAAATCTCTGAGGACGCGAACAAGGAGGATTGGTGGAGACTGGGTTTCAACTAATGTATAACTTGTAGATGGAAAAATCGGTAAATAGGATTAATGTGGGAGGGAGAGATGAGGGAAGAGACCTGAAGCGCGACCAGATCCGGATGACGACGGGCGCAGAAATGGACGGGGTCCCTAATGTTTCCAGATACAACACATCGGTCCTGCTCATAAGCAACCAAGTTCCAGCGTCCCCGGGGCGGAGTCCACTCTGAGGAGATTCCAAACTGAACAGTCCCCGCAAGCCGCCGAACACGGTCACCTAGTCCTACAATCCTGAAACAGATGACAAGGAAGATGAGACGAAAGTGGGCGGTCGCCGGGGGTCGAACCCAGGAACTTCTGAATGTGGGCCACGTACGTTGCCGGCTGAATCATCCCGCTCGGTTCTATTAAATGAAAGTGCAGTTTTCCCCGCGCTGTGAAATGAGATTGACATAATCTGGTTTAATCCCTGTTGGTGCAATAGGTCCTAGGTTGGCAATACAATGTGTTGGCAATGCTGTGTTTGGAAATGACTACTCTGTAGGAGTCCATGTCGATTGCCAGCAGCTGTACCCAGTTATTGTTCTACGGTGTGACATTTATCTCCTGGTCCTATGAGTGTAATGAAGTTCACAATAATCCTTTATCATTGACCGGGGCACAATAAAATTCATAAACTATGCTCAGCTCTAAGCAACGAAAACAAAAAAGGTCCAGTACGCGACATGTGGGCTTTAAGGTGTCAAATTAGAAGAATTCCAGAGCCAAAAACATTTCATTACTGCATTGTGTGTCTATGTGGTTTGAACATTTCACCCTATTGTCACAAAACTGGATTTTGGTTGAGAAAGATAACCAAA
This sequence comes from Deroplatys truncata, assembly GCA_030765065.1. Lineage (NCBI taxonomy): Eukaryota > Metazoa > Arthropoda > Insecta > Mantodea > Mantidae > Deroplatys > Deroplatys truncata. The sequence goes on from CM060980.1 coordinate 181,076,468, forward strand.
TTCGTAGAGGTGAAGAAAAAATCCGACGTCTTACATTCACGTGGTTACGAAAGCTTATTTACTTTCCCTAGCACGTAAATCGTAGGCAGAGAAAATATACAAAATTCCTTCCAAATGAAGAGTTCTTACAGGCTATTCCCAGAAAATTCAAAATATAAGTCCTTACTTATCATGGACACATTTTTAATGTATGCTATTTTAAAAATCTGATGCATTACACTCACATGACTTTCTCTACTCTTGTACAAACTATTTTTACAAACGCTTATTCTCCATATGCTTCATGTTAATCGAGATGTTAATCTTATTGCTAATTTTCTTGTAGATGCAAGGGGAGTATGGTAGGTTTTAAGCGATAGTCAAATATTTTAAGAGCTGGTTGCTATGTGGAGTATTCCATTCTCTTTGCATTAACAGGACAAAAACATGAATAACGAATTCCCTTTTGAGAAAAAGTATAAGTATTGGAAAATTTAAGGGAATAACAAGCAATATTTCGAAAATGGTTCACTCAACAACAAAACTGTATGATATAAATTGTGTATTTTAACGCGATCTACATTTTTTGTGTAGTAAAATTTTGTCTATCTCTTATGGTTTACCAGTTATGCAAAAGTCGTTCACAATGAGGAATACTTTTGGAGACATTCCCAGAAAATTCGAGATATACATTTCATTTGTCATGAAAATATCTTAAACATGTGATATTTTAATCAAAATCGTTTAAGCCATTTTTGAGAAAATTGAAATGTTCGAAAAATGTTCCATGTAAAGGGTAATCTGGGGTGGGGGGATTTTCTTGACTGTTCGTTTCCGGGTTATGCTGTTCACAGACACATAGACCCATACACAACAGAAACACACACACGGACATATTTCCAAAAATGCTTTTTTTGGATTCAGAGGGTCTCAAAACATGTATTTCCGGTGAAATATCGGTATCAAATATTTGGGTGGAATACAATACTTCCCATAACATGTTCGTTATTTGTACTTTCTCTACTACGTATGGTAGGTAGGGGAAGTATTGCATTTCACCCAAAAATTCAATATCGAGATTTTACTGGAAATACACGTTTTGAGGTGCCCATAATCCAAAAATCCTTATTTATCCAACTTGGTATTTAGGTTCAGTATCATTGAAAGATGCGACACGAAGATTTTAAAGAAAATCTCCCACCCTAGGCTACCATTTACATGGTAGATTTTTCGAATATTTTTATTTTCTCGTAAATGGCTCCAATGAGTTTGATTAAAATATCACATGTTTAAGATATTTTCATGACAAATGAAATGTATATCTCGAATTTTCTGGGACTGTCTCCAAAAGTATTCTTCATGTGAACGACTTTTCCATAACTGGTAAACTGTAAGAGATAGACAAAGTTTTACTACACAAACAATGTAGATCTCATTAAAATACACAATTTAAGCCATATAATTTTTGTGGGGTGAACCTTTTCCGAGATATTCCACGTATACATTTTATTTGTTATATAAATATCTCAAATATACAGTGTTTTAATCTAAATTGCTAGAAGCATTTTGACAAAATAAAAAATATCGAAAATAAAGCTAGGTTTGGGTGAAGGGTTTTCTTGTAAATCTTTATGTGGAGTGTTTTGTAGATACTAAACTTAGGTTCCAAGTTTGATATCTATCGAACGTGTCGTTTTTGAGTTACACTCTTCTCAGACACATACACGGACCATTTTCTACAATTTGTTTGTATTTAGGGTCCTCGAAACATGTATTTCCGCTGAAAATCGGTGTTGAATTTTTGGATGGAATGCAGTACCTCTACTTATTATAGGTAAGTGGTAGAGAAAGTAAAAACGCTGTTTTTGGATTCAGAGGGCCTCAAAACACGTATTTCCAGTAATATCTCCGTACCAGAATTTTGGTTGGAGTACAGTACTTCCCCTACTTACTATATGCAGGTGCTAGGGAAAGTAAAAATGCTGTTTTTTGGTTTCAAGGGTCCTCAAAACATGTGTTTCAGTGAAATCTCAGTATCGAATTCTTGTGTGGAATACAATACCTCCTGTACTTACTATAGGTAAGTGGTAGAGAAAGTAAAAGTGCTGTTTTTTTTAATCAGGGCCTCATATCATGTAATTCCAGTAAAATATCGGTATTAAATTTTTGGGTCGAATACAATACTTTCTCTACTTACTATATGCAAGTGGTAGAGAAAGTAAAAAGTGTTTATCGCAGTTTTATTATAATACCTTGTATCGCGTGTAATTTCCTGTTCATGTACCACATTGCACCTGTTAGAGGCAAATGTAAGGTGGCGAAAGTTGAAAGTGAAACTTGAAGGCTATGCGACACTCAAGACCTCAGCTGTAGACTGACTTGACGGAGCAACTCCTCTGGATTCAGTAGGACGTCAATATCAGTTTAAAAATTCAGTAGCCTATTTTTGCCAGGCTCTAGAAGCCGGTAAACAGGGCAGGCAACCTTAACAGCTGCATGGCAATCTTACCAATGTACTACCCGGGAGAAAATTTAGTTCCCGCGTTGCGCTTGCTTATTTGGGTCCAGCAGGACCTCTCACTCTAACCAAGGATGTGACCTACTTCTGTGGCTGGAGTTCTGCATGATATAAGAAACTTGCAACATTTTCCAAAATACGGAATACGTGTCGTGAGATTCTACAGGGTGATTTATGAAGAAATGACACATCTCCGTCTTTAATTTTGCTTTTCGAATTTCACTCAGTGCCCCAATTTCAACACCAAATTAAGCAGAATGTTCTGAAGTTTCGATTGACCGTCACTACCTGCGCAGATGTTCATGTTTTATTCGTAATCGTTAGTTTTATTGTCGGCAACTGTTTTTGAGATTTTGTTCTAGTCAACGTGAAAATGGAGTACACATTAAATAAACGACTCTACCTTGTAAAGCGATACTGGATTAAAAATTCAATTACAGCTACTCAAAGGGCATCCAGAGAGAATTTGGTGTTCGGAATCCTCCCCAAAGAAACACAATACTGGGACTGGTAAACAAAATGGACATAACTGGATCTCTTGTGAGTTAAAAGGCAAAACTCGTTCATCTAGGTTTCCCACGGTTGTTGTTGACGTAAGAGCACGACTGGATCAGTCACTCAAAAAATCATTAAGACATTTGTCGCAGATGACAGGGTACAGTTATTCAATGTTTCAGAAAGCTGTGAAAAGTGCAGGTCTAAAGCTGTATAGGATTACGGTTGTCCATCAGTTACAGGAACCAGATAAGGATAGACGACTGAATTATTGTCGTTGGCTTCAGGCGTTCATTGTGCAAAATCCTGCCATATTGTCCATCACATGGTTCACAGATGAAGCATGGTTCCATTTATCCGTCTATGTGAACTCACAGATGGTGAGTTTGGTGCGCAATATCTGCACAGAGAATAGTGGGACCTTTTTTTCTTTTAAAACGGTGTGAACACTGCAGAGTACCGACGGATTTTCATGGAGTTTGCTGAGCAACTAGACGATGTAGAGCCGAATCAAGGATATTTTCAGCAGGACGGCGCTACATGCCATACATCATATAAATCCATGACACTAATTGCAAGTTTCATTGATGACCGGATAATTTCCAAGAACCTGTGGCCACTGAGATCTCCAGATTTGACATCGCCAGATTTCTTTCTATGGGATTACCTAAAAGGCAGGGTTTATGCCACACGTCCCCAGACATTGGAAGATCTGAAGCACAACATTACACAGGAGATTCAAGCTATTGACAACAGAGTCCTCCAACGAGTGGCCAGTAACATGGAACGACGTGTTGAGTTGTGCCTTATGCAGAATGGAGGACATTTTCAACGTTTGCTATAGAGGTAAATAATCACCCAAAATTCCTCTACATTTCAGGTATAATAAGCTGTCGCTAGCATAACTCGTTTTAAAACAATTAAAGAAATAAATGTGTTAGTTTTACATAAATCATCCCGTATAACAAGAGCCTATAAAACGACGTGTAGGAAGTAAAACATTGTTTATTACACGTAAATAATTATGTTATATAATTAAATCTGCAAATATTTTATATTAATTCCCTTTCTGATCCTCTCTTATATTGTGCATCTGTGAACAGCTTAACTCAAAGACGAAATGACAGATAAATACCAAATTGGATTTACGTTCAACATCTTTCAAAGATGCGACATGAATATTTTCAAGAAAACGTCCCTCCCACCTCAAACTACACTTTAGAGGGAAAAAGTTTTAATGATTACTTTCTCTACTACGTATAGGATAGGATAGGATAGGATAGGATTAGGTACGGAGGGGGACTTAGCACCACAAGGGCCGGCATGGGCGGCCGGACCAGGAGGCATGACAGGCAAAGGGCAGGGTCCCACCATTTAAAGATTTTAACTCCCCGGGTACCGGCACTTGCAAACCTAAAAGAGTCCAAGAAAATGAAGGGTGAAGCGAAATGAGAATGGAGATGAAATGAAGGGAGAGGAAATCGGGGGATGTAATGATCCTTTCCAGCATTCGCCTACCGACCCGGTGAAACCCCGAAAAAACCCATGGAACAGGAATGGCCGCCACGATAATCGAAATCACGACCTTACGAATCCGGTATAGCAAGCAAGGGAAGTTTTGTATTCTACCCAAAAAATCTTATGTGTTACACTCACATGACTTTCTCTACTCTTGTACAAATTCTGTTTACAAACTCTTATTCTCCACAAGCTTTATATTAATCGAGATATCGAGATGTTAATCTTATTGCTTATTTTCTTGTAGATGCAAGGGGAATATGGTAGGCTTTAAGCGATAGTCAAATATTTAAGAGCTGGTTGCTATGTGGCGCATTCCATTCTCTTTGTATGTCCAGGACATAAAAAAATGAATAACGAATTCCCATAAAAAAAAAGGTATAAGTATTGGAAAATTTAAGGGAATAACAAGGAATATCTCGAAAATGGCTCACTCAACAAAAAAAATTGCAAATGACATAAATTGTGTATTTTAACACGATCTACAATTTTTGTGTAGGAAATTTTGTCTATCTCTTATGGTTTTCTAGTTATGCAAAAGTCGTTAACGATGAACAATACTTTTGGAGACATTACCAGAATATTCAAGATATACATTTTATTTGTCATGAAAATATCTTTAAAGTGTGATACTTCAATCAAAATCGTTAGAGCCATTTTTGAGAAAATTAAAATTTTCGAAAAATGTTCTATGTAAAAGGTAATCTGTGGTGAGGGGATTTTCTTGAAAACCTTCGTGTCGCATCTCTGGAAGATACTGAACCTAAATACCAAGTTTGGTGTTTATCCGACCGTTCGTTTCTGGGTTATGCTGTTCACAGACACATACACGGACATGTTTCTAAAAATGCTTTTTTTGGATTCAGGTGGCCTCAAAACATATATTTCCGGTGAAATCTCGGTATCGAATTTTTGGGTGGAGTACAATACTTCCCCTACTTACTATACGTAGTAGAGAAAGTAAAAATTCGATACCCAGATTTCATCGAAAGTATATGTATTGTGATCCCCGAATCTAAAAAAGAGCATTTACGGAATGAATGAATGAATTTATTTATTTCACTTCCATTATACATGAACTGTTTTAACTCTCTAAAACTATCTGTATTACATATAAATATACAAACTGTTCCTTTCTAATATACAATATAAATACTTGAGTTGCACCTGCTGCAAATGCTGTAAACACTGTGGTTATTAACGCATTATACACCTGGTTCCTAACTACCTACATGTAAAACACACTTATTTACTAAATATACCAATTTACTTGATAAGCATCCTTACAAAATATACAATTTTATAATTTGGAAATTCTTCTCTTATATTACTTTCTCTACTACGTGTAGTAGGTAGGGGAAATATTGTATTCCACCCAAAACTTCGATACCGAGATTTCACCGGAAATACATGTTTTGAGACCCCGTGAATCCAAAAAAAGCATTTTTGGAAACATTTCCGTGTGTGTGTCTGTGTGTGTCTGGCTGTGTGTCTGTGTGTGTCTGTGTGTGTGTCTGTATGTCTGTGAACAGCATAACTCAGAAACGAACAGTCGGATAAACACCAAACTTGGTATTTAGGTTCAGTATCTTCCAGAGATGCGACACTAGGTTTTCAAGAAAATCCCTCTACCCTAGATTACCCTTTACACAGAACATTTTTCGAAAATTGTAATTTTTCAAAAATGGCTCTAACGATTTTGATTAAATATTATATGTTTAAGATATTTTCATGATAAATGAAGTTAATATCTCGAATTTTGTGGGAATGTCTCCAAAAGTGTTCTTCAATGTGAACGACTTTTGCATAACTGGTAAACCATAAGAGATAGACAAAATTTTACTACACAAAAATGCAGATCGCTTTAAAATACGCAATTTGTGTTATATACATTTTTTTTGCTGAGTGAACCATTTTCGAGATATAGCTTGTTATTCCCTTAAATTTTGCAATACTTATTTTCTCAAATGGGAATTCGTTATTCATTTTTTTTGCCTTGGATATGCAAAGAGTATTAATCTGTGGCAAAGAGAATGGTGCTGCACCTAGCAATCAGCTATTAAGAGATGTGTCTATGCTTAAAGGCTACTGTATTTCTATATTGCCCTTGCAAATACAAAACAAGGGGAACATAGTACGCCTTAAGCAATAGTCAAATATTTTTAGAACTCGTCGCTATGTGTAAATTGTAATTCTCTTTGCATGTCAAAAGATCGTTTCTGCAAATGCTTATCTCGATTAATATGTAATAGATGGAGAATAAGAGTTTGTAAAAATAGTTTGTACAAGAGTAGAGTAAGTCACGTGAGTGTAACACATCAGATTTTTTTGTTTAGTCTTTCCTAATGGTCTACCCAATTTTATAATCTCTTCTGTATTTTTAAGCTTTCCAATTCTCATTTTAATTATTGGTCTCGGTAAATTCAACATTTCATTATCTCCCCATTGTTTAGTCTCATTACAATCCAAGATAAAATGCAGGTCGTTATCCATTTCCCCACATAATGGACACTTCTGTGAATCCATTCCCCCTTTCACTCCCCTTAACTTCATTGTTCCAGATCTAAATCATGCCCACCCTTCCCTTTCGAATTTGTTGCACACTTCAATATACTTATCCCTGGCCCAATCTTTTTTAATTTTCCTGTACATAACTAGGGTTGTTTTGTCCCTAATACTGCTAAAGACATCTTGTATATTGATATCCTCAACTCACTGCCTGATTTCCTTCCAGAACCTTCTTTCAAATAATTCTCTCTCTCTCCATACATTCCCCATACCTATTTAAAGGTCCATGAATGTGTCTGTGGATAGCGTAACTAAAACACGAAAGGTCGAATAAATACCAAACTTCTTATTTAAGTTTAGTGCCTTATAATTCTGCATATGGAAGATTTATCGAAATCTTTTATTTTCTCAAAAATAACTGTAACGATAGGAAAATTATGTATTCAATTGATCTATTTATTTGAGATGCAAATAATATTGCTCGATTTGAACAAATTTTTTCTCATTGCTGTTATTATATTTATCTTCATTTTATGTATCATATGTCTAAGATATTTTAATGACAAATAAAATGTATATCTTGAATTTTCTAGTAATATCCCCAAATGTGCTCTTCATTGTGAATAGCTTTTGCATAACTCGTAAACCATAAGAGATAGATAAAATTTTTGTATACAAAAAATGTAGATCTCATTAAAACACACAACTTATGTGTATACAATTTTTCTCTTGAATGGACAATTTCCGAAATATTCCTTTTTATTTGTTTGAATTTTCCAATACTTTTACTTTTTCTCAAACGGTAATTCGTTATTCTTTTTTTATGCCCTGGACATGCAAAGAGAATGGAATGCGCCACATAGCAACCAGCTCTTAAAACATTTGACTATCGCTTAAAGCCTACCACATTCCCCTTGCACCTACAAGAAAATTAGCAATAAGATAGTTTCTGCAAATGTTTATCTCGATTAACATGAAGTAGATGGAGAATAAGCGTTTGTAAAAATAGTTTGAACAAGAGTAGAGAAAGTCATGTGAGTGTAACACATCAGATATTTTAAAGTGCAGACAAATACTTTCCTGAGGAGCTATATATACATATGCATAGCTGGCCGGGTATTCCGAACGCGAGCTGTTGTCTGCAGCTTTCTGACATGTTGATGGATGGTAAATAAGATTTCTAAATTAAATCGAGTTTTATTTATGGACGTTCTTTAACTGCTGTGGTCCTTAGCGTCCCATTCTATATTGGGCGTGAAAGACTGGTAATTTTGCTCAGATGCCTCTTTATCAGGCTTGAGGTTTTTTACGTGCCGTAAATCTAGGATACGGCTTTATTTCCCTTCCGAAGGAAGCCATGCTAACCATGGTAACCACTACTCCACGGAGGACGACAAACAAGCCTTCTGTCATCACAATCTCTGCATATAATACAATTATCTTTTATTTTTTCTTCCATTTAACTACATTGGTCATATCGGCGAGCTTTCCTTTAGAACTTATTGCCTATTGGCAATGGTATTAACTCGTATTCTCTTGTCGTTGGGTTTCTTGTACGTTTTGGGTTTTAATCATTATATTCGACGCACATTCACACTCTCATTCATACTTTCAGACTCTGGGGAGGGTAGGGAATAATCTTTGCTAGAGAAAAATTCCCCCCAGCCTCGAATCGAAGTCGTACTCCTCACATAGCATGCAGGAATTTTAAGGCCAGCGTATAACTTCCAGTTTTAAAACATTTGACTGTCACTATTCCCTTTGTATGTGTAACAAAATATGTGATTGGAGCATTCCCACAAAGGTTTTATCTCGATTAAAATAAAGTAGATAGAAAAATAAGCTTCGTAAGAATAATTTATATACCTACTAATAAATGATAGAGGGTGGAGAAATTCATGTAAATGTAATACATCAGATTTTTAACTTTGGCGCACGTCTGGACGGAAAAAAAGAATGTAATTTTTTTAATGTTTGTTTTTTTTCTCAACTGCAAGAGAAAATTTATGTACATGTTGAAACTCAATGAAGTTTTTAACTGCGTCGAAAAGGTTTATTATAAGCTTCTGTGCTGAGGGGACTTATCTGGTTTTTGGGAAACTGTTTCTTCTATTTGAGCCCAACTCTCATTAAGGACACACTTCAAAGGCCTTTTTTTATTAACGTGTTCACTTCAAAGCCTGCTAAAACCAATGCATCTAATGATTACACTAGCATGAGATGGCCACGGAAAGTTTTCGCTGCCTGGCTCTCAGCAGATTATACTCCGTGAAATATATTCGCGTTTGTGTGTGTGTGTGTGTGTGTGTGTTCAGGACATTATATGTGTGTGTTATTTATGAACACATTCGAGCACCCAAACCGTTGCCTAGCAACAGGCTTCGTTAATTATAAGCCTGATGTACTTTATGTATTCAATCCCATTTACGTTTTGCCAACTCCTCATACTGCGAGCTAAATTTCCCGCTTTGTCAGAGTAAGTTATAGGGTGTAGCAATAGAAATAAAAGTATTTCCCTTGGGCAGTGTGCTCGGTTTTCAACGTTGCAGCGTTCTTTACGATGTACTGCGTGTTTATGTAATGCGGCCGAGGTGAGAATAAAATTCTCTGTAGCTTTTATGGCTGTTTGCAGCCAATTCTGTTGTCTTCCTTGCGACATCCATTACTCCTCCCTTCGCACTCCACGCTTTTACTCTATTTATGAGTTTATTTTCTTACTTGTACACATTATCACGCTCACCAGCACTGAATTTTCTGTTCTGTCCAGATTACTAAAACAAAGAATGCTTAACTAGAAAGATAATATTATAAATTCATGCTTCACTCCTATTTGAAAGAGCTGTCATTTTTTGTCCAGAGTTTGTGCTGCAATAGTGTTTGTTAAAATTAACTCCGGATTTATGGTAATCGATTCAATATATTGTTGCGGATCAGGTTGAGCGCATTGGCATCATGACTGGGGTTTCTTATCTACAGTGGAGGGCGGGGGAGAAAACAAAATAATTAAGAGGTGAGTATATGCATAGGTGACAGATGGGGGAAAAATCTGGGGCTCGTACACCGCAGTTACACCATTCTGTGGTGGTAACATGTAGCTTTCCACCTTGTAGGTGTATTCCAACACATTGTAGTCCTCTCCTACCCCACATTGTACTCAGCCTACCCAATTGTACCCGGCGCTCCACCAAATGTAACACCCTACCGGGGTTGGTTACCCCATAGTAGTTGGTTACGCTAGGGGTGTGGTAGCTCAGAGGTAGGGGGAAGATGCGTTGGTACCGGGATGGAAGGTAGGCCGGTGCTCCTGGATATGCACAGGGGATGCATTGACCCGATAAATTGTAATTTTTTCAGTGTGCGTACATGGGGCAACTTAGACTGGGTGGAGGCCGTGCAAGCAGATCTTAGAGCAGATGCATCCTTACCTATTTAACTGCTGTTGCGATGGTGACTCGTATATGGAAGGCAGACCACAGGTCTCAGACGATACAGTTCATCCTCTCTCTGCTAATCACGATACTATTCCACGATTCTCTGCTCGATGACACACCACGAGCCAGACCCCCGTAGTATATATACTTTCGGAAGTGCTGACTTCGCATTCCTTAGCGCGCCCGTGTTGAGGTAACCGCGTTTCAACATTTCCTGCTCGGTTACCTCATCTGACGTAATCCCCGGTGCTCAACCTGATCCGTTACATCATGTATATTAATATTTAAATGGGAGAAAATTGTATGTGTGTATCTGTATAGGGTAATCTGAAAGACCATTCAACCGAAGAAAAACCTACTTCTTTCTGACAGACATGGGCTCTAAAACATCTTATAATTTCGGAATTAATTGTTACTGATTAACCTAGAAGGATGTAAGATGTGTTTATCGGAGGGGGACGACCCTCGAGATGCAAGAAATTAGGTGAAAGAGCAGGTCCGCAGCGCACAGGCCTACAGAGACACGCAGAAGTCCCTAATATTTCCTGTTAGAACACCCGCGCAATAGTAGAGGCAAGGAATCCCGAGAGAGGGCGATGAGGCGATCCTAACGGGCAGGGTAGAAATCTTTCCAATGCGCAAGCAACTACGCCATTTGCCTGACATCGCAGGACCAGAAGACACACCTGAAAGGTGAAAGGGAGAGATTAAATGAGAATAAATGGTGAAAAGGAGAAATCGTGGTAGAATAAACTACCCCAGCAATCGCCTAGGCGACCAGGGGAAAACCCACGACAAATCCCAGTCACCGGGAATCGAATCCGGGACACAGACGCTACCTCTCGGTGATTCACGCAATTAGTTAAGCTATGAAGCCCGGTACCTAAGCTACTTGGTCGCCATGGGGTTATGATATCTCAAAATGAATTTAAGATCTACTTGTGGTTTACCGGAAACATGCACATTATTTGGGGAATTTAATGTGTAGGCATGTTGCTAAGGTAACCGGATGGAAACCGGAAGATCCGTGGTTCAAATTCCGGGTATGGCATTGCATTTTTCAGTCTGATTCTACCTTTCCAACGTTCTAATTTGATTTCATAAATTACTAAAATATTAAAAAGTATTTACAAAGCACTTGTATATTATTTCAAACACATTGGAGATATAAAAGATATACTTGCAAAGAAGGACTTGACTTTTAGTTGAGAAGGCTATGGAGTATGAAATAGTTGTTTTTGCTTCACAGAATAATTATGTAAAATAAGACAAATACTGCGGATTTCATTCCAAACAATTTAACGAAAAACAGAAGGGAATCAAAAGTGCCAATACCAATATATTTTAATAAACCTCGAGTAAGCAAGGTTTTTTTGTATTCTATTTTATTTTACGTCGCTTTAACTCCTTGGTCATATAGCGACGGATCTGTTGGTGGATAACTCTTAAAACGATATGTGACGGGCAGTTAGCCTTCAAGGTCTCATCCCTGTGACCCCTGCTTCAAGCCGTGCAGATGGTATTAGGGTGCCGTCCAGTCTAATCGCCGCCCTCATACAGACAGGCGAACAGTTAGCCTTCTAGGTCTCATCCCTGTAACCCCTGCTTCATGCCGTGCAGATGGCATTAGGGAGCCGTCCCGTCTAACCGCCGCCCTCACACAGAAAGGCGGACAGTCTCATCCGTGTAACCCCTGCTTCATGCCGTGCAGATGGCATTAGGGTGCCGTCCAGCCTAACCGCCGCCCTCACACAGAAAGGCGGACAGTTAGCCTTCTAGGTCTCATCCCTATAACCACCTGCTTCATGCCGTGCAGATGGCATTGGAGTGCCGTCCAGTCTAACCGCCGCCCTCACACAGAAAGGCGGACAGTTAGACTTCCAGGTCTCATCCCTGTAACCCCTGCTTCATGTCGTGCAGATGGCATTAGGGTGCCGTCCAGTCTAACTGCTTACATTGTCAGTAGATAGATGGCATAGCATTGCTATTACCACTTATTTTCCATTTTAGACTTAAGATGGTGCTTTGGATCGTGGTATTAAATATCCAATTCGGTATTTACCTTGGCGACTGAGGAAAATCACGAAAAAATCTCAGACAGATTGGTCGGCTCACGGGATTTGAACCCGGGACCTCCCAAATGCGGGCGATAGACTTTACCGCCTGAGCCATCCGCTCGGTTAAAAAAGTTTTCTTTTATTTTGCTTTGTAATTTTAATTAAGATCCTTAGCCGCATATGCTAAATGATTGTATAGGGTAGTTAAATTATTTTCGAACCCACTCACGGCCTCTCTCGACTGCGCGAGACAGCCGGCAGTCGCCGGGGAAATTACGCCGACAGAGGCGGACTAAAATTCTTACCTTATAATAGATGTTGGAAATGTTGACCTTCTGCTCTCAAACAAGCAGCATATCTCGTGTAAATATCCTCACTCACTCTCAGAAGCTCAGCAGCAAAATTCTTGTAATTTCTTTCACAATGTTTTCTCTAAGTTCCTGTAGTGTGCAAGGATTGGAAGGATACACATTGTGTTTTAAAGAATCCCATAAATAAAAATCACAACTCGTTACGTCAGGAGAACGAGGGGCCCACAAATCAACGCTAATTGTTCTGTCATCAAACACCTCTCTTATTGCATGTGATGATTCGCCAACCGTATGTGCTGTTGCAGAATCTTGCTGGAACAAACCATACGATTTCTCTTCTTTTCTCATGCGATTGCAAAATGGCATCAGAATTAACCTCTGATATCCCTCTGCATTTATGGTTTCATCAAAGAATATGGGCCCTATTATTCTTCTAGCACTTATCGCACACCACACTCCAATTTTCTGATCATAATGAGGCGTTTCATTACAAGAATTCCTGCTGCTGAGCTCCGGAGAGTGAGCGAGAATATTTACACGAGATATGCTGCCTGTTTGAGAGCAGAAGATCAACATTTCCAGCATCTATTATAAGGTAAGGATTTTAGTCCGCCTCTGCCGGTGTAATTTCCCCGGCGACTGTCGGCTGTCTCGCGCAGTAGAGAGAGTTCGCGAGTGGGTTCGAATATAATTTAACAACCCTATATTATCAGATAAAATGGTGTCCAGCTAACATAAATCAGTTAACTCAGAAGACTATTTTTCTCGATGGCTGCAGACTATATGTCTTTTCCAAGGTGGTTAACTTGGTGGCCTGAGAGTAGGGAATCTTCCTATTCACCAGCTTTACCTATATTGCGTTGTATATGTTAAATATCTTATGTGTTATATGCAAACTACGTAGCTTGTATGATATTAAATTACTTTGGGACTAAACAGAAAGCATAAAGGCTTCATATATCACCCACCGTGATTATCTAAACAATTACTCTACCATTCCGACCGATGATTGTTCCGCTGCCGAAGGGTAGTATAGACTATGCAGCATTTCAGAACTGAAAGACTGTTGTTCCGCCGATGTTTCACATTCTTTTGGGTGAATATCAGTGAGTTCTTCATCCTTTATTAAGAATAGACGGGACTGTACAAAAATACAATTATAAGGGGTAAAAGCGAGGTTTCATCATAAACGTATTCTGGATCATTGTACAATAACGGGAATAGAGATGAATGTAATGCATTAAATACTTATTCAAGTTTATAAAGCTTCTTTGCAACGTCGCCAGCTAGTAAGAAAGAAAGAAAACGTGAGAATAGTAATGTTTATTCGTAGAAAGCTGCATATTTTAAATTTTATGTTACACTCACATGAATTTCTCTACCCAGCATTCTTTATTATTTTCTCTACCATGTACGTAGTAGGTAGAGAAGGTATTTCATTCCACCTAAAAATTTGATACCGAGAATCCACCATGTATACATGTTTTGAGGAGCCCTAAATCATAAAGTCATTCTTACAAAATGGTACGCGTGTACATGTGCGCGCGCGCGTGAACAAAATAACTCAAAAATGAAAAGTCCGATAAATACCAAACTTAGTATTCGATCTCAGTCGTCCTCCGTGGTGTAATCGTTACTATACAAGCCTCTAGTTTCCGAAGTCGCAGGTTCAAACCCGGCGGAGGGCGATGGACATTTTCGGGCATAAAAATCCTTAACATGGCTTCCTTCGGAAGGGAAGTAAAGCCGGTGGTCCTGTGTCGTAGATTTAAGGCACGTGAAAGAACCTCAAGCCTGATAAAGAGGCCTCTGAGCAAAATAGCCGGTCTTTCACACCCAATATAGAATGGGACGCTAAGGACCACAGCAGTTAAAGAGCGTCCATAAATAAATTAAAAAATCTGATGTACACTCACATGACTTTCTCTACTCTTGTACAAACAAGTTTTACAAACGCTTATTCTCCATATGCTTCATGTTAATCGAGATGTTAATCTTATTGCTAATTTTCTTGTAGATGCAAGGGGAATTGGTAGACTTTAAGCGATAGTCAAATATTTTAACAGCTGGTTGCTATGTGCGCATTCCATTCTCTTTGCATGTCCAAGACAGAAAAAAATGAATAGCGAATTTCCATTTGAGAAAAAGTATAAGTATTGGAAATATAAGGGAATAACAAGCAATATCTCAAGAATGGTTCACTCAACAAAAAAAATGTATATGACAAAAATTGTGTAATTTAACGCGATATACATTTTTTGTGTAGTAAAATTTTGTCTATCTCTTATGCTTTACCAGTTGTGCAAAAGTCGTTCACAATGAAGAATACTTTTGGAGACATTCCCAGAAAATTCAGGGTATACTTTTCATTTGTCATGAAAATATCTTAAATATATGATATTTTAATCAAAATCGTTAGAGCCATTTTTGAGAAAATTAAAATATTTGAAAAATGTTCCATGTAAAGGGTAATCTGGGGTAGGGGGATTTTCTTGAAAACCTTCGTGTCGCATCTCTGGAAGATACTGAACCTAAATACCAAGTTTGGTGTTTATCCGACTGTTCGTTTCTGAGTTATGCTGTTCACAGACACACACAAGGACATGTTTCCAAAAATGCTTTTTTTGGATTCAGGGGGTCTCAAAACATGTGTTTCCGGTGAAATCTCGCTATCGAATTTTTGGGTGGAATACAATACTTCCCCTACTTACTATACGTAGTAGAGAAAGTAAATAACGAAACTTTTCCTATGCAAAGGGTGGTTTTGGGGAGGTGTAATTTTCTGAAAATCTTCGTATTGCATATTTGGAAGACCCTGAATTTAAAATACCAAATTAACTGACTTTTCGTTTTTGACTTATGCTGTACACTGCCATACACGCGCATAAACAGACACACATAGACCTTTTTCTAAAAATGCCTTTTTTATCCAGGGAGCCTCAAAACCTTGCATTGGTCGATTCATATGTAACAATCTATGGACTTTCTGCTCTTAGTTGGTCTTCAACAGCGATGGAAGTGATGTCTTATATGTCCTACAGATGCCACCCTATGTCATCCTCTAGCTCTAACGCAATGCTGGCAACATATCAATAACTAATACCGCCAAAGCCTGTAAGATACTCAGCCTCAAGGCGTAGCCGAGGGATTGAGGACCCTCAGCCTCATAGCGTAGCTTATTTCGCGGATTTCACTTCCTATTTAGGTTGGCAGTTCCCATTTCGCGCATGTTTTAGTGGGAAGATGGCTACGTTTGTTGTGTTCATAACGCAATTTTCCTATAAAAGTAAAACACCTAAAACGGGCGGGCAGGTGCGCACAACCTATTGATGAGAGCACATCTACTTCTAAATTCACCCTTAAGGTAATTTGTTCTATTTCCTTTTGATTTTATAAACATTTTCAATGAAGACCAACTAACTTCAGGATAGCCCTATCTATAATACTTATTTTGTCACTTTTTGCCAAAACCTCAGTCCACTATCCCTTAATTGTAGCTTGCGCTGCCATCTGGCGGACACGCACTGTAGTATTAAACGCATGTTAATTTTTTCATACCTGAATCGACATTCAACTGTCACATAGCTTCTAACAGTGATAAGTCGCCTCATTTGGTCAGTTTATGGAACGAACTGTACTGTTTCGGGACGCGATGAGTGTAAACATGCGCGCGAGTTTCTCTTCTATCTCCAAGTTTTATGACATAGTAGTTATCTGGTGGGTAGAAAATCAAAGTTTCAGTTATGAAGTGAAGTAAGTGCTCTTTATGGACGAGTCTACAGCTGATATGAGGAGAAATAACATCTTGGGTAAGTTACGTAGTTGGACTATGCTCCTATCTTGCTATGTGCTAACGAGAAACTAGCACTTGAGTTAGCAGCAAGCTGAACACGATCTGCTAACGGTGCATTTCCTGGCTTGTGCACTTGTTATCGCGCTGTAGTGTGTGTGTGTGTGTGTGTGTGTGTGTGTGTGTGTGTGTGCATCGCATTAGCAGAGCTTAGACACGCTCTTGCATGTAGAGGACAATGGGGCAACGTGGTAAATCGTTTCAGTGTTACAGTACATACTGTTATGATTTTCCTACTGATATTTTATAATTCAAGCACCTAGAAATGAAAGCTAAGGCCATAAATCAGTGAAAAATAACAAAGTGGTAAAAAAATCTGATGTGTTACACTCACATGACTTTCTCTACTCTTGCACAAAATATTTTTACAAACGCTTATTCTCCATATGCTTCATGTTAATCGAGATGTTAACCTTATTGCTAATTTTCCTGTAGATGCAAGGGGAATTGGTAGGCTTTTAAGCGATAGTCAAATATTTTAAGAGCTGGGTGCTATGTGGAGTATTCCATTCTCTTTGCATTACCAGGACAAAAAATAAATGAATAACGAATTCCCATTTGAGAAAAAGTATAAGTATTGGAAAATTTAAGGGAATAACAAGCAATATCTCAAAAATGGTTCACTCAAGAACAAAAATGTATATGACATAAATTGTGTATTTTAACGCGATCTACATTTTTGTGTAGTAAAGGTTTGTCTATCTCTTATGGTTTACCAGTTATGCAAAAGTCGTTCACAATGAAGAATACTTTTGGAGACATTCCCAGAAAATTCAGGATATACATTTTATTTGTCATGAAAATCTCTTAAACATATGCTATTTTAATCAGAATCGTTAGCCATTTTTGAGAAAATTAAAATTTTCGAAAAATGTTCCATGTAAAGTGTAATCTGGGGTGGGGGATTCTCTTGAAAACCTTCGTGTCGCATCTCTGAAGATACTGAACCTAAATACCAAGTTTGGTGTTTATCCGACTGTTCGTTTCTGAGTTAAGCTGTTCACAGGCACACACACAGACATGTCTCCAAAAATGCTTTTTACTTTCTCTACTACGTATAGTAACTAGGGGAAGTATTGTATTCCACCCAAAAATTCTACACCGAGATTTCACCGGAAATACATGTTTTGAGACCCCCTGGTCCTGGTAATGCAAAGAGAATGGAATACTCCACATAGCAACCAGCTCTTAAAACATTTGACTATCGCTTAAAGCCTACCAATTCCCCTTGCACCTACAAGAAAATTAGCAATAAGATTAACATGAAGCATATGGAGAATAAGCGTTTGTAAAAATAGTTTGTACAAGAGTAGAGAAAGTCATGTGAGTGTAACACATCAGATTTTCTTTTCCTTTGATCCGTCAATAATACCTTACGCATGAGAGGGAAGGGAAGAGAAACCTCTCCATTTAACGCAATAAACTTGAGCGTCTCTCAGGCTCGTAAACACGGTCCAAGATAAGTTTTCTTAAGCCGTATAATATAGAAAAGAAGCCAGAAGCCTACGACGCCCTAGCAGGACGTTGAAAGTGGGTAAAAAGGAAAACGAAGTAGATGAAGGTAAGATAGAGCTAACAAATGTTATTATCCCGACCCAAAAGCGGCTTATAGGAGATAACGGCTTCGGATTTTTCCAAAATCACGGCCCCAGGCCCATTTTGGTGCGTGTGAGGTTGTGGTAACACCAAGATTCCATCTAAATAGCACATACGAGATAGCAGAATCGAAGTAATAAGTGGAGGATATGGAATAAGAGATGAAAAGCGATAAAGATTACCTTTAAGAATTAGATTGTATCCTTTCCATAAGTATGTTTCTTTTCTGTCCGCATACACATTTCCTTGAGTGACGTGGCTGCCACCCCACAGCTCCCACGGCACTGCTATACGAATCCGACCCGTGGATTCTCCCCTAGATAATCCTAACTATGCGAAACACCGAGCGAAATGGCTCAACGGAAACGTTCGGGAGGTCCCAGGTTCGATTCTGGTTGACGGCCCACTCCGACGGGTTTTTCGTGGTTTTCCCTGGTCACTATGCGAATGCTGCAGTGGTTTCTCATATACCACACTTAATTTCCATAATTTACCACTTTCCAAGGTTACGTGGTGTAGGGCGGTGCCTTACAGATGGAGCGTATGCTTCAAACTAGAGGGCTGTCTGTTTGAACGGGTCGTTTATCGTCCTCTCTGGGAAGCTCCAGTAGTGGGACGGGTCTTAGACCCAGGAACTGTTTGGAATTTCCGCGTGTCTCATGCCCTATCTTCCAGCGGCTTGTAGCCTCCTCAATTCCATCCCTTTTCCTGGGGGATGCACCTGCAACAAATCTCGGGTGGGTCGCAGTGCGTGAAGTGTCCCACTCCGTTGCATACCCTACATCCTAGCGATACGACATGAATATGTTACCTTACCTGCCGTTATAAGAGTTCAAAATGATGACACTGTTGACACTTGTTGATCACATCATTGAACACTCTTCAGTGAAATATTGTAAAACGCATGCCGAATACTAGCTACTAATTCGAACTGTCTGGAAAATTCCGTGCCATAGACGAGATTTAAACCACAAATCTCGGCTTTCCGCACTGCTGCTCTAACACCTGAGGTACCGTGGCGAAATTAAATTATCCAACCAACTTGCTTTTTTACCTTCTCTACTACTTATAGAAAGTAGGTGAAGTATTGTATTCCATCCAAAAATTCGATACCGAGATTTCACCGGAAATATATGTTTTGAGACCCCGAATCCAAAAAAAGCATTTTTGGAAACAAGTCCATGTGTGTGTGTGTCTGTCTGTCTGTCTGTGAACAGCAAAACTAGGAAACGAACAGTCGGATGAACACCAAACTTGGTACTTAGGTTCAGTATATTCCAGAGATGCGACACGAAGGTTTTCAAGAAAATACCCCACCTCAAATCACCCTTTACATGGAATATGTTTCGAAAATTTTAATTTTCTCCAAAATGGCTCTAACGATTTTGATTAAAATATCATATGCTTAAGATATTTTCATGACAAATGAAATGTATATCTCGAATTTTCTGGGAATGTCTCCAAAAGTATTCTTCATTGTGAACGACTTTTGCACAACTGGTAAAGCATGAGAGATAGACAAAATTTTACAATACAAAAAATGTAGATCGCGTTAAAATACACAATTTATTTGTGTCATATACATTTTTTTTGAGTGAACCATTTTCGAGATATTGCTTGTTATTCCCTTAAATTTTCCAATGGTGGTACTTTTTCTCAAATTCGTTATTCATTTTTTATGTCCTGGAGAATGGAATGCGCCACATAGCAACCAGCGCTTAAAATATTTGGGTATCGCTTAAAACCTACCATATTCCCCTTGCATCTACAAGAAATTAGCAATAAGATAAACATCTCGATTAACACCTCGATTAACATGAAGCATATGGAGAATAAGCGTTTTTAAAAATAATGTGTACAAGGGTAGAGAAAGTCATGTGAGTGTAACACATCACATTTTTCTGGGAAAAAGGTGAATAATTTGGAGAATTTAATGGCTTGCAGGCATGTTGATATGTTATTGGAGCAACGCCACAGGAAACCGAAGATCCTGGTTCAGATTTCTATACCACGTACGTACAGAACGTATTCCATTCCATCCAAAAATTCGGTATAAAGATTTCACCGAAAATGTGTTTTAGGGTGCCCTGAATCCAAATAAACCATATATCCGTGTGTGTGTCTGTCTGTGAACAGCATAATATTCAAAAAGGAAAAGTCAGATAAATACCAAACTTGGTATTTGAGTTTAGTATCTTCCGAGGATGCAACACGAAGATTTTCAAGGAAATCCCCCACCACAGACAACGCTTTATATGGAAGATTATTCTAAAATTTTGTTTCATTTCGATTCATGAACAATGGCTCTAACAATTTTGATTTAAATATGTTTAAGATATTTTCATGGCGAAGAAACGTGTATTTTGAATTTTCTGGGATGTCCCCAGGTCCTCTTCATTTTGAATGACTTTTGCATCACTGTTAAACCGTAGGAGACAGACAAAGTTTTATTGCACAAAAATATAGATTTTGTTAAAACACATGCTTTTTTTCTTTTTTGGTCGAGTTAACTATTTCCGAGTTATCCATTCCTCGTTATCTGTTTGAATTTTCCAATACTTATACTTTTTTCAAATGGGAATTCGTTATTCATTTTTTTATGTCCTGGACATACAAAGAGAATGGAATGCACCACATAGCAACCAGCGCTTAAAAGATTTGACTATCGCTTAAAGCCTACCAATTCCCCTTGCACCTGCAAGAAAATTAGCAATAAGATGTTTATCTCGATTAAGATGAAGTAGATGGAGAATAAGCGTTTTTATAAATAGTTTGTACAAGAGTAATGAATGTCACGTGAGTGCAACATTTTTAGAAATTAGAAGATTTGGAAGATTTTTAGAAAAAGGTCCGTGTGTGTGCTTGTTTGTGAACAGCATAACTCAAAAATAAAAGTCGGATAAATACAAACTTTAGAATTTAACTTCAGTGCCTTCTAAAGATGCGACACGAAGGTTTCAGAAACTCCCCTCAACCCAGACTACCCTTTACATGGAACATTTTTCGAAAAGTTTGATTTTCTAAAAAATTGCTCTTAACGATTTCGATTAAAATTCCATATACTAAAGATATTCACATTACAAATAAATGTTTATGTTGAATTTTTTGGGAATAGACTGTGAAGTTCAGTTCGTTTGAAAGAATTTTTGTTTAATCTTGTATAACTGGTAAGCTCTAAGTGATACACAAAAACGTGATATACAAAAATATGATGTGTTACACTCACATGACTTTCTCTACTCTTGTACAAACTATTTCTACAAACGCTTATTCTCCAACTACTTCATGTTAATCGAGATAAACATTTGCAGACTCTATCTTATTGCTAATTTTCTTGTAGATCTACGGGGAATATATATATTTGCGAGGGCAATATAGAAATACAGTAGCCTTTAAGCATATATATATCTTCATCTTCTTCAATGTGCAGCACCATTCTCTTTGTCGCAGATTAATACTCTTTGCATATCCAAGACAAAAAATGAATAACGAATTCCCATTTGAGAAAATAAGTATTGAAAAATTTAAGGGAATAACAAGCAATATCTCGAAAATGGTTCACTCAACAAAAAAAATGTATATGACATAAATTGTGTATTTTAACGCGATCTGCATTTTTTGTGTAGTAAAATTTTGTCTATCTCTTATGGTTTACCAGTTATGCAAAAGTCGTTCACAATGAAGAATACTTTTGTAGACATTCCCTGAAAATTCAAGATATATATTTTATTTTTCATGAAAGTATCTTAAAGATATGATATTTTAATCAAAATCGTTAGGGCCATTTTTGAGAAAATTAAAATTTTCGAAAAATGTTCCATGTAAAGTGTAATCTGGGGTGGGGGAATTTATTGAAAACCTTCGTGTCGCATCTCTGGAAGATACTGAACCTAAATACCAAGTTTGGTGTTTATCGGACTGTTCGTTTCTGAGTTATGCTGTTCACAGACACAGACACACACGGACATGTTTCCAAAAATGCTTTTTTTGGATTCAGGGTGTCTCAAAACATATATTTCCGATGAAATCTCGGTATTGAATTTTTGGGTGGAATGCAATACTTCTCCTACTTACTGTACGTAGTAGAGAAAGTAAAAAATGTAGAGTAGAGAAAGTAAAAAATGTAGATCTCTTTAAATCACACAATTTGTTTTAAAATGATTTTTTTTGTGGAGTAAGCAAGTTCTGAGATGTCCATTATTAAAGGTTCGAATTACTGATTTCTTCGTTTTTCTTTAAAATCCTTTCAACATTCAGTTGTTTTTCAGGATTGCATGGAAACGGTATGGAATTTTAAGGCCAGCATATACCGTCCAGTTCTTAAACATTGGACTATCGCTGTTCTCTATAACGAAATGTGTAATGTAGCTGTTTCTGTAAAGTTTTATTTGGATTAAAACGTAGCAGACAGAAAAATAAACTTTAGTAAGAATAGTTTGTACACCCACTAATATAGGCTAGAGGTTAGAGAACGTCATATGTATGTATCACATCAGATTTGTTTTAGTTTGATCCTGCCTTCGCAATGTATTGCCTATGCTTTATTACACTTACCAAAGATAATAATCACATGGACTTAAATCTGAAGAATCAATTATTCTTTCATAAAAGACGTGTAATGCGAGGCAGCGAACTTCTTGGATTTCTTTCCACAACAGCCCATATCTGTCTTAAGTTTTCTTCGATTAGAACTGCTGACTGTCTATCGTTATTTTTGTCTAACACGAACCTACTGTCCATTCCAAGCCAGGGTTCCCTCTGATGTAAACAAAAGCACGTGCTTCTGCTTGTCTCGAACCTAAGAACATACTCTTACGCCAAAGTAAACAGTTCCTTAATACATGTATTGTATTATGAAATGTTAGCGCACGAAAGGTATAGAACTGCACATTTTATTGCGGTTATCATAAGAACTCATTGCTAAAGGTAATGGATATGTACCAACTGTTAAGAGATTACAAAATATGATTTTCGTCTGCTGTTGCGCTAACACTGAGAGTATCTTGCTTGTTAATACCAACTGTATGCATGACTGCTATCCTCTTACAAATACGAGAAATGCAGCAATGAATTCCCAGAGGTGCTATCTGAGTACCGAATAAACACTTTGCGTAACACAGGAAATATGATAAGCGAACAGACATTCATAATACACTAACACACATATGCTCAGCTCAGGTCAAATCTTGTGATTTAGTCTCGTGTATTAGAGTTCTCATGGCAGAGGGAGGTGCGTGTAGTGGAACAAACTGTTCAAACACAAAAGCAGGAAACAGTTAAAAAGTGCCGAAAAACAAACAGCTCTTCATATATTTAACTCACTATTAGAAAAATCTGATGTGTTACACTCACATGACTTTCTCTACTATTGTACAATCTATTTTTACAAACGCCTATTCTCCATATGCTTCATGTTAATCGAGATATCGAGATGTCAACCTTAATGGTAATTTTCTTGTAGGTGCAAGGGGAATATGGTAGCTTTTAAGCGATAGTCAAATATTTTAACGCTGGTTGCTATGTGGCGCATTCCATTCTCTTTGCATGTCCAAGACATAAAAAAATGAATAACGAATTTGAGAAAAAGTATAAGTATTGGAAATTTTAAGGAAATAACAAGCAATATCTCGAAAACGGTTCACTCAACAAAAGAAATGTATATGACATAAGTTGTGTATTTTAACGCGATCTACATTTTTTGTGTATTAAAATGTTGTCTATCTCTTATGGTTTACCAGTTATGCAAAAGTCGTTCACAATGAAGAATACTTTTGGGGACATTCCCAGAAAATTCGAGATATACATTTCATTTCTCATGACATTATCTTAAACATATGATATTTTCATCAAAATCGTTAGCCATTTTTGAGAAAATTAAAATTTTCGAAAAATCTTCCATGTAAAGGGTACTCTGGGGTGGGAGGATTTTCTTGAAAACCTTCGTGTCGCATCTCTGGAAGATACTGAACCTAAATACTAAGTTTGGTGTTTATCTGACTGTTCGTTTTTGAGTTATGCTGTTCACAGACACACACACACACACACACACACACAGACACACACACGGACATGTTTCCAAAAATGCTTTTTTTGGATTCAGGAGGTCTCAAAACATATATTTCCGTTGAAATCTCGGTATCGAATTTTTGGGTGGAATGCAATACTTCCCCTACTTACTATACGTAGTAGAGAAAGTAAAAATACCCCACACTTGCATTAGTGCATATTACAAAACTAATATCGGATTTTACAGGCGTTTCAGTGAGAAGTGTAGCCAAAGCGAGCAGTGAATATAAACAGACATAATAGAGCATATAATAGGATAAAATGTAGAAACTTGTTTTGTGTGCGACAGTGCTATGGAATTGTGGATAAGCTTGTCATTATTTTGGAGAGTAGTTCTGATTCCGATATGGCAGCTGAGTCATCTTCGGAGGATTCGGATTTGCGTGTTGCACTTTTGCCCGAGGATTGTGATTAACGTAAGTAAAATGTTCATTACCGCATACTTATAAAATCGATTGTTACCTCAGGTTGCATTTTGAACTATGATTCTCACGCAGGGCGCGTTTTTATAGATTTAAAGTGTTCAACAAGCACGTGAGAGGATAACAAGCAGCCATTAGGGGCGGGGATTGCGAACTACTTTCGCGCGGATAATACAAAGTGTTTGTTTTCAGTGAAAGGCACTCTGGTTTGGAATGGACAGTAGTCCGTTTAAAGTTTTCTAATAAGTTAATTTGTGCATAAATTCTTGTTGACAACTCATATGTGACTTCGTCTAAGCAAAATTGAACACAATAAACACACGTTGTTCTGTAGTATACACCATGATAAGTACACACAACTTCACATAACGTTTTTCCATTATGCAAAACAACTTTAGAGTGAACTGCCGTTACCCACCGCAGGCGCCTGAGCTAGGCTATATTAGAGCGAGGTTATGCAAGCTGATACGTGTCAGAACTGGTGGTCGCCATTCGCATTATTCGTGTTAACCATGTATTTTGTATTCCATAGGCGTATCAGTAGATTGGATAAAGTTTAACATCGAGGCTATAAAAGGGGCTGGGTATTTGAATAGGAGTCAAGCCTGTAACTTAGCCGGTATTTTTCCTTGGGTTCCAAAGAGAAAATTGTCAAAGTTTTCTCCGAATCACTCCAAAACATTCTCTATTAGTATTCAACGATCTCGGACTGAAGTTAGGTAATACCATGATAAACCATCCTCACAATTTAAAAAATCTGATGTGTTACACTCACATGACTTTCTCTACTCTTGTACAATCTAATTTTACAAACGCCTATTCTCCATATGCTTCATGTTAATCGAGATATCTGGATGTCAATCTTATTGGTAATTTTCTTGTTGATGCAAGGGGAATATGGTAGCTTTTAAGCGATAGTCAAATGTTTTAACGCTGGTTGCTATGTGACGAATTCCATTCTCTTTGCAAGTCCAGAACATAAAAAAAATGAGTAACGAATTTGAGAAAAAGTATAAGTATTCGAAAATTTAAGGGAATAACAAGCAATATCTCGAAAACGGTTCACTCAACAAAAAAAATGTATATGATATAAGTTGTGTATTTTAACGCGATCTACATTTTTTGTGTAGTAAAATTTTGTCTATGTCTTATGGTTTACCAGTTATGCAAAAGTCGTTCACAATGAAGAATACTTTTGGAGACATTCCCAGGAAATTCAAGATATACATTTTATTTGTCATAAAAATATCTTAAACATATGATATTTTCATCAAAATCGTTAGAGCCATTTTTGAGAAAATTAAAATTTTCGAAAAATCTTCCATGTAGTCTGGGGTGGGGGGATTTTCTTGAAAACCTTTGTGTCGCATCCTTGGAAGATACTGAACCCAAATACCAAGTTTGGTATTTATCCGACTGTTCGTTTCTGAGTTATGCTGCTCACAGACACACAGACAGACACACAGACACACACACGGACATGTTTCCAAAAATGCTTTTTTTTGGATTCAGGGGGTCTCAAAACATGTATTTCCGGTGAAATCTCGGTATCGAAATTTTGGGTGGAATACAATACTTCCCCTACTTACTATGCGTAGTAGAGAAAGTAAAAATTGAAAGTCCGAACTTTTACCAATGGAATTTGCAGTAAAGGAACAAAAGTATCCCCTAATATCGATACTTAAGGAAGCTGGAGTATACATAAACACTGCGTTAAAAAGACATAAAAAACTGATGCGTTACACTTACATGACTTTCTCTACTCTTTATCGGTTAGTGGGTGCTTTCTGGAAATAACAACATTACACATTTCGTTATAGACACGATAGACAAATGTTTAAGAACTGGACGCTATACACTGGCCTTAAAATTCTCTACTCTTTCTATGACATCGCGAGATGTCGACAGCAGTTTAAAAAGAATGTCTAAGTATTGAGCAATTTGAACCATTAGTAACAGATATCTCATAAATGCTACAGAAAAGGTTATTTAAAATAATTGATATGGTTTAAAGAGATGTGCATTTATTTGTGTTGTGTCACATAAAGTTATAAAAGAATATAGAAAATTTCTTCCGAATGTAGTGGAGTTCATAGGCTCTTCCCAGAAAATTCAAGTTGCATATTTTGTAACGTAAATGTCTAATATATGGCATTTTAATTAAAATCGTTAGGCCTGTTTTTAGAAAATAAAATATTACGAAAAATGTTTTATCTAAAATGTTTTAATACCAAGTTTGTGTTTTATCCTACTTTTCGTTTTTGAGTTATGCTGCCCACCACACATATTAGATTTCTCTTCTTGTAAGTAAAGTTTATTATTTTGAGACAGATGCAGAGGAGAACAAAATTCACAAAATTCTTTTTTACTTTCTCTACTACGTATAGTAAATAGGGGAAGTATTGCATTCCACCCAAAAATTCGATACCAAGATTTCACCGGAAATATATGTTCCGAGATCCCCTGAATCCAAAAAAAAAGCATTTTTGCAAACGTGTCCGTCTGTGTGTTTGTGTGTGTGTCTGTCTTCTGTCTGTGAACAGCATAAACTCGTAAACCATCAGTCGGATAAACACCAAACTTGGTATTTAGGTTCAGTATCTTCCAGAGATGCGACACGAAGGTTTTCCAGAAAATCCCCCACCCCAGATTACCCTTTACATGAAACACTTTTTCAAAAGTTTTAATTTTCTCAAAAAAAGGCTAACGATTTTGACTAAAATATCATATGCTTTAGATATTTTCATGAAATATGAAATGTATATCTTGAATTTTCTGGGAATGTCTCCAAAAGTATTCTTCATTGTGAACGACTTTTGCATAACTGGTAAACCATAAGAGATAAACAAAGTTTTACTACACAAAAAATGTAGATCTGTTAAAATACACAATTTATGTCATATACATTTTTGTTGTTGAGTGAACCATTTTCGAGATATTGCTTGTTATTCCCTTAAATTTTTCAATAATTTTTCTCAAATGGGAATTCGTTATTCATTTTTTATGTCCTGGACATACAAAGAGAATGGAATACTCCACATAGCAACCAGCTCTTAAAATATTTGATTATCGCTTAAAGCCTACCATATTCCCCTTGCACCTACAAGAAAATTAGCAATAAGATTAACATCTCGATTAACATGAAGCATTTGGAAAATAAGCGTTTGTAAAAATAGTTTGTACAAGGGTAGAGAAAGTCATGCGAGTGTAACACATCAGATTTTTTTACTCTATTTTAGTTTACGTCGCTTTAACTTCCTGGTCATATCGCGACGGATCTGTTGGTGGATAACTCTTATGGAGTGATGGACAGTTAGCCTTCTAGGTCTCATTCCTGTAATTACCCGCTCCGTACACGTGTCACAGGGACCCTAGCGCCTAGCTACCGAATCTTCTGCTTCGTGCCGTGCAGACAGCATTAGGGTGCCGTCCAGTCCAACCGGCGCTCCGTATGAAGGCGGACAGTTAGCCTTCTAGGTGTCATCCCTGTAACCACCCGCTTCATGCCGTGCAGATAAATATTTTGTATGTTATCGACGCTGTCAGTTACTAGGATCGTAACTCCGCCGGTATGTTGGAATTTCGTCCCGTAGGAGATCTTTTATATGGTAGTAAATCTTTTGACATGGGCCTGTCAGTTTTAAGCGCAGTTAAATGCCATTGGTATGGGCCAGGTTTGATCTAGCAACGGGTGTCTGTGAAGAGCATAACTCAAAAACGAAAAGTCAGATAATCGCCAAACTTTATATTTAAGTTTAGTATTTTCTAAGAATGCGACGCAAAGATTTTCAAGCAAATTCTCCCACCGAAAACTACCCTTTACATGTAAAATGTTTCCAAATTTTTCATTTTGCTGTAAGATGGCTCTAACGATTTTGATTAAAATATTACGTATTAAAGATATTAACATGACAAGAAAATGCATATCTTTAATTTTATGGGATTACCCTTTAAAGTTCTCTTCATTCTGGACTTTTGTATAATCTTGTGTAACTGATAAACGTTAAGCTGTAGACGAAAATATACTATAAGAAATGTAGATATCTTTAAGACACACAGTTTATTATTAGCACCATTTTTTGAAGCATTAACCTTTTCCGAGATATGTTATTAATTGTTCGAATTGTCCAATGTTTAGCCTTTCTTTTCAAGTCCTGTCAAATTTTCACTTGTTTCTTGCGATGTTGTGCCAAGATATGGAATTTTAAAGCCAGCGTGTAGCGTCCAGTTGTGAAACATTTTGGCCATCGTTGTTCCCTGTATATATATTACGAAATGTGTAATGCAGCTATTTCCAGAAATGTTTATATGGATTAAAATGAGTAGAAAGGAATAAACGTTTGTAAGAATAATTTAAATACCCACTAATAAGATATAAAGAGTACAGAAAGTCTCTTGAATGTATAACATCAGACTTTGTTACTTTCTCTACTACGTATAGTAAGCAGGGGAATTATTGTATTCCACCCAAAAATTCGATACCGAGATTTCACCGAAAATACATGTTTTGAGACCTCCTGAATCCAGAAAACGCATTTTTGGAAACATGCCCGTGTGTATGTGTATGTGTGTGGGTCTGTCTATCTGCGAACAGAATAACTCAGAAACGAACAGTCAGATAAACACTAAACTTGATACTTAGGTTCAGTATCTTCCAGAGATGCGACACAAAAGTTTTCAAGAAAATTCCCCCACCCAAGATTACCATTTACATGGAACATTTTTTGAAAATTTTAATTTCCTCAAAAATGGCTCTGACGATTTTGATTAAAATATCAAATTTTTAAGATATTTTCATGACAAATGAAATGTATATCTCGAATTTTCTTGGAATGTCTCCAAAAGCATTCTTCATTGTGAACGACTTTTGTATAACTGGTAAACCATAAGAGTTAGACAAAATTTTACTACACAAAAAAATGTAGATCGCGTTAGAACACACAATTTATGTCATATACATTTTTTGTTGAGTGAACCATTTTTGAGATATTGCTTGTTATTCCCTTAAATTTTCCAACACATACTTTTTCTCAAATGGGAATTCGTTATTCATTTTTTTGTCCTGGTAATGCAAAGAGAATGGAATACTTGACATAGCAACCACCTCCTAAAATATTTGACTATCGCTTAAAGCCTACCAACTCCCCTTGCATCTACAAGAAAATTGGCAATAAGATTAACATTTCCATATCTCGATTAACATGAAACATATGGAGAATAAGCGTTTTTAAAAATAGTTTGTACAAGAGTAGAGAAAGTCATGTGAGTGTAACACATCAGATTTTTTTTTAAAAAAAATTGACTATGGCCTTAGCCAACGGTATTTTTCTTAGACATATAATGAAGTGTGTAACGAAAATGTATCTCTATTAAGAAGAAATAGGTGGAAGAGTTAGCTTCTGGAAGAAACAATTATAGTGTCATGTGAAAGTAACACAAGGTTTTTATCGCGCCTTGATGTGCGCAGGGTAATAAATATTATTAACGCAGTATTAGAATGTATCGCCCAGCAATAAATGAAGTACAAGTAAGTTTAATATGAAATTATGGAAGTTTTAACTTTCGCATTCTGGCTTTGACGTTTCGCCGCTTTGTGTTCCCTTTATCGGCGAATACCTACATGCAGTTTCTTGTAATTTGATTGCGGATGGGGGAGACATCGATTTCCGGCTATCCTGTTTGTGGTGGGCACCTGGACGTGAAAGGAAACCCTGGCTTGCTATTAGCAACACTAATTGAATAAACAGGCCTGTAGCAGTATCCGACAATATCCACCTGGGAATGAAAATAAATAGCAACGTATCGCAAAGCGATTGTACGCTTCTACATCCTCCTTAAGGGCACACTAACTCCTCTGTTTTTAAACTTACAGTAACGAAAATGTAGAAAGAGGTGCATTATACGAGGCCGGAATGACAAGTCAGGACTTTTTAAATAAATTAAAAAAAATTTTTTACAAAAAAAAATCAATTTTATTTCTCAACATAGTCCATTGAATTCAATATACGTTCTCCAACGTTTCTCCAATTTTTTAACCCTTCCAAAAAATATGATTCTTCAAAGTCCTCAAAATATAAGGTTGTTTCTGCCATGATGTGTTCACTGGACGTAAATTTCTTCAGGTTTGCGAAGAGGAAAAAGTCGCCCAGAGCCAAATCTGGAGAATATGGTGGGTGAGGTAGCAGTTCGTAGCCCAATTGCACAAATTTTGCGATGGCAATGACTGACTTGTGTGCGGGTGCATTATTCTGGTGAAAGAGAACCTTTTTCATCAAATGGGGTCACTTCTTTAACAATTCCTTATGAAACTGATCCAGCATTGCGGCATAATATGAACCTGTGATCATTTCACCCTTTTCCAGGTAGTGGTTATCCATCACCCTTTGCGAGTCCCAAAAGAAGCTGCCATGATTTTTCCTATCGGAATGGTTTTAGCTTTCTTTGGAGCAGGTTTGCCGAAGGAAATCCACTGCTTTGATTATTGTTTGGTTTCAGGTTCATATTAATGGATCCAAGTTTCATTAACCGTGATATAACGCCGCAAAAACTCATTTACTAACAGGGTCAGGCCTACTTTATTCAAAATATATATTCGATATGTACTAGAAAAATCTTATGTGTTACACTCACGTGACTTTCTCTACTCTTGTACAAACTATTTTTACAAACGCTTATTCTCCATATGCTTCATGTTAATCGAGATGTTAATCTAATTGCTAATTTTCTTGTAGATGCAAGGGGAATATGGTAGTATTTAAGCGATAGTAAAATATTTTAAGAGCTGGTTGTTATGTGCAGTATTCCATTCTGTTTGCATTAACAGGACAAAAAATGAATAACGAATCCCCATTTGAGAAAATACGTATTGAAAAATTTAAGGGAATAACAAGCAATATCTCGAAAACTGTTCACTCAACAACAAAAAAATGTATGACATAAATTGTGTATTTTAACGCGATCTACATTTTTTGTGTAGTAAAATTTTGTTTATCTCTTATAGTTTAACAGTTTTGCAAAAGTCGTTCACAATGAATACTTTTGGAGAAATGCCCAGAAAATTCAAGATATACATTTTATTTGTCATGAAAATATCTTAAACATATAATATTTTAATCAAAATCGTTAGTCATTTTTGAGAAAATTAAAATTTTCAAAAACTGTTCCATGTAAAGGGTAATTTGGGGTGGGGGGATTTTCTTGAAAACCTTCGTGTCGCATCTATGGAAGATACTGAACCTAAATACCAAGTTTGGTGTTTATCCGACTGTTCGTTTCTGAGTTATGCTGTTCACAGACACACACACACACACGGACATGTTTCCAAAAATGCTTTTTATGGATTCAGGGGTCTCAAAACATGTATTTCTGGTGAAATCTCGGTATCAAATTTTTGGGTGGAATGCAATACTTCCCATACTTGCTATACGTAGTAGAGAAAGTAAAAATGGAATCGGTCCTGTGGAGGTATGGGTATACCAGTTCAAGTTGGTGCTGTACATTCACTAGTATTTGCAGATGACCAAGTGGTGGTGATGGCTCAGAGTCGTGAGGATGTGAAATATAAATGAGGAAACTTTTGGAAGTTTTTGAAGTAGGAGTGTTACGAGTAAATATGGATAAAACGGAATACCTGTTAGCAGGAGGGACATCTCACTACCCCGATGAATTATTAAAGCTGTTAAAAAGGTTAAATATTTGGGATAGCTTATTGATAAGGTAGGGAGAAGTAAAGCGGATATAGACAATAGGCTGGAACAAGCACGAAGAGCTATAAAAACGTTGAATGGTGTTTTGTGGAGTAGAGCCATGTCCATTTGAACAAAGAAGATGGTTGTAGACTATGGTAGAACTATAATGACCTATAGTGCCGAGGCGTGGACTTTGGCAGAGGGACAGAAATCTAAGATCTTGGCAGTGGAAATGGATGTAATAAGACGTAGTGCTGGAGTATCAAGAATGGAAAGAAGGAGAAACGATGAGGTGAGACAGATGATGGATATGGAGGAAACAGTGGTGGAGAGAATTGAAAGACGGGGTCTTCAATGGTATGGACATTTGAAAAGAATGGAGGATGATGGGTGGCCTAAAACCTTTTAAGAATGGTCACCTCGTCCAAGAAGAAAGCAAAGTAGACCAAGAGCAACCTGGAGAGGACAGCTTCATAGAATGATGAATGATCGGTGCTTGGGAAGGATGACTTGTTCAGTCGGGAAGAATAGCGAATGGGAATACAGGGCAACTGCTGAAGAGTGGAGAAGCCCTTAAGAGTAAGAGAGTAAAAACTCATTTGAGTTGCGCTGGAACATGCTCAAACATCCCTGTGAAATGGTCCTACGAGTCTGCTTGTTCTCAACTGTGAGCAGTCGCTGACAGCTTTCTCATACACAAAAATTCGTGCAGAATTTTATACACCCGTTCACTCGAAATATTTACGGTTTTGGCTATCTCACGCGGCGGTCTTTCAACACAATATGGTGAGCTTTGTTCACAATTTCTTCCGTTGTGACCTAAAACGACCGTCCTGTGCGCACGGCATCTCTTGTGCTCGAACGGCCACATAGAAATTCTGTGAACCACTTGTGAACCATGCCATGTGATGGAGCAGAGTCCCCATAATACTTGTTCAGCTTTTCTTCCGTTTCCTTCACCGACTTACCACGCAAAAGTAGTGCAACACACATCTGCTTATTTTAGACGCTCTTAACAATGTTCTAAGAAACAAATGACGAATTTCTGCGATTATACCCAGAATAGATGTTAGACTTGGATGCAAACAAGAAACCTGCAATTAGAACGCCATCTCTCGTCAAAGTCATGGACTTATCAATCTTCCTTGGCCTTTGGCAACAGCACACAACACAATTTCATCTCTCAGCATTAAGCAGTTTTAATTTTGTAAATATTTTAATGAATTATTTTATCGTTTATATAAAATTCCTCTCATTGCACACTTAGCAGAATTTTTAAATTACTCTCCTTTAGCATGTAAAATCCAGAGTTACTTTTTAAGTTCCTGTCGAAGGAATGACTAGGAGGCTAATAATGTTCAAATGTAAAATTATTTATGTTTTTTACAAAAACACATTTTATCATTAATAGAATAGACCTTCGATTATCCGAAACAATTGGGGACGGGGTGTATTCAGATAACTGATTTTCTGGTTAGAAACGCTGTCGACAAGCAACTGACTTCTGAATTTGTAAATTTTGCTCCATTTTAGTTTCTGATTGGCTAATCCTACTCCAATAGAATACCTTAATATAACTAAAGCTTTTTCTGGTTATTGATTGGCTATTTATTAAACTGTCTCAAAAATTACATTATTGTTCCAAGAATTTCCAGTAGCATTTAAACTTTCTAATTCATTATTGCCTCACGGTTACCTCATTGTTACCTCATTGTTATCAACTTTTAACCTATTTTTCTCACAGTTCCTACATTATTAAATTACGTAATACATTCACATAACATTATTACACATGTATACAGTAATATAAACATATAAAATGACTGTAATATACACTTTTTATATCTTGTTACATACACATATTGCTTTAAGGCGGGCTGTTACTGAATTTATATATTATATAATTAGACTGAAATCATTTAAGTGTTAATAATACTGCCTCAGAATATTCAGTGTTGAAACACTGAGAAATCTGTCTGTTTGTAATCCAGTATGTGAATTATTTTATAGAAGACGTTTGTGGTTATTATTGTGTTCCCAATTATAACTACTGCAAGAATAGACGCATCTTGTGAACAAAGCCTGGCTGTTCCGAGCGCTGACGGAAACAGCCGATTCGAGCTCCGTTTCTCAGGCGCTCCCAGTTTTAAATTGACTAAGTGTACAAAAAACATAGAAGTAAGTTTTGGTTATTACTCACTGAGACGCTTTTCTGCAATGCTTCAACCTTTTCTGATCAAAACTATGGCGCCAGGGATGTTCATAGAAAAAACGTATGTTGCTAT
This sequence comes from Deroplatys truncata, assembly GCA_030765065.1. NCBI lineage: Eukaryota > Metazoa > Arthropoda > Insecta > Mantodea > Mantidae > Deroplatys > Deroplatys truncata. The sequence continues at coordinate 181,111,192 of CM060980.1, forward strand.
TTTTCTCACATAAACATTTTTTAATTTTATTACTATGTACTAACCTACGTGTTTATTTATACTCTGAAAGCAGCACCATTTTTTAATTCAATTATAGCTGGCAACTCTCACGGACTGTTTTTGCCAAATACGAGTGATATATCTAGTGGAGGGGGGAAGTAAGTCATTTGATGACGAACTCCTTTCTTCCTCTTTATCTCGCTTTTGTGTTTGGATGAGGAAGGCCCAGGTTAAACAATCTGAGACCTGTTTTTGTAAATTTCTGAAACACACGTTTCTTTTTACTTTCTCTACTACGTATAGTAAGTAGGGGAATTATTGTATTCCACCCAAAGATTCGATACCGAGATTTCACCGGAAATACATGTTTTGAGACCCCCTGAATCCATAAAAAGCATTTTTGGAAACATGTCCGTGTGTGTGTCTGTGTGTGTGTGTCTGTGAGCAGCGTAACTCAGAAACGAACAGTCGGATAAACACCAAACTTGGTATTTAAGTTCAGTATCTTCCATAGATGCGACACGAAGGTTTTCAAGAAAATCCCCCCCCCCCAGATTAGCCTTTACATGGAACACTTTTAGATAATTTTAATTTTCTCAAAAATGGCTCTAACGATTTTGATTAAAATATCATATGTTTAAGATATTTTATGACAAATGAAAAATATATCTCGAATTTTCTGGGAATGTCTCCAAAAGTATTCTTCTTTGTGAACGACTTTTGCATAACTTGTAAACCATAAGAGATAGACAAACTTTTATTACACAAAAAGTGTAGATCGTGTTAAAATACGCAATTTATGTCATATACATTTTCAATGTATTGCTTGTTATTCCCTTAGATTTTTCAATACTTATTTTCTCAAATAGGAATTCGTTATTCATTTGTTTTGTCTTGGATATTCAGAGTATTAATCTGCGGCAAAGAGAATGGTGCTGCACCTAGCAACCAGCTATTAAGAGATATGTCTATGCTTAAAGGCTACTGTATTTCTATATTGCATTAGCAATTACAAAACAAGGGGAACATAGTAGGCCTTAAGTGATAGTCAAATATTTTTATAACTGGTCGCTATGTGTAAAATGTAATTCTCTTTGCATGTCAAAAGATCGTTTCTGCAAATGTTTATCTCGATTAATATGAAATAGATGGTTTTTACTATTACAGCATATTATTGCATTCTCAGCTTGAAATAGACATAATAATGTTCAAATGAGGATGCGCGGTGGATTTGAAATTCACAATTATGGCAACATTTGGGGCGAGGATATTCAAAGAGCGGCAGGCTGGCCTTAAATATGCTAAACTGCTCAATTCAATAGCGTTCCTTGAAAGAGAAGATGCCACGTTATTTGTTAATCTAAAAAACATGAGCATTTGCATCATAGTGTCTCCTGTAGGGTTATTCTGACATTTAGACTTAACTACTGCTAGTGTGAAATACCGCGCATCCGCGGTCCAGGGATAATTTGCATAACTAGTGTGCCAGTTTCACATTTTAGTTTGAATTCTTTGATTTTACTCTATCTGTCGCTTATGATTTTCTCTACTCACTCATTTACAAAATATTCTTACCAAATCTTATTCTTCTGTCTACTTCTTGTTAATAGAGATGAACTGCCATTAGACGTTTACGCTTTTTGTTATGTGTATAAGAAGGATGTAGTAAAATTTTGATAAGCGTTTGTATCTGGTATTCTAAAAAGGTATTTAAAACATGATGCTCTGAGAGGTGTTGCAACCTAGACCAAAACTTTTAATATATTATTTCTATATAAATTATATTTCTCATGTTGATATATAAATCAAATTATATTTTAATTTAAACCTTTAGGGCGGCTTGCACCAACCTAGAGTAAGCTCTACTTTCGCAGTAAACTATTATTCAAGTCAACACTCGGCGATTTCCATACGAGAGCAAACTACTTCCGAAGCATTTTACTCCTTTCAGATACTCGCAGATCAAATTACCGCAGAAGCAAATGTCGGGGAGCACCGTCATGTAGTATGTCACTACGGAATTAAATAGAGCACACATATAGATTAGAATTTACTCTTGCGACCTGGTTGCAGTAACTAACCTGTCGATTGAACTAGAATACTGTATCGTATTTGGAGGAAGATATTTTGACGTATTCATGGATTACTTAGATTACAATGATTATCTTGGTGAAGAAAGCAGCGATTACTTAGGATACGTTGATCGACGAAGAAATCGGGAATGCTACAGTGGTATGCGAAAACCATATGATATACATAAACTACGTGATCAAAAGTATCAGGACACCTGGCTGAAAATGACGTACAAGTTCGTGGCGCCTTCCATCGGTAATACTGGAAGTCAATATGGTGTTGGCCCACCCTTCGCCTTCATGACAGCGTTCACTCTCGCAGGCATACTTTCAATCAGGTGCTGGAAGGTTCCTTGGGGAATGACAGTCCATTCTTCATGGAGTGCGGAACTGAGGAGAGGTATCGATGTAGGTCGTTGAGGCCTGGCACGAAGTCGGCGTTCCAAAACATCCCAAAGGTGTTCTATAGGATTCAAGTCAGGACTCTGTGCTGGCCAGTCCATTACAGGGCTGTTATTGTCGTGTAACCACTCCGCCACAGCCCGTGCAGTATGAACAAGTGGTCGACCGTGTTAAAAGATGCAACCGCCATCCCCGAATTGCTCTTCAACAGTGGGAAGCAAGAAGGTGTTTAAAATATCAATGTAGGTCTGCGTTGTGATCGTGCCACGCAAAACAAAAGGTGTGCAAGCCCGCTCCAGGAAAAACACAAGCACACCATAACAACACCACCTCCGTATTTCACTGTTGGAACTACACACGCTGGCAGATGACGTTCGCCATATCCACACCCTGCCATCGGGTCGCCACATTGTGTACCGTGATTCGTCACTCCACACAACGTTTTTCCACTGTTCAATCGTGTAATGTTGACGCTCCTTACAACAAGCGAGGCGTCGTTTGGCATTTTCCTGCGTGATGCGTGGCTTATGAGCAGCCGCTCGACCATGGAATCCAAGGTTTCTCACCTCACGCCTAACTGTCATAATACTTGGAGTGGATCCTGATGCAGTTTGGAATTCCTTTGTGATGGTCTGGATAGGTGTCTGGCTATTACTCTTTACGACCCTCTTCAAATGTCGGCGGTCTCTGTTAGTCAACATACGAGGTCGGCCTGTACGTTTTTGTGCTGTACATGTCCCTTCACGTTTCCACTTCACTATCACATCAGAAACAGTGGACCTAGGGATGTTTAGGAGTGTGGAAATCTCGCGTACAGACTTCTGACACAAGTGACATCCAATCACCTGACCACGTTTGAAGTGCGTGAGTTCCACAGAGCGTCCCGTTCTGCTATTTCACGATGTCTAATGACTACTGAGGGCGCGGATAATGAGTACCAGGCAGTAGGTGGCAGCATAATGCACCTAAGATGAAAAACGTATGTTTGTGGGGTGCCCGGATACTTTTGATCATATGGTGTATATAGAGAGAGATCAACGAACGTTTCGGTAATAGGAAAGAATGTGTTACATGGCTTTTTAACCTGCTTGGAGAATATTTACAACAAAAGTCAGACAGGAATTCAGCTCTGTAATCCAAACTGCAATTATTTTTATGCGTTCTGGAGTGTCTTGTACCGGTACATTTCAGATACTTAGCCGAAATATCGAAATATTGGACTATGGGCTGTTGGAGAGTCTTGTTGAAAAAAGGCAATATCACGCTCCCTTTCTGTTAATTCTCTAAAAACCGGGGGCAAAACTGTATTCACGTATGCACGGGCTTCAACTATTGACTCGAAAAAAAATTGGTCCTGCGTTGGGAACAATTGAAAATGCATTTAAGGACAGAATTATTAGTAGAGATTTGTGGCCCCCTCGGTCCCCCGACCTAACTCCCTGCGATTTCTATCTCTGCGGTAACTTAAAGCAGAAAGTGTGCAAACAAACCCACATGCCCTGGAAGAATTAAAACAAAATATCCGCCAGGAAATTTGCAGCATTTCTCAACGTGAACTACGGCGAGTGGTGGATAGTTTCCTAAAGAGGTGCCAAAAATGTATGGACAACGACGGTGGCCAGTTTCAGCATCTCCTTTCATAAAGTTGGTAAGTAAAGCTTTTAAAAGTAGTTTTACGAATGTTGTATGGTTTCATCCGCGCATTTCGATGATAGCGGCAGACGGCAACGAGCGCCGAGGACGCGGGCAGGAGAAACACCGCGCAGCCGGTTCGTAGTATTTGGCTCACTGTATTTAGGATTGACTTAACGCGTCGTAACTTAAGAGTTTGGCAATGTCAAACTTTTCCTTCCCGTTACATCTAGTTTGATGTCACATGGTAATTGAAACCAATCGGCGCGAAGCACTAGCTTGAAGTAATAATCAAGAGTCATTCCCATTACGTTAAGTGCATGCAATTAGACCTTTATTTTACATTACAGCATTTCTTATCGTCATATATTTCACCGCGTTGTTGGAGCATTTTTGATGTTAAGAGCGAGGTGCATATCTACACAAATAAATATATAGGGGAAAGGTCCTTAATTTGAACCGCCTCTTAAATAGAACCGCCCCGATATTTTCCAAACTGTTTGACAGATGGCACCATAATCCTAGCAGAAGCGTGGCGTGTACAGTTATGAATGCTTGGAGTTGTTGACTTTGCATTCTGAGCTGTGGCTTCAGTTGTATGAAGTGTTGTGTGTTTTTGGTGGTTCAAAAGTAATATTTGACTCATCTAGCTACGTTTATACGATCAATTAGGCAAGTTTGAGATGATATATATATATATATATATATATTGCATGTTATGAAGTGTTGTGTGTTTTTGGTTGTTCAAAAGTAATATTTGACTCATCTAACTAAGCTTATACGACCAATTAGGAAGTTTGAGATGATCTATATATATTACATGTTATGAAGTGTTGTGTGTTTTTGGTGGTTCAAAAGTAATATTTGACTCATCTAGCTACGTTTATACGATCAATTAGGCAAGTCTGAGATGATCTATATATATTACATGTTATGAAGTGTTATGTGTTTTTGGTGGTTCAAAAGTAATATTTGACTCATCTAGCTACGTTTATACGATCAATTAGGCAAGTTTGAGATGATCTATATATATATTACATGTTATGAAGTGTTGTGTGTTTTTCGTGGTTCAAAAGTAATATTTGACTCATCTAGCTACGTTTATACGATCAATTAGGCAAGTTTGAGATGATCTATATATATTGCATGTTATGAAGTGTTGTGTGTTTTTGGTGGTTCAAAAGTAATATTTGACTTATCTAGCTACGTTTATACGATCAATAAGGCAAGTTTGAGATGATCTATATATATATATATATATATATATATATATATATATTGCATGTTATGAAGTGTTGTGTGTTTTTGGTGGTTCAAAAGTAATATTTGACTCAACTAGCTAAGCTTATACGATCAATTAGGAAGTTTGAGCTGATCTATATATATTGCATGTTATGAAGTGTTGTGTGTTTTTGGTGGTTCAAAAGTAATATTTGACTCAACTAGCTAAGCTTATACGATCAATTAGGAAGTTTGAGATGATCTATATATATATATATATATATATATATATATTACATGTTATGAAGTGTTGTGTGTTTTTGGTGGTTCAAAAGTAATATTTGACTCAACTAGCTAAGCTTATACGATCAATTAGGAAGTTTGAGCTGATCTATATATATTGCATGTTATGAAGTGTTGTGTGTTTTTGGTGGTTCAAAAGTAATATTTGACTCAACTAGCTAAGCTTATACGATCAATTAGGAAGTTTGAGATGATCTATATATATATATATATATATATATATATATATATATATATATATATATTACATGTTATGAAGTGTTGTGTGTTTTTGGTGGTTCAAAAGTAATATTTGACTCAACTAGCTAAGCTTATACGATCAATTAGGAAGTTTGAGCTGATCTATATATATTGCATGTTATGTAGTGTTGTGTGTTTTTGGTGGTTCAAAAGTAATATTTGACTCAACTAGCTAAGCTTATACGATCAATTACGAAGTTTGAGATGATCTATATATATTACATGTTATGAAGTGTTGTGTGTTTTTGGTGGTTCAAAAGTAATATTTGACTCAACTAGCTAAGCTTATACGATCAATTAGGAAGTTTGAGATGATCTATATATATATATATATATATATATATATATTACATGTTATGAAGTGTTGTGTGTTTTTGGTGGTTCAAAAGTAATATTTGACTCAACTAGCTAAGCTTATACGATCAATTAGGAAGTTTGAGCTGATCTATATATATTGCATGTTATGAAGTGTTGTGTGTTTTTGGTGGTTCAAAAGTAATATTTGACTCAACTAGCTAAGCTTATACGATCAATAAGGAAGTTTGAGCTGATCTATATATATTGCATGTTATGAAGTGTTGTGTGTTTTTGGTGGTTCAAAAGTAATATTTGACTCAACTAGCTAAGCTTATACGATCAATTAGGAAGTTTGAGCTGATCTATATATATTGCATGTTATGAAGTGTTGTGTGTTTTTGGTGGTTCAAAAGTAATATTTGACTCAACTAGCTAAGCTTATACGATCAATTAGGAAGTTTGAGCTGATCTATATATATTGCATGTTATGAAGTGTTGTGTGTTTTTGGTGGTTCAAAAGTAATATTTGACTCAACTAGCTAAGCTTATACGATCAATTAGGAAGTTTGAGCTGATCTATATATATTGCATGTTATGAAGTGTTGTGTGTTTTTGGTGGTTCAAAAGTAATATTTGACTCAACTAGCTAAGCTTATACGATCAATTAGGAAGTTTGAGATGATCTATATGTATTACATGTTATGAAGTGTTGTCTGTTTTTGGTGGTTCAAAAGTGATATTTGACTCAACTAGCTAGGCTTATACGATCAATTAGGAAGTTTGGGATGATCTATATATATATATATATATATATATATATATTACATGTTATGAAGTGTTATGTGTTTTTGGTGGTTCAAAAGTAATATTTGACTCAACTAGCTAAGCTTATACGATCAATTAGGAAGTTTGAAATGATCTATATATATTGCATGTTATGAAGTGTTGTGTGTTTTTGGTGGTTCAAAAGTAATATTTGACTCAACTAGCTAAGCTTATACGATCAATTAGGCAAGTTTGAGATGATCTATATATTTTGCATGTTATGAAGTGTTGTGTGTTTTTGGTGGTTCAAAAGTAATATTTGACTCGTCTAGCTACGTTTATACGATCAATTAGGCAAGTTTGAGATGATCTATATATATATTGCATGTTATGAAGTGTTGTGTGTTTTGGTGGTTCAAAAGTAATATTTGACTCATCTAGCTACGTTTATACGATCAATTAGGCAAATTTGAGATGATCTATATATATATATATATATATATATATATATATATATATATATTGCATGTTATGAAGTGTTGTGTGTTTTTGGTGGTTAAAAAGTAATATTTGACTCATCTAGCTACGTTTATACGATCAATTAGGCAAGTTTGAGATGATCTATATATATATATATATATATATATATTGCATGTTATGAAGTGTTGTGTGTTTTTGGTGGTCCAAAAGTAATATTTGACTCATCTAGCTACGTTTATACGATCAATTAGGCAAGTTTGAGATGATCTATATATATATATATATTGCATGTTATGAAGTGTTGTGTGTTTTTGGTGCTTCAAAAGTAACATTTGACTCAGCTAGCTAAGCTTATACGATCAATTAGGAAGTTTGAGATGATCTATATATATTACATGTTATGAAGTGTTGTGTGTTTTTGGTGGTTCAAAAGTAATATTTGACTCAACTAGCTAAGCTTATACGATCAATTAGGAAGTTTGAGACGATCTATATATATATATATATATATATATATATATATATATATTGCATGTTATGAAGTGTTGTGTGTTTTTGGTGGTTCAAAAGTAATATTTGACTCAACTAGCTAAGCTTATACGATCAATTAGGAAGTTTGAACTGATCTATATATATTGCATGTTATGAAGTGTTGTGTGTTTTTGGTGGTTAAAAAGTAATATTTGACTCAACTAGCTACGTTTATACGATCAATTAGGCACGTTTGAGATGATCTATATATATTACATGTTATGAAGTGTTGTGTGTTTTTGGTGGTTCAAAAGTAATATTTGACTCAACTAGCTAAGCTTATACGATCAATTAGGAAGTTTGAGATGATCTATATATGTATGTTACATGTTATGAAGTGTTGTGTGTTTTTTGTGGTTCAAAAGTAATATTTGACTCAACTAGCTAAGCTTATACGATCAATTAGGAAGTTTGAGCTGATCTATATATATTGCATGTTATGAGTGTTGTGTGTTTTTGGTGGTTCAAAAGTAATATTTGACTCAACTAGCTAAGCTTATACGATCAATTAGGAAGTTTGAGCTGATCTATATATATTGCATGTTATGAAGTGTTGTGTGTTTTTGGTGGTTCAAAAGTAATATTTGACTCAACTAGCTAAGCTTATACGATCAATTAGGAAGTTTGAGCTGATCTATATATATTGCATGTTATGAAGTGTTGTGTGTTTTTGGTGGTTCAAAAGTAATATTTGACTCAACTAGCTAAGCTTATACGATCAATTAGGAAGTTTGAGATGATCTATATGTATTACATGTTATGAAGTGTTGTCTGTTTTTGGTGGTTCAAAAGTGATATTTGACTCAACTAGCTAGGCTTATACGATCAATTAGGAAGTTTGGGATGATCTATATATATATATATATATATATATATATATATATTACATGTTATGAAGTGTTATGTGTTTTTGGTGGTTCAAAAGTAATATTTGACTCAACTAGCTAAGCTTATACGATCAATTAGGAAGTTTGAAATGATCTATATATATTGCATGTTATGAAGTGTTGTGTGTTTTTGGTGGTTCAAAAGTAATATTTGACTCAACTAGCTAAGCTTATACGATCAATTAGGCAAGTTTGAGATGATCTATATATTTTGCATGTTATGAAGTGTTGTGTGTTTTTGGTGGTTCAAAAGTAATATTTGACTCGTCTAGCTACGTTTATACGATCAATTAGGCAAGTTTGAGATGATCTATATATATATTGCATGTTATGAAGTGTTGTGTGTTTTGGTGGTTCAAAAGTAATATTTGACTCATCTAGCTACGTTTATACGATCAATTAGGCAAATTTGAGATGATCTATATATATATATATATATATATATATATTGCATGTTATGAAGTGTTGTGTGTTTTTGGTGGTTAAAAAGTAATATTTGACTCATCTAGCTACGTTTATACGATCAATTAGGCAAGTTTGAGATGATCTATATATATATATATATATATATATATATATATATATATATATATTGCATGTTATGAAGTGTTGTGTGTTTTTGGTGGTCCAAAAGTAATATTTGACTCATCTAGCTACGTTTATACGATCAATTAGGCAAGTTTGAGATGATCTATATATATATATATATATTGCATGTTATGAAGTGTTGTGTGTTTTTGGTGCTTCAAAAGTAACATTTGACTCAGCTAGCTAAGCTTATACGATCAATTAGGAAGTTTGAGATGATCTATATATATTACATGTTATGAAGTGTTGTGTGTTTTTGGTGGTTCAAAAGTAATATTTGACTCAACTAGCTAAGCTTATACGATCAATTAGGAAGTTTGAGACGATCTATATATATATATATATATATATATATATATATATATATATTGCATGTTATGAAGTGTTGTGTGTTTTTGGTGGTTCAAAAGTAATATTTGACTCAACTAGCTAAGCTTATACGATCAATTAGGAAGTTTGAACTGATCTATATATATTGCATGTTATGAAGTGTTGTGTGTTTTTGGTGGTTAAAAAGTAATATTTGACTCAACTAGCTACGTTTATACGATCAATTAGGCACGTTTGAGATGATCTATATATATTACATGTTATGAAGTGTTGTGTGTTTTTGGTGGTTCAAAAGTAATATTTGACTCAACTAGCTAAGCTTATACGATCAATTAGGAAGTTTGAGATGATCTATATATGTATGTTACATGTTATGAAGTGTTGTGTGTTTTTTGTGGTTCAAAAGTAATATTTGACTCAACTAGCTAAGCTTATACGATCAATTAGGAAGTTTGAGCTGATCTATATATATTGCATGTTATGAGTGTTGTGTGTTTTTGGTGGTTCAAAAGTAATATTTGACTCAACTAGCTAAGCTTATACGATCAATTAGGAAGTTTGAGCTGATCTATATATATTACATGTTATGAAGTGTTGTGTTTTTTGTGGTTCAAAAGTAATATTTGACTCAACTAGCTAAGCTTATACGATCAATTAGGAAGTTTGAGCTGATCTATATATATTGCATGTTATGAAGTGTTGTGTGTTTTTGGTGGTTCAAAAGTAATATTTGACTCAACTAGCTAAGCTTATACGATCAATAAGGAAGTTTGAGATGATCTATATATATTACATGTTATGGAGTGTTGTGTGTTTTTGGTGGTTCAAAAGTAATATTTGACTCAACTAGCTAGGCTTATACGATAAATTAGGAAGTTTGAGCTGATCTATATATATTGCATGTTATGAAGTGTTGTGTGTTTTTGGTGGTTAAAAAGTAATATTTGACTCAACTAGCTACGTTTATACGATCAATTAGGCAAGTTTGAGATGATCTATATAATTATATATATATATATATATATATATATATATATTGCATGTTATGAAGTGTTGTGTGTTTTTGGTGGTTCAAAAGTAATATTTGACTCATCTAAGCTTATACGACCAATTAGGAAGTTTGAGCTGATCTATATATATTGCATGTTATGAAGTGTTGTGTGTTTTTGGTGGTTCAAAAGTAATATTTGACTCAACTGGCTAAGCTTATACGATCAATTAGGAAGTTTGACATGATCTATATATATTACATGTTTTGAAGTGTTGTGTGTTTTTGGTGGTTCAAAAGTAATATTTGTCTCAACTAGCTAAGCTTATACGATCAATTAGGAAGTTTGAGATGATCTATATATGTATATTACATGTTAAGAAGTGTTGTGTGTTTTTTGTGGTTCAAAAGTAATATTTGACTCAACTAGCTAAGCTTATACGATCAATTAGGAAGTTTGAGCTAATCTATATATATTGCATGTTATGAGTGTTGTGTTTTTGGTGGTTCAAAAGTAATATTTGACTCAACTAGCTAAGCTTATACGATCAATTAGGAAGTTTGAGCTGATCTATATATATTGCATGTTATGAAGTGTTGTGTGTTTTTGGTGGTTCAAAAGTAATATTTGACTCAACTAGCTAAGCTTATACGATCAATTAGGAAGTTTGAGATGATCTATATATATATATATATTACATGTTATGAAGTGTTGTGTTTTTTGTGGTTCAAAAGTAATATTTGACTCAACTAGCTAAGCTTATACGATCAATTAGGAAGTTTGAGCTGATCTATATATATTGCATGTTATGAAGTGTTGTGTGTTTTTGGTGGTTCAAAAGTAATATTTGACTCAACTAGCTAAGCTTATACGATCAATAAGGAAGTTTGAGATGATCTATATATATATATTACATGTTATGGAGTGTTGTGTGTTTTTGGTGGTTCAAAAGTAATATTTGACTCAACTAGCTAGGCTTATGCGATAAATTAGGAAGTTTGAGATGATCTATATATATATATATATGTATATTACATGTTATGAAGTGTTGTGTGTTTTTGGTGGTTCAAAAGTAATATTTGACTCAACTAGCTAAGCTTATACGATCAATTAGGAAGTTTGAGCTGATCTATATATATATATATATATATATATATATATATATATATATATTGCATGTTATGAAGTGTTGTGTGTTTTTGGTGGTTCAAAAGCAATATTTGACTCATCTAGCTACGTTTATACGATCAATTAGGCAAGTTTGAGATGATATATATATATATATATATATATATATATTGCATGTTATGAAGTGTTGTGTGTTTTTGGTTGTTCAAAAGTAATATTTGACTCATCTAACTAAGCTTATACGACCAATTAGGAAGTTTGAGATGATCTATATATATTACATGTTATGAAGTGTTGTGTGTTTTTGGTGGTTCAAAAGTAATATTTGACTCATCTAGCTACGTTTATACGATCAATTAGGCAAGTCTGAGATGATCTATATATATTACATGTTATGAAGTGTTATGTGTTTTTGGTGGTTCAAAAGTAATATTTGACTCATCTAGCTACGTTTATACGATCAATTAGGCAAGTTTGAGATGATCTATATATATATTACATGTTATGAAGTGTTGTGTGTTTTTCGTGGTTCAAAAGTAATATTTGACTCATCTAGCTACGTTTATACGATCAATTAGGCAAGTTTGAGATGATCTATATATATTGCATGTTATGAAGTGTTGTGTGTTTTTGGTGGTTCAAAAGTAATATTTGACTTATCTAGCTACGTTTATACGATCAATAAGGCAAGTTTGAGATGATCTATATATATATATATATATATATATATATATATATATATATTGCATGTTATGAAGTGTTGTGTGTTTTTGGTGGTTCAAAAGTAATATTTGACTCAACTAGCTAAGCTTATACGATCAATTAGGAAGTTTGAGCTGATCTATATATATTGCATGTTATGAAGTGTTGTGTGTTTTTGGTGGTTCAAAAGTAATATTTGACTCAACTAGCTAAGCTTATACGATCAATTAGGAAGTTTGAGATGATCTATATATATATATATATATATATTACATGTTATGAAGTGTTGTGTGTTTTTGGTGGTTCAAAAGTAATATTTGACTCAACTAGCTAAGCTTATACGATCAATTAGGAAGTTTGAGCTGATCTATATATATTGCATGTTATGTAGTGTTGTGTGTTTTTGGTGGTTCAAAAGTAATATTTGACTCAACTAGCTAAGCTTATACGATCAATTACGAAGTTTGAGATGATCTATATATATTACATGTTATGAAGTGTTGTGTGTTTTTGGTGGTTCAAAAGTAATATTTGACTCAACTAGCTAAGCTTATACGATCAATTAGGAAGTTTGAGATGATCTATATATATATATATATATATATATATATATATATATATATATATATTACATGTTATGAAGTGTTGTGTGTTTTTGGTGGTTCAAAAGTAATATTTGACTCAACTAGCTAAGCTTATACGATCAATTAGGAAGTTTGAGCTGATCTATATATATTGCATGTTATGAAGTGTTGTGTGTTTTTGGTGGTTCAAAAGTAATATTTGACTCAACTAGCTAAGCTTATACGATCAATTAGGAAGTTTGAGCTGATCTATATATATTGCATGTTATGAAGTGTTGTGTGTTTTTGGTGGTTCAAAAGTAATATTTGACTCAACTAGCTAAGCTTATACGATCAATTAGGAAGTTTGAGCTGATCTATATATATTGCATGTTATGAAGTGTTGTGTGTTTTTGGTGGTTCAAAAGTAATATTTGACTCAACTAGCTAAGCTTATACGATCAATTAGGAAGTTTGAGCTGATCTATATATATTGCATGTTATGAAGTGTTGTGTGTTTTTGGTGGTTCAAAAGTAATATTTGACTCAACTAGCTAAGCTTATACGATCAATTAGGAAGTTTGAGATGATCTATATGTATTACATGTTATGAAGTGTTGTCTGTTTTTGGTGGTTCAAAAGTGATATTTGACTCAACTAGCTAGGCTTATACGATCAATTAGGAAGTTTGGGATGATCTATATATATATATATATATATATTACATGTTATGAAGTGTTATGTGTTTTTGGTGGTTCAAAAGTAATATTTGACTCAACTAGCTAAGCTTATACGATCAATTAGGAAGTTTGAAATGATCTATATATATTGCATGTTATGAAGTGTTGTGTGTTTTTGGTGGTTCAAAAGTAATATTTGACTCAACTAGCTAAGCTTATACGATCAATTAGGCAAGTTTGAGATGATCTATATATTTTGCATGTTATGAAGTGTTGTGTGTTTTTGGTGGTTCAAAAGTAATATTTGACTCGTCTAGCTACGTTTATACGATCAATTAGGCAAGTTTGAGATGATCTATATATATATTGCATGTTATGAAGTGTTGTGTGTTTTGGTGGTTCAAAAGTAATATTTGACTCATCTAGCTACGTTTATACGATCAATTAGGCAAATTTGAGATGATCTATATATATATATATATATATATATTGCATGTTATGAAGTGTTGTGTGTTTTTGGTGGTTAAAAAGTAATATTTGACTCATCTAGCTACGTTTATACGATCAATTAGGCAAGTTTGAGATGATCTATATATATATATATATATATATATATATTGCATGTTATGAAGTGTTGTGTGTTTTTGGTGGTCCAAAAGTAATATTTGACTCATCTAGCTACGTTTATACGATCAATTAGGCAAGTTTGAGATGATCTATATATATATATATATATATATATTGCATGTTATGAAGTGTTGTGTGTTTTTGGTGCTTCAAAAGTAACATTTGACTCAGCTAGCTAAGCTTATACGATCAATTAGGAAGTTTGAGATGATCTATATATATTACATGTTATGAAGTGTTGTGTGTTTTTGGTGGTTCAAAAGTAATATTTGACTCAACTAGCTAAGCTTATACGATCAATTAGGAAGTTTGAGACGATCTATATATATATATATATATATATATATATATATATTGCATGTTATGAAGTGTTGTGTGTTTTTGGTGGTTCAAAAGTAATATTTGACTCAACTAGCTAAGCTTATACGATCAATTAGGAAGTTTGAACTGATCTATATATATTGCATGTTATGAAGTGTTGTGTGTTTTTGGTGGTTAAAAAGTAATATTTGACTCAACTAGCTACGTTTATACGATCAATTAGGCACGTTTGAGATGATCTATATATATTACATGTTATGAAGTGTTGTGTGTTTTTGGTGGTTCAAAAGTAATATTTGACTCAACTAGCTAAGCTTATACGATCAATTAGGAAGTTTGAGATGATCTATATATGTATGTTACATGTTATGAAGTGTTGTGTGTTTTTTGTGGTTCAAAAGTAATATTTGACTCAACTAGCTAAGCTTATACGATCAATTAGGAAGTTTGAGCTGATCTATATATATTGCATGTTATGAGTGTTGTGTGTTTTTGGTGGTTCAAAAGTAATATTTGACTCAACTAGCTAAGCTTATACGATCAATTAGGAAGTTTGAGCTGATCTATATATATTACATGTTATGAAGTGTTGTGTTTTTTGTGGTTCAAAAGTAATATTTGACTCAACTAGCTAAGCTTATACGATCAATTAGGAAGTTTGAGCTGATCTATATATATTGCATGTTATGAAGTGTTGTGTGTTTTTGGTGGTTCAAAAGTAATATTTGACTCAACTAGCTAAGCTTATACGATCAATAAGGAAGTTTGAGATGATCTATATATATTACATGTTATGGAGTGTTGTGTGTTTTTGGTGGTTCAAAAGTAATATTTGACTCAACTAGCTAGGCTTATACGATAAATTAGGAAGTTTGAGCTGATCTATATATATTGCATGTTATGAAGTGTTGTGTGTTTTTGGTGGTTAAAAAGTAATATTTGACTCAACTAGCTACGTTTATACGATCAATTAGGCAAGTTTGAGATGATCTATATAATTATATATATATATATATATATATTGCATGTTATGAAGTGTTGTGTGTTTTTGGTGGTTCAAAAGTAATATTTGACTCATCTAAGCTTATACGACCAATTAGGAAGTTTGAGCTGATCTATATATATTGCATGTTATGAAGTGTTGTGTGTTTTTGGTGGTTCAAAAGTAATATTTGACTCAACTGGCTAAGCTTATACGATCAATTAGGAAGTTTGACATGATCTATATATATTACATGTTTTGAAGTGTTGTGTGTTTTTGGTGGTTCAAAAGTAATATTTGTCTCAACTAGCTAAGCTTATACGATCAATTAGGAAGTTTGAGATGATCTATATATGTATATTACATGTTAAGAAGTGTTGTGTGTTTTTTGTGGTTCAAAAGTAATATTTGACTCAACTAGCTAAGCTTATACGATCAATTAGGAAGTTTGAGCTAATCTATATATATTGCATGTTATGACTGTTGTGTTTTTGGTGGTTCAAAAGTAATATTTGACTCAACTAGCTAAGCTTATACGATCAATTAGGAAGTTTGAGCTGATCTATATATATTGCATGTTATGAAGTGTTGTGTGTTTTTGGTGGTTCAAAAGTAATATTTGACTCAACTAGCTAAGCTTATACGATCAATTAGGAAGTTTGAGATGATCTATATATATATATATATATATATATATATATATATATTACATGTTATGAAGTGTTGTGTTTTTTGTGGTTCAAAAGTAATATTTGACTCAACTAGCTAAGCTTATACGATCAATTAGGAAGTTTGAGCTGATCTATATATATTGCATGTTATGAAGTGTTGTGTGTTTTTGGTGGTTCAAAAGTAATATTTGACTCAACTAGCTAAGCTTATACGATCAATAAGGAAGTTTGAGATGATCTATATATATATTACATGTTATGGAGTGTTGTGTGTTTTTGGTGGTTCAAAAGTAATATTTGACTCAACTAGCTAGGCTTATGCGATAAATTAGGAAGTTTGAGATGATCTATATATATATATATGTATATTACATGTTATGAAGTGTTGTGTGTTTTTGGTGGTTCAAAAGTAATATTTGACTCAACTAGCTAAGCTTATACGATCAATTAGGAAGTTTGAGCTGATCTATATATATATATATATATATATATATATATATATTGCATGTTATGAAGTGTTGTGTGTTTTTGGTGGTTCAAAAGCAATATTTGACTCAACTAGCTAAGCTTATACGATCAATTAGGAAGTTTGAGATGATCTATATATATATTACATGTTATGAAGTGTTGTGTGTTTTTGGTGGTTCAAAAGTAATATTTGACTCAACTAGCTAAGCTTATACGATCAATTAGGAAGTTTGAAATGATCTATATACATTGCATGTTATGAAGTGTTGTGTGTTTTTGGTGGTTCAAAAGTAATATTTGACTCAACTAGCTAAGCTTATACGATCAATTAGGAAGTTTGAGATGATCTATATATATTGCATGTTATGAAGTGTTGTGTGTTTTTGGTGGTTCAAAAGTAATATTTGACTCGTCTAGCTAAGTTTATACGATCAATTAGGCAAGTTTGAGATGATCTATATATATATATATTGCATGTTATGAAGTGTTGTGTGTTTTGGTGGTTCAAAAGTAATATTTGACTCATCTAGCTACGTTTATACGATCAATTAGGCAAGTTTGAGATGATCTATATATATATATATATATATATATATATATATATATATTGCATGTTATGAAGTGTTGTGTGTTTTTGGTGGTTCAAAAGTAATATTTGACTCAACTAGCTAAGCTTATACGATCAATTAGGAAGTTTGAGATGAGCTATATATATATTACATGTTATGAAGTGTTTGGTTAGCAACAATATTCATGCATACATTTTCTAAGCAGCTTCTCTCCTTGTCACATACATGCTAAAGCTTCCGAAATGGCGTGGCTCGTAAATTAAACCGCTGTTTGAACCCTATATTGAACTGGTCCAATTTAGGAAACCTATTGAAGTTGAAAGGGGAGATATTATACATATATAGAGGAATTGTACATATGAAAGGAGGACCATACATATAAGCATTGTACAGTAATAATTTAATTCACTAACATGTTAAAATATTCAACATATAACATTTGTACAGAGCTGATTGTAAGACACGGGCAGGCTAGCAGAATTGCAAGAAACCATAAAGACCGTACCTGTCACCGAGCGGTACCAAGCTACATGATGGCGCCCAAGCGCACGGATCTGAAGCCACACATTCTCATACATGTCAGGGTAACGCGGCCTGAGGGCCAATAGGAAACGTTGTTACGTTTTTAAACGCAGAGGTGAGCATCACTAGGCTCCCGTATATAAGGGCAGGCAAAGCCTCAGAGCCCGCTCTTATTCTAAATATATCTCGTCGAGAAGTCACGTCGACACGAGGTGCTTACAGATGCACGTTGGTGCACAAGGGTGGGGTGCGTGTGAATATACTAGGCTCCTGACTAACTTAAACTGGAGGGATTATTATAACAATGATTCGTAAAGCTAGCCGCCCATAAATATTCAAACTGTGAAATAAACTTCATTGATTAAGGTCAAGCTGCAGTGTATTTTAACTTGCCTCATCCACTATAACCTGAGAGTTAATTATTAGATATAGTTAGGAATAGAATACACAACAACGGACGAGCACCAATCATCGATTTCCCGCTACAAAGTTCTAGGATTGTTCAACTGCGATTAGTGTATCCTGTGAATAAATATCGATATAATATGTTAAGTTAAAAAAGCATGTTAAAACAGTGGCTGACATGAATATGTGAATGTGAATTCTCTGAAATTATGGACATGATCCAGTGTATGAGTTGTAGGATATGGCTTCACCAAAATGTGCAAAAGTTAGTGCTAAGAAGAAAGTGTTTTATTGTGAAGACTGTGTATAATTGGACTCTTTTTGTATGAGAGTAAAAATTAGTAAAAACTATATTTGCAAATAATACCTATTCCAAAAACCAAGTGATGGTCATTATATGGAAATTCAAAATGTTCAAGGAAATTGCTATTCTTATCACAGTTTTGGACTCTACTTTTGTTGCTGATAGCATATTTGTTTTTGAATGTACAATAAAATGTGTGTATTTTGTATTAATAAAAATACTTTCAAACTTAAAAGTATGTGGTTCATTTTAAGACACGGATGGTTCAATTTAAGGACCACGTTCCTAATTTGAACCGATTTACACCTTCTCACTTTTTAAATGTTATTTAATTGATAATTGTATTAATTTTAAATTGTGTTGAGGATGTTGATAGTTCAAGGATCTGTTACTTTAGCGCTTGTGTTTCTGAAAATTTTGATTTGAAATTATAATTATTATTTACTATTTAGGCGTATGTGGTTCATTATAGGGACCTATCCCCTATGAGTGTTCAGAAAATAAAATGGCAATTGTTCTCCAGTTTTGCATATTTCCCACGCATTGTGGGTGGAATTGACTGCACGCATGTGCCTATCGGTGAATACAGTGAACCTTTCCAAAATCGGAAGGATATTTCTCCGTCAACATGCAAGTAACCTGCGATGCAAAATGAAGATTAGAAACGTTGTTTCCTGAATTTTAAGTGCTCTTCAGTACGTTTCCCGTCGCCCGAAGCGTTAAGCTCGTCCGTCACAACCTTCTAGCATTCTTATAACACGTTTTTACACTCATATTGTTTAAATTGTATTCTTTATCTCTAGCAACAAACATTTATCTCTTTCGCTGACGTTTCCCCCGCTTTTTCCTATCGCACCTAACCTTATCCATGATTGCGTCAAGTAAATCGCGCAAGCAAAACAATACCTCCAGGAGTAATGAGCTCTTACTTCCGTAACTAAAAGAGTAAATTGCAATTGAGCTCTCCTAACTTACTTCCGGAGTAAATTGCTCCCGTAGTAACCTACTTTCTTAGTACGACTTCTGTAGTAAACGTTACTTCCGAAGCAATTTACTCCAACATGTTGCATACTGCGCTTAGAGTGGCGTTTGAAAGAGTAAAACTGAGAGAATAAACCTGGGTTTAAAGTAGGAACGTGTTTGCTCGCGCAATCCCAATAAAAATCCGATGTGTTACACTCACATGACTTTCTCTACTCTTGTACAAACTAGTTTTACAAACGCTTATTCTCCATATGCTTCATGTTAATCGAGATGTTAATCTTATTGCTAATTTTATTTTAGTTGCTTAGCAAATGTTTATCTCGATTAACATGAAGTAGATGGAGAATAAGCATCTGTAAAAATAGTTTGCACAAGAGTGGAGAAAGTCATGTGAGTGCACCCTCTTTGATCCCTATTGGACTTACTCTTTACTCTCCATCCTCAGGCTTATCTGTTTTTGATGCATCAACATTTTCTCTATTATCTGCCTTTGTTTCCTCTAACATGTTTTCCTTATCTCCGGTTTTCATTACTTCATCCAGGTCTGCTATTAAAGTGGGAAAGTAAATGTTTTACTACTTAAGGGAGACCACTGTCTTTCAGTCGTTCTGGAGTTATAAGGTTGCATACACAGATATCCAGGCACGATAAACGTGTTAGCCTCAAACCCAGGTGTTGTTATAGCTCACGAGGTGATGAAAAGCAGCTAGGATGACGTTCTATAATACCAAAACAAGATAGGTATATAGAATGGCCTCGCAGTATTGATCTGAAATGAGATCACATTAGGGGTAATGTACCAAAGATCTGGGTCACGAGACCACAACCTCTAGCGGCGGGTCAGCGAACTTTCCTATACAAATCATTTCAGTCGTCTTCATAACATTCCTCGGTCCGGTAATCCTGGGTTCGAGAGGGAATAAAGAAACGATCACTACAAGATTCTACTCTTACATCCCATACAAGATTACTATATGAAACAGCTGATAAGATAACACCAGAAACGTACTGCGTTAATCTATTCCATGACCTTCTATACGTAAAGTGATAGTCAGATTTCTACTTTCTCTACGGCTTTCCATAAGCAGAGGAAGTATTGCATTACAGCCAAAATTTTAATACCAAAATTTCACCGGAAACACTTGTTTTGAGACTCCCAAAATCCAAAAAGAGCATTTTTAGAAAAAGGTCTATGTGTGTGCCTGTCTGTTTAACTCGAAAAGAAAAGTCTATTAAATATCAAATCTGATGTTTAAGTTCAGATGCGACACAAAGATTTTCAAGAAAATCCCACACCGCAAACTACCCATTATATGCGAGATTTTTCGAATATTTTTATTTTCAAAAAATGGCTAACGATTTTATTAAAATACAAATACTAAAGATATTTACAAATAAAATGTATGTATTGAATTTTGTATGAATACTCTGTGAAGTCCTCTTCATTCGGTAGGAATTTTGTATAACTGTAAACCATAAAAGATAAAGAAAATTCTTACAGTTAGGTCTCTTTAAAACACACAATTTACCTACTTCACAGAAACTTTTTTAGCTTATCTGCCACGTACATAGGAGGTAGAGAAGAAATTGCATTCCACCCAAAAATTGGATCCCGAGATTTCACCGGAAATACATGTTTTGAGGCCCACTGAATCCAAATACAACATTTTTGGAAACATGTCCCTGTGTATGTCTGTGAATACGATAACTGAAAAACGAAAAGTCGTATAAATACCACACTTCGTATTTGAGTTCAGTATCTTCCAACGATACGACACGAAGATTTACAAGGAAACCCCCCATAGCCAGCTACACTTTACATAGTGTAATTTTCGAAAATTTTGATTTTATAAAAATGGCTTTAACGATTTTGATTAAAGTACCATACATGAAAGATATTTACATTAAAATGTATATCTTGAATTTTATGTAAATAGCCTAGGAGCTCCTCTTCATTCGGAAGGAATTTTTTATAATCTTGTATAACTGGTAAACGTTAAGCGATAAACAAAAGCGTACCACACAAAGAAATCTTATGTGTTTTTCTCACATGACCTTCTCTACTCTTGTACAAACTATTTTTACAAACGCTTATTCTCCATATGCTTCATGTTAATCGAGATATCAATCTTATTGTTAATTTTCTTGTAGGTGCAAGGGGAATTGGAAGGCTTTAAGCGATAGTCAAACATTTTAAGAGCTGGTTGCTATGTGGCGCATTCCAATCTCTTTGCATTCCAGGACAAAAAAAAATGAATAACGAATTTCCATTTGACAAAAGTATAAGTATTGGAAATTTTAAGGGAATAACTAGCAATATCTCGAAAATGCTTCACTCAACGACAAAAATGTATATGACATATATTGTGTATTTTAACGCGATCTACATTTTTTGTGTAGTAAAATTTTGCCTATCTCTTATGGTTTACCAGTTATGCAAAAGTCGTTCACAATGAAGAATACTTTTGGAGACATTCCCAGAAAATTCGAGTTATACATTTCATTACAATATACAATATCTTAAACATATGATATTTTAATCAAAATCGTTAGAGCCATTTTTGAGAAAATTAAAATTCTTCAAAAATGTTCCATGTAAAGGGTAGTCTGGGGTGGGGAGATTTTCTTGAAAACCTTCGTGTCGCATCTCTGGAAGATACTGAACCTAAATACCAAGTTTGGTGTTTATCCGACTGTTCGTTTCTGAGTTATGCTGTTCACAGGCACACAGACAGACACACACACGGACATGTTTCCAAAAATGCTTTTTTGGATTCAGGGGGTCTCAAAACATGTATTTCCGGTGAAATCTTGATATTGAATATTTTGTTGGAATGCAATACATCCCCTACTTATATATGTAGTAGAGAAAGCAATATAGATCTCAAAACACACAATTTATTACAAATAAGTTTTTTGTGGCATAAGCCGTTCTGAGATATCCGTTATTAAACGTTCGAATTGTTCAATACTTGCCATGCTTTTAAAGTTCCATCGATTTTCATTTGTTCCTCGCGATGTCATGGAAACAGTATGGAATTTCAAGGTCAGCATATAGCTTCCAGTTCTTAAATACTTGACTGTCGATTCCATTTCCTCAGTCTCTCCTGTAACTACAGTGAAGTGGGTAACGTATCCATTTCTGCAAATGTTCATCTCAATTAACGTGAATTAGACCATGGAATAAGCTTTTTAGAAAGGTTTTTAGAAGAGTGGACAAGTTAGAGGTTAAACAAGGAGAACTCCCTATAGTGGCTACCACACCCAGGAGCGAGGGATGAAGTGAAGGAATCACAGGAGGCTACAGATCGCAGACAGACCTGCCACAGAGACGCCCGGACGTCTCTAGCAGTTCTTGTCTCGAAGACGTGACACCTGGAGTTGTTTAAGGGGGCGATGAACGACCCCTCGAGCCAAACAGCCCTCTAGTATCCACGCTGAATACACTTTCCTTGGATGCCGCGCCATCTGTTAGGCACTAGCATACACCAACAAAACCTTGACACGCACAAGAAGCATGAGAGCGAAACGAAATGAAAGGGAAGAGATGAAAGTAATCGTTGTAGATGAGAAACCACCTCAGCATTCGTCTACGATCAAGGAACACCACGAGAAATAAACGTTAGTGTGGGCGATAGACGGGAGTCAAACCCGGGGTCTGCCGAATACAAGACTCATGATACCGGGAGGTATCTCATCGATGAAGGGTGTGTAGAGAATGCCATGTGAATGTAACACAGTTTTTACGAGGAGATTTATTTTGCAGTAAATGAAACCTTGTGGCAATGGTATCTCAGACGAGAAAAGTAGCCCTGGTGATATGGCAACACTGGTTGTTTTTTTATCAGCATGTGGCAGCATTTCTTGTGGCCACAACGGTCTGCAAACTCACCTCACCTCATTCCCAAGGGTGCCCGTAAATTTGTTACAGCATTGCAAGTGAATTTCGTGTGTAAAAAAAGCAGCCAGCGGTAGCAACATTTAAAATGCACAGTATATAAATACCGCCAACTATCCGAGAGCAAATGAAGCTAGCGGAAAATTAAATTTACTACATCATCTTGGGGGATTTGTGTACCTTGGCAGGCGTATTTAAGCGCGCCAGCATGATTTATGTTTTGTGTGTACCAAGAGCAAAGAAAATAGAAAGAGGAAGAGGGTTTGTTTTTCCTCCCCATATTGCTTTTGTAAACCGGGGATAAGCTGCATAGAGTAGGTCATGTCTTGTAGAGGGGATTAGGACCCAGTTGTACCTAAGACAATCGAAATAATTATGACGAGGTCTCTCTCTGTCTCTCTCTCTCTCTCTCTCTCTTCTCTCTTCTCTCTTCTCTCTGTAAATCCCTTCTCTTCTCGAGCCAATTGGATTCTCGTACATAGAGATAGGGGGTTGGTGCAGTGAGTACGATGGATGTCGGGTCATAGCTTACTCTGAAAACTAGAAACATCGCGATGGCGTGCTACATCAATAAGATCCTGTCAAGGGTGTTCCACAGTAAGAGGATTCTTAGTCTCCAGAGTCGGAACAGTAATTGTAGATTTTTGAAATATAAATTCCTACAGATATGATAACATGCGGTACACTGAAGTAAATATTTAAATTTCTACGTAAATGAAGTTTATCACAGACGGCGAGTCGATCACTAGTTCATACGTACATTATATAACACATTCCAACACTGTATTTTATTCTTATAAAAGTAGACGTGATACAAAAGATGTGGAAGGGAAGGAAAACCGGTGATCCCGTGTCGTTGATTTACGGCACGTAAAAGAACCTTAAACCTGATAAAGAGGCCTGTGAGTAAAATTTCCGGTCCTTCACGCGCAATGGGACTTTAAGAACCATAGCAGCTTCCATAAATAAAACAATTTAATTTAACTGTGTTGAACATTGACATTTAAAACCAACTGTATATTTTTAATTGTTGTACAGTGTTGGCTATTTAAGTTGAGACTGTACAATATCTCCAAAACTAAGGGTTGTAAAAAGAAATGCTTGTAATAAAATTTGCTTGATCCTACATTGGTATCTTGTTTCCTCATTAGAGAATGGTTTATAAAAAGCTGTTTATTTTGTGATGAGGATTAAGGAGATAAAATAAAAAAATTCTGATGTGTTACACTCACATGACTTTCTCTACTTTTGTACAAACTATTTTTACAAACGCTTACTCTCCATATGCTTCATGTTAATCGAGATGTTAATCTTATTGCTAATTTTCTTGTAGATGCAAGGGGAATTGGTAGGCTTTAAGCGATAGTCAAATATTTCAAGAGCTGGTTGCTATGTGGAGTATTCCATTCTCTTTATATTACCAGGACAAAAAAATGAATAACGAATTCCCATTTGAGAAAAAGTATAAGTATTGGAAAATTTAAGGGAATAACAAGCAATATCTCGGAAATGGTTCAATCAACAAAAAAAATGTATATGACAAATTGAGTATTTTAACGCGAGCTACATTTTTGGTGCAGTAAAATTTTGTCTATCTCTTATGGTTTATCAGTTATGCAAAAGTCGTTCACAATAAAGAATATTTTTGGAGACATTCCCAGAAAATTCAATATACATTTAATTTGACATGAAGATATCTTAAACATATCATATATTAATCAAAACCGTTAGTCACTTTTTAGAAAATTATAATTTTCGAAAAATGTCCCATGTAAAGGGTAATCTGGGGTGGGGGGGATATTCTTGAAAACTTTCTTGTCGCATCTCTGGAAGATACTGAACCTAAATACCAAGTTTATTGTTTATCCGACTGTTCGTTTCTGAGTTATGCTGATTACACACACACACACACACAAACACACACACACACACACACGGACATGTTTCCAAAAATGCCCTTTTTGGATTCAGGGGACTCAAAACATATATTTCCGGTGAAATCTCGGTATCGAATTTTTTGGTGGAATATAATACTTCCCCTACTTACTATACGTAGTAGAGAAAGTAAAAACTCTGGTTTCCAATTACGAAACGTAGCTTGACCCTAAATGACCATCCATGGATGGTCCAACCATTCATTGCGCTCTTCGTACACAGCATTCAGAATTTTCATTGTTATTTACGCCTCTAACAACAATTGCAAACCGTTTTATACAAATGCTGTTTAGTTTTTTATGAGTGGGAAAAACAACATAATAAAGGTAGGTTCCCATTTAAAAAAATTAAATTGAGCCTAATATAACCATCAAACGTCCTCCAAATAGAACAAGCTAATGACATTTATTTTCCCCATAATATCAAGCAACTTTTATTAAAGGCATTTCTTTCTACAACACTTAGTTTTGGTGATATTGTGCAGTCTCAACTTAAATGGTCCACCCTGTATATGTACAGGATTATAACACCATATAACGATTGTGGTACTGCTTCTGGTTTAATTCAAAATTACTTCTAAGGTAGGGAGTATTAAGTAAAATCAGGTTATGCGTTCACCGTCTCCACAAACTAACCTACCCTTGTGTATTAATTAAGGGCTATTATACTCAGAGAGGCTCTCACAAAAATAATACGGAAAATATAATTTAGCACATATACTAGACCGGATTGAAGTCAGTGATCTTTTAAAGTAAATAACAATTTTTTTAAAAAAAATTATTTCTCAACATAGTCTCCTTTCAATTCAATACACGTTGTCCAACGTTTCTGTAATTTTTTTTAACCCTTCCAAAAAATCTGATTTTTCGAAGTCTGCAAAATATGAGCTTATTTCTTCCCAGTGAACCAATTTTACAGGTTTACGAAGATGCAGAAGTCGCTCGGAGCCAAATCTGGAGAATATGGTGGGTGATGTAACAGTTAGTAGCGCAATTCCACAAATTTGGCGATGGCAATAGCTGACCTGTTTGCGGTGAAAGAGAGCATTTTTCTTCACTAAATGTGGTCATTTCTTTAACAATTCCTTATGAAACTTATCCAGCATTGCGACATAATATGAAGTTGTGATCATTTTACCCTTTTCCAGGTAGTGGATGTTTCACCCCTTGTGAATCCCAGAAGACAGCTGCCATAATTTTTCCTGGCGACGGAACCACTGCTTTGATTGTTGTTTGGTTTCAGGTTCATAGTAATGGATCAAAGTTTCATCAACCGTGATATAACGCCACAAAAACGCATTTGGATTGCACTGGAACATGTTCAAACATCCGTGAAATGGTCACACGATCCCGCTTGTTCTCAACTGTGAGCAGTCGCGGCACCCATCTTGCTGACAGCTTTCTCATACCCGAAAATTCGTGCAGAATGTTATACATCCGTTCACTCGAGATTTTTACGGTCTTGGCTATCTCACGAATTTTCACTCGACGGTCTTCCAACATAATATCGTGAACTTTGTTCACCATTTCTTCTGTTGTGACCTCAACCGGCCGTCCTGTGCGCAAGGCATCTCTTGTGCTCGAACGGCCACATCGAAATTCTGTGAACCATGCCATGTGATGGAGCAGAGTCCCCATAATACTTGTTCAGCTTTCCTTCCGTTTCCTTCACCGTCATACCACGCAAAAAGTAGTGCATTGTCAGTACACGAAATTTACTTTTCTCTATATCTTACGAAGCAATACACATCTGCTTATTTTAGACGCTCTCAACAATGTTCTAAGAAACAAATGACGACGAATTTCTGCGATTATACCCAGAATAGATGTAAGACTTGGGTGCAAACAAGAAACCTGTAATTATAACGCTATCTCGCGTCATAGTCATGAACTATCAATCCGCCCTCCTAATTCCAGTCAGACGGTGGCATTATGTAGACACTCGCAAGCGTTTTGAGAAGAAAGCTCAGAAAAACACTGACTTTATGACAGTGTTTGTAAATACTGTAATACAGTACATAATAGTTTCATTTATTAAACATTATTATACGCATTTGGAACACAATTGCATTCTGCTTTTAGCTGCTTATTAAAATCGTTAACACTTGACACTCATTTATAATATAAACACTATAGAAATGTATAATTAAGAGTAGACAAACAGTATGCCAGAGCGATGTAACAATTGAAGCTAAGTGTTAGTACACCCGCTTCCATTTATGCTGTCACCGCAGCTTTAGGCGTCATTCTACTGGTCTTCACATGTGGAGTATAGCAAGGAGGAGGAGGTGTGTGTGTGTCTGTTTACCGTAGCGCGCATGCAGCGACGTCCTGTTTTACGTGCACAATTCTAGATTATTCTCATATGAATATATATCTTTGTGCAATTGCTTTACTCACTTATAATGACCATGTTAATATAATGTATAACGAAATAAAACCATGTGTTGCACAATATCTCCAAGAAAAAATATTTTTAATGGCAGCATAATGGAAATGAAAAATACTATTCTTTTTTACTCTCAAAGAGAAGACATTATTGGAATAATTTGTTCAATCTAAATATACAACTAAATAAAACACTGTTTTGCACAATTTCTCCATGAAAAAGTATTTTTAGTGACATTACAATGTAAAACTGAAGTAAACTATACTTTTTACTCTCAAAGAAGACACATTTACTGGATATTATTTCAATAATCTGTTGCTTAGGTGCCGGAAGAACTCTTGACTTTAAACGCTATATTCCCATATTTCATGACAGTGTTCCCAGAGGGCCTGGACAAGAATGAAATTTGGAGGGATTATTAAAATAATATCTAGTTAATGTATCCTATTTGAAAGTCCTTAATGTAGTGATAATGAAACTATTTCTGCAAAGGTTTATCTCGATTAACATGAAGTAGATAGAAAAATAATACTTCATAACAACTGTTTATAGAAGTTGTATATAAATAAACAATAGTGGACAGAGAGAACCAGACGATCAGATTTTTATTTCTCTACCACGTAGGTACATAATAGGTAGATAAGTTATTGCATTCCATCCAAAAACCTTATACCCAGGCTTCATCGGAAATACATGTTTTGAGGACCATTGAATACAAAACAAGCCTTTTTAGAAAAAGGTCCGCTTGCACGCGCGCACTTGCGTGTCTGTGAACAGCATAACTCAAAAACGAAAATTTGGATTAATACCACACTTGGTATTTAGCTTCAGAACCTTCCAAAGATGCGACACGAAGATTTTAAAAAAAAATCCCCTAACCGCATACTACCCTTGGTATGGAACATTTTTCGAATTTTTTTATTTTCTCAAAAAGGCTAACAATTTTGAAAGTCCTCCTTATTCGGAAGAAGTTTTCCATAATCAATGCACTATATAAAAAATGTACATTTCTTTAAAACGATAATTTATTTCAAATAATTTTTACTTGCGTCATTAGCCATTTCCGAGATATCCGTTGTTAATGGTTCGAATTAGTGATTCTTTTAAGTTCCCGTCGATTTTTAATTGTTTCTCGCGATGTCATGGAAACAGTATGGAATTTTAAGGCCAGCATATAGCGCCCTGTTCTTAAACATTTGACTGTCGCTGTTCCGTTTGTGTATATAACAAAATGTGCAATGTAGCTATTTCTGCAAAGTAATTAATTGTTTTTCCACACTGATATGTGTATAGAATCAGAGGACTGAAAAAGTCAATGCCATAGCCGGGGTTTGAACCACGGATCACCCGGTTTCCGTTCGCTTGCTCTAACCACTGAGCTACCGTGGCAACACCCCGGTAGGACATTAAATTCTCCATCTGACTCGTATTTTTTTATTTTAAGTCCGGGGCTTCATGAGTTTAGCCTCTATCAGATCAATAGATGGTTTACTCACTGGTTAGAGCAACGACGGAAACCTCGAGATCCGTGGTTCAAATCCCGGCTATGGCATTGAATGTTTCAGTTCTCTGAGATTCTATACTTCCGCAAGGTTTATTTCGCTAACCTGAGCTTTAATAAGAACAGTTTAAAGAATGAGTAGGGAAAGTCATGCGATTATTTCACAAACTACGCCCGTCAATATCGAAAAACCGGTAACAAAAATGGTGCTCCGCTCTTGTGTTACAGTAATATATAGACTTGTAAACTCGATGTTATTTTGTTTCAGCAACAATTTCCCTCCATGCATAATTTAAAATAAAATATTACAGAGACGGAACGGTAGGTATCCTATTTCGTTTTTGTAGCTGCCGTGGAACTGAGCGGAAATGACATTCAAAATTACAAACCGCTTTCCGGATGATGGAATTGTTGTGATATGAAAATAAATAAAGCGAGGAGCGCGGCTTCATTATAATAAAAACACGGTAGGTAAGTGTATTTCCTGGTGGAAATACTGTCCCGGGAAACTGTCGACCGGAAACCAAACATGGCGCTTGTGACGTCACCGCGAGAAGATGGTTTCAGCATCTTCATGCAGCATATAGGTCACAAGCAATACTAACAAGTGATATGTTGCAATAATATGAACACGTGACCACAGTATGTAGATAAAGTAGATTATTTGTTACGTTTTTTTTTTACGTAAAATTATTTAGCTTCTTGTTTGGGAAACCAATTTGAAGTGGTTTTGTTCTTGGAGTTACTTTGTTTAAGAATTTTGCAACACGCTTTGGGCGTCGGTTTGTTTGTTGATTGCGCAATAGTGTTGTTACGCAATATGCTGCTACGTATGAGAAGCTTATTTCAAGATGTGTTTTTGTTGTTACACTCCAAGTTTTACACTATAATATTTAACTTTGTTATTAAAACTGCTTCTATATATATTATTTATGTTTGAATTTGCCTCGGCTGCGTCAGTAATGTTTGTAGAGTCATGTATCTCTTAGGCAGGGTGCGGTGCGACAATAATTGTAGACACAGAAATTTTAAGTTTTTAAATCCACTTCTTTTTATTTTTATTCTTTGCACATTTTTACTTTCTCTACTACGTATAGTAAGTAGGGGAAGTATTGCATTCCACCCAAAAATTCGATACCGAGATTTCACCGGAAATACATGTTTTGAGACCTCCTGAATCCAAAAAAAGCATTTTTGGAAACATGTCCGTGTGTGTGTCTGTGTGTGTGTGTGTGTCTGTGTGTGTGTGTGTCTGTGTGTGTGTCTGTGAACAGCATAACTCAAAAACGAACAGTCGGATAAGCACCAAACTTGGTATTTAGGTTCAGTATCTTCCAGAGATGCGACACGAAGGTTTTCAAGAAAATCCCCCCACCCCAGACTACCCTTTACATGGAACATTTTTCGAAAATTTTAATTTTCTCAAAAATGGCTCTAACGATTTTGATGAAAATATCATATGTTTAAGATAATGTCATGAGAAATGAAATGTATATCTCGAATTTTCTGGGAATGTCTCCAAAAGTATTCTTCATTGTGAACGACTTTTGCATAACTGGTAAACCATAAGAGATAGACAAAATTTTACTACACAAAAAATGTAGATCGCGTTAAAATACACAACTTATGTCATATACATTTCTTTTGTTGAGTGAACCGTTTTCGAGATATTGCTTGTTATTTCCTTAAATTTTACAATACTTATACTTTTTCTCACATTCGTTATTCATTTTTTTTATGTCCTGGACATGCAAAGAGAATGGAATGCGCCACATAGCAACCAGCGTTAAAATATTTGACTATCGCTTAAAAGCTACCATATTTCCCTTGCATCTACAAGAAAATTACCAATAAGATTGACACCTCGATATCTCGATTAACATGAACCATATGGAGAATAAGCGTTTGTAAAATTAGATTGTACAAGAGTAGAGAAAGTCATGTGAGTGTAACACATCAGATTTTTTATAAAGCACTACACTTTTTAAGAGCTGTGAGATTCTTTAATACTTTCATTTAGTGCGTAGACATATTTTACGATTCACACGTAATATTTCTGTAGAGAACACATCTTCCATCCGGTCACTACCAAGGTTTGCCAGCAACTTAATATGTTTCAACCGTTAAACCGTAAGCTTCGGTATTTCAAGTCTTTGATTGGCTAATTTTAGTTCAATAGAATATCTGCATTTTACTTAAAGCTTTTCTTTGCTGTTGATTGGCTAATTTTAAACTGTTACTGAATTTACATTATCGTTGCTCTAATCATGACTAGTAACTTTCAAACACTCTAACTCATTATTGCTACAAGGTTACCTCATTATTACCTCATTGTTAGCAACTTAAAACTTATTATTCTCGCAGCTCTTGCATTATTAAAGTATGTAATGTATTCACATAACATTATTAAATATGTTTACAATAATAACAAGCATATGCAATGACTGTTGCACACATTTAAGAATAATTATTGCATACATATTTTTTTCAAGGGGGCTGTTATTGAATTTACTTATTATAAAAACAATTAAAACTATTCGGGTATTAAAGTATTGTCTCACTTTCTTTTTTATTTTCTTTACCACGTACATAGTAGGTAGAGCGTATTTAGAAAAATTACATTACACATTTCGAACAGTGATAGTCAAATGTTTAAGAACTGGGCGCTTTTTACTGGCCTTAAAATTCCATACTGTTTCCATAACATCGCGAGAAACAACTTAAAATCGATGAGACTAAAAGAATGAAGTATTGAAGAATCCGCATGTTTAATAACGGATATCTCAGAAACTGCTTATGCCACAGAAAAACTTATTTTTACTAAATTGTGTGTATTAAAGAGATCTACATTTATTGTATGTTACGTTTTCGTCTATCGCTTAACGTTTAACAGTTACACAAGATTGTACAAAATTCTTGAAGATCATCTTGTCGCATCCTTGAAAGGCGCTGAACCTAAATACCACTTTTGGTATGTATCCGACTTTTCTGCTTTCACATACAGACAGACCCACACATGGACATTTTTCCAAAAAGACTTATTTGGATTTGGGGACCTCAAAACGTGTATTTCCGGTGAAATCTCAGTACAGAATTTTAAGGTTGAATACAATATTTCCCCTATTTACTGTACGTTGTAGAGAAAGAAAAAGTATAAGCGTTTTGTTTCATAATATCCGCAATTTCATGTTTTATTTCTCCACACGGTGTGTCAAATTGAACTTTTCCGTTCAGTTACTTTCCGCACTCCATTAACAGTTATAACAGTTGGCCCTGCAATGAGCATATGAAGCATACGACTGCGTCCATGTCCAGCATTATATGCAGTACAAACCAATATATAAAGCATTTCGACACAGTATGAAACGAAACACTGTACGTAACGGCAGGAAAGAAGTTTTTTTCAGGGCCCATTTCGAAACATCTTACTCATCCTGGAAAAACTCAGTCTCTTATACAGTTAGTCACGTAAATAACTATTAAAATGCAAATAATTAGGAATATCTCGGAAATTGTTAGCCGCACAAAAATACACTTTGAGAAAGGAGTATTTTAGGAGGAGTTTTATCGTAGTTCAACTGTTGGGGAGCCGAACTTGAAGTAGTTGCAACCGCACGTATGGTAAAATGTTTCCGGTAGCCTTCGTCCCAAAATGTACTTTCCGGTGGTCTTTGCCCCAAGTTTTAAAAATATTAACTTTGTAATTTTGACTGTTTCTTTAAATATTATATATTTATGTTTGCCTCGGCTGCGTCAGTATTTATTTTTAGAGACATGAATTTCTTACCAGGGAGGTGGTGCGACTGAAGAATGTAGGCTTACACAGCTTATAATTTTTAATTCACTCCTTTTTATTAATTCTTGACTCGATTTTAATAACACTTCCCTGATATAGAGAGTTGTGAGATTGTTTTATTAAATACTTGCACTTTTTTAAACACGTAAACTATTTTCGTTTCACACGAATGCGTATTAAATTTCTCGAGGACGCATCTCGTGTCAGGAACACTGTCTACAACCAACACGTCCAGTTATGAGCACTGTCTACAAACAACTGACTTGATTTCAAACGCCTAAATTTGTAAATTTCTGTATTTCGTCTCTGATTGGCTATTCCTAATCCAATAGAATACTTTTATTTAACTTAAGCTTTTTTCTGGTTGTTGATTGGCTATTTTATAAACCGTCTCAAAATTTGCATTATTGTTACTCCAATAATGACTAGCAGCATTATTACACTTTCCTACTCATTATTGCCTCAAGGTTACCTCATTGTTAACATCTTTTACCTATTATTCTCACAGCTCCTACATTATTAAATTACGTAATACATTCAGATAACTTTATTACATGTATACAATAATATAAGCACATACAATGACTGTAATATACACTTTTTATATATTGTTACATACACCTATTGCTTTAAGGTGGGCTGTTATTGAATTCATATTATATAACTTGACTAAAATCATTTAAGTGTTAAAAATACTGCCTCAACTTGAGATAAATTGTGTGCTCTAACGAGATCTACATTTTTTGTGTACTGAGATTTTATTTATCTCTTACGGTTTACCAGTTATACAAAAGCCATTCAGAATGAAGAGGACTTCACAGTCTGTTCCCAGAAAATTCAAGATATAAATTTAATTTGTCATGAAGAAAATATCTTATACATGTGGTGTTTTAATCAACCATTTTTGAGACCCTAAACAATTCTAAAATTTTTTCATGTAATGGAAGTATGGGGGGGATTTTCTTGAATAACTTAGATGTCAATTTTTCGTTTTTACTTTCTCTACCACGCATATAGTGGATAAAGGTATTGCTTTCAACCCAAGAACTCAAATCCGAGATTTCACCAAAATACACGTTTTCAGGCGCACTGAATCCAAAAACAGCGTTTTTAGAAAAAGGTCCGTGTGTGTCTGTGTGTCTGTGAACCAAAATTCAGATAAATACCACACTTGGTATTTAGGTTCAGTATCTTCCAAAAATGTAACACGAAGATATTCAAGAAAAACCCCAAACCCAACTAACCTTTTCATGAAACATTTTTTCGAAATTTTTTATTTTATGAAAAAGGCCTCTAACAGTTTTGATTAAAATACTATGTATTAAAGATATTACCATGAGAAATAAAATGTATATCTTGAGTTTTCTGGGAATAGCTTGTGAAGTCCTCTTCATTCGGAAGGAATTTTGTGTAATCTTGATTAAAACACACAATTTATTTCAAATAAGTTTTGTTTTGGCGTAAGCCATTTATGAGAGAACCATTATTAATGGTTCGAATTGTTCATTACTTGGTTAAAGTCATTCAGTTGTTTCTCGCGATGTCATGGAAACAGTATGGAATTTTAAGGCTAGCATATAGCGTCCAGTTGTTAAACATTTGACTATCGCTGTTCTCTTTGTAATTATAAGGAAACGTGCAAAGGTTTATTGTGGTTAAAATGTAGTGTGTATAAGAATAAGCTTGATTAAGAATATTTTGTATACCCATTAATACATTTATAGGTTAGAGAAAATCATGTGAATGTATTGCATCAGGTTTTTTGAAAGGTGTAATCAGAATGTAAAATTCCATGATATAAACGGGATTTTCCAACTGGAATATCCGAAGTGATTGGGAAATTTCGTACAGTATGGTGTGAAAGGGGATATACTATATATAGACATATAAATCACCAAGAAAGATGTTAGAATATTTAGCAACCAAGAAATGTAAAAGCAGATTATAACTTAAATAAGTAAGGGACGGGCGAGCTAGCTAATTCCAGGTAAAAGATAATTAGAGCCCACCTTTCACCAAGCTAATAAGCGGGGAACTGGAAGCAATAAGGAGAAATAGAAAGAGACAGGTATAGAAAGGAAAGAGACAGAGATATTGAATCTGCTTCCGGGTGCGTCACTAGGGCGCGCATGCGCAAAACTTTGGAGCAGAATATTTTCATACATAATAAGGTAACGGTCTGAGGACCAACTAGAAATGTCGTTACATTTTGAGGCGCATAGGTGACCGTCACTAGGCTTAGTTATAAAAAGGGGAAGAAAGCCCCAGATTTTCACTCTCTTATAGAATCTCGTCGACACAAAGTGATACTCTCTAGACGACGGATGCACGTGTGTGCAGTTAGATTAGATTCCTAATTTTTATTAATATGGTGGAATTGTTACAATAGGAAAAGCTAGCCGCCCATAAGTATTTATTTGATACTAACCCACATCTTTTTAAGGGAAAAGCAGTGTATTTTAATTTAGCTCGCCTACGAAAACCCTGAGACCAGTGAAATTATTTAGACGGGTAAATATTAGGAATGGAGAGATCAGCAGCTGCTGAGCAACAATAGCCGAAGACCAGGAGCAGAGGACATCAATCAGAGGAACGACGCTTTCCCGTTAAAAATCTGATGTGTTACACTCACATGACTTTCTCAACTCTTGTACAAACTATTTTTACAAACTCTTATTCTCCATCTATTTCATATTAATCGAGATAAACATTTGCAGAAACGATCTTTTGACATGCAAAGAGAATTTTACACATAGCGACCAGTTCTAAAAATATTTGACTATCGCTTAAGGCCTACTATGTTCCCCCTGTTTTGTAATTGGAAGGGAAATATAGAAATACAGTAGCCTTTAAGCACATACATATCTCTTAATAGCTGGTTGCTAGGTGCAGCACCATTCTCTTTGCCACAGATTAATACTCTTTGCATATCCAAGACAAAAAAATGAATAACGAATTCCCATTTGAGAAAACAAGTATAAATATTGGAAAATTTGAGGGAATAACAAGCAATATCACGTAAATGGTTCACTCAACAACAAAAATGCATGCGACATAAATTGTGTATTTTAACGCGATCTACTTTTTTGTGTAGTAAAATTTTGTCTATCTCTTATGGTTTACCAGTTATGCAAAAGTCGTTCACAGTGAAGAAAACTTTTGAAGACATTCCCAGAAAATTCAATATATATACATTTTTTTTGTCATGAAAATATCTTAAACACATGATATTTTAATAAAAATCGTTAGAGCCATTTTTGAGAAAATTGTGTTTATCCGACTGTTCGTTTCTGAGTTATGCTGTTCACAGACACACACAGACATGTTTCCAAAATGCTTTTTTTGGATTCGGGGGGTCTCAAAACATGTATTTCCGGTGAAATCTCGGTATCGAATTTTTGGGTGGAATACAATACTTCCCCTACTTACTATACGTAATAGAGAAAGTAATAATGATGCACAACGCTTTCCCGCTACAATTGGTAGCTCAGTTGATTAGAGTAGCTGCACGAGAAGCAGAAGATCTATGACTCAAATCCTGGCTATGGTATTGAATTTTTCTACCCTTCAATTTAAGGCGTACTGTGTACTTTGAAAACCGAATCAAGGTTCGACGTACCAGCCGCCACTGAAAATGTCAGATACGCGGAAACAAATACAGTCAATTAGCTTGACAGTGTCATTGTAATTAACCTGCCAACAGAGATGGCTTCAATATAATTTTTCACACAATAAATTAATTTTGTAAATAATAAATGAATGCTAATTCATCTTGACGTGATGGTAATTGCATAGTGTTCTTTATGCAAGACAGCAATTATCTGCATTAAGCACCGGAATAACGCTGGATGACATTCAAATTGAATCGCATATTTTATTGAAATGTTACTTTCATTACCCTCTCTAAATTAAAACTCGGCAAAATTATTGATTCACTGGGCAAAACAGGGACCTTCTTTGAATGACGACGTCTTTCAGCCTTTTAATTTAACTCCTACCTTAGCTAGAGGAAATATTGCATTGCACACAAAACATTCTGTTGTCATACTTAACTACCCTCTATCGTTTATTAGTGGGTATACAAACTTTCTTACTTATTTTTCCGTCCACTTTATTTTAATCCAAATAAACCTTTGCAGAAATAACTACAATACACATTTCGTTAGGATACAAAGAGAACAACGATAGTCAAATGTTTAAGAACTGCACGCTCTATGTAGGTCTTAAAATTCCATATGTTGTCATACAATCGCAAGAAACAACTGTTAAGTTTAAAGAATGACCAAGAAATAAACAACTCGAACAATTAATAACGATATCTCAGAAATGGCTTATGCCCCAAAAAAGCTTATATGAAATAATTTGTGTTTCGAAGAGATCTCCATTTTTTGTGTATACGTTTTCGTCTATCCTTTGAAGTAGATGGTATCTTTACGTTATTAGCCCCACGTTTTGGGCACCAATTTGAAGTAGGTTGTATTGAAGGAGTTGTATTATATTTCAACCTTCGCCCCAAATGTACTTTCAGCTGGTTTTTGCCCCAAGTTTAGAAAAATATTAACTTTGTAATGTAACTGTTTAAGTATTAAATATTTATGTTTGCCTCGGCTGCGTCAGTATTATTGCTAGACACGTTTCTCTTAGTAGGGTTGTGGTGCGACAAGAATGTAGGCTTACACAGATTACAATTTTACTTCACTCCTTTTATTAATGATTGATACGATTAAAATAACACTTCGCTGATTAAGCTGTGAGATTATTTTTATTAATTAATTACACTTTTTAACACTAAACTTATTTTTCGTCTCACACAAATACATGTTATATTTCTTGAGGACACTTTTTGCGTCTGGTTAGTAACGAAGGGGGCCCCGAAGGCCAGCTGGCACCTTGTGCTTCTACGTCACCCCCGAGGGAGGAATGAGGAGAGAGACCCGAAGGACTATCAAATCCAGATGACGGTGGGTGCAAGCACAGACGGGCTTGTGAAAAATATAATTCTTGTCCAAAATTTGAGAGCTCAAGCATTAAGAATTCTTTAGAGGTCACTACAAAATTTGAAAACTGCTTCAGTATCTGAAGACCATATCTTAGTTTCTTTCGATGTATCCTCACTTTTTACTAATGTGCCTACTGGAAAACTCCCTGAGTTTAAGAAATTGGCTTTACACTTATGATACTGAAGATCAAAGAGTTACAGAATGATCAAGTTAACAGATATCTGCATAAACCAAAACGTATTCACTTATGATACAGATATTTATCATCAGACACGTGGTTTGGCTATGGGGAGTCCTCTATAACCTATATTAGCAGATTTATATACGAGTTCTCTGGAGACAAAGGTTACTAACACTTATCCACACTTATTTAAATTTTGGATAAGAATGATTATATACTAGCTATTGTTCCTAAGTCACAAATTGATACAGCTTTGAACCTATTGAACAATCAAGATATATCCATTAGTTTACTATGGAAACAGAAGAAAACAGCTTTTTTACCCCTTTGGATATTAAAATTATAAGAATTAATAATCAGTTAGAATATGGTGTATATCGTAAATCTACTCACATTGACAATTACATTAAGAATAATTTTTGTAATCCTGTTCAACACCAATATGCTGTTTTTCACAGCTTGATTCACAGACTTGTCAACTTACCATTATCAAAATCAGAATATTGGAAAGAATTTCAACATATTCAACAAACAGCTCTAAAGAATGGCTTTGATCCAAAAACAATCAATAATATAGTTAAACGTTACACATATAAAAACAGTTACAAGAGATTAGCACTCTCAACAACATTAAAGAACCACAATCAGTATTCAAGAAATGGACTTATCATCCTCAACTATTCAAGAAATTTGAAAACATTTTCAAGACTTGTGGAATAAAGCTAGCTCCACAGAATAGATTCAGTATCAATAATTTGTTAAATAAGCCAAATGTTAATATAAAGACAAGAAAACTCTTTCTGGTATATACAAAATCAAATGCAATCACTTTGACAAGTTTTACATCGGAAGAACAAAACGTAATCTTCTAATACGCCTTAAAGAACATCAAAGAAATATTAAATTAAAACAAACTGACAAATCAGCTGTCCCACCATTTTTGGAAAACACAACATGAAATTGGTCAAGACATTGAACTATTAAAACCCATATATAATGCATCTATGTTGGATGTTTGGGAAAAAATATTTATCGATAAAAATTATTTACATTTATAAATTTTGAAATTCCGCCGTTGGATGACGTCACCCGCCTTCTGGTTCACCTTCAGAAGAAAACTGATCAAGATGGAGTTCATCCTACTTCTAGTTCCACTACACTACAAGAGATGTCGGTACAGCAGCCATCTGGTTCACCTTCAGTAGTTATAAAAACTACCACCTGAGGTCCTTCCAATCTTCCACATGGATTAGATACATTTGATATCTAGAAACGAGTGTCAGTTGACTTCCAAAAATCCTGCCGAAGATGAGACCTTGAAGTCTCGAAACCATCGTCCATATTTTACCATAATGATGTGGCCGAGTGGTTAGATCGCTCGCCTCCCACCGAGGCGGCCCGGGTTCAATCTCAGGGACCTGCATGTGGTGGACGAAGTGGCGTCTGGGCGGGTTTTCTCCGGTTTTCCCCGCCATTCATTCCACCAACTGCTCCATCATCACATTTCCTTTCATCCATTTCACCAACATTTCGTTTCATTTACTTCCTTCATCCCATACCAGGCATCGGGTTGATCACCCATCCTGGATATTCTGTCTGATCCATAAGTGTCTGCTCCTCGACGGGCCTCTGACCCCGGCACCCGCCTGCAAGTCCTGGGGGGTGTAAGTCCTACATAAGAGGAGGGTAAACAGATAATGACTGAATGGATGTAAATGAAGGCTTTTAATATTATTCGACTCATTTATATCAATTGACCTCTTCACTGTCAAGATAGTCCTTTTTCAATTTTGATATACAGAGGGGTACCTAGCGTTTCCAGGTTGAACGCCTCCAACGCCGCTCGAGCCCACTCTATTGGACTCCGAGCCTCCGTGGTTCCTCCGAAGGAGCTTTCGCCCGAAATCAACCAGAAGCGGGTTCCAGTCGAGCAGAGGTGCAGGAAATCAGACACAGACGAATTGTGGTAGAAGATACACTACTCCAGCTTTCGCCTAGACAAACCACGGGCAAGCCACGAAAAATCCATGGGCCAGAATGGACGATCGCCGGAATCGCACCCGGGACATCCCTAGCCACCTTGCCGTCACTGTATATATAAGTAGGTACATCACCTTCGTCTTATGCTCCGCACACAGCCTAATACATTGCGGGGTTTTCCGTTCCGTAACTCCCGCG
Source organism: Deroplatys truncata (assembly GCA_030765065.1). Classification (NCBI taxonomy): domain Eukaryota; kingdom Metazoa; phylum Arthropoda; class Insecta; order Mantodea; family Mantidae; genus Deroplatys; species Deroplatys truncata. The sequence continues at coordinate 181,151,732 of CM060980.1, forward strand.
TTACTTACTCACGCATGTTAGTAACATACATGTAATGAGTACTAACCTTGTTATAAGTGTTGTTGAAAGTGGTGACCATCTGCGTGAAGACATGCTTGACATCATCAGATGAAAATACCATTTACACGCATAAATTCTTCTTGCGTAATGTTCATAACTTCCATTTTTAAATTGTCCTTAAGTTCGCGTATGGTGTGGAGTTTGTTCCTATAAACTTTACTTTTTAGCCTTTAGCAATCCGTTATTCTAAATTTATTGACCGTACATCTCACGGTGTCTCTACCCGGAACTGATAACCAGGAAATTGCTGCTGAAATTGTCTATACACCTGTCTACATGATTCAGTTTTCACGCATGTATCCTACATAAAAATACGCTGTTCAACTATCAGGCATTTCTGTGGACTAATAACAGAATAAAGTTCCTAAGGAAATAACACACAACACTTTTATTGTCAAAATACTTTGCAATGCGAACACAAAGCAACGACTTAAAACAGTTCACAGCTGATAAACGCACTCTTGACACGTCTTGCGCCGTCCTGCGCAGTTGCATAATACCGAGTCACTGCGGCCTCGACCGATACGCATATAAGGCGGTTGTGACCTTGGCATACATTTCGCTATCGAGGGCGAAGGAGCAAATGGAGGAATGCGATCGCCTACTTGGGAGTAAAGCTGGACAAGGGTTTAACTTTTCGTTGGCACACCCGGGACGTTTCCGCCCGGATGCAGGGGGTAATTGCTTCCTTGTACCCGATGCTGAGGTCTGGGATACCTGTGCGCTTAAAGATACACCTTTTCCGAGCCCTGATTGTCCCCCTCGTACTGTATGCCTGCGAGGTCTAGAGCATGGCCGCAGGCAGTTGGCTGCTATGGCTACAACGGACGCAGAATAGGGGACTTCGGTCCATCTGCTCTGTCGGCCGCGCCTTCCCCGTAGCATGAAGCCTCGTCTCCTTCCATATGTGGAAGATTAAATTAGGCGCCGGACATCTAAATTTTACGAGAGTTTTCCTATCAGAGTGCCCTGGTCAGATCTCTTGGGGATTACAACCCCAGAACTCGTCGTCTTCGGCGCAATCGGTTGCCCCGCATGACTTGCGGGCATACCAGATAAACACGGAGTATCTCCAACAGCAGCTAAAGCAGACCTCCATTTAAATCCAACCAAGAGGTGATTCGTCTCAAAATAACAACCCCCAGACAAGCTGAGTATTGCAAACCAACTTCCACCAGGATGCAGAACAGCCGCTGCATCCTAAAAGAGCAACATGCTACGAGAGCAGCCCAGAAGTACCCGACCTGACGTATATATAGCAGTTGTTGTTGAAAACAAATGACTATGGTAGAAAGTACCACCCTTATAAAGCTAAGGTTTGAAGTTTGACGATGCTACGTTCTTTATTAATTGTTTGGCAGCCATTAATAGTGAACTGTATCGGCTGAGCTAGATTCTACTCTGGGGGAGTCTGCTCCTTCGTTTACAACAGTAAACTATTGGGTAGCAGAATTTAAACCAGGCCGTGCGAGCTGCCAAGATGAACATCGCAGTGGTCGACCAAATGAGGTGACCACGCCAGAAATTGTGAACAAAATCCACAAAATGGTATTGCATGACCGTCGACTGAGTGCGCGAGCTAGCAGACATCGTAGGCGTTTCCAAAAGTGCTGTACATCGCACACTGACTGAAAATTTAGACATGAGAAAGCTGTGCACAAGATGGGTGTCGCCATGGAACAAAGGTGGCATCGTGAAGATGTTTCAGTCGAGCGTTTGGCGATGTTTCGCTGCAATAAAGTCGAATTTTTGCGTCAATGCATAACCATAGATGAAACATGGGTCCATCACTTCACACATGAGACGAAAATAGTGGTTGAAAGGGGAGAATCGGCACCAAAGTAGGCGAAGACAGTTCCATCTGCAGGCAAGGTCATGGCGTTAGCTTTTTGGAATGTGTGTGGAATAATTTCCATTTATTATCTTCAAAAAGGAAAAGTAATCGATGGCGAGTATTATGCAAACTTATTGCAGCGTTTGAATGTGAAATCAAGCAAAAACGGCCGCATTTAGCGAAAAACAAAGGCCAAAATCAATGGGTTAAAGTTCGAAATGCTTCCTCATGCACCATATTCACCGGATTCAGCCCCCTTTGGTTATTTTCTGTTTCCAAAGTTGAAGAAAGTGCTTGGTGGTGGAGTTTTCAGTTGATAACTGTTTTGCAGAACTCGATGGTTCTCACCGTAAGCAGGGCATCGAAGCTATTGTGTTTTCTTTGATAGTTCAGGTACTTCTGAGACAGCCCTCGTACCACCTATCTATCATTTCATCCAAAAAATAAAACCGCCATTCTTAATTACCATTATTTTGCAATAAACATTTTGCGTAAAACCCTATTGATGGTGGCCACGCAGCAAAAGTACACCCAGGCTGAACCACGGCCTGCCAGCAGCAAGCGGAGCGGAGCATAAAACGAAGGCAGTATATTAGATAAAGTAAGTTTGGGGAGGGCGATTCGAGGGGGGGACTCAAAACATGTATTTCTGATGAAATCTTGATATGAAAAATTTTGGATGGAATGTAGTCCTCTACCTGCTTCACATACATAGTGGTAGAGAAATTAAAAATGTCAAACTTAACATTACGAGTACAACGGGCGTGCGTAGGTACGGAAGTAGGTTGTTGCTTCACGTATGGAAAGCCAATTTGAAGTAGGAGTTGTATTGTATTTCGACTGTTGGGGAGCCGAACTTGAAGTAGTTGCAACCGCACGAATAGTACCCGGTTTCCCATAGCCTTCGCCCCAAATGTACTTTCTGGTGGTCTTTGCCCCAAATGTTTAAAAAAATATTAACTTTGTAGTTTGACTATTTCTTTAAATATTATATATTTATGTTTGCGTCAGTATTATTCTTAGAGACATGGATTTCTTTGCAGGGAGTAGTGCGGCTAAGAATGTAGGCTTACACAGATTATAATTTTTACTTCACTACATTTATTAATCCTTAACACGATTTAAATAACACTTCACTGATTTAGAGAGCTGTGAGATTCTTTCATTAATTACTTGCACTTTTTAACACGTAAACTATTTTCGTCTTACACGAATGCGTATTAAATTTCTCGAGGACGCATCTCACGTGCGGTTAGGAACACTGTCTACAACCAACTCGTCCAGTTATGAGTGCTGTCTACAAGCAACTGAACTTTGAATTTGTAAATTTTGCTATATTTCAATTTCTGATTGGCTAATCCTACTCCAATAGAATACCTTCATTTAACTAATGCTTTTTCTGGTTGTTGATTGGTTATTTTATAAACTGTCTCAAAAATTAGATTATTGTTGCTCCAAGAATAACTAGTAGCATTATTAAACATTGTAGTTCATTATTGCCTCATTGTTAGCAACTTTTAACCTATCATTCTCACAGCTCCTACATTATTAAATTACGTAATACATTCACATAACATTATTACACGTGTACAATAATATAAACATATAGAATGACTGTAAAATACGTATTTTATATATTGTTATATACACATATTGCTTTAAGGCGGGCTGTTACTGAATTTATATATTATATCATTAGACTGAAATCATTAAAGTGTTAAAAATACTGCCTCAGTACATAACCAGTGGAATTATTGTCTAGTGAAATAAAATTGTTACTTCACTGTAACTTGTCCTGTTCCTTCTTGTAACAGTCCAGGCATCACTACCTGATTAAAACGTAGCCGAGCTATCGCGTTGCTGCATTTTGATGGAACAGCAAATAACAGAAGCCATTTCTTGTGTTCCATATAATAATATCTGATTGTGTAACACGTGAATGTAAAGAAATGAAGGAGGCATCTACAACAAAAAGATCCGCGCCGAAGTTACATAATGACTTAGCTCAAAATAGAATAACGTGAATGGAAAGAAGACGCTGATCATAAATCTGAAGAAAAAGATCCTCTTTTCCCTTGTGAGTGAAAGAGACTTTTCCTTTCTTTGTTGGAAGCAAAAAAGGAGAGAAAGGAGAAAAGAAGGAATGCAAAAAGCAGACAAACACATTTGACTTCGTTGCTTTTTTTTTATCTTCTTCGCTGCTTTGCCGATTTTTCTCTGTCGTCGTGATTGTAAGAGATGAAATTATTTACTTTTGTTGGAAATTATTTGTTATCGTGTAAAAAAAACGAATGCTAGCCATTCTTGTCTAGTCTTGTATTGATAACAATCTTCTGAGGGAGATTAAATGGCGAAAATGGCCAAAAAATCTCGTGTTCACACCACATTCTCCAACCACTATAGTTTATTGCTTTGTCTAGAGATTATTAATATTGTAATCGACACAGAACTTCAATGTACAGATTTCACCAAAAGTAGATGTTTTTGGTTTCCCTGAATAAAACAGCAAAAATATAGAAAAACATCCACTGGTGTAACACTCTTTCTCTCTATACAGAGCGAGGTGGCGCGGCTCCTGGGATTGATCCCCGGTGCCCACACACTCTGACCTATGGGTTTTTAGTGGTTTTGCCAGGCCGGCAGGCGAATGTTGGGGTGGTTCCTCTTCCACCACGACTTTCTTGTCCCTCATTTCCTGTATGATGTGCGCTTTGTAGACGTTTCTTTCCTGACGTCCTTGCTCAGTTAGCACCCGCCTCCGAGTGGGGCCTTGCCAGGGATCTGAAGGCTTGTGCGAGAGCCCGGGCTGGTCAAATGCATTCGATCTGGAAATGTTAGGGACCCCGTCCATGCTTGCGCCCGTCATCTTTTGGGTCTTCCGAAATCTCTCCCTCGCAGGGGTCTCGTAGAAGCTAAAAAGATCGTTGCGATCTACTTGTGGTGCTCTGACCCGGTTGCAGGGGCCCTCCTATAACTTTAGACCCCCCCCCTCTCTGTGTATAGCATAACTCAACAACGAATATCGGATAAGTACTAGATTTGGTATTTAAGTTTAGCACCTTCCAAGTGTATACACGAAGATTTTACAGAAAATCTCTCCTCCTCAAACTCACCTTAACACGGAAAACAATTAGTTTATTTATTTTCTCAAAATTAAATAACATTTTTATTCATATATTGTAGGTTTAAGACATTAGCATAACTCATAAAATCTATATCTTGAGTTTCCTGCGAATACCAGTGAAATCCTCTTAAACGAATGAATTTATTATGAAATATCTAAGAGTCTCATTAATACCAAGCAAATGTCGACCGGCAGAAGTAAAGTGACGGTGAACACTGAGCTGGTCACGTTGTTGAAGTGACGGTGAACGCTGAGCTGGTCACGTTGTTGAAGTGACAGTGAACACTGAACTGGTCATGTTGTTAAAGTGACAGTGAACACTGAACTGGTCATGTTGTTAAAGTGACAGTGAACACTGAACTGGTCATGTTGTTAAAGTGACAGTGAACACAGAGCTGGTCACGTTGTTAAAGTGACAGTGAACACTGAACTGGTCATGTTGTTAAAGTGACAGTGAACACTGAGCTGGTCATGTTGTTAAAGTGACAGTTAACACAGAGCTGGTCACGTTGTTAAAGTGACAGTGAATACTGAGCTGGTCACGTTGTTAAAGTGACAGTGAACACTGAGCTGGTCACGTTGGTGAAGTGACAGCGAACACTGAACTGGTCTTGTTGTTAAAGTGACAGTGAACACTGAGTTGGTCACGTTGGTGAAGTGACAGTGAACACTGAGCTGGTCACGTTGTTTAAATGACAGTGAACACTGAGCTGGTCACGTTGTTGAAGTGACAGTGAACACTGAGCTGGTCACATTGTTGAAGTGACAGTGAACACTGAGCTGGTCACGTTGTTGAAGTGACAGTGAACACTGAGCTGGTCACGTTGTTGAAGTGACAGTGAACACTGAGCTGGTCACGTTGTTGAAGTGACAGTGAACACTGAGCTGGTCACGTTGTTGAAGTGACAGTGAACAATGAGCTGGTCACGTTGTTGAAGTGACAGTGAACACTGAGCTGGTCAAGTTGGTGAAGTGACAGTGAACACTGAGCTGGTCAAATTGGTGGAGTGACAGTGAACACTGAGCTGGTCACGTTGGTGGAGTGACAGTGAACGCTGAGCTGGTCACGTTGGTGAAGTGACAGTGAACGCTGAGCTGGTCACGTTGTTGAAGTGACAGTGAACGCTGAGCTGGTCACGTTGGTGAAGTGACAGTGAACGCTAAGCTGGTCACGTTGTTGAAGTGACAGTGAACGCTGAGCTGGTCACGTTGTTGAAGTGACAGTGAACGCTGAGCTGGTCACGTTGTTGAAGTGACAGTGAACGCTGAGCTGGTCACGTTGTTGAAGTGACAGCGAACGCTGAGCTGGTCACGTTGTTGAAGTGACAGCGAACACTGAACTGGTCACGTTGTTAAAGTGACAGCGAACACTGAACTGCTCACGTTGTTCAAGTGATAGCGAACACTGAACTGGTCACGTTGTTAAAGTGACAGCGAACACTGAACTGGTCACGTTGTTAAAGTGACAGCGAACGCTGAACTGGTCACGTTGTTGAAGTGACAGCGAACGCTGAGCTGGTCACGTTGGTGAAGTGACAGCGAACGCTGAACTGGTCACGTTGTTGAAGTGACAGCGAACGCTGAGCTGGTCACGTTGGTGAAGTGACAGCGAACGCTGAGCTGGTCACGTTGGTGAAGTGACAGCGAACGCTGAGCTGGTCACGTTGGTGAAGTGACAGCGAACACTGAGCTGGTCACGTTGTTAAAGTGACAGCGAACACTGAGCTGGTCACGTTGGTGAAGTTTCAGTGAACACTGAGCTGGTCAGGTTGTTGAAGTGACAGTGAACACTGAGCTGGTCACGTTGTTGAAGTGACAGTGAACACTGAGCTGGTCACTTTGGAGAAGTGACAGTGAACACTGAGCTGGTCACTTTGGAGAAGTGACAGTGAACACTGAGCTGGTCACTTTGGAGAAGTGACAGTGAACACTGAGCTGATCACGTTGTTGAAGTGACAGTGAACACCGAGCTGATCACGTTGTTGAAGTGACAGTGAACACTGAGCTGGTCACGTTGGCGAAGTGACAGTGAACACTGAGCTGGTCGCGTTGGCGAAGTGACAGTGAACACTGAGCAGGTCGCGTTGGAGAAGTGACAGTGAACACTGAGCTGGTCGCGTTGGAGAAGTGACAGTGAAGACTGAGCTGGTCACGTTGGAGAAGTGACAGTGAAGACTGAGCTGGTCACGTTGAAGAAGTGACAGTGAAGACTGAGCTGGTCACGTTGGAGAAGTGACAGTGAACACTGAGCTGGTCACGTTGGTGATGTGACAGTGAACACTGAGCTGGTCACGTTGGTGATGTGACAGTGAACACTGAGCTGGTCACGTTGGTGAAGTGACAGTGAACACTGAGCTGGTCACTTTGGAGAAGTGACAGTGAACACTGAGCTGGTCACTTTGGAGAAGTGACAGTGAACACTGAGCTGGTCACGTTGTTGAAGTGACAGTGAACACTGAGCTGGTCACGTTGGAGAAGTGACAGTGAACACTGAGCTGGTCACGTTGGAGAAGTGACAGTGAACACTGAGCTGGTCAGGTTGGAGAAGTGACAGTGAACACTGAGCTGGTCACGTTGGAGAAGTGACAGTGATCACTGAGCTGGTCACGTTGGAGAAGTGACAGTGAACACTGAGCTGGTCACGTTGGAGAAGTGACAGTGAACACTGAGCTGGTCACGTTGGAGAAGTGACAGTGAACACTGAGCTGGTCAGGTTGGAGAACTGACAGTGAACACTGAGCTGGTCAGGTTGGAGAAGTGACAGTGAACACTGAGCTGGTCACGTTGGAGAAGTGACAGTGATCACTGAGCTGGTCACGTTGGAGAAGTGACAGTGATCACTGAGCTGGTCACGTTGGAGAAGTGACAGTGAACACTGAGCTGGTCACGTTGTTGAAGTGACAGTGAACACTGAGCTGGTCACGTTGTTGAAGTGACAGTGAACACTGAACTGGTCACGTTGTTGAAGTGACAGTGAACACTGAGCTGGTCACGTTGGAGAAGTGACAGTGAACACTGAGCTGGTCACGTTGTTGAAGTGACAGTGAACACTGAGCTGGTCACGTTGTTGAAGTGACAGTGAACACTGAGCTGGTCACGTTGGAGAAGTGACAGTGAAGACTGAGCTGGTCACGTTGGAGAAGTGACAGTGAAGACTGAGCTGGTCACGTTGGAGAAGTGACAGTGAACACTGAGCTGGTCACGTTGGTGATGTGACAGTGAACACTGAGCTGGTCACGTTGGTGATGTGACAGTGAACACTGAGCTGGTCACGTTGGTGATGTGACAGTGAACACTGAGCTGGTCACGTTAGTGAAGTGACAGTGAACACTGAGCTGGTCACTTTGGAGAAGTGACAGTGAACACTGAGCTGGTCACTTTGGAGAAGTGACAGTGAACACTGAGCTGGTCACGTTGGAGAAGTGACAGTGAACACTGAGCTGGTCACGTTGGAGAAGTGACAGTGAACACTGAGCTGGTCACGTTGGAGAAGTGACAGTGAACACTGAGCTGGTCAGGTTGGAGAAGTGACAGTGAACACTGAGCTGCTCAGGTTGGAGAAGTGACAGTGAACACTGAGCTGGTCAGGTTGGAGAAGTGACAGTGAACACTGAGCTGGTCACGTTGGAGAAGTGACAGTGATCACTGAGCTGGTCACGTTGTAGAAGTGACAGTGAACACTGAGCTGGTCACGTTGGAGAAGTGACAGTGAACACTGAGCTGGTCACGTTGGAGAAGTGACAGTGAACACTGAGCTGGTCACGTTGTTGAAGTGACAGTGAACACTGAGCTGGTCACGTTGGAGAAGTGACAGTGAACACTGAGCTGGTCACGTTGGAGAAGTGACAGTGAACACTGAGCTGGTCACGTTGGAGAAGTGACAGTGAACACTGAGCTGGTCACGTTGGATAAGTGACAGTGAACACTGAGCTGGTGACGTTGGGGAAGTGACAGTGAACACTGAGCTGGTCAAGTTGGAGAACTGACAGTGAACACTGAGCTGGTCAGGTTGGAGAAGTGACAGTGAACACTGAGCTGGTCAGGTTGGAGAAGTGACAGTGAACACTGAGCTGGTCAGGTTGGAGAAGTGACAGTGAACACTGAGCTGGTCAGGTTGGAGAAGTGACAGTGAACACTGAGCTGGTCACGTTGTTGAAGTGACAGTGAACACTGAGCTGGTCACGTTGTTGAAGTGACAGTGAACACTGAGCTGGTCACGTTGTTGAAGTGACAGTGAACACTGAGCTGGTCACGTTGGAGAAGTGACAGTGAACATTGAGCTGGTCACGTTGTTGAAGTGACAGTGAACACTGAGCTGGTCACGTTGTTGAAGTGACAGTGAACACTGAGCTGGTCACGTTGGAGAAGTGACAGTGAACACTGAGCTGGTCACGTTGTTGAAGTGACAGTGAACACTGAGCTGGTCACGTTGGACAAGTGACAGTGAACACTGAGCTGGTCACGTTGGAGAAGTGCCAGTGAACACTGAGCTGGTCACGTTGGAGAAGTGACAGTGAACACTGAGCTGGTCACGTTGGAGAAGTGACAGTGAACACTGAGCTGGTCACGTTGGAGAAGTGACAGTGAACACTGAGCTGGTCAGGTTGGAGAACTGACAGTGAACACTGAGCTGGTCAGGTTGGAGAAGTGACAGTGAACACTGAGCTGGTCACGTTGGAGAAGTGACAGTGATCACTGAGCTGGTCACGTTGGAGAAGTGACAGTGAACACTGAGCTGGTCAGGTTGGAGAAGTGACAGTGAACACTGAGCTGGTCACGTTGTTGAAGTGACAGTGAACACTGAACTGGTCACGTTGTTGAAGTGACAGTGAACACTGAGCTGGTCACGTTGGAGAAGTGACAGTGAACACTGAGCTGGTCACGTTGTTGAAGTGACAGTGAACACTGAGCTGGTCGCGTTGTTGAAGTGACAGTGAACACTGAGCTGGTCGCGTTGTTGAAGTGACAGTGAACACTGAGCTGGTCGCGTTGTTGAAGTGACAGTGAACACTGAGCTGGTCGCGTTGTTGAAGTGACAGGGAACACTGAGCTGGTCACGTTGGACAAGTGACAGTGAACACTGAGCTGGTCACGTTGGAGAAGTGCCAGTGAACACTGAGCTGGTCACGTTGTTGATGTGACAGTGAACACTGAGGGAGGTCAAAATAATTTTGTAAACGTAAGATAGACAACACTTACTACACAATAAATGTATAACGGTTAAAACACAAAATTTATGTCTTAATTACTCTTTGTAGCATTAATCATATACGAGAATTCGTTGCTCTGTTTGAAGTTTCTAATGCTTAAAATGGTGAGTTTTTTTCGGCAATTCTCTTTGAATAACCGCTTAAGTTCTCTTCATTCTGAATATATTTTGTACGATTGTGTATAAACCATAAGAGAGGCAGAAAAGTTTACAAAAAGGTAGATGTCGCTAAAACAAACACTTAATATCCAATTAAAGTAATCATGGCATATTGATGACAAGTTCCCCCGTTGATTAAAATTACAGTTATATTAGGGGATCCTGAGGTCCTAATTCTTTACTAATTACACCATCTACAAAAATCTCCTGAATTAAATTTAATGACCCATCAGCTATATCCGCGTTGGAAAAATACAAACTAACATTCGTCAGTCAGCTGTTCATAAAATGGTGCGAGTCATTCCTGTATCTGCATTTACTGCACGCCAATTTTAGGTCATACAAGTGAATCTCCTTGTGTAAAGTCAGGATTCTTTGTGCTCCAATATCTGTTATTTTGCGAAGAAACATTGCCATATAAATGGAATCATGCTTCGTCAGGGAAGAATATAAAGCTTGTTTCAATTACTCTTATCATTTCGTAAGATTCCAAGAACATAAATTTACCCGACTCTGAAGATCATATGAAAAGTTAGGTATGTACAACAAACCCAATATATTGTGAAAACTAAAATTCACTCAATTTCGCATATTAAACTCTGCATTTGGAATAAAAGTTTCCAAGAAAATGAGAGAAAATGCGGAGAGAGTACATTTCTAACATCTCTTATGATAATCCATGTGCTTATTATCATTGTAATTGTAACTATGAGAACGTGAGGCGGTTTCGGGGAGATTAGGTATAATGTTTTGTCGGGAGTTCGAGTTGCGGCGGCCGGCGCGCCAGAACCGTGCGTTGGCCACAGTGTGAAGGAAAAGCACTGAACATATATATTGCTTGTAATGAAATATCCGCGGCATTTGTTTTATTTTACATGCGTTTTCTGTGGAATGACAGTTATTTTCTACTCTATGGCATTCTCAATTAAAAGTCAAGGTCTTATTGTAGACATACACTACGTGATAAAAGGTATCACGACACCTGGCTGAAAATGACGTACAAGTTCGTAGCGCCCTCCATTGGTAATGCTGGAAGCCAATATGGTGCTGGTCCACCCTTAGCCTTGATGACAACTTCACTCTCGCAGGCATACTTTCAATCAGATGCCGGAAGGTTTCTTGGGGAATGGCAGCCTATTCTTCATGGAGTGCAGAACTGGGGAGAGGTATTGATGTAGGTCGGTGAGACCTGGCACGAAGTCGGCGTTCCAAAACATCCCAAAGGTGTTCTATAGGATTCAAGTCAGGACTCTGTGCAGGCCAGTCCATTACAGGGATGTTATTGTCGCGTAACCACTCCGCCACAGCCCGTGCAGTATGAACAGGTGCTCGATTGTGTTGAAAGATGCAATCGCCATCCCCGAATTGCTCTTCAACAGTGGGAAGCAAGAAGGTGCTTAAAATATCAATGTAGATGTGCGCTGTGATCGTACCACGCAAAACAACAAGGGGTGCAAGCCCCCTCCAGGAAAAACACGACCATACCATAATACCACCACCTCCGAATTTCACTGTTGGCACTACACACGCTGGCAGATGCCGTTCACGGGCATTCGCCATACCCACACCCTGCCATCGGATAGCCACATTGTGTACCGTGATTCGTCACTCCACACAACGTTTTGCCACTGTTCAATCGTGTAATGTTGACGCTCCTTACACCAAGCGAGGCGTCGTTGGGCATTTTCCTGCGTGATGTTTGGCTTATGAGCAGCCGCTCGACCATGGAATCCAAGGTTTCTCACCTTACGCCTAACTGTCATAGTACTTGGAGTGGATCCTGATGCAGTTTGGAATTCCTATGTGATGTCTGCCTATTACTCTTTACGACCCTCTTCAAATGTCCACGGTCTCTGTCAGTCAACAGACGAGGTCGACCTGTACGCTTTTGTGCTGTACATGTCCCTTCACGTTTCCACTTCAGTATCACATCAGGAACACTGGACCTAGGGATGTTTAGGTGTGTGGAAATCTCGGCACAGATTTCTGACACAAGTGACACCCAATCACCTGACCACGTTCGAAGTCCGTGAGTTTCAGAGGTTCCTATTCCGCTGTGTTACGATGCCTAATGACTGCTGAGGTCGCGGATAATGCCTACCAGGCAGTAGGTGGCAGCACAATGCACCTAAGATGAAAAACGTATGTTTGTGGTGTGTCCGAATACTTTTGAACACATAGCGTATTTTCTATAATTTAAATTATTCGTATTCAAGTACAAGTGCTATGTAAATCATCTTTAATCTTTCATTCATTTATGAAATTAAATTAGAAATAGTTTTACAGACCTTGACCGTGAGAATGAATTAGGCTTTTTAATGGTGAAAGAATGAACAAAATCGGTATAGTGGTTTTTGAAGTTACACAACATACATAGTATTTCTTTTAATAATATTATATTTTGTTATAACCAAGGAAGTGGAATCAAATGGTGAATAAATGATATGGTTTTTCTATTCAGTGCATATGAACCCATTCAGATAAAATTAGCTTATAACCTACAGTTTGGTACGTTTAAGACTGAACCCAGGGTGAACTTTTAACATGCTGTATAGCCTATTTCGCGCACACTGGCGTGTAAAAAAGGCCAGTAACAATGCAGGCGAGCTTGTATGTGCTTTAGAACACTGAGCAGGTCCCTGGCAAGGAATTAAAATGGAGCACACAAACCCCCCTCCCCTTTCAGGAAAATGTAATTAGATCCTTGGACGGGAGGTGCATAAAAATGCGTAGCGTTAACTACAAATTTGGATGTGCTCCGCGCAAGACGGGGCAAGTGCTTTTGATTTCAAGAAGCATATTTGTTGCGGCATTTCCTTCACGAGTGGCCAAATTCCATTTGAAACCGTTTCTCCCTGAGATATTGCATAGGAACTATAGATTAAAACTGAGGCGGTCTTTTTAACACTTAAATAATATCAGTCTAATTATATAATATAATAATCTGATGTGTTACACTCACATGATTTTCTCTCCTCTTGTACAAACTATTTTTACAAACACTTATTCTCCATATGCTTCATGTTAATCGAGATGTTAATCTTATTGCTAATTTTCGTGTAGATGCAAGGGGAATTGCTAGGCTTTAAGCGATAGTCAAATATTTTAAGAGCCGGTAGCTATGTGGAGTATTCCATTCTCTTTACATTACCAGGACAAAAAAATGAATAAGGAATTCCCATTTGAGAAAAAAGGGAATAACAAGCAATATCTCGAAAATGGTTCACTCAATAAAATATGTATATGACATAAATTGTGTATTTTAACGCGATCTACATTTTTTGTGCAATAAAATTTTGTCTATCTCTTATGGTTTACCAGTCATGCAAAAGTCGTTCACAATGAAGAATACCTTTGGAGACACTCCCAGAAAATTCAAGATATACATTTTATTTGTCATGAAAATATCTTAAACATATGATATTTTAATCTAAATCGTTAAGAGCCATTTTTGAAAAATGTTCCATGTAAACGGTAATCTGGGGTGGGGGATTATCTTGAAAACCTTCGTGTCGCATCTCTGGAAGATACAGAACCTAAATACCAAGTTTGGTGTTTATCCGACTGTTCGTTTCTGAGTTATGCCGTTCACAGTCACACACACACACACACACACACACACACACACACACACACACACATACACACACACATGGACATGTTTCCAAAAATGCTTTTTTTGGATTCAGGGGGCCTCAAAACATATATTTCCGGTAAAATCTAGGTATCGAATTTTTGGGTGGGATACAATACTTCCCCTACTTACTGTACGTAGTAGAGAAAGTAAAAACATAATAACAGCCCGCTTTAAAGCAATATGTGTTTGTAATAATATATAAACTGTATGTAACAGTCTTTGTATTATGTTTATATTATTATGTACATGTATAATAATGTTATGTGAATGTATTACATAATTTAACAATATAAGAGCTGTGAGAATAGAAGCCGAAAGTTGCTACTAATGAGGTAACCTTGAGACAACAATAAATTAGAGAGTTTAATAAAGCTACGCATAATTCTGAGAACAATAATGTAATATTCAAAACAGTTTATAAATAGCCCATCAAAGACTAGAAAGGCTTTAAGTTAAGTATTCTATTGGAGTAGAATTAGCCAGTCAGAGACTTGAAATAGAGTAAATGAACGAATTTAGGCGGAAGTCGACAGACGCTACAAGGAAGCGTTCCCAAGCAGTTTGATTTTATACGTGTGCAGTGTGAGGCATAAAATTTCATTACGGCGAGAATAATATAAAGTTTACGTATTAAAAAGTTCAAATAGCAATAATCTCTCAGCTCTATATTATGATATATCAGTGAAATGTTATTTAATCGTAGGAAGGATTAATAAAACGAGTGAAGTAAACAAATTATAATTTGTGTAAGCCTTCATTCTTTAGCCGTACTACCCCTGCTAAGAGATACGTGTTTCTGCAAAATACTACTGACGCAGCTGAGGCATACATATATAATATTCAAATAAACATTAAAATACAAAGTTGATTTTTAGACGTGGGGGGAAAAGGCCATCGGAAAAGTGAACGTGGGGCGAAGGCCACCGGAAAGTTTGTACCATACGTGGGGGCACAAAGAATGTACGAGGAAGCAACAACCATCTGCGCACTCCCGCTGCGCAGATCTCTGTCGGGCTTCTACCAATCGAATGGTTTCCTCGACATTGTTTCACAGTTTATTTTTTTTTGTGATTTTCAGTGCAAATAAGTTGTTATTGTGCATTCTGTGATTGTTCAAAATGAACTGTATACATGGTGGTACAATAATTAATGACAGGAAATGTGAGAAAGTAGTGTTAAATGTTGAAACAAATGTGAATGAAGTAACTCGACACGGACGTATCCGTCACTCATCAAGATGATTTGAAGAATTAAGTGAACAAGACAGCCGTGTAGTCCTAGATGAGTTAGAAACTTCTATCCTAAACTTTTGTAGTTCTTGCATGCTGAAATTATGTCGGAACATCTTGGCTTAATGGACTGGTGGTAGGCGATTACAACACGAAATTCTAAAGCAGGACAGATATAACAAATGCTTAAATATCGGAGGTGAGTATGTGGAGAAATAAACCAACCCTCAATTTTGTGACATTTTTTAAAAATAAAGTATGTTTTCTTAATGTATTAGAGGCAAACGGTCATTACTTCGTGGATGACCCCGTAGATATAAAATTACGTGTATTACTCTTTTTTGTGATGTACACTATTTATCGTATATGATGTGTTATTGGTTTGAATTTTCAAATGCTTATTATAGGTTTTCAAGTGGTATGTCGCTATTAGTTTTTCAATCTGTTTAAAAATCTAACCATTGTTTTCGCTCAGTGCATTCTTCCTATATCTAAAATGTGTGTTTTGTGTTATGATGAATAATTTAAGAATAGTTTATAGAAAAGTGATCTAGAAGAGAAGGCTATATACATTCAACACATCAGAACCGAGCGAGGTGGCGCCACGGAAGTGTGCCACTCCATTCGGGAGGTCCCGGATTCGATCCCGCCGATCGCCCCCTCGACCCATGGATTTTTTGTGGTTTTCCTGGATCGGCAGAAAAAATGAGTTTTTATTTATGGACGCTCTTTAACTACTATGGTCCTTAGCGTCCCATTCTATATTGGGCGTGAAAGATCGGTAATTTTGCTCAGAGGCCTTTTTATCAGACTTGAGGTTCTTTTACGTGCCGTAAATCTACGATACGGGACCACTGGGTTTACTTCCCTTCCGAAGGAAACCATGCTAAGGATTTTTACGCCCGAAAAAATCCATCACTCTTGCGCCGGTGTTTGAACCTGCGACGTCGGGGACCAGAAGCTAATATGGTACACCTAGACCACGACAGGGTTGATGCGAGAATGCTGAGGTGGTTCATCTTCTACTACTCTTCCTGCCTCTCCCTTCCTGTACCCATCAATCTTCTTTGTCATCTATTTCAAGGTTGTAGGACCAGGCGATGGCTGGTTGCGGCTGGACGGTGGATGTCCCTCTGTAGAGATTTCTTCCCTGTCGTCGTTGTGGGACTACTCAATTAGGTTTCTCCTCCGAGTGGGCCCTGTGAAGGAGTACTAGAGGTACGTCGGGCCGAACATTCGAGCCCCTCCCGTTGGGGAGCTGTTCGGATTGGGTTAGTCTCGTCGGGGCAGTGGTTACCGATACACATGGAAGATTGGGTACGTCTGTATGGGTTCCATACCGGCGGGGCTGTGAGACGCCTCAATGTCCTCCGGTACCGACCTGGATATCCGGTAGACGGCTTGCCCTACCGAGGTTATCAGTAGTCGCCCCTTCGGGATGACGCGCGTAAGTGGCGTATCCACTTCCATCTCCGCGTAAGCAGGGGGACCTTGGCCTCATGGGAAAACCCTGGTTGGTGAGCCACTCGGTTGGCGCTAACCCTGGGTATAGAAGGGGGCTTTGCCCCGATAGACCTCCGCTCTAACTGTGAAGGCCACCGGTGGTTCGGTGGCTTGTGGCTGGGTCCCTGCGGCGGCAGACGCTTTCGTTCTGGAATCGTTAGGGATCCCGTCCATGTCTGTGCCTCGTCATCCGGATCTGGTCGCCTTTGGGTCTCTCCCTTCATTCTTTCCTGACAAGGCTCCTTTACTTCTACCTTTAACACACCATAGTGGCGTAGTTTATGCTATAAAGAGCTGGTTTTGGTATCGAAACTACAGAAACAAAGGAAGAGCGCACAGCACGTTCTATGTGATGTGATGGATTTCCTTATAAATACTGAAAGAATTTCATAACGATGCTCCTTTTACTGTTACAGAAGGCTTTGATTTTTCTTCCTTTCAAAGAAACTCTGAGACGAAAGATGTTTCGAGCGCTATAGAAATAAGAATAAAAGTGCAAAATCAGTGAATAGAAAGCTGCGAAGGTTTCGCAGGAAAACATTTTCGTGAGAACCCTCCCCCACCCAACTTCGCCCATCTGGCAAACCTTTTGAGTCGCCTCATTTTCTGTACATTCTACGATAGAGTTGTTCCAACTTTATTGTCGTCAACGAGGTTTAGGTTTCGTATCCGTTTTTCTCGCCAATTTACCTCGTCCCTTCGCTTTTCGTAGTTTCTTGTCACATTCTGTACAGAAACTGGTGTTACTCAAGTTTATTTGCCGGAACCGGAAGCTGCTGCAGTAGAACTTGGAGCGGAAAGTTGAGAGACGTGTGTGGCTTCAGAATTGATCCCAGAAACTTGCTCCTCCCTTAATTGAAGCGGCTGAAGTATGTCTGTCTGTGTGTACAATATAATCGAGTTGAAAAACTTTTATCATGTACAAGTTCTCGTGTTGGTAAATATTTGAGGTTAGGGAAAACCTGATTACGTTCAAGACGACGCTGGGCACAAGCCTGAATTTGCTTTCCTTTCCTTGCAATTACACTATTAGGGGGGAGGGCTTTGAATCCTGCACACAACGAGCTCTCTGCAGTGCGAACCTTGTAGATGATTCTAAATTTGTTGCATTTATATTATTTTCTCCAACCATTTTCGTTTTTTACTTTCTCTACTACGTATAGTAAGTAGGGGAAATATTGCATTCCACCCAAAAATTCGATACCGAGATTTCAGCGGAAATATACGTTTTGTGAGCCCTCGAATAAAAAAAATCTGATGTGTCACACTCACATGACTCTTGTACAAACTATTTTTACAAACGCTTATTCTCCATATGCTTCATGTTAATCGAGATGTTAATCTTATTGCTATTTTCTTGTAGATGCAAGGGGAATCGGTAGGCTTTAAGCGATAGTCAAATATTTTAATAGCTGGTTGCTATGTGGAGTATTTAAGGGAAGAACAAGCAATATTTCGAAAATGGTTCACTCAAAAAATAAAGTATGACATAAATTGTGTATTTTAACGAGATCTACACTTTTTTATAGTAAACTTTCGTCTATCTCTTACAGTTTACCAGTTATACAAAAGCCATTCAGAATGAAGAGAACTTTTGGTGACAGCAGAAAATTCAAGATATATATTTCGTTTTCAATGGAAGTATCTAAAGATATGATATTTTAAGCAACATTTTCAAAAAAAATGCTCCATGTAAAGGGTAATCTGGGATGAGGCGATCTTCTTGAAAATCTTTGTGTCGCATCTTCGAAAGATACTGAACCTGAATACCAAGTTTGTTTTTGAGTTATGCTGTTCACAGACACACACACGGAGCTTTTTCTAAAAATGTTTGTTTGGATTCCGTAGACATCAAAATATGTATTTCCGGTGAAATCTCGATATGTAATTTTTGGATGGAATGCAACACTTCCCCTACTTACTATACGTAGTACATAAATGAAAAATTATTTGTTTGTTTAAGGGAAGATTAAAGGCGCAATCCCGGCAACGTTAAATTTGCTATATTCATTTCGCTTTATCTCAGAAAACTATTTAAAATATAAAGTTTTGTAGAATGTAGATGAATCTCTTTTAAGCGAAGACTGTAGCCAAGGTTACTCCATAAGGCTACGTGTTAAAATTAGGTACACAGTGATAACACCCAACAACACCCAAAGTTTATAAAGTTTTACACAACGTAACTAACGTATCTAACTAAGAACAAATAGGAGACCAGGTCTCTACAGTGATTATGTTCTAATATAAAAATATATTTAATATGAATACATAAATTTAAATAAAATGTAAATTTTCAGGATCTAAGCCTTAGATTAGTTCTATAACACCACCAGTTTTGGTTATAATAAACAGAAGTACTTTTTATTGTGATGTTATCATATGCTAATTTAAACTGAGTCGTTACTTATTAATTCCCATCACATTAGCGCTAGATGTTAACTAAGGAGCGCTTTCGGCAGATATGTTTCTCTCATCATCAGCTTCGGCCGACTAGCGACACGTTCTCTCCCCTAACCTCAAGAAGAATCGTCTGATGAAATACTTCTTGAGGTTAGGGGAGAGAACGGTCCGGTAGTCGGCCGTAGCTGATGATGGGAGAAACATCCAGAAAGCGCTCCATAGTTAACATCTAGCGCTAATGTGATGGGAATTAATAAGTAACGACACAGTTTAAATTACCATCAGTTCATTTTCCTCTATCTTATCTTACGTCGCTTTAACTCCTTGGTCATATCGCGACGGATCTGTTGGTGGATAACTCTTAGAACGATATGTGATGGACAGTTAGCCTTCTAGGTCTCATTTCTGTAACCATCCGCTCCGTCACGTGTCACAGAAACCCTAGCGCATAGCTACCGAATCTTCTGCCCCGTGCCGTGCAGACGGCATTAGGGTGCCGTCCAGTCCAACCGACGCCCACAAAGGCAGACAGTCTTCTAGGTCTCATCCCTGTAACCACCTGCTTCATGCCGTGCAGATAGCATTTGAGTGCCGTCCAGTGCAACCGCCGCCCCCACACAAAGGTGGACAGTTAACCTTCTAGGTCTCATCCCTGTAACCATCCGCTCCGTCACGTGTCACAGAAATCCTAGCGCATAGCTACCGAATCTTCTGCCCCGTGCCGTGCAGTCGCCATTAGGGTGCCGTCCAGTCCAACCGACGCCCATAAAGGCAGACAGTCTTCTAGGTCTCATCCCTGTAACCACCTGCTTCATGCCGTGCAGATAGCATTTGAGTGCCGTCCAGTGCAACCGCCGCCCCCACACAAAGGTGGACAGTTAACCTTCTAGGTCTCATCCCTGTAACCATCCGCTCCGTCACGTGTGACAGAAATCCTAGCGCATAGCTACCGAATCTTCTGCCCCGTGCCGTGCAGTCGCCATTAGGGTGCCGTCCAGTCCAACCGACGCCCATAAAGGCAGACAGTTAGCCTTCTAGGTGTCATCCCTGTAACCACCTGCTTCATGCCGTGCAGATAGCATTTGAGTGCCGCCCAGTGCAACCGCCGCCCCCACACAAAGGTGGACAGTTAGAATTCTAGGTCCCATCCCTGGAAATGCTATCTTGCTTCGTCACGTGCCCACAGAAACCCCAGCACATGGCAGCCGGATCTTCTGCTTCGTGCCATTAGGGTGCCGTCCAGTGTCTGTAGATAGATGGCATAGCATTTACTATTGTTTTAGACTTAAGGTGGAACTTTGTGTCGTGGGAATAAATATCCAATCCGGTATTTACCTTGGCGACTGAGGAAAACCAAGAAAAAGCCTCAGACAGATTGCTCGGCCTACGGGATTTGAACCCGGGACCTCCCGAATGCGGGCCACAGACTTGACCGCCTAAGCCATCCCGCTCAGTACCATCAGTTTTATCAATCATGCTATTCTTTAAAAGCTGTGAAAATTTTAAGTCTCTATCTTTCTATAGGCAGAAAAATTCAGTTTTAAGAAAAATTGAGTTATGCCTTAAAAATACTCGAGATAATGTCTGTTTTATGCTTTAGACTTGCAGATAATACATTTCAGAACTATATGTTAGGACATCAATCTCCTACAACGCATTACTTCTAAGTGACAAATGACAGAACTACCCCTTGCGTTATATTCTTTTTATTTTCTCTGCTACGTATAGTAAGTAGGAGAAGTATTGTATTCCACCCAAGAATTCGATGTCGAGATTTCAGCGGAAATACATGTTTTGAGGCCCCCTAAATAAAAAAACGCATTTTTATAAAGAGGTCCATATTTGTATATGTGTGTCCGTGAACAGTATAGCTCAAAAATAAAAAGTCGGATACGTTCAGCATCTCCAAGAAATGCTACACGAAGATTTTCAAAAAAAGCCCCCTACCCCAACTACCCTTTACATGGTACATTTTTCGAAAATTTTTATTTTCTAAAAAATGACAAACGATTTTGATTAAAATACAATATATGAAACACATTTACATGAAAAATAATATGAATATCTGAGAATAGCCTATATCATTTTAAAACACAAACTTTATTTAAAATAAGTTTCTTTGTGGCATTAACCATTTCCGAGATATCCATAATAATGGTTCTAATTGTTGATTACTTAGTCATTGTTTTCAAGTCCTTTCAATATTCAATTGTTTCTCGCGGTTGCACGCAAAGAGTATGGAATTTTAAGTCCTATACATAGTGCCCAGTTGTTAAACATTTGACTATCGTTATTCCCTTTATATTTATGATGAAATGTGTAATCTGGCCATTTCTGGAAGGTGTTACCTCGATTAAAATGAAGATAGGAAAATAAACCCTCGCAAGAATAATTTGTATACCCACTAATAAACGCTAGAGGGTAGAGAAACTCAAGTGAATGTAACGTATTAGGTTTTTCTATTTATCTAGGATTTGTTGTATGGGCGGGCCTCGTACTCTATTAAGTTGGTACGTTGTGTAGGTCATCATTACTAATAACTCTATCCTGAAGCGGTCCATGAATTGCTTTTAATGAAGCCCCGCTGCGCTGTGAGGCGTCGAGTTCTATTGGAAAAAGGCGAAATTACATTCCCGCTCGTTTAAACCCTTCCCCAAAATGATTGTCACATACCCATCAGCATTAACCGCTTCCTAGAAAAGAATTGAACCAATTATATCCTCTCGCCGCTGATGGCCTGGCATGTTCCATGAAGGGGCACTTAATGAATGAGAATGGGGCTCACAATTTACATTGCCCCTGAAGATGGACGTCAGAGGGGCTTCTTTACCGCGTCGGTCTGGGGTGACACTAGAGCGCAGTTCTTATGTCACGTAGTTTTAAGGGAATTTCTAATATCTATAATTTCAACTAAGTTGGCTGAAGTTTTCAACAATGGGTTACCCAGCAATATGCTTCCTGTGGGGCTCGCATTCGAGAGGTCCCGTGTTCGATTACCGTCGACCACACAGTATAACCTTGGGTTCTTCATGGTTTTCTCGGGTTGGTAGGTGAATGTTGTGGTGGTTTCTCTCTACCACCATTTCCTTTCCATTATTTCTGTATAATTCCGCTTCCTTCTCAACTTTCAGTTGTACGTATAGGTTTCGTGGTGTGTGGCGGTGCAGGATGCTTGCTGATGCAGTAATTTGTATCACAAATTATTTAAATGTAAAGAGTGATTATAGTATGAATATGCATTATTATGTGACATTAATTTGAGATGTTTGTTGATTGTAATTATTGTTGAGAAGTAAGTTTATACTGCCTTACTGAAACTGACAATAATAGCGTGCAATAATGCAGCTAGGGGGTGAGCTGTTTATCATTATTGGAAACGAGGAAGTTACGTAATGTTGGCGCGTTTTCCTTTAGAATTTTCTGGAACATTATACTTAGAGCATATGTATTCATAATTTTCATTGGATATAAAAATAGACGCTAATGTTGGCGCGTTTTATTAGCCAATTGCAGCTCAGTTATAATCTTTAGGCATATCGGAGTGTAGTAGTATAAAAGAGCTAGGTTAGAGATAGACCCCGTCAGTTCGTCGAAAATATTTGTATGATACACGTCGCCTTCAGTCCAGCAGAAATATTACACGTCGGCTATCGATTCGCAAGTTACGCGTATAAGAGTTATGAAAAATCTCAAGTATGGTAAAGCTAATTATACAAAAGGTTGAAGTACGTGAATTAAAAGTGATCAGTAAGAAGTTGTTATAACAGTTTCAGTTTGGCGGGTGTCAAGATCAATGTGTAAATTGTGATAGTGAATGTGTTCGACAATAAAAAGTGTAAAACAAATTCCTTCATCAGTGTTATCTTTGGATAAAAGATTCCTTTCCGTTTACACAACCTGTGTAAAGAGAAGTGCTCGACCGAAAAGATGATAGCTAGCCGGAGGACAGTAAACCAAAATTAAATAAAATAACAGTAGCATTCTTTCAAACAAACACTAATACTACCGCAAATTGCTAACACCAGATGGAGCTACAAGCCTAACAAAGAATCACGTCACAAAATGGCATCACCGTGTGAAGTAAACACACATACACAAACATTATAAGTATACCACTTCAAATTGGCACCACAACGTGGGGCTACAATAATGTTAAATAAATAACATTAATAAAACCACCACATTGCTTAAAACAAAGAAGACTCCTCGTGTACTCTGGAGAGCTGCTTGGTCAAGAGATCGTTCATCTCTCAAGGTAGCTTGAAGCACCTTGAGTTCTTGGAGTTTATTTAATTATTTAGCTCCACGTATGGACGTTCAATTTGAAGTAGTGTTACTGTTGCTGAAGTTTGCACCATGCTTTGGGCGTTCATTTGAAGAAGATTGTTACGTAATATGCTGTTACGTATGAGAAGCTGATTTGAAGATGTATATTTGTTGTTACGCTCCAAGTTTAAAAAAAATTAACTTTGTTATTAAACTGCTTCTTTAACTATTTATGTTTATGTTTGTCTCGGCTGCGTCAGTACTACTTTAGAGACACGTTTTTCTTAATGAGGGCGTGGTGCGACAAGAATGTAGGCTTACACAGATTTTAAGTTATAATTTACTTCTTTTTGTTAATCCTTGACACAATTTAAATACCACTACACTGATATTAAGAGCTGTGAGATTCTTTTAATTTAATATTTGTACTTTGTTAACGTGTATACATAATTTTCGTTTCACACGAACACGTAATATTTCTTTAGAGAACACATCTTCCATCCGGTCACTACCAAGGTCTGCAGGAAAAATGAACATATTTCAACCGTCCAAAACTCGTAAGCTTCTGTATTTCAAGTCTCTGATTGGCTAATACTAGTCCAATAGAACACCTGCATTTTACTAAAGCTTTTTCTAGCTGTTGATTGGCTATTTTTAAACTGTCACAAAATGTACGATATCGTTGCTCTAATCATGACTAGTAACATTCAAACTCTTAAACTCATTATTGCCTCAAGGTTACCTCATTGTTAGTAACGTTAAACTTATTATTCTCACAGCTCTTACATTATAAAATTACGTAATCCATTCACATAACATTATTGAACATGTTTACAATAATATAAGCATATGCAATGACTGTTACATACTTTTTTTTTTAAAATTACATACATATTGCTTCAAGGCGGGCTGTTATTGAAACTACAAATTATATAATTTAATTGAAATTATTCAAGTGTTAATATACTAGCTCAAGCTCCGGATATTCAAGCTGAGAACTCTTACGGACTTCCGCGCGTCCCTTTGGCCGTAGCCTCCTGTGGTTCTTTCACTTCATCCCTTCCTCCATGGGGTGGTAGGCCAGTAGATCTATGTGGTTCGCACTACACAAGGTGTCCCCCTCCGTTGTATAACCTATATTAATGGGTTGTTCTACATAACAATTTTCGTTAAGTAAACGTCTAATCTCGTCTGAAACATTCCAAATGATGTGAAGTTTAAAAAAGGTTTAAACTTCTAAATTTTGCACATTATTCCTCAAATATATTGTGTCAGAATAAAACATTAAACTGTATACACTTTATTACTTTGATGGAATTGATTGGCAAATCAAAAACCATACTTATTGTGCGAAAAACAATTATCTGACATTCACACGAGTTTCTCTAACCACTTTAACAGCTCTTATTTCATACGACACCACAGGTGGTCGCACTGATAGTGCATGAAATGAAATGATATGATAAGTGGGAAAGGAAATTTTGGAAGGAAACGTTCCAGATCTAAATGTAGTATTTTTCCATAGTTATGAAGAGAGAGGAAAATCTGACAATCTCAGTACTGGAGGGATTTGAATCGCAGACCTCCCACTCGCGGATCTGTGGCCGGTGCGGTAACGTCTGCGGAGGATGATTATGTCCCTTGAATTTTCTGTCCCTCCATTTCATCTCAATTCTCATTTCAGTTCACGTATCATCCGCTTGGTCTTTTTCAGGATTGTACGTGTGCATGGTAGGGGATAAGGTTGCTCTGTGTAAACCTTCGTCCCCCTAAATGGTCTCCGGGTTCCCGCCCCCCCCCCGGGGATATGTAAGTCCACGGGGAAAGGGGAGCCGACTGCACCAGTGTCAAGAGTTTAAAATCTCTAAATGGTCGGGACCCTGCCCTCTGCCTATCGTACCCCCTGGTCCGGTCGCCCTTTGTCTCCTCTCACCTCATCCCTACCTCGTCAGGATCTAGGAACCAAAGATCTATGTAGGTCGACGACGTGCTAAGTCCCCCTCCGTATTAAATCCTAATCCTAATCTACAGCATGTGGAAACATTCATATGACTTTCTCTAGCCTATATCGCTTATTAGTGGATACACAAATTATTCTTACGAAAGCTTACTTTCCTATCTAGTGAATTTTAATCAAGATAAACCTTTGCAGAAATAGCTACATTACACATTTCGTTATAGATATAAAGAGAACAGAGATAGTCAAATGTTTAACAACTGGACGCTATATGCTGGCCTTAAAATTCCATACTGTTTCCATGACATCGCGAGAAACAACTGAATGTTTATAGAACTTTAAAAGAACGGCTAAGTATTGAACAATTCGAACCATTAATAACGGATAACTCGGAAATGAGACTGATGCCAAAAAAAAATGTTATTTGAAGTAAATTGTGTGTATTAAAAGATCTAAGTTTGCTGTGTAGCAAGTTTTCGTCAAGCGCTTATGTTTGCCGGTTATAGAAGATAATATAAAATTCCTTCAGAATGAAGAGAACTTCGCAGGCTATTCCCAGGAAATTCAGCATATACCCTAGTTATGCAAGCATATTAAATGTATAATACTTAAATCAAAGCCCTTAGAGGCAATTTTAAGAAAATCTGATGTGTTACACTCACATGACCTTCTCTAATCTTGTACAAACTATATTTACAAACGCTTATTCTCCATATGCTTCATGTTAATCGAGATGTTATCCTTATTGCTAATTTTCTTATAGATGCAAGGGGAATTGGTAGGTTTTAAGCAATAGTCAAATATTTTAAGAGATGGTTGCTATGTGGAGTATTCCATTCTCTTTGCATTATCAGGACCAAAAAAAAAACAAATGAATAACGAATTCTCATTTAAGAAGTATTGGAAAATTTAAGGGAATAACAAGCAATATCTCGAAAAAGTTCACTCAACAAAAAAAATGTATATGACATAAATTGTGTATTTTAACGCGATCTACATTTTTTGTGTAGTAAAAGTTTGTATATCTCTTATGGTTTACCAGTTATGAAAAATTCGTTCACAATGAATTCTTTTGGAGACATTCCCAGAAAATTCGAGATATAGGATTTCATTTTTCATGAAAATTTCTTAAACATATGATATTTTAATCAAAATCGTTAGAGCCATATTTGAGAAAATTAAAATTTTCTAAAAGTGTTCCATGTAAAGGGTAATCTGGAGTGGGGGGATTTTCTTGAAAACCTTCGTGTCGCATCTCTGGAAGATACTGAACTTAAATACCAAGTTTGGTGTTTATCCGACTGTTCGTTTCTGAGTTATGCTGTTCACACACAGGGACATGTTTCCAAAAATGCTTTTTTGGATTCAGGGGTCTCAAAACATATATTTCCGTTGAAATAATATCGCATTAAATTTTTGGGTATAATAAAATACTTCCGCTACTTACTGTACGTAATAGAGAAAGTAAAAATCATTTGAATGTTATGTCAACCTCTTGCGTGTGATGGAGGTGGTGTGACTGTTACACAAGAGATATTTATTGCACGTCCCAGACGATCGTCAGCAACACAAAGTTAGCGCCGTGTAAACAGCCCACACTTAGGATTCATCAAGGTCCACTTTGTAAGAGATTAGCGATTCCGGTGTGGCAGTCTTTTCAAGTTCTCCCTGTGGCCCAGCGGATTCCAAAAGCCAGATAACAAGCTTATACAACAGACTCAAAGTTACACGAAGGGAGGCAACTTTTCCCGACTTAGGGAGAGGGAGAGAGAGAGCTGCAGCAAGAAACGTACAGCGTCAACTTGGAAATTATGTTCTATTGTGTGTATAGACATCTGTCTGGTAATCTCTCTTACAAACAGTCTGGTATGTAACAGTCATACAAACTGCGAATCTCTGTACTGAGTGTTCACTTCAAAGTGTATCAGGACGTCATTATTTCGAGTCGATTTTTTAAAGCGAGTGTCAGTTCTAAGGAAAAGACGATGCTTATAGTACAGGCGTGGCGGAGACGTTTCCTAGCAAGCATGGCGCCCAATCCGAATACGGTACTAGCGTTGTGGCATCAATACAGTACTGTTGTTGTTCACCAATGGCACTGGCGATTAATTGATCCGCGTCATTTTCCCCCTAGCTTCCCCATATAAAGTCTGTAAGTTATCACTTTGAAGCCTTTGCATTTGGCGAAATGCTGTTTGTTCAGGGTGACATCTTCTTCACAGAGAGTGCACTTGGGTTGAAGAAGGTTATTTTGTTGTAAATTGTTTGCCCCAAGTTGTTTATTTAGCTTCACGTATGGACGCCAATTTGAGAAAATGTTTGTTGCCGCTACGTATGGAAAGTCAGTTTGAAGTAGTTGGTTTGTTACGTTATTTGCACCAAGTTTTGGGCGTCAATTTGAAGAAGTAGTTTGTTATAGGAGTTGTATTATATTTCAACTGTTGGGGAGCCGAACACATGAAATAGTTGCAACCGCACGTATATTACAACCGCCTTCGCACCAAATGTACTTTCAGGTAGCCTCTGCCCCAAAGTTAAAAATATTAACTTTGTAATTTAAACTGTTTCTTTAAATATTATATATTTATGTTTGCCTCGGCTGCGTCAGTATTTATTTTAGAGACACATTTCTCTTAGCATGGAGTGGTGCGACTGAAGAATGTAGGCTTACACAGATTATAATTTTACTTCACTCCTTTTATTAATGCTTGATACGATTAAAATAACACTTCACTGATATAGAGAGCTGTGAGATTCTTTTTACTAATTATTTACACTTTTTAACACGTAAACTATTTTTCGTTTCACACGAATACGTATTAAATCTCTCGAGGACGCAGAAGCAACGCATCCAGTTATGAGCACTGTCTGTAGGCAACACGCCAGGTTATGAGCACTGTTTGGAGGCAACTGAATTGATTTCAACCGTCTAAACTTGTAAAGTTCTGTATTTCAAGTGTCTGATTGGCTAATCCTACTCCAATAGAACACCTTCATTTAAGTAAAGCTTTTTCTGGCTGTTGATTGGCTATATTTAAAGTGTCTCAAAATGTTCATTATTGTTGCTCTAATAATGACTGCATTTAAACTTCCTTACTCATTATTGCCTCAAGGTTACCTCACTGTTACCTAATTATTAGCAACTTTAAACCTATTTCTCACAGCTCCTACATTATTAAATTACGTAATACATTCACATAACATTATTACACATGGATACAATAATATAAGCATATATAATGACTGTAATATACATTCTTAGATATTGTTACATACACATATTGGTTTAAGGCGGGCTGTTTTTCAATTTTATACTTATATAATTTGATTAAAATATTTAAGCGTTAAAAATACTGCCTCAGGGTGTAGGTAGGCATCGTATCTTGTAGAGGAGTTCTGCGAGGCAATCGTGGCCAGTTGCCATCCTAAATAAGGCCACTGCAGTCTTCCTTGGCATTTTTACTTTCTCTACTACGTATAGTAAGTAGGGGAATTACTGCATTCCACCCAAAAATTCGATACCGAGATTTCACCGGAAATACATGTTTTGAGACCCCCTGAATCCAAAAAAAGCATTTTTGAAAACATGTCCGTGTGTGTGTGTCTGTCTGTGTGTCTGTGAACAGCATAACTCAAAAACGAACAGTCAGATAAACACCAAACTTGGTATTTAGGTTCAGTATCTTCCAGAGATGCGACACGAAGGTTTTCAAGAAAATCCTCCCACATCAGACTACCCTTTACATGGAACATTTTTCGAAAATTTTAATTTTCTCAAAAATGGCTC
The DNA here is from genome assembly GCA_030765065.1 of Deroplatys truncata. Lineage (NCBI taxonomy): Eukaryota > Metazoa > Arthropoda > Insecta > Mantodea > Mantidae > Deroplatys > Deroplatys truncata. The sequence continues at coordinate 181,180,897 of CM060980.1, forward strand.
TAACGATTTTGATGAAAATATCAGATGTTTAAGATAATGTCATGAGAAATGAAATGTATATCTCGAATTTTCTGGGAATGTCTCCAAAAGTATTCTTCATTGTGAACGACTTTTGCATAACTGGTAAACCATAAGAGATAGACAAAATTTTACTACACAAAAAATGTAGATCGCGTTAAAATACACAATGTATGTCATATATATTTCTTTTGTTGAGTGAACCGTTTTCGAGATATTGCTTGTTATTCCCTTAAATTTTCCAATACTTATACTTTTTCTCAAATTCGTTATTCATTTTTTTATGTCCTGGACATGCAAAGAGAATGGAATGCGCCACATAGCAACCAACGTTAAAATATTTGACTTCGCTTAAAAACTACCATATTCCCCTTGCATCTACAAGAAACTTACCAACAAGATCGACATCTCGATTAACATGAAGCATATGGAGAATAGGCGTTTGTAAAAATAGATTGTACAAGAGTAGAGAAAGTCATGTGAGTGTAACACATCAGATTTTTTATATATCAAGTCTATATTTAACATTCTTATAATGTTTATCCTTTAATTTATCTTCATCAAGTCTCTGCTGTCTTTTGAAATGCTGTTTAACGTAATTTAATTGTTTATTTAATTCTATTTGTCCTACAGGTTTTATTTGTTGTATTGCACCTTTCTTTGCTAATTGATCCGCATGTTCATTGCCCAACAGTCCAACATGAGCTGGGATCCTTGTAGAGTGACATGATTTGTAGTTTCAACTGCTTTAATTAGGCTTCTTATTTCTGTAATATTTCTTGTTTTATTATTGTAATTTACTATTCCATCTATGGCTGATTTTGAGTCTGATAAGATGACTGTTTTTTGTTTTATGTATGGTCTATATAAAATGTTCTGTAATGCTGTTTTATAGCTGTTAATTCTCCATCATAGTGGTTTGACGTTTCATCTAATGTTAGATACCGTGAAAAATGTTTATAGTATACTCCTGCACCGGCATTTTTTTATTGATGAGGGATCCATCTGTATATATTCGGAGCCATTCGTTTGTGGGTATCTTTCATTTTCCATAGCTATTGCTATGGCTCTCATTTCATCTGGTATATTGTTTTGTTTGTGTATTGTATATACCAGGTCATTCTGATATTGTATATCAATATATTCTATTGGACTCGTTACCTCTGTTGCAATTATATTCTTGTATTTTATGTTATTAATATATGTTCTGAAGCTTATTTGAGTTTTTAAATTACTTATAGTGTCTGCTGTGTGGTATCACCTGTATCTATTTCTATTGACTTGCAGTTTTTGTGCTAGAGTAATTGCTTTCAACTCATGTTCCAATTCTGTAGCCTTGTTTTTTGTGAAGCTTTGTAGTACTGTAATTGGTGTTGTTTTTACAGCTCCTGTTATTGTTCTTAGTGAATTATTTTGTGAAATTTCTAGTTTACTTTTAAGTCTCTTGTTTACTGTTGCTCGTAGTTCTCCTCCATACAATAGGTAAGGCTTTATGTATGCTTTGTTAAGGAGGTCCATGTTTCCAACCATTTTTTTCCTGCTAAACCTTTTAAAATCTTTTCCTTTTTGTTGATTTTATTCGTTATATTGTTTACATGTTCTTTCATTGATAGTTTTTGATCTAATGCTATCCCTAGATAGGTTGTTGTAGTTTCATCTAGTAGTTTTGTTGTTGTTGATTGGCAGGCATATATGTTCTGTTTTATGCTGCATTGTGAATAGTTAATATTGAGCTTTTCCTGTATTTATTTCCATATTATTATTTGTCCATAGTTCTAGGGCTGTGATTTTATTCTCCATTGTTGCTTGTAGTTTTTTGTAATGTTTCTCAGATCTTATGTTGTTTTCTGAATTCCATATTACCACGTCGTCAGAAAACATTCCTACTTGCATGTTACCTATTTTCTTTAGTACATCTACTAGGTCGTTTATATACACTATGTGATCAAAATTATCCGGACACTCCCACAAACATACGTTTTTAATCTTAGGTTCATTGTGCTGCCACCTACTGCCTGGTACTCTTTATCGCCGACCTCAGTAGTCATTAGACATCGTGAAACAGCAGAATGGGACGCTCCGTGGAATTCACGGACTTCGAACGTGGTCAGGTGATTGGGTGTCACTTGTCAGAAGTCTGTACGCGAGATTTCTACACTCCTAAACATCCCTAGGTGCATTGTTTCTGATGTGACAGTGAAGTGGAAACGTGAAGGACATGTACAGCACAAAATCGTACACGCCGATCTCGTTTGTTGAATGACAGAGACCGCCGACTTTGAAGAGCGTCGTAAAGAGTAATAGGCAGACATCTATCCAGACCATCACACAGGAATTCCAAACTGCATCAGGATCCACTCCAAGTACTGTGACAGTTAGGCGTGAGGTGAGAAACCTTGGATTCCATGGTCGAGCGGCTGCTCATAAGCCACACATCACGCAGAAAAATGCCAAACTACGCCTCGCTTGGTGTAAGGAGCGTTAACATTACACGATTGAACAGTGACAAAACGTTGTGTGGAGTGACGAATCACGGTACACAATGTGGCGATCCGATGGCAGGGTGTGGGTATGGCGAATGCCGAGTGAACGTCATCTGCCAGCGTGTGTAGTGCCAACAGTGAAATTCGGAGGTGGTGGTGTTATGGTGTGGTCGTGTTTATTCCTGGAGGGGGCCTGCATCCTTTGTTGTTTTGCGTGTTACGATCACAACGCAGACCTACATTGATATATTAAGCACCTTCTTGCTTCCCACTGTTGAAGAGCAACTCGGGGATGGCGATTGCATCTTTCAACACAATCGAGCACCTGTTCATACTGCACGGGCTGTGGCGGAGTTGTTACACGACAATAACATCCGCGTAATGGACTGGCCTGCACAGAGTCCTGACTTAAATCCCATAGAACAACTTTGGGATGTTTTTGGAACGCCGACTACGTGCCAGGTCTCGCCGACCTACATCGATACCTCTCCTCAGTTCCGCACTCCATTAAGGATGGGCTGCTCTTCCCCAGGAAACCTTCCAGCACCTGACTGAAAGTATGCCTGTGAGAGTGAACGCTGTCATCAAGGCTAAGGGTGGGCCAACACCATATTGACTTCCAGCATTAACGATGGAGGGCGCCACGAACTTGTACGTCATTTTCAGCCGGGTGTCCGAATACTTTTGATCACGTAGAGTATATATTGAACGGAATAACACTTGTAATAGACCCTTGAGGCAGTCCAACTCTCGCTTGTTTCTATTTAGATCGTTTAAAACTGAAGCTGTGTTTTTGGTATAACACCAAATCAGGATTGTTACACGGTATAGTACGTGGTTTCATTGGTAAAATTTGCTGAATTGGTAACATGAATGCTTGTAAGCAATATTAGCATTTTTGTTTTGAAAGATTATATTAATTTTCTCATTCCAATAGCACAGTGCTTTTCCCTCACACTTGCCACCGATTGTTTCTCGCCCTGATGCCTTCCGCCAATGTATGCGAATTTCCCTCGTACATAAAAATTGGATACAATTAAACCAGGGGATTGTGAGGGTCACAATGCTTTATTAATTACTAAGGGGCGGATCAGAGCGACCATTTTTATGAGGTTAACCAATCTTGTAGTGTAGTCTGTTTAATTTTAAGGAGAAAGAACGAGCCCAGATGTAAACAACGGGCGCATGCCAGCACTGCTCGTACGAGTTGCCTCTACTGTGCTGTATATGGCGGCTGTTAATGTTTTTATTCCGTTATAGAACACCACATTTTACATATATGTAAATCGAATACTACATAATCTGTGCATTGCAGTGGACAATAATGTACATGCAAAGATTGTCGAAACTGAACACTCTTCGTCTCTCAATAAAACAAAAGCTACATCGTAAGAAACTCCTTTCGACATCGCAAGGGGTAATAGGTGCAAACGAATGTTGTATTTCTTCCTGTGTTTGCGAAGCGGAACATCTTGTCTACAATGGTATATTTCTGTATCCAGGGGACACGTGCCAAAGCATTGGGCTCTCTGCATTGGTAACTTGAAATCACGGATCAGGTCAATCTAATCCGCACCCTATTAGCAGAGTCATGTTGGAAAAATGTAGACTAACATTCATCGGTCAGCTGTTTAAAAATGTAATGTTTACCTACAACATGAGGCAGTATTTTTAACATTTAAAGGGTAATCTGGGGTGGGGGATTTTCTTGAAAACCTTCGTGTCGCATCTCTGGAAGATACTGAACCTAAATACCAAGTTTGGTGTTTATCCGACTGTTCGTTTTTGAGTTATGCTGTTCACAGACACACACACACACACGGACATGTTTCCAAAAATGCTTTTTTTTTATTCGGAGGGTCTCAAAACGTATATTTCCGGTGAAATCTCGGTATGGAATTTTTGGGTGGAATACAATACTTGCCCTACATACTATACGTAGTAGAGAAAGTAAAAATTTGCAAACATGCAAACATTAATATTAATCTTTTTGGCATACTCCTAATAAGTCCATTATTCCGCACAGATAATGTTTTTGTATACATTCGTAGAAGGAAGCCATAGCACACAATGTTGTCAAATTCAGGTTAACGCACTATTTACAGAAAATTAGCAGGATATAAATCATGTCATTCAATTCTATTCGCAGAAAATTGATGCAAATATTAAGGGAACATGCACGTCAAACAGGCATTATTTGTTCACATTTGCGAGGTAATACATAAAACCGTATTTGACAGGAAATATAAAAGATATCAAACTGTAATTTTACAGGAATGTTAAACACTGTTCAGTAAATGGCTTTTGTGAGTTTTATTATCCTATTTCAGTTATTTTACCTTTTATAAATATATTCATACTCTATAAATTGTAATTAGAGGTAAAGACATCATTCTATTCAGGAACAGTTTTACTGCATATACAGGATAAATAAGAACTCCAACTTTCAGAGGTTGTTCAGGAATACCTTTAAGAGTATATTGGCATAAAGGATCCATGATCTCTGGCTGCTCGTCACAGAGTAATAATGTAATCATGATTTATTCGGTGATAAACCCTTCACAACGGTGAAGAAGCCTGTATAATATGCAATAACCAAAACGTATCTACAGTACACAACACAGAGTAATGCAATATTCCGCATACTTTTTTCACACCGTTCAATCTGACCTGTCAGTATACAATACTGCATGCAGAACTGTTCCCTTAAAGGTATTGTTCAGAATGTCGACCGCCATGATTATAGCAGAGTGTACAGCGACGCACCATCGGCTGTCTTACTCGCTCAAGCATTCCAGGAGTTTGGCGTACTACTTTTGTGGCTGCAATAATCCTAGCAAACAGGTCCATGCAAGCATCAACCGGAGTCTCTTAAACTAGGCTCTTCATATGCCCCCATTGTGTCCATTGGTGTCATATCTGCCGAGCTAGCCGTGAACAGAATCACTGTTACCAATCCACTGTCCTCCGAACTGTTCATCAATGTGGTTCCCAACATCTGGTGCAAAGTATGGCGGTGCCCCGTCATGTTGAAACTACATAAAGTGACAAATTCTTAGTGGCGCATCCTCTAGGAGCTGTGGAAGGACAAGTTGAAAGAACGTTTTATACTCAAATCCCTTCAGTGTCAGGAAGTACGTAAGGTCCAATCACAAAATCGTTGACAATACCAGCCCATACATTCACAGCAAACTGCTGTTGATAGGATCTACACACCAGTGCGTGTGGATTTTTGTAATCCCATAAATAGCTACTCCAACTGTTGAACATGCCCTCTCTTATAAACTTGGCCTCGTCTGTAAGCAACACCGAAGCAGAAAAATTGTGGCTTTCTCCAAATTCCTGTAGAAACCAATTTGCAAACTCCACTCGAAATGAAAATCCGCTGGGTGTAATGACTGCACCTTCTGTGGATGATATGGTTGCTATTGTTCATATACGATTCTTAAAACAGTTGATCGGCTTGTTTTAATTAATAATGCAGAAGCGGTTGATAGTGAAGTATTTTAAATGAAAATGAACGAGGAGTAGGAAGAAGATTACAGAAGTCTCTACTCTGAAATCAATTAAAACGTAATAAGTTTCCTCAAATTTACATACCATCCACACTTTTATCACAAATTTGAAAACATCTTTGGAGAATTCCGCATAAAACACAGCATTAAAAGTCTCCTAGGTTCATAGTTGAAAGATCAAGTCCCTCCAGAACAAAAGTCCAGAATATATGCCATAGAATGCCTAGATTGCAACATGAAATACATTGGGAAAACCAAAAGAAATATTGAAACGTACAGAAAAGAACACTTCAGGAACATTCACCAAAAACAAATTGAAAACTCTGCTGTTGTGAATCATTTTGGGGAGAAAAACGATGAAATAGACCCGGATGTTAAACTGTTAAGAGAAGATTATCTCCGCCTGGGAGATAATCTACATTTGGAAGAACAAGAATATTGCAATGAATTTAGATATCCCAGCAGAGGACAAACTCAGCAAGTACATCAAACCCTCACCAGATACCACCACAGATGGTCACACAGCCAGATACAGGACAATCAAACAACTATCAGCCAGTAGGTCAGAAACTGACGATAAGAGCAAGGGACTCTCGAAACATGTCTATAAAAATACCTAGTGAAGAGTGTAAATGAGTTTTCGTACTCCTCGTTCATTTTCATCTGATCGGCTTGTATTCAGAGCTCGTGCAACGCGCCGACTACTAGCGGCAGTATTGTCACCAATCGCATGTAACACATTCTCTTCCAGATCGGGTGTTCTGGCATACATCGCACGGCCAGTATCTTACATTTTAACATGGTTAGATCAAGTTTCTCGTTCTATGTACTGATGCAAAAATACTGTGATGTGGTTGCCATTGGTGCTGAAACAGCTCGCCATAGCGTCGTTCTGCCGCTCTTCCGTTGCATTCAGTGACCCCATACACGGGGTGCATATCGGCCAACCCTTCATCAATAAACCTATCCATACTGCTATGTATCACTCTTAGCGCATTATTAACACTGACGGAAAAACAAAACTCTTAGACAGAACCGAGCAGTACTGCATGCAAACTTGAAGGCAACGAGTTAAAGAGGGTATAACTGTTGTCAACAGAAGGTACCGTGAGCGAATGGAAACAATTTGTTAACAAACAAGACACACAGCGCATACCGTCGACATTTGCATTGTTGTGCAGTATTTTTAGTGAAATATAAGTACAAAGCTAACTGGGGCAGGAAATAAAGCGAAATACAATTACGCTGTTGCCAACCGCAAGAGGCGTGGTTCCTTTATATCAAAATACTCGGAAGGTATTCCTGAACATCTTCTGAAAGTTTGTATGTGGAGTTGTGGTTCACCCTGTTACAACGTAGCTTCCTGACATTTATACACCATATTTAGAAAGTCAGCATCAACATACCGTAGTAAACTATACTTACTGTAACAGTTATAACCGAACATAAAATGTATTTATTGCGATTAACGTTTTGAAATTACATCTATGAACTTTCTACCAGTTGAAGATAAATATAAGCTTGCAGTTCATGAAAAATGTCAAGGTTCTAGGTGTGCTCTTTTTTGAGACATGGTCCTAAATATGAATAAAAATCTGATGTGTTACACTCACATGACTTTCTCTACTCTTGTACAAACTATTTTTACAAACGCTTATTCTCCATATGTTTCATGTTGAGATATCGAGATGTTAATCTTATTGCTAATTTTCTTGTAGATGCAAAGGGAATTAGTAGGCTTTAGGCGATAGTCAAATGTTTTAAGAGCAGGTTGCTATGTGGTGTATTCCATTCTCTTTGCATTACCAGGACAAAAAAATGAATAACGAACTTGAGAAAAAAATATAAGTATTGGAAAATTTAAGGGAATAACAATCAATATCTCGAAAATGGTTCACTCAACACAAAAAAATGTATGACATAAATTGTGTATTTTAACGCGATCTACATTTTTTGTGTAGTAAAAGTTTGTCTATCTCTTACGGTTTACCAGTTATGTAAAAGTCGTTCACAATGAAGAATACTTTTGGAGACATTCCCAGAAAATTCAAGATATATATTTTATTTGTCATGAAAATATCTTAAACGTATGATATTTTAATCAAAATCGTTGGAGCCATTTCTGAGAAAATTAAACTTTTCGAAAAATGTTTCATGTAAAGGGTAGTCTGGGTTGGGGGATTTTCTTGAAAACCTTCGTGTCGCATCGCTGGAAGATACTGAACCTAAATACCAAGGTTGGTGTTTATCCGACTGATCGTTTCTGAATTATGCTGTTCACAGGCACTCACACACACAGACACACACCCTGATAAAGAGGCCTCTGAGCAAAATTACCAGTCTTTCACGCCCAACATGGAATGGGACGCTAAGAACCATAGTAGTTAAAGAGCGTCCATAAATAAAACTTAAAAAAACAGACACACACACGGACATGTTTCCAAAAAGGCTTTCTTTGGATTCAGGGGGCCTCAAAACATATATTTCCAGTGAAATTGTGGTATCGAATTTTTGGTTGGAATACAATACTTCCCCTACTTACTATACGTAGTAGAGAAAGTAAAAACGAATTGCCGAAAATAGAATAGCAATAACAGATAAGGTCTTACTGTCTGAACTATTATCGAATAAAATAAATAAACTCTTCAGGCTGAAACAACACAGATAAGAATATCTATTGCTCCAAGACTGGCCTTGACCGGAACTTTTAAAATTTGATCCCACCGTTATACCAGTCAGCAGATAAATGAGAGAGAAAACTTTGTATTAATGTTTCTCAGCATAATTAGAGAGAGGGGGGAAAAACTGAAGTTGGATACGTAGCCACCGACCTGTGTTGTGAATTCTGTCAGAAAGATCATGTTTTATTTATGGCGCGGTTTTCAATGTTAGAAGGATAGGACCATTTATATGTATTTTACTCTCCATTATTTTTTGCAAAGAAACTTCATGTTTTTCCGTTTCCCTGTAACGCGAGCAGAAACTCATTTATTATTTACGTGTCGTTTTCCTTTCCATCATTGCGCCATTCTTCACTAGAAGCGCAATTCTTTACTTTTCACTAAGAGGCAAAAATAAACCCATATATTATTTATATCCTTATTTATTTTTACTTCCATGCATGATTGTGTTCCTCCTGCATATTGAAAGCTTAGTTTTTTTATGTGAATTTTCTTACCAAAACTTGCATGTTACACATTTTTCTTTCTCTACCAAGTACATAGCAGATAGAAAAGGTACTGCATTCCACCCAAAAATTTGATATCGGGATTTCACGAAAATACATGTTTGAGACTCCCTGAATCCTAAGCGTTATTACGGAAACGGTCGTAGTGTGTGGTGGTGGTGGTGGTGGTGGTGGTGGTGATGGTAGTACACTTTCGATACAAAATTCCTCCCGAATGAAGAGGACTTCACAGGATATTAAAAATATATTTTATTTATCATATAAGTATATTTAACATAGGGTATTTAATTAAAATCGTTAAAGCAATTTTTTACAGAATCAAAACTTTGAAAAAATGTCCCATGTAACGGGTAGTTGCGGTAGGGGAATTTCCTTGAAAATATTCGTGTTGCATCCGGAAGATGAACTTAGATACAAAGTATGTATTTATCAGAGTTTTATTAGTTAATGCTGTTCACAGAAACACGTTCACACACAGACATGCGCACAAAAACACACGTGTGAACCTTTTTTCAATTTTGTTTTGTTTAGGGTGCACCAAAACATGTATTTTCTATGTATAGTAAGTAGCGGAAGTACGAGACAAACCGAATATGCATGTTTTGAGCACCCCGAATCACTAAAATGCATTTATCTGCGTGTGTCTCTGAACAACATGACTCAGAAAAAAAAGTCTGATAAATACCAAACTTGGTATTTGGATTCAGTATCTTTCAAATACACGAAGATTTTTGAGAAAATATACCCACTCCAAACTGCGCTTTAAATGGAACATTTTTCGAAAATATTGATTTTCTCAAAAATAGCTGTTAACGATTTCGATTAGAATAACATATGTTTAAGATATTTTTATGGAAAACTAAATGTATATCTTTAATTTTCTGGGAATGTTCGCAAATGTTCTCTTTATCCTGAATGACTTTCGCATAACTGTTATACCGCAAGAGATAGACAATCTGTAGATCTGCTACAGCACAATTTATGTTACCTACTTTTTTGTGAAGTAAACCATTTCCGAGATATTCCTTGTTATTTGTTTGAATTTTCAAACACTTATACTTTTTCTCAAATTAGAATTCGTTATTCCTTTTTTGATGTCCTGAACATGCAAAGAGAACATAGCAACCAGTTCTTAAAACATTTGACTATCGCTTAAAGCCTACCATATTCCCCTTGCACCTACAAGAAAATTATCAACAAGATAGTTTCTGCAAATGTTTATCTCATTAACATGAAGTAGATGGAAAATAAGCGTTTACAATGTGTGTACGTGTGTGTATGTGTATGTGGTGAGTGAATACCATAACTAAAAAAGGAAAACTCGGAAAAATACCAAACTTGGTATTCTCAATATCCTTTATATATGGTTCAAATTCTTGATTACTTAGTCATTTTCCTTATGCTTCTGTCGACATTCAGTTGTTTCTCGCGATTGCATGGAAACAGTATGGAACTTTAAGGCCAGCATATAGCGTTCAGTTCTTAAACTTTTGACTATCGCTGTTCTCTTTGTATCTATAACGAAATGTGTAATTTTTTACAGAAAGGTTTTTCTTGGATTAAAACGAAGTACGAAAAATAAGCTTTAGTAAGGATAGTTTGTATACCCACTAATAAAAGTAGAGGTTACAGAAAGTCAGATGGAATGTATCACATCAGTTTTCTTTCCCATGCGCTCATGGCTAACAAAATTCTGCTAGTGATATGAATATTGAATGTTCTCCCATCTTGCCCAAATCAAACTGATTTTTGGCGAGAACGTAACAATATTGTAACGTATTGTAGTACTACTTACTGCTAAATATAATCACTTAAGTGTTCAACGTAGTACAAAGTATACACTCGACACTATCTAATCGAATCACAACCGAACTGCTCTCGACACTTTCAACTTTCCATTTTTCATTTGTTGACTGCACTTAATACTGTAACTTAATTAACTGAACTGTTCCAACCTGGACGCTATAACAGCCATATTGTCATACCTGATGGATATGACCGGGAACATAGCCTTTACAAAAAATGAAGAGGGGTAGAGACATCTTTCATTCTAGCTGGATGGTCCATTTATTACGATCTATAGTGATTATATTAGCATTTTACATTCCCCTAGGTACTAGGGTTTACCATAGATCCGAAAACACTGGATGAAGTCTTGAAGAGACTCGGAAATGTAACAAATGACGGTGAATTTCCTATACGGGACTTACCTTGAGAGAGATGTTGCGTAGCTGTTGAGGGTAACTCGTGCAGGGTGCCGGACCAAGAATAAGTCTCTACAACTGACTTCTGAGGCTGTTTATGTAATTAATCTCTGCCTAGGGGAGTCTCGACAATCATATCCTAAGCTTTACCAAATATGGGGTGCCATTGCCCTAGGATTGAGTTGTAACGGCCAATAGCAAGAATATTCAAACTGTTCCAGAATATTCCTAGTGACGCATGACGGCTCAGCGTGCAGCTTAATGCTGTGCAAGTTTGCACGTAGACCTGAGGAAGCTGATATTGTGGCGTATTGTTGTTTTTCTTTCATGTTGACTGGAATGACGTCACTCCTGGCTGGGAGTTTTTGCTAGTCACGAGTGGTGGGGATATAGCGTCTGTTTGCTGAGTATTCCGTGAGAAGCGGATCGTGCGTGCAAGCCGGCTTTTGGATCGGTGGACATCTCTCACCTTTCATAATGAATAATGTAGGAATCCCAAACGTTTGGGAAATAAATCTAGGAATGTGCGAGTAGATTTGTGTAATTGATTTAGTATAGTGAAAAACCCACGCCTTCCTCTTAACCTCCACCCCACGTTCCGGTCCCCCGCAGCCAAGTGCGTATACGTACCCTCAATATACGTGCTCGGTACTAAAAATTAATTTAATTTTTCATGTGAACCTTTAGGCCTCTACCCAGCATGTAACAATATCATGTTAACTCCATAGGAGTGGATACTTCCATAGGAAGTAGATACCCACGTTGTCCTTGTTAACACGCTGTTACAATCCATAAGTGAGGAAACATTATGAAATACAAAATTATGTCATTTATATGCTTTAACATGTTATTTTCACCCCTCAACAGCTTACGTAACAAAATAAGCCCTGCATTCAAGCGAGAACATTCTCAAAGGGAAAGCTATCTACACATTCCGAAAGAAATCTTCTAGAGCAGTAATTAAGTAAACTGCGGGAAAGCGGCACATGATGAGCTCGTTACGCGGGCTATTGTTCCGAAGGCCGGTCGAGTTCTCTACCCAGTGCTAGGTTGGAATGCGCTTACAGGAAATCCGCAGGTATTTCGTGCGCGTGGTCTCACTATTAACCTAAAGTAGATAGGAGAATATAATTTATAAGAACAGTAATACTTTGTGTAGGTATAACGTTAATGGCAAGACTGACGCCCGTCAGGTATCGGGTTGAATGAATTCACTCTGTGAAACCCTAGGCCATCGAATACAGAGACTAATATTATTTGCAGTTCAGTATAAAATGGGAATAACATTATATAAATATGTGTGTGGTTTATTTTGCTAAGTTTTTCTCGAATGGAGTCGCATGTCCTAACAAATCCACGTTTTGGAAAGGCTTACGCTGCGTCCATGTGTGACATAAAGACACCTAGAGAGTCAGTAGTTCTAACCGGAATAAATTAGACGTCTAAGAAGATTGCTGCCTCGCATTACATGCTTTTTGATGACAGAATAATTGGCTCGCTCTCCAGATTTAAATCCATAATACTTAAAGATAAAGTTTATACATCAAATCCCCATACGCTCGACGAATTAAAACACAGTATCCGGCGTAGGTCCGATACATCGGCTGCACGAGTTAAACACAGATTTCGAACACCTTTTATAACAAAAAATAAGGGAAACATATTCAAACTGGGTGTTCATTTCGAAGTGTACCATTACATGTGTATGATATCACGTCTTGTGTACCACTGAGCGTAGAATGCCTGCCGCCTAGTAATTCCGCAGCGACGTATGACTAGCATGTCGGAGAAGTTGCCTGGGAGGCAAGGCGTTCAGCTTGAACCTGAGAACTTTCCACGTCCGTGCGTATTCCAAAACCTCTTGTGCAGTCTGTTTTGTTTGGTCGATATAAGGTCGTAAAAGTTGTAAGCGGAGTACTTTGATATTATCAAGATAAATTGATCATCATTGTTGCGGCTCATCATTCTGCGAGAGTAGATAACAGCATTATCTGTGAGGATTGAATGGACATTATTAGACGTATACAAGAAAATTTCACATGTTTGATTGTTTATTACTTTTTCTAACACGTACATATTAGGTAGAGAAAGCATTCCATTCCAACCAAAAATCGCATACTGATATTTCAGCAGAAATGCATGTTTTGAGGCTGCCTTGAATAAAAAAATAGGCATTTTTAGAAAAATACACGTGTGTATTTGTGTGTCTGTATGTGTAACTGTGAACAGCACTAAAAACGAAAAATAGGATCAATACGAAGCTTTTTTATTCCCCGTATGCTTCATGTTAATCGAGATGTTAACCTTATTGCTAATTTTCTTGTAGATGCATTGGTAGGCTTTAAGCGATAGTCAAATACTTTAAGAGGTGGTTGCTATGTGGAATATTCCATTCTCATTGCATTACCAGGATAAAAATAAAATGAATAACGAATTTGTGAGAAAAAGTATAAGTATTGGAAACTTTAAGGGAATAACAAGCAATATCTCGAAAATGGTTCACTCAACAAAACAATGCCTTATGACATAAATTGTGTATTTTAACGCGATCTACTTTTTTGTGTAGTAAAATTTATTCTATCTCTTATGGTTTACCAGTTATGCAAAAGTCGTTCACAATGAAGAACACTTTTGGAGACATTCCGAGAAAATTCGAGATATACATTTCATTTGTCATGAAAATATCTTCAACATATGATATTTTAATCAATATCGTTAGAGCCATTTTTGAGAAAATTAAAATTTTCGAAAAATGTTCCATGTATAGTGTAATCTGGGGTGGGGGATTTTTTTTGAAAACCTCGGTGTCGCATCTCAAAATACTGAACCTAAATACCAAGTTTGGTGTTTATCCGACTGTTCGTTTCTGAGTAATGCTGTTCACAGACACACACACGGACATGTTTCCAAATATGCTTTTTTGGATTCAGGGGGCCCCAAAACATGTATTTCCGGTGAAATCTCGGTATCGAATTTTTGGGTGGAATACAATACTTTTTCTACTTACGTACGTAGTGGAGAAAGTAAAAATGTCTCTAAGGATTTTGAATAAAGTACCATATGTTAAACATATTTTCATGACAAATAAAATATATATCTTGATTTTTCTGGGAGTAGCATGTGAAGATCTCTTTATTCAGAAGGAGTTTTGTATAATATTATACAAATAGTAAGCGTTAACCGATAGACGTACTACACAAAAATTGTAGTTCTCTTTAAAGTACACAATTTATTTCAGATATGTTTTGTGGAATAATTTATTTCTGAGATATTAATGGTTCGAATTGTTCAATTCTTGATCATTTGCTTAAGGTCCTGTCAACATTGGGTTGTTTCTCGCGATTGCATGGAAAGAGTATGGAATTTTAGAACCAGCATATAGCGTCCAGTCCTTAAACATTTGGCTGTCACCGCTTCCTTTATATCCATAATGAAATGCGGAATGTAGCTATTACTCTAACAGTTTATTTGGATTAAAATGTAGTAGATAGAAAAATGAGCTTCAGTAAGAATAGTTTGTACATCCACTAAAGAATATATATGGTAGAACAAGTCTTGTGAAGGTATCACATTAGGGATATTGCGAGGCACGTTATCTGTTCTTCATATTATGATTAATATAGTTACCGCATTAGTACTCTTCGGACTGAGCGTCGTGCTTGCTAGGCAATTTCTGCGCCATACGTGGATTACGTTACGTCATTCCTCTTAGAGCTGACACTTAAAAAAAAGTAATGTGTTGCATTCAAAAGACTTTTCTACTCACTCTTCTACAAGCCATCAATTCATATTTACACATTTCGTTATGCGATACAACAGGTAAAGCGACAGTCAGATTTTTAAAGAACGTGTTGCTAAGTGATGGCTTTGAAATTCCATGCTCTTTGCATCACCACAAGAAATAAAAAAAAACAGAAAAACTACTTTCCATTTGAGAAAAGCCTAAATATTTCAAAATTCAAAGTAATAAAAGAATATCTCGGAATTGGTTAATTCCTCCCCAAAACGAAAATCATTTAACATGTGTGATTTAATAAGCTTTATATTTATTTCATAGTAAGATTTTCTCTATATCTTAACGGTTTTTCAATGACACAAAAGTCATTCAGAATGAAGGGGACTTTACAGACTATTCTAAAACAATTTTAGATATATATATTTTATTTATCTTTGAAAAAGTTAGATAAATGTTATTTTAATCAAAACTATTAGAGGCATTGTTGAGAAAATAAAAAAAAAATATAAAGCTTTTCCAAACAATTTCCTAGTAAAGGGTGGTTTGGGATGGGGAAAGTTTCTTGAAAACCTTAAGCGTCGCATCCTTGAAGGTCCTAAATTTGGAAACCAAGTTTGGTATATAACCAACTGTTTATTTTTGACACACACACAGAGAGAGAGAAGATTTCTCTAAAAATGTTTTTTTTGGGGTTCAGAGCTTTCAAAACGAGTATTTCCGGTGAAATTTCGGTATCGAAATTTTGGATAGAATACAATACTTTCTCTACTTATCAGAGATAAGGGTAAAGAAAGTAGAAATGACTCAAAACAATGACATTGAAATAATACTCAGTGTTGTTTCGCTTCGTTAAAATTATCTATGGGAGAAACGACGGTCCAATCTGCCGATACTACACGAATGGATTCGCATAGCTGTGTTATAGTAGACGCGTGGTGCCAGTCGCGTCATTCAGGAGAAACTTGTTTATGGAGGTATAAAGTCTTGTGACTCTAATATGTCAGATTTTTTAATAAAAGTTGAACTTTTAAACCTTAGAATACTTTGCGAAGGATGAAGAGAGGTGGAAAAACTCCTTTTAAAAAAATCTACACAGTGATCCCGGTATAGTCACAAGGGGCAGAAGGTTTCGTAAGTACGAGAGGCGCTAATTAATGTATTAGCGTAGTTTACTTAAGACCCGAGGCGGCTACAGAAAACGAGAAGTAAATGTGATCGTCCCGAGGAAATATTCCACCAGCTTCGCTATTGGTTCGGATGTTGATGAGGGTGGGGCAGGGCAATTACAGTGACCGATTGGGCGTGAAATGAGTTGTGATTAACAATTAGTGGTATCCTAACAGCAATTAGATTGCTTAAAATATGAATGTATTACTCGACACTGGCACTAATAAACGCTTTTGTGACGTTCTCTATTGGAAATGCATGGCTTAAAGCAGCAGCGCATTAACACTGCAGCCGCATAAATAATATATTCCACTACTCTTGTTCTATACAGACAAGTATCTCTTGAAATTGTTACAACAAAGTAAAGTAACCGAAATTTTTATTTTATCCACTGCTTACCTAACCGAACGAGGTGCACCGCGGTAAGGTGTTTGACTGGCATTCGATTCCCGGCGACCGTTCACTCTGACCCATGGATTATTCGTGGCTTCCCCGGGTCGGTAGGTGAATGCTGGGTTGGTTCCTTTTCTATCATGACTTTCTGTACTTATCTCCGTCAATGTCATCTGTTTCAGGGGTGTAGCACCAGACGAAGGTGTTTGGCGATGGTAGAAGTGCGCTTTGTACAGGTTTCGTTAATAGATTATAGATATTTAAAAACGGAATGGTGAGCCGATTCTGGCTCTTTCGTTCTTCGAGGGACATTTCGCAGAGATAGCCGCAGCTCTTGTTGTATCCGCAGTCATAAGATGCAATGCTGGCCCCTGCTTGTTATGCCGGCAGCCTGCCTTACACTAGGATCTACAGCGCTCGCCGGTTGCACCCTCTCCGCCTGTACAGGTGGCGCTAATGTTGGTTCTACGTCATCACGTGACCTGCTCAGTGCGTATCCCGAGCGATGCCTGCAGAGGAAAACAAAGTGTATCACTTTGTTCTCGACCAACATCGAAGAAGGACTTGGAGTGAGCTTCGGGTCTGGGAGCAGCCGTCTCCACACCTTTTGGCCTATTCTAAATTTCTTATAACCTGTATCTTCGGGCGTAAGTAAGTTTCAAAATTCTTATACAGTGTGGAGCGGGTATAACATTTCATGGAAGCGAGGTTATTTGGCGTGTTAAATTTCTTTCGTAATGACAAATATGTGCGAGAAGGACAGCAGTTAAATGTAACTGCTTTAATTGTAATATATTTCTGAGTTAATATATTCAATACCTTTGAGGCTGTATATATTCTTGTTCTTATTTAAATTTCTTTAAATCCTTTGATTCGTTCAAGTTGTAGTACTAAATAATTATTACTCTGGTGGAATGCCTTACTTCTAATGCATTCTATAATGGGTCCGGCATATATTTGTATCCTAGTTTAATTATTTTTGGTAAATGTGACTTTCTTGAATCGTCTTTGCAAGAGCTTTACAATGGGGAAAAGAAAGATACATCGAAGTATACCACAAAGAGGCCAGAATGGGGTATGCATGAGCGAGGACAGATGCAGTGAATTTAAGTGGTCTAACAGGGAGAAGAAGGGTGAGAGATGTACCAAAAGTAATGGGTTATATGACAATTACCATTATATTCTAGAATGCGAGGGTAAGGATAAAGGAAGAGAGAATTTAATACTGGAGAAATGCAAAAATTTAGCAATAGACCTAAAAGTTAGGAAGATTTTTAATATAAAATCAAATAAATGCATGGAGAAGGCAGGAAAATATTTAGGAAAAATAAGATTAAACTGGTTAAAAGAAATGTGAAGCAAATTGGAAAAAATTCGGAGAAAGGGTACCAAGGCAAAAAGGTAAATAGTGGATACGTTATATTTCCCCATTATATATACACCAGAATGTTAAATACAAGGGGAATAGAAATAATAAGCAATTCCATTGTGTTGTAAACATTGTATAAATTGTTTGCAAGTACAAAGTAGACAATAAATCATTCATTCATTCCCTGGCGTCGTTGTGGGAATGCTCAGTTAGGACCCGCCTTCAAGTGCGCCCCCGCCGAGAATTATGAGGCTTGTGATTCGGTCGGGAGTGTCGGACTGGAAACGTTAGGGACCCCGTTCATTCTTGCACTTGTCATACGGATCGGTCGCCTTTCGGTTGTTGCTCCTTTTCCCCCTTCCCGAGTGTAATGTCAGAAGGCAATTGTGGTCTACTGGCGGGGTCCCTCTGTTAGTCGGTAATGCATTTCACCCAAAGATACATATCGAGATTTCACCGAAATAAACGTTGTAAGGTTTCCTGAATACAGAAAGGAAAATCATTTTCAGAAAAAGGTTCGTGAATCTGTGCGTATGATGGTGAACTGCATAAATAAAATTCTGATGTGTTGCATTCACATGACTTTCTCTACTCTTATACCAACTATTTTTACAGACGCTTATTCTCCATCTACTTCATGTTAATCCAGAAACTATCTTATTGCTAATTTTCTTGTAGATGCAAGGGGAATGTGGTAGGCTTTAAGGGATAGTCAAATCTTTTAAGAGCTGGTTGCTATGTGGAGTATTCCATTTTCTTTGTATGTCCAGGACATAAAAAACGAATAATGAATTCCCACTTGAGAAAAAGTATAAGTATTGGAAAATTCAAACAAATAACAAGGACTACCTCGGAAATGGTTCACTCGACAAAAAAATGCATATGACATAAATTGTGTCTTTTGACGAGATCTATATTTTTTGTGTAGCAAAATTCTGTCTTATCTCTTACGGTTTACCAGTTATGCATAAGTTATTCAGAAAGAAGAAGACTTTTTGGCACATTCCCAGAAAATTAAGGATATACATTTTATTTGTCATGAAGATATCTTAAACATGTGATATTTTCATCAAAATCGTTAGAGCCATTTCTGAGAAAATTAAAATTTAAAAAACATTTTCTATGTAAAGGGTAATCTGGGCTGAGGGGGATTTTCTTGAAAATCTTGTGTCGCATTTTTGGGAGATACTTAACTCAAATACCACCAGGTTTTTCGTTTTTGAGTTTTGCTATTCTCAGACAGACGTACACATGGACATGTTTACAAAAATGCTTGATTTGGATTTAGGGCACCTCAAAACATGTATTTCCTGTAAAATATCGGTATAAAATTTTTGGGTGGAATGCAATAATTTCCCTTCTTACTATACGTTTAAGAGAAAGTAAAAATGAGCATTAGCGGAATAATTTGTAGAAGAGGGAAAAATTAACGGTAGTGGAAGAGAAAGTCATGTGAATGTATTTCCAGATATATATATATATATATTTATACAAATACACTATCAGATATTTAAGGTATAAAATATTATTCTTCTATTAAGAGAATAGAGTTTTAATAATTTTATTTTTAACTGGGAGGTAATATAAATATTAAAGGCAGTATTCTCTTTGCTTACTTTGTGATTTATAGAACACGCCCAAATCGAAAACAAGTTAGTCGTTTGAGCCATCGAAAACTACTTTGTGGACGCTACATGGTATGCTGCAAAAGAACACAAAGTAGGTACGTCAAAAGAAGCTGGTGTATTTGAAACCTTTCACAAGGATCTGCGTCAGATTTTAACTTGACGGAATCTGAGCGGAAGCCGCGATCCACTTTCATTTGTTCCGTCGCTTGGTTACGCCATTTCCTTCACAGAGTAATTAAATACGGGGAATGAAATGGCTTTGTGTACTCTGTGAGGAAGTGAATCGTGAAGGACAAATGTGGAAAATTAAAACTGCCGGGCGCATATTTATTCAGATTTGCGATTAGAAGTTGGCAGTGCCTTGTTTACTCCTATGGGCAGCGTGAGAAAGCGGAAAAAATACTTCCTTCATTCATAAAAAAGGGGGGGATAAAGGAAAAAAATAAAGGAACAATCATTCTTTTGTTCTACACTATATCGAAACTCGCTTGTTATAAAGCAGTAGGGTAAATGGATGTTTACGGTGGAATAGCTGTTTTCCGCACTACATGCTTCCTAATTTAAATGTTTTAGTATTTCGGATTATATAGGATAATACTTGAACAAAATAACAGCTGGTGTAACACTCACATGACTTTTTCATATATGCCACGTTACGATAATCATAATAAACGTTTGTTTAAAAACAAAAGCTTCGTTATTTGCAACTCAAAGGAACAATATTCAAACGAGGGAAGGAGCAGAGTCACATGTTATCAAACATACTACAGAACACTAAACTAAAACGTGGTAAAGCATGCACTTGAAGTATTTCAGAAATGGCTAATGCTACGAAAAAGTTACTAGAACAAGAAACCTTCTAACGTAATTAGTTTCAGAAAATGCAATATACAAAAGAAAGGAATATTGATGTCATCCTTTGAGTAAACGATACTGAACTTTCGGGAAATTCCGAGAAAAGCATTTTGTTTAATTTCCATAGAAATTTGTCTCAGACAATGTAGAATCAGGAACAAAGTTCAAGTTTTCCTTCTGGCTATTTAAGTGCCAAAACGCGATGTATAAGTCAATGGGGATAGGGTGTGAAAATAGCGCGTGGAATTTTAACCTCATTTGCTTGTATCTTGTTTTCTCGTGTTTTTTGCCGTTTAAAATGTTTCTCATCATAGAATTTTTATTTATTCCCTTTCAAATGTTCACGTAATATCATAATAAGGATAACTTCAAGGCTATTCCGAGATAATTCAAGATAAGTTTTATTAATCATGTAATTATCTTAAAGTATATGGTGTTTTAATTAAAACCCTCGGAGCCATTTTTTGATAAAATCAAACACAACGACCATTTTTCATGAGAATCGTAGTTTGAGGTGGGAGGGATTTTCTTGATTCAGATACTGAATTCGGATATCAAACTGGCATTTATTAGACACTACGTTTTTTATTTATGCAAACACACATACACCTACCTACATGGACCTTGCTCTAAAAAGCCTGTTAAATTCGCATGACTTTCTCTACTCACTATCGTTTACTCTTGGGTAGCTTCTGAAAACTATTGTTACGAAATACTTTTTTTCTACTTTACGTCAATCGAGATAAATTTTTGCAGATATAGTTTCATTACACATTTCGTTGTAGATACAAGAGGGATATAGGAAACCGAAAAGAAAGCCAGATGTTTAAAAGCGGCACACTATGTGTTGCCCTTGATATTCCATACTCTTTCCACGATATCGCAAGAAACAGCTGAATAGCGCCAGTACTTCAAACATATGAAAAAGTCTTGAAAGTTCAAACGAATAATAACGGATATATCTGGAATGTTTAGTGCTACCAAAACAAACCCATTTTAAATAAATTTTTGTGTAGTACGTTTTCGTCTACACCTTATGTTTTTACCAGTTATACAAAATTATATAAAATTCCTTTCGAATGAAGAGGACTTCACAGAAAATTTCCAAAAAAATTCAAGATATACGTTTTTTTGTTGTGAGGATATCTTAGATATGCTATTTCAATCAAAATCGTTAGGCACTTTTGAGAAAATAAAAAATATCGTCAATTTTTCCATGTAATAGGTAGTTTAGGTTGGAGAGATTTTCTTGTAAATATTTGTGATACATCTCAGGAGGTTACCAAATTTAGTATTTATCTGACAGTTGGATTTTGAGTTATTCTGTTCACAGATAGACGGACACAGACTTTATCTAAAGATGACTTTCTTTGAATTCAATGGACATCAAATTGTATCTTTTTAATGAAATTTCGATATACAATTTTAGGCCGGAGTGCCATACTTTCTTTTCAATCCATCTCCGTAGTGTGGGGGTAATGTGACTGTCTCAAATTCAAGAGATTCCCCGTTCGATCCCGATTAGGATGAGTTAACCTGATAAGAACTTTTCCGGGGTTTTCCCTGAAAAAATGAATGCCCGGTAACTTAAGTTGTATGACCCCGGGTTTATTTGAATATCATTCACACATTTCATTCAATCACCGTCCGATATGACCTATCGGGTTAAAAGATGTTAAGTTATTTAAAGTGTTACTTTCATGTCTTTCTCTACCCTACATCATTTATTAATAGTAGAAAATCTATTCCTACAAAAGCTTATATGTTTTTAATTACTTAATTTTAATCGAGATAAACCTTTGCAGAAATAACTGCATTACACGTTTCGTTATACATACAAAAGTAATCGAGACAGTCAAATGTTTAAGAACTGAACGCTATATACTGGCCTTACTCTTTCCATGCAATCACGAGAAACAACTGACTGTTGACAGGAGTTCAAAGGAATAGCAAACTATTGAACAAAATGAACCATTAATAACGCATATCCCGGAAATAGCTGATGCCACAAAAAAGTTATTTGAAATAAATTTTGTGTTTTAAACGGATCTAAATTTTTACTTTCTCTAGTACGTATTGTAAGTAGGGGGAGTATTGTATTTCACGCAGACATTGATACCGAGATTTCACTGAAATACGTTTTCAGACGCCCTGAATGCAAATAAAGCATTTTGGGGAACATGTCCGTGTGTGTGTGTGTGTGTGTGTGTGTGTGTGTGTGTGTGTGACTCTGTGAACAGAATAAGTGAATAACGAAAAATCGGGTAAATACCAAACTTGGTATTTGAGTTTAGTATCCTCCAAGAATGCGACAAGAAGATTTTCAAGAAAATCCCCCACCCCCAAATATCTTTTACATGAAACATTTTTCAAAATTTTTCATTTTCTAAAAAATGGCTCTAACAATTTTGATTAAAAGCCCGTATATTAAAGATATTTACATGACAAAAAATGTATATCTTAAATTTTCTGTGAATAAACTAGGAAATCCTCTTCATTCGGAAGCAATTTTGTATAATCTTGTATAACTTGTTAACGTTAAGCGATAGATGAAAACGTATTGCACAAGAAATGCAGATCTCTTTAAAACACCCAATTTATTTCAAATAATTTTTTTGTAGAATAAGCCATTTCTGGGATATGTATTATTAAAGGTTCGAATTGTCCAGTACTTGTCAATCTTTTAAAGTTCCATCGATTTTCAGTTGTTTCTCGCGATGTCATGGAAACAGTATCGAATTTTAAGGCCAGCATATAGCGTCCAGTTGTTAAACATTTGACTATCGCTGTTCTCTTTGTATCTATAACGAAATGTGTAATATAGCTGTTTCTGCAAAGATTACAATGAAGTAGATAGAAAAATAAGCTTTAGTAAGAATATTTTGTATAGCCACCAATAAAAATAGATGGTAGAGAAGGTCATGTGAATGTATCACATCAGATTGTTTTGTATCGCGTAAGGTTCACCAGTTATACAAGAATATATAAGATTCCTTTCGAATGAAGAGAAATTCACAGACTATTCCCAGAAAATCGATATAGATTTTGTCATGAAAATATCTTTAATATATGGAACTTTTATTCAAAATTGTTGCAGTAAGGAAGGTTGTTTTTAAAAAAATCGAAAAATGTTTCAAGCAAAGGATGGTTGTGGGTGAGAGATTTTCTTGAAAATCTTCGTTTTGTACCTTTGATACTAAACATAAATAAAAAATTTGGTATTATTTCGGCTTTTATTTTTTGAGCTATGTGCTCACAGATGGGCAGATATGCGCCGCGGATATTTTTCTAAAATGGCTTACTTTGGATTCAGGAAACCTTAAAAATGTATTACCGGTGAAATATTGGTACAGAATGTTTGGGTGGAATGCAATACTTTCTCCACTACTATGTACACGGTAGAGAAAGTAAGAAATGACCTGTTTATACGAAAAGCCTGCCACATGAAAGAAAGCGGTTACTGTAATATCCCGGCCTCTGGTTGTCAAGACGACGGCCTTTGCCGTTCAAAGCCATCTATAAACATATCACGTTCATTAAAAGTTTGTCCTACGACAAAGACGGGCTAATCATCGAGCACATTAGGCGACACTGCTGCGCGCCGCAACAGTTGCCGGGGTCACCACTAGAGGCAGCACCATCTGTACTACCAGGGTGGGGCGTCTCAAGCCCCCCATTAGATCAGTCTAATGAGAATGACACTCTACTGGCTTTTTGTCTTCCGTTTGGTCCACTTACGGTTCGATTCCTGGTTGTGGTTTTCCCTAAATACCCACTTAGTTAATAGATAATTGCCAAAAGTTACTAAAAAAATGACATTTTCAGTTTTTGTGCAGTTTTATTAATTGAAATTTCCTCTTTAACTTGATATATATTTTATAATTTTAGGGACAATACTTATATTTGCTTATATTTAAATACTTTTTCTGCCACGTACATAGTGAGTAGAGAATGTATTGCATTCCACCCAAAAGTTTGATGCCGAGATTTCAACGAAAATACATGTTTTGAGGACCACTGAATTCAAAGAAAGCATTTTTGGAAACATGTACGCATGTGTGTCTGTGTGTTTGTGAACAGCATAACTAAAAAACGAAAAGCCGGATAAATACCTAACTTGGTATTTAGCTTCAGTATCTTTCAAAAATGCAACACAAAGGTTTTCAATAAAACCCGCACCCCAGACTACATGGAAGATTTTTCGAAAATTTTGATTTTCTAAAAAAACGGCTCTAACGATTTTTATTATAAAACCGATAATTAATATATTTCCAGTACAAATTAAATGTGTATCTTGAGCTTTTTTGGGAATATCCTGTGAAGTCCATTTCGTTTGGAAGAAATTTTATATAATGTTGTAACGTTAAACGATAGACGAAAACGTACTACACAAAAATGTATATTTCTTTAAAACACACAATCTATTCAAAATAAGTTTTTTGTTGCGTAAGCCATTTCTGAGATATACGTTATTAAATGTTCGACTTGCTCAGTACTTTGTCATTCTTTTTAAGGCCAGCGTGTAGTGTCCAGTTGTTAAACATTTGACTGTCGCTGTTCTCTTTGTATCTATAACGATATGTGCAACGTAGCTATTTCTGCAAAGGTTTATTTGGATTAAAACATAGTAGACGAAAAATAAGCTTTAGTAGGAATAGTTTATATACCACTCATAAACAGTAGAAGTAAAGAAATTGATGTGAATGTATCTCATCAGATTTTTAAAAATGGTACTCCATCTGTCATTTTCTGCTGTGTATTCTGTACCACTTCGCAGAAGATGTGTTAAATTCACATGACTTTTGAGAAAGTAGTTTGTTTTCTTTACGATATTTAGCTCCTCGCTTCGGGCGTCAATTTGAAGAGGTGTTACTGCTAGGTATGGAAAGCCAGTTTGAAGATGTATTATATTTCTACTGTAGGGCAGCCGAACTTGAAGTTGGTTGCAACCGCACGTATAGTAAACAGTTTCCGGTAGCCTTCGTCCCAAATGTACTTTCAGGTGGCCTTTGCTCCAAGTTTAAAAAAATATTAACTTTATAATATTACTGTTTCTTTAAGTATTTAATAAGAATGTAGGCTTACGCAGATTTTAAGTTTAATTCACTCCTTTTTATTAATCCTTGACACAAATTAAATAGCACTTCACTGATATAGAGAGCTGTGAGATTCTTTATATTAAATACTTGCACTTTTTAATACGTAAATAAAGTTCATTTTTCGTCTCACATGAATACGTATTACATTTCTCTCGAGGACGCATCTTGCATCCGGTTACAAGCACTGTCTACAGGCAACTCACTAGATTTCAACCGTCTAAAATTGTGAATTTCTGTATTTCAAGTCTCTGATTGGCTAGTTTTACTGCAATATAATACCTCCATTTAACTAAAGCTTTTTCTGGTTGTTGATTGGCTAGTTTTTATAAACTATCACTAAAATTACATTAATGCTTCCAAGAATCACAAATAACATTTAAACTCTCCAACTTATTATTGCCTCAAGGTTACCTCATTGTTAGCAACGTTTAACTTATTATTCTCACAGCTCCTACATTATTAAATTACGTAATATATTCACATAACATTATTACACTTGGATACAATAATATAAGCATATGCAATGACTGTTACATACATTTTACAAATTATATACACACATTGCTTCAAGGCGGGCTGTTATTGAATTTACATATTTATATAATTATACTGAAATTATTTAAGTGTTAAAAATACTGCCTCACTTTCTCTGCTCTCTATCGTTTATTAGTGGGAATCAAATTATTCTTACGAAAGCTTATTTTTCTGTAAACTTCATTTTAATCGAGATAAAGCTTTGCAGAAATATCTGTATTACAGGCTTTGTTATACACTACCGTTCATTAATTACAATTAATGCGTAATAATCGCATTTAAAGAGAAGGTGAATGAAACAAGTTTTATTTTACATAAACATGTTTATTATTACAAAATAAAAACATGTCGAAACAAAAACCCCGCATATTTTCTAAATTAAAAACCAAAGAGCAATATAAGAAGGAAGTTCGCTTGTACATATTTAATTGATTATGACCGTCGAGATGGCATTAAGTGTGAGCTGATGTTATCTGCATGTGCACTCAATCCAAATACAATCATTTGAGAGTTGTTCCAGGTCATAACAGGC
Organism: Deroplatys truncata; assembly: GCA_030765065.1. Classification (NCBI taxonomy): domain Eukaryota; kingdom Metazoa; phylum Arthropoda; class Insecta; order Mantodea; family Mantidae; genus Deroplatys; species Deroplatys truncata. The sequence goes on from CM060980.1 coordinate 181,207,617, forward strand.
AGTAATACGCGCTCAGTGTAAACAGCGATTAACAACGATGTACAGTGATTCCAAGGAAAGAAATATCAGTAGGAAAACGTTCTATCACTATAGCACCACCCATATAGGGCACACCATGACTGAAATAGCTCAACTGCAGAAAACAGGTATCTCTTGGTGATGCATACCAGTTTCCAGATATGCATATATTGGTCTTTTGAAGGACCATTGAGGCAGAATTTTTAACACTTAAATAACTCCAATGTAATTATATAATATTTAAATTCAATAACAGCCCGCCTTAAAGCAATATGTTTATGTAACTAGATATAAAAAGTGTATATAACAGTCATTGTATATGTTTATATTATTTTATCCATGTCCAATAATGTTATATGAATGTATTACGTAATTTAATAATGTAGGAGCTGTGAGAATAATAGGTTAAACGTTGCTAACAATGAGGTAATCTTGAGGCAATAATGAGTTTGAGACTTTAACAATACTACTTCTGATTCTGGGAAGCAATAATGTAATTTTAGTGACAGTTTATAATACAGCCAATCAACAACCAGAAGAAGCTTTAATTAAATAAAGGTATTCTATTGCAGTAGGATTAGCCAATCAGAAACTGAAAAGGATAAACTTTTACAAAGTTAGAATTCAGTTGCCTGTAGACAGTGATTGTAACCGGACGCGTGATACATCCTTGAAGTATAATACGTATTCGTGTGAGACAAAAATAGTTTACGTGTTTCTATATCAGTGAAGTGTTATTTAAATCATGTCAAGCATTAATAAAAGGAGTGAAGTAAAATTATAATCTGTGTAAGCAGTTGCAATTCTTAGTTGCACCACAACCCTGCCAAGATATCCATGTCTCTAAAATAAATACTGACGCAGCCGAGGCAAGCGTAAATATAATATTTAAAGAAACAGTGAAATTACAAAGTTAATATTTTTTAAAACTTGCCACAAAGGCCACCTGAAAGTACACTTTCCTTAAATTACACTTATCGGTTTTTCCTTCTTCACAATTCAAAGCCTGGGCAGCCCAAAAAGACCTCAGTTCTAACAGATAAGCACATCACACTCATAAGTGAACGAGACAGATTCAAAACAGCGTCTAAAATCGGGTCTGAGTTAATGGAAACGGCGATATGCAAATGTCATTTAAACCATTAAGCGACGACTCTGCAGTGAAGGCCTAAATGGACATGTAACATCTAAGAAACCACGTCACGTCCTATTAGCAAAAACAAATGCCTAGCCCGTGCAAAGCAACACAGAATTGGACATCTGAAGAGTGGTAAAAGGTCCTGTTTATAGCTGAAGTTCGGTTCCAGCTGTACAGTCCAAAGTTTCGGACATTTGTTTGTCTCTGTGCAGCGGAGTGTATGTTTTCTCAGTGCATCAAACCATAGTTAAGAATGGAAGAGGTTTCTTTTGGTTTGGGGGTGCTTTGGCGGTGGATATCTTATAAATACACGGTAATTCAAAAAGAAGGAAAAGATTTTAAATATTCGTTATTAATGAACAGCAATAGATAGCGACACATCCGACACATCATTGAATAGAGGAAAGTTCAAAGTTTTAAGCTCCCACCTATTAGTTCTATTTAGTGCTCACAGCGGCGCTGTTTGTTTACGAGAAAATGGCTTTGTGAGCTGCAGTATGCACAGAGTGAATCCATTTTATTACTTTCTCTACTACGTATAGTAAGTAGGGGAAGTATTGTATTCCACCCAAAAATTCGATACCGAGATTTCACCGGAAATACATGTTTTGAGACCTCTGAATCCAAAAAAAAGCATTTTTGGAAACATGTCTGTGTGTCTATGAACAGCATAACTCAGAAACGAACAGTCGGATAAACACCAAACTTGGTATTTAGGTTCAGTATCTTCCAGAGATGCGACACGAAGGTTTTCAAGAAAATCCCCCCACCCCAGACTACCCTTTACATGGAACATTTTTCGAAAAATTTAATTCTCTCAAAAATGGCTCTAACGATTTTGATTAAAATATCATATGTTTAAGATATTTTCTTGACAAATGAAATGTTATCTAGAATTTTCTGGAAATGTCTCCAAAAGAATTCTTCATTGTGAACGAGTTTTGTATAACGGGTAAACCATAAAAGATAGATAAAATTTTACTACACAAAAGTGTAGATCGCGTTAAAATGCACAATTTATGTCATATAAATTTTGTTGTTGGGTGAACCATTTTCGAGATATTGCTTGTTATTCCCTTAAATTTTCCAATACTTATACTTTTTCTCAAATTCGTTATTCATTTTTCTTGTCCTGGTAATGCAAAGAGAACGGAATACTCCACATAGCAACCAGCTCTTAAAATATTTGACTGTCGCTTAAAGCCTAGCAATTCCCCTTGTATCTACAAGAAAATTAGCAATAAGTTTAACATCTCGATATCTCGATTATCATGAAGCATATGGAGAATAAGGGCTTCTAAAAATATTTTGTGCAAGAGTAGAGAAAGTCATGTGAGTGTAATACATCAGATGTTTTATATCCTGGACATGCAAAGAGAAAGGAATGCTCTTAAAATATTTGACTATCGCTTAAAGCCTACCATATTCCCCTTTCATCTACAAGAAAATTAGCAATAAGATTAACATAAAGTAGATGGGGAATAAGCGTTTGTAAAAATGTTTTGTGCAAGAGTAGAGAAAGACATGTGAGTGCAATACAGAAGTTTTTTTGAATTTAGGGAATCTCAAAACGTGTAGTGTAGAAAGTAAACAGTTTTTGTTGGAATATTTTGTAAAAGAGAGATAAAAGTAAACGATAATGGACAGAGAAAGTAATGTGAAAACAACACCTAGGACTGATGATCGCGAGGAATGATGAACGGCATGTGGACTAAGATCTCTGAGGTAACACGACCAGCTTGTTTGCCCTCATCCTGAGTGGCAGCTCCGGGAACCTGACCAGCATTCTAAACGGCTGTTCGCACCTCGACAAAATGACTGGATTTTTGCAGTAGACAGACGGTGTCTACCTCCTGCCTGTATAAGCCAGCATGTCCCTGTAATAAACCCTTCACTTTACATTCCGGGGCGTGCTCGAGCTTGTCTTCAAATGTTTACTGGACCTACATTTCAAAACTACAGCACCTTCCAAAAGTATAGCACATTCCTTCAAGAAGACGTTTATTTCGAAGTTGTCTTAAGGGCAGACAAAAGCGCTATCCCACCAATTTTAAGTTAATACATCTGTGAAAATCTGCAGGTTTCTTCTGATTTCTTTGACATTGTTACCCTATAGATTATACAACAGAGGGGGACACCTAGCGCTCTGCGAATTACATGCGTATATTGTTATATACTGGGGATGAAGCCAAAAGGTTGAAGTAGTTTACATTGTTGCCCCACGTTTAGGCACCAGTTTGAAGCTGTTTTAGACCACACACGCAATGGATGCCAATTTGAGGGAGATTGTTTCTAGGAGTGTTCGCCGCACGTACGGTACAAACTTTCCGGTGGCCTTTGCCCCACGTATGTATTATGCCTCGGCTGCGATATTAGTATTTTCACTTTCTCTACTACGTAGAGTAAGTAGGGGAAGTATTGTACTCCACCCAAAAATTCGATACCGAGGTTTCACCGGAAATACATGTTTTGAGACCCCTGAATCAAAAAATAGCATTTTTGGAAACATGTCCGTGTGTCTGTGAACAGCATAACGCAGAAACGAACAGTCTGATAAACACCAAACTTGGTATTTAGGTTCAGTATCTTCCAGAGATGCGACACGAAGGTTTTCAAGAAAATCCCCCCACCCCAGATTACCCTTTACATGGAACATTTTTCGAAAATTTTAATTTTCTCAAAAGTGGCTCTAACGATTTTGATTAAAATATCATATGTTTAAGATATTTTTCATGGCAAATGAAATGTATATCTCTAATTTTCTGGGAAGTCTCCTAAAGTATTCTTCATTGTGAACGACTTTTGCATAACTGGTAAACCATAAGGGATAGACAAAATTTTACTACACAAAAAATGCAGATCGCGTTAAAATACACAATTTATGTCATATACATTTTTTTGTTTTTGTTGAGTGAACCATTTTCGAGATATTGCTTGTTATTCCCTTAAATTTTCCAATACTTATACTTTTTCTCAAATGGGAATTCGTTATTCTTTTTTTTTTGTCCTCGACATACAAAGAGAATGGAATACTCCACATAGCAACAGCTCTTAAAATATTGGATAATCGCTTAAAGCCTACCAATTTCCCTTGCATCTACAAGAAAATTAGCAATAAGATTAACATCTCGATTAACATGAAGCATATGGAGAATAAGCGTTTGTAAAAATAGTTTGTACAAGAGTAGAGAAAGTCACTTGAATGTAACACATCAGATTTTTTTAGAGCATGTATCCCTTAGCAGGGCTGGTAGGGCTAAAGAATGAAGGCTTACACAAATTATAATTGTGTTGTACTTTGTTTATTAATCCTTCACACGGTTAAATAACACTTTACTGATGTATCCTACTATAGAGCTGTGAGATTATTGTTAGTTGCATTTATAACACGTAAATTTATATTATTCTCACCGCAATGAATTTTCATGTCTCACACTGAACCCGTACCGTACCGAAAACTGGACTGCTTGGTTACGCTTCCTTGTAGCGTCTACCGCCTGAATTAGTACCATTCCTCTATTTCAAGTCTCTGATTGGCTAAGCCTACTCCAATAGAATACCTTTATTTAACTTTAAGGTTCTCTAGTTTTTGATTGGCTATTTATAAACTGTTTTAAATATTACATTATTATTGTTCCAAGAACTATCAGTAACCTGCATTAAACTTTCTAATTTATTATTGCCTCTAAGTTACCTCATTGTTAGCAGCTTTCGGCTCCTACTTTATAATTCTGTTTGCTACGGAAAGCAGCTTGCGTCTATTCTCACAGCTCCTACATTGTTAAACTACATAATACATTCACATAGCATTATTATACATGTACATAATAAAATAAACATAATGCAATGACTGTAATGTACATTTTATATATTACTATACACACATTGCTTTAAGGCGAGCTGTTATTTTTCTTATATTATATAATTAGACTGATATCATTTAAGTGATAAAATACTGCCTCAAGGTTTGCAGATATTAAATTAGTTACCCCAGCATATACATTGGAAGGCGTTGAAGCAGCAAGAGGACCAGAATCTTAAACTACTGATTCCAGAGCAGGCGTGGGATAGTTATAACAAAATACACAGAATTTAACATTAATCACATTACCTGTGGTTAATTCAGTATAAACACGGTGTCCCTACATCAAACACAAAAAATAAAAAGGAAGAAATTGAAGGGAGACACGAGGCTACGTTCACACGATTTCACATACAACCTTTCAGACCCAACACTCGACCAAACATGACGCTAGCATAACACAAAGTAGTAACGCTCACTTTTCCCACTCTCTCCGCCTCTGGCCAGGATCGCCAGCTAGACGGTGGTGAGTCGCCACGCCAGACGAACTTCAAAACCCAAATCCGAAAGAATTACTCCAAGAATACTGTTGCTAACGACGCAATAGTGTGCCTGGCGTGACAATACACACAAATAAACGACACAATGTTGTGGCTACCACCTCTAGGAGGAAGCGATAGAGTGAAGGAACCACAGTAGGCTATAGGTCACAGGGTGGCACCACGGTAACGTCTGTGACGCGCATTCGGAAGGTCCCGGGTTCCATCCCCGGCGAACGCCCACTCTGACCCATGGTCAACAGGCGAATGCTGGTATGTTTCATCTTCTACCACGACTCTCCTGCCCCTCATTTCGTGTACCATCTTCCTTGTCGTTTGTTTCAGGTTTTAGAACCAGATTTCTGTGTTCGACGGGTTTTGGCTGGGCGTGGATATGTAGAAGTTTGTTCTCTGGCGTCGTTGCGGGACTGCTCAGTTAGGTCTCGCCTCCGAGTGGACTCTGTCCGAGGGGACCGCGTGGTTTCGGTGCTTGTTGGTGGGCCCGGCGGGTCCCATGTGTTTGATCTGGAAACGTTAGGGACCCCCTCCATGTTTGCGCCTGTCGTTAACCGGATCTTGTCGTTCAGAGGTCACGGTAGAAGCAAAAAGGGGCAGTTGCGGGGTCCCCTACTGTTCCTCAGTACCTTTACCTTTTACCCTAAAAGTTCTAGGCTGAAGCTGTCTAGAGAGGGCTGTGAACGACCCGTCGACAAGCAGCCCTTTAGTGTCTACGAGAACTAATCTTTGTTTTGAACAGGCATCCGCGCCATTTGTCCGGCACCACCTACATCACCAAAGCTAGAAGCTCTTCTGAAAGATGGGAAGGAAACGGAATGAAAGGGAGATGATGGAAAGTAAATCGTGGAAGAAACCACCACAGCACTCGCCTAACGACCAGGGAAAACCACGAAAAACCTAAGTTTAGAGTGAGAGTTCGACGGGAATCGAACTCGGGAACTCCCGAATACGATCTTCACACGTTACGGCTGAGCCATCTCGTACGATTTGTTACTATATACTTAGAACATGAAGCATCTTAGTGCACATAACAGATTATCGAGCTATGTCGCACAGTTATTAAGATATTGTTATACACCGGGGTGAGGCCGAAAAGTTTTGCAGTCAAAATATTAAATTTAGTTACCCCGGCATAAACGTTGGGGATGGAACAGCAGAGGCAAACGAGAGATACTTGATGCACAAAGCTAAAGTGGGCGTGAGATATTTATAACATAACACACAAATTCACATTTAACTCTGGTTTATTATAAAGTGCCCCACGCACACACAACCACACACTCTGAAGATATACACTACACTCCCCCTACTACTGGTCTGACCCACGCTATCAGACAAAGAGGCTCGCCCCTCAAATTGCCTTCATCCCCCCTGACTAGGAGGTGGATGGAAAATGCCGCGCCGGACAAGAATACAAAGCCACAAACGAAATAAGTAGTTCAGCAATGTCATTCTACACAGCAATAATGTGTCCGACGCGACAATGCACACACATACGCCACAATATCAATTTTTTATTCATTTCTAATCACATTTTGATACGGTAATACGAAGTGCTCCTTGCACCCTGCGATATATCGTATTGTTAATGTGTTTAGTATACAAGCATAAGAACATTTTTGTGCAGGCATTTCTTAATTTTAGTTAGTTTAAGAGAAAGAAACGTTATACGCATGTTACTGAATTTTTCAGATTTTTCAATGCGATTTGTGGAAAATAATTAACTTCTGCTGAGCTATTTAATATTTTTGCTTTCTCTACCACGTGCATAGTAGGTAGAGAAGCTATTGCATTCCACCCAAAATGTTTTACCGGGATTTAAGCGGAAATACATGTTTGAGGCCTCTTGAACCTACCAAAATGCATTTTTAGAAAAATGTGTGTGTCTGTGAAAGACACAACTGAAAAACGAAAAGTCTCAAGATACCAATCATGGTATTTAGGTTCAGTAGCACCTCAAACTGCCCTTTACACAAGTTTTTCGAAAATTTTGATTTGTTAAAAACTTGCTGTAACGATTTTAATTAAAATATCATACATTAAAGATATTTACATGACAAAATCTACATCATGAAATTTTCTGAAAATAGCCTTCGAAGTCCTGTTCATTTGAAAGGAATCTTGGTCTAATCTTATGTAACCAGTAAACGTTAAGCGATAGACGAAAACTTGCAACATAAGAAATTTAGATCTCTTTAAAACACGCCATTTATTTCAAATAACTTTTTATGGCATCATGCATTTCCGAGATATTCGTTATTAATGGTTCAAATTGTTAAATACTTAGCCATTCTTTCAAAGCCCGATCAACATTCAGTTGTTTCTCGCGATGTCATGGAAAAAGTATGGAATTTTAAGGCCAGCATATAGCGTTCAGTTGTTAAACATTTGACTATCGCTGCTCCCTTTGTATCTATTAACAAAATGTGCAACATATCTATTTCTGCAAACCTTTATTTGGATTAAAACGAATTAGACACAAAAATAAGCTTTAGTAAGATAAATGATAGAGGGTAGAGAAAATCATGTGAATGTATTACATCAAATTTTTTGTGTAGTAAGGTTTTGTCTGTCGCTTATGGTTTACCACCCATGCAAAATAATACATGTGACATTTTAATCAAAATCGTTAGACGTTTTAGGAAATTCAAACATTCAAAAAACTTTTCCTTGAAAAATCCTTGGAAAATCCTGAATTTAAATATTTAATTTCGTGTTTACACGACTTTACGCTTTGAATGATGCTGTTAAAACACGCGAACAGGCATTGTTCTAAAACATTTTATTCTCTTTCGGGGGAGCAAACACACATTTTTGGTGAAATCTTAATGGAGAAATTTAGGGTGAAATACAAAATGTCCTCTATCGACTATAGGTAAGTGAAAAGGATTGTAGTCTAGACATGAACTCGTGGTCTCCAACACACAAATCCCAAGGGATAACCGTTGTCCTCTGATAGAGTAGAACAAAGGGGCGTGATTATTTGACATACTGATGGTGCAATAGGGTATTGTATAAGATGATATTGGGAGAATTTCACAGTCTGTATTGTGGTCTGTCTCTTCCCTTATCTGTTGCTAGCAAGCTGGGGGGTGGTGGACGCAATCGAAGTTTGAGATAAATAAACGTCTTCATTAAGGGATGAAATAATATCTTAAGAATTTTGCTTAGAACGTTTTTTGTTTAAAATTAAGCAACTGACTTGGGTTTTTATCCTGCAATCAGTGCCTCTTTTTTATCTTTCTTCACTCTCTACTGCCTATTTACAGTACGTAGTAGAAGTATTGCATTCCACCCAAGGCCTCTATGTCGAGGTTTCACCGTAAATACACGTTTTGAGACCCCTGAATCCAAAAAAAACATTTTTAGAAAAAATGTCTCTCTAAAACGAAACTTGGTATTTATGTTCAGGACGTATGAAGGATGCAACATGGCGGTTTTTAAAAAAATCACCACCCAAACTACATGTATATGCTTTTCTTTGTTATTTTTTCCTCAAAATCGGCCCTGACGATTTTTATTAACACATGTATGTCTACAATTTTCTAGTATTATTCTGTGGAACCCTTTTTATCGCAAGTTACTTTGTATAATTGGTAAACCGTAGGAGATGGACAAAATCTTACTAAACATATCGTTACAGCACGCAGTTTATGTCAAGTCAATATCTTTGTGCAGTTAACCATTTCAAAGATATTCTTTGTCATTGGTTTGAATTTTTAAATGCTTATACTTCTCTCAAACAGGAAGCCATTCTTTTTACTTTCTCTACTACGTATAGTAAGTAGGGGAAGTATTGCATTCCACCCAAAAATTGGATACCGAGATTTCACCGGAAATACATGTTTTGAGACCCCCTGAATAAAAAAAAGCATTTTTGGAAACATGTCCGTGTGCGTGTGTCCGTGAACAGCATGACTCAGAAACGAACAGTCCGATAAATACCAAAACTTGGTATTTAGGTTCAGTATCTTCCAGAAATGCGACACGAAGGTTTTCAAGAAAATCGCCCACCCCAGATTACCATTTACATGGAACATTTTCCGAAAATTTTAATGTATATCTCTAATTTTCTGGGAATGTCTCCAAAAGTATTCTTCATTGTGAACGACTTTTGCATAACTGGTAAACCATAGGAGATAGACAAAATTTTACTGCACAAGAAATGTAGATCGCCTTAAAATACACAATTTATGTCATATACATTTTTCTTGTTGAGTGAACCATTTTCCTGATATTGCTTGTTATTCCCTTAAATTTTTCCAATACTTATACTTTTTCTCAAATTCGTTATTCAATTTTTTTGTCCTGGTAATGCAAAGAAAATGGAATACTCCACATAGCAACCAGCTCTTAAAGTATTAGACTATCGCTTAAAGCCTAGCAATTCCCCTTGCATCTGCAAGAAAATTAGCAATAAGATTAACATATCGATATCTCCATTAACATGAAGCATATGGAGAGTAAGCGTTTGTAAAAATAGTTTTACAAGAGTAGAGAAAGTCATGTGAGTGTAACACAGAATTTTTTTATTCGTGTATTTGAGGTGAAATCTTGATATTGAATTTTTGAACGGAATACAATACTTTCTCAGTTATTATAGAACAATATTTTATTTCCTTGGAAAGGGACTGAAAACAAATTTTAAATAGTTTATGCTGTAACGGGTGGTGGCTGGTCAGGCTACCATAAGCGTGAATCTTCCTCTGCTCATCTGAGCGTCCTGGCTTTGATGTCTGCCGGCTGCTCGTTCTCTCGTTCTTGGAGAGGCTCAAAGTCATACCTAGCTCTATCGTTGCAATCTCAGGGGTGTAAGTGAAGGGAAATCATGACCATGTGTTCAGCTTTAAAACTGAACTTTACAGAAACAACAAATAAAGAAAGGTAAAGTGCCTAGCAACACCATTTCCTTCTTTACATATCTGAGTTATTCGTTATACCAGCCATCTCGATAACTTTTGGGAAAGCCATTTCTCATAGTCATGCACTATCTCCCCCACCCTTCACAACACGTAGCAGATGCAGCGTCTCGTCTCACTATCAGGAACAAAGAAAGTGTGTGGTAAGTTGTGGGCGAATTCCTGCTTTTTTACAGAAGTGTCCTGACGCGAACATTCACGCTAATATTTGTAACACTTTTTGATCGGCAATTTTTAGCATGGTATGAGAGTTAAATTGTCCAATTTTTAGGAGACAGGCTTCACTTAACTCTTGGGGAATTTCCTTCTATCTACATATCTTTCACACGCCGACTTTCTCTCTCGTACAGTCTCTCATTTAATCCAATTCCCTGCTCTGCAAATGACGCTTCCAGGAATTTCACTCTTCATCTCTTTCTACCATAGGTCCTCTCTCTCGTTGTAGCTGCTGTTTTATAATCCATGTATTACAAACTTCACTTACTAATCGTCCTCGAATTATTAGCTCGTCTTTTCCTGGTTAATGGTTTCTATAATATTATATACATGAATTTCCGACATTTTGTAATATATAAGGTTCATTGAAATGAAACCCGGTCACTTGTGTAAAATAACGGTAACGATTTTATTAACTCAAAAATAGTCGCCAAAACTGTTGGCACATTTATCCCATTGTGACACTAGCCGGTCGGTTCCATCTTTGAAGAAGCTAGTAGGCTGCTGTTGGATCCAGGCCGGGATCGGTTCACACACCTCTCGTCCGTTGTGAATCGATGTCCGCGAATAGCTTGTTTTAGAGGTCCATAAACATGAACGTCACACGGTGAAAAGTCTGGACTGTACGGTGGATGTTCCAGTATTTCCCATCGAAACTGCTGCAATGTCGTCTTCACCGCATTGGCAGTGTGTGGGCGGGCATTATCATGCAGGAGAATAACGCCATTGGACAACATGCCTGGGCGTTTCGACTTGATGGCTCGTCTAAGGTTCTGTAAAGTGGCTTGATAACGCTGGGCATTGATGGTGGTTCTCCATTCCAGGAACTCGACAAGCAGTGGGCCCTTGTGGTCAAAAAAGGACATCATGACCTTACCAGAACTGGTGTGCACGGCCTTTGATTTCTTTGGAGGTGGTGAAGTCGCATGTTTCCACTGCTTGCTCTGACTCACTCCTCGTTGTTCCTGCTTACTCGCCTTCATGTTCAGTAGTGGACGATTACTTGTGTGACCACCTTCGCTTCGGCGTGAAACCACACTGTCGCTATGCAACGTCAAACGTTGCACACGCTGTAGTCGCTCTACCAATAGATGGTGCCACCATACACGCAGTTACGTGGTGTCACCTTACGTGTATTGCAAAGTTAGGCGCACTGACCGGGTTTCATTTGAATGCCCCTCATATATTATTTACGATTATATTTATAATTTTTATGATATTCATATATATTCCATTTACTCTTACTTCCCTTTGTTTACAATATCTTCCCTGTTATTCATTTTGTTGTATTTATTAGCATATATCTGTTTATTGATTATTAATATCTGTGAATCTTGATTATTTCCATACCTATACTGTGACCGTCCAGTTTTTCAACTGTCACTGTTTTTAAGTTCTTACCTGTCACTGTTTCACTTCAATAATGTCACTTCACTAACGTCAACTAGTTCAACACTCCTTCAATTCACTTCTTTAATGATGCAGCCTGTTCACGCCGGACGGTTCCGCAGTAGCACTCGCTGTAGTTACAAAACCATCACCAATGGAGAATCGTTCCTCTTGTCGCACCCGAAACGGCTCGCTAGCTCCCTTTCGACACATGTTTTGGAGGAGGGGGAAGAAGAAGCTTTCAGAAGGCTCCAGCTATCTGCCGATAATGAGCCCGGGTTTACGCTGACGAGTGGCAGTTATCTTGTTTACTCAGACCGCCCGGCGTTGACCACCTGATAACCTTGGTCTATTGCCACTGTGTTACAATACGTTACTGGTTATGGGTAGGTGTTCTCCTACAGTGCCCTGTTTTATTATATGTGTTTTTCTTATTATAGCCTCTCTCCTAAGGCGATCGAAACGAATGACGATTTGTGAACATTTGAATGGGTAATGTAGTTTTGCTCTGCTTTAAGTTTTATCATATCCTGAGTTAATATCGTCGACGTTATTCGGCTCTCCTTTCTTACCTGTGCATTCGATTTCCTTTCCGTCTTATCATAGTTTTGCACAAAGACTTGAACTTTCATTGAAATTCCCTGCAGCAATATATAGGCATTTCACTGCCGCGTGTTTCAATCAGATATCAACTTCAGAATTTCATTATGAACTGCAGAAAATACCTTCTATCTCTTACCCGCATCGACGGAACAATCGTGTATTTTTATTGTCCTAGCTGCGCTGGGGAAAAGAGCCTTTTAAACACCCTAGACAAATGGTACTGTGGGCCCATTTAGTGGGTGTTACTGCCCCAAAGCAATGACACGCTTTTTGTAATGAGTTCCCTCGCCAGCGATTCCCAAGACAAATGAACCAACGTCTCCTTTTAACTTTATGTAGGAAACGCTTTGAGTTCTACCGATAAGTGAGTGTGAACAACTAGAATAAATTGTGCTCACAGGCTGAGGGGGGAGTAAATTCAGATAACGTCATACTGCACGAATTAACTATATGAAAAATCTGACGTGATACATTCACATGACTTTCTCTACCCTCTATCGTTTATTAGTGGGTATAAAAACTATACCCACTAATAAACGATCCCTATCACGCATAGTGGTAGATTTTCACCGGAAATACATATTTTGAGGCGTTGTAAATCCAAAGGAAGCATTTTTGGAAACACATCCGTTTGTGTGTTTGTGAACAGCATAACTTAAAAACCAAAAGTTATATAAATACCAAACTTGGTATTTGAGTTTAGTATCTTCCAAGGATGCGACACGAAGATTTTCAGGAAAATTCCCCCACTCCTAACCACCCTTTACATGAGACATTTTTCGAAAATTTTGATTTTATAAAAATTGGCTCTTAATTATTTTGATTAAAATGCCACATATTAAAGATATTTACATGACAAATAAAATGTATATCTTCAATTTTCTGGGAATAGCCTAAGAATTCCTCTTCATTCCGAAGGAATTTTGTATAATCTTGTATAACTTGTAAGTGCTAAGCTATAGATGAAAACGTACCACACAAAAAATGTAGATCCCTTTAAAACACACAATCTAGTTTTTGTGGCATAAGCCGTTTCTGCGATATAGTTATTAAAAGATCCAAATTTTTCAATACTTTACATTCTTTTAAAGTTCCATCGACTTTCAGTTCTTTCTCGCGATGTCATGGAAACAGTATGGAATTTTAAGGCCAGCATATAGCGTCCAGTTGTTAAACATGTGACTATCGCTGTTCTCTTTGTATCTATAAGAAATGTGTAATGTAGCTATTTCTGCAAAGGTTTATTTGAATTAAAATGTAGTAGATATAAAAATAAGCTTTAGTAAGAATAGTTTGCATACCCACTAATAAAGATATAGGATAGAGAAGGTCATGTGAATTTATCACATCAGATTATTTTTCTATCTACTACATTTTAATCGAAATAAACCTTTGCAGAAATAGCCACATTACAGAATTTTACTGCCGCTGTGAACTGTTGGTTAGCATTCTAACCTTCAAATCCAAAGGTTCCGGGTTCGATTCCCGGCTTTAGGTTGGTCATATTTCAAAGAGTCTGGAAGTATGAATGATAGGATGAATATATGTGTATGACTTTAATATAATCCCCCAAATTAATACCAACACAAAGGTTAACAAGGTAAAGGAGAGAACATGGTTGCGGATGAGAATTATATCAAAGGAAAGCCGCCGACAAGCTTAGATGTTAAAGGCGGCATACAAAACATGAAAACGTTACACATTTCGTTACAGATACAAAGGGAACAGCGAGAGTCAAATGTTTAACAACTGAACGCTATATGCTGACTTAGAATTCCATACTGTTTCCATGACATCGCGAGAAACAACTGAATTTTGATAGGGCTTTAAGAAAATGACCAGGAAATGAACAATTGGAACGTTTAATAACGGATAACTCAGAAATGAGTTATTCCACAAAAAGCTTTTTTGAAATAAATTGTGTCCTTTAAAGACATCCAAACTTTTTACTTTCTACACTACGTATAGTAAGTAGGGGAAGTATTGTATTCCACCCAAAAATTCGATACCAAGATTTCACCGGAAATATATGTTTTGAGACACCTTGAATACAAAAAAAGCATTTTTGGAAACATGTCCATGTGTGTCTGTCTGTGAACACCATAACTCAGAAACGAACAGTCGGATAAACACCAAACTTGGTATTTAGGTTCAGTATCTTTCAGAGATGCGACACGAAGGTTTTCAAGAAAATTCCCCCACCCCAGATTACCCTTTATATGGAACATTTTTCGAAAATTTTAATTTTCTCAAAAATGGCTCTAACGATTTTGATTAAAATGTCATATGTTTAAGATATTTTCATGATAAATGAAATCTATATCTCGAATTTTCTGGGAACGTCTCCGAAGGTATTCTTCATTGTGAACGACTTTTGCATTACTGGTAAACCATAAGAGACAGAAAAAATTTTACTCCACAAAAAATGTAGATCGCGTTACAATACACAATTTGTCATATACATTTTTTGTTGAGTGAACCATTTTCAAGATATTGCTTGTTATTCTCTTAAATTTTCCAAAACGTTTTCTCAAATGGGAATTCGTTATTCATTTTTTTATGTCCTGGACATGCAAAGAGAATGGAATGTGCTACATAACAACCAGCTCTTAAAATATTTGACTATAGGTTAAATACTACCATATTCCCCTTGCATCTAGAACATTAGCAATAAGATTGACATCTCGATTAACATGAAGCATATGGAGAATAAGTGTTTGTAAAAATAGTTTGTACAAGAGTAGAGAAAGTCATGTGGGTGTAACATATCAGGTTTTTGTGTAGTGCGTTCTCGTCTATGGCTTAACGTTTACCAGTTATACAAGATTACACAAAATTCATCCGGAATGGAGAGGATTTCACAAGCTATTCGCAAAAAATTCAAGATATACATATTATTTATTTATGTAAATATGTTTAAAATTTTGGTATTTAAATCAAAACCTTTAGAGTTATTTTTGAGTAAATCTAAAGTTTCGAAAAATGTTCTATGTAATGGGTAGTTGAGGTAGAGGATTTTCTTGAAAATCTTCGTGTCACAACGAAATTAAATTGAGTTTTATTTGGACGCTCTTTAACTGCTGTGGTCTTTAGCGGCCGGGTAAATAAGCTACTTTGTTCAGAGGCCTTTATCAGACTTGAGGTAATTTTACGTGACGTAAATCTAAGACACGGGACCACCGGCTTATCTTCTTAAGGGAGCCATGTTAAGGAATTTTACGTCCCAAAAAATACATCCCCTTCCAGGGTTTGAACCTGCGACTTCGGGAGCTAAAGGTTAGCATGGTAACCATTACACCACGGAGGACGTCTGTGTCGCATCTAAATACTAAGTTTGATATTTTTCTGACATTTCGTCTTTGGGTTATGGTGTTCATGACACAAACACACTACGGAGCTTTTGTAAAAATGTTTTTCTTAGATACAGGAGGCATAAAAATATATATTTCCAGTGAAATCTCGGTATTGAATTTTTGGGTGGAAGAAATCCCTTCCAGTCAGGAACTGAACCGGAAGCATTAAACTCTATAGACATCCCTATCCCTCTCTATGCTAGCATAGGGAGGGCGTCTTGGATTCGTTCCTTTGTGGAAACAATGGACTTCCTCTCCATATCGAGCATGTTTTTTGTCTCGGTATGGAGCAGAAGTTTTGGGTAATGACAAACTTGAGCCCCAAGTGCATCAACCCGCCCCCTTATGCAGCTGCCGTGTGTTTTTGTAGACGCTGCCGCCGCCGCCCCACGCGAAGTTTCCCATTGTCTCCCTCGATTCTTGCGTGCCGTGTGAATAAGGAAGTTTTCTTGGCTATAGGATCGATGTTGTTTTGTCAAAGTTCTCGCACCGATTCTTCCTTTTTTGTTGTTATCGCTCTCGGCCGCCTGTTAAATGTAAAAGTTTGTTGTCGGCCAAGTTTGTGACGTGGATTGTGTAGCTGTCAGTGTTTTCCTTTCCACACCTCTACTTAACTCTTATTGGACTGCGATGTATTCCAACTTTTTACTAACCGTCGTCACGCTATCTCTCCTTCCCACGAATTAAAATGCAATTTCCATTTGTGTTTTGAAAGTTGGTGGTCATTCCGGCGGCTTACATTGCCGTTGCGAGTTTCTGGTCCCGTGCATTTTTTTTAATGATAACATTGAATACATTACGTCAAGAAACTTTCAAGCATTTCATTTGATTAAAGTGCTGAACCAGGAACACTAATCGAGATAAGGCTTTAAGTGCAGTGATAACACACAGCACCTAATCGGATCAGAGCGCAACCTTTGATACCTGCTATACGTGTTTTATCCTAAGGTTGAATTTGAAGTAGGGTGTTGCTTCACGTATGGAAAGGCGATTTGAAGTAGGAGTTGTATTGTAGTTCAACTGTTGGGGAGCCGAACTTGAAGTAGTTGCAACCGCACTTATGGTACCCGGTAGCCTTCGTCCAAAATTTAAAAATATAAAATTTTTGTAATTTGACTGTTTCTTTAAATATTATATATTTATGTTTGCCTCGGCTGCGTCAGTATTATTGTCAGAGACATGGATTTCTTTGCAGGGAGTAGTGTGGCTAAGAATATAGTCCTACACAGATTATAAATTTCACTTCACTACATTTATTAATCCTTGACACAATTTAAATATCACTTCACTTGTATAGAGAGCTGTGAGATTCTTTTATTAATTACTTGCACTTTTTTAACACGTACACTATTTTCGTCTCACACGAATACGTATTAAATTTCTTGAGGACACATCTCGCACTGTCTACAAGCAACTGACTTGATTTCTACGGCCTAAATTTGTAAATTTCTGTATTTCAAGTCACTGATTGGCTATTCCTAATCCAATAGAATACCTTTATTTAACTTAAGCTTTTTTCTGATAGTTTATTGGCTACTTTATAAACTGTCACAAATATTACATTATTGTTGCTCCAAGAATGACTAGTAGCATTATTACACTTTCTTACTCATTATTGCCTCAAGGTTACCTCATTGTTAGCAACTTTTAACCTATTATTCTCACAGCTCCTACATTATTAAATTACGTAATACATTCAGATAGCATTATTACATGTATACAATAATATAAACATATACAATGACTGTAATATACACCTTTATATATTGTTACGTACGTATTGCTTTAAGGCGGGCTGTTATTATATATTTGTATTACATAATTTGACTAAAATCTTTTAAGTGTTAAAAATACTGCCTCAAATTGAACCAAAACAAACATAAACACGCACATCAGCCGCTATCCTTATATATTACGAGGCGTGTTTTTAAAAAAATCTGATGTGTTACACTCACATGACTTTCTCTACTCTTGTACAAACTATTTTTACAAACGCTTATTCTCCATCTACTTCATGTTAATCGAGATAAACATTTGCAGAGTCTATCTTATTGCTAATTTTCTTGTAGATGTAAGGGGAATATTTATTTACAAGGGTAATATAGAAATACAGTAGCCTTTAAGCATAGACATATCACTTAATAGCTGGTTGCTAGGTGCAGCACCATTCCCTTTGCCACAGATTAATACTCTTTGCATATCCAAGACAAAAAAATCTGATGTGTTACACTCACATGACTTTCTCTACTCTTGTACAAACTATTTTTACAAACGCTTATTCTCCATATGCTTCATGTTAATGGAGATATCGAGATGTCAATCTTATTGATAATTTTCTTGTAGATGCAAGGGGAATATGGTAGGTTTTAAGCAATAGTCAAATATTTTAACGCTGGTTGCTATGTGGCGCATTCCATTCTCTTTGCATGTCCATAACATAAAAAAATGAATAACGAATTTGAGAAAAAGTATAAGTATTGGAAAATTTAAGGGAATAACAAGCAATATCTCGCAAACGGTTCACTCAACAAAAGAAATGTATATGACATAAATTGTGTATTTTAACGCGATCTACGTTTTTCGTGTAGTAAAATTTTGTCTATCTCTTATGGTTTACCAGTTATGAAAAAGTCGTTCATAACGAAGAATACTTTTGGAGACATTCCCAGAAAATTCGAGATATACATTTTACTTGTCATGACAATATCTTAAACATATGATACTTTAATCAAAATCGTTAGAGCCGTTTTTGAGAAAATTAAAATTTTCGAAAAATGTTCCATGTAAAGGATAGTCTGGGGTGGGGGGATTTTCTTGAAAACCTTCGTGTCGTATCTCTGAAAGATACTGAACCTAAATACCAAGTTTGGTGTTTATCCTACTCTTCGTTTTTGAGTTATGCTGTTCACAGACACACAGACAGACACACAGACACACAGACAGACAGACACACACGGACATGTTTCCAAAAATGCTTTTTTTGGATTCAGTGAGTCTCAAAACATGTATTTCCGGTAAAATCTCGGTATCGAAATTTTGGGTGGAATACAATACTTCCCCTACTTACTATACGTAGTAGAGAAAGTAAAAATGAATAACGAATTCCTATTTGAGAAAATAAGTATTGAAAAATTTAAGGGGATAACAAGCAATATCTCGAAAATGGTTCACTCAACAACAAAAATGTATATGACATAAATTGTGTATTTTAACGCGATCTACATTTCTTGTGTAGTAAAATTTTGTCTATCTCTTATGGTTTACCAGTTATCCAAAAGTCGTTCACAATGAAGAATACTTTTGGAGACATTCCCAGGAAATTCAAGATATACATTTTATTTTTCATATAAATATCTTAAACATATGATATTTTAATCAAAATCGTTAGAGCGATTTTTGAGAAAATTAAAATTTTCGAAAAATCTTCCATGTAAAGGGTAATCTGGGGTGGGGGGATGTTCTTGAAATCCTTCGTGTCGCATCTCTGGAAGATACTGAACCTAAATACCAAGTTTGGTGTTTATCCGACTGTGCGTTTCTGAGTTATGCTGTTCACAGACAGACACACACACACACAGACAGACACACAGACACACACAGGGACATGTTTCCAAAAATGCTTTTTTTTGGATTCAGGGGGTCTCAAAACATGTATTTCCGGTGACATCTCGGTATCGAATTTTTGGGTGGAATACAATACTTCCCCTACTTACTATACGTATTAGAGAAAGTAATAACAGAACATTATTTTCCAAATACTCTACGATCTTTCATTACCTTACATTACTTCTCCGCAGAGCCACTGCTCTTATTCAGTCACTTATCGTAACGGGAAATCAGTTTGTGTATGCCTTGGTCAAGTAACGGATCCGCCTGTGATGGAAACGAAGTTCGCAATTCTCGTTTCACATCACGTCCTTGAAATGTTCTCCAGCGCTCTCAAGCGATCGGAAGGCGACTCTAGCGGAGACCGAAGAATGCTCGACCCAGCAGCGGAGGCTCGAACGGCTCTGATGGGGCCAAAGAGCAGTTCCAACGTGCAAGCGTCTCTACCATCTGTCCGTTGCCGACCGACATACAGCCCCGGAATCAACCTCTAACGTGAATGAGGAATATGAAATGAGAGGAATTGAGAGAGAGAGAGAGAGAGAGAGTAGTTAGTGGCAGGTAATGATACTTCCCAACATTCACCTAGCGACCCGCGGATCCCCCGAAGGAACCCATAGGTCAGAAAGGTCGACCCGGGAATCGAACCAACGACCTCCAGAATGCGGGCTATTTGATTTTTCTCGTCGTCACGCAAAGAGAGCGCGAGACAGTGGTTCGCTGTTAAAAAATCTTGACTATCGCTATATTCTTGTTACACCTACTACAAAATCTGTAAGTGAGTATTGAAAGCTTCTCTCGAATAATAAAGTGGATAGTATACAGCCGTTTGTGCAAATTGCAACACCAAGAAAGAATTTCCCGAATAACGCCAAACTTGGTGGAAGTGTAGAAGAGTGTGCAAGCAATGAGTGATTAGGTTTGCAGAGAAATGGGGTACACGTAGTCCGAGCAGAGCCCTCTTGTGTTGGTCCGACGTGGTTAGTGTTGCGCCCAGTGTAGTCAGTGCAGAGCTGTTAAACAAGGTGGAAACAATAAAGTAGGTGCCAATATGCCTCGTCGCCGTCAAAGGGAGCCATATAGGCATGTGAGTGAGTTCAAACCGGGCAGAATGATCGGTCTCCGGGAAGCTGATTTGTTATACCGTGACATTTCGACTCGTACAGGGCATGTTGCTACGACAGTGATGCGTGTGATGCGAAGTGAAGCAAGGGACAGATGAAGGTCGTAGAGCGGGTACTGAACCACGGTACATGACCACAGCACGGAATGACCGTCATCTTGTCCACATGGCCATAACGGACCGTACAGCTTCATCCACAACGTTGGCTCGACGCTGAAGCACTGCAGCAGGTGTGAACTTGTCTGCATCAATGGTTCGTCACCGTCTGCGGCAGGTTGGACTAGTTGCGTGCGTGCCATTACTCGGCTTCCATTGTCCAGAAACCAGCAGGGCAAGTGAACACCGTCTCTGGGGTGCTGAGTGGCAAAATGTAGTCTTTTCGGACGAGTCCCGCTTCAACATGTCCTACAGTGATGACCGCAAACGTGTCCGGCGGTACCGTGGTGAGCGCAACCTGGAGGCCTGCATTGTTGAGCGGCATAGCGGACAAACACCAAGTGTGATAGCTTGGGGCGACATTGGTTAAAACAACCGAACTCGCTCCTACGAATTCAGGGCACTTTGAACAGCAACCGGTACCTAACGGTGGTTGTAGAGCCTGAGGTACCCCCACTGCTTCAGGCATCTCCACAGGCCACATTTAAACAGGACAATGCCCGGCCACACGTTCCGAAGAGCGACGAGTAGCATTGCTTCCCTGGCCTGCACGTTCACCTGACATGTCGCCCATCGAACATGTCTGGGATATGGTTGGTCGGCACCTGCTGCGTCACGGCCCTCCAGTAACCAGTGTCACGGATTTGTGGACACGAATACAAACTGCGTGAAGGGAAATCCCTCAGGAACTTATTAAGAACCTTTTTGATTCAATGCCACGGCGTATAGCAGCTCTAATTGCAGCGCATGGAGGCTACACCAAATTCTGAATATTAGGGCTCAAAGGTCATGTATAGATTTGAAAAGTTTTATCATTTGTTACTTTTCATGTACCTAGCCTGTGGTATTAAATTCATGCGTTTCCTTCTTGGTGCCGCAATTTTCACTAACGGCAGTGTAGAATAAGGGAGTGGAGTAAAATCACGTGATTGCAGCATATCATATTGTGATTTAAGGGACCTCGAAACACATATTTATGTTGCATTCTTGATGTGCATTTTTATGTGGAATAAAATACTTGCTATATAAGTAAATGGCAGAGAAAGTAAAAAAAAAACGTGGTGCGAAGTAGAATTCCTGCTGGCAGGCGTAACAACAGACCAGAGAGAAATTCCAGGGCACTGCCGATGGCTGTAAACTTGCTGGAAACTGTGACTGACGCAGAGGCATGCTTTGGAGTTATTTACCTCGAAATTGGTGTTTAGATGATAGTAATTTGAAAGGCGGAGGGAGGGGTTGGGTAAATGTTTCTCTTGGTATTTGGGCGAGCGCTGAACCTCCCCAACCCATGTTGTCTTTAATCTCGCTCAGTCCCGCCCCACATATCGATTGGGCCTGTAATCGATTACTCGAGTCCATAGCGAGACTAGATTATTGTCCAGTTAATGGAACATATTGAAGGTAAGCTCTGGTGATGACAACAATATAGCCCGCAGCGGTCATTTGTTCTCTTTTCCAATAAACATCCACTGTACTCCCCATTTTTGGTCCTCTCTTTAATATTGTGTCCGAATATCACAATGATAATCAACATCAGCAAACAGAAGCAATTCCAATAGCTACCTCCGATCAGTATAGCACTCCTACTGGGGTCGTATGGTTGCCTTTAGGGTGCATTTCAAATGAAATGGAACGGTAAAAATCCTTAATGTTGACATAGGGTCCTGCGTTCCGTGGAATATAGTACTCAGGTCTATAATACCAAGCGTTCATATTATGTTTCCGCCGGTAGAGCGCGGGAGCGGCATGCAGTGTAGTTACGACAGGTTCCCGGAAGGTTTACTTCTTAAATTGACCACTATGTTATACTTTCTCTACCATCTGTCCACAGTGAAGGGGATTCAACCCCTTCAGCTGCCGTGATGCGGGCACTGTGTGACCCTATCACTCGTGGTACTTCTGACGTTACTGCGCCGGATATCTAAGCTGTTCGGATTGGGTTGGACTCGGCGAGACAGTAGTTTCCAATACACATAGGAGATTGGTTACGTCTGGGCAGTGACTCTGTTGTAAGACAGCTCAAAGTTTCCGGTGACCTAAGAGACGGTGTACTTGTTCGGTAGTCTTCATTTTGGGGTTGACAGCGTATCCGCCTGCGTCCCTAGTTTGCTGAGGAGGCTTTTTTTTTAAGTAATATGGTATTACTTTTTTAAAAAAACATGAGAGGAAGAGCCACTCGGTTGGTGCCCTTTCCTTAAGCAATAAATAAGGGGAGCTTCGGTTCCTGCTTGATTGTTCTTCTGTACCATCCATCTACTACGAGTGGCACTACTTATATTTTGAGCCTTGCCAAACCTGAATGTTGTAGGTGCCATCTGACGTTTCCAATGGAAAGCTTGATATTTTTGACCATAGTCTACTTCAAACATTTTGTCAATAAAGCGTCATTTGTTTTGTTTACACTAACTTGAAAATTGTGTGTCAACAAAAACATGGTATTAAGTCGTGAAAATGTTCGTGCAATGATTTATTACGACATTCGAAGTGGATTATCAAGACAAGATTGCATCGATCATCTAACTTCCACATTTGGCGACGAAGCTCCAGTCTTTGCCACTGTGAAACGCTGGTATAACGAATTTAATCGTGGCCGACGTTCGCACAATGAAGTTCGTGAAGGTCGTCCAAAATCATTTGTTGTGCCAGAAAACATTGAAATAATAATGAAAGATCGTCATGCGACATATCGTGAGATTGAGGCAACCCTAGGCATTAGTTCCACCAGCGTATATAATATATTGCATGATTATTTAGCCTTGAAAGAGGTTTGCTCTCGTTGCATCCCACATAATTTGATGCAATCTCAAAAAGATGATTGTGTCGATTGGTGTACAAAAATGCTCAAGAAATACAATGGCGGTGCCTCAAAAGACGTATATAAGGTTGTAACAGGTGACGAATCATGGATCTATGCGTATGAGCCGGAACGTAAACAGCAGTCGACTGTATGGGTGTTTCAAGATGAAGCAAATCCAACAAAAGTTGTTCGCACTCGAAGCACTTCGAAGCAAATGGTCGCCTGCTTTTTCAGCAAAACTGGCCATGTGGCAACAGTGCCTTTAGAGGAACATAAAACGGTCAATGCCGAAGGGTACACAACCATTTGTTTGCCGGGAGTCTTCGGTGAAGTAAGGAAAGCCAACAAGAACCGTAGGATCGTTCTTCATCAAGACAATGCGAGCACACACACATTTCATCTAGCAACAGAGTATTTGAAGGCTCAAAAATAGAATTGATGGGTCATCCGCCATACAGTCCTGATTTGGCACCCAATGACTTCTTTTTGTTCGCGAACATCAAGAATAAATTGCGTGGACAACGATTTTCGTTGCCAGAAGAAGTCGTTGATGCCTTCAAAAACCATGTTTTGGAGGTGTCTCAAGAAGACCGGAATTAATGCTTGACAAATGGTTCAAACGGATGCAAAAGTGAGAATATTTTGAAAAACAATAAAGCAGTTTTCAATCAGAAATTACTTTGTTTTAATTATCAGGCTCAAAATATAAATAGTGCCCCTTGTATAGTAGGTAGAGGAAGGATTGTATTCAACCCAACATTTTAATATGAAGATTTCATCGAAAATACCTACATAATTTTTGGGGAGAATGTTTAACAGATTCTCACCAACTTTCATACAGTAGTATGACACTTTTCAAGAATGCCATACAAACACTTGGAAGGAGATTCAGTACCTCAACCTTCCCTTGAATTACAAAAAAGTTATTTTTATTTCCTGAATAAAACAAATGGTGCTATGGATTTTCATAATGTGTTGCGTCAAGTATTGTGACAAATTAAATGTTTATTGTGATTATTTTCTAAACCAAGCCGAAAGCTTATAAATTTTTCTTTATTTTCCACGAACTTTATCATCGAGAAAAATCTGAAAACAATTTAAAACTGCGACTTTATTTTACGTTTTAGTGTCTTTTCATTATCAACTCAACTTTTTAAAACGGAAATCCTAATATTTTTGTACAGATTTTGATTTTACATATTGAAGCAAACAAAGTTTGTCTGAAAATGTCTTTATTAAACCAACCATTATTTTATAAAATATTCAGGTAAAAGAAACCTAATGTCTGGAGCTAAATCTCACTTGTGTTATGTTAAATTCAAGCAAAAGAACTCTTCACTTCGTCTTTAAATATATTAACGTTCATAATCTTTGTTATTAAATAGTGGTTTAATAAAAATTTGATGTGTTAAAATTTACATGACTTTCTTACCCTCATGTCTTTATTAGTGGGTATACAAACTGTTCTTACTGAAGCTTATTTTTGCTTCTACTATATTTAACATTTAAATGATTTCAGTCTAATTATATAATATATAAATTCAATAACAGCCCGCCTTAAAGCAATATGTGTATGTAACAATATATAAAAGGTGTATATTACAGTCATTGTATATGTTTACATTATTGTATACATGTGTAATAATGTCATGTGAATGTATTACTTAATTTAATAATGTAGGAGCTGTGAGAATAATAGGTTAAAAGTTGCTAAGAATAAGGTAACCTTGAGGCAATAATGAAGTTGAAAGTTCATTAATGCTACTTGTGATTCTTGGAAGCAATAATGTAATTTTTGTGACAGTTTATAAAATAGCCACTCAACAACCAGAAAAAGCTTTAGTTAAATGAAGGTATTCTATTGGGCTAGGATTAGCCAATCAGAAACTAAAATGGAGCAAAGTTTACAAATTCAGAAGTCAGTTGCTTTAGACAGCGTTTCTAATCGGACGCATGATGCGTCCTCGAGAAATCTAATACGTATTTTGTGTGAGACAAAAATAGTTTACGTGTTAAAAAGTGCAAGTAATTAATAAAAACATCTCGCAGCTCTTTCTCTATATCAGTGCAGTGTATTTAAATCATGTCAGGCATTAATAAAAGAAGTGAAGTAAAATTATAATCTGTGTAAGGCTGCATTCTTCAGTCGCACCACTCCCTGCTAAGACATTCATGTCTCTAAAAAATAAATGCTGACGCAGCCGAGGCAAACATAAATATATAATATTTAAAGTTAGAGCGAAGGTTACGGGAACTTTTACCATTACTGCGGTTGCAACTACTTCAAGTTCGGCTCCCCAACAGTCGAAATATAATACATACATCTTCTTCAAACTGGCTTTCCATACGTACCAGCAACAAATCTTCTTCGAATTCGCGCCCAACGTGGGGCAGAAACTAACTTCTTCAATTTTAATCCCAATAACCCTTTGCAGAAATACCTGCATTACACATTTCGTTATAGATACAAAGGGAACAGCGATAGTCAAATGTTTAAGAACTGACGATATATGCTGATTTTAAAATTCCATACTGTTTCCATGACATCGCGAGAAACAAGTGAATGTTGACAGGACTTCAAGAGAATGGCCAAGTAACAAACAATTCGAACCTTTAATAACGGATATATCAGAAATGGCTTATGCCAAAAAAACCTATTTGTAACTAATGCTCCTTCTAATCTTTAAAACGCAGCATTAGTTACAAATAGGTTTTTTTGGCATAAGCCATTTCTGATATATCCGTTATTAAAGGTTCGAATTGTTTGTTAATTGGCCATTCTCTTGAAGTCCTGTCAACATTCACTTGTTTCTCGCGATGTCATGGAAACAGTATGGAATTTTAAAATCAGCATATATCGTCAGTTCTTAAACATTTGACTATCGCTGTTCCCTTTGTATCTATAACGAAATGTGTAATGCAGGTATTTCTGCAAAGGGTTATTGGGATTAAAATTTAGAGCTATTTTTATAAAACTAAAACATTCAAAATGTCTTCCGTGTATAATATAGTTTGGCTGGGGGATTTTCTTGAACGTATTCTTGTCGTATCATTGGAAGATACTGGACTTAAATACAAAGTTTGGTGCTTATCGGTATTTTCATTTTTGAGTTATGCTGTTCAAGGTCACAAACGGACTTTCTCTAAAAATTCTTTTTCTGAATTTAGGGGTTCCCAAAACATGTATTTCCGCTGAAATGTCGGTATCTACCTACTATGTACGTGGTATAGAAGGTAAAAATAAACGATATTGGGCAGAGATCGTCATGTAACGATGATTTAAAGCTCTTCTATGCATAATTTATATTTATGTTAGTGTGTGGAGAAGCTCACGTGAATGTAACAGATTTTTTTCGTTGCGTTAGCCGTTTTTAAAATATTCATGTTTGTATTTTCACACTTTACTAAGTGTAAGTGCCTCATCTGGCGGAGATTCTTGACGGTTTGCGATTCTTTTTATTTTACAATGAAAAAGATTACCAAGATAAAACATTTGAATACTGTTTCCGCATACTGCATGTAATTATTTCAAATCCGTTTTACGCAAACATGTGTCGTGAATAGTCTACTACAGCGAGTGTACGCGAGTTTGCCACAACCAGCGAAAGTCCATGCCGGAGTTTTCAGGCATGCGTTAGCTTAACCGCCAGGCAACGAATAAAGGCGATAAACATTTCCGCAGTGTCCAGGAATCCAATGCTTTACAATCTCCGACACGGCCTACTATGAAGTTATCATTCAAGGGAAAAGAGGGGGCCATGGAAATAAAAATAAAACACTCTGGTTTGTGCCATTTGCCAGCCACTCCTAGCGTGTTTCGGAATTAAACATCGGCAGCTAGAGGATTTATGTGGCGCAATTGTCCTTTCTGGGGGAATTTATCGCCGAGGTGACGTCATTCAGGGCCTTGTCCGGACGAAATAAGTGGCTGACCCGAACCGGGTCGCATATCCTGAAGAAAGATGAGCGCACAAACAGAGCGAGCGCAAGTGTGCACAGGTAGCTTTAATTAGAGCTTCTTTAAACGACACACCTGTAGCCTCCAACATAATTCAATAATTCATCCGATTTCTCCAATAATTTATGGCATAATTTCCAGGTTTTTTAGTTAATAAAACTTTTAGAAGAATAAGGTATAGTGGATTTTAAAATTAGGAGATCCAAGCCCACGTATTCTGTGTTTACTATTCTCTTGGGTGTATTCCATCGGAAAATGTGCACCTGCTTTTTTACAATATTATTACTTTCCCAATCCCTTATCCATAGAGGAAACAGCGTATTCCAACCAAAAATTCGGGCGATATAAACATTTCAATTGAAATACAGCGACGTCTTCTAAATTCATGACTTTCTCTACTCACTCACAGTTCTTCAAAAATTATTTACAAAATCCTATCTTCTTTCTCTGATTAACCTCCTCGTATGTAGGACTAACATCCCCTAGGACTTACAGGCGGGTGCCTGGGGTCAGAGGCCCGTCGAGCAGCAGACGCTCATGGATCATGCTGATGAAACGAAAGGATGGTGAAATGGATGAAAGGAAAGGCAATGACGGAGCCACAAATCCCACATGCGGGTCCGTGGGATTCAACCCGGGCCGCTCGGTGAGAGGCGAGCGGTCTAACCACTCGGCCACAGCGCCGCCTATTATTGTATCTACTTCTTGTTAATACAGACAAACTTTCAATTCGTAGTTCCTTCCTATACAGTAGGTAAGGCTATAGTCATTTTTTTAAAGAGCGTGCTCCTTCCATGACGAGGGGAAAAAATCTGATGTGTTACACTCACATAACTTTCTCTACTCTTGTACAAACTATTTTTACAAACGCTTATTCTCCATATGCTTCATATTAATCGAGATGTTAATCTTATTGCTAATTTACTTGTAAGTGCAAGGGGAATTGCTAGGCTTTAAGCGATAGTCAAATCTTTTAAGAGCTGGTTGCTATGTGGCGTATTCCATTCTCCTTGTACGTCCAGGACATAAAATAAACGAATAACGAATTCCCATTTGAGAAAAAATACAAGTATTGGAAAATTTAAGGGAATAACAAGCAATATTTCGAAAATGGTTCACTCAACAAATAAAATGCATATGACATAAATTTTGTATTTTAACGCGATCTGCATTTTTTGTGCAGTAAAATTTTGTCTATCTCCTATGGTTTACCAGTTATGCAAAAGTCGTTCACAATGAAGAATACTTTTAGGGACATTCCCAGAAAATTCGAGATGTACATTTCATTTGTCATGAAAATATCTGAACATATGATATTTTAATCAAAATCGTTAGAGGCATTTTTGAGAAAATTAAAATTTTCGAAGAATGTTCCATGCTTCAGTTTGGGGCATTTTCTTGAAAATCTTGGTATCGCATCTTTGGAAGATAATGAACTTATTACCAAGTTTGGTGTTTATCCGACTTTTCATTTTTAAGCTATGCTTTTAATACGCACGCACACACAGACCTTTTTCTAAGAATACTTTTTAGGATTCAGGGTCTTCAAAGAATATACTTCCGGTGAAACCTCGATATCGAATTTGGTGGAATGCAATACCTTCTTTAATTGATAGGTATTGGTGGACAAAGTACAAGATGTGAAATAAAAAATAAAATAAAAGAATTAAAATTAAACTAAAATTCTACAAAATATTAGTAGATTTATATGTATACTGGAAGCCAGTATCCACAATATTTGGAATTCAGTTATCAGCTATTGTCTCTATCTGGAAACTTAGGGACCCTATCATTGCTGTGCCGTTGCTCCTGGATCCGGCCGCCCGGTGTCTCCTCTCGCCTCATACTTTCTCCCTCGTGGGGCGTAGGTACAATATCCACTCTGGATCGGTGCCGAGTCCTCTCTGTAGTCAATCCAATCCTATCACCTATTTACTAAATCACTAGAATACTAAATTGCTAAATATTTCTACTGGAATCCAGCAGTAAAAGTGTTGTTACCGACTCGGAAAAATATTATAATCTGTAGGTGTTATATTGTTTTATAAAATCTATGTATCAGATAAGCGTACGTAATTACTATTATTATTATTATTATTATTATTATTATTATTATTATTATATTCGACACCTTAGCAATTAATGTATACTTTATAAATATTTATAACTTCAATTAACTGTCAGATATCACACTATTTCTAGTTCTTGACCATATTCACCACACTTACACATTTTTAACTTAACCCACTTCACACCAATTTGCTTCACTTGTGAGGTAAGACAGTTTGTCTACGGTAATCCCATAGGGTTAGGCTTCATATCTGTGGTCCACAGAATATTCTTTATGATTAAACATATGACAGGAAACGCTGACATCAGGAAGTAGAGAAAGCAGGTGGGCGTTTGGCAGTTTTCCTAACGGATGTGGCAGGAAAGTGGGTCTCTCACAATGGAATTATTAATGTGCGACATTTCGGTTTAATCACATTTTAGGACTGAGGTGAGCAAGGGAACCACGTAAGTGTATTCTACCTCACTGAATGTGCCCTCCTTTCGTAGTGGTGCCGTTATACAATACCTTGTGAGCTAATAACACACTTTTTCAGGACGCATGCGCAGGTTCGTGGCTTAGAACAGGTATAAATAGAGACGAGGGGTTTGTATGCAGCACGAAATACACGTTGACCCGACAGCGAGCAAATGTGGACAAACAGGTAAACAACTAAGGGCGGTACACCCAAAATAAGAGGTTATAAATGTCCAAGTGCATAACAATAATAGAAAAGGCTTCAGAAAAAATCAAGAAAGGGCTCCTAGGACCTTGCACACAGAGGATAAAGAATAAATTGCAAAACAGTCTACAGAAAAAACTCTGTGTTGCACTCAAAAGACTTTCCCTACTCTTGTACAAACTATTTTTACAAACGCTTATGAGGCAGTGTTTTCAACACTTAAAATATTTCAGTCTAATTATATAAAATATAAATTCAATAACAGCCCGCCTTAAAGCAATATGTGTATGTAACAATATATAAAAAGCGTATATTGTAATCATTGTATATGTTTGTTATTGTATCCATGTGTAATAATGTTATGTGATTATATTACGTAATTTAATAATATAGGAGCTGTGAGAATAATAGGTTAAAATCTGCTAACAGCGAGATAACCTTGAGGCAATAATGAATTAGAAAGTTTAAATGTTACTTGTGATTCTTGGCAGCAATAATGTAATTTTAGTGACAGATTATAAAAATAGCCAATCAAAAACCAGAAAAAGCTTTAGTTAAATGAAGGTATTCTATTGGATTAGGAATAGCCAATCAGAGACTTGAAATAGAGAAATTTACAAGTTTAGGCGGTTAAAATCAATTCAGTTGGTTGCAGACGGCGTTACTAACCAGACGCAAAAAGTGTCCTCAAGAAATTTAATACGTATTCGTGTGAGACGAAAATAGTTTACGTGTTAAAAAGTGCAAGTAATTAATTAAAGAATCTCTCAGCTCTCCATATCAGTGAAGTGTAAATTTAAATAGTATCAAGCATTAATAAACGGAGTGAAGTAAAATTATAATCTGTGTAAACCTACATTCTTGTCGCACCAAAACCCTGCTAAGAGAAACGTGTCTCCAACAAATACTGACGCAGCCGAGGCAAACATAAATATATAATATTTAAAGAAACAGTCAAATTACAAAGACAATATTTTTTTTAAACTTGGGGCAAAGGCCACCTGAAAGTACATTTGGGGCGAAGGCTACTGGAAACTGTTTACTATACTTGCGGTTGCAGTTCGGCTCCCCAACAGTTGAAATATAATACATCTTTAATACAACAAAATTACCGTCTTCACTCATTCCCCATTTACTTCATGTTAAACTTACTGCTAATTTTCTTGTAGGTGCGAGGGGAATATGGTAGGCTTTAAGTGATAGTCAAATGTTTTAAGAGCTGGTTGCTATGTGGCGCATTCCATTCTCTTTGTATGTCCAAGACATAAAAAAACAAATTAGGAATATCCATTTGAAGAAAAGTATAAGTATTGGAAAATTTAAACAAACAACAAGAGTTATCTCGGAAATGATTCACTTTACAAGTGTTTTAACGAGATTTACCTTTTTTGTGTAGTAAAATTTTATCTATTTCTTACGGTTTACCATTCACGCAAAGGTCGTTCAAAATGAAGACTTTTGGGGACATTCACAGTAAATTCAAGATATACCTCTCATTTGGCATAAAAATATCTTAAACATATTATATTTTAATAATAATCTTTAGAGCCATTTTTGAGAAAATCAAAGTTTTCGAAAAAATTTTCATGTAAAGGGCAGACTGAGGTATGGGGATTTTCTTGAAAATCTTCATGTTTCACCCTTGGAAGATACTAAAGTCAAATACCAAGTTCGGTATTTATCCGAATTTTTGTTTTCTTTAGTTCTGCTGTTCATAGGCACACATAACTGACATGTCTCCAAAATGCTTTATTTGGATTCAGGGCACGTGAAATCATGCTTTTCCGTTGAAAACTCGGTATCGAAGGGTGGAATAGTACTTCCGCTACTTTCTATGAAGTAGATGGAGAATAAGCGTTTGTAAAAATAGTTTGTACAAGAGTAGAGAAAGTCATGTGAGTGTAACACATCAGATTTGTATAATAGAGATCCGTGTGTGGGAACGGCATAGCAAACTTTATATTCAGGCTCAACATCTTCCAAAAATTCAAACGAAAGTTGTCATGAAAATCGCCTACCCCAAAATAAGCCTTGCATGTATAATTTTAGACGTTTTTATTTTCTCAAAAATGGCTTTAATAATTCTGATTAATATTTACATAACTAATAAACTAAATATATACAATATTGTATTTTTTGCCAATAACCTGCGACTTGTCATTATGAACGAATACACAATTTTATATAAATGTAGACCGTAAGAGATTAGCAAAAAAACTTACTGAAGGAAATTGTGAATCTATGTAAACCATTGTTTTTTACTTTCTCTTCTACGTATAGTAAGTAGGGGAAGTATTGTATTCCACCCAAAAATTCGATATCAAGATTTCACCGAAATAAATGATTTGAGACCCCCTGAATCCAAAAAAAGCATTTTTGGAAACATGTCCGTGTGTGTGTGACTGTGAACAGCATAACTCAGAAAGGAACAGTCGGATAAACACCAAACTTGGTATTTAGGTTCAGTATCTTCCAGAGATGCGACACGAAGGTTTTCAAGAAAATCCTCCCACCCCAGATTACCGTCTACATGGAAGATTTTTCAAAATTTTTAATTTTCTCAAAAATGGCTCTAACGAATTTGATTAAAATATCATATATTTAAGATACTTTAATGACAAATAAAATGTATATCTTGAATTTTCTGAGAATGTCTCCAAACGTATTCTTCATTGTGAACGACTTTTGCATAACTGGTAAACCATAAGAGATAGACAAAATTGACTACAAAAAATGTAGATCGCGTTAAAATACACAATTTATGTCATATACATTTTTTGTTGAGTGAACCATTTTCGAGATATTGCTTGTTATTCCCTTAAATTTTCCAATACTTAATATTTTTTCTCAAATTCGTTATTCATTTTTTTGTCTTGGTAATGCAAAGAAACACAGCAACCAGCTCTTAAAATATTTGACTATCGCTTAAAGTCTAGCAATTCCCCTTGCATCTACAAGAAAATTAGCAATAAGATTAACATCTCGATATCTCGATTAACATGAAGCATATGAAGAATAAGCGTTTGTAAAAATAGTTTGTAGAAGCGTAGAGAAATTCATGTGAATGTAACACATCAAATTCTTCAGTACGTTGCCATTTTTGCTTTCTCTATCTCGTATCTGTATTGAAGGTATTTTGAAATGGTCCCCATTCAAATATTTCTGACGATTTCACGGAAAGAGTTCGCAAATTCAAAACCAGCATGTAGAGACTCGTTTTTAAAGATTTGGGTGTCACTTGAGCTTTCCATATCTCCCTTATATCTGTACTGAAAATATTTCTGCAAACCTTTAATTGGATTAAAACAATCCAACATAAAATAGATAGAAAAATAAGCTTTAAAAGGAATAGTTTGTAAAAGCTTTATAAAAATGAACATTAGTGTCTAGAGAAAATCATGTGAATGTAACACATAACATATTTCTTTTATATACTGCCACATGATAGTATTTAAATTGCGAGCTTAGAAAGTACAATGCAAATCCACTTGAAGTTTGCATCACGATCTAACCAGTTTATCCTCGATCAGGTGTATCAAATTATCGAATAAATCGCTTCCCTCAGCATTGTACGTACGTCACGTTTATAAGTACCGCTTTAAAACCTGCTAATCTCTGTTTATTTATTGACTTGATTTTTCATGTATTTTGCAAGGTGACGTAACAAACTCACGATAGAACACCATCAATATTCACAGCCCCAGTGTGTTGTGTGAGCCGGGGCTCCAAAAAAAACTTCCGACCATCCCTTCACTTCATTACAAACATCTGACAGTAGAGGTCTCCACCAACACGCTGGCTAGAAACATCCGTTCAGCCAAGTACTCCCTGTCCGGTAAATAAACAGAAGAGCATAGTTTTTCATCCATCATTTGCAATTAATTTTCATTTGTCATTTCGACTGTCTTATGGTTGCCATGGAAACACCTATACCATGCTAACTTCCCTTCAGAGAGTAATATAGCGTATTGCAAAAGTCATCGCAAACTTTAAAAAATATGCGTTACACTCACATGACCTTTTCTACTCTTGTACAAACTATTTTTACAAACGCTTATTCTCCATATGCTTCATGTTAATCGAGATATGGAGATGTTAATCTTATTGCTAATCTTCTTGTAGATGCAAGGGGAATATGATAGGCTTTAAGCCATAGTCAAATATTTTAAGAGGTGGTTGCTATGTGGCGCATTCCACCCTCTTTATATATCCAGGACATAAAAAGAATGAATAACGAATTCCCATTTGAGAAAAAGTATTGGAAAATTTAAGGGAATAACGAGCAATTACCGGGAAATGGTACACTCAACAACAAAATGTATATGACATAAATTGTGCATTTTAACGCGGTCTACATTTTCTGTGTAGTAAAATGTTGTCTATCTCTTACGGTTTACCATTATGCAAAAGTCGTTCACAATGAGGAATTCTTTTGCAGACATTCCCAGAAAATTCGAGATATACATTTCATTTGTCATAAAAATATCTTAAACATATGATACTTTAATCAAAATCGTTAGAGCCATTATTGAGAAAATTAAAATGTTTGAAAAATTTTCCATGTAAAGGGTAACCTGGTGTGGGGGATTTTCTTGAAAACCTTCGTGTCGCATCTCTGGAAGATATTGAACCTAAATACCAAGTTTGGTGTTTATCCGACTGTTCGTTTCTGAGTTAAGATGTTCACAGAGACACACACACACACATACACACACAAGCAGACATGTTTCCAGAAATGCTTTTTTTTTGGATTCAGGGGGTCTCAAAACAAGTATTTCCTGTGAAATCTCGGTATCGAATTTTTGGGTGGAATACAATACTTCCGCTACTTACTATACGTAGTAGAGAAAGTAAAAATCTGATGTGTTACACTCACATGAGTTTCTCTACTCTTGTACAAACTATTTTTACAAACGCTTATTCTCCATCTAGTTCATGTTAATCAGGATAAACATTTTCAGAAACTTATTGCTAATTTTCTTGTAGATGCAAGGGGAATTGCTAGGCTTTAAACGATAGTCAAATCTTTTAAGAGCTGGTTGCTATGTGGCATTCCGTTCTCTTTGTATGTCCAGGACAAAAAAAAATGAATAAAAAATTCCCATTTGACAAAAGGTATAAGTATTGTAAAATTCAAAGAAATAACAAGGAATATCTTGGAATGGTTCATTCCACAAAAAAATGTATATGGCATAAATTGTGTGTTTAACGAGATCTACATTTTTTTGTGTAGTAAAACTTCAGTTATCTCTTACGGTTTACCAGTTATGCCAGTCATTCAGAATTAACAGGACTTTTGGGGACATTCTCAGAAAATTCAAGGTATATGTATCATTTGCCATGAAAATATCTTAGATATGATATTTTAATCAAAATCGTTAGAGCCATTTTTGAGAAAATAAAAATTTTAGAGAAATTTGCTATCTAAAGGGTAGTCTGGAGTGGGAGGATTTCCTTTAAAGCCTTAGTGTCGCATCCTTGGAAGATACGTATCTCAATAATCAAGTTTGGTATTTATCCAACTTTTCGTTTTTGAGTTATGCTGTTCAGACACACATGGACATGTTTCCAAAAATGTTTTACTTCGATTCAGGACACCCCAAAACATATATTTCCGGTGAAATTCCGTTATCGAATATTTGGGTGAAATGCAATATTTCCCCTACTTACTATACTCAGTAGATAAAGTAAAAATCATAAATGTAATATTTAAGAGGAGCAGAAACCGCAGTTCTTCTCAGTTTTTTTGCGTTAAATGTGGAGATTATTCTTACTGTTTCTGCTTTTCCTCTTTGTCGCCTTTTCTCCACATCTCTTTGAGAAAATTACAATCGAGAGTACGGAAACTGCTTATCTGCGTTGAAATCCGGCATTAGTACCCATTAGCCTATGAACAAAGGTCAGGATGGGCAAGTGGCAAAAGGGGAGGAGTACGGAAACATTTCACCTGAATGGCTGAAAAGCATGCTTCATAATAACGTTCCACACCAGTCTCTGGATGAGCCCTTCTCGTATTGATTTGATGTCAAAACTCTGGCATTCAAATTTTGACCTCTGGACACTATTTTCAGGCTCAGGAGCGAACGAAAAGGAGGGAGTAAAGAAAAAATTATGTGGAGTACTTATACTGGCACGATAGCATTGCTCTCGACTGTACGTCATGTGGCGCTTTAAAAACTCGTAATAAACTCTTTAATAGATTGTCAATAAAAATTAAAACACCAATAAAAGGTTTAACGGTACTCAAACGTGTGGTGTGATCAGAATTATACTGTTTCCCATGGTAACTGTTTACGTACACGAATAGTGGTAACGAAAAGTTGTTACGACTTCTTATTTAATATTCGTCGTACTGAAATTCTATAGTTAATAAAACTTATTTTTCTATGTAGCGTTTTCTAATAAGCAGTACAATATATTTTTTGATTTTGTAAATTTAAATTCCCCACCTCTGGGGCAAATAAATTAAAATAGACCATAATTAAGTTTAATAACAATTGACTTAAGCATTTTTGCTTGAGCCATTCTTTGAACGCGCATACAAGTAAGAAAGAAGAAGCGAGGGGGTTTTCTAAAATGCGTATTCGCTCGGAAACCATCATAACGAATTATTGGGTGGAATGCAGTTTCTCTGCAATACGTAATCTGCAAAAGCAAAGAGAACAAAAACAGAAATAAATAAGTAAATAAATAAATAAAATTACGGTACTATTCACATAGCTTTATCCACTGCCATGTAATTTTATATCTATTCTAAAAACTATTCTTAGAGTCTTATTTTTTTATCTACGTCATGTCTATTAATCTAGATAAACTTTAGATAAATATTTTCACTAGACGTTTCCTTTAGGTACAAGAGGGATACAGGAAGCCAAAACGATAGTCAAATATTTAAAAATTGGGTCGCTATATAATCGCTTTGATATTCTGCTCTCTACATGACATTGCGGGAAACAAAATAATGGTCAGTTATCACTTAATGATGTATTATTGGAAAACTCAAATTCATATACATTTTCCAGGCATTAGGTTTTTGTCTATCACTTATGTGTTACCAGTTATACAAGCTTATACAAAATTCATTCAGAATGAAGAGAACTTCACTGTATATTTGCAGTAAATTAAAAAGTGCTTCTATTAGTTATGTAAATATTTTAAATATGTGGTGTTTTATCAAAATCCTTAGAAATATTTTTGAGAAAAATGAAATATAGCGGAAAAAGTTTTATATGAAGGAACTTTTTTGAAACAAAATACTTTATTTGGCCGCAGGGACCATAAAACATTTTTCTGGTGAAATATATGTATCTAATTCGTGCTTGGAATGTAATACCGAATACTTTGTCTACCTACTATATGTTGTAAAAAATAAAAATACTAAGAAAAGAAAAAATGTACAATTCACACTTTTATTTTAAAATCTTATTTTATTTTAATATGTACCCAATTTGTAAGACTTACAGTTGTCAAGAGAGATAGCTGTAAGAAGAGACAGGAAAGAAAGGCCAGCGTCCGTTGCCATGGGAACAGACACTGAACCATTTGGTGCAGTGTGAAGAAATTAAAATGAACATTGAAGCAGAGCAATAAGAGACGTCAGCTTCGCGACAGGCCTGTGACAAGTAACATGACGGGCCCTTTTCCTTCTGTGTCAACACTTTGCTTTGACGTGCCACTCTCGTAGCTAACTGGAGGGCTTTGCCCTCTTCTCTTCATGGGCGTAGTACTTAACATACCTGGTTGTCTTATCGCTTGATTATTGTTTCGTCGTTACTATGGGTGCCAATAATACGTAAATGGCTCCATCTTTAATTAAAATATTTGTGGTGCAATAATAATAATAATAATAATAATAATAATAATAATTACATAATGAAAATTGTTGCACAATGGAAGTACAATATTAATTTTTATGCTTAGAATTTTAATAAATATTATTTTGAGTTTAAGAAGGTCAGCAAGGCATTCAAAATTAAAAATGTTAGGAATACTGTCAAGGATGAAGTGAAAGTTAAGATTTTTATGATAGAGTATGTAAGATATAAACAACTAAACTGGTATGGGACATCAGGAGAATTCCAGAAGATAGAATAGCCAGGAAATTTTGGGAATAGTGTCCATCTGGAAGAAGAGGAAGCGGTAAGACCCAGAAATACTTGAAATCAGTAAATATATACGGGGATGGAAGTAAAACCACTGGATAAGGTGGAATGGAATTATAGGGTTGCAATATGTTTTAACATATTTGCGCGACGAATAAAATGTATATCTTGGATTTTCCAAAAATAGCCTATAAAGTCATTTTACATTCCGAATAAACTTTGTATAACTAGCAAATCGTAAGAGATGGACAAAAATTAAAAAAATTAAAAATTTAGATATCGTTAAAAACTTGTGTCAAAAGTTTGACGTTAAACTTTCCAAGATGTTCACTGTCTCTGTACTTCATATAGTGTTAAAGTGCCGTCACGTTCTTTTGTTCTCGCAATGTCATACAAAGAGTTTGGAATTTCAAAGCGAGCTACTTTTTAGAGATTTGACTGTCACTTCAACCTCCTGCATCCCTCTTACAACGAAATATGCAATGAAACTATTTATGCTGACGTTTGTCTCGAATAAGAAGAAGTAGAATAAAAATAACCTTTTGTAGGGATGCCCGGACAAAACGGCGTACTTAATAAATAAGTTTATATATCTTATAAACTCTGCATGATTCTTCGTTAATTATTTAATGATTAATTACCTGATATGTCTACTTCAAATTGGTAGCGACAACATAGTTTTATAATAGGCACAAACACAGAAAACCTTAATTTACCTCAAAGAGCCCGTTTTATCAGACCGGTTGGATAAAACAGGGTACTTAGATAATACCGTAAATTTCAAATGTATAATAATTTTGGAAATGTTCAAATTCACCTTATGCGCAGAAATAACACAAGTATGAGACTAGCATCGTCACCATCAACGCCAGTACACTGTTTATGAGCCCATTCGCTACACTTAAAACATTTTACTCATTCCTCTCCGGACTATTAGAAAATAGTTCGTTACAATAAATGCAAGCTGAGTTATCTTCTGATGACGTGTTACAATCCTGTACTATGTCACCTTGTTTTTGCCTTTTATTTCCTCCACCAATTTTATTTATTTATTTTTTCAGTAGATTTTGAAGCATTTGGTTCCATTTGAAGTTTCATTTTTGCAGTCTTCATGAAAGAAATTATTTCGTCTTTGCAAGCAGAATTTATTGGGATAGTTACCTTTACCGTTTTTATTTGGGTCATCTTCTTTTCCCTTCCACCAGGCTTCCTTGCATAGGGCGTCATAATAATAGAGTTGTCAGCACCTAAGAATTACATCGAAAGTAGTAGTAGTGG
The DNA here is from genome assembly GCA_030765065.1 of Deroplatys truncata. Taxonomy (NCBI): domain Eukaryota; kingdom Metazoa; phylum Arthropoda; class Insecta; order Mantodea; family Mantidae; genus Deroplatys; species Deroplatys truncata. Next base: position 181,247,364 of record CM060980.1, read on the forward strand.
TGGTGGTGGTGGTGGTAGTAGTAGTAGTTTTTTTTTTTTTTTTTTTTTTAGAAAGAGGGGGAAAAACCCTCATGGGCATCAGGGGAGATTGCCCTGATGTGCCGGACTCATACCGACTAAAAAAAACCCTCTTTTTTCACTTGCTCACATTGCGGAAACTGCCTCTCAGCATTACTTCACAATGAAGCAATCATGTTTATCTCTCGATTTCATCCATTTCTTTAGCCTTTATAATTTTAATTATCATGTCTTGAATAGTTTTCCATTTATTCTCATTTTCCAGCATTAATGTTATAATATTTTCAACAGTTATTTCTTGTCCAATTTGTTTTATACCTGCTTGTCTTATTGTATTCCATTTTTTACATTTTAGTACAGTATTTTCAGGTGTATCCTTTTCCTGACAATACAGACAGTTTTCACTATTAGTAATAGCCATTTTAAACAAATAGGTTCTAAAGCGTCCGTGCCCTGTTAAAAATTGGGTAAAATAGTACTCAACTTGTCCATGTTTCCGGTTTATCCAGGGCTCTATATCTGGTATCAATTTCTTGGTCCATTGAGCCGTCTTGGTTTCCTGTGTCCATTCTTCTTGCCATGACTGTATCATTTTTTCTCTTATCTTATCCTTTTGTGCGTTTCCATGTTTTTCAGTTGCGTGTACACGCTCCCGAGCCACTAGATGTATGGGTATAGTCCTGGCTATTACTTGAATTGCCCGTATAGATACGGTCCTTGGTGGTGGTGGTGGTGGTGGTGGTGGTGGTGGTGTCCTCTAATTAAATAAGCATTTCTAAGAATGCGAAATATAATTTTAATCCTTCTAATAAAACGTGATACTGTCCTGTTTTATGCAAATTAGTGGTACCCCGTTTTATCCAACAGCGCCATGTTATGAACAATTACACAACAATGGAAACTTAGCGGAATATGCATTCTGAAACACACGTGGTTATGTAGTGCAAAGAGGTCTTAATTTATGCAATACTTACTTCACACTTCCAGATATAAACATACATTTCGGAGTCGAAAATTACAACACAACATCGTAAAAATCTATTTTTTGACGCACAGAACATACGCTTGCCGACAACAGATTATTGCCACCCTCAAAATTGAAGGGGTTTATTATTGTTGTTGCAGTTGCACGTAATGAATCCAATTTGCGTGAGATTGTTTCTAGGAATGTACGCCACACGTATGGTACAAACTTTCCGGCGGACTTCGCCCCAGTTTAAAAACCAACTTTTTTATTTTAATTTTTATTTAAATGTTATATATGTATATGCCTCGGCTTCATCATTAGCAATTTTTAGAGCACGTATCTCTTAACAGAGCTGGTACGGCTAAAGAACAAGGCTTACACAAATTATAATTGAATTTTATAATTTTTATTAATCCTTCACACGATTAAATAACACTTCACTGATGTACCCTACTATAGAGCTGTGAGATTATTGTTATTTGCATTTTAACAGGTAAACTTTATATTATTCTCACCGGAAATGAATTTTCATGTCCCACACTGAACTCACACCGTACCAAACTTTCTTGTAGCGTTTATCGGTTCAATTTGTACATTTTCTCTATTTCTAGTCTCTGATTGGCTAAGCTTACTCCAATAGAACACCCTTATTTAACTTTTAGCTTTTCTAGCCAATTATAAACTGTTTTAAATATTAGATTATTATTGTTCCAAAAACTATTAGTAGCCTTTTTAAACTTTTTAATTTACTTTTGTCTCAAGGTTACCTTATTGTTCGCAACTTTCGGCTTCTACTTTGTAATTCTGTTTGCTACGGAAAGCAGCTTGCTTCTATTCTTACAGTTCCTACATTGTTAAAACTACGTAATACATTCACATTACATCATTATACCTATATGTACATAATAAAATAAACATAATATAATGACTGTAACATACACTTTATATATTACTACATACACATATTGCTTTAAGGCGGGCTGTTATTATATTTTATATTATATAATTAGACTGATATCATTTAAGTGTTAAAAATGCTGCCTCAAAGTGGTAGTAAACAAATGATAATGAACTAAATATGTCGGTACATACAAAAGGAGGAACCCTCGGTACCTTGTTTTAGTAGACTATCTGTTTTATCCAACTCTTTCTTAAATAATTTGTAGTAGAGGTATGAAATAATTCGATAGTATTGCTGCATTCAAAGGTTACACAGTACACACTGTTAACGTGGAATATAATAATGTTTGAATTAGAAGCTTTTCATCAAGAATAATAAGAACATTGACTGTCGCCCAGAAATACTTGGCCGCTTGTTCTAAGTAAACAGATCTCCAGTTTTTAGCGGAGTTGTGTATACCTACCTGAGAAACAAATACAGTGACGTTTTACGCACGAGCTGTTCTTATTGTAGTTTGCTTGCGTGTATTTCCATTTCGTGCGCCTGGTGGCTGATTTCTTATTCAAAGACTTTTCAGCACGTATCCCCACGGAATTTGAAAGACGGCAAAAGATTGTCTATAACGCAAACACAATGGAATCTGTATACGGAGCGCCCCGTGTACATAGGCTATCGGTGAAACACGATGTCGGAGAAGTTGCCTATATTCACAGGCAACCTAATACTCGCCTGTTTATCTGTAAATAAGCATAAGCTTAAACGGACCAACCTGTAATACTTGGAAATTATGCACTTCATAAGCAATTCTTCGATGTTTTACCAAACATTTTAATATATTATATAATGAAGTTACTAATTGTGAAAGCAAATTTCTGGGGAAAGTTACTTTTTCTGCCACATAACTATAATACGTAAGTGGAAGAATTTTATATTTTATGCCACTCAAAAATTCAATGTGAAGATTTCACCATAATACACATGCTTTTAGGCCCCCTAAATCCAAACAAGGCAATTTCAGAACAAAAATGTCTTGTGTCTTTGAACGGCATAACTCTAAAAGAAAATTTTCGAAAAGACTAAACTTGGTATTTAAGTTCACTATCGTCCAAGGATGTGACGCAAACATTTTGAGAAAAATTACCCCACCCCTAACTACCCTTTACATAGAAAATTTTATTTTCTCAAAAACGAAAGTGCTGAGTCAATATTTGCTTTTTCTCGTATGCAATTTCAAAGTCATCACATAAGATTCTCTTTTTAAAAATATGACTATCGCTTTAGCTTACTCTATCCTTCTATTTAACAAAAAAATTTGTAAATGTGTAATGAACTTTAACAAGAAGTAGATATAAGGATACCTTTTTTGTAAAAATAGTTTGTAGAATAATGAGTAGAGAAATTCATGTGAATTCCACACATCAAATTGTTTTGGTTAATGCAGAGAAGTATCCTGCAGTCTTGGAAATTTTGGAGTGGAATTTCAGTTGCGTATACGACAAAAATCTGCCTTACAAACTGTGCACATAAATTCAAAATAAAACATGAATTGCTTTAGAAAAGAACTTTAAAGTATGTACATATAGCGTTAACGCTTTTTAGTTTGTAAACATAATTTTTAAAGAAATGTAGCTCTTCATTTTTGCTTTTTTGAAAATTTGGAGCAGTTAATTTACACATTATCCTAGGCAATCCCATTACAGGTTAAGAGTTTTTTTATAGATTTTGCAAGTGGAAAACACGTAATCTCGAATGGGATTTATTAAAGAATAAACTGTAGGAGTATATAAACAATAATTACTTTATTACTTGTGTTACCCTTATCAGTCATGACATACAAAATTAATGTGTTAAACACTAACCAATGCCATCAATATGTTAATATTTAACCTCAAAATAAGCTAAAATCAGAACACTATTTTAAATTGCATTTATTAATAACGTAATTTTCGATAAAGTTGAACGTTGAAGGAATCTGCTGGCTTTTGGTAATGGAAAAAACCATGGGCTTGGTCTGAAGTGCATAATAATGCTAAAATCCTAGTTGTCGGCATCCGAAGCATTGTTGGCAGTATCAAATACGTGAATTATGAACGAAATAGCTGTCTTAAAATTGGCAAAAGTTTACACGATAAGGAGCAGTTAGGGTGATAAGTAGCATATAAGAAACGAAATCACTTAGTGGTAGATGATTTTAGAACTAAAAACTCACTCAAGTGCCGTTATCACTTTAGCGATTTTATTGTTATTACTGCAAAAAATTTTAATTTTCTGAACTCCACGATAGTTTTTATAAATCGCTCCCTTTAAGTCAAAATTACTTTGTCCTATGACGGGTTTCGTGCCATGATATCATCGGTAAAATTTAACAAAAGCCTGCCTAATAAGAGACAACGGTGATATTATGTTGTTCCGCCCCTTGTAATTAGCCTACGCGCGAAGCCTCGTGTAGGAGAAGTTGCCTGAAGCCACAGGAAAGTTTTTAATTCACGCTTCAGTTAACCTTTTGAAACGGAAAAAAAAACTTTGGAACGCCCCGTAAACATAGCTTACCCGCTTGCGTAGATGTCGAAGTAGTTGCCGACAACCATAGGCATCTCAATTTTTTCCAGCGTCCAATTCATAGTAGGAGCATTGCATTGCACCTAAAAATTGGATATAGAAATTTCACCGGAAATACATGCTTTGAAGTTCTATAGATCCAAAGCAAGCATTTTTATAGCAAAGACACGTGTGTGTGAATAGCATTAACTAACAAACGAAAAGTCGTATAAATGCCAAACTTGGTGTTTAAGTTCAGCTTCTTTCAAAAGTGCGATAAGATAAGGTTAAAGTAAATTTCTCCACCCAAACCACCCGTGCCTAGAAAAAGTATCTTATTTTGTATATTCTCAAGAATGGCTTTAAAGACATTTTCTAAAATACCGTATGTTCAAGATACGAGAGTGGATCGAAAAGTAATGCACAATAATTTTTTTCTGCCTTGGTATTGCAGCTGGAATGTTGCAATTTCACGCAGATATAGTTTGAAGTTTTAACTACAGAGGGTATTTTATGTTGCATGTGCTGCTCTAGCGAGAGAAGCATGAACTACGAAACAAACATGGCACGAGTGATATTCACAGGGACATGCGCGGTGTGTATGAGGATGATTATATGGACCGTAGCAATGTCTCCAGTTAGTGTGCATTCTTCGTAGAGGGCCCCGTGAACCTTAGTGATTCGCCACGCTCCGGGAGGCCGGTAACAGCCGCAACCCCGCAGAATGTCAGAGACATTGAGGCGGCAATTTTGAACGACTGGCGTGTGCAACTGCGAACCTATTCGAAACAGTTCAACATTTACTATAGTGCAATGTACGATATTGTTCATGATACGTTGAAATTTTGTAAAGTTAGTGATCGCTGGGTCCCTAAGAATCTGACAGACAGCCACATGGACCAGCGAATAATGACGAGTTTGGATCACTTAACGCAAAGGATCACTTAACCTTCTGAAAGGAATCGTCACTGGTGATGAGTCGTGGGCATGCTACTATACTCCGAGACCAAGTAGGCAAGTATGGAGTGGAAACATGCTGGTTCCCCAGTGTAGAAAAAATTCAAAGTGATTCAATTTTCTAGGAAAGTGCTTGTGACGGTGTTCTGGGATATGCATGGTGTTGTATTGGTGGACTTTGCTGAACACGGGACCACTGTGAATGCTGCAGCCTACATGAAAATTTTGGTGAAGTTACGTCGTGCCCTTCGTGACAAACACCACAACATGAATGCTGACGATGTCAGAATTCTTCATGACAAGCTCGCCCCCATGTTGCTGCTGCTGTTCGTCAGAAACTCGCCAAATTTGGTTGGGAGGTGCTCCAGCGTCCACCATAAAGTCCGGACCTTGCACCGCCGGAACCTTCGTCTGTTTGATCCCATGAATAAATTCCTGGCCAGCCAACACCTTGCGACAGATGTGGAAGTGAAATCAGCACTCCACAGATGGGTATACTCCAAGGAAACGGACTTCTACGAATAGGACATATTGTAACTGGTATCACAATAGGAAGAATGTATTGGGAAACTTGGTGACTATGTCGAAAAGTAGGTAAATGGTACAAGTTGATTTGTGATTTTTGCTGTTGTTTAAACTATGAAACTTTTTTATAAAACAGTTATTGTGTGTTACATTTCGATTCGCCCTCGTATTTACATAGCTGTAGGATGGAATAGGAAAAGTTATCGGATGGGACACAGTACCTCGACCCTTAACGGATCTCTTGTGCGTACACCTCCAGGAGGAACGGATGAGGCGAGGGAAATGTATGGGTTGCAGAGCAAGTTCGGCGTAAGTCCACAGAGTTCCCTAACAGTTCAAGTTTGAACACCCGCGCATGAGAGGGTCCCTCGGAATCGTCGCTCTAGCAAGGCTGAGAAGTTTCAAGTCGCAAGCTTCTGCACTGCAGTAGGTAAACACGTGGTATCAATTAGAGACGGACTTCTGACAGCAGTGGTGGGTTCCTTTGTAATACTTAAATTATTAAGTACGTTGTAGCTTGTCCGAATTGTGTTAAACACCAATTAATTACCAAGATACCGGTTCATATTCGTTGCTATAAATGTGAAAGTTACAAGATAATTCTCATACTGTTAGCGTTACATTGCGATTACAATGGCATTGGTCAAGATAAGGAGCCTGTTATTTTATTATGTTAATACTATAATAACTGTCATGTTTTGCAATTTTTTATGTTATGACTACCAAACCTATGAAAATATATTTGTTCATAACATAAATGTGAACCTACAATAGGCATATTAACCTATAAACGGTGGATTACACATTTCAAACGCAAAATGTTGCATACGCCACTGCACAGAACGAATTATCTGTTCCAGCTTTCCGCGCATTTGAAGGTCACACAGTGCACAGTAGGTGATCAGCGGGGCAGCAAGCAAGGTTAGTCTCTCTGCTTTACTCACTTGGTGACGCCTGATGTAAAGGGTAGTTTGGGGTTGGAGAATTTTGTTGAAAATCCTTGCATGTTTGGAAGATACTGAATTTAAATACCAAGTTTGGTGTTTGTCGTTGTTTTCGTTTTTGAGTTATGCTGTTCTCAGGCACACGCATGGACCTTTTTCTAAAAATGCTGCTTTTGGCTTCACCCAGCCGGTGAAATAAAGGGGTGGTTCGAATACCACCTCTATGACCGAGATTCGATGCGTCTGGTACACAAGGAAAGACTAAACTAATTATACTACATTTCGGTTTTCTAGATGAAAAGTGAAGGCATGTGTGATTAAACTGAACCCCAGCTGCAACATTTACATATATGAGAGCTTTCATCAGGGACATGGTAATGAAGCAATAAAAAAACGGGCATTAAGAAAACGGTAATGTAGTATTAAAATATAAGGTTTCAGCTGTAAGGTTACCCTTCGAAGCTCGACCATACTTATGAAACGTGGTTTTAAAGTGGGTAATGATTTTGTTTTAAACAACAGAACATTATTTTCCAAATAATTTATTATCATTAATTACCTTATACCTTATACTAATTCTCGCTGTTATTCAGGCACTTGGCGTAACGAGAAGCCATTTTTGTATGCCTTCGTCAAAGAATGATGCCGCCTGTGGTGAAAGCCAAGTCTGCACTTACTGTTTCATGGTCGTTGAAATCGTTTTCCACCAAGTGATTTATTCAGATGACAAAATATAAAATCACTTGGTGCCACTTCCGAACTGTAGGGAGGGTGACCAAATTGTACCCAACCAAATGATGCAATCAGATCTAGAGATCTTGGCTGTGTTTGGCCAGGCATTGTCATGAACCAAAAGTATTCTACCCCGAAACATTCTACGCCTTTTCTTCTGTATTGTACGACGGAGCTTTGGTAGTGTCCCACAATAGCCATCTTTGTTGATTGTGGCATTCCTGGGCAAGAATTCAACCAACAAAACACCTTGTCTGTCCCAGAAAACCGTGCACATGATCTTTCAATTACTTCTTCACGAGAGATGTTACGTGCCTCCACTCCATGGATTGTTGCTTTGATTCAGGAGTGATGTGAGACACCCATGTGTGCGTTAGCAAAGCATCGACTTCCTCAGCATATTGCGCGGGAAAAGTCAGTTCAGCTGCAGATCGCTTGTTCTTATGCTCATCAGTAAGATTTTGGACACCCATCTTCAGCACAATTTCCGAAATCGAAGACAACTTCTATATGGTGAAACGTCTATTTTCGCTAATGTTTTCTTCAACAGCTTGTACCAAATCATCCGTGATCACAGACGGTCGCCTCTCCACAGCTCATCATGCACATTTGCACGACCTTCGTTAAACTTTCTAACCCGCTTCTTCACCATTCCATCACTCATTATTTCCCCATAAACCCCACACAGTCGACGATGAATTTTTTCTGGTGTAACATTTCTCGCATTCAAAAAAAATCACTGATCTGACTTCACAGTCGGCGGGGGGGGGGGCGTTTGATTGCTTTGAACCTTTCGAAACGATCTAACAACAGGAAAACACAAAGTGACGATCGCTCATAGCCGCGTCTGGCTGTCTAAAGAATGGAGGAAGCTATTGCGCATGCTCAAAATTGCGATGGCAAAATATTAGAACGATACTTATTTTAAAAACACGCCTCGTACTTTGAGAGAGGTAAAGTACCCTGCCAATCCAGTGACTAGAATTATGCTCAAAAACAGCGTGTTCCTGACATCAAAACAGTAGAAACGTTTATATGAACATGGGTCTGAAAATCATTTATTTCAGAATTGCAACATAAAATCGAAAGTTGCAGAAATTGCTCGAAGTGGCTTCCTCTTGCTTCGATGCATGCAGTAAGCCTCGTTCCATGCTCTAGCGTACTCTGTTGAAAATTCCTGGTATGTTTCGTATTTGGTCAAATCCAGTTTGGATACGTCCTCTCAAAATGTCAACATCAGCTACAGGAGGCGCATAAACCAAGGACTTCAAATGTCCCCAGACGAAGAAATCCATTGGATTCAAATCAGGCGATCGAGCAGGCCATGCAATGGGTCCCCCTCGACCAATCGATTATTCAAAAACTTACGAACTATCATACTGAAATGAGCTGGAGCACCATTGTGCTAAAACCACAATCGTTGGATGATGTCCAGAGGCACATTATCAGCTAAATGATGCAACTCATTTCTAAGAAACTGGAGGTAGGTTTGTCCATTCAGGTGCGGAGAGAAGAAGTAGGGACCAACAAGGTGATCATGAATGATTCCACCCCAAACATTGAGAGAGAACCTCTGTTGATGGTTGTCCTGTCGCACTTCATTAGCATTTTCAAATGCCCACTTATGAGTGTTATGAAAATTGAAGATACCGTCGCGAGTAAAACCAGCCGTGAATAAGATACAGGCTAGGAAATTGATGAACACAGCGCACTGCTGTAACATGCGTTGACAGAAACGTCTTCTTGGCTCAAAGTCCACCTTGTTTAATCCTTACACACGTTGAAGGTGATACGGGTACAGAAGATTTTCATGCAGAATTCTGCAGATAATCATATGACCAACTCTTTCTCTTACAGCCATACATCTTGTGCTTTGTGATGGGTCTGCATTCACAGCACGAAGAACTCGTTCTTCAAGCTCAATGCCTCGTACCGTTCTTCGTCTCCCGACATCCCTAGTACTCCTCTCAAATCGCCATTCTCTCTCAAGGGTTGGTGAATTCGTGCGAATGTGCTTGCACACGGTAACGGCCTGTCAAAGTACCTTTCATGTGCTCGTGCTGCGTTGCCGTCTGCACGGCTATACGTGTAGTGCATATCCGTCTGTTCACTTATGGAATACATCTTATTTGACCTATAACAACGAAACGGTTGAGTTTCAGGCCTATGCACATATGAACTTGTTTTACTGTTTTGATGTCAGGAACACGTCCCCCAATAAAGATACATCCTGTATAAACAGCTCAGTTCATTATGGACATTATATGCACAGAACTATACGTAGCTTCTGTAAGAACGTTAGGTAGAGACTCCGTACAAACCTAGGCCAAGCGGCGACTCTTCAGTAGCGAACGCTTCTAACAGCACAGAACTTTGAGATAAGGTTGATGTTGGCACATTTTGATGAAGTTATTGGCATTATATACAGAAATGTCGCGTTGTTTCCAAGTTTGAAACCAGCAGGGCGCACTTTAAATCTTGTTGAATACGGCTCAAATTAATATTGGGGCTTGGAAAGCGATACTGCTCATTTGCGACGCGAAGCAATTTGTGCTGAAACTTGAATCACATCTGTCGGCTCGTTATGGAGTGTATCCATCCTCAACAACTTAGGGATCTGCAAGTTGCTGCGCTGGGGGCATTGTTTAACAACAATAACTCACTCTACATTAACTCTTAGCACAATAATGTGGTTTGCAAATTTACTGTGCGCGGCCAAGACCGCAACAAGATTTGTGTAAGGAAAACAGTGCTGCAGGTGAAACAGTTGCTAGGGTTCCCTTGCGGATGTGGCAATGGCGTTGTTAACGTGAGAAGCTTTTGGCTTGAGTGTTTATGTTTTAGCTTATAACACAAGAGAAACTCCACCGATTGTCGTGAAGTTTCAAAAATCCTTAATTTATAGTAGATACATTTGCAATACGTAGACCAAATTTCATGCCTATTTTTACTTTCTCTACTACGTATAGTAAGTAGGGGAAGTATTGTATTCCACCCAAAAATTCCATACCGAGATTTCACTGGAAATATATGTTTTGAGACCCCCTGAATCCAAAAAAGCATTTTTGGAAACATCCGTGTGTATGTGTGTGTCTGTCTGTGAACAGCATTACTCAGAAACGAACAGTCGTTTAAACACCAAACTTGGTATTTACGTACAGTATCTTCCAGAAATGCGACACGAAGGTTTTTAAGAAAATCCCTCCACTCCAGATTACCCTTTACATGGAACATTTTTCGAAAATTTTAATTTTCTCAAAAATGGCTGTAACGATTTTGATTAAAATATCATATTTTTAAGATACTTTCATGAAAAATGAAATATATATTTCGAATTTTCTGGGAATGTCTCCAAAAGTATTCATTGTGAACGACTTTTGCATAACTGGTAAACCATAAGAGATAGACAAAATTTTACTACACCAAAAATGTAGATCACGTTAAAATACACAATTTATTTCATACATTTTTTGTTTAGTGAACCATTTTGGAGATATTGCTTGTTATTCCCTTAAATTTTCCAATACTTTTTCTCAAATAGGAATTCGTTATTCGTTTTTTTTTTGTCCTGGACATACGAAGAGAATGGAAAGCGCCGCATAGCAACCAACGCTTAAAATATTTGTCTATCGCTTAAAACCTACCATATTCCCCTTGCATCTACAAGAAAATTAACAATAAGATTAACATCTCGATTAACATGAAGCATATGGAGAATAAGCGTTTGTAAAAATAGTTTGTACATGAGTAGAGAAAGTCAGGTGAGTGTAACACATCAGGTTTTTTTAAATTACCACCAGAGATATTAATTATTTTGTTACTTCTTTACTGTTTTGAAAAATTGCTCCGCTGTATACAATTATTCTTTGAAAAAGTTAACATATTGTAATTTAATTCTGTAATATTATATTAATATGTCCAGATGAATTTTTAATTCTTTTACCGGTGTGGAAGGAAATAAATGTTAGATAAGAAACTTAATTTTTTCACTGAAAAATTTACAAAATATTAGAACTGACACAACCAAGTATGTTAAACATTGATTTCATCATTTTTATCGTGTTAATAACAAGGGGGGTACAATATTTTATTCACTTACCTAAATCGAAAACTACATTGTGCAGATCAATTTCAAAACGAGAATATGCTGCTAAATGAAAACCCGAAAAAGGCATAGACATATTAACAACATTTTAATGACAAATAAAATGTGTATTTTGAATTTGCTTGGAATAGTCTGTGAAGTCTTCTTGGTTCTAAAGGAATTTTGTATAATCCTGTATAACTAGTAAGCGTTAGGGGATAGACAAAAACGTACTATACAAAAAAATGTAGATCTCTTTAAAACAACTTCAAATACGTTTTTATGGCATAAGTCATTTCCGAGATATTCGCTATTAATCGTTCAAATTTTTCAATACTTAGCCATTGTTTCTCTCAATGTTTTGTTACGTTTATTTGGTTTAATTTACTAATTATTTTCTATAAATTAGGAATAGTTGGATATCAGTTATTTAATGTTGCTGGTTTCCAGTGATAGTAGTTAAATATAAAGGGTTATTCAAAAAGAAGGAACAGATTTTAAATATTCATTTTAATGAACGACAATAGGTAGCGACACATACAACACATCATTGAATACAGGAAAGTTCAAAGTTTTAAGCCCCACCTTTTAGTTTCATTCAGTGTTTATAGCGCCGTTGGGTTTGTTTACAAGAAAATGGCGACGCCACAGAAAAAGTCGATTTGCGTGCTGCATTATGCAAAGAATGAATCCACTGTTTTACTGCAGCGTGCATTTCGTTGTAAGTTCAACAACGAGCCGCCTCGTCATAAAATATTTACAATTGATACAATAAATTCGTAGAAGATGGTTGCGTATACAAGCGGAAAGGTACTGGTCGTCCTCTCATAACAAATGGTGCTCTTTTTGAACACATAAAATAGAATTTTGAACTTTTCTGTATTCAGTGATATATCGCATGTGTCCCCCATCTATTTTCGTTCATTATAAATGGATGTTCCATCTTTTGAATAAACTGTACTTTTTTATTTAAATTATAATTATTGTATTTTGGATTTATACTTTATTTTCTTAATTTTTTTGTTTAATCAAATTGTTTAATGTGGCTATTTCTGCAAAGGTTTATCTCGATTAAAATGAAGTAGATAGGTAAACAAACTCTAGTAAGAATAATTTGTATACCCACTTATAAAGGTATAGAGGGTAGATAAAGTTTGTGAACGTAACATATTAGATTTTTCTATGTAGTAAGGTTTTGTGTATATCTTAAGGTTTAGTAGTTATACAAAAGTCATTATATTAATAACTCACAGGCTGTTCCAAGAAAATTCAATATTTCTAATGAGAATAGCTTGAACTATGTGTTTTAATAAAACTCGATAGATATATTCATTGAAAAAATAAAAAATAACAAACTTTTGCTGAAAATGGTATATTGCGTCGCATCTTTCAAAGATGTGCGTGTTACGCTGTACAGACACGCATACATACACTTGGAACCTTTTTCTAAATTTTTTTTGTTTCAGGGGACCTCAAAACATGTATTTCGGGTTAAATATCGGTATAGAATTTTTGAGTCAAATACAATACTTTTTCTACTTACTATAGGTAAGCACTAGAGAAAGTATAAGTGAAAAACATTGGTTAGCTTCTACGTTGTTGTGTGAAAGTCAATATTACACCACTAGGAGATTCTCGGTCCTGAGCCAGTCCGCCACTGACGCGCCGCAGCAGATGGTGCCCGTGTTTAATCAATCTTCACCAGCCTGTGTAATCTTTAGTTAATATTACACGGAATTAGCTGGTACTTGTAGATGTTAGGTCCTTCTGTGTCTGCTCCTGTAATGGTGTTATTAAGGAGATAGGTCCTCACGTTTCTGCATTATAGCAATAGAAGGCTATTACGTATATTGCTTGTCATCCCAGGCTGTGCATGCAAATTTAAAAACACTGCCTTCTGTATCTATGCCTCAGGAACTCGGGAGTTTAGTGGAACAAGGAACTACGTGCAGAGTCTTGAAACCATCTAATACTCGACTTTCTCTTTCTATAGTCTTAGAGATACGTTTTACGGTCTTTACCACATATCTATGGTAGGTAGAGGAAATATGGTATTATATTCAAAGTTTTGATACCGATATTTCATTAGAAATATATGTTTCGGAATCCATGTATGTATCTGTGACCAGCATAACTAAAAGAATCTTTCTCCGCACTGTCGTTTACGTTTATACAGCCTTTACAAACTGTTCTTATTTTTCTGCCTACTCAAGCTGATTGTGATAAACTAGTGCACAAATAGTTGATTGAAGGTGCAGGGAAGAAATCAAATCATAGTCAAATGTTTAAAAGATGGACACCATATGCTGGCCTTAAATGAAATATTCTTTCTATGGTATCGCGAGAAACTACTCAATAGCAACAGTAGTTTAAAATATGATGTGTTACACTCACATGAATTTCTCTACTCTTGTACAAACTATTTTTACAAACGCTTATTCTCCATCTACTTCATGTTAATCTTATTGCTAATTTTCTTGTAGGTACAAGGGGAATATGGTAGGCTTTAAGCGATAGTCAAATATTTTAAGAGCTGGTTGCTATGTGGCGCATTCCATTCTCTTTGCATGTCCAGGACATAAAAATGAATAACTAATTTCCATTTGAGAAAAAGTACAAGTATTGGAAAATTCAATCAAATATCAAGGAATATCTCAAAAATGGTTCACTCAACAAAAAAAATGTATATAACATAAATTGTAGATTTTAACGCGATCTACATTTTTGTAGTAAACGTTTGTCTATCTCTTATGGTTTACCAGCTATGCAAAAGTCGTTCACAAGGAAGAATACTTTTAAAGACATTCCCAGATAATTCAAGATAAACATTTCATTTGTCATGAAAATACCTTAAAGATATGATATTTTAATCAACATCGTTACAGCCATAATTGAGAAAATTAAAATTTTAGAAAAATGTTTCATGTAAAGGGTAATCTGGAGTGGGAATTTTCTTGAAAACCTTCGTGTCGCAACACTGGAAGATACTGAACCTAAATACCAAGTTTGGTGTTCATCCAACTGTTCGTTTCTGAGTTATGCTGTTCACAGACAGACACACACATGCTGTTCACTGGATTCAGGGGGTCTCAAAACATGTATTTCCGGTGAAATCTTGTTGACAATGAAGAATACTTTTGGAGACATTCCGAGAAAATTCAAGATATACATTTCATTTGTCATGAAAATATCTTAAACATATGATATTTTAATCAAAATCGTTACAGCCATTTTTGAGAAAATTAAAATTTTCGAAAAATGTTCCATGTAAAGGGTAATCTGGTTTGGGGGATTTTCTTGAAAACCTTTTTGTCGCAACTCTGGAAGATACTGAACCTAAATACCAAGTTTGGTATTTATCCAGCTGTTCGTTTCTGAGTTATACTGTTCACAGACAGACACACACATGCTTTTCACTGGATTCAGGGGGTCTCAAAACATGTATGTCCGTTGAAATCTCGGTATTGAATTTTTTGTTTGAACACAGTACTTCCCCTACTTACTATACGTAGTAGAGAAAGTACAAAATCTGATGTGTTACACTCACATGACTTTCTCTACTCTTGTACAAACTATTTTTACAAATGCTTATTCTCCATATGCTTCATGTTAATCGAGATGTTAATCTTATTGCTAATTTTCTTGTAGGTGCAAGGGGAATATGCTAGGTTTTAAGCGATAGTCAAATATTTTAACGCTGGTTGCTATGTGGAGCATTTCATTCTCTTTGTAAGTCCAGGAAATAAAAAAACAACGAATTTCACCGTTTAGAAAAGTATAAGTATTGGAATATTAAAAATAAATAACAAGAAATATGTCGGAAATGGTTCACTAGACAAAAAAGTTTATATAACATAAATTATGTGTTTTAACGAGATCTACATTTGGTGTGTACGATAATTTTATTTATCTCTTACGGTTTACCAATTGTGCAAAAGCTGTTCAGAAAAAAGAGGACTTTTGGAGACATTCCCAAACAATTCAAGATACAAGTTTTATCTGTCATGAAAATATCTTAAACATATGATATTTTAATCAAAATCGATAGAGCCACTTATGAGAAAATCAATGTTCGAACAACGTCCCATGTAAAGGATTGGATGGATTTTCTTGAAGATGTTCTTGTTGCATCTTTGAAGGATACTGCATCTAAATACCAAGTTTGGTATACATCCAACTTTTCGTTTTTGAGTTATGCTGCTCAGGCTTACAGATGGACCTTTTTCTAATTTATTTTTATTCAGAGAGCCTGAAAGTAGGTATTTCCGGTGAAATATCGGTATCGAATTTTTGGGTGAAATGCAATGCTTTCTCTACTTATTATACGTAGTATAGAAAGTAATAAGCTTAAGTAAGAATAGCTTGTATACCCACTAATGAAGTTAGTGGGTAGAGAAAATCACGTGAATGTATTATATCAGAAAATTGTCGACAGCTAATATAGTAAATATTTGCTCCAGCTTAGATGACAAGTGGGTAAAACAGAAGGAAATGCTGATATGAAACTTTACATTAGGAAAATGGAGTTGTACGGGTTTCGCACCAACAGACTTCAAATTCTCAGCAGAGGAATACTTTGGTGATCTTTTACCGTTGCGGTTAGACATTAACATAACATTTGTAGAGAAAGTATCTCTACTGTGTACCTTGCCGCAGGGATTAAGAAGTCCACCCTTGGATGTAAAGCCATTCAGGTCAATAACGCTGAAAAGAACGTTAGAGGTTGCGACAGGGTAGGGTGGATTTTGGAGTGTATCCGCAGGGCAGCGATTTGAGTTCAGTAGTTTCGTAGCTGATGTATGTAACACGGTAAATTCAACTTCCAAGGCACAAGTATTCTCTGTAGGAAGATTAAACAAATCTGATGTGCTGAATTTACATGAATTTCTCTAGCCACCGTCGTTTACTCTTATCTCATACACCACTCTTCTATCTATTTCATCTTAATCGACATAAAGCTCTACAGAAATGGTATCATTTAACATTCAATTTAAGGTTGAAGCGATAGAAAATACTTAACAAATCTAATGTGTTACATTCACATGGATTTCTTCACCCACTATCGTTTATTTTTGTGTAGCTTCCACAAACTTGTCTATTTTTCTATCGAATTCATTCTTAATCGACAGATTTTTCATATATAGTTCCATTACACATTTTGCTGTCTAAAAGTGAACAGAGGAAATCGAATGGATAGAAAATTAAAAACCGTGTCGCTGTATGCTAGCTTTGAAATTCCATGCTGTTTCCATGACATTGCGAGAAACAGTTGAATAGTGACAGCACTTTAAAGAATCTTGTGTGTTACATTTACATGACTTTCTCCACCCTCTATCATTTATTAGTGGGTATACGAAAGCTTATATAATCCAAATAAACTTTTGCAGAAACAGCTACATTACACATTTCGTTATAGATACAAGGAAAACAACGATAGTCAAATGTTTAACAACTGGACGCTATATGCTGGCCTTAAAATTCCATACTGTTTCCATGACATCGCGAGAAACATCACCAGGGGAACAGTGCCCCATGCGATCCTGGGTGGAGGGGTCATCCGAGTGACTGTCCCTCCCCGAGAGCTTTTCCAGTAGGCCGGCATCGGAAAATTAAATTCGGTCCCCCCCCCATTACAGTTGGAAGTGGATACGCCACTTACGCGCGTCAATCCCAAAAGAGGGAAGACTCCCAAGACCTCGGAGGGGACGACAGTAACCTAGTAGACTGTCTACCGGCTCTCCAGAGCGGACCTGAAGACCTTGAAGTGTCTCACTACTCCACCACAGACGTACCCAATCTTCCATGGGTATCGGAAACCACTGCCCGCCGAGTCCAACCCAATCGAAACAATACCCTCACGGGTGTAGCTTGGAGTTTGGTCCAGCGTACTTCTAGCAACGTTAGAAGTACCACGAGTACTCAGGGTTCATGGCAGCTGAATCCCGAGAAACAGCTGAAAATCGACAGGACTTAAAAAGAATGAGAAGATATTGAACTATTCTAAGCATTAAAACGGGACATCTTAAAAGTGGCTTGTGCTACAAAATAGTTATTGAAAATAAGTTGTGATTTTTAAAGAGATTTAAATATTTTTCTGTAACGTTTTCGTCTATCGCTCAACTTTTACCAGTTATATAAGATTATATGAAATTTTTTGCGACTGAAGAGGACTCCACAGACTGTTCCTCGAAAACTGAATATATAAATTTTATCATGTAACCATCTTTAATATTTGGCCTTTTAATCAAAATCGTTAGCTTTTTTCAAAAGTTCAAAAATTTCGAAAATTGTTCCATGTAAAGAATAGTGTGGGTGGGTGATTTTCTTGAATCTTCGTGCCGCATCTTTGGAAGGTATGGAACTTAACTACCGAGTTTGGTATTTATTCAACATTTCTTTTTGTTGTTGTGCTATTTAGTCACACACGAAATGTTTTCTACAAATGTTTTGTTTTATTCCGGTGACTCAAATATGCATTTCCGGTGAAATTTGGTATCAATTGTTTCTTTGGAATGCAATATAGCCTCTACGTACTATAGGTAACTAGTAGAGAAAATAATTATACCAAACTTTCTTCCGAATGAAGTGTACTTCACAGCTATTCCCAGACTACTATGTCTGTCATTTAAGTATATTAGGTACACAATTGCTATAGCCATTTTTGAGAAAATAAAAAATAATTTTTTTCTGTATGGATATGGTGTTTGTAATTGGATTTTCTTGAAAATTTTCGTATCGCAGCTTTGTAAGATACTGAACTAATTTATCATTTCGTTTTACTAATTAATAATTACATATTATATGGGCCCTTTAAAATATTTTAATCTATATCTAAATAAAATTCTATCTAATCACAAGCCTAATAATATGGCCAGAATTGATATAAACTTCATAATAAATGGCAAACAAATAAAATAGTAACAGATATTTCTGGTGAAATCCCAACATAGAATTTTAAGTTGGAATACAATATTTCCTATTACCTACATAATAAAGGTAGCTGGCAGACTAATTCCAAACCCTTTACACATTCCAGCAACCAAAGAAAGGGGCCTTAGCACTTTAGAAATATTAAAAGTATTGCAAAATGAGAACTAATAACTAAGGGCGGGTCAGCTGATCACTTTTATGAGGTTAACTTACCTTGTAGTGTAGTCTGTTTATGCTGAAGGAGAGAAGGTAAGTCCAGATGTAAACAACAGGCGCATGCCTGCAGTGCACGTACAAGTTTTATCAAAAGAACACTCTCACTTAAAAGCTATGTCATGAGAAACTCCTTTGGCATCGCGAGTGGTGCATACGAATAATACACTTACACTACTGTCTGATATATTTCTTACTCTGTTTGCGAAGCGCAACTTCATGCCTAGTGCGGTTTATTTCTTTACACACACGTGCCAAGACATTGTGCTCTCTGCATCAGTAACTTGAAATCACGGACCATGTCACTCTAATCCGCCCTCTAACAACAACAAATATCTCGGAAAGGTAAGTGCCACAAAAATTGTTTAACATAAATTGTATTTTTAACGTGTTCTACATTGTTATTTAATAGGTTTTTATCTACCTTTATGTTTTTACCAAATTTTACAAAATTCGTTCAGAATAAAGGGGACGTCAGGAGTAAGTCACAGGAAAAATTAAAGATATACATTTTGACAAGATTGTACGTTAAACACGGGGCGTTTTAATAAAATTTGTTACAGCCTTTTTAGATAAAATAATAAATAATTAAATCTTTTCCATTTAAGACGACTAACCTATAAAAATGATTGTCATGTTTTCAACATATCGATTTTACGATTTTTGCTTATTAATATAACTTGATTCTTAATTAATATGCCGAAGTTATTTTTGGTTACTTACGCCTCACATGTTCTACACATGACCATTTAAATATTAGTCTTAGAGGCAAAAAACCATACATCAACCATTAAATATAGCTTTTTTATAATGCATTTTTCCAACGTATGTCTATATTCAAAATGTTCTTTGCGGTGCAAATTTTAACCAATGAGTTGTTTTTTATAACTAGAGGTCTTTAAAATCATAATAAATAAAATTTAATGGTTGGAATATTAATCAAGTAAAATTTGTTAGGTATATGCATTAACAAAATTATTTTCCTGTACAGTAATACATATTCCATTTAAAAAATCATTGTTACTTTTTTAAAGTTATATTCTTGTTATGTAAATATTAATTTTTGTTACAACAAAAGTTTGAAAAAAGCAGAAATGTTTTCTTGTCTTTCTTTTTTAGTAAAGACAACCAAATAATATTTTTCTCAAAAACTCTTTAATGAATTATCTAAAAAAAAATGGGCGTTTTCTTAGGTTGTAGTGGGAAGAGTACCTTGACATTTTTTTGCGTCGCATCTTGAAAGATACAACAATTGTATTCATCTCCTGGCGGAAACCTTACTACATGACACTACAATAAAACAAATTCCTGATGTGAAAGCCTTTCTCAGAGTTGTATGGTTAATTGGTTTAACTACACGAAGAAAGTTCTTCGTCTTCAGTGCCATTCTGTATTCCTGTAAAGGCAATTCGCCAATTGCGACTTTCTCCTTCATTAAATTACACGTTTCACATAAAATTATATAATGCTGCCGGGCCTGTTTCGGCTGTAACAATTAAAATTTCCATTAGCCGACGTTTTCTTGCTCTTCAGTTCGTTGTAGATAGAAATCAATCAATGGCAACCCCTCCTCCCCCGCGCCCTAGTCGTGCCGGGTGGCTGCCTTCTACAGTTCTGGAAGTGCCCCATTCAAACACAGGCCTCACAAAAACCCTAGTGCTTTCTGTAGATGGCAGCGCACGTCCTCAAGAATACAAACATGGTTCTGATTCATTTTCACTGCGAGCCTACTTTACTGTCGACTTTATTACTTTCTCTACTACATATAGTAAGTAGGGGAAGTATTGCATTCAACCCAAAAATTCGATACCGAGATTTTACCGGAAATATATGTTTTGAGACCCCCTGAATCCAAAAAGAACATTTTTGGAAACATGTCCGTGCGTGTGTCTGTGAACCACATAACTCAGAAACGAACAGTCGGATAAACACCAAACTTGGCATTTAGGTTCAGTATCTTCCAGAGATGCGACACGAAGGTTTTCAAGAAAATCCCCCACCCCAGATTACCCTTTACATGGAACATTTTTCGAAAATGGTTATCGGGAGTTCGGCGCCGAGCGGTTCGAGTAAACAATAATAATGCGGCTTGCCAACGTAAACACCGGGTGTGTTATCAGAAGATACTAGAACTTTCTGGAAGCTTATCTCTCCCATCCTTCAGAAACTGTGTCGAAATAGATCTACAACGTTTGAGAACCTTCTGTAGAAGATTTCACGCCTACATAGGCGAGCGCTCTCGCGGGCAGTTAGTGCGTTTCGAGTGTTACAGGAGCTGAGTCAGTCAGTCTGTGCGACTGCGTTTCTGGTGCAACATCAAGAACAATTCTCCAGTGAGTTGGTGATGGCTTCTGTGACGTGCAGCGAATGCTACCGACGATTGTGGAGGTCATGTGTTCGACTCCCGAGTGAAGTGAAGCGTCCTGCATAAAGAGGCTAACGTGACGGAGAATTGAACTAGTTCACTGGGAGTTCATTTCACCAAGTGAAGATGAACTACATAAAAACGAAGCAGTGACATTAATAACAGTGGCGGTTGAAAAACTGGACAAAGTCATAATATGTTATAACTTCAAAGGGAATATCCCTGCTTGGTTTTAAGATAGAGCTACAAAATTTTACAAGACCACCTGCCTGTCTCACGTTCAACAGGTCTGGAGATCAAATATCGCTTAGGGTGAGTTACCTGCATAAGGTTTTTTCGAGTAATTCTAAGGTTTAGGAACCCAGGCCCATTTGAGTTTAATTTCAACCATTTCGTTCATTCACTCCAATATGACCTAATCCGATTAAATGAACGTTAAACTACAAATAAGTGTGATTGCTACGTTCACATTACATATTCTTCAACAAAGTATTATTTCAAAAGACATTTCTTCTATCTAATAATGATAATCCCGCAGCGCTACAACCCATGAACGGACTAGACTTGCCAACCCGACTGCCGGCACGCTCACGTACGCACGGCTGAGATGGACGATCATCCAACCTATATAGGGAGGTGATTTGGGCAGCATCACGCATTCCCCAACCAGAATTTTGGCCTCCGTGGCCGGGATCGCTGCCTACCGCAGCTCCTTACTTTCCTCACGATGCTGAGTGGACGGTGATTCTATCCCCGGGACTTAAAACCAACACCCCTGTGGTGGAACGAAACCCGGACGCATTCCATGGCCGGGGACTATAGGCCCACGCTCTAGCCCACAGCGCCAAGGCGCAGAACTTATTCTTCTTTCCCTTCATGTTAATCGAGATAACAATTTGTAGAAATTATTTTATTTCATAATTCCTTGTGTGTACAAGGAAAATAAAGGAATACAGTGCGCTTAAGCGATAGTAAAATATTTTAAAAGCTGGTCGCTTTCAATTTCAGTTCCCTTTGCATGACCAGCAAAAATTCTGATATGATGCATTCGCATGACATTTACTACCCTCTATCGTTTATTAGTGGGTACAAAAAAATGTTCTTACTATGTTTATGTTTTATTTAATTCATTTTAATCCAAATAAACCTTTGCAGAAATACCTACATTACACATTTCGCTGTAGATGCAAAGAGAACAGCGCTAGTCAAATGTTTAAGAACTGTACGCTATATGCTCGCCTTAGAATTCCATACTGTTTCCATGACATCGCGAGAAACAACTGAATGTTGAAAGAGAATGACCAAGAAATGAACCTTTATTAACGGATATCTCGTAAATGGCTTATGCCACAAAAACTTATTTGAAATAAATTGTATGTTAGAGATCTAGATTTTTTGTGTAGTACGTTTTCGTTTATCGCTTAACGTTTGCTACTTATACAAGATTATACAAAATTCCCTTCGAATGAAGAGGACTTCACAGGCTGTTCCCAGAAAATTCAAGATATACATTTTGTTTGTCGTATAAATATCTTTAATATGTTGTACTTTAATCAAAATCGTTAAGAGCCATTTTTTAGGTAATCAAACTTTTCGAACAATGTTGCATGTAAAGTGTAATTTGAGTTAGGGGATTCTGTTGAAAATCCTCTTATCGTATCTTTGAAACACATCAAACCTAAATAGCACGTTTGGTATTTATTAGACTTTTCGTTTTTGAGTTATGCTGTTCTCAACAGACACACGGACACGTTTCATAAATACCTTATTCTGATTCAGGGCGCCTCATAACGTGTATTTCAGTTGAAATCTCGGTATGGAATTTTTGAGTGGCTTTCTATACGTACTAGAGAAAGTAAAACAAAAACGAATAGCGACATCCCATTTGGAAAATAAAAATCCATAAAAATTTAAACAAATAACAAATATCTCTGAAATTGTTAACTGTAGAAAAGTGTGCTTTAACGGGATCTATATTTTTTTTGTATAGTATGCTTTTTATCTCTGTCTTACGCCTTACTAGTTATGGAAAATAATCAACAGGACTTTAAACGCTATTTTCAGAAAATTCAAGATATAAACTTCATATCTCATCAAAGTATGTTGCACATACTGTAATTTAATCAAAATTCGTTACTGCCGGTCTTTAGAAAATCAAAACTTCTCAAAAAGTTTTCTATGTGAAGAGGCGCTTACAGAACTACACCTTCATTTCACATCGATTATAACTTAGCTCATTGGTTCAGTTTTTGTATCTCTGGATTGTTTTACTGTGTTGTAATATTTCGTCATAATTGTTGTTAATTCAAATTTTAAATTTGTTAATTGTATTGGTATACTTTGTCTATATCGCAGTCCCCAATTGAGGGAAGTGTTAATAAACAATTATTATTATTATTATTATTATTATTATTATTATTATGGGATACTAACTGGGTGGAGTCTGAGGTTGGTGCAAACCTTACGGATGGAAACGCTATTACGTTCTAGAGAAATGGGCCTCTTTATTGTGCATGTTAATCTTAACATGTACTTTGAAGCAGGAACACGCCATTCCGTCGGCAGGAAAAATCATGGCAGCTGTCTTTTGGGATTCACAAGGGGTTACAGACATCCACTACCTGGAAAAGCATAAAACGATCATAAGTTCATATTATGCCGCAACGCTGGGCTGGTTTCACAAGGAATTGTTAAAGATACGACCCCTTTTGGTGAAGAAAAAGTTTCTTTCACCCGGATAATACACCCGCACACAAGTCGCCCATTGCCATCGCAAAATTTGTGGAACTGGACTACGAACTGCTACCTCACCCACCATATTCTCCAGATTTGGCTTCGAGCAACTTCTTCCTCTTCGCAAACATGAAAAATAGGCTCGCTGGGAAGAAATTCACGTCTAGTGAACACATCATGGCAGAAATACCTCATATTTTGCAGACTTCGAAAAATAATATTTTTGAAAGGATTAAAAATATTAGAGAAACGTTGTACAACCAGCATTGAATTGAAAGGAAACTATGTTGAGGAATAAAATTTATTTTTATATAAAAATTCTTTAAAAATTCACTGACATCTATCCGCCCTCGTGTATGTATGTGTTGTACGAGATATGATCAAAAAGTTTCCAGAATGACGTCATTAATACTACAAAACAATTTGTTTTGTCTAATCTGCACTATCACCCTCGAGGTAGTCTCCTTGGGAGTTGATACACTTGTCCCAGCGCTTCTGCCACTGCTAGAATCACCTCTGGAAGTCCTCTTCTTTCAACATGTTCAGAGCCTTCTGCGATTCGCGATGGATGACATCAACGCCCTCAAAACGGTGTCCTCGGAGCAGCAGGAAAGAAAAAAGTCCGCTGGTGCCAAATCTGGAGAATAGGTGGGATGATGAACAGTATTACTCCTATTTTTATCCAAAAATTGGCGAACAGAACGGGCTTTGTGCGCGGGCGCATTGTCATGATGCAGGAACATGTCCAAATTGTCTTTCAAAATGCTTTGAACACTTCCAAAGGAGATTCCTAATGAGTCAGAAAGTTCTCTTATTGTAATGCGCCTATCATTTAAGACAATTTCCCTCACCTGGTTGATATTTCCATCAGTTTTGCTGGAACAGGGTCGCCCCGAACGATCTGCATCTTTAACTGATGTCACACCACTTTCAAATTTCGAAAACCACTCAAATTCTTGAGTTTTGCCCATAACCTCCTCCCCTGTTCTTGACATTTCATAGGCTTTTGTTGCAGTTTTACAGAGTTTAAAGCAAAATTTGATGTTCGATCTTTGTTCTTCGTAATCTGACATTTTTGCTATGCGGAAAATCGCAGCGCGTGCGAAACACGTGTTCACTTCAGAGCGTCTACCTCGTCACTGCATGGTCACAGGAAATCACGTGACCTCATTTTTATCGAGAAGGAACGCTGCATGTACAGTCTGGGTAAGAATTAAAGAAATCTCAACTCCAGCATTGTTGAGAAACCATTCCGGAAACTTTTTGATCACACCTCATGTGTGTGTATTTATGTGTATATATATATACTAAATACACATATAAAATATGTATTCACGCAGTATAAGGAAATCATTTCACAAAGACTAAAGCCTGCAGAAGGGTGGAATTCTGAAAACAAGTGCCTTCCAAATGAAAGCAAGCCGGAGGCGGTAACGGGACCGACCGAAAAGGTCTTCTGCCTTTAGAATTCTGGTAAACACATGTGTCTTGCAAACAAAGATAGCATTTCACAGCGACAAGCGGGCGCCAGTACGTACGTGCCTAATCGGTCTCCAAAATACTGGAGCGTAAAACCCAACGCTGGAAATGAATGACAGGGCATACAAATTTCCAAACGTGAAATAGTGGTTAGTGTCCCAAGCCATTGAAAAATGAGTGTGAAATAGGAAAAAGTCCCAGACAAAACGAGGAAGGTGCGGTAAATTTGTGACACTCTTTCTCTGGTCATCACCGTCAAGTTACTGCATCTCCGACGTTGCGGTCGGAAAATCATCAACTCCGTGATATTGAGCTATGTACAACGGAATACACGAATTCTGCGAAGAATGGGGAATTAAAGTAATTATAAATGAATATAAAGTTATGATATTTAAAAGAGGAAATAAATTTTAAAAAATTTGTTACACTCGCATGACTTTCTCTACTCTTGTGCAAACTATTTTTACAAACACTTATTCTCCATATGCTTCTCCGTATGTTAATCGAAATGTTAATCTTATTGCTAATTTTCTTGTAGGCGCAAGGGGAATTGGTAGCCTTTAAGCGATAGTTAAATATTGTAAGAGCTGGTTGCTATGTGGAGCATTCCATTCTCTTTGCATTACCAAGACAAAAATGAAAGGAATAACGAATTCCCATTTGAGAAAAAGTATGTATCGGAAACTTTAAGCGAAGAACAAGCAATATGTTGAAAATAGTCCACTCAACAATAAAGATGTATGACATAAATTGTGTATTTTAACGCGATCTACATTGTTTGTGTAGTAAAATTTTGTCTATCTCTTTTGGTTTACGAATTATGCAAAAGTCGTTCACAATGAAGAATACTTTTGGGGACATTCCCAGAAAATTCGAGATATACATTTCATTTGTCATGAAAATATCTTGAATATATGTTATTTTAATCAAAATCGTTAGTCATTTTTGAGAAAATTAAAATTTTCGACAAATGTTCCATGTAAACGGTAATCTGGGGTGGGGGGATTATCTTGAAAACCTTCGTGTCTCATCTTTGGAAGATACTGAACCTAAATACCAAGTTTGGTGTTTATCCGACTGTTCGTTATGCTGTTCACACACACACAGAGAGAGAGAGAGAGAGAGACTCACACACACACACGAGCATGTTTCCAAAAATGCTTTTTTTGGATTCAGGGGGTCTCAAAACATGTATTTCGGGTGAAATATCGGTATAGAATTTTTGAGTGGAATACAATACTTCCCCTACTTACTATACGTAGTCGGGTGAGCCTCCGGGAAATACTGATGGGAGTGTGGGTGGCAACAAATCCTTGGACTGACCGCCGAAGTATGGTGGGTTCGTCAGACATGTGCGTGTTGAAATGGGAGATTTTCCGGAAAAAGTTTCTGAACTGGGCGGAATTTAATAACCCAGTGTTTTCACTCATTATCTGCTGGTTCTGAATTTTCTTAACTATTTTGCTACAACTGTGTACTGAGTTAGAACGTATAATTTTTTATGTTTCATTTTTGTTCCTTCAATGAATCTAGTATTCAAAGTTTTTATTGTTTCTGTACCAGGATGTAAATAAATATGTAGCCAGTTTAGCGCCACCCAAAAACTACTACTGCTACTGCTACTACTACAACTACTACAACTACTACTACTGTTCATAAGTTCCCTAAAATGATTTATAGTCAGGTTGGATTTGGAGGATGACAATTTATGGTGTGGAAAGGTAGAATCAGACGCAAAATTTCAATGCCAAAGCCGAGATTTGAAACCACGGATCTCCCTGTCTTAAGTCCGGTTGCTCTAACCACTGAGCTACCATGGCAACATACCGGTACGACATTAAATTCCCCAACTGATTCACATTTTCCCATTAAACCACAAGATCTCGAATTGTATTGGATGACATGCGTTAATGGCGACTTACATTGCTGCAAGTACTTTATGTTCCGAGCTTTTGAGATCTCCTTGCGGTTTACTGAAAAATGCGACTCAATTGGGGAATCTAATGACGTACCTGCATGCTGCCATGTTAGCTCAGTGGTTAGAGCAACCGGATGGAGACCCGTGGTTCAAATCTGGGCTATGGTATTGAATTTTTCAGTCGTCTTATTCTCCCTTTCCAACCTTGTCCTACACACAGCTTGTTTGGGAGAACAATTAATTTATGTTGTGTTTAGATATTTATCTAGTCCACTTTGAAAGTGTGTTTTTACGTAGAGGCAGTGGTTTTAAAACTTAAGATTTCAGTCAAATTATATAATATATAAACTCAATAACAGCCCGCCTTAAAGCAATATCTATATGTAATAATTTGTAAAATGTATGTAACAGTCATTGTATATGTTTATACATTGTATACATGTTCAATAATGTTATGTGAATGTATTACGTAATTTAATAATGTAGGAGGTATGAGAATAATAGGTTAAACGTTGCTAACAATGAGGTAACGTTGAGGCAATAATGAGTAAGAAAGTTTAAATGATACTGGTAATTCTTGGAAGCAATAATGTAAGTTTTAGGACAGTTTATAAAATAGCCAATCAGCAACCATAAAAAGCTTTAGTTAAATGAAGGTATTCTACTGGACTAGGATTAGACAATCCGAAACTGAAATAGGGCAAATTGTACAAATTTAGGCGGTAGAAATCAGTTCAGTTGCTTGTAGACAGTATTCCTAACCGGAAGCGAGATGTGTTCTCGAGAAGTTTAATACGTATTCAGTGTGAGACAAACATATTTTACGTGTTAAAAAGTGCAAGTAATTAATAAAAGAATCTCACAGCTCTCTATATCAGTGAAGTGTTATTAAAATCGTGTCAAGCATTAATAAAAGGAGTGAAGTAAAATTATAATCTGTGTAAGCCTACATTCTTAGCCGCATCACTCCCTGCTAAGACATTCATGTCTCTAAACATGCCGAGGCAAACATAAATATATAATATTTAAAAAAAACATAAAATCACAAAGTTAATATTTTGTTTAATAATTTGGGGCGAAGTCTACCGGGTACCATACGTGCGGTTGCAACTACTTCAAGTTCGGCTCCCCAACAGTTGAACTACAATACAACTTCTACTTCAAATCGGCTTTCCATATATAGTAGCAAGAAACCATCCTCCTCAAGAAAATGCCTATCAAGCACATTTTATGGAAGACATAAGGTATGGTAATCGATGTCAGAGAAAAGCCTTTGAAGGGTTTGAAATAAAAGTGCAATATGAACACAATAAATTGCCAGAAATATACAAAGAACATTTTGCAGGTAGAGTGAAGTATTACTTGAAAGCCAAGGGTTGTTCCGATCGCGGGGCGAGCGTCTCTCGAGTAACGAAAGGCATTAAAAATACAAGAACCCTAGAGAAAGGTCTTGTTGTAGAAAAGTTGGCTCGGGTCGCGCAGGGAAACAAAAGGGGGCCCCTCCAGCGATCTTGAATCTTTTGTCTTATGCTACCTGTCCTTGTTCATCAGCCCTTCTTTTGTAAGTGCCCTCTTTCGAAATTTCTATACAGATATGGATGCCCTTGGCAAACAGGAAAATCCTTCCTTTGTGTAGTCCGCTTCTGACCACCCTCTGGGCCCACACACACACACACACACACACACACACACACAGGTGCCCTGCTCCAGCTGACGGATGCTATACGTTTCCAGGAATTACGATTTCCTTTGCTGTACAAACACGCAGGTCTGGTGGCCGTACTATATCGCCCGGGTTACAAATATCTCCGGGTATAAAGACGAAACCATGGTCTGAGGTGTTGCTAAGGAATATACAGGGTGATTTATGAAGAACTGATACATTTCTTTCTTTAATTATTCTGTTCGAAGTTCACTCCATGTCCAATTTTAGCAACAAATTAAGCAGAATGTTCTAGTTTCTATTGGCTATCACTAGATGCGCAGATGTTCATGTTTTATTCATAGTTGTTAGTTTTATTGTCGGCAACTGTTTTTGAGATTTTGTTTTAGTCAACGTGAAAATGGAGTACACATTATATGAACGACTCTTCCTTGTAAATCAATACTGGATTACGGATTCAATTCCAGCTACTCAAAGGGCATACCCGAGAGAATTTGAGTTCGGAATCCTCCCCAAAGAAATACAACACTGGGACTGGTAAATAAATCGGAAAAAACTGGATCTCTGGTGAGTGAAAAAGGCAAAACTCGTTCATCTAGGCTTCCCACGGTTGTTGTTGACGTAATAGCACGACTGGATCAGTCACACAAAAATTCATTATGACGTTTGTTGCAGGAGACAGGGTACAGCTACTCAATGTGTCAGAGAGCTGTGAAAAGTGCAGGCCTAAAGCCGTATAGGATTACGGTTGTCCATCAGTTACAGAAACCAGATAAAGATAGACGAAGAATTATTGTCGTTGGTTTCAGGTGTTCGTTATGCAAAATTCTACCATATTGTCCATCACATGGTTCACAGATGATGCATGGTTCCATTTATCCGGCTATGCATCTATGCACGCGGTTAAAATCGGTGTTTGGTGAGCAATACCTTTACAGAGAATCGTGGGACCAATTTTGTTTTAAACAATATGAACAATGCAGAGTACCGACGGATTTTCATGGAGTTTACTGAGCAGCTAGACAATGTAGAGCTGAGTCAAGGATATTTTCAGCAGAACGGCGCTACATGCCATACATCAAATGAATTGACCACTGGATAATTTCCAAGAATCTGCGGCCACCGAAATCTCCGGATTTGACATCGCCGGACTTCTTTCTATGGGGTTACTTAAAACACAGGGTTTATGCCACACATCCCCAGACATTGGACTATCTGAAGCACAATATTACACAGGAGATTCAAGCTATTGACAACAGAGTCCTCCAACGAGTGGCCAGAAACATGGAACAACGTGTTGAGTTGTGCCTTATGCAGAATGGAGGACATTTTCAACATTTGCTATAGAGGTAAATAATCTCCCAAAATTCCTCTGCATTTCAAGTATAATAGGTTGTCGCTAGCATAACTCATTTTGAAACAACTAAAGAAATAAATGTGTCAGTTCTTCGTAAATCACCCTGTACAATCCAGGACCAGAGAATGGAGCATTGCGTCTGATTTGTAATGAAATCTCTAAAATAAAAGCACGCAAAAGCCTCGCTATTCCATGCCTATAGTTCTATATACAACACACGAATGTTTGCACTAGTATTTTTGTATACTTCGGTTGTTAAATAATTCTCACACTTGTATACTACGTGTAACAAAGGGCATAGTAAACTGGTCGGCAATTAAGTTTTGCAAACTGTTGAAATTAGTTTTACTTCCTATACCACGTACCTAATAAGCAGAGAAGGTATTATTGCATTCCACCCAAAAAATTCAATACCGAGACTTCAACGGAAATACATGTTTCGAGGCTCCCTGAATGCAAAAAAGAATTAGAAAAAGATCTATGTATGTGTATTGTGAATAGCAAAACTCAAAAAATAAAAGTTCAATAAACACCAAATTTAGTATTTTAGTTCTGTATCTTCCAAAGATGTAACACGAAGATCTTTATTAAAATCCCCGCAACCCAAGGTACCCTTTACATGGTACATTTCAAAATTTTTAATTTTATATAAAATACCTCTAGCGATTTTTACTAAAATACCATGTATCAAAGGTACTTACATCAAATGCAAAATGTATATCTTAAATTAACTGGGAATAGCCTGAATTGATGCCTGCTCTAGAATTAATGAAGCTATTTAAATGTATGTATATTAAGAACTGACAGTAAATGCTATGCATTACAAATCAAATAGAACAAAATGATCAGACGAACAAAGGTAAAATCCTAGTGAATGTTAAAATAACTGTTCTTGCCTATATGTATGTTAACCTTATAACAGTAAGGAGGTATTCAACTCTGTACAAAATTACACTTGTTTTGCTTCATTTTGTATATAATATGTCTTTATTTTATTTTAAATGTTCTGTATACTATGAAATATTTATGTGTATATATATGTAACTTTATTGTACATTTCCTTGACACGCATATAGTATGTGTCTATTTTATTTCAAATATTCCATATTCTGTGTAATAT
Source organism: Deroplatys truncata (assembly GCA_030765065.1). NCBI lineage: Eukaryota > Metazoa > Arthropoda > Insecta > Mantodea > Mantidae > Deroplatys > Deroplatys truncata. Next base: position 181,278,808 of record CM060980.1, read on the forward strand.
TTATGTTTATATGTAATTTTTGTAGATTTCCTTGACATGTTCTATGTTCACAAGCCTTTACGGCTGCTAGTGAACTCACAGAATAAAATCTAATCTAATCTAGCCTATGAAGTCCTCTTCATTCGGAAGGAATTTTGTATAATCTTTTATAACTGGTAAACGTTTCGCAAAAACGTAGTACACAAGAAATGAAGATCTCTTTAAAACATATGATTTATTTTAAATAACCTTCTTTGTGGCATCAGCCAAAGTAGTGCCGATTTTCACTTGTTTCTCGCGATGTCATGGAAACAGTATGGAATTTTAAGGTCAGCATATAACGTCTAGTTCTTAAAACATCTGACTATCGCTGTTCTCTTTGTACACATACTAATATAACTTGTACAGCTACTAATAAACGATAGACATAGTCATGTGAATTTACACATCAGGTTACTGTAAGTTTTCTCATTTTTAACTTATTTTTCACTCTCACATCCACAATTCCAGACTCTATGGAGGGTAGGGTATAATCCTAATTAAACAAAGTTCCATTCACCGATTGGGAGTCGAACCTGGGACCTTCGGATGAGAAGTAAGCTCGCTGACCACTCTACCGTTGAGACCGTTAATTCATAGAGAAGGTGAAAAGCATACATATTTGAAAATTGGAAAGAATAACAAAAGAATATTGGAATTGGTTAGCACCACAAAGAATTATTTAACTTAAATTGACTGATTTAAAGGGTCTACTGTATTTTGTAGTAGGATTTTGTCTCTTACGGTTTACCATTATACAAAAGCCGTTCACAATGAAGAGGTCTTCAGAGCCTATTCCCAAAAAATTCAAGATGTATATTTTATTTGCCATTTAAACATCCTAACGTATGATATTTTAATAAAAAACTTAGTCATTTTTGAGAAAATAAAAAAGTTCTAAAATGTTCCATGTAAAGGGTGCATCTTTGGAAGATAGTGAACTTTATTTATCCCACTTTGCGTGTTTGAGATATTCTGTTCTCAAACACACACATGTATATCGTACTTTTTTTCTAAAACTGTTACATTCACATGCTTTTCTATACTCTCTATCGCTTATTAGTGGGAATACAAATTATTCTTTCAAAACTAATTTTCCTATCTACTTCAGTTTACATGAGATAAACTTTTGCAGTATTAGCTACATTGCACATTTATTTATAAATGCAAAAGGAATAGCAATAGTCAAATGTTTAACAACTGTACACTATATGCTGGCCTTAAAATTCCATACTGTTTCCATGACATCGCGAGAAAAAACAGAAAATTGAAGAAACTTAAAAAGAATGATAAAGGTATTGAATAAATCAAACCATTAATAACGAATATCTCGGAAATAACCTATGCTACAAAAAATAAGTTGACATAAATTGTGATTTAAAGAGATTTAAAATTTTTGGTAGCACGATTTTGTCTATTGTTTAACGTTTACGGTTTATACAAGATTATACAAAATTCTTTCCGAATGAGGACTTCACAGGTTATTTACCAGAAAATTCGAGATATACATTTCATTTTTCATGTGAATATCTTTAATATATGGTGTTTTAATCACATTTGTTAGTCATATTTGTTATAAAATAAAAAAAATTCATGCAAAGTGTAGTTCGGTGTGGGGGAATTTTCTTCATAATCTTCGTGTCGCATCTTTGGAGGGCACTGAATCCAAATACCAATTTTGGAAGTTCGTTTTGAGTTATGGTGTTCACAGACACACACATGGGCCTTTTTGTAAAAATAATTTTTTTTGGACTCGGGGGCTACTAAACCTGTGTTTCTCGTGAAATAACTTAAACTACTATGTACGTGGTAGAGAAAGGAAAAAAGATTACAGATGTGATACATTCACATGACTTTCCCAAACCTCTATCATTTATACAAGTTGATTTTACTAAAGCTTATTTTTGTATCTACTATATTTGAATCCAAATAAATCTTTCCAGAAATAGTCACTCGTACATTACACATTTCGTTGCAGATCGAAGGGAACAGCGATAGTCAAATGTTTAAGAGCTGGACGCTATGTGCTGGCCTTAAAATTCCATACAGTTTTCATGATATCGCGAGAACAACTGAATGCTGAAAGGACTTCAGTATGACCAAGTAATGAACAATTCGAACCCTTAATAACGAATATCTCAGAAATGGCTTATGCCACAAAAAAGCTAATTTAAAGTAAATTATGTGTTTTAAAGAGCTCTACATATTTGTGTAGTCTGGTTTCCTTTATCACATAGCGCTTATCAGTTGTATAAGATCATACAAAATTTCTTCCTACTGGAGTGGACTTCCCAGGCTATTCAGGGTATACATTTTTATTTGTCACGTAAATATCTTGAATACATTTTTAAGCATAATCGTTAGAGGCACTCTTTAGTAAATGAACTTCGAGAAAGGCAGTTTGAAGTTGGGGAATGTTCTTAAATTCTTTTTTGCTTTTTTTTTACTCTATTTTATTTTACATCGCTTTAACTCCTTGGTCATATCGCGACGGATCTGTTGGTGGATAACTCTTATAACGATATGTGATGGACAATTAGCCTTCTAGGTCTCATCTCTGTAACCACCCGCTCCGCCACGTGTCACAGAAACCCTAGCGCATAGCTAACGTGCCGTTCAGTCCAACCGCCGCCCCCATATAAAGGCGGGAGTTAGACTTCTAGGTCTCATCATTGTAACCACCTGCTTCATGCCGTGCAGATGGCATTAGAGTGCCGTCCAGTCCCATCGCGCCCTCACACTGAAATGCGGACAGTTGGCCTTCTAGGTCTCATCCCTGTAACCAGCTGCTTCATGCCGAGCAGTTGGCATTAGGGTGCCGTCCAGTCCAACCGCCGCCCTCACACAGAAAGGCGGAAAGTTTGCCTTCTAGGTCTCATCCCTGGAAATGCCGTCTTGCTTCGTCACGTGCCCACATAGACCGCCAGCGCATGGAAGCCGGGTCTTCTGCTTCGTGCCGTGCAGATGGCGTTAGGATGCCGTCCAGTCTAACTGCTTGCATTGTCTGCAGATAGATGGCATAGCATTCGCTATTACTGCTTATTACTTTCTCTACTACGTATGGTAAGTAGGGGAAGTATTGCATTCCACCCAAAAATTCGATACCGAGATTTCACCGGAAATACATGTTTTGAGACCTCCTGAATCCAAAAAAAGCATTTTTGGAAACATGTCCGTGTGTGTGTCTGTCTGTGTGTGTGTGTGTGTGTGTGTGTGTGTGTGTGTGTGTGTGTCTGTGTGTGTCTGTGAACAGCATAACTCAAAAACTAACAGTCGGATAAACACCAAACTTGGTATTTAGGATCAGTATCTTCCAGAGATGCGACACAAAGATTTTCAAGAAAATCCCCCCACCCCAGACTACCCTTTACATGGAACATTTTTCGAAAATTTTAATTTTCTCAAAAATGGCTCTAACGATTTTGATGAAAATATCATATGTTTAAGATAATGTCATGAGAAATGAAATGTATATCTCGAAATTTCTGGGAATGTCTCCAAAAGTATTCTTCATTATGAACGTCTTTTGCATAACTGGTAAACCATAAGAGATAGACAAAATTTTACTACACAAAAAATGTAGATCGCGTTAAAATACACAACTTATAACATATACATTTTTTTGTTGAGTGAACCGTTTTCGAGATATTGCTTGTTATTTCCTTAAATTTTCCAATACTTATACTTTTTCTCAAATTCGTTATTCATTTTTTTATGTCCTGGACATGCAAAGAGAATGGAATGCGCTACATAGCAACCAGCGATAAAATATTTGACTATCGCTTAAAAGCTACCATATTCCCCTTGCATCTACAAGAAAATTACAAATAAGATTGACATCTCGATATCTCGATTAATATGAAGCATATGGAGAATAGACGTTTGTAAAAATAGATTGTACAAGTGTAGAGAAAGGCATGTGAGTGTAACACATCAGATTTTTTTTTATGTTACTGTTGTATTAGACTTAAGGTGGAACGTTGGGTCGTGGTATTAAACATCCAATCCGGTATTTGCCTTGGCGAATGAGGAAAACCATGAAAAAACGTCAGACAGATCGGTCAGCCCACAGGATTTGAACCCGGGACCTCCCGAATGGGGGCCACAGGCTTTACTGCCTGAGCGATCCCGCTCGGTTTGAAAATCTACTTGGAAGTTATTGACCTCAATATTGGTATTTATCCGAGTTTTAATTCTTTGGGTTATGCTGTTAACACACACACACACACTCACACACAGACCTGTTTCTAATTTTTTTTGGATTCAGGGGCCTCAGAACATGTTTTTCCGGTTAAATCTCGGTATCTAATTTTTGGTTGGAACGCAGTACTTCCCTACTTACTGTATATATATATATATATATATATATATATATATATATCCAACCAAAAATTCGATACCGAGATTTCACCTTACAGCAGTCATTTTTTCATGTGATTACAGTTGTTATTGACAAATACCCATGGCACGTTACAGCACTCAGCAACGCGTATAAATTGTGAAAATTTATTATCAAAATGCATCATCTATTCGCCGAACCTTACGTGTATTGCGTGAAGTTTACGTGTGCATAATCGTCCCTGCGAGAGAACGATTCGGCGTTTGATCGATAAATTTAAAGAAGTGGTTCTGTCAGCGATCAAAGAACGCCTGTAAGTAATAGACGTAAGCGCTCCAACGAAAACATAGACGCCGTTCGTAAGAGTGTTGGCGAGAACGAAAACAAATCAATTGCTCGTCGAGCGCAAGAATCGGGGCTTTCGCCGACCACAACTTGGCGAATTCTGCATCTGGACTTGAGGTTTTACGCTTACAAAATTGCGTTAACTCAGGAACAAAACCCCAACGACCATAGGTTGCGCCGTGTGTTCGCTGAGTGGGCTATGGAGCAATTGGAAGCTGACCCAGATTTTTGTGGAAAAATCATCTTCAGCGACGAAGCCCACTTTTGGATGGATGGTTGTGTTAACAAACAAAATTGCCGCTATTGGAGCAATTAAAATCCAATGCAGATTCAAGAACGACCACTCCATCCCCAAAAGGTTATTGTGTGGTGTAGATTTTGGTATGGTGGAATCATTGGTCCATATTTTTTCCAAGATGAAGATGGAGAAGCTGTAACTGTCAATGGAGAAAGATACCGGGCTCTTATAAGGGACTATGTTTGGCCTCAATTGGCTGGTATAGATCTCGGAAACATCAGGTTCCAGCAAGATGGTGCCACATGTCATACTGCTCTCGAAACAATCGATCTTTTGAAGAAGTAGTTCATAGGTTTCTTCATTTCCTGTGGTGGTGATAACTGGCCCCCGAGGTCATGTGATTTAACGCCGTTGGGTTACTTCTTGTGGGGTTATGTTAAATCTCGAGTTTATGTCAACAAACCAGAAACAGTAAATGAACTTATGAATAACATCGCGCGTGTTATTCATGAAGTTGGACCTAATTTACGTTCTTCTGTCATTGAAAGTTGGGTCAACCGTTTACGCGCAACCCAACGAAGTCGCGGCGGTCACTTAACTGATGTTCTCTTCCACACGTAATGACATTAAATATGTTCCAAAATAGAAAAATAAATAAACCTCTATAATTTATAGAACGTGTTTTATTTAAGCTCAAAATCGGACACTCTTGTTGAAAGACCCTATACATAGTAGAGAAAGTACAAATGGTGTTGAAGCCTTTAAAATGAAACAGCTCTATGAACTATGGAATTATAATGGATAAGGAAAATCGTGAGAATGGCACATGTCAAATATTCTAACAAAAAAGGATTGAGGCACAGTAAATTTGAAATAGAAATGCAGCGAAGGTAACGCCAATATCAGTTCCAAACGCTGCAAACGAATTATGCAGTCTACATTTCCAGTCTTGTTCTCAAACAAATAGTTATTCAATTGTACAACACATTATTGGCATACGCCTTTGGAGAAATCATCCTTCAAAGAACCAGAAAGTATTTCTGCCACTGAAAATGCATCACAAATCTCAAAGCTCACTGACAATACCTCAACAAAGTTTCTCTACATTTATTTTTTGTTTTCTTTATTTCGCCACGAGTTTCATTGTGAAACAGATCAAAGAAAACTGAAATATCCAAACATGTATGATCAAAGGGAAAATTTCAACCCTCTTTGCTTGGGTTTATGCCCTCAAGAGGCAAAGTCTAGACGGACAGGCCTGTATTGAGTTGTGCCATGTATTTAAAAATTCTAAGTTATACATCACATGAATTTTCTATCTATCTTTTGTTACTGAGTGTACAAACTATTCTTACCGAAGCTTATTGTTATATCTACTACCTTTGAATCCAAGTAAATCTTTGCACAAACAGCTGAATTACACTTTCGTTATAGATACAAAGAGAACAGCGATAGTCAAGTGTTTAAGTACTGGATGCTATATGCTGGCCTTAAAATTCCATACTGTTTCCATGACATCGCGAGAAACAACTGAATGATGAAGGACTCTAAAGAATTCCCAAGAAACGAACAATTCAGACCATTAATATGAATATCTCAGAAATGGCTTATGCCACAAAAAAGCTTATTTGAAATTAGTTGTGTGTTTTAAAGAGATCTGCATTTTCTTCTATCGCTTAAGGGGACAAGGTACTCTGAAATGGCCAACAATCACATTTTATGTTAGCACTAATAAAAGCTTTAAAATTTCCAGTTTCAGAAAATATGTACCTTAAGAGGTTTTTAAGACATTTAAATACCATTTAACTGCTAGTATGCATTCCTTTAAAGCTGTCATGCAACGCCCCTTTTTACAACATTTTCATATTTTTCAACAAGGAACGACTGTCATGCCCAGGCGAGCAGTTCAGCAATTAACAAAAGAGGCCAGGACCAAGAGAAGGCAATCAGAAAAACTGAAGCAATCCAGGAATAAAGGTTTAGATGATTATGACCCTGGAATGTACTGAAGTGTGTCAGAATTTTAATGACGAACTTTAAATTCAGTTTTCTCAAAACAACATTTTTGGATACTTATGTGACTTTTTCTCAGAAAATATGGGAGGTAGAGAGCTGACGTTTTCAACACATGTATACAACACATAGTTAAACTTTCTGAACTACAAGCATAATTTTATAATGTATATTAATGTTATTAAGAAAGTAAAAGCTTTGAAAATTTCCACATTTTTACCTTTTTGACTTTACATATAATTTTGTTTTCAATTTCTAGTGAACTGATATACATAATTAAATAATTGAGATTAAAAAGATAGCTGATTATACTAAGAACAAGCATGCGAAATTATGATTCTGTATTTCAAGTATTATCAGAGAAAAAGTACATGAATTCACATGTTTTAAGAGTACATTTTTATTATTTTTTCTGCTGAATGAAATAATTTTACGGGCTAAAACTACATAAGCTATCAATGCAAGCAACCACTTGAAATAATTAATATGGTTTATGGAATAATACATAGAAATTTTAGGAAAACTATTAAGAACTTCAACAGCAGTGGTAATTTAACACACTTAAGTTGTAATCCCATGTGTTCATACTACCTTAACGTTTACCAGTTATACAAGATTATACAGAATTCCTTCCGAATAAAGAGGGCTTCAAGCACTATTATCAGAAAATTCAAGATATACATTTTATTTGTCATGTAAATATCATTAATGTATGGTATTTTATTCAAAATTGTTGCATCCAATTTTTAGAAAAACAAATTTCTAAAAATCTACCATGTAAATGGTAGTTGGGTTGGGGCATTTTCTTAAATCCTCGTGTCGCACCTTGGAAGATAGTGAACTCAAAAGCCAAGTTTCGTTTTTGAGTTATGCTGTCCACGGACACACATGTGGACACAGACATATACGAACATGTTTTCAGAATTCTTTATTTGGATTCAGGGGGCCTCAAAATATCTATATCTGGTGAAATCTCGGTATCGAATTTTGGTTGGAAAGCAATACCTTCTCTACCTGCTGCGCATATGGTAGAGAAATTAAATATCTGATGTGTTGTATTCACATGGGTTTCTCTATCCACTATCGTTTGTTTTATTTAACTTATGTTAACTATTCTTGTCTACTTCATGTTAGACACACATGTTTTCAGCAATACTAGGTGTTTATTTCAAGGCGTATCACGGCATGCTATATGACGTCACTTGTGTAACAGCTGAGGGAGTATTTTAACACTTAAATGATTTCAGTCAAATTATATAATATAAAATATAATAATAGCCTGCCTTAAAGCAATATGTGTATAATATAATATATAAAATACATGTAACAGTGATTGTATTAATGTTTGTATTATTGTATACATGTGTAATAATGTTATGTAAATGTATTACGTAATTTAAAATGTAGGAGCTGTGAGAATAATAGGTTAAAAGTTGCTAACAATGAGGTAACCTTGAGGCAATAATGAATCGGAAAGTTTAATAATACAGCTAGTAATTCTTGGGGCAACAATAATGTAATTTTTACAAAAGTTTATAAATAATCAATGAACAACCAGAAAAAGCTTAAGTTAAATAAATTTATCCTATTGAAGTAGGATTAGCCAATCAGAAACTGAAATGGAGCAAAATTTACAAATTCAGAAGTCAGTTGCTAGCAGACAGCGTTCCTAACCGGACGAGATGCGTCCTTGAGAAGTTTAATACGTATTTAGTGTGAGACGAATATAGTTTACGTGTTTAAAAAGCGCAAGTAAGTAATAAAAGGACAGAAGTAAAAATTATAATCTATATAAGCCTACATTCTTAACCGCACCACTCTCTGCAAAGAAATTCATATCTCTAACAATAATACTGACGCAACCAGGGCAAACATAAATATATAATATTTAAAGAAACAGTCAAATTACAAAGTTAATATTTTTAAACTTGGGGCGAAGGCTACCGGAAACGTTTTACCATACGTGAAGTTGCAACTACTTCATCAAGTTCGGCTCCCCAACAGTCAAAATACAATACAAACTCCTTCCTCAAATTGGCTTCCATACGTGGGGCAGAACAACCTTCCTCACAGCTCAGCCTAGAATTCATCCACCTAATAATTCTGCAGAGGTGTATGACTACAGTGTCGGAAAAGTTGCCTATAACGTAAGGCGTTAAGGGGACAGATTAGAGAAAATGGTTAAAAAATACTATAAAATCACAATTAGGCTATTTAACTTCTTATTACGTGCGATTTTCCGGAAACGTTTTCGTGTAAATATGCTTGTCCCCCGATGGAAAATGAAAGAGTTACGTGACGATTTAAATAACCCTGAGCTAGGACGTGGCTATGCAGTTGAGGCTATTATTATATTCCCCACAATTTACTCAAAATTTATAGAAGTGTTTTTGCTAAATTTTCGCACTACGTTAATCAATTTCTAAATTATGTATGCTAAGTAATATTTTTCATATATAGTACAAAATGCATGAGCACAATTCCAGATCAGTTTTTATGAGTAAATTTTACAATGGTTTTTCTCGCTTATAATATTTGACATCCTTCAGCATTTAAAATGTTAGATATAAAGCAATTTTCAAGTTATCGGAGTGAAATTTCCGAAATAGCTTCTCCATTATATATGGTAACTATAACATTGAACCGCCAAGTTGAGTTATGCTGTTCGCACACACACACACACACACATACATACATACATACATACATACATACATACATACATACATACATACATACATACAGTAAGGTTCTTTTTTACTTTCTCTAATACGTATAGTAAGTAGGGGAAGTATTGTATTCCACCCAAAAATTCGATACCGAGATATCGCCGGAAATATATGTTTGGAGACCCCCTGAATAAAAAAAAGCAATTTTGGAAACATGCCCGTCTGTGTGTTTGTCTGTGTGTGTGTGTGTCTGTGAACAGCATAAATCAGAAACGAACTGTCGGATAAACACCAAACTTGGTATTTAGGTTCAGTATCTACCAGAGATGCGACACGGAGGTTTTCAAGAAAATCCCCCCACCCCAGATTACCCTTTACATGGAACATTTTTTGAAAATTTTAATTTTCTCAAAAATGGATCTAACGATTTTGATCAAAATATAATATGTTTAAGATATTTTCATGACAAATAAAATGTATATCTTGAATTTTTTGGGAATGTCTCCAGAAGTATTCTTCATTGTGAACGACTTTTGCATAACTGGTAAACCATAAGAGATAGACAAAATTTTACTGCACAAAAAATGTAGATCGCGTTAAAATACACAATTTATGTCATGCACATTTTTCTTGTTGAGTGAACCATTTTTGAGATATTGCTTGTTATTCCCTTAAATTTTTCAATACTTATTTTCTCAAATGGGAATTCGTTATTCTTTTTTTACTTTCTCTACTACGTATAGTACGTAGGGGAAGTATTGTATTCCACCCAAAAATTCGATACCCAGATTTCACCGGAAATATATGTTTTGAGACACCCTGAATCCAAAAAAAAGCATTTTTGGAAACATGTCCGTCTGTGTGTTTGTCTGAGTGTGTGTGTCTGTGAACAGCATAACTCAGAAACGAACAGTCGGATAAACACCAAACTTGGTATTTAGGTTCAGTATCTTCCAGAGATGCGACACGAAGGTTTTCATGAAAATCACCCCCAGATTACCCTTTACATGGAACATTTCTCAAAAATGGATCTAACGATTTTGATCAAAATATCATATGTTTAAGATACTTTCATGAGAAATGAAATGTATATCTCGAATTTTCTGGGAATGTCTCCAAAAGTATTCTTCATTGTGAACGACTTTTGCATAACTGGTAAACCATAAGAGATAGACAAAATTTTACTACACAAAAATGTAGATCGCGTTAAAATACACAATTTATGTCATTCACATTTTTTGTTTAGTGAACCATTTTTGAGATATTGCTTGCTATTCCCTTAAATTTTTCAATACCTATTTTCTCAAATGGGAATTCGTTATTCTTTTTTTTCTCTCGGATATGCAAAGAGTATTAATCTTTGGCAAAGAGAATGGTGCTGCACCTAGCAACCAGCTATTAAGAGGTATGTCTGCTTAAAGGCTACTGTATTTCTATATTGTCCTTGCAAACAAACAAGGGGAACACAGTACGCCTTAAGCGATAGTCAAATATTTTTAGAACTGGTCGCTATGTGTAAAATGTAATTCTCTTTGCATGTCAAAAGATCGTTTCTGCAAAGTTTATCTCGAGTAATATGAAATAGATGGAGAGTAAGAATTTGTAATAAAAATAGTTTGTACAAGAGTAGAGAAAGTCATGTGAGTGTAACACATCAGATTTTTTCAGAATGTTACTTATTGAGGGTGGTGTTTGAAATTACGATATTAAACGTTTGGATGCAATGCAATATTTTCTCTTGCCTATTACAGATAGGTAATGGAGAAGATGGATGAAAGGGAGGTTCGAGAGGTGTTGAGAAACTAAGGTTTCGAAGCCTGTAGTGAGACGTGTACATTTTATTTCATACAGTCAACTGATAGTACATACATTAGGTTATTTTTCGACAGTCACCATATCGGTTTAGGTACTTGTCGCTTTGTGGGATGAGTTTGAATATTCCCTCCTGGTAAAACTCCTGTCCTTGCGTGTTCAGCCACGTTGTCGCGAAGTGTTTCACCTCCTCGACTGAAGCGAATCGTCGGCCTCCTGGGTGCTCCCTTAAGTGAGGAAAAAGGCAAAATTCGCTTGGATCGAGGTCAGGGTTGTAGGGAGGGTGGTCGATGATGTTCCATCGAAACTGCTTCAACAGCTTGGTGCTCTTCTGGGTTCTATGAGGGCGCGCGTTGTCGGAAGGGAGATGACGCGCTCGGTGAAAATTTCTGGCTGTTTCCTTCTGATTGCTTCGCGCAATTATATCAAGGTCTCGCATTGTCGGTCAGCTGTCACTGTGCCATCATTCCAAAAATTACACGAGTATGACACACGCGCCTTCCCAAAACACTGTGGCCATCACTTCCCGGCAAATGGCGTCACCTTAAACTTCTTTGTCTTTGGAGAGGAGGGGTGTTTCCAATCCATAGACGACCGCTTACTGCTGGGGCTGTTGTGATGGATCCATGTTTCGTCACCCATGAAACTGTGGTGAAGAAAACTGTGCTATTTAGTGGAGAGCCGTTGCAAAAGTTGCAGACTTGCCACCATGCGCTTCTCCTTGTGTTGGTTGGACAGATTTCATGGAACCCATCGGGAACAAACTTTCCGGTACTGCAGAGTTCCTGAAAAATGTGATGTACGCTTCCGAAAGACATTCCTAATTCTGCCGTCATGGACCGTAACGTGATCCTCCTGTTGTGCTGAATGAGCTGTATTCAAATCAGTTGATGCCGTGCTGGGTCGGCCACTGCGATCCTTGTCGGTGACGTTTTCTCTACCGGCCACAAACTTTCGACACCGTTCTACGACAAGCTGACGAGATATTACAGTTTCTCCGCAAACCTCTACCAACTGCCGGTGAATTTTAGTCGCGTTTACATGTTTCGCCCACAGAAATCGAATAACGGAGCGGATTTCCTCGCGAGACCAGTTTCCCAAACGAGTCGGCAATTGCCAATAGCGCTGTAGGTGGCGGGTGGCTGAAACGTTGCACAGTTGCCAACCGTAGCTATTAGAATTACTGCACAATACTAATTTCTCTATAACTGACGAAACCCTAGGAATAGCTGCCTTGTAACCTTAGTTTCTGATCACCCCTCGTAGATAAGTAGATAAAGTGTCATTATTGGTGTCAAACTTAAGAGGTATCACAATCCCCCTCTCTAATTAATAATATCCAAGTTTACAAACTTTAAGGCAGGCATCTTGACTTTAGACTTCGAACGAGCAAAAACCATTTTTTCAAGAAAGGCGCGAATAAATCAAATAAATAAATAAATAAAATCTGAGTATATTATCCCAGCACCTTGCTTACTACACCGAGACATCCATTCATTCTCACGGCATGTTTACATTTTATATTACATAAAAATGTTTACTTTATCTACTACGTATAGTAAGTAGGGGAAGAATTGTATTCCACCCAAAAATTCGATACCGAGATTTCACCGGAAATACATGTTTTGACACCCCCTGAATCCAATAAAAGCATTTTTGGAAACATGTCGGTGTCTGTCTGTGAACAGCATAACTCAGAAACGAACAGTCGGATAAACACCAAACTTGATATTTAGGTTCAGTATCTTCCAGAGATGCGACACCAAGGTTTTTAAGAAAATCCCCCCAACACAGATTACCCTTTAGATGTAACATTTTTCGAAAATTTAATTTTTCAAAAATGACTAACGATTTTGATTAAAATATCATATGTTTAAGATATTTTCGTTGCAAATGAAATGTATATCTCGAATTTTCTGGTAATGTCTCCAAAAGTATTCTTCATTGTGAACGACTTTTGCATAACTGGTAAACCATAAGAGATAGACAAAATTTTACTACACAAAAAATGTAAATCGCATTAAAATACACAATTTACGTCATATACATTTTTGTTGTTGAGTGAACCAGTTTCGAGATATTGCTTGTTATTCCCTTAAATTTTCCAATACTTATACTTTTTCTCAAATGGGAATTCGTTATTCATTTTTTTTTGTCCTGGTAATCCAAAGAGAATGGAATACTCCACATAGCAACCAGCTCTTAAAATATTTGACTATAGCTAAAGTTTCCACAAGAGTAGAGAAAGTCCTGTGAGTGTAACACATCAGATTTATTCAGATAAAATGACTACAAACTACGCAATGTCTGCAAAATAGCAAATAAAATAAAAGAAAGAAAATAAGAAATTATTAGATTACAGTAAAGGCGTAAAGAAAGAAAATAAAATTTTTCTGAAAGTGTTCCATGTAAATGGTAGTCTGGGGTGGGGATTTTCTTTAAAATCTTCGTGTCACGGAACCTGAATATCAAGCTTGGTATTTATCCGGCTTTTACTTTTGGAGTTATGCAGCTGCCGCGGTGCGAGCGCTGCGGATCCTGAGCCCTCGTGGTACTTCTGCCGTTACTATAGGGTCTTTCAACAAGACTGTCCTATCTTTGAACTTAAATAAAACACGTTCTATAAATGATAGAGGTTTATTTTGGAACATAATTAATGTCATTACGTGTGGAAGAGAACATCAGTTAAGTGACCGCCGCGACTTCGTTGGGTTGCGCGTATACGGTTGACCCAATTTTCAATGAGAGAAGAACGTAAATTAGTCCAACTTCACGAATAACACGCGTGATGTTATTCATAAGATCATTTACTGCTTCTGGCTTGTTGACATAAACTCGAGATTTAACATAACCCCACAAGAAGTAATCCAACGTCGGTAAATCACATGACCTCCGGGGCCAGTTAACATCATCACCACGGGAAATGATGAAACCTCTGAACTTCTCCTTCAAAAGATCGATTGTTTTGAGACCAGTGAGATATGAGGCACCATCTTGCTGGAACCAAATGTTTCCGAGATCCGTACCATCCAATTGAGGCCATAAATAGTCCCTTATAAGAGCCCGGTATCGTTCTCTATTGACAGTTAGAGCTTTTCCATCTTCATCTTGGAAAAAATATGGACCAATGATTCCACCATACCAAACTCCACACCACACAGTAACCCTTTGGGGATGAAGTGATCGTTCTTGAATCTGCATTGGATTGTGATTGCTCCAATAGCGACAATTTTGTTTAACACAACCATCCATCCAAAAGTGGGCTTCGCCGCTGAGGATGATTTTTCGAGAAAAATCCGGGTCAGCTTCCAATTACTCCATAGCCCAGCCAGCGAATATACGGCGCAACCTGTGGTCGTTGGGCTTTATTTCTTTAGTTAACACCATTTTGTAAGCGTGAAACTTCAAGTCCAGATGCAGAATTCGCCGAGTTGTGGTCGGCGAAAACCCCAATTCTTGCGCTCGATGAGCAATTGATTTGTTTCCGTTCTCGCGTACACTATCACGAACGGCACCTATGTTTTCTTTGGAGTGCTTACGTCGATTGCGTACAGGCGTTCTTTGATCGCTGACAAAATCACTTCTTTCAAACGCCGAATCATTCTCTCGCAGGGACGATTACGCACACCGTAAACTTCACGCAATACACGGAAGGTTTTGCGAAGAGATGATACATTTTGATAATACATTTTCACAATTTATACGCGTTGCTGAATGCTGTAACGTTCCATGGCTATTTATCAATAACAACTGTAACCACATGAAAAACATGACTGCTGTAACTCAATAACAACGACAGCTATCACATGTTAAAGATATGACACTCTTGTTGAAAGACCCTATAGAAGTACGCCGGGCCGAACATTCGAGCCCCTACCGATAGGGAGTTGTTCGGATTGGGTTGGACTCGACGGGACAGTGATTCCCATGGGAGATTGGGTATGTCTGTGCGGGTTCCCGCACTGTCGGGTTGTGAGGCGCCTCAATGTCCTCCGGTACCGACCTGGATAGCCGGTAGACGGCATGCTAGATTGCTGTTGGCCCTACCGAGGTTTTCGGTAGTCGCTTAAGTAGCGTATCCACTTCCATCCTCGGTAAGCGAAGGGCCTTTTTAGACTCGAAGTATTGCCTCATGGGAAACCCGCACGGTTGGAGTCCACTCGAAAGGCGCAGCCCTGGTTTTATGGGGCGGTCTGGTTTAGGCTCTTACCCTGGTAGACCACCGCTCAACACACACAATGTTTATACCCACACTTTTTTCTAAAAATGATTTTCTTTTTGGATTCAGGGAGCCTCAAAGTATGTACTTTCGGTGAAATTTTGGTATCGAATTTTTGGGTGGAATGCAATACTTCCCCTACTTACTATACGTAGTAGAGAAATTAACACCTAACACTTCTTACTATTTTAATGCCAGTGTGGCCCTTAAGATTTTGTGAATTTAATTTTTCGCTGGTACTCCCACCGTGCACATTCCACCAAAATTTGTACCCAATCTTTATCTCCACAATAAAATGGACAGCAGAATCATCGTGCCCTCCGACCTCCCAAGTATAAACCATTCCTGACTTTTTGTTTGTTCCTAAGGCAATTATATACGCCCCTTTATCCCAATTCAGCCAAAACGAACCTAAAAGGACATAAAACTTATAACAAGTAAGCCGCGTTCAATTGGAACTTGTTTTAATGAATTTGAAACCACAATGGTATGTTCAAGATTCGAAATCTGAACCCTAGGAATGGCATCTAGAATAAGATACAAAGACTTTAAAATAAAACACAACAGAGAGGCAAAAAAAGCAATCTCTAAATGATGAAAAGAACGCACTTGAGTTAGGTGCACTCCAGCGGCGCCTCTACTCTGGGCAGTTTACCCCTGCAACCCTTTTGTTTCGCCATGCAGGTGAATTAATTGCGTCAAAGTGAAGGCTGGCAAGTTCCAGCATGACCAAGCATGGGTGTCGTAATTAGCTATGCAAAAGTTGTCATTAAAATGCATTTAATGTCCGGTGAGTATGGGGGATCGATACGCGTACACCATGGCTATCAGCAGCGGCTCTGTAAGACCGGGGCTGCTGGCGCTCCAGTTAGCAAAGATATCAAAACATTATTCGGACTATCTTGAATAAGGGAGAATGTAAACGGAATTGCTTTCGGTGCGTCTTTGAAAGCAGAGTGCAACCAAGCTGGTAGATTAAGAACTAACGATGTACGTACGCTTGGGACCAGAAGAAGAGCCCAGTATAGGAAAGGCGAGATTGAAGTTAGCATTGGCTCATGCTTTTAAGTGCCACCTTTCTACCTCCCCTTCCACAATTTTTACTTTCTCTACTAATTATCTGTAGCAAGGAAAAAGTACTGAGATGTCATCGGAAATACACATTTTGGGAAGATACGAGAAGCTGGTCGTCACCTTTGAAGAGTTATTTTACCTGCTTCACTCTTGATTCTGCTGCTGTGTTCTCGTAACTCGTTCTGTTGTCTCGTGTGCCAACTGCTCTAGTGGCATGGATATGAGATCTTTCTCCTAGAGATGCGTGGAGATATCGTTAAAGAGTGACACTAGCTTAAATTGATTGTGAACTAATATGAGTTATTGAAGTGAGTTTCCGACTGTTTGATAATAAAGAATGAAACTGATAATGAATTGTAGCACACAAAATCGTACTAATTATTATACCCGATAACTTCTGCAGTATCAAAGTTACTGTTCGAAATAATTGTTTCCGAAATAAAAGATACAAACCTACCGTGAGTCGCTAAAATTCTTATCGGCGAGACTTCTTGCAATAGCCGCAAAATCTTACGCACAAAAGCGCTTAAAATATCACACGAGCATTACGTACCGGTGACGGTACCAGAAAGAGTAATGTATGCACAACCGTGTGCACGAACGTCTGTAAGCACCGCCGCCGGTGCCAAAAGTAAAACTTCACCCTTTGTTACTTTTAGCTCCGCCTATATTTATTACTCCCCAACAAGGTCCCCTTCATATGCGGGGCCAATCTTCAACTCTTACATGTGGGGGCCTGGCTAAATTCACTTCTCATTTTGAGAATTGGCCTACGTGCCTCCGCAAACATACTGAGCTTATAACCTAACTGAAATCCTAGAATCTTTAAGCTAATGAGTTTGCTACTTCGTTAGCCTTTCGTTAACCTGACTTCCTAATTACCTTCATCTTTCCAGTCAAAGTTGTTACATTATACACTGATTCAATATACGGAAATTATTTATTGGAGTTGTTTTTATATCTTACTGTTCCTTCTTTATATAATTATTTTTATCAGATGGTCAATAATTACGGTATCAGACTCCCATGAATGAGAAGTATTTTCAGGAAAAAGTGTGTGTGTGTGTATGTATGTATTTAAGAAACATAACTCAAAATCGAGAAATCGGTTAAATACCGAACTTCATATTTAAGTTCAGTATTTTTCTAGGTAGAATGCATCACGAAGATTTGCATGAAATTTCAGGTAGTATTTTTAACACTTAAATGATTTCAGTCTAATTATATAATATATAATTCAATAACAGCCCACCTTAAAGCAATATGTGTATATAACAAGATATAAACAGTGTATATTACAGTCAGTATACATGTTTATATCATTGTATCCATGTTTAATAATGTTATGTGAATGTATTATGTATTTTAATAATGTAGAAGCTGCAGAATAATAGGTTAAAAGTTGCTAACAATGATGTAACCTTGAGGCAATAATGAGTAAGAAAGTGCCATTAGTCATTCTTGGAGCAACAATAATGCAATTTTTGTGACAGTTCATAAAATAGCCAATCAACAATCAGAAAAAAAACTTAAGTCAAATAAAAGTATTCTATTGGATTAGGAATAGGCAATCAGAGACTTGAAATACCGAAATTTACAAATTTTAGGCGGTTGAAATCAAGTCAGTTGCTTGTAGGCAGTGCTCATAACTGGACGCTTTGGTTGTCCTCGAGAAATTTTATAAGTATTCGTGTGAGACGAAAATAGTTTACGTGTTAAAAAGTGCAAGTAATTAACAAAACAATCTCACAGCTCTCTATATCACTGAAGTGTTATTAAAATCGTGTCAAGAATTAATAAAAATGGAGTGAATTAAAAATTATAATCTGTGTAAGCCTACATTTTTCAGTCGCACCACGCCTTGCAAAGAAATCCATATCTCTAGCAATAATACTGACGCAGCCGAGGCAAACATAAACATATATAATATTTAAAGAAACAGTCAAATTACAAAGTTAATATTTTTAAATTTGGGGAGAAGGCTACCGGAAACGTTTTACCATACGTGCGGTTACTCCTAACTCGGATTGGCTCCCAAAACGTGGGGCAAATAACAACGTAAAAGTAATAAAATTTGAAGCAACAAACTTCTTCAAATTGGCGCGCAAAACGTGGGGCAAATAACGTAAACCTTCTGCTTCAAAATGCCCCCACCCTAAATTACTCTTTACATGGAACATTTTTGTTGTTTTTGATGTTCTCGCAAATTATTTAATTTTAATCGCCCCAACACGCACATGGGGAAACGTAGGACAAAAACATCAAGAGCACCAAGACCTTGGTGACTACATTCCGATGAAGACGTGTGGTTTTTAACAAATTATACACAAATTTCACATCATTCACATTACCTGTGGCTTATTAATAAAACAATTAGTGGCCCTACATTACACACAGCGGAATAAAAGATTGGGGTAGATGCCTCACACACGCGACATACCTCTTACCACTTAACAAATGACGCTCAAACACACAAAGAAGTAACGTTAACGTGTATACCCCTCTCTAACCCTGGCTAGGCACACTAGCTAGAGCTGGCGAGTGTCATACCAGACGGAACTTCCAACAGCCGAAAGAAATAATAAATCACCCCAATAATACCGTCGATAACGCGTCGCAATAATGTGTCTGGTGTGACAATAGCTACTAATACGCCATAATACCAAGCAAGATGGTTCCGTGGTAACGTGCGGGTTCGCATTCCGGAGGTTCTAGGGACGAATCCTGGGGCCAGCCACTTTGACCTTGGAGTTTTCATGGTTTTACCTGGTTGACAAAGCGAATGCTGTGAAGCTTTCCTTTCCACCACGAATCTCCTTGCCCTTTCATGCATTAAGTTTGTTTGTGGACTGTGCAGTGGCTTTTGGGTGGAATGCAAAACTTTCGTCTATAGGTAAGTGCTGAAGAAAACAGTTTTATTTTATAGTATATAGTATATACAGGTCTTTAATAAGTAAGAAATCATTCAAATAAAACTAAAATGAAACCTTTTGTAAAAAAAATGCTCGTACACGTCATATTTAATATTTTGAAAGGAAAATTTTACAAAACGGAAGCAAAATTTTCAACCATTATTGCACAGGATGTAAAGTCGTCGAAAGCATTTTAAATGACAGGTTTTTTTCTGAAAGGTAGTTATCCTATTTAGTTGCATCAATTTCATTTGTGTCATACAGAAGGTTTGGTTGCTATAGGAACAGATCTCTCTCCACTTGATTACTTTTAATGGGGATATTTGAAACAGCCTCTCTTACGTGGCCTGCTAATATATACAAATTAAAAACGAGGATCAAGAAAGAATGCAGAGATACATCACCAGCAGTGATTGAAAATGTTCAACAATTCATGGTTCGACTTAGCATTTGCAAATGTGGAGCATTTTGAACACCTTATTAAATAATTAGAATTTCAATTGTTACAGTAGTGTAAATTGTGAAGAAAACTGTTAAACGAGACAACAAATACTTTTCCATAGTAACCAAACCGTTTTTATAAGCAAATGTAATTCTTCATGCAACCTTTCCACACAAAAAAATGAAACAATGATGTGTTGAAAATCAAGATTGTTGTCAGTGACGTCATACCTGTACAATAACGCCTGAAACTTGTTTTTACTTTCTCTACCACGGATATAGTAGGCAGAGAAGGTATTGCATACCACCCAAAAATTTGAGGCAGTATTTTTAACACTTAAATGATTTTAGTCAAATTATATAATATGTAAATTCAATAACAGCCCGCCTTAAAGTAATGTTTGTATCTAATAATTTGTAAAATGTATGTAAAAGTCATTGTATATGTGTTCAATAACCCTATGTGAATGTATTACGTAATTTAATAATGTAGGAGCTGTGAGAAGAATAGGTTAAAAGTTGATAACAATGAGGTAACCTTGAGGCAATAATCAGTAAGAAAGTGTAATTATGCTACTAGTCATTCTTGGAGCAACAATAATGTAATTTTTGTGACAGTTTATAAAATACCCAATCAACAACCAGAAAAAAGCTTAAGTTAAACAAAAGTATTCTATTGGATTAAGAATAGCCAATCAGAGACTTGAAATACAGAAATTTACAATTTTAGGCGGTAGAAATCAAGTCGGTTGCTTGTAGACAGTGTTCCTAACCGGACGCGAGATGTGTCCTCCGGAAGTTTAATACGTATTCAGTTGAGACAAAAATGGTTTACAAGATAAAAAGTACAAGTAATTAATTAAAGAATCTCACAGCTCTATATCAGTGAAGTGTTATTTAAATCGTGTCAAGGATTAATAAATGTAGTGAAGTAAAAATTATAATCTGTGTAAGCCTACATTCTTCAGCCGCACCACGCCTTGCAAAGAAATCCATGTCTCTAACAATAATACTGACGCAGCCGAGGCAAACATAAATATATAATATTTAAATAAACAGTCAAAATTACAAAGTTAATATTTTTAAACTTGGGGCGAAGACTACCGGAAACTTTCTGCCATACGTGCGGTTGAAACTACTTCAAATTCGGCTCCCCAGCAGTCGAAATATATTACATCATCTTCAAACTGACTTTTCATCCGTAGCAGCAGCAAACCTTCTTCAAATTGGCTCCCAAAGCGTGGTGCAAATAATAATACAACAAAATAACTTCTTCAAATTTCGTACCAAGATTTCCAGGAAATTATGTTGTGTATGTGTGACTGTGAACAGCATAACTCAAAAACGAAAAGTTGGGTAAATACCATACTTGTTACTTAGGTTTAGTGCCTTCCAAAGATGTGACGCGAAGATTTTTGAAGAAAATCCCCCCCCCAATTTCAATCACCTTTTACGTGAAACATTTTTCGAATTTTTTTATTTTTTTTAAAAAAAATGACTCTAAAGATTTTATTAAAATTACATATATTAAAGATATTTACATGGTAAATAAAACGTATATCTTGAATTTTCTGTAAATAGCCTGTGAAGTCCACTTTATTCGGAAGGTACTTTGTATAACTGATAAACGTAAAGCGATAGACGAAAATGTACCACACAAAAAATATAGATCTCTTTAAAACACAGAATTTACTTAAAATAAGCTTTGCTGTGGCATAAGTCGTTTCTGAGATTTCTATTATTAAAGGTTCGAATTGTTAAATACCTAATATTTTAATGTATCATCGATTTTGAGCTGTTTCTCGCGATGTTATGGCAACAGTATGGAATTTTAAGGCCAGCATATAGCGTCCAGTTCTTAAACATTTGACTATCGCTGTTCCCTTTGTATCTATTACAAAATGTGTAATGTAGCTGTTTATGTAAAGGTTTATTTGGATTAAATTGTAATAGATAGAAAAATAAGCTTTAGTAAAAATAGTTTGTATATCCACTAATAAAGATAGAGGATAGAGAAAGTCATGTGAATGTATCACGTCAGATTTTTTGTAAAATGTTCCTTTAAAATATTAAATTCAACATGTACAAGCACTTTATAAAATGAGTTAATTTTAGCATTGTTTGCATTATTCCTTGCTTATGAAAAACCCTGTGTATTAGATGTATGACAATTTGTATTTCCTGGAGAAGGCTTTTACATCAGATTTTTAATTAACATGAGAGCTGTAAGACATTTCTCTCTTTCTAGAAGCGAGTTTGGCATGTCAGTGAATAACTTTATTACTGTAATCTGACAAGTACGTATATAACTTCATAGCTTTGTAAGGACTTGGAGAAACCGTGTTCTACATGACAGCTTTCTCAAAATAACTTCACCAGGAAGTTATCTATAAGATAGAAGAAAGAAAAATTGGCAGGTACATGCCTCTGACGTTTCAACTGGAAGACATGCGGTCAGAAAAACAACGTAATTTCAGCTGTAACAGAAGATGCCACCCTCTGTACCGAAACAGCTGCATCTGACAACAGAAAACTGTGTTGTGATTGGTCAAGGTACTGAAGTTTCTCCTTTAGACTTCAATTTTATTATGTATTATTGGTTTTATCGATAAAGCGAACCAATTAATATGGTAGTGACGTGGTAGCGGCGGACCGTCGCCTCATTCACAACTATAAGGTCTTGAATCCCTGAGATATCCGGTTTGAGAATACCAGTAATTATGACTTGTTTATATGACTTGTAAACGTTGTGATAAACGAAAACGTACTACAAAAGTGTAAATCTCTTTAAACCACACAATTTATTTTACATACACTACGTGATCAAAATGGAAGTCCATATGCTGTTGGCCCACCCTTAGCCTTGATGGCAGCGTTCACTCTCGCAGCCATACTTTCAATCAGGTGCTGGAAGGTTTCTTGGGGAATGGCAGCCCATTCTTCACGGAGTGCGGAACTGAGGAGAGGTATCGATGTAGGTCGGTGAGGCCTGGCACGAAGTCGGCGTTCCAAAACATCCCAAAGGTGTTCTATAGGATTCAAGTCAGGACTCTGTGCAGGCCAGTCCATTACAGGGATGTTATTGTCGTGTAACCACTCCGCCACAGCCTGTGCAGTATGAACAGGTGCTCGATCGCGTTGAAAGGTGCAATCGCCATCCCCGAATCGCTCTTCAACATTAGGAAGCAAGAAGGTGCTTAAAATATCAAAATGGGTCTGCGCTGTGATCGTGCCACGCAAAACAACTAGAGGTGCAAGCCCCCTCCAGGAAAAACACGACCACACCATAACACCACCACCTCCGAACTTCACTGTTGGCACTACACCGGGCATTCGCCATACCCACACCCTGCCATCGGATCGCCACATTGTGTACCGTGATTCGTCACTCCACACAGCGTTTTGCCACTGTTCAATCGTGTAATGTTGACGCTCCTTACACCAAGCAAGGCGTCGTTTGACATTTCCCTGCGTGATGTGTGGCTTATGAGCAGCCTCTCGCCCATGGAATCCAAGGTTTCTCACCTCACGCCTGTCATAGTACTTGGAGTGGATCCTGATGCAGTTTGGAATTTGTGTGTGATGGTCTGGATAGATGTCTGCCTATTACTCTTTACTACCCTCTTCAAATGTCGGCGGTCTCTGTCAGTCAACAGACGAGGTCGGCCAGTACGCTTTTGTGCTGTACATGTCCCTTCACGTTTCCACTTCACAGAAACAGTGAACCTAGGGATGTTTAGGAGTGTGGAAATCTCGCGTACCGACTTCTGACACAAGTGACCCCAATCATCTGATCACGTTCGAAGTCCGTGCGTTCCACGGAGCGTCCCATTCTGCTATTTCGCAATATCTAATCGCTACTGAGGTCGCGGAGAATGAGTACGAGGCAGTAGGTGGCAGCACATTGCACCTAAGATGAAAAACGTATGTCTGTGGGGGTGTCCGGATACTCTTGATCACATAGTGTAAGTCTTTTTGTGGCATAAGCCATTTCTGAGATATCCGTAATGAACGGTTCGAATTGTTCATTTCTTGGTCATTTTAAGGTTCTTTGAACATTCATCTGTTTCTCGCGATTTCATGGAAAGAATATGGAATATTAAGGCAGCGTATAGCGTCCAGTTCTTAAACATTTGACTTGTCGTTCGAGAAGCTCGTAGAAAGATTACACTGACTATATAAGCGAGCGCTCTCGCGGGAGTCGAGTTAATCAGTGTGCGAGTGAGTTAGCGATCCAGTTTCTGGTGCGACATTAAGAGCGATTCTCCGAATGAGTTGGTGATGACTGCTGTAATGTGTAGCAAGTGCTACTGCGGAGCGACGGGTTGTGGAAGTCTTGTGTTCGACTCGCGAGTGAAGTGGACGTCCGGCGTGAAGAAGCTAAGTCACGAAGGAAGGTGAAGTGACGGAGAATTCAACTTGTTCACCTTAGTGACGTAGTAGAACGAATCAAAACTGCTTACGTATGTGATACCAATACTAAAACATTTTAATGACTGTCATGTAAGAGAATTTTATTTTATTTTCTTCGTAAGTTGTAATCAAGTTCGTTAGCAGGATTCTTAAATAATTGTATAAAGAGAAATAATTATGCCCAGCTTACATTGGAAATTACTCAAAAAGGTATTTTATAATTAACATCCCAAAATATTATTTTCCTCAATGGTCGCAGATATGTGTTTTTCAAAGAGGTTAACTTCGTGGCCTGGAATTGCAGAATCTACATATTCACCAGCTTCACCTCTATTTCGTTGTATGTTATGCGTCTATGTACATATGTGTAAAAAAATCATTCGACCATTCCTATAGATGGTCATAGGCTATGCAGCATTTCCAGAAGTTGCATGGGAGGAGGTTAAGGAATTCAGACGTTACGCCGATGTTTCTCACCCTTATGCGTGAATACCAGGGAAGTTTTCATCCGTTAAGAGGAATAGACGGATCCGGACGAAATTACAATTATAAGGGGTAAAAGTGAAGATTATTTGCAAAAATCTTCTAAATTAATTTCATAAATAAAGTTGGGAGGTAAATGAAATGAAATAGTTCGTTCATTCCAGTTTAAAAAGCTAACCTTACAAAGTCAGGTAATCCGGCTAGTATAATATAATATTGAGTTACATTTAATATTTCAAGCTATAAAGTAGATGGAGGGAGGGAGGAAGGGTGGGAAGGGACGGACGGGTGGGTGAGTGGATACTTTATTTGTACATTTTTCATACACAACCTTTTTTACTTTCTCTACTACGTATAGTAAGTAGGAGAAGTATTGTATTCCACCCAAAAATTCGATACCCAGATTTCACCGAAAATATATGTTTTGCACCCCCTGAATACAAAAAAAGCATTTTTGCAAACATGTCCGTGTGTGTGTCTGTGAATAGCATAACTCAGAAACGAACAGTCGGGTAAACACCAAACTTGGTATTTAGGTTCAGTATCTTCCAGAGATGCGACACGAAGGTTTTCAAGAAAATTTCCCCACCCCAGATTACCCTTTACATGGAACAGTTTTTGAAAATTTTAATTTTCTCAAAAATGGCTCTAACGATTTTGATTAAAATATCATATGTTTAAGATATTTTCATGACAAATGAAATGTTTATCTCGAATTTTCTGGGAATTTCTCCAAAAGTGTTCTTCATTGTGAACGACTTTTGCACAACTGGTAAACCATAAGAGATAGACAAAATTTTACTACACAAAAAATGTAGAGCGCGTTAAAATACACATTTTATGTCATATACATTGTTTTTGTTGAGTGAACCATTTTCGAGATATTGCTTGTTATTTCCTTAAATTTTTCAACACATTTTCTCAAATGGGAATTCGTTATTCATTTTTTTGTCCTGGTAATGCAAAGAGAATGGAATACTCCACATAGCAACCACCTCTTAAAATATTTGACTATCACTTAAAGCCTAGCAATTCCCCTTGCATCTACAAGAAAATTAGCAATTAGATTAACATCTCGATTAACATGAAGCATATGGAGAATAAGAGTTTGTAAAAATAGTTTGTACAAGAGTAGAGAAAGTCATGCGAGCGTAACACATCATATTTCTTTTGCAATGTTTCACGTATAAACTAACTTATTGTACAAAATTTCTTGCCAGCTATGTTGCTCCTTTTACATGGCACCCTGGCCTTCTGGCTCATCTAAGCACCGCTGCCTTTTATCCCTATTGCCCATCCAATTCCTCCTCCGTTTGCCCTTCTGCCTTTCTTATTTCTCCTACTTTTCTAATCCATTTCTCTTTTACTTTCTTTAGAAACTCCCCCATACTCTTATTTTTCTTTTCTTCTTGTCTTGTTAACATTTTAATTGCTACTATTTTTCCATCCATTTTTCCTATTTATCCTCCCATACTTCTCTTCCCCATTCTGCCAATTCTTTGTATTCTGTCATATAATGCTCTGTGCTTTCATTATCTCCGCATAATTCACAAATTACGTCTTTTCTACCTGTTAGCCCTCTCAGGTACATTGATCCTGTTCTCATCTCTGCAAACGCTTCTTTTCCAGCTCTATTACAATAATCCGCATACCCTTCTCTTCTCCATTTCCTGTTTACTAATCTATAAAATCCTAGTGACTTTTTATTCTCTAAGCTTCCCCAATTCTCTTGTCTTTCTATGTCCTCCACTCTGTTTTTTACCGTTATCCAGAAGACATTACTATTTCTTTCTTCTACTCTCCAAATATCTCCCATTCCTATCTTCTCCATAATGTTTTCTACCCCTGTCTACCAGCTATTTTTATTTTTATTACTCTTTTGTTGTTCCATGCAAATCTTTAAAATTTCCCCTTCATCTTTTCTCATGCATCTAAACTAAAATTTCAATATCCTTTCTAGTACCACTCCTTTTCTTCTTGTTCTTCCTTATTCCACTAATGCTACTTCCCCTGGTGCTGATCTTGGTAACCCCAATAGCTCTTTACAAAAACTTCTATAGCTCTGATCTATTTTTCTTTGTTTAATTCGGATCCCCCCCCAAATTTCTACCAATGCTTCATACATACCTTCTTGCATTTCGTTGGCATTTCTAATTTGTATTTGCACATCCTTACTCCAATCATTGCCGCCTTTCCTATAGCCATAACCTTCCCAAGAAATCTTTTTGAGTTTTAAATATGTGCTTTCTTTTCAATAAAATGTACATACTTTTCCACTAGAGCGTAGCCATAAAGCAAATGACTGGAAAATGAACCGTTGGTGCCTTCTGCTGCAAGGTTACACATTTCAGCACACACCAGCCGCCGCTGACGTGCCGACAGTAAATTAGATTGGGGTTGAAAACTTGCGGAGCAGGAGGTATTTGCAATGCCGGGGCCCACCATAACAATAAATTGATTCGTTTCACGTTAAAAGAGAGAGGGGTTTGCAAACAAGGGGACGCGCGCATTATAATCAGCGAGAGTAGTGCAAACACCAAGTTAATGCAGCACAAAGGTGGCAAGCGACGCGCATGCGCCGGCATTAATTCTTACCCGCTATTTGCCTAACGTATTTACCGGCCCGCTTGTCTAAATACTGCGTGGGTTCGAGTCCCCCATGTTGACACCGGCTCCAGTCGTCAGCTATTTGTTAACCAACAGTTGTAGATTCGAGCCCTGCCACCAACACTCTTTTAACTAACACCAGATGTCACTAAAAGCGTCAAAAGCTGCTTAATGAATGTTTTTAATCCTCCACATGTGATCTGTTGCAGCTCTGTCTATAGAACATGATGTTCTAACTGTAATGGTTCGCTCGTTATTCAAATTAAACGCAATCTAAACAGAAATAAAATAAATGTATCCTGTGTTACATTCACATGTATTTCTTTACACGCTATCGTTTATTTTTAATGCCATTGTTACTTTCTCCGCCATATATCTATAGTAGATACGAGGAAGTATTGTATTCCACCAAAAATTCGATACCGAGATTTAATCGGAAAGACATGTTTTGAAGTCCTTCTAATTCTGAATGACTTTTGCATAGTTGGTAAACCTTAAAAGATAGACAAAATCTTACTGCACAAAAAGTGTATTTCTCGTAAAACACCAATTTATGTATTTTTCTTTGTCGTTAACCATTTCCGAGATATTCTTTGTTGATGGTTAGAATGTTCAAATACTTACACTTTTTTCTAGTAGTAAGCCACGATTTGTTTTTCTTGTTGGTCATACAAGGAGCATGGAATTTCAAAGCCATCACATAGCGTCCCACTTTTAAAAATCTGACCATCGCTTTAGCCTACTCTATCCTTCTTATAAATATGACGAAATGATAAGTAATAAAATGTATGCCCATTAACAAGTAGATAGAAGAGTAAGCTTTCGTAACAATAGTTTGCTGAAGAGTGAGTAGAGAAACTTGGGTTAACACAACACATTAAATTTCTGTAATTGTCCACGCTTAATAAGCATCTCTGATGAAGGATGATTCCAATTATAGGGTTATGTTTCGTAGCAAAATAACAGAAATTAGAGCACAGAGAAACTCGATTTTACACACCAGATTACCTTGCACGACTCGAAAATTGGTGTGCAGTAAATGCATACAGAATTGTAGGACCTATATTTTTAACAAACAATAAATGCACAGACGTACAGGGATAACCTTCACCATTTTTTCAACAGCCGAACTGAATTTTTCCAACAAGACTTTGCTACCGCGCATACAGCCATTGACTTTAATGTGGGAAATGCATGAATATAGAGTAATAAGTAACTAATTATGGCCCTCACAGTCCCCTGATTAACGTTATATGATTTTTATTACTGGGGGAACTTGAAAAAATTGGGCATGCGTAACAAACCCCATACATTGTAAGAACTAACAGAAAACATCCGGTCAGAAGTTTACTCAATTCTAACATCTCTTATATATAATAAGGTACGAGGGCTGTCCCAGAAGTACCCGACCTAACAAAGAAAACACAAAAATATTCGGAAAAACATCTTTATTTCTCTACATAGTCTCCTTTCAGCTCGATACGCCTTTCCCAGCGATGTTCAATAGCTTCAATACCCTGTTTATACTGAGAACCGTCGAGTTCTGCAAAATAGCCATCAACTGCAAAATCCATCTCTTCATTGTTGGCAAATCTTTTACCACCAAGCCATTTCTTCAAATTTGGAAACAGAAAATAATTAGAGGGGCTTAAGTCTGGCGAATAGGGTGCATGAGGAAGCAATTCGAACTTTAACTCATTGATTTTGGCTATGGGAATAATGGATCTGTGAACGGGTGCATTGTCTTGATGAAACAGAACTTTCTTTTTCGCTATATTAAAACGCTGCAATAATAATATAGTGCATAATACCGCCATTAATTGTTTTTCCTTTTTGAAGATAACCAATGAAAATTATCGCACGCGATCCCAAAAAACTATCGCCATGTCCTTGCCTGCAGATGGAACTGTCTTCACCTTCTTTGGAGCCGATTCTCCCGTTTCAAACCACTGTTTTGACTGTTCCTTCGTCTCAGGTGTGAAGCGATGGACCCATATTTTATCCAAGGTTATTAATCGACGTAAAACCTCGCTTTATTGAAGTGAAACATCGCCAAACACTCGACTGAAACATGCTTACGACGCAGTTTTTGTTCCATTGTGAGTAAACGCGGCACACATCTTGTGCACAGCTTTCTCATATCTAAATTTTCAGTCAGTAAGCAATGTACAGCACTTTTTGAAATGCCTACGATGTCTGCTAGCTCGCGCATTTTCAGCCGACGGTCATCCAATATCATTTTATGGATTTGCTTCACAATTTCTGGCGTGGTCACCTCATTTGGTCGACCACTGCGATGTTCGTCTTGGCAGCTCATACGGCCTCGCTTAAACTCTGCCACCCAAAATTTTACTGTTGTAAACGAAGAAGCACTCCCCCCAGAGTAGAATATAGCTCAGCTTTAATATTATCACATAACGATGGCCAATTTTATCCATGTTTACAAATTCGCTGAGAGAGTTCACTATTAATGGCTGCCAAACAATTACTATACAACTAGCATAGTCAAACTTCAAAATTAAGCTTTATAAGGGTAGTACTTTCTACCATAGTCATTTGTTTGAAACAACTGCTATATATACGTCAGGTCGGATACTTCTGGGAATGCTCTCGTAGGTACGTGCTTGTTATCTTTCTAACCTTAACAATGAACAGGTGACTCGGTTGAGGAAATATTATAACTGTTTCGGCGGTAGACCGAGCTACGGCGAACCTCCTGCATTGGCCACGTGTGAAGGAAAAGCACTGTGTGTCAGTGAACTTAAAAGATGTGAGTCAGATATCTTGAATAATTTTTGAGATCACGGGTCCAGAATTCAGCGAATTGAACATTGGTAGAAGAGGACTTTAGATATACTATAAAATTGAAATTTAAACAGGATTTTTTTTTATTCTATTTTATTTTACGTCGCTTTAACTCATTGGTCATATTCGCGACGGATCTGTTGGTGAATATCTTTTAGAACGATATGTGATGGACAGTTAGCCATCACTGTAACCCCTGCTTCATGCCGTGCAGATGGCATTAGAGTGCCGCCCAGTCTAACCGCCGTCCTCATACAAAAAGGCGGACAGTTAGCCTTCTAGGTCTCATTCCTGTGAACCCTACTTCATGCCGCCCAGTCTAACCGTCGCCCTCTCACAGAAAGGCGGACAGTTAGCCTTCAAGGTCTCATCCCTGTAACCCCTGCTTTATGCCGCGCAGATGGCATTAGGGTGCCGTCCAGTCTAACCGTCGCCCTCACACAGAAAGGCGGACAGTTAGCCTTCTAGGTCTCATTCCTGTAAACCCTACTTCATGCCGCCCAGTCTAACCGTCGCCCTCTCACAGAAAGGCGGACAGTAAGCCTTCAAGGTCTCATCCCTGTAACCCCTGCTTCATGCCTCGCAGATGGCGCTAGGGTGCAGTCCAGTTTAACTGCTTACATTGTGTGTAGATAAATGGCATAGCATTCACTATTACCACTTATTTTTCATTTTACTATTGTTTTAGACTTAAGATGGAATTTTGGGTCGTGGTATTAAATACCCAATCCGGTATTTATCTTGGTGACTGAGGAAGGCCACGAAAAAACCTCGGACAGATTGGTAGGCCCACGGGATTTGAACCCGGGACCTCCTGAATGTGCGCCACAGGCTTTACCGCCTGAGCCTCCCGCTCGGTTTAAACAGGATTTATTTTAGCACATAAATAGAAAACAATCAGATTTTGTGAGAATAATATGTAAAACAAAACAAAAAAGAAATGAAAATAAATGTTGAGATTTGTTAGGCATTTGATTTTGCTTCAGTTCAAATGAGCATTTAAAGACTAAGGTGTTTTTATAATTCTTAATTCACATCTGGACATACTTATTTTCTAAGCGAAGGAGTTTTAAATCCTTTCTATATTCGGCGTATACATTTTGAGCAATACTTTGAGATTTTATAATTTCAGGTTACCCGTTCTCTTACATACAACAAGAGTTTTAAATTATATACAAACAACTCTTTAGTCTTATGTAGTTATATAATATACACAAGGTTTTTTTGGGTAATCTCCCATGATTGCCTTCTTTTCTTGCATAATTTCGAACATACTCTTCATGTCTCACGAAGGCTCTTAGGAGTCTTTAATTCTCCCAACCCCTCGGGCATCCAAGTCTTCTTAAGCCCTTTGCTCCATTTATTTTCCTTAGAGTATTTCCTCACTAATTATATAGTCTCCCCTATATGAGAGCTGGGGGATGAAATTACAAGCCGAACAAAAAACCCAGGCCTTGTGAAAACTGATGTTCAATAACGATGAACACACCGACCCCGTTCTGAACAAGAGGGAGGACAAACTTAATATATTGTCGACACGAGGATTATTTTACGTGTAGAGGATAACTTTATATTTTTGATACACGACCGGTCTGTGTCGATTGTTGTCTGAACAAGCGGTCGTAAACAACAGGTTTTACTCCTTGATAGTATAACGATGTCTAACTCTACAGTTATACGAGGTGTGATCAAAAAGTAATGGGAATTTTGGTTTTTCTTAAAGAATTATTATTTAATCATCAACATCAACTTTGTCCCCTTCAAAGTAATCCCCCCTCAGATATAATACACTTGTACCATCGCTTTTTCCAATTTTTTGTTTTATCTCATCAGCGGTGGCAAAACGTCATCCTTTATTGGTTTTCTTCAGCCTCGGGAATAGAAATAAGACGCAGGGGGCCACGTCCGGCGAATATGGTGGCTGAGGCCGCATAACGGCTTTTTTTTGTCAAAAAGCCACGAACCAGCATTGAGGTGTGAGCGGGTGCATTATCGTGATGCAATTTCCACCAGTGGTATTGCCACAAATCTGGTCATTTTCTTCGGATTGCTTCACGGAAACGGCGTATAGCTTCCAGGTAGTATCCCTTATTGACCGTACAACCATAAGGTCTTGGCTCTTCAGGCAGTTTCCACTGGGACAATTGAACCTTAGTTTCAATGTCATACCCATGTTTCGTCATCTGTTATAACCTTCTTTAGAAGTTCTGGGTAATTTTTGACATCATTCAGCAATTCCTGAGCGATGTCTATGCGATGTCGTTTTTGGTCGAAATGCAATAATTTTGGAACAAACTTTGCTGCTACACGTTTATGTCCAAAACATCCGAAAAATTGCTTGAAATGAGCCAAAGATTATGCCCACATCAATCTGATGGTGATTCGGCGATTTTCCAGAACCATTTTCTTTACTTCTTCCTTATTTTCGTCAGTAATTGATGTGCTAGGGCGTCCAGGGCGATCCTCGTCTTCAATGTCTTCTCGACTCTCTTTGAAACGTTTATACCACTCGTATACTCTTGTCTTACTCATAGTAGATTTGCCAAAAGCCACAGTCAACATTTCGAATGCAGTACTGCACTTTATTCCGTTTTTCAAGCAAAATTTAAAGCAAATTCCTTGATCCATCTTTTTTGAAAGTAAAAATTTTCCGATCACTCGAAAACACGTCTAACTTTTTCGACTGTAAACTAAATATTCAAAACAGCTGAAAATGCAAACATACATCAGGGACATGTGTACCAACAAGATAAAACAAACAATTTGAGCATTGCATGTATAAAGCTCGCAAAATTAAAACAATTCTCGTTATTTTTTTATCACACCTCGTATAGATGGTGTCTCATAAATGTTGGTTTAAGGTTTGGTGTTTTATACGCTAGCATTGGCGAAACACAGAAAACCAATTCTATTTACAGGATGCCATGGCTAGTATTGCATATATTGCGAGAATGTGTTAGTCGTCAGTTGTTAATACACAATCACAAAATGGAAGTTACAAAGTTTGAGATTAGAGTCCTTCTAAAACACTACTGGAAACAAGATTATAAAGCTGCTGCTGCCGCGGCTTGAAAAATATGTGAAAAGGAAGGAGAAGGTGTCGTTAGTGAGCGTGTGGCTCAACGATGGTTCCAACGTTTCAATACTGGAGAAGTAAACACTAAAGATATACCACGTCCTGGAAGACCTAAATTATGGGATATTGAGAATCACGCAGAGTTTTGGAAGAAAATCCACAAAAAAGTATTCGTAGGCTGTCAGAATAACTTGGTCCATCAAAAGATACCATACACGCCAGATTAAGGAACTCGGAAAATCAAACAGAAGCTGTAGATCTGTACCTCATGAATTGACATCCCAATAGGCTCAACGTGGAGAGAATATCTGTCGTCAGCTTATGGGTAATCCCATTGATGATAGATTTATCAAGAGAATTGTCACATGTGATGAAAAATAGGTCTATTACCGCAACCCTGACGCCTCGAAACAGTGGTTCAGTCCCCGTCAACCTGCCAAAGTCATCGTTAAAAAAATTAGCTCGGACTCAAAGTAATGTATATCTGGTTGAATTTTGGAGTGATTCACTGGGAGTTTGTTCCTAACGGGCGTACAGTCAATGCGGATCTTTATTCTCAACAAATGGAACGAGCACATGAAATTTTGAGACGGAGATACCCAGCATTAGTTAACCGAAACAGAGTTCTCTTGCAGCAGGACAATGCAGCACCCCATACTACACGTACAACCATGATAAAAATTCAGGAATTGGAAGGAGTCGAACAGCTATCACACCCGGCATACAGCCCTGATCTTGTGCTTCATATTACCATCTGTTTGGATCCATGGCCCATTTCTTGCGTGGAAGAAATTTCGAAAACATTGAACTGTAGAAAGGGTCTCATCGAATTTCTGGCATCAAGAACCAGAGACTGGCACTGTCGCGGGATAATAAACCTCGCTGAAAGATGGCTAAAGACCATAGAATCTGATGGTCTCTACTTTGAAGAGTAGTTTAATTTCTTGTCAGAAAACGTTCCAAATAAATTTTTGCTTAAAAACAGACATAACTTATGAGACACCATCTATATATTAGAGGAATTAATTTTCTTTTGCAATAACTGTTTTCTATCTCAGTTTACCTGTGATAGATAGAGGAAGCATTTATTCGATTTCAAAGTTATCGATTTTACCGGAAGTACACGTTTTAAGATCCGCTCAAACCCAAAATAATTTTTAGAAAAACTATTTGTGTTTGAGAGATACAAAACGTGCGAAAGGTTGGGATTAATTTTAGAAGGGTACAAACAAAATTTTTTATGAAACCTTCTCCACCCAAAACAACCCTTCACATTGGAGGGGTAGTACTGATTTAATGCAAAATCAGTTGTGTTGCATTAATATAACTTTTGCTATTCAGTATGGTTTATTTTTATGTATGGTTTATTTTTAGTACACTGACGTGTATAAAATGTGATTCAAAATAGAACGGAGCTGTCTATGTTGGTATGACAAAACATCTAGCCACACCGCTTACCAGCGTGACTACCTCTATTTTTCGAGGATCATTCTAGCCAACGGATTGGCGGGGTTCTTTATCCCCCGCTAAGTATATCGAACTGCCGAAGGGTAACATTACAACTTAAAACTTATATTTTCACCCTACACTACCGTTTTATTAATTCCGGTTTTATAATTGCCGTTTAATAGCAGCAATAACTTAACCTTCGTCTCCATGTCGCTCATGAAAGCTCCCATACAAACGTCAAGCTGTCTTACAGTTTAACCTACATGCAAATGATTGTTCACCTCTTACTCTAGAAGGCCGAATTATTTGTAATTGGCTTAACCTTTACTTGTGTGCCAATCGTAGCGAATCTCCTTCATTGAGTGGAATCCAAACCACCTTTCATTCCACATAAATTATAAACATCGTTCATTGGCTAGTTTTATGTCCTTGAATTGTTTTTCAGGCCAGTCACATAGACAACTGATACCGACCGGGCGCAGTCAAACGTTGGTCACGTGAAGAGAAAAAACTATATTGACCTATGAGAATGGGCCACATTCTATGCATGGCAGTGTACATAGTAGGTAAAGAAGATATTGAATTCCACTCAACGATTAGATACCGTAATTTCACCGGAAATATATGTTTTGAGGCACCTTGAATAAAAAAACCTTTCTAGAAAAAGGTCCGTGTGTGTATATGTGTGTCTTTTTGAGCAGCATAGCTCAAAAACGAAACGTCGAATAAATGTCAAACTTGCTATTTAAGTTTAGTATCTTCAAAGGATGCAACACGACGACTTTCAAACCCTCCACCCCAAATACCTTTACATGGAATGCTTTTTGAAAATTTTGACTTTTCAAAAATTGGCTCTAACGATTTTGGTTAAAATACTATATGTAAAATACTATGACAAATAAAATATATATATATATATATATATATCTTGAATTTTCTGGGAATAGCCTAGGAAGGAGTTTTGTACAACCTTGTATAAGTTGCAAGCGATAGAAGAAAATGTACATCTATTTAAAACACACAATTTAGTTCAAATGAATTTTTTATAGCACTAGCCGTTTCTGAGATATCGGTTATTAAGGGTTGGAATTGTTCAATACTTGGCATTCTTTTGAAGTCCCATCGATTTTCAGTTGTCTTTAGCGCATGGAAACGCATGGAATTTTAAGGCCGGCATATAGAGTCCAGTTCTTAAACATTTGACTGTCGCTGTTCTTTGTATCTATAACGAAATGTGTAATGTAGCTATTTTTGCAAAGGTTTATTTGGATTAAAATGTAGTAGATAGAAAAATAAACTTTATTAAGAATATATTGCATACCCCTAATAAAAACAAAGGGTAGAGAAAGTCATGCGAATTGAAGAAGGTTATTTTTACGTATTGCTATTTGCCCCACACTTTGGGAGCCAATTTTATGATGGTTTTTATTGTAATTTCACTGTTTCTTTAAATATTATATATTTATGTTTGCTTCGGCTGCGTCAGTATTATTGTTAGAGACACGTTTCTCTTAGCAGGGAGGTGGTGCGATTGAAGAATGTAGGCTTACACAGATTATAATTTTACTTCACTCCTTTTATTAATACTTGATACGATTTAAATAATACTTCACTGATACAGAGAGAGAGCTGTGAGATTTTTTTATTAATTACTTGCACTTTTTTAACACGTAAACTATTTTTGTCTCGCACCAATACGTATTAATTTCTCGAGGATGCATCTCGCGTCCGGTTAGGAACACTGTCTGCAAGCAACTGACTTTATTTCTACCGCCTAAATTTGTAAATTTCTGTATTTCAAGTCTCTGATTGGATATTCCTAATCCAATAGAATACCTTTATTTAACTTAAACTTCTTTCTGGTTGTTGATTGGCTATTTTATAAACTGTCACAAAAATTACATTATTGTTGCTCCAAGAATAACTAGTAGCATTATTACACTTTCTTACTCATTAATGCCTCATTGTTACCTCATTGTTAGCAACTTTTAATCTATTCTTCTCACAGCTCCTACATTATTAAGTTACGTAATACATTCAGATAACATTATTACATGTATACAATAATATAAACATATACAATGACTGTAATATACACTTTTTATATATTGTTACATACATATTGCTTTAAGGCAGGCTGTTATTATGTTTTATTATATAATTTGACTAAAATCATTCAAGTGTTAAAAATACTGCCTCAGAATGTATAACATCAGATTTTTAGAAAAAGGTCCGTGTGTGTATATGTCTTTAGCATAATTAAAAAACGAAGAGTCGTAATGAAAACCAAAGTTGGTATTTAAGCTGAGTACCTAAGATGAGACGAGGATTTTCAAGAAAATTCCCACCCCAAACTACACTTTGGGGAACATTTTTCGAATTTTTTTATTTTATAGAAAATGGCTCTAAGGACTTTGATTAAAATACCATGTATTAAGGATACATACATGACAAATAAAATGTATATCTTCAATTTTCTGGTAATAGCCCGTGACGTCCTCTTCATCCGGAAGGAATTTTGTATTACCTTGTATAATTGGTAAACTTTAAGCGATAGACGAAAACGTGTTTCACAAAAAAATGTAAATCTCTTTTACCCTTTCCAGCTTAATGTAGTCATACGGCATCATTATGTATATGTGTTGTTGGTAGTGGCATAAACACACCTAACTTGCAAGTATTAAATTTCAGTAATTATATATATTTGTGATATATACTTCTTTAAATTTATATTGGACGGTAAGGGCTTCGTTACATGCCTGATAACCTCATACTACCAGTCGCTTTGTTTAGTAACATATTGAAAAATACAAATTAAATGCGTGTAGCCTTGACATAACAAGCTTAGAGTTGAAAATAAGGAATAATGAATCATTTCCTATATAAAAATGTTTGTTTTTTGGGGGAATGAAGGAAATTCCAAAAACCTTTTCCTAGGTTTCTGTTTTGGTTATTAGTTTTACACATATAATTTCCGCGCTCGTAAGGTTAACTTCAGACATGTCTCTCTATAGCCTTCTTTTAGATTTGATGGTTTCATATAAATGCAAAGTGCATTTGGAGTACATAGTTGTCACATTTTTAATCGTGAAAATAGTAGAAAACGTGGCTACAAACAGGTTTACGTGTGAAGAGATAAGAGCCTTTGTTTGGACG
Organism: Deroplatys truncata; assembly: GCA_030765065.1. NCBI lineage: Eukaryota > Metazoa > Arthropoda > Insecta > Mantodea > Mantidae > Deroplatys > Deroplatys truncata. The sequence goes on from CM060980.1 coordinate 181,316,877, forward strand.
CGTGGCCGGCCTAACAGGAAATTTGACACGGGAAGCACACTGTTTGCATGCAGAGTCGTATATTCATAGACCATTAAATTAAAGTGCATACATTTCTCATGTAAATTATAATAACAATAACCACACATCTTCATAGAAGACGTCCTCCGTGGTGTAGTGGTTACCATGCTAGTCTCTAGTTCCCGAGGTCGCAGGTGCAAACCCGCCGGAGGGCGATGAATTTTTTCGCGCGTAAAAATTCTTAACATGACTTTCTTCGGAAGGGAAGTAAAGCTGGTGGTCCCGTGTCGTAGATTTACGGCACGTAAAAGAACCTCTGAGCAAAATTACCGATCTTTCACGCCCAATATAGAATGGGACGCTAAGGACCACAGCAGTTAAAGAGCGTTCCATAAATAAAATTCAATTTATTTTTTCCGTCATGGAAGATGTTGGAAGTTGTGCTTTGCCGGCAGACATCTACGGACCCGGATCAGTAGTTACCATTAACATTATGCGACACCAAATTCCAGAAATTAACGCTTCATGCATTACCCCTTGTTGCAATTTTTGAGCTACAGTTATCTTATAACTTTAAAGGTTTCGTGACACTCCAAGCCCAGGTTTGCGAAATTCCTGATTCCTATACAAGGTATTTTACGGTTTCTTATGAAGAATAGATCCTGTTTCCTAAATATATTCACAGTATTATGAACATTTTCTCTGTAAGGCGCACGAATAGCAGAGAACCCGTCTATAAATCGCCGTCTCACTTTCCTACAAGAATTTGTCACACAGGAATCGTACATGATGGTTCTGTACGTAAAAATGTACGGACTTTTCCGCATTATGACAGCGCTAACACACTATAACACTAAAATACAGATCTCGCCCACTAAACTAATAAGCCGGCACACGGAGATGGAATGGAATCGATTAGAAACAGCGCAGCGCAGGACAAATAATTCCCAGCAATACGGCCACGGGTCGAAACGAAGGTTTTGTATAATGAGTGTGATGTTAACACCTACAAATACAATGCCGAGAAATTTAATCTAAAGGTGTTTATACATTGAATTTATGGTGGAGTGCAATATTACTTCCACGTGTGAAACTTTTGTATGAGTAATGTGTACAATAGCTAAGAAAATAAATGACATTGTGTAGAAAAGTTCTTGTGACTGTTGTAGTTTACACATCATATTTTAATACAGTAGAGAAACAAACATGTAGTGGTTGAAATGTGAACTGTCATATATAAACATAGAAATGCTTTTTGCAGGTGAGTTGTGTGTATGCGTGGATATTTTGACATTTAACATTAATTTTAGTATTTTATGATTTTAGAAGATAAATAGTGAGACACGTCACAAATTTAGTACATTCTCTAAGTCCCTTTTGTTATAAATTGACACCAGGATAGAGGGAGTGGCTAGAGATATGCTGTGATATATAGCGAACAGAACCAAATATATGTGATTCATAAATAAAATGGGGAGGGGGTGTCATTTCAATGTAACACAGAATTTATTTCCGTTGACGACGACGCTGTTAAAAATAGCTATTAATGACAGTTTAAACTTCCGCTGCTGTAATGTATGCTGGCAAGTGCATTTTAATCGCGTAACTTGCACGTGACATGTATAAAAAAAAAGAAGTACGATATTGATTCGCAGTGCACCTGAAGAGGAGAACAGATGACGTTCGGGATCTAGCCCAAAGTTAGGTCCCAATTGTGATGCTGGAGCTGTGCGCACTGGCCAAGTACAGGATGATTCACAAGTAACTATACATTTTCATGTCTGTCCGCCATTGGATACACCGATCAGAATAGCACTGATGCGTTACATTCACATTATTTTCTCTACCCAGTGTTTATTACGTTTTCTACCGTGTACATAGTAGGCAGAAAAGGTAATGCATTCCACTAAAAATTCGATACCGAGATTTCACCGGAAATACATTTTTTGAAGCCTCCGAATCAAAATAATGCATTTTTAGAAACAGGTCTATCTGTATGTCTTTGAAAACATAACTAGAAATCTGATGTGTTACACTCACATGACTTTCTCTACTCTTGTACAAACTATTTTTACAAACGCTTATTCTCCATCTACTTCATGTTAATCGAGATGTTAATCTTATTGCTAATTTTCTTGTAGATGCAAGGGGAATTGGTAGGCTTTAAGCGATAGTCAAATATTTTAAGAGCTGGTTGCTATGTGGAGCATTCCATTCTCTTTGTATTACCAGGACAAAAAAATTAATAACGAATTCCCATTTGAGAAAAAGTATAAGTATTGGAACATTTAAGGGAATAGCAAGCAATATCTCAAAAATGGTTCACTCAACAAAAAATGTGTATTTTAACGCGATATACATTTTTTGTGTAGTAAACTTTTGTCTATTTCTTATGGTTTACCAGTTATGCAAAAGTCGTTCACAATGAAGAATACTTTTGGAGACATTCCCAGAAAATTCGAAATATACATTTCATTTTTCATTAAAATATCTTAAACATATGATATTTTAATCAAAATCGTTAGCCATTTTTGAGAAAATTAAAATTTTCGAAAAATGTTCCATATAAAGGGTAGTCTGGGGTGGAGGTTTTTCTTGGAAACCTTCGTGTCGCATCTCAGGAAGATGCTGAACCTAAATACCAAGTTTGGTGTTTATCCAACTGTTCGTTTCTGAGTTATGCTGTTCACAGACACACACATACACACACAGACATACACACGGACATGTTTCCAAAAATGCTTTTTTTTGGATTCAGGGGGTCTCAAAACATATATTTCCGGTGAAATCTCGGTATCCAATTTTTGGGTGGATTGCAATACTTCCCCTTCTTACTATACGTAGTAGAGAAAGTATAATTACAGCAGGTCTGTGCAGTAAAATTTCATTTATCTCTTACGGTTTACTAATTATACAAAAGTAGTTCACAATAAAAACTCCCCCAAAAAATTAAAGATATTCATTTCATTTGTCATGAAAATATCTTAATCCTTAAATTGCTGCTTTGCATATACGAAAGTGCATACTAAAACTTTATTTTTGGAATATATGGAGTGTTTTCCTTTTGTTATTTTCATTTCATACTGGCATTTAAACAATAAAATGCAAGTATTTGTAGCTGTTTTATACCATAAATATATTTATAAACTTCAATACTCTTATAGTGTTTTTGCTACAATAAGCAAAATGCATGCAACTGCAGTCAAATGTCCCCACGTACCATCACACCGTTTATTTTATGTGGGCCCTCACCATCCTTTGTCATCGACCCTCGGCTGTGAATGGGTGGCCGGTCCATTTCGTATTGCCTTAACGACCATGGCTATTCGAATCGCTTACATTAAGAGGCCTGTGACGGGGGTATAAAAACCGGTTGGACGGCATATGTAGCAAAATGCTGTTAATGTTTAAACGCATGGTTTAATCAAAATGTTTAGAGTGACTTTGGAAAACAAAAAATAATATTTTTTTCATGTAAAGTGTAATTTAAGATGGGGAGATTTTCTTTAAAATCTTTGTATCGCATCTTAGAACAATACATTTTTGTATGAGTACTGTAATATGTAGATATGTAAATTTGTAATATAAATTGCATAGCTTTTCTTTGTGATTTTTGCTACCTCTGGTAATATTTTAGGTCATCAAACCAATGCTACGTGGTATTGCTCTTCCTTGTCCAGTAGAACTACTGGAAAAATAAAATCCATTGCTTTAATTCAATATGCTGTGTAAATATGGTTCATTTTATGCAACAAATTAAATTAATGTTATTGTTGATATTTACTCAGGGTGTGTTTATCTTTCTTGAAACTTCACGTATACTATTTTGGAACTGTTATTGGACAGAAACCCAAACACAAATTTCATATGTTGTTATTTTCATAACTGAATGTATCAATTAGAAGAGGACGCTTTAAGGGCACCAATAACAATCTAAATGGTAATATACGCAATCTGTACCCAGAGTTAACGTATAACTGGAACTCAGCGAATGGGCACTAAAAACTTAAAATAAGCACTATAGGCACTATCGGTAGTGATAGGCACTAAATTAGACGCTGCTATTCTTTTTTTCTATTTCGTCGCTTTAACTACGTGATGGATCTGTTAGGAGGTACCTCGTGGCTCGGTATGTGGCAGACAGTTAGCCTTCTAGGTCTCATCCCTGTACGGTACCATCTTACTTCGCCACATGTCCACAGAGTTCTTAGTGCTGTGCAATTGTATATCCGCTCCTATACGTCATAGGCAGATGGCATTTTCGACACCTGCCCACAGAGGCCTTAGTGCTACGCAACTGTATCTCTGCGCGTCCCTGTAGGCCTGTATGCCTTCGGACCTGCGACTTACTATAGCTCCTTCACCTCATCCCTACCTCCCAGGGGGTGTAGCACAATAGACAAGCTGTTCGCAGTGCGCAAGGTGCACATCCTACATCCTACTCTCTACATTATTTCTTTAAAATAAATTTCTGTTACTATATAAAACCTACAATCAGTTTTTAAGTAACTTCTCTCTTGAATACGTTTACACCCCCACGCTGGTTTGTAGCTATTATTGAGTCTGTTATTTATTATTTTTAAAGAGATTATTGTTGCACTAAGTAGTCACTATTTTATTATCTCACAAAACAAAGAAACTGTTGACGTTACAAACTTCCTCAGGCAACGGTCCATCAGCTTACAGCGCAAATTACTAATTTCAATACCAAGATTAACATCACATTAATAAACAACGGGATTCAGGAGGTCGTGGGTTGCTTCCCATGGCCGAACTTCCTGACCCATGGGTTTTTTCGAGAGTTTCCCTGGGTCGCCAGACGAATGCTGGGAAGGATAATTACACCCCCGAATTTTCTGTCCTTCCATTTCATCTCCATTCTCAACATTTCATCTTTCATCCAATTGGTTTCTTTCAGGGCTACAAGTGTCGCCGAGAGGTCTCGGTATATACTTGGTAGGGGAAAAGATGCTCTGGAGAAACTTACGTACCCTGGACTGCGAGCGGTCTCAGGGGTCCCCAGGGGATCTGTAAGCCAAGTAGGGAGCCGGTTGCACCCGGGGAGTTCAGATTGTAAATGATGGGTAGATATCCTACCTTCTCTCTGTCGTGCATCCTGGTCCAGTCGCCACCTGTCTCCTGTCTCCTCTCCTATGCCCATGCTTCATAAAAGTTCTGATTGCTAAAAAATGGCCAGTTAGGAGCTTGAGGCAGTGTTTTTAACACTTAAATGATTGCAGTCTAATTATATAATATATAAATTCAATAACAGCCCGCCTTAAGGCAATATGTGTATGTAACAATATATAAAAAGTGTATATTTAAGTCATTGTATATGTTTATATTATTGTATACATGTTCAATAATGTTATGTGAATGGATTACACAATTTAATAATGTAGGAGCTGTGAGAATAATAGGTTAAAAGTTGCTAACAATGAGGTAACCTTGAGTCAGTAATGAGTAAGAAAGTTTAACAATAGTACTTGTGATTCTTGGAGTAACAATTATGTAACTTTTTGTGATATTTTATAAAAATAGCCAATCAATAACCAGAAAAAAGATTTAGTTAAATGAAGGTATTCTATTGGGTTAGGAATAGCCAATCAGAGACTTGAAATACAGAAATTTACAAATTTAGGCGGAAGAAATCAATTCAGTTGCTTGTAGATAGTGCTCATAACTGGACGCGTTGTTTGTTGAAAGTGTTACTAATCAGACGCGAGATGTGTCCTCGAGAAATTTAATACGTATTTTGTGTGAGAAAATAGTTAACGTGTTTAAAAAGTGCAAGTAATAACAAAAGAATCCCACAGTTCTCTATATCAGTGAAGTGGTATTTAAATCGTGTTGAGCATTAATGATTGGAGTGAAGAGAAACTTAAAATCTGTGTAAGCCTACGTTCTTCAGTCGCACCACGCCCTGCTAAGACATCCATGTCTCTAAAAAAAAATACTGACGCAGCCGAGGCAAACATAAATATATAGTATTTAAAGAAACAGTCAAAAATTACAAAGCTAATATTTTTTTAAACTTGGGTATGCGGGTACTATACCTGCGGTTGTAACCAACTTCAAGTTCGGCTCCCCAACATAAGAACTATAATACAACTTCTTCAATACAAACCTCTTCTCAAATTGACGCCCAAAACGTGGGGCTAATAAATACCTTCTTCTCAAATTGGCTACCAAAGCGTGGGGCAAATAACAACGTAAAAATAACATACAACAAAACTAACTTCTTCTCAAGCTTAAGCTACGAAAAGGCGCACACTATGAAAATAGGCAATTTTAGGCACTATAAAATTAATATATTTTACTCCAGAAACCATGAAACACATTTATATATTCAAACCCTAAACAAATGAGCAAAATAGAACAAATGACGAGATCTGGTTATAACCATAATCTACAAGGATTATGACGAAAAGTTAGTATAATACTTTACTTAGAAAATAGGCATTTTAATTACTTCCCTAAAAGGTGCATATCATGATGGTCAAAATAAAAAAAATCTGATGCATTATATTCACATGACTTTCTCTAGAGTCTCACTTTTTAAACATTTGGACTTAGTCTCCTGTTTTGTATAATGGAAGCATTCCTGCAGGCACTTGTTTCTATTGGCTTGATGCAGACAGAAATACAAACTTTTGTAGAAATAGTTTGTAGAAGAGTGAGTAGGGAAAGTAATGTGAAGTAACACATACTTTGATTCCTTTTTTTGAAGTTATTGTTTATTCTCTAAAATTTCTTGCTCCCCCACAAGTCGAAGATTTCTAAATAAAAATGGTGTAGCTACTTTTAATTCAAAACACCTGCAAGTTTGTGCTCCCAGGTTAATTTGTTGCTAAAACGTAACACTTTCTATATCTTAAATAGGGGTTTAGTAAACAGAATTATATTACTGAATGTCTTTTTATAGTATTCACATATCGGATGTTTTGAATTCTCATGACTTTTTCTACTCACTCTTCTACAAACTATTCCTGCAAGGGTTTATTCTTCTATCCATCTGTGGTTAATCGATATACATTTTCATTACATATTTCATTGCATGTTTAAGAAGAATGCAGTAAGTTAAAGTGATAGATTCTTAAAAGTCGAGTCGCCATGTGACGGCTTTAATACTCTTTACTCTTCGCATGATCACAGAAAAAAATCTGATGTGTTACACTCACATGACTTTCACTACTCTTGTACAAACTCTTTTTACAAACGCTTATTCTCCATATGCTTCATGTTAATCGAGATGTTAATCGTATTGCTAATTTTCTTATAGAGGCAAGGGGAATTGGTAGACTTTAAGCGATAGTCAAATATTCTAAGAGCTGGTTGCTATGTGGAGCATTCCATTCTCTTTGTATGTCCAGGGCATAAAAAATCAATAATGAATTCCCATTAGAGAGCAAGTATTGGAAAATTTAAGGGAATAACAAGCAATATCTTGAAAATAGTTCACTCAACAATAAAAATGTATATGACATAAATTGTGTATTTTAACGCGATCTACATTTTGGTGTAGTAAAATTTTGTCTATCTCTTATGGTTTACCAGTTATGCAAACGTCGTTCACAATGAAGAATACTTTTGGAGACATTCTCAGAAAATTCGAGATATACACTTAATTTTTCATGAAAATATCTTAAATATGTGATATTTTAATCAAAATCGTTAGAGCCATTTATGAGAAAATTAATATTTTCGAAAAATGATCCTTGTAAAGGGTAACCTGGGGTGGGGGGATTTTCTTGAAAACCTTCGTGTCACATATCTGAAAGATACTAAACCTAAATACCAAGTTTGGTGTTTATCCGACTGTTCGTTTCAGAGTTATGCTGTTCACAGACACACACACAAACGGACATGTTTCCAAAAAATCTGATGTGTTACACTCACATGACTTTCTCTACTCTTTTACAATCTATTTTTACAAACGCCTTTTCTCCAAATGCTTCATGTTAATCGAGAAATCGAGATGTCAATCTTATTGATAATTTTCTTGTAGATGCAAGGGGAATATGGTAGCTTTTAAGCGATAGTCAAATATTTTAGCGCTGGTTGCTATGCGGCGAATTCCATTCTCTTTGCATGTCTAGGACATAAAAAAATGAATAACGAATTTGAGAAAAAGATTAAGTATTGGAAAATTTAAGGAAATAACAAGCAATATCTCGAAAACGGTTCACTCAACAAAAGAAATGTATATGACATAAGTTGTGTATTTCAACGCGATCTACATTTTCTGTGTGGTAAAATTTTGTCTATCTCTTATGGTTTACCAGTTATGCAAAAGTCGTTCACAATGAAGAATACTTTTGGAGACATTCCCAGAAAATTCGAGATATACATTTCATTTCTCATGACTTTATCTTAAACATATGATATTTTCATCAAAATCGTTAGAGCCATTTTTGAGAAAATTAAAATTTTCGAAAAATGTTCCATGTAAAGGGTAGTCTGGTGTGGGGGGATTTTCTTGAAAACCTTCGTGTCGCATCTCTGGAAGATACTGAACCTAAATACCAAGTTTGGTGTTTATTCGACTGTTCGTTTTTGAGTTATGCTGTTCACAGACACACACACAGACACACACACAGACACAGACACACACACAGACACACACACGGACATGTTTCCGAAAATGCTTTTTTTGGATTCAGGAGGTCTCAAAACATGTATTTCCAGTGAAATCTCGGTATCGAATTTTTGGGTGGAATGCAATACTTCCCCTACTTACTATACGTAGTAGAGAAAGTAAAAATGCTTTTTTGGATTCAGGGGGTCTCAAAACATATATTTCCGGTGAAATCTCGGTATTTAATTTTTGGGTGGAATACAATACTTCCCCTACTTACTATACGTAGTGATACGTTCACGCGACCTTCTCTGTCCTCTTATCGTTTATTAACCGCAAAACCTAGACATTTCGTTGCAGATACAAAGAGAACAGCGACAATCAAATGTTTAATTATTAGACGCTATACGCTGCCTTAAAACTCCATACTGTTTCCATGCCATCGCAAGAAACAACTGAAAATCGATTGGACGTAAGCATTAATTTCGGATATCTGGGAACGTCTGATGCGAAAAAGTTATAACAAATAAATTGTGTGTTTTAAGCAATTCTAAATTTTTGGTGTAGTATGTTTTAGTCAATCGCTCAACATTTACAACTTATACAAGATTAAACAAAGTTCCTTCCTAATAAAGAGGACTTCACATGCTATTTTCAGAAAATTCAAAATGTACATTTTTATCATGTATATATTTTTAATATATGGTATTTTTATCGAAATCGTTACGGATATTTCTTTAAAAAAATCAAACATTTCGAAAAATGTTCATGTAATGGATTGTTTGGGTGGGCAATTTTTTTGAAAATTCCTCGTGTAGCATCTTCTGAAGGTACTGATTGGGTTTTATCCAACTTTGTGGATCTTATTTCTAAATATGCGTTTTTTGTATTTAGGGAACTCAAAACGTGTATGTCCGATGAAATCTCGTATCGAATTTTTGGGTGAAATGCAGTACTAGTTAGGTACGTAAAGAGAAAGTAAAAACGAATTTTGGGCTTATCAGTTGGAAAAAGTGTAAGTATCTGAAAATTCAAACCATTAACAAAGAATATCTCGGAAATATTTAATGAGTATATCTAATGGTTTACCAATTACACCAAAAGTCATTCAAAAAGAAGAGGACTTCACAGAAAATTCAATTAACATGTTATTTATCATTTAAATATATGAAACATGTGGTACTTAAATCAAAATCATAACAGCCAGTGTTAGGAAAGTAAAAAGTACATTTTTTTAGTAAAGGTGAGGCGGTATTTTTAACACTAAAATGATTTTCAGTAAAAATTATGTAGTATATAATTCAATAGCAGCCCGCCTTTGAGCAATATGTGTATGTAACAATATATAAAAGTGCATATTACAGTCATTATGTATGTTTATATTATTGAATACATGTGCAGTAATGTTATGTGAATGTATTACGTAATTTAATAATGTGGGAGCTGTGAGAATAATAGGCTAAAAGTTGCTAACAATGAGGTAACAATAAGGTGACTTTGAGGCAATAATGAATTGAGGGTTTAACAATACTACTTGTAATTCTTGGAAGCAATAATCTAATTTTAGTGACAGTTTATAAAAATAGCCAATCAACAACCAGAAAAAGCTCTAGTTAAATGAAGGTATTCTATTGGAGTAGGATTAGTCAATCATAAAATGAAATATAGCAAAATTTACAAATCTAGAAGTCAGTTGCCTGCAGACAGCGTTACTAAACAGACGCAAAAAGTGTCCTCAAGAAATTTAATACGTATTCGTGTGAGACGAAAAATAAGTTTACGTAATAAAAAGTGTAATTAATTAATAAAAAGAATCTCACAGCTCTCTATATCAGTGAAGTGTTATTTGAATCGTATCAAGCGTTAATAAAAGGAGTACAGTAAAATTATAATCTGTGTAAGCCTATATTCTTGTCGCACCAAAACCCTGCTAAGAGAAACGTGTCTCTAACAAATACTGACGCAGCCGAGGCAAACATAAATATTTAATATTTAAAGAAACAGTCAAATTACAAAGTTAATATTTTTTTAAATTTGGGGCAAAGGCCACCTGAAAGTACATTTTGGAGCGTAGCCTACCGGAAACTGTTTACTATACGTGCGGTTGCAACTACTACAAGTTCGGTTCCCCAACAGCTGAAATATAATACATCATATTCAAACTGACTTTCCATACGTAGCAACAACAAACATTTCTCAAATATTGGCTCCCAAAGCGTGGGGCAAATAATAACAATACAACAAACCATCTTCTTCAAAGGTTAGATTTTATTGAAAATATTTTTGTCGCAATCTTGGAAGACATCGAACTTAAATACCAAGTTAGTTTGGTATTTAAGCTCTCTTCGTTTTTTAATTATGCCGTTCACACACATAATTTTTTCCAAAAATGTTCTTTTGTTTTTATTCATAAACCTCTAAAAGTGCAATTGCAGTGAAGTCCTTGATATAGAATTACTTAAGTACACTGTCGGGCATAAAAAGTGAAGCATTCCCCTAAGTTGCCATAGGTTTTTCTTTACGTAACCAACTTTTGACTCTACCCTGCCGGTATCAGTTCTTTATGCGACTGTCCTGAAAAACAATTCAGGGGAATAAAGACTAAGCAATGAACGATGTTTATAATCTTTGTGGAATGAAGGAGTGGTTCGGATACCACCTCTATTAAAGTTTTGCTACGATTGGCAAATAAGGAAGAAACAAATTACAAATAATTCGGCCTTTAAGAAGAAGGAGTGAAGACTCATTTGCATGTAGTTAAACTAAGCGACAGCTACAACATTTACAAGTATGAGAGCTTTCATAAGCGACATGGAGAGGAAGGTTAAGTTATTGCTGCTACTAAACGGCAATAAGAAAACTGCCAATAAGAAAACGGTAGTGTAGCATGAAAATTGAGGATGTGTTGTTGCGTATTGTTTAAACTTGAAGAAGGTTATGTTGTGCTGCTTTTTGTTTTGTTACGTAATTTTAGCTGTCCCACGTATGGGAGCCAACTTGAAGTAAATTTTGTTTACGTATATATGTTTACGTAAACTTGAAGATCGTTATTTAGCTCCATAATGGAAAGACAACTTGAAGATTTGTGCTTACGTAATATGTTTTTATACGTAATATTTATTTAGTAGCATTTAAGGAGCTCCTGGAACACGCTTTGGGCATCGGTTTGAATTTATAGTTACTGTTATTACGCAACGTGCTGTTACATACGAGAAGCTGATTTTAAGATGTGTGTTTTGTTATTACACTCCAAGTTTTACACTATAATATTTAACTTTGTTATTAACACTGCTTCTATATATTATTTATGTTTGAATTTGCCTCGGCTGCGTCAGTCTTGTTTGTAGAGTCACGTATATCTTAGTTAGGGTGCGGTGTGACAATGATTGTAGACATTACAGAATTTAACTATTTAAATTCACTTCTTTTATTAATTCTTGCACATTTTTATAAAGCACTACACTTTTTAAGAACTTCAATACTTCCACTTGTCGCGTATACATAGTTTACGATTCACTCGTAGAGAACACATCTTCCATCTGTTCACTACCAAGGCTTGCCAGCAACTGAGCAACTTTCAACGGTTAAAACTCGTAAGCTATCAAGTCTCTGATTGGCTAATTCTAGTCCAATAGAATATCTGCAGTCTACTTAAACGTTTTCCTGGCTATTGATTGGCTAATTTTAAACTGTAACTGAATTTACCTTACCGTTGCTTTAATCATGACTAGTAATATTTCAAACTCTAAAACTCGTTATTGCCAAAAGGTTACCTCATTGTTACCTCATTATTAGCAACTCAAAACTTATTATTCTCGCAGCTCTTGCATTATTAAAGTATATAATGTATTCACATAACATTATAAATCATGTTCATAATAAAAAATAAGCATATGCAATGACTGTTACATACATTTTAAATAATTATTACATACATATTGTTTCAAGGTGGGCTGTTATTGAATTTATTAATTATAAAAATACAATTGAAATTATTCAGGTATTAAGATACTGCCTCAAAATATAAGGTTTAAGTTGTAATGTTACCCTTCGGCAGTTTGGCAATGCCTACTTTTTCGGAGGGAAAGTACCCTGCTAATATAGCGGCTAGGAATTATCAGCGTAAAACAGAACTGGTCACACTGGTAGGGAGTGTGACTAGATACTGTCAGTCACATTTCATGCACGCGAGTAAAAGTAGTAGAGAAAGTAATAAGATTTTGTTATAACAGTTGCTAGGAAAAGTCATATAAATGTAAAACATCACAATGTTTTTGTAAATTCTTATTTAATAGCAATTTTCTTAAAAATCTGATGTGTTACACTCACATGACTTTCTCTACTCTTGTACAAACTACTTTTACAAACGCTTATTCTCCATCTACTTCATGTTAATCGAGATAAACATTTGCAGACTCTATCTTATTGCTAATTTTCTTGTAGATGTAAGGGGAATATATATTTACAAGGGCAATATAGAAATACAGTAGCCTTTAAGCACATACATATCTCTTAATAGCTGGTTGCTAGGTGCAGCACCATTCTCTTTGCCACAGATTAATGCCCTTTGCATATCCAAGACAAAAAAATGAATGACGAATTCGCATTTCATAAAATAAGTATTGAAAAATTTAAGAGAATAACAAGCAATATCTTGAAAATGGTTCACTGAACAAAAAAAAATGTATATGACATAAATTATGTATTTTAACGCGATCAACATTTATGTGTAGTAAAACGTTGTCTATCTCTTATGGTTTACCAGTTATGCAAAAATCGTTCACAATGAAGAACACTTTTTGGAGACAGTCCCAGAAAATTCAACAGAATTTCACTCAGAAACGAACAGTCGGATAAACACCAAACTTGGTATTTAGGTTCAGTATCTTCCAGAGATGCGACACGAAGGTTTTCAAGAAAATTCCCGTACCCCAGAATACCCTTTACATGGATAATTTTTCGAAAATTTTAATTTTCTCAAAAACGGCTCTAACAATTTTGATTAAAATATCATATGTTTAAGATATTTTCGTGACAAATGAAATGTATATATCGAATTTTCTGGGAATGTCTCCAAAAGTATTCTTCATTGTGAACGACTTTTGCATAATTGGTAAACCATAAGAGATAGACAAAATTTTACTACACAAAAATGTAGATAGCGTTAAAATATACAATTTATGTCATATACATTTATTTTGTTGAGTGAACCATTTTCGAGATATTGCTTGTTATTCCCTTAAATTTTGCAATACTTATACTTTTTTTCAAATTTGGTTATTCATTTTTACTTTCTCTACTACGTATAGTAAGTAGGGGAAGTATTGTATTCCATCCAAAAATTCACCGGAAATAAATGTTTTGAGACCCCCTGAATCCAAAATTGCATTTTTGGAAACATGTCCGTGTGTGTGTCCGTCTGTGTGTCTGTGAACAGCATAACTCAGAAACGAACAGTCGGATATACACCAAACTTGGTATTTGGGTTCAGTATCTTCCAAGGATGCTACACGAAGGTTTTCAAGAAAATCCCCCCCACCCCAGAGTACCCTTTACATGGAAGATTTTTCGAAAATTTTAATTTTCTCAAAAATGGCTCTAACGATTTTGATAAAAATATCATATGTTTAAGATGTTTTTATGAAAAATAAAATGTATATCTTGAATTTCCTGGGAATGTCTCCAAAAGTATTGTTTATTGTGAACGACTTTTGCATAACTGGTAAACCATTAGAGATAGACAAAATTTTACTACACAAAACACGTAGTACGCGTTAAAATACACAATTTATATCATATACATTTTTTTTGTTGAGTGAACCATTTCGAGATATTACTTGTTAATCCCTTAAATTTTTCAATACTTTTCTCAAATGGGAATTCGTTATTCATTTTTTTGTCTTCGATATGCAAAGAATATTAATCTGTGGCAAAGCGAATGGTGCTGCACCTAGCAACCAGCTAATAAGAGATATGTATGTGCTTAAAGGCTACCGTATTTGTATATTACCCTTGTAAATATATATTCCTCTTACATCTACAAGAAAATTAGCAATAAGATAGAGTCTGCAAATGTTTATCTCGATTAACACGAAGCATATGGAGAATAAGCGTTTGTATAAATGGTTTGTACAAGAGTAGAGAAAGTCATGTGAGTGTAACACATCAGATTTTTTTATCCTGGTAATGCAAAGAGAATGGAACGCGCCACATAGCAACCAGCTCTTAAAATATTTACTATACCTTAAAGCCTAGCAATTCCCCTTGCATCTACAAGAAAATTAGCAATACGATTGACATCTTAATATCTCGATTAACATGAAGCATATGGAGAATAAGAGTTTCTAAAAATAGTTTTTACAAGAGTAGGGAAAGCCATGTGAGTGTAACCCATCAGAATTTTTTATGTTCTGAATGTACAAAGAGAATGGACACATAGCAACCAGCTTTTAAAACATTTAACTATCGCTTAATGTCTACCATATTCCCCTTGCACCTACATGAAAATTAGTAATAAGATAGAGTCTGCAAATGTTTATCTCGATTAACATGAAGTGGATGGAGAATAAGCGTTTGTAAAAAAAAATAATATGCACAAGAGTAGAGAAAAATTTAAAAAACGAAATTTTGCTATCGATACTAGCCTCTTAGAATCTTGTCTAAATGTGGCAGAAATTAATATTCTGAAACCGCCTTTGCGAAAACAAGGATATCTTCGTTTAAATGGGATGCATGCAAGGATATTTAATAATAGCGATATCGTGCCCAACAAAAATAGGCAATGCAATGTTAAATCTCCGGCATCAATACCAACTTTGGCACACGAAGGGTATCGTGACTGATGCAAACCCATTTCCCTGTGTCGTATTTTTAGCAATAAATGTGAAGAAATGGTCTGTGATACGACCGTATTGATGTGCTCTGATGCTGCAGGAAAAACGAATTAAAAACAAAACAACCCAACATCAAATATTACCAAACACAGCACGAACGAGATTACAAAGAACTGCCTCACATATTTGAAAGTGTTAACTTCGGGTCTCTGTAGCACAAACAGCCTAGTAACAAGGGTAAAATGCTTTTAATGTCCTTCGTTTCATAATTACATCAATACATACCTACAGATTTAAAGAATGTGCTCGTGTTCGGTGCGTGCGCATAGGAAATTTGCAAGTATTCTTCGACAGATATTATTGTGTTCTGCGCAGTAATTAAAACTTTAAATTGAATGTGTAATAATCTCACAGCTTTCTCTACCAGTTTCATTTTAATTGCTTAAAGAAGTAAATCGGTTTTCAAGATAATTTATAGTACTAATTTTTTGCATGAGCTGATAAGAAAAACAGCTCGTATATTACATTGTGACTCAGCAGGTAAAGCTCGGTGTTATAGGGAGGTAGGCGCCGGGCAGTCGAGCTAAACAAAGATAAGTAGCGCTCTCACCAGCGTAAACACCGGAAGCTCTATCGTCAGATAACTAGAAACTTCTAGATGTTTCTCCTCGAAATTTCTTGAACTCTGTGGAAATTTCCGATGACTATATAAACTATGGCTCACGGTTATTGAGAGGTAGGCGCCGAGCAACGGAGATGAACAAAGTAAGTGGTGCTATCGTCAGATAACCAGAATCGTATGGATGTTTCTCTTTCTCGCACGTGTGGAAATTTCCAACGGCTATATAAGCGAGCGCTTTCGCAAATCAATGAGCGCGTGCCTTTCTGTTCGACGTAAAGTGCTGTTCTCCGAGCGAGTTTGCGACGACTGCTTTGACGTGCAGCGAGTGCTGCTTCCGCGAGAAATGGAAAGGTCCTGTATTCGACTCCCCAGGGAAGATGTTTACGTTGTGCGTATTTTGTTACACCGCTATATAGCGAAGAGACAGGGGAAATTGCACTAGTTCACATTAGTGAAGCGACAGTGTGAACTAAATGCGGTCGCAGTGAAAAATGGAACTAGATCAAGTTATTAAGTGACAGTAAGAACTTAGAGAAATGACAATTAAAAACTGGAAAAAGTCACAATTTTGTGACCGCACGCGTGAAGCTACTTGTGAACCGACGATAAGCTCATACCAGCCCGGCACCTGGGTGGGGCTCTCGACCGATCTTCAGAACAATAGGCGCGCAACGAAGCCACTATGTGACGCTTCCTATAGTTTTTAGTGCTACAGAAGATTCCTTTCAGCCGTGTACAGTAGCTTCCCCTTCTGGAACATTCCTCTTTGTATGCGGGGCCTGTATAAGGAAAGTTAGCTAAGAAGTTACGAAGTTCAGTTTCGTAAAGAAGTCAAGAGTTTGGACAGTGGCAAGTGTAGTTCAGTTGTTAGTTGTGACAGTTCAGTTGTGATTCGATTCGACGGATGATCACCTAAGTGTTTAGCAACAAGTGGTGTTTTCATTTATTACAACATCCATATGGCTTTCTCGAAACCGTATCGTCTATTCTTTTCGTATTTTCATTGTTTAATTTATATCCCACCTTTAATGGTCGTTCGGCGGCCTATGATCATTAGTGACTCGTGTGCACTTATTGTAGGATTTATAGATTTCGTTAGCTTTTGTACATTAGAACACGCACACATCTATACTTCCAGAGCGAAGGTAATCTTGACTAGAGAAAAATTCCAACTAGCAACTGGGAATAGAACTCAGGAGCCCTCGCACAGCAGGCTCTATGTACTAAGCTACAGGGCCAGCCCATCTATTATGGTATCTGTTATAGAAACTATTATTACAAAACTTAATTAACTTCTCCACTACATATAGTGTGTGTCTGTGAACAGCATATCCCAAACACGAAAAAATGTCTAAATACCAAATTTGGTACTTACGTTCACCATCTTTTAAGGATGTCATATGAAGCTTTTCAAGAAAACCTCAAATTACACTTTAGTGGAAAAGTATTCATAGTTTTTATTTTCACAAAATTAACCATATTACAACTGATTAAAATACCATACATTAAAGATATTTAGATGGCAAATAAAATGTACATTTTGATTTTTGGGAATAACCTGTGAAGTCCTCTTCATTCTCAATGGCTTTTGTATAATTGGTAAACCGTAAGATATAGACAAAATCTTGCTACACCCCCAGTGGCTTACTTCGACAAGTATGGGATTGCACTCCCGGAGACGAGCTACCCGTCCACCAGGTTTTGGTGGTTGGGTTAGGGTCAACAGCCCTGTCCGTAAAACTGCAGTGCTCTTAGTCCTTTGTGTGTGGACAGACATTTTCAGAATGGTTTGACAGTCGCCGATTTGAAGGGTAAATTAGAACTTCTGAATGCAGATACTCCGGTAACAATGAAGCTAGAGGTGTACACCTTGGTGTCAAGCTAGATGATGACAATACACTACTTGGATCTATTTGGTAGAGAACGATGAGCAACTTATGTAATTTGTTTTTTTTTTTACTTTCTCTACTACGTAAAGTAAGTAGGGGAAGTATTGTATTCCACCCAAAAATTCAATACCGAGATTTCACTGGAAATACATGTTTGGAGACCTTCTAAATCCAAAAAGGTATTTTTGGAAGCATGTCCGTGTGTGTGTTTCTGTGTGTGAACAGCATTACTCAGAAACGAACAGTTGGATAAACATCAAACTTGGTGTTTAGGTTCAGTATCTTCCAGAGATGCGACAAGAAAATTTTCAAGAAAATCCCCCCACACTATATTACCCTTTAAATAGAACATTTTTCGAAAATTTTGATTTTCTCCAAAATGGCTGTAACGATTTTGATTAAAATACCATAAGTTTAAGGCATTTTTATGGAAAATGAATTATATATCTCGAATTTTATAGGACTGTCCCCAAAAGTATTCTTCATTGTAAACGACGTTTGCATAACTGGTAAAGTATAAGAGTTAGACAAAATTTTACTACACAAAAATGTAGATCGCGTTGAAATACACAACTTATGCCATAAACATTTTTTGTTGTTGGGTGAACCATTTTCGAGATATTGCTTGTTATTCCCCATAAATTTTTCAATACTTATACCTTTTCGCAAATGGGAATTCGTTATTCATTTTTTTGAGCTGGTAAAACAAAGAGAATGGAATGCTCCACATAGCAACCAGCTCTTAAAATATTTGACTATCGCTTAAAGCCTACCAATTCCCCTTGCATCTACAAGAAAATTAGCAATAAGATTAACATCTCGATATCTCGATTAACATGAAGCATATGGAGAATAAGCGTTTGTAAAAATAGTTTGTACAAGAGTAGAGAAAGTCATGAAGTTTGAAATGTCTTTGGAAGAAAGTACCAAAGATGAAGACACACTTAGAGGCATATCTTGCTCGCACAGACACACACACGGACATGTTTCCAAAAATGCTTTTTTTGGCTTCAAGGGGTCTCAAAACATATATTTCCGTTGAAATCTCGGTATCGAATTTTTGGGTGGAATACAATACTTCCCCTACTTACTATACGTAGTAGAGAAAGTAAAAAACGAGTTGAAATTCACAATGTTTGCGAGATATTCTTTGTTATTCTTTTGAATTTTTAAATACTTGCACATTAAAATTAAAAGTGAATCGCTTTTTAAAAATCTATCCTGCTTTAGCGACAGCGTTCTTATACTTAGAACGATTAACCTCAATGAACAAGAGGTAGTTAGTAAGATTTCGTAAAGACAGGATGTAGAAGAGTGAGTAGAGAAATTCACGTAAATGCTACATACAAGATATTTCTTGTATAAATTCGTGACGTTTGTTATAAAACTTCTAATGATACGAAATTCATGTTTTGGGAAACTGCATTTTCATGGAATCGGTCCCTAGCCCTTCTGGATGAAGTCGGAATTCTTCCAGAATGTTCTGAGACTAAACATTACGCGGATTCGATCCCTAGCGCTGTTGAGTGAAGAACGAGATCCATCAGGGTGACACGAAATGACCGACGTACGCAATAAAAGGTTGTATTTATCGCCACTTAAAATGCAAATAGCGGCAGCGCTGTGTTTTTATACCGAGGTATACAAGATAAGGTGAGTCGGGGCAGCTTAGGTCTGACACCGTGATATGTAGATGAGGGGGCGGGGGTTCTCCAGAAACCAGAATCTGCTCTCGGTGTGCTATCTTGTCACGTCCGGGCATTAGTAGGCCAAGCCT
This sequence comes from Deroplatys truncata, assembly GCA_030765065.1. Taxonomy (NCBI): domain Eukaryota; kingdom Metazoa; phylum Arthropoda; class Insecta; order Mantodea; family Mantidae; genus Deroplatys; species Deroplatys truncata. The sequence continues at coordinate 181,336,576 of CM060980.1, forward strand.
GGATAATGAAACATTTACATTACCAAGAATAGGGGTGGCTTCCCTTGTCGCCCTACCACTTAAGATATATTTCTAAAGGCTGATTGGACGGAGAGGGATGGCGTCTGAGATACCAGATTCGTTCACATTGGACCAGCCATACTGATTTTGAGCTCTTCCTTGGTTTTCGAATGTCGGTAGTATAGGATCTTTCAACAAGAGTGTCCTATCCTTGAACTTAAATAAAACACGTTCTATAAGTGATAGTGGTTTATTGGTTTATTTATTTTGGAACATAATTAATGTCATTACGTGTGAAAGAGAACATCAGCTAAGTGACCGCCGCGACTTCGTTGGGTTGCGCTATATGGTTCACCCAATTTTCAATGACAGAAGAACGTAAATTAGGTCCAACTTCACGAATAACACGCGTGATGTTATTCATAAGATCATTAACCGTTTCTGGCTTTTTGACATAAACCCGAGATTTAACATAACCCCACAAGAAGTAATCCAACGGCGTTAAATCACATGACCACGGGGGTCAGTTAACATCACTACAACGGGAAATGATGAAACCTCTGAACTTCTCCTTCAAAAGATAGTTTCAGGAGCAGTAAGACATGTGGCACTATCTTGCTGGAAACAGATGTTTCCGAGATCCATGCCATCAAATTGAGGCCAAAAATAGTTCCTTATAAGAGCCCGGTATCTCTCTCCCTAGACAGTTAGAGCTTCTCCATCTTCATCTTGGAAAAATATGGACCAATGATTCTACCATACCAAAATCCACACCACACAATAACCTTCTGGGGATGAAGTGGTCGTTCTTTAATCTGCATTGGGTTGTAATTGCTCCATTAGCGGTAATTTTGTTTGTTAATACAACCATCCATCCAAAAGTGGACTTCGTCGCTGAAGATGATTTTTCGACAAAAATTCGGGTCAGCTTCCAATTGCTCCATAGCCCAGTCAGCGAATACACGGCGCAACCTGTGGTCGTTGGGCTTTAGTTCTTGAGTTAACACCATTTTGTAAGCGTGAAACTTCAAGTCCGGATGCAGAATTCGCCGAGTTGTGGTCGGCTAAAGCCCCAATTCTTGCGCTCGACGAGCAATTGATTTGTTTTCGTTCTCGCGTACACTCTCAGGAATGGCGCCTATATTTTCGTTGGAGCGCTTACGTCGATTACGTACAGGCTTTCTTTGATCGCTGACAGAACCACTTCTTTCAAATTTATCGATCAAACGCCGAATCGTTCTCTCGCAGGGACGATTATGCACACCGTAAACTTCACGCAATACACGGAAGGTTTGGCGAACAGATGATCCGTTTTGATATAAATTTTACAATTTCTACGCGTTGCTAAATGCTGTAACGTTCCATGGCTATTTGTCAATAACAACCGTAACCACATGAAAAAAAATGACTGCTGTAACTCAGTAACAACGGCAGCTATCACGTGTTAAAGATAGGACACTCTTGTTGAAATACCCTTTAAATGCTGAGGTGTATTTTGCAGGTTGAACCAGACTACCCATAAGTCATTTATTTTGGAAAATACAGCATGAATATTTTCAAGATAAAGATATTCATAACTAAAGCTCATGTGAAATTTCATATAAATCTTGTTTTCATCAACCAGCCATAATGGGAATTGGCGTCAGTAGCATATGACCTTAAAATTTCAAATGGCTAAAATAGGGTACAAGTGAATGCATCAAATCATACGTTTCTATGTTGGCAATGTTTCAATAAGCTGGATATATAAGATAGTCATTACATTTTCTACCCGTACACAGTAGATAGAGAAGTATTGCATTCACTGAAAAATTCTATATCGATATATCACCAGAAATACATGTTTCGAGCCCCCTGATTCCAAAACAAAATTTTTAAAATAAGCTCCATGTGTTTGTGTCTATTTGTGTTTTTGTCTCAAAAACTAAAAGTTGGATAAATACCAAAGTTGGTATTTAAGTTCAGTACCTTCCAAACACGAAGATTTTCAAGAAAATCCCCCACCCCAAACTACCCTTTACAGCAAAATTTATGAAAAATGGCTTCAAAAATTTCGATTAAAATATTATATATTAATAGATATATTTTATGAGAATAGCCTGTGAAGTCCACTTCATTCGAAAGGAATTTTGTATAATCTTGTATAACTGGTAAACGGTAAGTAACAGACAAAAGATACTACACCAAAAATGCAGATTTGTTTAAAACACACAATTTTCTTAAAAAAACGTTTTTAGACAGCAATATCTAAAAGTAGAACTTCTAACAAAGAGCATATGACAGAAAAACTTTAGATTATCTTCATTATGCCCAAGTTTGGTTTAAAGTTCAATCACGTGGCAAATACCCTGTTTATTTGTACATATAGAATAACTAGACTGGTTTGATCAGCTTTTAATTTTCATTATGTATTTTACGTGATTAATTTCTTGTGGCGCTCGCATTATCTGTTGATAATACAAATGACCATACTACAATTTATCACAATTCATTGTAGAGTTAACCTATACGTTATATTGGCAGCCTTCTGCTTTCTTTGATACAAAAACATTCTTTTGTCTAAGATAACGTACATAGAGATTCAATGGCGGAAATTGTGAATTTAGAAGAAACTGAAATGGAAGTGAAATTACAGAAGCAACAAAGATTAACACAAGAAGTACTTACCCAAAAATCCAGAGAGCAATATGGTATAGCATTTAATCGCTTCATTAACTGATGTAAGGCAGAACAAGTGGAAAATAATTTCAATGAAAATCATGCTAGCGAACGAACAAAACATTATTCTCCATATGCTTCATGTTAATCGAGATGTTAATCTTATTGCTAATTTTCTTGTAGGTGCAAGGGGAATATGGTAGGTTTTAAGCGATAGTCAATTTTTTTAAGAGCAGGTTGCTATGTGGAGTATTCCATTCTCTTTGTATGTCCAGAGCAAAAACAATGAATAACGGTATTTGAGAAAAAGTATAAGTATTGGAAAATTTAAGGGAATAACAAGCAATATCTCCAAAATGGTTCATGCAAAAACAAAAATGTATATAACATAATGGAATTAATTGTTTTTCCAGACAAGCCGTGTATTGGACAGGGTTGGAAAGGTAGAATCAGGTGACTGAAAAATTCAATGCCATAGCCGGGATTTGAATACACGAATGTGTATATTAACGCGATCTACATTTTTTGTGTAGTAAAATGTTGTGCATCTCTTATGGTTTACCAGTTATGCAAAAGTCGTTCACAATGAAGAATACTTTTGGAGACATTCCTACAAAATTCGAGATATACATTTTATTTGTCATAAAAATATCTTAAACATATGGTATTTTAATCAAAATCGTTAGAGCCATTTTTGAGAAAATTAAAATTTTCGAAAAATGTTCCATGTAAAGGGTAGTCAGGGGGATTTTCTTTAAAACCTTTGTGTCGCATCTCTGAAAGATACTGAACCTAAGTACCAATTTTGATGTTTATCCGAATGTTCGTTTCTGAGTTATGCTGTTCACAGACACACACACACACGCGAGCGTACATGTTTTCAAAAAAATTTTTTGGATTCAGGGGGTCTCAAAACATACATTTCCGGTGAAAACTCGGTATCGAAATTTTGGGTGGAATGCAATACTTCCCCTACTCACTTTACCTAGTAGAGAAAGTAAAAATGTAATGTGTTACACTCATATGACTTTCTCTACTCTTGTACAAACTATTTTTACAAACTCTTATTCTCCATCTATTTCATATTAATCGAGATAAACATTTGCAGAAACGATCTTTTGACATGCAAAGACAATTACATTTTACACATAGCGACCAGTTCTAAAGACATTTGACTATCGCTTAAGGCCTACTATGTTCCCCTTGTTTTGTATTTGCAAGGGCAATATAAGCACAGGCATATCTCATAATAGCTGGTTGGTATGTGCAGCACCATTCTGTTTGCCACAGATTAATACTCTTTGCATATCCAAAACAAAAAAATGAATAACGAATTCCCATTGGAGAAAAGAAGTATTGGAAGATTTAAGGGAATAACAAGAAATGTCTCGAAAATGGTTCACTCAACAAAAAAAATGCATATGGCATAAATTGTGTATTTTAACGCGATCTACATTTTTTGTGTAGTAATATTTTGTCTATCTCTTATGGTTTACCAGTTATGCAAAAGTCGTTCACAATGAAGAATACTTTTGGAGACATTCCCAGGAAATTCAAGATATACATTTTATTTGTCATAAATATATCTTAAACATATGGTATTTAAATCAAAATCGTTAGAGCCATTTTTGAGAAAATTAAACTTTTCGAAAAATCTTCCATGTAAAGGGTAGTCTGGGGTGGGGGGGATTTTCTTGAAAACCGTCGGGTCGCATCTCTGTAAGATACTGAACCTAAATATCAAGTTTGGTGTTTATCCGACTGTTCGTTTCTGAGTTATGCTGTTCACAGACAGACACCGACATGTTTCCAAAAATGCTTTTATTGGATTCAGGGGTCTCAAAAGATGTATTTCCGGTGAAATCTCGGTATCGAATTTTTGGTTGGAATACAATACTTCCCCATACTTACTATCCGTAGTAGAGAAACTAAAAATAGTATATGCCACACGTGTTAAGTTATTTTATTTTGCTCGTAGGATTGCGAAATGGGTCTACGGTCTTCGGTTCGCAAACATTTCTACTCGCAAAATAAAATCCTACTTTTACCCCTTGTATCATAGTCTACTATTTTGTGTTATAAACCATTTAAGAGATATACGTTATTAATGATTTGCATTATTCAATGCTTTTGTCGTTCTTTTAAATTCCTGTCACATTCAGTTGTTTTTCGCGTTTGCATGGAAACAGTATTGAATTATAAAGCCAGTGTATAGCTTTCAGTTATTAAACATTTGACTGTGGCTGTTCCATATGTATTTATAATGAAATGTTTAATTAGCTATTTTTTCAAAGGTTTAATAGGATTAAAATGAATCCACTAATAAATGCTATAGGGTATAGAAAGCCATGTGAATGCAACACATCAACATTTTCTATGTTTTTATTTCATTACACATGAAAATAAAAAAGACATAATTAAAAGGCTTAAGTTAAATCGCACGAATGTTAGAGGGGATATCAAATTCCAAGTTAATGTTTTTCGCTGTTTTAAGTGCATAACACAGTTTTCCTAAAGAATCCGTGAGAATGTTTTTATTTTTTATTGTTGTTACTTGCCCCATATATGGAAAGCCGATTTGAGGAAGGTTATTATATGTTTAAACTTAAGGAAGATATTGTCTTTAGCTCCACGTATGGACGCCAATTTGAAAAAGTTTTTTACTGTTTTATTTATTAGCACCACGCTTTGGGCGTCAATTTGAGAATAGATATTGTTTCACGTTGTTTGCACCACGTATGGACGTCAATTTGAAGTAGATCGTTTGTTACGTTATTTTTGCACGCCTTGGGCGTCAATTTGAAGTAATTTGTATTGAAGGAGTTGTATTATATTTCAACTGTTGGGGAGCCGAGCTTGTACTTGCAACCACAGGTATAGTAAACAGTTTCTGGTAGCCTTCTCCCAAAATGTATTTTTACTGTTTCTTTAAATATTATGTTATATTTGCCTCGGCTGCGTCAGTATTTATTAGAGACACGTTTCTCTTAGGCAGGGTTGTGGTACGACAAAGAATGTAGGCTTACACAGATTATAATTTTACTTCACTCCTTTTATTAATGCTTGATACCATTTAAATAGCACTTCACAGATATAGAGAGCTGTGAGATTCTTTAATTAATTACTTGTACTTTTTAACACGCAAATTTATTTTTCGTCTCAAACGAATACGTATTAAATCTCTCAAGGATGTGCTTTGCATCCAGTTACTATCACTGTCTGCAGGCAACTGAATTGATTTCAAACGTCTAAACTTGTAAATTTGTGTATTTCAAGTCTCTGATTGGCTAATCCTACTCCAATAGAATATCTTCATTTAACTAAAGCTTTTTCTGGTTGTTGGTTGGCTATTTTTAAACTGTCTCAAAATTTACATTATTGCTGTTCTAATAATGACTAGTAGCATTTAAAGTTCCTTACTCATTATTGCCTCAAGGTTACCTCATTGTTAGCAACCTTTAACTTATTATTCTCACAGCTCCTACATTATTAAATTACGTAATACATTCAGATAACATTATTACACATGGATACAATAATATAAACATATACAATGACTGTAATATATACTTTTTAGATATTGTTACATACACATATTGTTTTAAGGCGGGTTGTTATTCAAATTTATATTTATATCATTTGATTAAAATCTATAAGTGTTAAAAATACTGCCTCAACCGACACCCTTCCAAGGTAAAATTTCCGCACTAGAATTCCCAAATGGTACAGTGTTAAGAATCCATTTCGTGTCTCGGGAATCTCAAAATACGGAAATTGAAAAGCAATTCCCTAAAGGAATTCGAATATCCTCGTATTTTGTTTGGAAAGTTTCCGAAAGGAATACCTTATTGATTTTTAGGAGCAAACGAGTATTTCATTTGTTTTAGATTCGTAACCTCAAAAGGCTTAGTTTATTACTGCCCTTCTGCTCTTTAGTATTCTGCACTTTGTCTTTCCATATCCTGTATACGTAAATATTTGAATTACCGGGGGTTTCTTGGTTTCTCTCGAAAAGTAAGGGTAAACATCATTTTTACTTTCTCTACTATTTGTACCTATATTAGGTTGATGAAGCATTGTATTCCACCCAAACATTTGATGTCGAAATTTCATTTTCAGAAACTAGTCAGTGTGTGCGTCTATCTGGCTGTGAGTTTGTAAAAGCACAGCTCCAAAATCTGATGATACATTCACATGAATTTCTCTACTTCCATTGTTTTTAGTGGGTATACAAACCAGTCTTACTAAAGCTTATTACTTTCTCTACTACGTACAGTAAGTAGAGGAAGTATTGTATTCCACCAAAAAATTCGATACCGAGATTTCATTTTTGGAAACATTTCCGTCTGTTTGTCTGCGAACAGCATAACTCAGAAAAGAACAGTCGGATAAACACCAAACTTGGTATTTAGATTCAGTATCTTCCAGATATGCGACACGAAGGTTTTCAAGAAAATCCCCCCACCCCAGATTAACCTTTAGATGGAACATTTTTTGAAGATTTTAATTTTCTCAAAAATGGCTCTTAACGATTTTGATTAAAATGTCATATGTTTAAGATATTTTCATGACAAATGAAATGTATATCTCGAATTTTCTGGGAATGTCACCAAAAGTATTCTTCATTGTGAAGGACTTTGGCATAACTGGTAAGCCATAAGAGATAGACAAAATTTTACTACACAAAAAATGTAGATCGCGTTAAAATACACAACTTATGTCATATACATTTTTTTGTTGAGTGAACCATTTTCGAGATATTGCTTATTATTGCCTTAAATTTTTCAATACTTATTTTCTCAAATGAGAATTCCTTATTCATTTTTTGTCTTGGATATGCAAAGAGTGTTAATCTGTGGCAAAGAGAATGGTGCTGCACATAGCAACCAGCTATTAAGCGATATATCTATGCCTAAAGGCTACTGTATTTCTATATTGCCCTTGCAAATACAAAACAAGGGGAACATTGTAGGCCTTATGCGATAGTTAAATATGTTTAGAACTGGTCGCTATGTGTAAAATGTAATTCTCCTTGCATGTCAAAAGATAGTTTCTGCAAATGTTTATCTCGATTAATATGAAATAGTTGGAGAATAAGAGTTTGCAAAAATAGTTTGTACAACAGTAGAGAAAGTCTTGTGAGTGTAACACATCAGATTTTTTTCTATATCTGATACAACTAAAAATACTTCCCCTACTTACTATACGTAGTAGAGAAAGTAATATAAACGTTTGTAATGTTAAAAGTATAAGCCGTACATCCAGTATATAAAACTTACCATACAAAAGTGTAAATTTAGTTAAAATGTTCCATTTATGTCGCAGATTTTATGAGATGATTAAGAGGCCGATCGAAGTGACATTTTTTATGAGATTAACTTGCTTTGTACTGTAGTTTGTTTATATTGAAGGAGAGAGGGGTGGGTCCTGATGTAAACAACAGGCGCGTGCCTGTAGTACTCATACAGTTGTATCAAAAGAATGTGTCTACTATGCTGTACATGACGACTGTTAATGTTTTAATTGCGTTATAGAACACTTTCTTTTGCATATATGTAAAGTGAATATACATAAGCCTGTACATGTGAAGGTCGTCGAAAGTGAATATTCTTCGTCTCTCACTTAAACACAGGCTACTTCGTGAGAAACTCCTTTCGACGTTACAAGAGGTAATACATGGGGCACTATTTATATTTTGAGCCTAATAATTAAAACAAAGTAATTTCTGATTGAAAACTGCTTTATTGTTTTTTCAAAATATTCTCCTTTATGATCAATACACTTTTGCATACGTTTGATTTTTCAAAGCATTTATTCCAGTCTTTTGAGACACCGCCACAACATGGTTTTTGAAGACATCAACGGCTTCTTCTGCCAACGAAAATCGTTGTCCACGCAATTTATTCTTGATGTTCGGGAACAAAAAGAAGTCATTTGGTGCCAAATCAGGACTGTATGGCGGATGACCAATCAATTCGATTTTTGAGCCTTCAAATACTCTGTTGTTAGACGAGATGTGTGTGCGCTCGCATTGTCTTGATGAAGAACGATCCTACGGTTCTTGTTCGTTTTCCTTACTTCACCGAAGACTTCCGGCAAACAAATGGTTGTGTACCATTCGGCATTGACCGTTTTACATTCCTCTAAAGGCACTGTTGCCACATGGCCAGTTTTGCTGAAAAAGCAAGCGACCATTTGCTTCGAAGTGCTTCGAGTGCGAACAACTTTTGTTGGATTTGCTTCATCTTGAAACACCCATACAGTCGACTGCTGTTTACGTTCCGACTCATACGCATAGATCCATGATTCGTCACCTGCTAAAAATCTTATATACGTCTTTCCAGACACTGCCATTGTATTTCTTGAGCATTTTTGTACACCAATCGACACGAGCATCTTTTTGAGATTGCGTCAAATTATGTGGGATCCAACGAGAGCAAACGTTTTTCACGGCTAAATAATCATGCAATATTTTATATATGCTGGTGGAACTAATGCCTAGGGTTGCCTCAATCTTACAATATGTCGCATGACGATCTTTCATTATTAGTTTTTGCACAGCATCAATGTTTTCTGGCACAACAACTGATTTTGGACGACCTTCACGAACTTCATCATTGAGCGAACGGCGGCCACGATTAAATTCGTTATACCAGCGTTTCACAGTGGCAAAGAATGGAGCTTTGTCGCTAAATGTGGAAGTTAGTTGATCGATGCACTTTTGTCTTGATAATCCACGTCGAATATCGTAATAAATTATTGCACGAAGATTTTCACGAGTTAATTCCATGTTTTTGTTGACACACAATTTTCAAATTATTGTAAACAAAACAAATGACGCTCCATTGACAAAATGTTTGAAGTAGATTATGGTCAAAAATGTCAAACTTTCCATTGGAATCGTCAGATGGCACCTACAGGATTCAGGGTTGCCAAGACTCAAAATATAAATAGTGCCCCTCGTAGGTGCATACGAATATACACTTCTATCACTGTCTGATATATTTCTTACTCCGTTTGGGAAGCGGAACTTCGTGCCTGCTGTAGTAGATTTGTTTACCCACCGTCTGTACCCAGGGGATACGTGCCAGACATTATACTCTCTGCATCAATAACTTGAAATCACGGACCAAGTCAATCTGAATCGTCCTCTAGTAGTTATATTTGTTATCATTATTATTCTTTATCTTCAAGCAATTTATGCTACTTTTGAATTGTTAGTTGCCGTTGTTGCTATGTGCGATCTTGTAGATAGAACATGGATCTTCTAAACCAACATAAAGTGACCCATTTTTTAAACTTTTAAATGTCGCTTCAGTCTCCTATATGCCTGTAACAAAATGGTAAAAAAACTATTTCTGTAAAATTTATCTCTATTAAGATGAAGTAGATATAAAAAAGGTGTGTTACATTCAGATTACTTTATCTACCCACTATCGTTTATTTTAATTTCATTGAAATTACTTGAAATTCCATTCTCTTTCCATGGTATCGCGAGAAAGAAGTGAATAGGACAGTACATTAAAAATATCACTAAAAGTTTTAAAAAATTACAATAAATAATAGTGTATACCTCGATAATGACTTATGCCACAAAAAGGTTATTCAAAATAAATTTTGTGTTTTAAATGGCATCAACGTGTGTGCGTTTGTGTGCATTTCTTAACCTTGCCAGTTATATAAACCTCCTTCAGAATAAACACTTCACAGGCTGTTCCTTCAAAAATTCAAGATATATATTTTATTTGACGCACAAATATCGTAAATATATAGAATTTTAATAAAAATCCTTACAGCCAATTTTGAGAAAATAAAAAATATAGAATTTTTTTCAATATAAAGGATAGTTTGGGAAGAAGAAATTTTCTTTAAAAATTTAAGATACTAACGATACTGAACTTAAATACCAGGTTTGATATTCGTTATTTCGTGTTTGAGTTATGCTGTTTAGAGATACACACACATGGACCATTTTCTAAAATATGTGGCTTTCTTTTGGATTTAAGGAGTCTCAAAATATGTATTTGCGGTGAAATCTCGGTATCAAAATTTTGGGTGGAGTGCAATACTTCCTCTGTTTACTATAGTTACGGACGAACGAAGTGGCCCCCACAACCATGCATGTATGCATGTGGATCGCAACGGCCCCTTTTGATTCTACCGTGACCCCTGGGAGGGAGGGATGAAGGGAGAAACCCGAAGTGTGAGCAGATCCGGATGACGATAAGCACAAACACGGACGGGGTCCCTAACGTTTCCAGAAGCGAATCCGCCGACGGGCCCACTCGGAGGGAGACCTAACTAAAACGTCCCGCAAGGACTACAGGGAAGAAGCCTCCAGAGTGCTCAGCCACCGCCCACCCGCAACATGCCGATCATCGTCGCCAGGTCTACAACCCTAACACAGATGTCAAGATGATGGGTACGGGTAATGAGGGGCAGGAGAGTTGTGGTAGAATATTTCACTGCTGAGGAAACCACGAGAAACCTATGGGTCGAAGGGCTGCTGCCGAGGATCGAACCCGGTCCTCCCGAATGCGTGTTCCATACATTACCGCGGCGCTACCTCGCTCGCGAAGAGTAGTTTGAGAAGGAAGTGCAGAGAAAGTCATGTGAGCGTAACAGGTTTTTAACTGCATGTAGCACACCTAAAGGGGAAACCTCCGAAAAGGCTACAAGAGGGAGTTAGATTTCCATATTGACTGACCCAGAATGAAAGTGTGTGATGATTTAGACGAATTTTGTATCTTGGTGTTTGACGTGATAATAATCCGGATACATTACTGCGCAGGCGCGGTAGGACTTGTACACAATCTAGTAATGTTCGTGTCCTGCCGGGCAATATCACACAATGTCACGCACCCATAATTCAGTCGAAAACTTGCCCCATTAATGGTTAATGTGGCATTTGTATCAATTTTGTATAATGATAGAAATGGCTGCCTAAGTGTTCTTATCGATTATGAATTCCTTATATGGAAATTGTCAGCATAATTCTGTGCTATCATAACCCCATTTTTGGTAGTTTCATAGAGAAAGTCAAGACATTGCCTGCCAATGTATGTATAGGGTGTTTCGACATTATATAGCAGGTGGCCAACACAAGCCGTCCCTAGTTGAAGTTAGTTTATACCGGATAGCGCTGATGCCAAAAGGTTTGCCTAAGCAGAACTGCAAAGGGGACTCCATACCGACAGGGAGGGGACCGCTAAATGAAAGACCAATCCTTGAAAATGAACACTTTAACTGCAATTACTGGCCCCAGAGCTCATTCGGTAGAAAAACTGCCTGCTATATGAGGTGTTCCGGGTTCGATTCCCAGCTGGGCTCCAAAAAGTTGTCTTTCAACAAAAACATTTCACGGTATACCCAGGGTGTGGTGTTTAAATTTGAGAGTACCTGTGTGTGCGTGTGCGTTCTTTTTAATCACTTACAAGAACTCAAGTTTACCGCTTGACGCAAACCTCAGCACACGTGCTAAGTCATTTAGTTCCATGACAGTTAATCTATAACTCTAGTCTGCATTTTCAAACTTTTTGTCAGATGATTTCTTAAAAGAAGTTGTTCTTGAATCAAGTTTTTATGCTGATTCCAGAAATAACTTCGGTTTTTTTCTATCACGTCAGGTTTTTGTACAAAATAAGAAGCAATATTTTGATAGTTTTACTAATGGGCGTAGAAAAGTATTGAAACACCATTTCACACAAGGTAAGTTTTTATTCAAGAAACACTTTAAGAATACTCTCAAGAACTCCACTAATATATTTCATGACTACATTTTAACAAAACAGGAAGCTAAGTGTTTCATTTATTTTTTTTTCAAACTTTCTCTTCTTTGACTTCCTTGCAGATCCTTGAAGATGACTGTCCTTCCTCAACATCCAACAGTAGTCGGCCATCCTAGTTTCATTCCATCTCCCCTGGTACCTCCTCTCCATTTCCTTAATATCTTGGTGAAAATGTTCACCCTGCTCTCCACTATAATGTCGCAGATTTTCTGTAAAGTAGTCGATATGTGAATGCAGAAAATGCACCTTTACACTCATGTTACAACCCATCTTCTTGAAATTTTCCAACATTGTTTCGACAATGGCCTTGTAATTAGGATCTTTGTTATTGCCTAAGAAGTTTTAAGTAACTGATCGGTAGGCGGTTCATGCTTCTATTTCTCTCTCATTCATTGTCTTCTCAAAATCTTCATGCTTCATCAATTTCTTTACTTGAGGACCAACAAAAATTCCAGCCTTTAATTTGTCTTGTGTAATGAAGGAAAATTTCTTGGAAAGGTACTTGAAGCAGGGTCCGTCCTGTGATAGAGCCTTTACAAGTTGCTTCATCAAGCCCAAATTTATGTGTAGTGACGGAATCAATATCTTTATATCTCTATAACTCTATATTTTTGAAGCGAAATTGTGAAAATACTGTACGTGATGGAAAAAAATTAAAAGCAAATGGTGCCGCAAAGCTAACAATATTAAACAACATTTTATTTTTATTATATTTATGTAATTTTATAGGTGCGTTAAAATTAAATTATTTTCTTTAGTGCTTTATTCATAATAAGCATGTGGCAAAAACATGCTCTCCTCGGTGGATGAATTGATGTAAGGGCCTCTCAGGCCCGCGGTCTAGCTGGAATGATTAATCATTTCTTAATATTATTTCTGTCCAAATAAGGCACAGAAGCAGATGCCGCGTTTGAAAACGTTTAGAACCTTCGAGTCTCAGCTGCATTTTGGTGCGTCTTTGCACACATTGTAGCCATATCCTCGTTATTGGTGAATGACCTGGCTCTCACTGCAAGCAAGCGACTAAGCGACACTTATCAGAACGAAACTACCAAGTAAACACCTGCAGGCAGCAATACTACCTCAGTGACCTTTCGCTTTGTATCTGCACTGCCCCTCTGAACAGCAGTGATGCGGTAATTTCTTTTGCATCTATGTATGAGAGAAACAAAACTGCAAAAGACGGCCTTTTTGCGCCACCTGGTAGACTCGTCGGTCTCTTGAAAATCCCATTTTATTTGAGTTACGAGAAACTGGCGTACACTTGGGAGCAGAAATGGTGGTGCACATAGGAGCGAGGAAATTTAAGATGGTACTGAAATGTGTATCTCTGGCTTCTCCAGATATCGTCATTCTACTCTCTGTGGTTTAATTCTAGCACTGAGTTGGCTAGTTGCTTATGTCATCCAAAAGATGGGTGCAAGAAAACCTGTCAATGAACTGTCTGTGTTCTTAATAGTTGAGTACATTTAAGTTAATAGTATTGAAGATAATACTGTGACGCAGCAGCGGTGACCAAATGTTTATATATACAGGACAGTGCCAGGCAGTCTTAGATAAACAAAGATAAGTCGCGTTCTTGCCCGGTGTGAACACCAGAAGCGCTATTGGGAGATAACCAGAATCATCTGGGAGTTTCTACAACCTCCTTCCGCCTTCAGAACGTGTGTCCAGACAGTTCTGCGCGTTTCTGCCGCGACATCAAGTGCAGTTCTCCGAGTGAGTTGGTGACGAGTACTGTGACGTGCAGCGAGTCAGCTGCGAAGTGAGAGACTGTCTTGTGTTCGACTCTCCAGCGAGTGAACTGTCTGGAAAAAGAGGTTACGTCACGAAGAAGGTGAAGTGACGAGGAAATTGAAGCGACAGTTGAAGAACTGGACAATGGCACGGTGTTAATAAGGTTGACGATAATAATTGTTCATGTATTTAACGATCTTTTTGACGCTAGACAAGGTGATACACAACAATATAATAAAAAGTCGAATGCATTACATTCACATGACTTTCTGTACCCTCTATCGTTTGTTAGTGCGTTTGCAAACTTTTCTATAATCGAGATAAAGCCTTGCAGAAACGGCTACATTACACATTTCGTTACAGTACGAAGGACGTAACGACAGTTGCATGTTTAAGAGCTGGACGTTATATGCTGGCCTTAAAATTCCAATGTAATCGCGAGAAACAACTGAAAATCAACGGGACTTGAAAAGCATTGCACAAATCGAACTATTAATAAACGTTTACCAGTTATACAAGATTATACAAAATTCCTTCCGAATCAAGAGGACTTCACAGGCTATATCCAGAAAATTCGAGATATAAATATTATTTGTCATGTAAATATCTGTAATAAATGGAATTTTAAATAAAATCGTTAGTCATTTTTTAGAAAATAAGAAAGTTAGAAAACGTTTCCATGTAAAGGGTAGTTTGGGGTATGGCGAACTTTTTGAAAATCCATGTGTAGCATTTTTGGAGAATACTGAACCTACATGCCAAGTTTGGTATTTATCCGACACACACAGACACTTTTTCTAAAAATACTTTTTTTTCTTCATGTATTTCCAGTGAAATCTCGATATAGAATTTTTTGGGTGGAATGCAATACCTTCTCTACATACTACGTACGTGGTAAAGAAAGTGATAAGTTATTATACACAGAATCGTAATGTTTACACGTGTTTCTGTCCCTAACGTTTTATTTATCTTTTTCGCTCATCCCTGCCATTCTATACCACGTCCTACTCCAGCATTTTTGCTTTCATCACGTTCTTATTTCCTGCACCCAAGTATATCTGGGTCGACGCCTTCCTCTTCTCCCAGGTGGAAACCATTCCCAAACTTTTCCGGATATTCTTTCCTCTAACAGTCTCCTGATGTGTCCATAGTATTTTAGTTATTCATATCGTACATATTCTACCACGGAATTCTTCATTCATTTCCTCCTTCATAAAAGTGTACTATTACTTTCTCTACTACGTATAGTAAGTAGGGGAACTATCTCATTCCACCCAAAAATTCGATACCGATATTTCACAGGAAATATATGTTTTGAGGCCCTCTGAATCCGAGAAAAAGCATTTTTGGAAACATGTCCGTCTGTGTGTGTGTGTCTGTGAACAGCATAACTCAGAAACGAACAGTTGGATAAACACCAAACTTGGTATTTAGGTTCAGTATCTTCCAGAGATGCGACACGAAGGTTTTCAAGAAAATCCCCCCACCCTAGATAACCCTTTACATGGAACATTTTTCGAAAATAGTAATTTTCTCAAAAATAGCTCTTGACGATTTTCATTAAAACATCATATATTAAGATACTTTCTTGACAAATAAAATCTATATCTTGAATTTTCTGGGAATATCTCCAAAAGTATTCTTCATTGTGAACGACTTTTGCATAACTGGTAAACCATAAGAGATAGACAAAAGTTTACTACACAAAAAATGTAGATCGCGTTAAAATACACAATTAATGTCATATACATTTTCCCTTTCCATCTACAAGAAAACTAGCAATAAGATTAACATCTCGATATCTCGATTAAAATAAAGCATATGGAGAATAAGCGTTTGTAAAAATGGTTTTTACAAGAGTAGATAAAGTCATGTGAGTGTAACACATCATACTTTTTGTAGTTTTTTATGCCTTACTGACGTTCTTGAAAGTTCATTTCCTTATACAATAAATTCCATATTACATATTTATTGAATTTCCAAATGCCAGCCCATATGTGACTATATTTCTCACTGTTGATTTATATGCTTGCAATTTATTTCCTTTGGTTACACTTCTGACCCATAAAATACTGTTTCACATAGCTGTTGTTGCTCTAATTTTTTTAGTTCTCTTCTTTATTAATTCTAACTCCCAAATATTTAAATTCTTCTCTATTTCATGAAAACGTTTTGATTTTCCAAAATTAAATCTTCATTGCCCCCCATGTAAAATATTTTATCCAAATTTACTTTTAGGCCCAATTTTCATATTCTTCTAACAATTGTCGTACCATATACTCTATATTTTCAATATTCTGTGCGATGACTACGTGATCGTCAGCAAATAGCCTTGTATATATTGAGCTATTGCCAAAAAGTATTTCCATCCTCGAACATTTCCTTAAACAATCCAAAATTTCCCTTTATAATTATATTTTAAATAATATGGGGACATACCTCAATCTTGATGGGCATAATAATATAATCAGAATGCCTATTAACAAAAGGGATTGCTGAAATTCACGTCGAAATAATATCCTCTTGTTGGCAATAGTTTTAAATTTCATTTCCATGTCTACTACAAAAGATATGTGACGAGCACATGTGGAATTAGGTTGGTATGCGTAACATTGAGCCTGCCCTCCCAGAATAGGTTGGTAGTCGGTTCATTCCGGAAGGCTCGACTCAAATGTTGGCAGCTTGACTTTGTGCTAGATTACTCCATAACTGCTAGTGGCTTCGATGTCAGTTTTGATAGGAACTAGGGGTGGGGGATGTTTGTATATAAAGTGATTGGGGATTAATTGTTCGACCTCTTTAGGCAGCAAGACTTCTAAATATAAGGGACAGTGTGGTGTGCTCTCTGAACCTGCCTCGTGGCAAGGGTCAGTTTTGAACGATTACTTCTTTATGAACAACATGTAAGGTTAAGGTAACATCTTTTGTTATTAAAATTGTCATTTGTTGAAATTTAACTACTTTCTTCTCTTAGACTTCTTTACAGATTCCGGTATTCTTCTGTTGAAACCCTTACTTTCGCGAGTTTAGCCCCCGTTGTCATGGCTTAAATAAGGAAAGTTCAGTAATTTTGTTTAAGTAATCTATAGTCGTGACAGATTTGGTTGTAGGCGCTCGGGTATAGATGTGGTATAGTTAATTTTAGAAATCCCTTGTTTTGGATTCATAGATATATTTCTTTGCCATGTGAATTTACTGTAGTTGGGATTTTGATGCTTTAATTTTGAAATTATGCTATTTTTGCTGATTTTGGAGTGGTACGAGGGCCACTATTTATATTTTGAGCCTAATAATTAAAACAAAGTAATTTCTGATTGAAAACTGCTTTATTGTTTTTCAAAATATTCCCCTTTATGATCAATACACTTTTGCATCCGTTTGAACTATTTGTCAAAGCATTTATTCCAGTCTGCTTGATACACCTCCAAAACATGGTTTTTGAAGGCGTCAACGGCTTCTTCTGCCAACGAAAATCGTTGTCCGCACAATTTATTCTTGATGTCATTGTGTGCTAAATCACGACTGTATGGCGGATGACCGATCGATTCGATTTTTTGAGCCTTCAAATAATCTGTTGTTAAACTACATGTGTGTGCACTCGGCATTGTCTTGATGAAGAACGATTCTACGGTTCTTGTTGTTTTTCCTTGCTTCATCGAAGACTTCCGGCAAACAAATGGTTGTGTATCATTCGGCATTGACCGTTTTACGTTCATCTAAAGGCACTGTTGCCACATGGCCAGTTTTGCTGAAAAAGCAGGCGACCATTTGCTTCGAAGTGGTGCGAGTGCGAACAACTTTTGTTGGATTTGCCTCATTTTGAAACGCCCATACAGTCGACAGCTGTTAATGTTCCGGCTCATATGCATAGATTCATGATTCGTCACCTGTTAAATCTTATATATCTTTTGAGGCACCGCTATTGTATTTCTTGAGCATTTTTGTACACCAATCGACACGAATCGATTAAATTCGTTATTCCAGCGTTTCTCAGTGGTAAAGGATGGAGCTTCATCGCCAAATGTGGAAGTTATTTGATCGATGCACTCTTGTCTTGATAATCCACATCGAAAGTCGTAATAAATCATTGCACGAACGTTTTCACGAGTTAATTCCATGGTTTTGTTGACACACAATTTTCAAGCTAGTGTAAACAAAACAAATGACGCTCTATTGACAATATGTTTGATTATGGTAAAAAATGTCAAGCTTTCCATTGGAAACGTCCGATGGCGCCTACAGCATTCAGGGTTGCCAAGGCTCAAAATATAAATAGTGCCCTTCGTAGTATACTTGAATGATTTCTTTTTAGGTGGTTTTGGTTTACGTGTTTTGAATTTATTTGTTCTACGTTCCTATAATGGCAAGTGTTGCAGGTAACTCATTTCTCACACACCTCTCACTCTACAAGATAAAGTCGCTGATCATGTTCTGTTAGACTAGCCGCCTCTGCTTATTTACACGAATTAGAGTAGAGGTGGTTTTAACAGAGATTATTTCTGACCCCTGTTTCGTTTCACATCGAGTGTAGCATCGCTCACTGTTCCATGTTTGCTGCTTACAGTCATTGAGAGACATGATAAGGGCTGGTGGAAACATAACTATTGCGATTTAGGAGAATGACGCGCTTTTTATGTACCCAAGTGTAACATTCGCGCTCTCTCTCTCTCTCTCTCTCTCTCTCTCTCTCTCTCTCTCTCTTTATAATTTAACAAAAATTATTCGCAGCAAAGTTTCCTTTTCTATTTACTTTTGGTTAATCAAGAAAACTATTCCCCAGAAATTGTATTCATATTGTGATATCCATTTCTGATCTACACAGTAGACTGAGTCAACAATTAACGGTTTAAAAATCAATCGACATGACTAGCCATGATATTAGAAGTTGTTGTTATACTCGTGAGACTACCACTTAATGCACCAACGATACTCAGATTTTAGCAAAAATGTAGTAGGTTTTTGTCTATCGCTAAACATTTAACAGTTATACTGGATTAAACAAAATTCTTTCCCAATGAAGAGGACTTTGCAGGTTATACGTAAAACAACTCTAGATATACATTTTGTCATGTAAATATCTTAATATATGGTATTTTAATCAAAATTGTTAAAGCCATTTTTAACCCACAGAATTGTAGAAAAATCTTCTATGTAACGGTAGTTTGGGGTGGGGGATTTTCTTGAAAATCTTGGTGTTGCGTCTTTGAAGATACTGAACTTAAATATCAAGTTACATATTTGACCAACTTTTCTTTTTGAATTATGTAGTCCCAGATACACACACAGACCTATTCTTAAAAATCTGATGCGTTGCATTCCATGACCTTTTCTACCTTCTATGGTTTATTAGCGAGTATACAGATTTATTTTCTAACTTTATAAAGTTTATGTTCCTATCTACTTCATTATAATCGAGATAAACCTCGGCAGAAATTGCTACAATACACATTTCGTTATAGACACAAAGGGAACAGCAATAGTCAAATGTTTAACAACTGGACACTATATGCTGACCTTAAAATTCCATACTGAATCCATGACATCGCCAGTGAAGTATATATTGTATATTTACGCTTTGGGTGTCAATTTGAAGTAGGTTGTATTGAAGGAGTTGTATTATATTTCAACTGTTGGGGAGCCGAGCTTGAAGTTGGTTGCAACCGGTTTCCGGTAGCCT
This sequence comes from Deroplatys truncata, assembly GCA_030765065.1. Classification (NCBI taxonomy): domain Eukaryota; kingdom Metazoa; phylum Arthropoda; class Insecta; order Mantodea; family Mantidae; genus Deroplatys; species Deroplatys truncata. Next base: position 181,356,436 of record CM060980.1, read on the forward strand.
TCGCCCCAAATGTTTAAAAATATTAACTATGTAATTTGACTGTTTCTTTAAATATTATATATTTATGTTTGCCTCGACTGCGTCAGTATTATTGTTAAATACATGTTTCTCTTTGCAGGGTTGTGGTGCGACTGAAGAATGTTGGCTTACACAGATTATAATTTTACATCACTGCTTTTATTAATGCTTGACACAATTTAAACAACACTTCACTGATATAGAGAGCTGTGAGATTTTTTTTATTAATTATTTGCACTTTTTAACACAAACTATTTTCGTCTTACACGAATACATATTAAATTTCTCGAGGACGTATCTATCGTCAGGAACACTGTCTACAACCAGCGCGTCCAGTTTTGAGCGCTGTTTACAAGCAACTGACTTCTAGATTTGTAAATTTTGCTATATTTCAATTTCTGATTGGCTATTACTAATTCAATAGAATACTTTTATTTAAATTAAGCTTTTTCTGGTTGTTGATTGGCTATTTTATAAACTGTCTCAAAAATTTGCATTATTGTTTCTCCAATAATGACTAGTAGCATTTAAACTTCCTTACTCATTAGTGCCTCAAGGGTACCTCATTGTTAGCAACTCTTAACCTATTATTCTCACAGCTCCTACATTATTAAATTACGTAATACATTCACATAACAATATTGAACATGTACATAATATAAACATATACAATGACCGTAATCTACACTTTTTATATATTGTTACATACACATATTGCTTTAATATGAGCTGTTATTATATTTTTTATTATATAATTTGACTAAAATCATCTAAGTGTTAAAAATACTGCCTCACCAGATACAACTGAATGTTGAAAGGCTTCAAAAGAATGACTTAAGTATTGAACATTTCGAACCATTAATAACGAATATCTCGGAAATGCCTGATGCCGCAAAAAAGTTATTTGAAACAAATTGTAAGTTTTAAAGAGATCTACAATTTTTGTGTAGTACGTTTTCGTCAATTAACTTATACCAGTTATATAAGATTATATAAATTTCCTTTCGAATGAAGGACTTCACAGGTATTTCCCAGAAAATTCAGTATATACATTTTGTCACACTAATTTCTTTAATAGAGGCATTTTCAAAAAATAAAAAAATTCGAAAAACGTTTTATGTAATGGGTAGTATGGGGTGGAGGATGATTTTCATGAAAATATTTTTGTCTCATCCTTTTATACGATTTGAGAGCTCTGAAGCCTGTATTTCCGATGAAATCTCTATAGAAAATTTTTGGATGGGAGCAATACCGTATATGTGGCAGAGAAGGTAAAAGTGCTACTTTTTGATTCAGTGTGTCTCAAAACACGCATTTACGGTGAAATATCGGTACCGAATATTTGGCTGAAATAAAATACCTACTACCTAACTATAGGTTAGTATTAGAGAAACTAACAAGCTTTCATGACAATAGTTTATTGAAGAATGAGAAGAGAACCTCGTGTGAATGTGAAACATCAGTTTGTTTTTTAATATGGTTGATAGAATCGCTACGAAATGACTGTTGAGAAGCACTCTGAAAGATGCGTCTGAATGCACACGGCAGGAATATTTGAGATTTCCCCCGTGTCTTCTGGAAAGGCGTACTCATTAGCCGATGTCACACCTGACATTTGATGAATTGGAGAGCAGGATTTTTTAATGCGAACTTCGGCATATTCTCATCACGTCACAGCACGCCTGTCAATATGTTCCCAAGGGAAGATGCGATTATTTTGTCACTTCATTACTGTTCCTTCTGACTGGCTTTCTTCTAAAACTTCCACTTTCATTTCAAAATTAACTATTTTTAAATTTCGAACGGATTCTGTGGCGTTTCTGTGCGGGTACCACGGTAATTTCATTTTGTGCTAATCATGTCTGTAGTGAAATTATTAGAATTGGATAACAAGAGGTTTTGTTGTGGTCGGGGCTTGAAGGAGAAAGTCAAAGAGAGTGTGAAGTAATTGATGCACTTGATTTGAAACGAAGGAGGCGTCAGAAATAGCCTATCATAATGTGTTCTACTATAATCTGTGTAAACAAGTAGAGATGGCTTGCCCAATGATTAGCCAGCCAAACTTGTACAGACTGAGGGAGGTGGTGCCGTGGTAATGTATTGTAGTGTGTGTGTGTGTGTGTGTGTGTGTGTGTGTGTGTGTGTGTGTGGACCATCTCCCTCCAATGTCTTTCATGTAATCTGTTGTGAACGATGTAGTGGCACCATGTCAATTATTTAATAAACCACAGATAATGTGTTAAATTTGTATTTTGTTATGTAAATCCCACGCCTGATTTAAATTTGTTCAGCAAGTTCTTGGTCCTTTCGTTTGCCTCTGCAGTTACGCTCTCCAATATGCCGGGGTAACTAAATTTAATATTTTAGCTGGAAAACCTTTTGGCCTCAGCCCGGTGTATGCGACTCAAGTGCGATTTCCGGTAATCGCGCACTCTGACCCATGGGTTTTTCGTGGTTTCCCCCGGGGTCGAGAAACAAATACTGGAATGTTTGCTTATCTACCACGGTTTCATTTTCGTTATTTTCCTTTCAATCCGTTTTCTTTTCATCTTTGGGGGTACTTCTAGGTTTCGCGGTGCATGGCGGTGCGGACAGATGGCGCGTATGTATGCTCCTCGTGGAAACCAGAGCACTGCTTGACTAGTGGGTCGTTCATCGCCTTCTCTCTGTGGCTCCAGACAAACGTCTGCGAGCTTGGAAACGTTATGAACCTCCGCGCGTCTCTGTAATCTATCTGCCTACGGCCTGTAGCCTCCTGTGTAGGTCCATCACTTCCTCTCTTCCTCCTGACGAGCGGTATGTACAATATATCTCTATAGGTCTCGGTGCCGAGGTGTCCCTCTCCGTTCACATGACATTCTCTACCATATGGTTTATTTCTATATAACTCCTACGAACACTTATTTTTCTGTCAACGTTATTTTAATCGAAATAATCCTATACAGAATTGGTCTTATTATACATTTAGCTTTGGGTACAGGGAGGTAGAGGTGTTTAAAACCTGGGTCGCTATATGCTGACCTTAAAATTCCATAACCTTTCGATGATATTGCGAGAAACCAGTGAATAGCGACAGCACGCTAAAGCAATGTCTGATACAACAAAAAACTTATTAGAAATAAGTTGTATGTTTTAAGAACTTAACATCTTTTGTGAAGCAATCTTTTGTCGATGTAATTTTAATTTTCATATACATATGTTAAGCATATAGCATTTTAGTCAAAACCATTAGAGCGATTTGTGAGAAAATAAAAACCATCCAGCAGTTTGCCAAGTAAAGGGTAGTTTTAGGGTGGGGAATTTTCTTGAAAACCTTTGTGCCGCTTCTTTGGAAGTTTAGAACTTAACCTTCAGAGTGGTATGCGGGATCCAGCTGGACCCCAGTGTTAAACGTTATGAGTGAAATATTGTGGCATATTAATTTTATTGTAATTGCCAGACGCACTGTTGTGATGTATTGTTGCTACCACAGGTAGCAACCACGCCAAAGGGAGAGATCTGTTTGAAACCGTCTGGTATCACGTCAGCCCTGTCTGGCTCTGGCTAGACACGGTTGGTGGGGGCAAGTTAGCGTCACTCGAGTGGTTGTGATCGCGGTCGCTTTGGACCAGACGTGTGTGACCGGTCTATGGTCTGTAACATCTCCCTCCATCCTATTTTCTTTATTAACTATGTAGAGAAGCCAAACGTTTTTGTGAATAAATCCGAGGTAATGTGTATGTGTGTAATCTTTCAATGTAATTTAAAACCCACGCCTTCCCCTTACCTTTACATACAAAGGTCCCGAACTTTTGCTGCCAGCGAGTTGTCCGCCCGTGTGCGTGTTGGGGTGACCTAAATTAATAATTTTCTGGTAACCTTTTCAGCCTTCACCCCAACATGTAACAACATATAATTTAGAATTTTGAATTTCTTGTAATGTGTTAACAAATTTAATCAGCTTTATTACCATAAAATAATTCCGTAAAATGTTGAATAAATACAATTGTAAAAAAAAGAAATACAACTTGAGGCCCACTTGGAACCCTCATAGCATTTCATGCCTCCAACTTTTCTGCATCTTGAGAGCTTTATGTAGCTGCTTTGTGTTTTTCAGTTATTCTAGCATGGTTTGAAATTGTGTGGAAACAGTTCATTACTCTCCTAGTGTGCATTGTAAGGTGAAACTTTTAAAAGGTCGATAGAAAAACTAGAAGAAAATGTGACAGCTGCAAGAAATTCATTTGTAAGAAAATGCAGAGAGTAGCGTGTCTTGAATGTTACACTTAGTGAACGTGAATTGTAAAACGCCATGTAAAAAACTAAAACGGTACCGGTAGTACATTATAAAAGCGTTAAAATACAGTGAAAAATAAAAAGTAAAATAAATTATTTATCTAATGCGATAGTGCTGGAAAATAAAAATAATATTGTAATTTATAATTCGGTTGTTTCTTTGACAATTCTGAGGTACATTGGTGGTAAAAAAACTGTTGATACATAAGAATTGTTGTTTTAAAATGATTTTATTTGATCTAAGTAGAACATAAGTTAATTATACAGTGTGATTCTCTCGCTAGAGGCCCCAAACATTTGTCTATATGTTGGCCATTTATGTGAGTTTTGTGATGAAAATTTGTGTACACATACCTTGAACTATGGACTGTCGCATACAATGCTGAAAATGGCCCTTTCCCACATGCAAACACGTTTGTATAGTCGCTCTAAATTCTGGAATACTTTTATTAAAGTCTCCTCGGTAATGGCTTCAATCTCTTGACGTCTAGCATCCTTCAACTCCACAATTGTACGTGGTCTGTTTCTGTATACCTTTTCCTTCAGACATCCCCACAGGAAGAAGTCGGGCGGTGTTAGGTCAGGAGATCTTGGTGGCCAAAGGGTTTGAGATGATCTTCAAAACAGCTTTCAATTACCATCATGCTTGCACGTGACATGTGACTTGTTGCACCATCTTGTTGGAAATATCCGTAAATTAATTCATCGTGTGTTAAGTGATTGACAAAGTCAATGAATATTCTAATGCATTCTTCAGTGTTTACGTATTCTCATGAAAAATAGGGCATATAATACGCCTACGTGACACTGCGCACCACACTCCAATTCTCTGTGCATGTAGAGGTTCTGCATGTAGGGCATGAGGATTTGTTTGTGCCCATATACGCGTGTTCTGAGAGTTTATATAGCCATTCGGATAAAACCACGCTTCATCCGTGAACCAAGTAAAGTCCAAAATCCCAGGATTCTGATGAATAAAGGTTTGAGACCATACACAGAACCGCACACGTTTTTCATGGTCGGTCGCTTGCAATTCTTGAACACATGTCACACGGTAAGTGTGGAGGTTTGCTTTCTTAGCAGTTCTTTGGCACGCAGAATATGGAACGTTCATTTCCTGGGAAAGTCGTCGCAAGGATTTTGATGGTGATGCCAATAATCGCTCCTTTACTTCTTTCATTACAACCACATTCATTTTCCGGCCGCATGCATACTGTGTGATCAAGGCTCTAGTCGTCTATAACTTTGTTACCAATTTCTGAAGACATTTTGAGGGCAAACGTCGCGTACCAAATTCGGCCCGAAATACCCTTTGACATAATTTAAATGAACCCGTTTGCCAGTAGTTACGAACGAGAAACACACGTTCAGCAATTGTGTTCGACATTGTCGATGCTGCTTCCAAGCTAACACTGGAGTATAGTGCGTGGAGACGTTTGTCTGACTAAGCAGAGCCAAGGACAGTGGAACAGTCCAAGTCTATTGAGGGGGCGTAGCACTGCATTACATTGTTCAAGGTATGTGTACACAAAGTTTCATCACAAAACTCATATACATGGCCAACATATAGGCAAAAGTTTGGGGCCTCTAGCGAGAGAATCACACTTTATTATGTTAATCCGAGTTTTCTGCCTGGTGTCCACTAGGACCCCTCTGTGGTTTCACAGGTACAAAATCATAGCAGTCTGATGGTTAAATACCAAGTTCATTAGACAGACAAACTCACAGACACACATACATTTTTCTAAAAATGCTTATGTGGATTCAGGGGCCCTCAAAATCTCTGGCTGACCAGAGGAACTGGCAAAACATGGGCAATTTCTTAGCTAAAGTGCGCAAAGCTACGGCAAATATGTTCAGTTAGTCAAAAATAATTTATATCTATTTCTTTTTTCTTGTTCGTTTTTGTTTTCTTTTCTTTTTCTGTCGTTTATTTTGTCACCATACCTTGTATCTTAAATATGCATGTGCGGTCAATGAACCATGCACTAAATACTTGTGTAATAACTTCAATAATTTGAAACCAATAGAGATACCTCTATCTATCTATCTATCTATCTATCTATCTATCTATCTATCTATCTATCTATCTATCTATCTATCTATCTATCTATCTATCTATCTACTATAGATAGATGACAAAGAAAGTAAAAATTCGAATTAGGCTATACTCGCCTTCATTCACCCAATTTCTGACTTTTTTCAGCGGTCCCTTTTATAGATAATATAAAAGCCTGCTGGTTGCATGTCTCTCATGATGCGTGTCCCTTTGTTTAGTACTAAAATATTCATGTAGTCGTTTAAATACTATATCAGATTTCACTGTCCATGTATCTAGATTCCCAGTGCCACATATTCTGTTTTTCATGGGACAAACATAAACAATGCTTCAGTGTATATTTATACTAATGCATTTGTAATAGTGTTGATTCACTTTTCCATTAAAATAAAAGGTATTCTGTTCCATAGCTCTCAAATATGAAACAACGCATTTTCCAGTGTATTCCAGAAAATGCTGATGTGTTACACTTGCATAAGTTTCTCTACCCACTATCGTTTACTACTTTCTCTGCCACGTAATAATAGGTAGAGAAGGTATTGCATTTCGCCTTAAAATTCGATACCGAGATTTCACCGGAAATACCTGTTTTGTTGCCCCTTGAATAAAAAAACTTGTAGAAACTTTCTTATTGCTAATTTCCTTGTAGGTGCAAGTGGAATTGGTAGGCTTTAAGCGATAGTCAAATATTTTAAGAGCTGGTTGCTATGTGGAGCATTTCATTCTCTTTGTATGTCCAGGATATAAAAAAATCTACAAACTCTTATTCTCCATCTATTTCATATTAATCGAGATAAACATTTGCAGAAACGATCTTTTGACATGCAAAGAGAATTACATTTTACCCATAGCGACCAGTTCTAAAAATATTTGACTATCGCTTAAGGCGTACTATGTTCCCCTTGTTTTGTATTTGCAAGGGCAACTAGTAGCCTTTAAGCATAGACATATCTCTTAATATCTGGTTGCTAGGTACAGCACCATTCTCTTTGCCACAGATTAATACTCTTTTCATATCCAAGACAAAAAAAATGAATAAGGAATTCCCTTTTGATTTAATAAGTATTGAAAAATGTATGGGAATAACAAGCAATATCTCGAAAATAGATCACTCAAAAAAAATGTATTTGACATAAATTTTGTATTTTAACGCGATCTACATTTTTTGTGTAGTAAAATTTTGTCTATCTGTTATGGTTTACCAGTTATGCAAAACTCGTTCACAATGAAGAATACTTCTGAAGACATTCCCAGAAAATTGAAGATATACATTTTATTTGTCATGAAAATATCTTAAACATATGATATTTTAATCAAAATCGTTAGAGCTATTTTTGAGAAAATTAAAATTTTCGAAAAATGTTCCATGTACAGGGTAATCTGGCGTGGGGGTATTTTCTTGGAAACCTTCGTCGCATCTCTGGAGGATACGGGACCTAAATACCAAGTTTGGTGTTTATCCGACTGTTCGTTTCTGAGTTATGCTGTTCACAGACAGACACACACACGGACCTGTTTCCAAAAAAAAAATTTTTGGATTCAGGGGGTCTCAAAACATATATTTCCGGTGAAATATCGTTATCGAATTTTTGGGTGGAATACAATACTTCCCCTACTTACTATACGTAGTAGAGAAAGTAAAAATGAATAACGAATTTGAGAAAAAGTATAAGCATTGGAAATTTCAAACAATAACAAGGAATAGCTCGGAAATGGTTCACTCTATAAAAAAGTATATGACGGAAATTGCGTGTTATAACGAGCTCTACATTTTTGTGCAGTAAAATCAAAATCGTTAGAGTCATTTCGAAAACTCTTCTATGTAAAGGGTGTTGGCGGGAGTTACTTGAAAATATTCGTGTCGCATTCTTGGAAGATACTAAAGTCAAATGCCAAGTTTGGTATTTATCCTACTTTTCGTTTTTGAGTTAGACTTCACAGACCGACCCATCTACAGACACACACACACACGGACGTTTCCAAAAATGCTTTATTTGGATTCAGGGTGTCTCAAAACCTGTATTTCCGGTGAAATTTTTGTATCGTATTTTTGGGTGAAATGTAATACTTCGTCTACTTAAAATACTTAGTAGAGAAAATTAAAAGGCATTTTTACAAAACGGTGTGTGTATGTGTGAACAGCATAACTCAAAAGCGAAACTTCGATGAGTACCAAACTTGGTATTTCAGTTTAGTACTTCCCAAAGATGCGATACGAAGATTTTTAAAAAAACATCCCCCACTGCAAATTACCCTTTAACATGGAAGATTTTTCGAATTTTTTGATTTTCTAAAAACCGGCTCTAACGATTTAGATTAAAACACCATATATTAAATATATTTACAAGACAAATAAAATGCATATATTGAATTTTCTGGAAATAGCCTGTGAAGTCCTCTTCATTCGTAAGGAATTTTGTATAATCTTGTATAACTCGTGAACGTTAAGTGATAGACTAAAACGTTCTACACAAAAAATGTAGATCGGTTTAAAACAAACAATTTATTTCAAACAACTTTTTTGTGTCATCAGCCATTTCTGAAATATCTATTATTGATAGTTCGATTTGTTCAAACTTTTGTCATTCTTTTTATGTTCCATCTATTTTCAGTTGTTTCTCGCGATTGCATGGAAACAGTATGGAATTTTAAGCCTAGCATATAGCGTCTAGTTGTTAAACATTTGACTCTCGCTGTTCTCTTTGTATCTATAACAAAATGTGTCATACTACAAAAGCTAATCTTACTTATCTCCTCAAGTATCTCTTCTCTGGAGATGCTTGCCCATAAAGGAAAGATTAATTTATCTTTCAGCTTTTCAGGGGTTGCCGTTATACACATAGCATGATGAACAAAATTGTTAAATAGCCATATACGTACACATTGTTTAAATATACCAGGTGTCCCAAACAAGTCATCCTTTGCAGTTTTATGCTTCCCACATACATAGGTGCAAAAGAACTTGCGGCATCGCTGATGTTCAAACGGGCAGTGCAAGTACAAATCGAAAGGTCATCGAGGCAGTTCTAATGTCTGTATATGTTTACGTGGTAGTTTAGTACTAATAAGCGTCGCGTAGCACTTGCATGCAGTTCTACCCCGGTCATTCAGACAAAAAGGTAACGTTCTGTCACCAATAATGTGATATGGTTGTATATGACAACAAATATGGTTACTATCTGTGTGGAGATACACCAAAAACGCAGCTGAGGCTCGAAGGTTGTGTTCTGAATATCTTTCTTCTGCGCACGTTTTCTTGACGTCCATTCATGTTAAGAAAGTATGGATCATTGCATGTACAACGTGTTATGGAAAGACCTATTTGTGGTGATCTAATGTTTCCTGTAATGTTATCGTTAGAGGCGCTTACATCAATACGTCCATATGTATGTTTTTGCATATGCTTATTATGAATAATGCAATAATAGAAAGTGATAATTTAATCCTGTTTAATCATCTTAATTTTGTAACATCTACTGGTTATTAAATCATTGATAACTTACACTCACACAAGTACTCTCACATTCAAAAAATAGAACCTGAGCATACCGTAAAATGCTTTTGTTTAAAGACAACTTTATGGAGCTCAGCCGGGAATCGAACACGGAACATCTTGTATAGCAGGCAGTTTCTCTACCCAATGAGCTCTGGGTCCAGAAATAACAACTAATGTGTTTGTTTTCATGCTTCATTCTTTCATTTAGCGGTCTCCTCTCTATCGGTATGGAGTCCCCTTTGCAATTCTGCTTAGGCAAACCCTTTGGCATCCGCGCTATCCGGGATAAACTAACTTCAACGAAGGACGGCTTGCGTGGGCCACCTGGTACGTGAAATTTGGAAAAGATTGTGACTTTGTTCAGTTGGTTTTTAACTGTAACATCTCTAATATTTCACTGTCACTTTGGCAATGTGATCTAGTTCTACTTTATTGTAACATCACTTCCTTTGTGACGTAGAGGCTTAATGAAATACGCGCGACTTAACCCCTTCTTCCGGACGGTTCTCCCGTTAGGGAATCAAACGCACGATTCTCTAATCTCTTGCAATAGCAGCACTCACTATACATCATAGGAGTCGTCATATACTCGCTCAGAGAACAGCACTTTTTGTGCACCAGAAACCTGCTCACTCACTAACTTATTAACTCAGCGAACGAGAACGCTCGCGTATATAGATTGGAAATTTCCAGAAACTTCCAGAATGTTCTGGAGACTGGGAGAGAGGAAGAGAGGTTATCTGAAGATAGAGCTTCTGTGTTTACGCTGGGTGAGAGCGCTACTTATCTCTATTTACTATCCAACTGCTTGTGCCATAGCCACGGAGATAGAATATTTATGAAAGAAAAAAATATGTAAGTATAATCTAAAAGTAACATAGGAGAGAGATAGAGAGAGATGTTTGTTGTAATGGTGATCTTTTAGAATCACAAGCGATTATTTGACAGCAGTAACTGCAATTTCTGTAGTAGTCTTTTTTTAATGCCGAATTACTTACACATATCTCCAGGTTATTAATATATTAATGACGATCATAATTTTTACTCGTCTACCATTAGTGAAAGTCTCTTCTATAATTGTCTCACTATATCCTTCCCCATGACCATTATTATCCATTGCTCTCTAACTTTTTCCAAACAGTTGCTTAAATGTTTATATTTTTCTATCCCTTTACAGTTAAAATCTTGCTAATTGAAATTTATCCATCTAAATTATTCCATTATTATTGGCATGCCTGGTTTCGTCATAACTTTGAGTGCAGTATAGTTATTACGAAATCTTTATTAGTTTACCTAAACGATAAAGATTTTACTAAATACTTCTTATGTCTTAAAACTTTTAAATTCACAACTCCAGTTCTAGTACTTGCAAATCCTTCTCGTCCCATTTTAACACATATCTCCATTTCTTTTTCTGTTCCATTCTATTTTACAGCCCTAGAGAACTCTAAAGGTAATTAAGAAAATGGGGACTTACCAGTCGCTGCTGCTGCTGCTGTTGCTGCTGCTGCCACCAGGGGTCGGGCTGAGGGGCCGAGGTCGCGTAACCTTGGTTGAGGGCCAACGCGACAAGGGCTACCACTGTGAGGGCCACAGCCGTCACAGTAAGGAACGTGGTGGGCCCCTCTCGGCCTTCACAAAGGCGCCTGGCCGAGGGCAGTTTTGCCACATCCAGCCCTAACTTCTCTCCGCGCCGCAAGAGGTCGCGCAGGCGCCTCCGTGCCGCCTCCACGCTCCCCATCCTCCGTACAGCCCCGACCGCCACGATCTAAGGACATTACAGTTAATCTTAGAGACTATAGCAATGCACTGAATATATTGTGAACACACAGTTAAGAAAGAATATTACAATTGCGAATTTACTGGATGAAATCTATACATTACCATTTCTCAGGAATCCAAAATATATTATACTCCAGTAGGTACAAATTTTATGTTACACTCGCATAACTTTCTCTATCCATTATTCAACAATCGATTCTTACAAAGGCTTATTCTTCTATCTATTTCATGTTATTCGAGATAAACCTTTGCTGAAATGGTTTATTGCGCATTTCCTTGTATGTACAATGGAAATAGGGGCATACGTAGGAATAAGCAACAGTCAAATCATTAAGAGTTGGTCGCTATGTGATGTTTTGAAATTCCCTTCTCTTTGCATGACCACGAGAAAAAATCTGATGCGTTATATTCACACGACTTTCTCTAACCTCTATCGCTTATTTGAGGGTATACCAAATGTTCATACTAAAGCTTATTTTTCGATCTGCTACATTTTAATCCAAGAAATAGCTACATTATACATTTCGTTATAGATACAAAGGGAACAGCGATAGTCAAATGTTTAAGAACTGGACGCTATATGCTGGCCTTAAAATGCCGTACTGTTTCCATACAAACGCGAGAAACAATTGAATATTGACAGGAATTTAAAGAATGACCAGGTAATGAATAATTCGAACTATTAATAACGTCTCGGGAATGGCTGATGCCACAAAAAGGGTTATTTAAAATAAACCGTGTGTTTTAAAGAGATCTACATGTTTTTGTTTAGTAGGTTCTTTTCTATGGCTTAACGTTTACTAGTTGTACAAAATTATACAAAATTGCTTCCGAATGAGGTATAGTCCCAGAAAATACAATATATACATTTTATTTGTCATGTAAATATCATTCACATATTGTATTTTAATCAAATCATTAGCTGTTTTTTATAAAATCAAAATTTTCTAAAAATGTTCCACGTGAAAGGTAGTTTGGGGTGAAGGGGTTTTCTTTAAAATCTTTGTGTTTCATCTTCAGACCGCACTGAACCTAAATATCAAGTTTAGCATTTGTCCGACTTTTCGTATTTGTGTTATGCTGTTCACACACACGGACCTTTTTCTAAAAAATGTTTTTGTCTGGATTCAGGGGACCTCCAAGCATGTATTTTCAGTGAAATTTTGGTATAAATTTTTTGAGTGGAATGCAATACCTTCTGTACCTATTATGTAAGTGATAGATAAAGTAAAAACGAATTACTTCCATTTGAGAAAAGTGTAAGTATCTGAAAATTCAAACCAATAACAAGAATATCTTGGAAATGGCTAACACCATAAAACATTTATTTGACATAAACCGTGTTTAATACTCATTTTATGGTTAGCAAGAATATGTCTATTTACCAGGGCTTGTCGGTTATGCACAAGAGTTAAGAATGAGGAAGATTTCACAGACTATTCCCCCCGGATGGGGACCTAGCACCTCGACCTATGAAGATTGTCTGTGCCAAAGCCTAAACGGGGCGCTCCGAGATGAGGGTGAGGTGCTATAGAGGGCGGCCGGACCAAGACACACGACGGGGCAGAGGTCAGGGTCCCTACCCTGTTTTAGAATGAAACTCGCAGTATGGTAGCTGGTAAAACCGGGTCCTTTCCCCTTTCACGTTTGCACATCCTATGGGGTATAGGGACTCGGAGACCTCCCCCATTCCGGGGTCGAAGCGATGCATAGAGCACCCTTTTCTCCCGCCATGCAACGCCGCGATTCCGGCCGACACTTGCAACCCTGAAAAAACTAAGTATATGAAAAGTGAAGTGAAATGAGAGTGCAGGCGAAATTGAGGAACAGAAAATTCGGAGAATGTAATGAACCTTCTCAACATTGCTCTGTAGACCAGGGTAAAGCTCAAAAAAGCCAATGGGTCATTAACGTCGGCCACGGGTATCGAAACTACGATCATTAAAGTATATTATAATATTGCTTACTTAACTCCTATCCATTATCGCATTACTTTGTGCAATGCTAAATATTATAGATTTCAGACTAATCACCTTTTACGTGTGAATCTCAAGAACTCAACAGCATGATTAAATCTGAATGGCAGGTCGATTTCTTCTCTCATTTGGAACTTCGAAGTAGGAACAGCTCGTGCTGTTTAAGTCTCACATGATAAACATACCTTTATAACATACTTGAACGATCGCGATAGTGTACACCTGGAGGGCTGTTAATGTGGAATTGCTTACCTGAAGCTATGGTTATTACTTTACCCACACGTATCTAGTACGTAGAGCAGGTATTGCATGCCACCCAAAAATTTGATACCGAGATTTCAATAAAAATACATGCTTTGATGCCCTCTGAATGAAACAAATAAAGGCATGTATATGCGTGTGTCTATGTGAACAGCATAACTCAAAAACGAAAAGTCGGGTAAATAGGTTTAGTACCTTCCAAAGATGCGACAGAAATATTTTCAAGAAAACGTTTTCACTACAAAATTCCCTTTACATGGAACATTTTTCGGAATGGTTGAATATCTAAAACATTTCAACTAAAATGTATGTGGAATTAATTGTTCTTTCACACAAGCCGTGTGTTCGACAGGGTTGGAAACGTAGCACCAGATGACTGAAAAATTCAATGCCATAGCGGGGATTTGAATCATGTATGTGCTAAATTTTCTAGTAATAGCCTGTGAAGACCACTTAATTTGGAAGGAATTGTGTATATTCTTTATAACAGGCAAACGTTAAGTGATAGACGAAAATGTACTAAACAAAAAAGTAGACATCTTTAAGCCACACATTTCATTTAAAATAAGAAGTCATGTCAACATTTATTTGTTTCTCGCGAAGTCATGGAAGCAGTATGGAATTTTAAGGCCAGCACAGAGCGCCTAGTTCCTAAAACATTTTACTATCGCTGGTCTCTTTGTATTTATAACGAAATGCGCAATACAGTGATTTCTCCAAAGGTTTATTTGATGAAAATGTAGTAGATATAAAAACGTAATAAGCTCTAGTAAGAATAGTTTCTATACCCACTAATAAACGAAAGAGGGTAGACAAAGTCATGTGAATGTATCACATCACATTGTTTTAAACGGTTCTGTCCTCTGAAATATACCAAAATAACGGATGTTATACTTCATGCCTGCTTATTATCGGATTCAAAGTAGTTTCCGCTGTCTCAGGTACTTATTCTGTTATAAACTTAAGATAAAATCCGTCATACAAACGAGATGAAGTAGTTGCCGATGTTGCAGGCGCTTGTTCTGTTATACACCTGAGATACCATACATCGTACAGCTGAGACCAAGTAGTTCCCGATGTTCTAGGCGCTTGTTATTTTATACACTTGAGATACCATGCGTCGTACAGCTGAGACGAAGTAGTTGCCGATGTTCTAGGCGCTTGTTATTTTATACACTTGAGATACCATGCGTCGTACAGCTGAGACGAAGTAATTGCCGATGTTCTAGGCGCATGTTATTATATACACTTGAGATACCATCCGTCATGCAGCCGAGACGAAGTAATTGCCGATGTCGCAGGCGCTTGTTCTGTCATATAGTTGAGATGCTATCCGTCATGCAGCTGAGATGAAGTAGTTGCCGATGTTCCGGGCGCTTGTTCTGTTATATACTTCAGATGCTATCCGTCATACGGCTGAGATGAAGTAGTTGCCGATGTTCCGGGCGCTTGTTCTGTTATATACTTGAGATGCTATCCGTCATGCTGCTGAGATGAAGTAGTTGCCGATGTTGCATGCGCTTGTTCTGTTATACACTTGAGATGCTATCCGTCATTCAGCTCAGATGAAGTAGTTGCCGATGTTGCATGCGCTTGTTCTGTTATACACTTTAGATGCTATCCGTCATACAGCTGAGACGAAGTAGTTGCCGATGTTGCAGGCGCTTGTGCTGTTATACACTTGAGATGCTATCCGTCATGTAGCTGTGATGAAGTAGTTGCCGATGTTGCAGGCGCTTGTTCTGTTATACACTTGAGATGCTATCCGTCATGTAGCTGTGATGAAGTAGTTGCCGATGTTCCGGGCGCTTGTTCTGTTATATACTTGAGATGCTATCCGTCATACGGCTGAGATGAAGTAGTTGCCGATGTTCCGGGCGCTTGTTCTGTTATATACTTGAGATGCTATCCGTCATGCTGCTGAGATGAAGTAGTTGCCGATGTTGCATGCGCTTGTTCTGTTATACACTTTAGATGCTATCCGTCATACAGCTGAGACGAAGTAGTTGCCGATGTTGCAGGCGCTTGTGCTGTTATACACTTGAGATGCTATCCGTCATGTAGCTGTGATGAAGTAGTTGCCGATGTTGCAGGCGCTTGTTCTGTTATACACTTGAGATGCTATCCGTCATGCAGCTGAGATGAAGTAGTTGCCGATGTTGCAGGCGCTTGTTCTGTTATATACTTGAGATGCTATCCGTCATACAGCTGAGACGAAGTAGTTGCCGATGCTCCAGGCGCATCTTCTGTTATATACTTGCGATGCTATCCGTAATACAGCTCAGACGAAGTAGTTGCCGATGTTGCAGGCACTTGTTCTGTTATACACTTGATATGCTATCCGTCATACGGCTGGGATGAAGTAGTTGCCGATGTTGCAGGCGCTTTTTCTGTTATATACTTGCGATGCTATCCGTAATACAGCTCAGACGAAGTAGTTGCCGATGTTGCAGGCGCTTTTTCTGTTATATACTTGCGATGCTATCCGTAATACAGCTCAGACGAAGTAGTTGCCGATGTTGCAGGCACTTGTTCTGTTATACACTTGATATGCTATCCGTCATACGGCTGGGATGAAGTAGTTGTCGATGCTCCAGGCGCATCTTCTGTTATATACTTGCGATGCTATCCGTAATACAGCTCAGACGAAGTAGTTGCCGATGTTGCAGGCACTTGTTCTGTTATACACTTGATATGCTATCCGTCATACGGCTGGGATGAAGTAGTTGCCGATGTTGCAGGCGCTTGTTCTGTTATATACTTGAGATGCTATCCGTCATACCGCTGAGACGAAGTAGTTGCCGATGCTCCAGGCGCATCTTCTGTTATATACTTGCGATGCTATCCGTAATACAGCTCAGACGAAGTAGTTGCCGATGTTGCAGGCACTTGTTCTGTTATACACTTGATATGCTATCCGTCATACGGCTGGGATGAAGTAGTTGCCGATGTTGCAGGCGCTTTTTCTGTTATACACTTGAGATGCCATCCGTCATACCTCTGTAATGAAGTAGTTGCCGATGTTCCAGGCGCTTGTTCTGTTATACACTTGAGATGCTTTCCGTCATACGGCTGGGATGAAGTAGTTGCCGATGTTCCAGGCGCTTGTTCTGTTATATACTTGAGATACTATCCGTCATACAGCTGAGATGAAGTAGTTGCCGATGCTCCAGGCGCTTGTTCTGTTATATACTTGAGATACTATCCGTCATACAGCTGAGATGAAGTAGTTGCCGATGTTCCAGGCGCTTGTTCTGTTATATACTTCAGATACTATCCGTCATACAGCTGAGATGAAGTAGTTGCCGATGTTCCAGGCGCATGTTCTGTTATATACTTCAGATACTATCCTTCATACAGCTGAGATGAAGTAGTTGCCGATGTTCCAGGCGCTTGTTCTGTTATATACTTGAGATACTATCCGTCATACAGCTGAGATGAAGTAGTTGCCGATGCTCCAGGCGCTTGTTCTATTATATACTTCAGATACTATCCGTCATACAGCTGAGATGAAGTAGTTGCCGATGCTCCAGGCGCTTGTTCTGTTATATACTTGAGATACTATCCGTCATACAGCTGAGACGAAGTAGTTGCCGATGCTCCAGGCGCTTGTTCTGTTATATACTTGAGATACTATCCGTGATACAGCTGAGACGAAGTAGTTGCCGATGTTCCAGGCGCTTGTTCTGTTATATACTTGAGATACCATCCGTCATACAGCTGAGATGAAGTAGTTGCCGATGTTCCAGGCGCTTGTTCTGTTATATACTTGAGATACCATCCGTCATACAGCTGAGATGAAGTAGTTGCCGATGTTCCAGGCGCTTGTTCTGTTATATACTTGAGATACCATCCGTCATACAGCTGAGATGAAGTAGTTGCCGATGCTCCAGGCGCTTGTTCTGTTATATACTTGAGATACCATCCGTCATACAGCTGAGATGAAGTAGTTGCCGATGTTCCAGGCGCTTGTTCTGTTATATACTTGAGATACCATCCGTCATACAGCTGAGATGAAGTAGTTGCCGATGTTCCAGGCGCTTGTTCTGTTATATACTTGAGATACTATCCGTCATACAGCTGAGATGAAGTAGTTGCCGATGTTCCAGGCGCTTGTTCTGTTATATACTTCAGATACTATCCGTCATACAGCTGAGATGAAGTAGTTGCCGATGTTCCAGGCGCTTGTTCTGTTATATACTTCAGATACTATCCGTCATACAGCTGAGATGAAGTAGTTGCCGATGTTCCAGGCGCTTGTTCTGTTATATACTTGAGATACTATCCGTCATACAGCTGAGATAAATTAGTTGCCGATGCTCCAGGCGCTTGTTCTGTTATACATTTGAGATACTATCCGTCATACAGCTGAGATAAATTAGTTGCCGATGCTCCAGGCGCTTGTTCTGTTATACATTTGAGATACTATCCGTCATACAGCTGAGATAAATTAGTTGCCGATGCTCCAGGCGCTTGTTCTGTTATACATTTGAGATACTATCCGTCATACAGCTGAGATAAATTAGTTGCCGATGCTCCAGGCGCTTGTTCTGTTATATACTTGAGATACCATCCGTCATACAGCTGAGATAAATTAGTTGCCGATGCTCCAGGCGCTTGTTCTGTTATATACTTGAGATACTATCCGTCATACAGCTGAGATAAATTAGTTGCCGATGCTTCAGGCGCTTGTTCTGTTATACACTTGAGATACCATCCGTCATACGGCTTAGATAAATTAGTTGCCGATGCTCCAGGCGCTTGTTCTGTTATACACTTGAGATACCATCCGTCATACGGCTTAGATAAATTAGTTGCCGATGCTCCAGGCGCTTGTTCTGTTATACATTTGAGATACTATCCGCCATACGGCTTAGATAAATTAGTTGCCGATGCTCCAGGCGCTTGTTCTGTTATACATTTGAGATACTATCCGCCATACGGCTTAGATAAATTAGTTGCCGATGCTCCAGGCGCTTGTTCTGTTATATACTTGAGATACCATCCGTCATACAGCTGAGATGAAGTAGTTGCCGATGTTCCAGGCGCTTGTTCTGTTATATACTTGAGATACTATCCGTCATACAGCTGAGATGAAGTAGTTGCCGATGTTCCAGGCGCTTGTTCTGTTATATACTTGAGATACTATCCGTCATGCTGCTGAGATGAAGTAGTTGCCGATGCTCCAGGCGCTTGTTCTGTTATATACTTGAGATACTATCCGTCATACAGCTGAGATGAAGTAGTTGCCGATGTTCCAGGCGCTTGTTCTGTTATATACTTCAGATACTATCCGTCATACAGCTGAGATGAAGTAGTTGCCGATGTTCCAGGCGCTTGTTCTGTTATATACTTGAGATACCATCCGTCATACAGCTGAGATGAAGTAGTTGCCGATGTTGCAGGCGCTTGTTCTGTTATATACTTGAGATACTATCCGTCTTACAGCTGAGATGAAGTAGTTGCCGATGTTCCAGGCGCTTGTTCTGTTATATACTTCAGATACTATCCGTCATACAGCTGAGATGAAGTAGTTGCCGATGTTCCAGGCGCTTGTTCTGTTATATACTTGAGATACCATCCGTCATACAGCTGAGATGAAGTAGTTGCCGATGCTTCAGGCGCATGTTCTGTTATATACTTGAGATACTATCCGTCTTACAGCTGAGATGAAGTAGTTGCCGATGTTGCAGGCGCTTGTTCTGTTATATACTTGAGATACTATCCGTCATACAGCTGAGATGAAGTAATTGCCGATGTTGCAGGCGCTTGTTCTGTTATATACTTGAGATACTATCCGTCTTACAGCTGAGATGAAGTAGTTGCCGATGCTTCAGGCGCATGTTCTGTTATATACTTGAGATACTATCCGTCATACAGCTGAGATGAAGTAATTGCCGATGTTGCAGGCGCTTGTTCTGTTATATACTTGAGATACTATCCGTCTTACAGCTGAGACGAAGTAGTTGCCGATGCTCCAGGCGCTTGTTCTGTTATATACTTGAGATACCATCCGTCATACAGTTGAGACGAAGTGTTTGCCGATGCTCCAGGCGCTTGTTCTGTTATATACTTGAGATACTATCCTTCATACAGCTGAGATGAAGTAGTTGCCGATGCTCCAGGCGCTTGTTCTGTTATACACTTGAGATGCCATCCGTCATACAGCTGAGATGAAGTAGTTGCCGATGCTCCAGGCGCTTGTTCTGTTATATACTTGAGATACCATCCGTCATACAGCTGAGATGAAGTAGTTGCCGATGTTCCAGGCGCTTGTTCTGTTATATACTTGAGATACCATCCGTCATACAGCTGAGATGAAGTAGTTACCGATGCTCCAGGCGCTTGTTCTGTTATATACTTGAGATACTATCCTTCATACAGCTGAGATGAAGTAGTTGCCGATGCTCCAGGCGCTTGTTCTGTTATATACTTGAGATACCATCCGTCATACAGCTGAGATGAAGTGGTTGCCGATGCTCCAGGCGCTTGTTCTGTTATATACTTGAGATACTATCCGTCATACAGCTGAGATGAAGTAGTTGCCGATGCTCCAGGCGCTTGTTCTGTTATACACTTGAGATACTATCCTTCATACAGCTGAGATAAAGTAGTTGACGATGCTCCAGGCGCTTGTTCTGTTATACACTTGAGATACTATCCTTCATACAGCTGAGATGAAGTAGTTGCCGATGCTCCAGGCGCTTGTTCTGTTATATACTTGAGATACCATCCGTCATACAGCTGAGATGAAGTGGTTGCCGATGCTCCAGGCGCTTGTTCTGTTATATACTTGAGATACCATCCGTCATACAGCTGAGATGAAGTAGTTGCCGATGCTCCAGGCGCTTGTTCTGTTATATACTTGAGATACCATCCGTCATACAGCTGAGATGAAGTAGTTGCCGATGCTCCAGGCGCTTGTTCTGTTATATACTTGAGATACCATCCGTCATACAGCTGAGATGAAGTAGTTGCCGATGTTCCAGGCGCTTGTTCTGTTATATACTTGAGATACCATCCGTCATACAGCTGAGATGAAGTAGTTGACGATGTTCCAGGCGCTTGTTGTGTTATATACTTGAGATACCATCCGTCATACAGCTGAGATGAAGTAGTTGCCGATGTTCCAGGCGCTTGTTCTGTTATATACTTGAGATACTATCCTTCATACAGCTGAGATGAAGTAGTTGACGATGCTCCAGGCGCTTGTTCTGTTATATACTTGAGATACCATCCGTCATACAGCTGAGATGAAGTAGTTGCCGATGCTCCAGGCGCTTGTTCTGTTATATACTTGAGATACCATCCGTCATACAGCTGAGATGAAGTGGTTGCCGATGCTCCAGGCGCTTGTTCTGTTATATACTTGAGATACTATCCGTCATACAGCTGAGATGAAGTAGTTGCCGATGCTCCAGGCGCTTGTTCTGTTATACACTTGAGATACTATCCTTCATACAGCTGAGATAAAGTAGTTGACGATGCTCCAGGCGCTTGTTCTGTTATACACTTGAGATACTATCCTTCATACAGCTGAGATGAAGTAGTTGCCGATGCTCCAGGCGCTTGTTCTGTTATATACTTGAGATACCATCCGTCATACAGCTGAGATGAAGTGGTTGCCGATGCTCCAGGCGCTTGTTCTGTTATATACTTGAGATACTATCCGTCATACAGCTGAGATGAAGTAGTTGCCGATGCTCCAGGCGCTTGTTCTGTTATACACTTGAGATACTATCCTTCATACAGCTGAGATAAAGTAGTTGACGATGCTCCAGGCGCTTGTTCTGTTATACACTTGAGATACTATCCTTCATACAGCTGAGATGAAGTAGTTGACGATGCTCCAGGCGCTTGTTCTGTTATACACTTGAGATACTATCCTTCATACAGCTGAGATGAAGTAGTTGCCGATGCTCCAGGCGCTTGTTCTGTTATATACTTGAGATACCATCCGTCATACAGCTGAGATGAAGTGGTTGCCGATGCTCCAGGCGCTTGTTCTGTTATATACTTGAGATACTATCCGTCATACAGCTGAGATGAAGTAGTTGCCGATGCTCCAGGCGCTTGTTCTGTTATACACTTGAGATACCATCCTTCATACAGCTGAGATGAAGTAGTTGACGATGCTCCAGGCGCTTGTTCTGTTATACACTTGAGATACTATCCTTCATACAGCTGAGATGAAGTAGTTGCCGATGTTCCAGGCGCATGTTCTGTTATATACTTGAGATACTATCCTTCATACAGCTGAGATGAAGTAGTTGACGATGCTCCACGCGCTTGTTCTGTTATACACTTGAGATACTATCCTTCATACAGCTGAGATGAAGTAGTTGCCGATGTTCCAGGCGCATGTTCTGTTATATACTTGAGATACCATCCTTCATACAGCTGAGATGAAGTAGTTGCCGATGTTCCAGGCGCATGTTCTGTTATATACTTGAGATACCATCCGTCATACAGCTGAGATGAAGTAGTTGACGATGCTCCAGGCGCTTGTTCTGTTATATACTTGAGATACCATCCGTCATACAGCTGAGATGAAGTAGTTGACGATGCTCCAGGCGCTTGTTCTGTTATACACTTGAGATACCATCCGTCATACAGCTGAGATGAAGTAGTTGACGATGCTCCAGGCGCTTGTTCTGTTATATACTTGAGATACTATCCTTCATACAGCTGAGATGAAGTAGTTGACGATGCTCCAGGCGCTTGTTCTGTTATATACTTGAGATACTATCCTTCATACAGCTGAGATGAAGTAGTTGACGATGCTCCAGGCGCTTGTTCTGTTATATACTTGAGATACCATCCGTCATACAGCTGAGATGAAGTGGTTGCCGATGTTCCAGGCGCTTGTTCTGTTATATACTTGAGATACTATCCGTCATACAGCTGAGATGAAGTAGTTGCCGATGTTGCATGCGCTTGTTCTGTTATACACTTGAGATACCATCCGTCATACAGCTGAGATGAAGTGGTTGCCGATGCTCCAGGCGCTTGTTCTGTTATACACTTGAGATACCATCCGTCATACAGCTGAGATGAAGTGGTTGCCGATGCTCCAGGCGCTTGTTCTGTTATATACTTGAGATACCATCCGTCATACAGCTGAGATGAAGTAGTTGCCATTTGTGCAGGCGCTTGTTCTGTTATATACGAGGGCTCATCAATAAAGCCTGAGACTGATTCTTTTTCGCAGTATTTATTACTCCATTTGAATGTTGACATGATATTTTTCATAGTAGTCCCCTCCTACTTGAATGCACTTTTTATACCGTCTCTGTGAGTCCTCTAACGCATGGTGCAGGCCATTCTTTGTCAGGTCTTTGAGAATCGCCTCACTTTTCCTCAGCACGCTTCAGTCCTCTCAAATCGAATGCCCCGGAGCTTTGCCTGTATTGATGGAAATAAAACAGAAACCACAGGGGGCAAGATTGGGGTTATAAGGCGGATGCAGTACGCAGGTGATGTTGAATTCCTGGACGTGATTTCCGACGTGAGGCAATGCATTGTGATGAAGTCGCCACCCATTCTGATGAACATCTGGATGTTTCCTTGCAATGTGCTTCCTCAGTGTAGCCAATACTGGCGTGTAGTACGCTGCTGTAACAGTAGTGTGAGGAAGAACAACAATCACAGCAACTGTGTTGATGTTGACTTCAGTCATAGCGGAATGCTGAAGCAACAGGCCCATCTTGCTTAGCACAGAGGACTCGCCCTTGTTTGAAGTCCTAGAACCACCTAAACACTGTTGCGCGAGGTAGTGCATCTTCACCGTATGCTTGCTTCAGCTTTTCCAAAGTTTCAGCGGCTGTATGATTAAAACGAAAACAAAATTTTATGCTCCTCTCGTATCGAGTGGTTTGCGAAATTCAAGTAGGGTCAAGAATATACAGCACTACTACCAACCTACCGATACAAGATTGCTGCCGTCTATGGACATTATACATGAAACCCCCCTCTTTTCAAATATTCATGGTAGAGACAGGAAACTCTCAAGAAAGCTACAGGAAAAAATCAGGCGCAGTCTTTATTGATCATCCCTCGTACTTGAGATACCATCCGTCATACAGCTGAGATGAAGTAGTTGCCGATGTTCCAGGCGCATGTTCTGTTATATACTTGAGATACCATCCGTCATACAGCTGAGATGAAGTAGTTGACGATGTTCCAGGCGCATGTTCTGTTATATACTTGAGATACTATCCGTCATACAGCTGAGATGAAGTAGTTGCCGATGCTTCAGGCGCATGTTCTGTTATACACTTGAGATACCATCCGTCATACAGCTGAGATGAAGTAGTTGCCGATGCTTCAGGCGCATGTTCTGTTATATACTTGAGATACCATCCGTCATACAGCTGAGATGAAGTAGTTGCCGATGCTTCAGGCGCATGTTCTGTTATATACTTGAGATACTATCCGTCATACAGCTGAGATGAAGTAGTTGCCGATGCTTCAGGCGCATGTTCTGTTATACACTTGAGATACCATCCGTCATACAGCTGAGATGAAGTAGTTGCCGATGCTTCAGGCGCATGTTCTGTTATACACTTGAGATACCATCCGTCTTACAGCTGAGACGAAGTAGTTGCCGATGCTCCAGGCGCTTGTTCTGTTATACACTTGAGATACTATCCGTCATACAGTTGAGACGAAATAGTTGACGATGCTCCAGGCGCTTGTTCTGTTATACACTTGAGATGATATCCGTAGCATAACGGAAATGAAGTAGTTGCAGAAGCTCCAGGGGCTATTCTGTTGTATACTTGAAATATAATCCACCTCACGGTTGAGATGTGCTAGTTGCAGATGCTCCAGGCGCTATTCTGTTGTATACTTGAAATATCATCCGCCTCACGGCTGAGATGAAGTAGTTGCAGATGCTTGGACGATAGTTCCTTAACAACAATTTCAGAGCCACAAATGACCATAAACTGTACATAGAAGGGTACTACTTACACTATAATTTGTACATGTTATCGATCACAGTGTTCCACACACAACATTAGCAAGTTGGGTGTAGGAAGGAAGCTCAAATTATTGTTCTAATTTGGGTTTATGGTATCTCTTCGCAGTATAGCCTGCAATGAAAGCCATGGACTGCGAACCGCGTCTTACCATGGCATAGTTCGTACATTGGGTTCTTCCACTCACATCATCATACCATCTCTCTGATACACATCTCCTCAAATGTTGGCTTTCTTCTCAGGCAGTCAAATTTGGTACCGTTTTGTAGATTACTTAAACGTGTTTTCTCTATAAAGCACGGTTGTCGTGCATCCCTGTAAGTTGGTCCTGATGGCGTGTTCTTTGCGAGGCATAAAATCCTTTTCATGTAGGTGGTATTGACTATCGCTGGACTAGATCATTTTTCGAAACATGTTTGTAATTGTTATTTCGCCCACGACTGTGAGCGAGGCAACAGCCATGTCTTTACGTGTTTGGTGAAATTGCTTCCATATTTTACTTTCGCTACTATGTACAGTAGGTAGGGTAAGTATTGAATTCTACCCAAAAATTCTATACTGAGTTTTCACCAGAAATATATGTTTTAGGCCTCCTGAATCAAAAAAAGATATTTTTGGAAGCATGTCTCTGTGTGTGTCTGCCTGTGAACAGCATAACTCAGAAACGAACAGTCGGATAAACACCAAACTTGGTATTTAGGTTCAGTATCTTCCAGAGATGCGACAGAAAGTCCCCACATCCCAGATTACCGTTTACTTGCAACGTTTTTCGAAAATTTTAATTTACTCAAAAATGACTCTAAAGATTGTGATTAACATATCATATATTTAAGATACTTTCATGGCAAATAAAACATATATATCTTTAATTTTCTGGGAATGTCTCCAAAAGTGTTCTTCATTGTGAACGACTTTTGCATAACTGGTAAACTATAAGAGATAGACAAAATTTTACTACACAAAAAATGTAGATCGCGTTAAAATACACAACTTATGTCATATACATTTTTTTTTGTTGAGTAACCTTTTTCAAGATATTGCTTGTTATTTCCTTAAATTTACCAACACTTATACTTCTCAATTGGAAATTCCTTATTCAACCAGCTCTTAAAATATTTGACTATCGCTTAAACTCTACCATATTCCCCTTGCACCTACAAGAAAATTAGCAATAAGATCGATATCTCGATTAACATGAAGCATATGGAGAATAAGCGTTTGTACAAGAGTAGAGAAAGTCATGTGAGTGTAACACATCAGCTTTTTTACTTTCTCTACTACGTATAGTAAGTAGGGGAAGTATTGCATTCCACCCAAAAATTCGATACCGAGATTTCACCGGAAATACATGTTTTGAGACCTCCTGAATCCAAAAAAAGCATTTTTGGAAACATGTCCGTGTGTGTGTCTGTGTGTCTGTGTGTGTGTGTGTGTCTGTGTGTGTGTGAACAGCATAACTCAAAAACGAACAGTCGGATAAACACCAAACTTGGTATTTAGGTTCAGTATCTTCCAGAGATGCGACACGAAGGTTTTCAAGAAAATCCCCCCACCCCAGACTACCCTTTACATGGAACATTTTTCGAAAATTTTAATTTTCTCAAAAATGGCTCTAACGATTTTGTTTAAAATATCATATGTTTAAGATAATGCCATGAGAAATGAAATGTATATCTCGAATTTTCTGGGAATGTCTCCAAAAGTATTCTTCATTGTGAACGACTTTTGCATAACTGGTAAACCATAAGAGATAGACAAAATTTTACTACACAAAAAATGTTGATCTCGTTAAAATACACAACTTATGTTATATACATTTCTTTTGTTGAGTGAACCGTTTTCGAGATATTGCTTGTTATTCCCTTAAATTTTCCAATACTTATACTTTTTCTCAAATTCGTTATTCATTTTTTTATGTCCTGGACTTGCAAAGAGAATGGAATTCGACACATAGCAACCAGCGTTAAAATATTTGACCATCGCTTAAAAGCTACCATATTCCCCTTGCATCTACAAGAAAATTAGCAATAAGATTGACATCTCGATATCTCGATTAACATAAAGCATATGGAGAATAGGCGTTTGTAAAAATAGATTGTACAAGAGTAGAGAAAGTCATGTGAGTGTAACACATCAGATTTTTTAAGATATACTCCAAGATACTTGTACGAGCCAACCCTTGTCAAATCTACATTTCCGTGCATGGTTTTTGTATGTTCCCTTATACAGCTGTGTAAATGTAGTTGCAGAATATTCCTGTCGTAAATTCTCTGATACGTTTGAGCTTCCGTGTGTAATCCAACTGAGTAAAAGTGGTTGTTCCAGGCGCTTGTTCACTTGTATCATTGTTTCTAAGCAAAAGAAGCTTTAACATATGAACGCCGAGGGTTCCGATGTGCAGTGGGAACGGTAACGCCGCCTAGAAATTTTCCAGTTAATCGGATTTAGTTACATTGTTGAGTTCGTCGAAACGAATATTTCCATCTAAGTATTTTGAAATGTTCTTTTCTTTAGTTATACTTCCTACTTCAAAAAGACGATTGTGACGTATATGACTTTATTAAAGTGAGCCAACTGAGTAGTAATTTAAACAAGTAACGCTTATGTGTTGTTTAAAATAATATGTAATGAATTCGCGCGGGCATACCCTAATGTTGGGGGGGAGTCTGAGACGAAACCAGCGGTGTATTTCTTCCTGCGTGTCCATAGGGTTTCCTAAAAGTAAACCAATGTAAAATTCTTTAGACATAACATGCCGTACACCTGAGTTAAAGTAGGTGTATCGCTTATCTCAAATGTGATCAAAAGTATCCGGGCACCTGGCTGAAAATGACGTACAAGTTCGTGGCGCCCTCCATTGGTAATGCTGGAAGTCAATATAGTGTTGGCCCACCCTTAGCCTTGATAACAGCTTTTACTCTCACAGGCATACTTTCAATCAGGTGCTGGAAGTTTTCTTGCATAATGTCAGCCCATTCTTCACGCAGTGCGGAACTGAGGAGAGGTATCGATGTAAGTCGGTGAGACCTGGCACGAAGTCCGCGTTCCAAAACATCCCAAAGGTGTTCTATAGGATTCAAGTCAGGACTCTGTGCAGGCCAGTCCATTACAGGGATGTTATTGTCGTGTAACCGTTCCCCCACAGCCCGTGCAGTATGAACGGGTGCTCGATCGTGTTGAGAGATGCAATCGCCATCCCCGAATTGCTCTTCAACAGTGGGAAGCAAGAAGGTGCTTAAAATATCAATGTAGGTCTGCGCTGTGATCGTGCCACGCAAAACAACAAGGGGTGCAAGCCCCCTCCAGGAAAAACACGACCACACCATAACACCTCCAGCTCCGAATTTCACTGTTGGCACTACACACGCTGGCAGATGACGTTCACCGGGCATTCGCTATACCCACACCCTGCCATCGGATCACCATATTATGTACAATGATTCGTCACTCCACACAACGTTTTGCCACTGTTCAATCGCGTAATGTTGACGCTCCTTACACCAAGCGAGGCGTCGTTTGGCATTTTCCTGCGTGATGTGTGGCTTATGAGCAGCCGCTCGACCTTGGATTCCAAGGTTGCTCACCTCACGCCTAACTATCATAGTACTTGGAGTGGATCCTGATGCACTTTGGAATTCCTGTGTGATGGCCTGGATAGATGTCTGCCTATTACTCTTTACGACCCTCTTCAAATGTCGGCGGTCCTATCAGTCAACAGTCGAGGCCGGACTGTACGCGTTTGTGCTCTACATGTCCCTTCACGTTTCCACAGAAACAGTGGACCTAGGGATGTTTAGGAGTGTAGAAATCTCGAGTACAGACTTCTGATACAAGTGACACCCAATCACCTGACCACGTTCGAAGTCCGTGAGTGTCCCATTCTGCTGTTTCACGATGTCTAATGACTACTGGGGTCGCGGCTAATGCGTACCAGGCAGTAGGTGGCAGTACAATGCACCTAAGATGAAAAACGTATGTTGATGGGGTGTCCGGATATTTTTGATCTCATAGTGTATATCATCCTCCAATGCAAATTACCATCCTTGTTCTCTCTATATAGTTGTGAATTATATGCTATTAAAAATGCACTAGAATACGCTCATAGTGACTCTTACATAATTATCAGTGACTCTCTATCAGCCTTAAACGCAATACAAGACACGTTCTCTACCAATAGTATTGTAAACGAAATATATAATCTTGTTACCATCCTTTATAACTTAGAAAAGTCACTCAATTTCATGTGGATAGCACCTCATAAAAATATACCAGGTAATGAAAGAGCCGATACTGCAGCAAAACAAGCTACAGAACTACCAATACTAGATACTGATATCAAAATACCCCTTCAAGATGCAGTCAGACACTTTAAGAAGAAAATACACCAAGAATAGTTGACCAGCTGGATGAACAATTCTACAAGTAAACTTCATGTTGTACGTGGAACTCAAGAATATCCAATAAGACAGCTATAGCGGCGAAACCAAATTGTAATATCCTGAATACGAATTGGGCATACCAAACTGACACACTCTTATTTATTAAATAGAAGTTCTCCACCAATTTGTGAAAAATGTAACACAGCACTAACAGTAGTACATATTATACTAACATGTCCATGTGTAAGTATGCCCAGAAGAACTTCTGCAGCTCTCAATGATGCAACCTTCATCCAGAAAGTAATTAATTTTCTTAAATTAATTAATATCCATCAATACATTTAACAAAATTGTAACCAGTATGTATACATAATGCGTAAGTATTATACTGTAATCCAATAATGTAAACTACTGTACATGAAAGGTCGTGATAAAACCTAGGAAGGTTAAAACGGCCCTAAATAGAACTTAAAAAAACCACATGCCATACAACGAGTTAATTTAGTTGCCGTTTTGCCAGGCCGCTATTATTTTCTCAACATAGCGATGAAAGGCACAAGTACATACACACGTTGCTACAAAATTTTAAATTCAAGTAATATTACAAAAATATAGCACATCTCTCCCAATTATACAGATATATGTGAGTGATATCAAAACTTATTACGTTTTTGTTTTGAAAGCGGAGAGTCGGGATTGAATTTCTTCCTTGCCATTACATAAATTATGCTTATTAAATTATTCTGGAAGCTTTTTCTGGAAAGAAAATAAAATCAGAAGAAGTAAGATTCTCCAATATATAGGAAGAAAGAGACCTGCATATAAAATAAATATACGTATATAACGTAAACATAACAATGGAATTTTCTCAGCAAGATGAAGCTCCGGTTCATTCTACCTCTGTACTAGAAAATGAAAATAAGAGAAACAGCACTTTGTTCCATGTACATTACATGGGGAAAGTTTCAGGCTACCACAATAATGAATTATTAATTTAAGCTAAGAAAGTGGATAAAAAAGAACCTTTATGAAAGTTGTATTCAGTTCTTGCAAGAGAAGTAGAAATCTCGATTCGCTCAGCATCATTTCCAAGTTCAATGTTCCTATTTTGTGCTCGTCGAAGTATCTACAAGCATGTATTTAACTGTATGCATAATTAGGTCTACATAAGCAACGGATGTTATGTATAACGGTCAATATTAGCGATTCCATTTCAATTATTCATAATAATATCTATAAAACGTAAAATAAATCAAAAGTAATTACTCACCAATGTGGGAGTGGTTTTGTTTTCTTTTTTATATTAAATTTATTTTATAAAATTAAATTATACAAATTATACATAAACTGCATTGCCGTGGAAACCTGTGTCATGTACAAATTGCTAAAGCAAGCAGCTGCATATTTTGTACTTCAAGACAATAAATGTTATATTTCTTTGGTAATAAAATTAAGAAATAATCTCATAAATGTTCCTGTTGAAATTTAAGGAGAAAAATAAATGTTATCATTGTATAAAAGCTTTCTCCGCGTTATTATTACCTTCTCTGCCACGTACGTAGTAAATAGTATAGGTATTGCAATCCACCCAAAAATTCGATACCGATACTTAATGTTTTGAGACTCTTTGAAGAATTAAAAGAAAAGCAATTTTATAAAGCGTCCGTGTATGTGGGTCTGTGAACAGCATAACTCGAAAAGAAAAATCGGATAAGTATAAAATTTTATACTTAAATCCAGTATCTTCCAGAATGCGACACCGAGATTTTCAAGAAAATTCCCTGCCCCAAACTACACCTTACATGGACATTTTTCGAAAATTTTAACTGTCTTAAAGACATCTACATGATAAATAAAATGTATGGCTTGAGTTTTCTGGAAATAATTATATTCATTCGGAAGAAATTTTATGTAATCTTGTATAACTAGCGAACGTTAAGCGATAGGCGAAAACGTACTACACCAAAAATGTAGATCTCTTTAAAACACACAATTTATTTCAAATAAATGTTTTTGTGGCATCAACCATATCCGAGTAATCCACAGTAGTGGTTCGAATTGTTCATTACTTGGCCATTCTCTTGAAGTCCTATCAACATTCAGTTGTTTCTCGCGATGTCATGGAAACAGTATGGAATTCTAAGGCCAACATATAGTGTCCAGTTCTTAACATTTGTTATTGCTGTTCTATAACGAAATGTGTAAAGTATCTATTTCTACAAAGGTTTATTTGGATTAAAATGAAATAGATAGAAAAATAACTTTAGTAAAAATAGTGTGTGTATACACATTAATAAACGATAGAGAGTAGAGAAGGTCATCTGAGTGTAACAAATCACATTTTTATTGGCCATTTTTCAAAAGTCTCTGTATTATAAAAGCATACACGTGCTTTTACTAAAATCTAATTAAAGCTACTTTTTAGCATGTACTATGTTTCTCATTTCAATTTGCTAACATGCTAAAACATATATTCTATGTACCAACGAAAAGAATATATGTGCTTTGCGACGAAAATGTTATAATGTTTTGCCATTATTATAGCACCACGTTTGGATGCCAATTTGCAACGGTATTACAAATAATGTTGATGCTTGTGATGTTTATGCATGTGTGTTTACTTCACGCGTTGCCATCTTGTGACGTCACTCCTTTGTCTGGTTCGTAGCTCCCTCTGGCGTAGCAATTTGTATCAGTTTTGAAATAATTCACTTTAAATGTTCTCCGGCTAGCTATTTAGGTAGACATTTAACTCTTGCAGGGTGTGAATCGGAAAGGAATCCTTTATCCAGAAATGATACTGATGAAGAAATTGGTTTTATAACTTTTATTGTCGAACACGTTCACAAACACTTTTACATATGGATCTGGATACTCGCCAAACTGAAACTGTTTGTAATAACTTCTTACTTATCACTTTTAACTCGCATACTTCAACTTTATGTAATTTTTTAAATGTATGATACCTTATAATAATTCTCGTAATTCTGCTGCGCGTAACTTGACGAAATGAAGGACTGGCTGACGATGTGTAGTGTACACGAAATTTTGATGAAGTGAATGGCAAGCTTTCTCGGGCCTGGCTTATTTATACGCTTGCCTCAAGATACGCCTAAAGATTATAAATGAACTGCCATTGGCTAATAAAACGCGCCAACATTAGCGTCTATTTTAATATCCAATGAAAACCTCGAATACATATGCTTTAAGAAATGTTCTAGAAGCTTCTATCGAAAAGGCGCGAAACATTACGTAACTTCCTTGTTCCCGGTAATGATAAACAACTCACCCCATCGCTGCATTGTTGCGTTATTATTGACAGTTTCAGTAGAGCCGTGTATTATTATTTACTAATAATAATTACAATTAATAAACCTCTGAAATCAATGTCACATAAAAATACATATTCATATTACAATCATTATTTACATTAAAGTAATTTGTGATACAAATTACCGTATCAGCTTCTGATTATATTTTAAACAATTGAAAATCGACGGGACTTACTGTAAATGACATGTGTTGAAAATTTCGAACGTTTAATATCGGATATCTTACAAAGTGCTTATGCCACAAAAAACCTCTTTTAAATAAATTTTGTGTTTTAAAGATATCTACATTTCTGGTGAGGTACGTTTTCGTCTATCGCTTAACCTTTATTCAAGATTATACAAAAATATTTTTAAATGAAGAGGACTTCCTAGATTATCCGCAGGAACTTCAAGATGTACATTTTATTTATCATGCAAATACCATTCATATATGGTACTTTAAACAAAATCGTTAGCCATTTTTTACAAAATCAAAATATTAGAAAAATGTTCATGTAAAGGGTAGTTGGGTGGGGAATTTTCTTCAAAATCTTCGTGACGCATTACACACGAAAGGATATTTTTCCAAAAACGCTTTATTTGGAGTCAGGGGCCTCAAAATATGTATTTCCTGTAAAATCCGGGCATCAAATTTTTTGGTGGGGTGCAATCCTTTCCTTGCTTACTGTGTATGTGATAGAACAATAAATACAAATTAGAGCCAAGGCAAATAACCTACTAACATTCTTATAAACAAGATTCTGCAATACTCAGTTAAAAACGTCTGATGTGTTACATTCGCATGACATTCTCTACTCTTGTATAACTATTTTTACAAACGCTTATTCTCCATATGCTTCATGTTAATCGAGATGTTAATCTTATTGCTAATTTTCTTGTACGTGCAAGGGGAATATGGTAGGTTTTAAGCGATAGTCAAATATTTTAAGAGCTGGTTGTTATGTCGAGTATTCCAATCTCTTTGCATTACCAGGACAAAAAAATGAATAACGAATTCCCATTTGAGAAAATGTATAAGTATCGGAAAATTTAAGGGAATAACAACGAAAATGGTTCACTCAACAAAAAAATGTATATGACATAAATTGTGTATTTTAACGCGTCTATCTCTTTGTCTATCTTTTATGGTTTACCAGCTATGCAAAAGTCGTTCACAATGAAGAATACTTTTGGAGACATTCCCAGAAAATTCGAGATATACATTTCATTTGTCATGAAAATATCTTAAACATATGATATTTTAATCAAAATCGTTAGAGCCATTTTAGAGAAAATTAAAAGTTTCGAAAAATGTTCCATGTAAAGAGTATTCTGGGGTGGGGCGATTTTGTTGAAAACCTTCGTGTCGCATCTCTGGAACACACTAAATCTAAATACCAAGTTTAGTGTTTATCCGACTGTTCCTTTCTGAGTTATGCGTTCACAGACACACACACACACACACACGGACGTTTCCAAAAATGCTTTTTTTGGATTGAGGGGGTCTGAAAACATGTATTTCCGGTGAAATCTCGATATCGAATTTTTGGGTGGAATCCGATACTTCCCCTACTTACTATACGTAGTAGAGAAAGTAAAAACTACTGCAGTGGCAAACATTAAAACGGTACTTTTAAAACACGCCTTGTACATCTTTTGTGTAGTAGACAAGAGTAACTGTGAATGAAGAGGACTTCACATGCCGTTCTCAGAAAATTCAAGAAGTATGAGATATTTGTATGACAAATAAAATGTATATTTGTTTTTATCAAAGTCGTTAGGGAATCTTTTGAGAAGAGAAATTTTCTTTGGAAGATGTGACACTTGCAACTAAACTTATGACATCCGAAATTTTCTTTCCGAGACATGCTATTCATTGACGCACACACACATAGACCCAAGGATGTATAGTAAGTAGGGAAAGTATTGTATTTCACCTAAAAATTCGATACCAAGATTTCACCGGAAATACATGTTTTGAAACCCCCTGAATCCAAAAAAGCACTTTTGGAAACATGTCCATGTGTGTGTCTGAACAGCATAACTCAGAAACGAACAATTGGATAAACACCAAAGTTGGTATTTAGGTTCAGTATGTTCCGAGATGCGACACGAAGGTTTTCAAGAAAATCCCTCACCCCAGATTACCCTTTACATGGAACATTTTTCGAAAATTTGAATTTCCTCAAAAAGGCACTAACGATGTTGATTAAAATATCATATGTTTAAGATATTTTCATATCAAATGAAATGTAAATGGTGGCGCCGTGGCCGAGTGGTTAGACCACTCGCCTCCCACCGAGGCGACCCGGGTTCAGTCCCAGGGACCTGCATGTGGGATTTGTGGTGGACGAAGCGGCGCCTGGGCGGGTTTTCTCCGGTTTCCCCCGCCATTCATTCCACCAACTGCTCCATCATCATCTTTCCCTTCCTCCATTTCACCAACATTTTGTTTCATCTACTTCCCTCATCCCATACCAGGCATCGGGCTGATCACCCATCCTGAATGCTCTGTCTGATCCATGACGGTCTGCTCCTCGACGGGTCTCTGACCCCAGGCACCCGCTTGTAAGTCCTGGTGGGTGTAAGTCCTACATAAGAGGAGGGTAAACAGATAATGCATGCATGCAATGAAATGTATATCTCGAATTTTCAGGGAATGTCTCCAAAAGTATTTTCATTGTGAACGACTTTTGCATAAATGGTAAACCATAAGAGATAGACATTTTACTACACAAAAAATGTAGATCGCGTTAAAATACACAATTTATGTCATATAAATTTTTTTGAGTGCACCATTTTTGAGGTATTGCTTGTTATTCCCTTAAATTTTCCAATACTTAAACTTTTTCTCAAATGGGAATTCGTTATTCATTTTTTTGTCTTGGATATGCAAAGAGTATAATCTGTGGCAAAGATAATGGTGCTGCACATAGCAACCAGCTATTAAGAGATATGCCTGTGCTTATATTGCCCTTGCAAATACAAAACAAGGGGAACATAGTACGCCTTAAGCGATAGTCAAATATTTTTAGAACTGGTCGCTATGTGTAAAATATAATTTTCTGTTCATGTCAAAGGATCGTTTCTGCAAATGTTTATCTCGATTAATATGAAATAGATGGAGAATAAGGGTTTGTAAAAATAGTTTGTACAAGAGTAGAGAAAGTCATGTGAGTGTATCACATCAGATTTTTTTGGTTGGTTTATAATACCTATTTTATCTAACGTGAAATCAGTGACGTGTAGAAATCCTGATTTATTTACTTGTTTATATACCAGGTAATGTTACACATTTTGCAGGAATGCATCTGCGTATTAAGGCAAATTTTCTGCTAAGCAGGTTGCATAAATTCAAAACTAACACGGGGTGACTGATACAAGTTGGCTGACTGAACGCCTCTCTATTGAACCGTTGGTAATGAGATATACAGGGCTTAATGTTGATTATAATAATATGAGGTAAGCAAATATTGACGTTCATTAAGGGGAGTTTTTTAAATGGGGTTAGAAAACAAACTGTTTGACATCGCCTGCAGCAATCTCAGCGCAAACAAAAGAGCGACGCCACTCTGATAATATCGTATTGCACTCGACGTTACGACCGCGTACCGAAAAAAAAGACTAACAGAAAGCTACATATTTTAATTGAAACAAACAAAGGCCATGTTTAATTATTTCAATCCTTGATAATTATTTCCGTTGTTGCCAGCACAAGTGTTAAAATTCGATGCGGCAAATATTGACAGCACAGAGTTCGAACCCCGCCGGAGCGTTAATTGACTTGGCCATGCGAGAGTACTTCGATTACAAGCCGGCGTGGAGTTGAAGGTTCATTATACAGGACCCACTTGCAGGGCAGCGTACAGTGTGGCAAAAAGCAAGCACTGCATTGGGTTTCAAGTAAATTAACCTCAGAAGTGTATAGGTATTGGTTATACAACGAAGAGGGACATCTACATGGATCTATTGCGACTACTATTCCCCACGGGAAGGGATGAAGTGAAGGAGCCACAGGACGCAGACAGTCCACAGAGACGAACTTATGTCCCTAATACGAGGGGCACTATTTATATTTTGAGCCTAATAATTAAAACAAAGTAATTTATGATTGAAAACTGCTTTATAGTTTTTCAAAATATTCTCCTTTATGACCAATACACTTTTGCATCCGTTTGAACCATTTGTCAAAGCATTTGTTCCAGTCTTCTTGAGACACCTCCAAAACATGGTTTTTGAAGACATCAACGGCGTCTTCTGACAACGAAAATCCTTGTCCACGCAATTTATTCTTGATGTTCGGGAACAAAAAGAAGTCATTGGGTGCCAAATCAGGACTGTATGGCGGATGAACCATCAATTCGATTTTTTGAGCCTTCAAATACTCTGTTGTTAGATGAGATGCGTGTACACTCGCATTGTCTTGATGAAGAACGATCCTACGGTTCTTGTTGGTTTTCCTTACTTCACCGAAGACTTCCGGCAAACAAATCGTTGTGTACCATTTGGCATGGACCGTTTTACGTTCCTCTAAAGGCACTATTGCCACTTGGCCAGTTTTGCTGAAAAAGCAGGCAACCATTTGCTTCGAAGTGCTTCCAGTGCGAACAACTTTTGTTGGATTTTCTTCATCTTTAAACACCCATACAGTCGACTGCTGTTTACGTTCCGGCTCATACGCATAGATCCATGATTCGTCACCTGTTACAATCTTATATACGTCTTTTGAGGCACCGCCATTGTATTTCTTGAGCATTTTTGAACACCAATCGACACGAGCATCTTTTTGAGATTGCGTCAAATTATGTGGGATACAACGAGAGCAAACCTTTTTCACGGCTAAATAATCATGCACTATTTTATATATGCCAGTGGAACTAATGCCCAGGGTTGTCGCAATCTCACAATATGTCGCATGACGAACTTTCATTATTAGTTTTTGCACAGCATCAATGTTTTCTGGCACAACAACTGATTTTGGACGACCTTCACGAACTTCATCATTGAGCGAACGGCGGCCACGATTAAATTCGTTATAACAGCGTTTCACACTGGCAAAGGATGGAGCTTCGTTGCCAAATGTGGAAGTTAGTTGATTGATGCACCCTTGTCTTGATAATCCACGTCGAAAATCGTAATAAATCATTGCAGGAACATTTTCACGGGTTAATTCCATGTTTTTGTTGACACGCAATTTTCAAGTTAGTGTAAACAAAACAAATGACGCTCTATTGACAAAATGTTTGAAGTAGATTATGGTAAAAAATGTCAAACTTTCCATTGGAAATGTCAGATGGCACCTACAACATTCAGGATTGCCAAGGCTCGAAATATAAGTAATGCCCCTAATAGTTCCAGACTGGAAGACTCGTCCCACTGATGGAGGTGTCTGGAGTGGGCCAAGAACTGATCTATGTCCAGAGGGGTACTCCTTCTTTTGACGAAGCACCCGCGCCATTTTTCCGGCACCGCCATACGCCACGAAACCTAGAAGCACCCTGAAAGATGAAAGGGAAATTATGGAAATAAAATCGAGGTGGATGAGAAACCATCCCAGCATTCGCCAACCAACCAAGGAAAAGCAGGAATAAAACCAAGCTCAGAGTGAGCGTTCAACGGGAATCCAAAAATGTACAGTTTTCTTTCTGGTTTATAATTTTACAGCAAAAAGTTTGTTGTGTGGCATTCACATGACTTTCTCTACTCACCTTCCACAAACTAAGCATATAAAGACGTATTCCTCCATCCAGCCCTTGTTAATAAATATAAACTTTCAATACAGATTTACCCATTTCGGTGTAGGTATCAGAACACTGCAGGTAAAGTGATAGTCAGATTTTTAAAAAGGTATCGTTATGTGATGCCTTTTAAAAGTGACCACCAGGTAAAAACCTCTGATGTGCTGCACTCGCCTGACTTTCTATACTCTTTTACAAACGCTTATTCTCCATCTCCTTCATGTTAAAGGAGATAAACATTTGCATCTTATTGCTAATTTTCTTGTATATGCAAGGGGAATTGGTAGGCTTTAAGCGATAGTCAAATATTTTAAGAGCTGGTTGCTATGTGGTGCATTCCATTCTCTTTGTATGTCCATGACAAAAAAGGAATAACAGATTCCCATTTGAGAAAAAGTATAAGTATTGGAAAATTCAATCAAATAACAAGCAATATCTTACGGAACATTCCCAAAAAAATTCAAGGTATTCATTTCATTTACCATGAAAATATCTTAAACATAAGTTCACTTTAGTTAAAATTGTTCAAACCATTTTTGAGAAAATCAAAATTTTTGAAAAATGTTCCATGTAAAGGATAGTCTGGAGTAGCGGAATATTCTTCAAAATCTTTGTGTCGTACCTCTGGAAGATATTGAACTTAAATACCGAGTTTTGGTACTTATCCGACTTTTCGATTTTAGGTTATGCTGTTGACATACACGTACACGTATACTTTTCTAAAAATGTTTTTTGCTTTCTCTACTACGTGTAGTAAGTAGGGGAAGTATTGTATTCCACCCAAAAATTCGATACCGAGATTTCACCGGAAATATATGTTTTGAAACGCCCTGAATCCAAAAAAAAGATTTTTGGAAACATCTGTATGTGTTTGTCTGTGAACGGCATAACTCAGAAAAGAACAGTTGGATAAACACCAAAATTGGTATTTAGGTTCAGTATCTTCCAGAGATGCGACAGGAAGGTTTTCAAGAAAATCCCCCCTACTCCAGATTACCCTTTAAATGCAACATTTTTCGAAAATTTTAATTTTCTCAAAAATGGCTCTAACGATTTTTATTAAAATATTATATGTTTAAGATATTTTCATGACAAATGAAATGTATATCTTGTATTTTCTGGGAATGTCTCCAAAAGTATTCCTCATTGTGAACAACTTTTGCATAACTGGTAAACCATAAGAGATAGACAAAATCTTACTGCACAAAAATGTAGATCGCGTTAAAATACACAATTTATGTCATATACATTTTTTTGTTGAGTGAACCATTTTCGAGATATTGCTTGTTATTCCCTTAAATTTTCCAATACTTATTTAATTCGTTATTCATTTTTTGTCTTGGATATGCAAACAGTATTAATCTGTGGCAAAGGGAATAGTGCTGCACATAGCAACCAGCTATTAAGAGATATGTCTTTGCTTAAAGGCTACTGTATTTCTATATTGCCCTTGCAAATACAAAACAAGGGTAACATAGTACGCCTTAAGCGATAGTCAAATATTTTTAGAACTGGTCGCTATGTGTAAAATGTAATTCTCTTTGCATGTCAAAAGATCGTTTCTGCAAATGCTTATCTCGATTAATATGAAATAGATGGAGAATAAGAGTTTGCAAAAATAGTTTGTACAAGAGTAGAGAAAGACGTGTGAGTGTAACACATCAGATTTTTTTATACAGTGTTCCAAAACATGTATTTCTGATAAAGTCTCAATATCGAATTTTTGGGGGCGGATGCAAAACCTTCTCAACATATTATGTTCGTGATAAAGAAAGTAAAAATACGTTTTTGGATACAGGAGGCGTTAAAACACGTATTTCCAGTGAAGTCTCCATACCGAATTTTTAGAATACTTTCTGATTAGATGAATAGGAGAGAAAGTAAAACTATAGTATCTAACACTCACATTATTTTACTATCATCAGTCCACAGGTATTCTATACTCTATATACGAGGGCTGATCTAAAAAGCCTGAGACTGATATTTTTCACAGATGTTTATTACTCCAATTCAATGTTGACATGATCTTTTTCAAAGTAGCCCCCTCTTACTTCAATGCACTTTTTATAGCGTCTCTGCCAGTCCTTGAACACGTGCTGCAGACCATTCTTTGTCAGGTCCTTGAGAATCGCCTCAGTTTTCTTCAGCACTGTTTCAGAGTTCTCAAATCGAATACCCCTAAGCTTTGCCTTTAGTGATGGGAATAAAAAAAAGTCACAGGGTGCAAGATCGGGGCTATAAGGTTGATGTGGTACACAGTTAATGTTGAATCGAGCCAGAAACTGCATGACTTGATTTGCGACGTGAGGCCGTGCATTGTCATGATGAAATCGCCACCCAGTCCGAGAAAGCTCTGGTCGTTTTTTTGCAATGTGCTTCCTCAGTGTAGCCAATACTGACGTGTAGTAAGCTGCTGTAACAGTAGTGTGAGGGGGAACTGCATGCTGATAAATCATTCCATTACAGTCAAAAAATGTGATCACCATCACTTTCCCTGCAGATGGAATAACTTTTCCTTTTTGGGTGTTGGAGAACCTGGCGATTTCCACACTGTGCTGGCTTGTTTTCCTTCAGGATCATAATGATGCAGCCATGACTCATCAACGGTGATAATCGATTTAAAAAATGCATCACCTCCATTGTCTGGTATGCGAAATGCACGTAGGGTCTACAAAATAGAGCATTACTACCAACCTACCAATACGAGAGTGCTGTCGCCTACCAACATTATACATAAAAACCCGCTCTTTTCAAATATTTATGTTACGAAACTATCACGGAAGCTACAGGAAAAAATCAGTCTGTCTTTGTTGATCAGCATTCGTACTATAGTGTAAAAATGTGTTCTTTATTTAATCACAGTTGTTTCAAACAGTATCTTTGCTTGCATTATTGTTTTAAATGTGGAGATTTGTCTTTGCCTCGATCCATCGCTCATTTTCCCCTTTTACATTCCTCTTCTCCATGCAACTTAGATGTAATGTTTTCAAAACCGGTTAAATTGCGTAAACGAATGCAAAGAGAGTGGATTTAGCCCATGCATGTTGTACTCAGGCACTGCACCTTAAAAGAATCCACGGGAGGAAAGGATTTAATTAAGGGAACTCCAGGGTGACTAGATGCGGAAGGCGGCGCGCGCTAAGCGAAGGCGTGGACCCTAATGGCTCTAAAACGTCCGTAACTGGACACCGGCGATTAGGCAATTATAGAGGGTCGCACAGAGAGATCTACGATTAGGTGGTCCCGTCCACCAAAAGCTACGGAGATGCGTTTATACAAAGAAAACTGTGTTGATTGGCCGAAAGATGACAAAGCAAACAAATATATGAAATTATGGATAGGAAAATCAGTGATAGGTGATAGCTAAACTTCATTCCCCTACTGAAAACGAGCTTTACAGCTTTCCTGTCGTGTGTTTTTGTCTATCACGGATTCCTAGTCATACAAAATTTAGACAAAAGCCACTTCACAGACTATTCAGAGAAAATTCAACATATAAATCTATTTTTGATATCATAAACATACGTGTTTTAATAAAAATCTTTGAGATATTTTTGAAAAACCAGAAATAAATTGTTCCATATAAAGAATAGATTGGGTTAAGGGAGGGGTGGATTTTCTTGAAAATTTTCCTATCGTATCCATGGAAATATCTGAGATTAACAATGCTATTTAGCAAATGGAGTTGCTCAAGTGGTTTGGAGCCCGTATTCGGAAGGTCTCTTTTTCGATTCCGATCGGACCGACCAATTCGACCTTCATTTTTTTCGTGGTTTTGCCAGGTCCGTAGGCGAAACTTGGGGTGGATTATATACTATGACTAATTTTTACCGAGGAGATGGCTCTGCGCTACGAGAAAAACTAAATTGAATTTTATTTATGGACGCTCTTTAACTGCTGTGGCCCTTAGCGTCCCATTCTATATTGGGAGTGAAAGATCCGAAGTGTTGCTAAGGACTATATGTAACTAAATGATTAGTATGTATTGATTTACTTCTCTAGGTTAAAGTGTACTTAAAGTGAATTATAGCAACAGCTGATTCTAGAGGCAAGTTTTATCAGGTTTGAGGTTATATTACGTGCCGTAAATCTACGACACGGAACCGCCGGCTTTACTTCCTTTCGAAGGCAGACAAGCTAAGGATTTTTACGCCCGAAAAAACATCGCCCTCCGCCGGGTTTGAACCCGCAACCTCGCGAACTGAGGCTAGCAGGGTACCCCCAGACCACGGAGGACGACATAACATACGAGGCTCGCATTCTAAAGGTCCCGGATTTCGTTCCTGGCGACGTTCACTCTAACCTATGGGATTTTGTGGTTTTCCCGGGTTGGCAGCGGATTCTGGGGTGGTTTCTCTTCTACGAGAGTTCTGTCACTCATTTCCTCTATCCTTCATTCATTCGTTTCAGGGTTGTAGGACCAGGCGACGGTATTTGGTGGAGATGCACCTTGGCGTTGTTCGGGAATGCTCAATCAGGACCCACCTCCGATCTGAGCCTCTTCGGGGGACTGCCAGGGGTTAGGGGCTAGTGAGTGAGGTTGGTCGGGGTCGGATGCGTTCGAACTGAAACCGTTAGGGGCCCCATCAATGCTTGAGCACGTCCTCGTCCGAGTCTGGTCGCCCTTCAGGTCTCTACCGTCCCGGCGTCACGGGAGAAGCACAAAGGTCCGGAAACCTATGTTCAATGCTCTGCCCCGGTTGCGCGGGCCCTTCCGTTCGTCCATACCTTTACGACGAACTTTCCTCTCCCTCATTTTCGTTCTTGTTCATCTTGCAGGAACATTGGATTCTGATATGCTACCAGAAGAGAGCCATTTTTCCACGGCATGCAAGCTCCTATGCATGTGGATAGTATGTACATGAAGGGAAGGTGGAAATTATAACTCTGGAAACGTTAGGGACCCCGCTGTGCCTGTCACCATCAGAATTTGACACCTTTCGTGCTCATTTGCTTCATTCCTTCCTCCCGATGGTTTTTAGGCCAAATTGACCTAGGTTTTTGCCGCAGGGTGAAATGCTGATTAGTTTCTAATCTCTCTTTAATGATAAAAATTTCCTTTCTGTTTTATCCACTATTTTTATGGAAATATTTAACCAGAGTACAATTGTTAACTCCGGCGAATGGAAACCAAACACAAAGAAGGCTGCTGAAAAAAGCAGATTTTAATGCATACAGCCAAAAATCAAAGTCCCTGACAATATTATGTATTTATATTTTGACAGAAGCTGCAGTTTTGATCTGCCCTGTGATAAAATGACACTGGCAGATGAGTTAGCGGGCGAATCCCAGGAGTTAATTCGGTTTTGTCGCTTCTAAATCCAGTTTTGTTGGCTTTTCATTTATTGTTACGTGCGTAGTACTGCAGATGGAATGGTTCCCATTGTGAATGTTTAAAACACACACATCCAGGGTTACTGTGGTACAAAGGTAAGGTTGAACACGTATTAGCTAGCTCTGCGGTTGTCAAACTATTGGGCGCGATCCATTGGCGTGTGGGCTGCCGAATACGTGAAGAAGACAAGGCATCAGAAAAAATCTGATGTGTTACTCTCGCATGGCTTTCTCTACTCTTGTACAAACTATTTTTGCAAACGCTTATTCTCCATCTATTTCATGTTAATCGAGATGTTAATCTTATTGCTAATTTTCTTGTAGGTCCAAGGGGAATATGGTAGTATTTAAGCAATAGTCAAATATTTTAAGAGCTGGTTGCTATGTGGCGCATACAATAACGAATTCCCATTTGAGAAAAAGTATTGGAAAATTTAAGGGAATAACAAGCAATATTTCGAAAATGGTTCACTCAACAAAAGAAATGTATATGACATAAACTGTGAATTTTAACGCGATCTACATTTTTGTGTAGTAAAAGTTAGTCTATCTCTTATGGTTTACCAGTTATGCAAACGTCGTTCACAATGAACAAGACCTTTGGAGACATTCCCAGAAAATTCGAAATATACATTTTGTTTGTCGTAAAATATCTTAAACATATGATATTTTAATCAAAATCGTTAGAGCCATTTTTGAGAAAATTAAAATTTTCGAGAATGTTCCATGTAAAAGGTAATCTGGTGTGGGGGGATTTTCTTTAAAACCTTCGTGTCGCATCTCTGGAAGATACTGAAACTAAATACCAAGTTTGGTGTTTATCCGACTGTTCGTTTCTGAGTTACGCTGTTCACAGACATACACACACAGACACACACAGACATGTTTCCAAAAATGGTGTTTTTGGATTCAGGGGAGTCTCAAAACATATATTTCCGGTTATATTTCGGTATCGAATTTTTGGGTGGAATACAATACTTTCCCTACTTACTATACGTAGTAGAAAAAGTAATAAGCATTTGTAAGAATAGTTTGTAGATGAATGAACAGAGAAAAGCATGTAAATGCTACACTAAGATTTTTGTATTTTCTTTTGGTGTGGAGAAGGCCTGACGTCCTTAAATTCATTACAATAAGTAAAGAGATAATAATACTAATAATATATAACGATTTCCTGGAGACGATGTATACAACAAACGATAATGTACAGTAATAGAGAAGGGAATGTGAATTTAGTAATCCGAGTTTTTA
The DNA here is from genome assembly GCA_030765065.1 of Deroplatys truncata. Lineage (NCBI taxonomy): Eukaryota > Metazoa > Arthropoda > Insecta > Mantodea > Mantidae > Deroplatys > Deroplatys truncata. The sequence continues at coordinate 181,401,298 of CM060980.1, forward strand.
TAATCCTTTTTCAAACAAGTATGAAAACATGTTGCCAATTTTTCTCCAACATCAAATGTGTGTAAAGTTTTAATTCCATAAGTATAACAGACCCCTAAAAATGGGTACGGTTATATGATAAATGTAAAGGAAACTGATGAGTCGTGCAAAGTAGTAATTTAGGTGCCTGAAACCACCCGGATATACCTCCAGACGTGCCTAAACTACAGGGAATCGCCTAAATATGATCAAGAGAGAAGCTTGAATGAGAGAGAGGGGCAGAAATTGAAATGAGATGGAAAGAAGCTGGAACAGAAACGGGAAGTCCGAAGTCGTCATGGAACATAAGCGTGAAGGATACAAGAGTACAAGTTCTCATATGACGCCAATGTGATCAGTCAATCACAATACTGTTATAAGCTACGGCGGATAGCGTCTTTATCTGCGTGTATAATTAAGGCGGATCCCCAGCAATCGCACGGACACACAAATTGTAGCAGCAACAACGGTACATTAATGTTGAAGTTTTGTTGCTGCTACGTATACAAAGCCAGTTTGAAGAAGGTGTGTTATATTTCGACTGTTGGGGAGCCGAACTTGAAGTAGTTGCAACCTCACGTATGGAAAAAGTTTCCGGTAGCCTTCGCCCTAAATGGACTTCCCGGTGGCCTTTGCTCCAGGTGTTAAAAAATATTTTGACTTTGTAATTTTTACTGTTTCTTTAAATATTATATATTTATGTTTGCCTCGGCTGCGTCAGTATTTATATTTTTTTAGAGACATGAATGTCTTAGCAGGGAGTGTGTGACTGAAGAATGTAGGCTTACACAGATTATAATTTTACTTCACTCCTTTTATTAATGCTTGATACGATTTAAATAACACTTCACTGATATATAGAGAGAAAGTTGTGAGATTTGTTTTTTTATTAAATACTTGCACTTTTTAACACGTAAACCATTTTTGTCTCACACAAAATACGTATTAAATTTCTCGAGGACACATCTCGCGTCCGGTTAGAAACGCTGTCTACAAGCAGCTGAATTCTGAATTTGTACAGTTTGCCTTATTTCAGTTTCTGATTGGCTATGCCTACTTCAATAGTATACTTTTAACCAAAGCTTTTTCTGGTTGTTGATTGGCTATTTTATAAACTGTTTCAAAAATTACATTATTGTTGTTCCAAGAATTATCAGTAGCATTTAAACTTTCTAATTCGTTATTGCCTCAAGGTTACCTCATTGTTAGCAACGTTTGACCTATTTCTCACAGCTCCTACACTATTAAACTACGTAATACATTCACATAACATTATTAAACATCTACATATTAATATAAACATTAATACAATGACTGTACATACATTTGTATATGTTGTTACATACACATTACTTTAAGGTGGGCTGTTGAATTTACATATAATATATTATATAATTTGACAAGTTATTTAAGTGTTAAAAATACTGCCTCAACGTAAACATTGGTATAAATGTAAATAACATTACGAAAGCTTAAATCTGTTAAATGTAATGCAAGCTAGCTAACCGTGCAGGTGCAAGTTAGGTGTATGAGGCCAAGCGTAACCAGGTGGAGATAAATTTAGGGTGACACGAAGCACAAAGTGTAGGCTGAATATTACCAAAAGAGACGCTGGAGTGAGAGAAATGCAGGTTGAAGAGAGATAGCGAAAGCTTGAGAGGAAATGTTCTCATACGACGCTAAGATCAACCAATCACAACAGTGCTCTAAAGTAGTTATGGAAAAATAGCGTCTGTTGCGGTGTGTATAAATAAATCAGACCTACGAAATTCTGGGAGTGAACTTCATGCTACTGAGATGGCAGAGCATGTGAAGAAGCTGTTATCAATTTAGGAAAGCTATTTAAAGTGGGAGGTACAGCTTGAGAGGTTAGCCCTCCCCCCACCCCAGTAAGATAATGACGGTATGGAATTCACAGCTAGCCGCGAGCAAGTGTGAATAAATCACAGTTAAAGTGACCTTAAACTTTTCATTTCGTCTCCTGATACCATTCCTTACATCAAAGTTAAGGACATAGGCCAACACAGCAGTGTTCTACTGCATTTTCTTACAGCAAATCAACACCCACACCAGGAAGGAGCAACCGGAGATAGATCTGTCGCAACATTTTTCTCGAGAAATGAATTTCATGGCAATCAGACGACCGAGCGTGTGAAGAAGCAGCTATCAATTTATAAATAATTTAGAGTGAGAGGTACAGGTTGATAGATAGGCCCTAATAACCCAATCAAATAATTTTGGGATATAATTCACGCCTACTGCGAATAAGTGTGCAAAAAGTTGCAGTTAAAGTGAACTTCAATTTTTACTTTCTCTACTACGTATAGTAAGTAGGAGAAGTATCGTATTCCACCCAAAAATTCGATACCGAGATTTCACCGGAAATACACGTATTGAGACCCCCCGAATTCAAAAAAGCATTTTTGGAAACATGTCCGTGTGTGTGTCTGTGTGTCTGTGAACAGCATAACTCAGAAACGAACAGTCGGGTAAACACCAAACTTGGTATTTAGGTTCAGTATCTTCCAGAGATGCGACACGAAGGTTTTCAAGAAAATTCTCCCACCCCAGATTACCCTTTACATGTAACATTTTTCGAAAATTTTAATTTTCTCAAAAATGGCTTTAACGTTTTTGATTAAAATATCATATGTTTAAGATATTTTTATAACAAATAAAATGTACATCTCGAATTTTCTGGGAATGTCTCCAAAAGTATTCTTCATTGTGGACGACTTTTGCATAACTGGTAAACCATAAGAGATAGACAAAAGTTTACTACACAAAAAATGTAGATTGCGTTAAAGTACACAATTTATGTCATATGCATTTTTTTTTGTTCAGTGAACCACTTTCGAGATATTGCTTGTTATTCCCTTAAATTTTCCATTTTTTTGTCCTGGTAATGCAAAGAGAATGGAATACTCCACATAGCAACCAGCTCTTAAAATATTTGACTATCGCTTAAAGCCTACCAATTCCCCTTGCACCTACAAGAAAATTAGCAATAAGATTAACATCTCGATTAACATGAAGCATATGGAGAATAAGCGTTTGTAAAAATAGTTTGTACAAGAGTAGAGAAAGTCCTGTGAGTGTAACACATCAGATTTTTTTCATCTCGTCTCCTGCAATCATTCCTGAGATTAGAGTAAAAAGCATAGGTCAACACAGAAGTGTTGTAGGACGCTCTTTTACAGCAATTCATCAGCACACCAGAAGGAAGACGACGAGGAAATCGGCGTGGTGGAGCAGCTCCGAAGCAAAATTCACTCGTGGTTATTTAAATATCGTCAAGTAACACTCTCATTTTCACTCCGATAGTAAAAATATTTGGTTCCTAAATAATTGGACGTAATAACAAGTTAAAAAGCATAAACTGTAGTTCATTATTTTTGCCCAATTTTCACGGATGGTCTCCTTAAGTCGGTATGCGTGCACCAAGGCACAGTACCATAAATGACAGATATGTTTAACACCACTGTAACACAATCGCTTGACTAAACCCAAGTCACATGTAATTGATGAATAAGAAGGTATGCAACACACCTGCTGTTACTTTACAATGAGAAATCCAACAGGTGTCTCTGCTGTTAAAACTTGTAGGATCAATTAAATGTTTGACATGGTCCCATTGTTTTGTCCTCAGCTGTAGACTCGAACACGCTTAAAGTTGCATGAGATGCTGACACAGTTTGATAAGTCAGTGTTTCTTTGAACTGAGTTTATAGGCTGTTGGAGGTGTGCGAGTGCCTTCACATACAGTCGCATAGAGTAGTAATTACATTCAATAACACAGTCCCGAGCGAATTAATCGGAAGAAGGTAAATTTTGCTGCATTTTCCCAAACAATTGTCAGCACTGTGCTTATGATGAAATCAAATTCTCTCTAGCCACTGTTGTTTGTCATTTCACATGTGGATTGTTGTGTGGCGGTTGGTTTTTAGTTAAAATGTGCACTTATTTGGATGTGGTCGAGCTTTATACTGCTCTTGTAATATCTGTAAATTTCGGTCTTCGAGGGATACGCCTCCCAGGAAGCAAAAAGCGATTCTGACATTAGCAGAAAGTACTTCTATGACGCAAAGAGCTTCAAGGTTCGGTGTTGGTGTAGCCACTGTACATAGAATTATTCATCAGTACAAAGAGACTGAATCCATTGCACCAAAGAAAAAGGAGAAATGTGGTCGGAAAAGGGCAACTTCATCAATTGATGAACACTTTCTCTTTAAGAAAAGCAAAGCAAACCCGAGGCTCACTGCTGCGGACTTGGCTCGCGACCTGAGGGACGGGGGAGTGATTCTAGATGCATCTAATGTCTGTCGTAGACTTTTAACAGCTGAAGAAAAGCCCCAAACCGTGTGAAGAAACAAATTCTTACACAAGCAATGCGTAAGAAATGTCTCTTATGGGCGCCTGCTCATCGGAATTGTACACTGCAACTGGAAGAAAGTTCTTTCCTCTGACGAGATTCATTTAGAATTGCAAGGGCAGAGGGTTCAGTATGTGCGCCGAGCAAATAATGCACCTACATTTTCAGCAGACTGAAAAACACTCTTGAGCAGAAAATGTTTTGGGGTGTTTCACCAATGAAGGACTAGGAACTTTAACTCCAGTTGAAGGCATGATGAAAAGTGATCAGTACATCACAGTGAGAGTTGTTCGTGAATTCCAGAAAAGGTTTCCGGAAGGTGACGGAATTTTTTCAGCAAGATTTATCCACCTGCCACACTTCTAAGAAAGTGCAGAAATTCTTCAAAGATAACAATCCTGGTGTGCTTGACTGGCCATGGATTTCACCTGACATTAACTCCATAGAAAATTTGTGGGCTATTGAGACTTGCAAACTTTGACTGTTCCACAAAAGAACGTTGATATTAGCTTTAATTCAAGTGTGGTTTCGTGATGATGATCTCAAAAATGTGTGTTCCAATCTTGTGGAGTCAAAGTCTAATTGTGTAATGGGACTTATAAAACAGACAGGAGGAGAAAGGAGTATTTTATAAGGAGTTGTATCGTATTTCGACTGTTAGGGAGCCGAACTTGAAGTAGTTGCAACTGCACGTAGTCTTCGTCAAAAAAAAGTTTATAAAATGGTAATTTTGTAATTTAAACTGTTTCTTTAAATATTATATAGGTATTTATGTTTGCCTCGGCTGCGTCAGTATTATTTTTTTGAGACATGAATTTCTTAACAAGGTGTGGTGCGACTGAAGAATGTAGGCTTGCACAGATTATAATTTTACTTCACTCCTTTTATTAATTCTTGACACGATTTAAATAACACTTCACTGGTATAGAGAGCTGTGAGATTCTTTTGTTAATTACTTGCACTTTTTAACACAAACTATTTTCGTCTCACACGAATACGTATTAAATTTCTCGAGGACACATCTCGCGTCCGGTTAGTAACATTGTCTGCTAGCAACGCGTCCAGTTATGAGCGCTGTCTACAAGCAATTGACTTGATTTCTACCGCCTAAATTTGTAAATTTCTGTATTTCAAGTCTCTGATTGGCTATTCCTAATCCAATACAATACTTTTATTTAACTTAAGCTTTTTTCTAGTTGTTGATTGGCTATTTTATAAACTGTCTCAAAATTTATATTATTGTTGCTCCAATAACGACTAGTAGCATTATAAAAGATTCTTGCTCATTGTTGCCTCAAAGTTACCTCATTTTAGCAACTTTTAACCTATTATTCTCACAGTTCCTACATTATTAAATTACGTAATACATTCACATAACATTACTGAACATTTATACAATAATATAAACATATACAATAACTGTAATATACACTTTTTATATATTGCTACATACACATATTGCTTTAAGGTGGGCTGTTATTATAGTTTTTATTATATAATTTGACTAAAATCATTTAAGCATTAAAAGTACTGCCTCAAAGAGGACATATTAAGTATTAAGAAATGTAAATTGAAGTACTGTATGATTAAATTCATGAAAGCATGTAAAAGTTTGTGGTGTTGTTCTGTCACGATTAATTCGCACAGGACTGTAGAAGAAGTGTTTTTCTTAAAATGACTTTTCTGGGTTCAGGAAGACTCGAACCATATATTTATGGTGAAATATTACATCAATGTTTGGGTGGAATAAAATACTTCTGTTTCAATATACGCATTCACATTGGAGTGTTTAATATCCGAAATTCAGTGAATTTAAGTTCTTCCAAAGCATGGCGATTGTTACATACACCTTATTTTTCATGTGACTACCAGAGTTACGTAAATTTCTGAAACTGGAATTTTTTAAATTGATCTACGCTTAATATTCTTCTCCGATAAAGCATGGCTACGTTTTGTCGCAGAGTAACAGATATTGGAGTACAGAGAAACCCGATTTTATACACAAGATTCTCTTGCACGAAAATTACTGTGTAGTAAATGTATACAGAACAATACGACCTCTATTTTGTGGACAAACAATAAATGCAAAGAGACGCAGGAATGTCATACTGATTTCAGTTTTTCAATAGCTGACCGACGTTCAATATTGTTCTGGATATTTCCAACAAGACTCTGCTATCGCTCATACTGCTGATGAATCGTTAAGTTTAATTTGGAACATTTTTGAAGATAGGGTCATTATTAAAGAATTATGACCCTAACGATCCCTGATTTAAGTGTATGCAATATCTATGAGAGAGCTTGCAAAGTTAAGTGTGTGCAACAAACCCCATACATTGCAAGAACTAAAAGAAAACATTAGGCAAGAAATTCACTCAATTTCGGATACTGAACTCTCCAGTGTAAATGAAAATTTGCTGAGAAGGTTTTATCAATGTATTTTTTGTAACTATAGCTGAGTGAAGCGACTGCTGGTATAATAAATATTTTTGGCGGTAGACCAAGCCAAGGCGGCCGCCGCATTGTCAGGGAAAAGCATTGTATTACATTTTATTGTCGTGCCAAAATTTAACGAAGCATTGTCTTAAAAATACTCCGCTATTGAGAACATGAAAAACTAGCTTGTAACGTTACCTTTCTGCAGTTTGGCTTTGTTTTTGGGTGGTAAAACAACCTACGTCGAAGAACAAAGTAGTCACACTGGCAGAGGGTGGGATAGATTTGTCAGCACTATGCATTTCATTATGGGCCACTATTTATGCACGTCAGTACACTATTTGTGAGGGAAAATCCCCACCTTGGGCATGAGATTTTCTAATTCAGGAATAGTGCTAGAAGTTGGCTATTATTGTGTCTATTACTTTCTGTACCACATACGTAGAAGGTATTCTATTCCGCCCAAAAATCATTACCGAGATTTCACCGGAAATACACGATTTGAGTCCCCATGAATAAAAAAGAAAGCGTTTTAAGGAAAACGTTCCTGTGTGAGAGACTGTGAAAAGCATAACTGAAAAACGAAAATTCGGATAAACACCAAACTTGGTATTTAGGTTCAGTATCTTCTAAAAATGCGACACATAAATTTTCAGGAATATCCCCACCCCAAACTACCTATTATATGGAAAAAATTCTAAATTTTTTATTTTATAAAAAATGGCTCTAAAATTTTTATTAAAATAGCATATATTATATATATATTTACATGACAAATAAAATGTATATCTTGAATTTTCTAGGAATAACCTGTGAAGTCCACTTCATTCGGAAGGAATTTTGTATAACCTTGTGTACCTCGTAAACGTTAAGTGATAGAGGAAAACTACTACACAAAAAACGTATATCTCTTTAAAATACATAATTTATTCCAAATAACCTTTTTCGTAGCATCAGCCATTTCCGAGATATCCGTTATTAATGGTTCAAATTGTTCAATACTTGGTCATTCTTTTAAAGTACTGTCGATTTTCACTGGTTCCGTTGTAGTGGATAGAGTATGGAATTTTAAGACCAGCATATAGCGTCCAGTTCTTAAACATTTGACTGTCGCTGTTCTCTTTGTATTTACAGGGTGGATCATTTAGGTTGAGACTGTACGATATCTCCAAAACTAAGCGTTGTAAAAAGAAATGTCTTTAATAAAAATTGCTTGACATTATGGGGGGAAAGTAAATGTCATTAGTCGTGTTTTATTTGGAGGACGTTGCGATGGTCATTTTAGGGTCAATTTAATATCACCGTAATTGTAGGTTCTCAATTAAGAATTTAAATTGACCCTATAATGAGTATTATAACGTCCTTTAAAAAACAAAAAAACGCGACTAATGGCATTTACTTCCATCCATAATATCAGGCAACCTTTATTCAAGACATTTACTTCTACAACGCTTAGTCCGGAAAGTTTATCGCGATTAAAATTAAGTAGATAGGGAAATAAACGTTCGTAAGAATAATTGGTAAACCCACTAACAACCCGTAGAGAAAGCCATGTGAATATAACACAAGGTTTTTACTTTCTCTACTACGTATAGTAAGTAGAAGTATTACATTCCACCCAAAAATTCGATTTCGATACTTTACCGGAAATACATGTTTCGAGGTCCCATGAATAAAAAAAAGAATTTTTAGAAGCAGTTTCGTGTGTGTGTCTGTGAATAGCATAACCCAAAAACGAAAATTTGGATAAATACCAAACTTCGTATTTAGGCTCAGTATCCTCAAAAATGCGGCACATAGATTTTTCAAGAAAATTCCCCGCCTCAAACTACGCTTTATATAAAACATTTTTCGAAAAAAATTATTTTATAAGAAATGTTTCTAATGATTTTGATCCGTTATTAATGGTTTGAATTGTTCAATACTTGGTCATTCTATTAAAGTCCTGTCGATTTTCAGCTGGTCCAGTTGTAGTGGAAAGAATATGGAATTTTAAGACCAGCATATAGCACCTAGTTCTTAAACATTTGAGGTTTATTTCGATTAAAATGAAGTAGGTTAGGAAATAAATGTTAGTAAGAATTTGTATACCCACTAATAAGCAATAGAGAAAGCCATGTGAATGTAACACAAATTTTTATATGGTGTTTCACTAGCTGTAAGTAAATAAATCCAGCTATCGTAGACCCAGTTAACATTTACTCCACAAAAATCGTGACGTAACATTACTCTTATTAATGATGTAGGTATAGCTTAAAGAAGAAAAATTAATTTCGCATCTGCCCACAAATAGCCCCCTTTTAAGTCTCCGTATAAAGACATTTTCGTAATATTTCCCTTTAAAAGCTGAAAGTAATTCAATTCATTAACGTTTCTTTATGGCACGATATTCTGAGATAATGAAATTGCCATCACTTCTGTGCGCCAAAGGTGGAAGGCTTTTCACATAAAATAGTTGCTTTTTACCAAAAGTTTAAAAGTAGGGCAATGCAATCAACCCCACCACACCCCGACACTAGCTTTGTGATATATTCCTCGGACATGTTATTAACAGAACATCCTCTAATGCAAGTACTGGTTGCAGGCTGCGCACAGTAAAATTGTGAAGGAATAAACAGGCAGCAAAAGCACCATGACATTTTCCCCCTTGTCTTAGCAATACTGGATAATGAATTTTTCATAAACTAAAAAAAAATCTTCATACATGGAGGTGCATGATGTGGCATATTGTTAATTTTATTGTTATTATCAGACGCACTGTTGTGCTGTATTCTTGCTACCAGACGTAGTATTGTTGTGTTTCTTTAGTCATATTTCGGCTTAACGGTTTTCCCCTTCGGTGCGGACCACGCCAAAGGGAAAGATCTTTCTGAAGTTGTCTGGTATGACGCCAACCCTGTCTGGTTTTGGCTAGATCCGGTTGGTAGAAGCGTCACTCTAGTGGAAGTGTTCATTGAAGTTAGACGTGTGTGTGGCCGGTCTACGGTTTAGTGGCATCTCCCTCCACCTCATTTCCTTTGTTCAATATGTAGAGTCGCCAGACGTGTTGTGAATAAATCCCAGTAATGTAAAGGTAATGTGTGTTATGTAATTTTTCAGTGTAGTATAAAACCCACGCCTTCCCCTTAATCGCCGCACCAAGGTCCCGGGCTGTCGCTGCTAGCGAGTTGCGCCATTCCCCATGTGCATGTTTGGGTGATCTAAATTAATTCCTTTTTCTGGTAACCTTTTGGCCTTCACCTAACATGTAACAATAAGTAGGTATACAATTGTATGATTTGCTACATTTGAATGGAATGAGATGAGTAATTTTTATTTTTATGACTACTTATTTGAATCAGGCAATTGAAATCAAGCAGGATATACATACGTAAAGAATTAAGAATTTTATAATTACTAGAAAGAATTAAATAAAATCAAAACAGCTGGAAACAACAGGTGGAGAGGAATACACCAAAAGGTCAAAGAAACATCGGCAGACCTAAAAGAAGATGGACGGAACAGTTTAAATGAACATGAGCGGAACAAGCCAAAGGGCTTAAACCATGAAAGATGATGATGATGATGATGGCAACTTGTTTTATTAAGTTTTCCAGCCTTGCTCGGTTTGTCTTTTGTTTATTCGTTTGTTTTCAGTCTTCTGTGTCGCTATGGCTGGGAATTTAACTATAGATCAAGGAATCTGGATTTTGGAACAAATGGACTTCTTTTTGGGGGTGTTGTTAAAGATAACCTATTTTCAAGAACAGCCCATATTGTTTATTAAAAGATTCAGTAAAAGAGAGGTGTGCCAAGAAATTGATGCAAATAAAGAATTGTGTACAAAAGTATGTTTGTAAAATGTAGACTACAGAGGTGTGTAAATGCTGAAAGTCAACAATTTAATATTTACATTAGTGACAGTGGTCTTCAATGTTTGTATTTTAGTGAAATTGCAGTGCAGTTAAAGTAGATTTTTCTTTGTATATACTGTATACCTGCTTATGTCCCTCCCTTTACATTGTAGAATAAAATCGAGTTTTGCCTTTTGGTAATTTCGTTCTTCCGAGGGTGATGAGATACGAAGATTTTCAAGAAAGCACTCCCCCCCAAAAAAATATGGAAACATAGAAACCATAGCTCGTCATTTTTTTAAATCCATTTATTTAAGAGATATTTACATGATAAGTAAAGCATATATACTGAACTTTCTGTGAATAGCCTTTGAAACCCTTATCATTCTTAATGAATTTGGGATAATTTTGTAACTATTGCACCGTAAGAGAGAGATGAAAGCTTAATACAAATGAATGTAGATCTCCTTAAATCACACAACTTAATTTCAAACACGTATTTTTATGGCATTAGCCATTTCCTAGATATTCTTTATTATTGGTGTAAATTGTGGAGTTTTCTCCTGGTCATAAGAGAGCGGAGTTTCAAATACATCAAAAAGCGAGCTGCTTTTAAATGATTTGACTATTTCTTAAGCCTACTATATTTTCCTTTTACCCACAACTAAATGTATAATTAAATCGTTTCTGCATACATTTATCTCCATAAACATGAACTAGGCTGAATAAAAAACTTCTGTAAGAATAATTTGTCGAAGATTGGGTAGGGAATGCCATACGAATGTAAGGCATAATTGTATTTTCTCTACCCCGTGCCTAGTAGAGTATTACATTCCACCCAAAAAGTATTTTTAGAAAAAGGTCCGTGTACGAGTTTGTGAACCGCATAATTCAAATACGAAAAGTCGGATTAAACACCAAACTTGGTATTTTAAGTTCAGTACATTTCAAATATGAGACACAAAGATATTCAAGAAAATTCTCCCACCCTAAACTATTCTTTATATGGAAATTTTTGAGATGCTTTATATTTTAAAAGAAGGGCTCTAAAGATTTTGATTTAAACACCATTTATTAATTGTAGTTACATGGCAAATTGTATAATTTTAATTTTCTGGGAATAGCCCGTGAAGTCGTCAACATTCGAAAGGAATCTTGTATAACTGGTAAACGTAAAGTGATAGATGGAAACGTACTAGACAAAAAAATGTAGATCTGTTTAAAACACAATTTGTTTCAAATAGCATTTACGAGATATCCTTTATTAATGGTTCGAATTGTTCAATACTTTGCTATTCTGTGCAGTCCTGTCGATTTTCAGTTGTTTCTCGTGATTGCATGGAAACAGTACGAAATTTTAAGGCTAGCATATAGCGCCCAGTTCTTAAACATTCGACTATCGCTGTTCTCTTTGTATTTGTAACGAAATATGTAATGTAACTACAGGAGTATTCAAAAAGAAGGAACATATTTTAAATGTTCATTTTTAATGAACGACAATAGATAGCGACACATACAACACATCATTGAATAGAGGAAAGTTCGAAGTTTTAAGCCCTAACATTAGTTCCATTCAGTCCCTATAACGGCGCTGTGTTTGTTTACGAGAAAATGGCAACGCCACAGAAAAAATCCTTTTGTGTGCTGCATTATGCAAAGATTGAATCCACTGTTTCATTGCAGCGTGCATTTCGTTTTAAGTTACAACGAGCCGCCTCATCATAAATAATTTACAATTGATACAATAAATTCGTAGAAGATGGTCGGTATGCAAACAGAAACGCACTGGTCGTCCTCGCATAACAAATGGTGATCACTTTGAAAACATAAAATAAAATTTTGAGCTTTTGTCTATCTGGATTAAAATGTAGTAGATAGAAAAATAAGGTTTAGTAAGAAAGTTCGTATACCCACTAATAAACGATACAGGGTACAGAAAGTCGTGTAAATGTAACTATCTGCAATTTTTTTCAAGGTTTTAGTAAATAATCTCTCTTAGTTAATGAATGCTCTGGATTTTGAATGCTTAACTTCGTTTTAAATTCGCTTCTGGTGTTCATAGGATGCTTGCCGTTAATGGCACCTTGGCCTAAGCGAGTTATTAAAGCGAATACATGAAAGAGTTCGGGCAAGTGAAATAAGGAAGGAAGGAAGCAATGCACTGGGGCTTTGAACTCATTTTCACTTTTCCTGGAGACGATAAAATGTGACGTGCGAAAGGGAATTGAGCAAAGTCCCTCACGATTCACTTTTGCAGGGAACTTCGGTTTTGATTAGATATAATGGGGCAGCGACATCTGCACGAGATTACGTTACAACCTTCCTAACGTCTTCGTGCTGCACGTTTGCTAACAGAGTGGCCTTACGTGTACTAATGGCTGGGCCCATAGTGATCGTCGCTATTACCTCTCTTGTGACTCTCCTCGTACTTGCTGCAATTGTCGTTGGTTTATCAGGTACGTAAACCACGTTAATACAATACCAATTAACTAGATAATTCTCTCTAGATATAATTAACCTCTGACAAAATTTCTTCTGACCATTTTTGATATTACGAAGCCAAAAATTAAGGTTTTAAAGTTCTGGTTTATTACAGTGAACTCCACAAAGCATTGTTATCCACTTTTTAAAATTGTACCAGTGAATTTAATGGAGAGAAAATTTTCATTCTTAACATGCAGAGATTTTTCATATTATTTGTTTTATACTTTTTTTTTGAAAACTGCACCAATGTTTCTAATGTATTGACTATAACAAAGTTTTACTCTTTGCTTTCTAACTATACTCCTAAAATTATTTAAGATTTATCTCCTCTGAAAGAACAATGCATTGTATAAACTTTAAAATCGTTTTCAGAGTGATCAAAGGTTCAGTATTAGATAAACAGATTTAATTTATTTATTTAATTTCTTGTAAGCTTACAAGCCATAAAATAAGTCATATAAATTTATAACTAAAATTAATTACATGCAAACCATAAGGGCACATTTTAATTAAAATGTTCTTAAAGTTAATTTTAAAATATTTAATTTTAGTTGTAGATTTTGAAGTAGGTTATTTTGTATTATTGTTATTTTCCCCATGCTTTGGGAGCCAATTTGAAGAAGGTGTCTTATATTTCGACTGTTGAGGAGCAGAAATTGAAGTAGTTGCAACCGCACGTATGGTAAAATGTTTCCGGTAGCCTTCGCCCCAAATGAACTCTCCGGTGGTCTTTGACCCAAAAAATGTTTAAAAATATTAACTTTGTAATTTTGACTGTTTCTTTAAATATTATATATTTATGTTTGCTCGGCTGCGTCAGTATTTATATTTTTTAGATGCATGTCTTAGCAGGGAGTGGTGTGACTGAGGAATATAGGCTTGCACAGATTATAATTTTGCTTCACTCCTTTTATTAATGCTTGATACGATTTAAATAACACTTCACTGATATAGAGAGAGAGCTGAGATATTTTTTTTTTATTAATTACTTGCACTGTTTAACACGTAAACTATTTTCGTCTCACACTGATTACACATTAAATTTCTCGAGGACGTATCTCACGTCCGGTTAGGAACACTGTCTACAAGCAACGCGTTCGGTTAGGAGCGCTCTCTACTAGCAACTAACTTCTGAATTTGTAAATTTTGCTCCATTTGCTAATCCTAGTTAAATTAGAATACCTTCATTTAACTAAAGTTTTTTCTGGTTGTTGATTAGCTATTTTATAAACTGTCACAAAAAATTACATTATTTTTTCCAAGAATTGCAAGTAGTATTGTTAAACTTTCAAATTCACTATTTCCTGAAGGTTACCTCATTGTTAGCAAATTTTGACCTATTTCTCTCACAGCTCCTAGATTATTAAATTACGTAATACATTCACATAACATTATTACACATGTATAAAATAATATAAACATATATAATGACTATAATATATACCTTTTATGTTTTGTTACATACACATATTGCTTTAAGGTGGGCTGTTATTGAATTTATATATTATATAATTAGACTGAAATCATTTAAGTGTTAAAAACACTGCCTCAATTTAATATTAACAGGGACGGAATTGAACAATTTCAAATCATAGACCATAGGGGATCTATTAAATATCGCCGAGTGATGCACTAAAATGTTAAAATTAACCCATTAGTGCATCATAGTATGAAAACCATTTCTAAGAAAGTAATCTCTGTTGATAAATATCAACTCCATTAATTTAAACATACATCTTCCATACGTAGTCGAAGTATTAAACCTTATAAAATAACCCTTAGAGAATTCTCTGCTGTCAACACCCGCAATACATCGTATAATTCCTTTCATGGGTCGTAAATACCTTCTGAATCATGATTTGACTGTGACCAGCGGATCGGTTTTGAGAATGAATAGCTCAAAGACGAAAATTCGGTTAAATACCAAAATTAGTATTTAAATTCTACATCTTTCAAGGATGCGACCTGAAGATTTTGGGAAAAATCCCACCTCCCCAAACTGTTTATTATTTTCAACATTTTTAGAAAAGTGTGATTTTCTCAAAAATGTCTCCTATGGATTTGATTAAAATACCTTCGCATGCTCCAGCTCCCCACCCAAAAAAATCTGATGTGTTACACTCACATGACTTTCCCTACTTTTGTACAAACTATTTTTACAAACGTTATCCTCCATATGCTTCATGTTAATCGAGATGTTAATCTTATTGCTAATTTTCTTGTAGGTGCAAGGGGAATTGGTAGACTTGAAGCGATGGTCAAATATTTTAAGAACTGGTTGCTATGTGGAATATTCCATTCTCCGTATTACGAGGACAAAAAAAATGAATAACAAATTCCCATTTGAGAAAAAAGTGTTGGAAAATTTAAGGGAATAACAATCAATATTTCGAAAATGGTTCACTCAACAAAAAAATGTATTTTAACGCAATCTATAATTTTTGTAGTAAAATTTTGCCTATCTCTTATGGTTTACCAGTCGTTCACAATGAGAATATTTTTGGAGACATTCCCAGAAAATTCGAGGTATACATTTCATTTGTAATGAAAATATCTTAAACATATAATATTTTAATCAAAATCGTTAGAGCAATTTTTGAGAAAATTAAAATTTTCGAAAAATGTTCCATGTAAAGGGTAATCTAGGGTGGGGGGATTTTCTTGAAAACCTTCGTGTCGCATCTCTGGAAGATACTGAAATTAAATACCAAGTTTAGTGTTTATCCGACTGTTCGTTTCTGAGTTATGCTGTTCACAGACAGACACACACACGGACATATTTCCATAAATGCTTTTTTTGGATTTAGGGTGCCTCAAAACATATATTTCCGTGAAATCTCGATATCAAACTTTTGGGTGGATTACAATACTTCCCCTACTTACTATACGTAGTAGAGAAAGTAAAAATGTACACAAAATCTTACTACACAGAAATGTAGATATTGTGAAATTACACAACCCAAGTAATAGGAGATTATGGCTCAGAGATAAAAGTAGGGTTTTATTATGCGGGTGGGAATGCATGCCTACGGCCTTCGTTTCGCAATCCTACTAACAAAATAAAACCACTTTTAACACGTGTGGCATATATTACTTTTTATACAGCGCTCGAATTTATAAAATATAAATAATATTACATTGATATCTGAAACTAACAGAGATGGCATTTAGAATGCCTTCTTGAAACAAGAGAAATGACGTTAAAAAAGCGAGAAGTCAGGTGTTTTGATGATTCGCTAGCAGTCAATTTCAGTGAAAGTATTTTCAATATGTTTGCCTTAACCAGGCAATAAAGCGATTAAATGCTATATCATATTGCCTTTGGATTTTTTGGGTGAGTACTTATAATGTTGTTCTTTCTGTTGCTTCTGTAATTTCACTTTCATTTCAGGTTCTTCTGAATTCATAATTTCCGCCATTTAATCGTTATATAGGTTAGATAAAAGAATAACGTTTTAGATCGAGGAAAGCAGAAGGCTGACAGTATAGGTTAACTCTACAAAGAATTGCGGTAAATATAAGTATGTCATTTGTATTGTGAGCAGATAATGTGAAATTGACCGTGTAAAACGGCAGAATGAAAAGTAAACCCTAATAAAATCAAGTGGAGATATTAAACATGTGCAAATGTAAAGGGTAATTGCCATGTGATTGGATTTGACACCAAAGTTGGTCACAAAGCTTATTCTACTTCTAAGTCATGGTGTCTAAAAAAGTAAATTTTTGTGACATTAACCATTATTAATGGTTTGGATTGTCAAATACATAATATATTTTCAAATACAAAGTCGCTATTAATTTTTACTTTCTCGGTTATGTACATAGGTATAGAAGGTATTGCATTCTACTAAAAGATTCGATACCGAGATTTCACCGGAAATACATGTTTTAAGGCCCATGAATAAAAAATAACATTTTTAGAAAAAAGTGTGTGTGTCGGATAAATAGTAAATTTGGTATTTAGGTTCACTACCTTTCAAAGTTGCGACACAAGATCTCCAAGGGATTATCCACCCTAAACTACACTTCATTGGAACATTTTTCGAAATTTTTAACTAAGATTTTGATTAAAATACCGCATATTAAAATTTTTACATTAAAAATAAAATTATATCTTGAATTTTCTGAGCATAACCTGTTAAGTCCAATTCAATTACAAGGAACTTTGTATAGTGGTAAACGTGAAATAATAGACGAAAATACTACACAGGAGATGCTGATCTCCTTAAAACACACACTTTATTTCAAATAAGTTTTTCGCGGCATAAGCCATTTCTGAGATATCCGTTAGCAGGTTCGAATTGTTCATTACTTGGCCATTCTCTTGAAGTCCTCTCAACATTCACTTGTTTCTTCCGATGTCGTGGAAATAGTATGGAATTTTAAGCCCAGCATATAGCGTCCAATTCTTAACTATCGCTGTTCTCTTTGTTTCCATGAAATGTGTAATGTAGCTACTTCTGTAATGATTTATTTGCATTAAAATGTTGTTGTTCACCAATGGTACTGGGGATTAATTGATCTGCATCATTTTCCCTGTGACTTCCCAATATAAAGTCTGTAAGTTATCACTTCTAAGGCCTTTGCATTTGGCGAGATGTTGTTTGTTCAGGATGACATCTTCACAGAGAATGCACTTGGGCGTAGGTAAGCATCGTATCTTGTAGAGGTGTTCTGCGAGGCAATCGTGGCCAGTTGCCATCCTAAATAAGGCCACTGTAGTCTTCTTTGGAATTTTTTGTATATCCACTCTTATCTTTAATATTCTTATAACCTTTATATTTTAATTTATCTTCTTCATCAAGTCTCTGCTGTTTTTTGAAATATTGTATAATGTTATTTGGTTGTTGATTTATTTATTTATTTCAGGCTTTATTTTTTGTATTGCACCTTTCTTTGCTATATGAACGGCATGTTCATTGCCCAAAAGTCCGACATGAGCTGGGATCCATTCTAGAGTGACATGATTTATAGTTTCAACTGCTTTAATTAGGCTTCTTTTTTCTTTAATATTTCTTGCTGTTTTATTATTGTAATTTACTATGCCATCTATGGCTGATTTTGAGTCTGATAAGATGATTATTTTTTATCCTATATATGGTCTATATAGAATGTCCTGTAATGCTGCTTTTATGGCTATTAATTCTCCATCATAGTGGTTTGACGTTTCATCTAATGTTAGATACTGTGCAAAATGTTTACAGTATGCATCTGCACCGGGAAGGATCCATCTGTATATATTCGGAGACATTCTTTTTCTGGGTATCTTTCATTTTCCGTAGCTATTGCTATGGCTCTCATTTCATCTGGTATATTGTTTTGTTTGTGTATTGTATATATCAGGTCATTCTGATATTATATAGCAATATATTCTATTCGACTCGTTACCTTAGTGTGGATTAAAATGTAGTAGATAGAAAAATAAGCTTTAGTAAGAATAGCTTGTATACCCACGTCATGTGAATGTATCACAGCACATATGTAATAAACCTATTTCTGTAAATATTTACGCGATTAATATTAAATATTTAAAAATGGGATCTATGCTGGTTTTGAAATTTCAGTATTGCTGACTTATTTCAGCTACAAAATCGCTTTTCTCAACTTCTCAAATGTAAAATGTTGTGGGCTGGACACATTGACTAACAAATACCTTTGGCAGCTGAAGAAAGGAAGATTTTGTTTGACAAAATTTGTAGGTTGCATAGAATGGAACAGCTAAAGGGTGAATGACTCGCCTGGTACATGGACGTTATGGGACAGAGCACGTAGAGTCAGTCGCCTATTGCGTTTGGAATGTTGCCAAAACAACGCTGGATTATTTGTACCCCATTTGACCGTTAAAACTGTTTCCAACTAGGGGCATGTTTCTTATCTTGGAATTGTTTGTATTCAACTGTTTCTCTTGTGCTGTAATTAAGGTTTTTAATACTTGTATCTGGAAACCGTCTGTTACCACAGAGTTTGAACTAATGAAAATCCGCCGCGGTATTAAAGCAATACACAGATGTTAAAGCTGAACGTTTAGAGCCTGAAAAGTAAAAAGCATAATTTTTTGTTATGAGACGTTCAAAATGAAATGTTTTTAATCTCTCCGTAATGTTTGTGTGGATTGTTCATTGCAGATTGGTAAGAAAGATGTTACAAGGCAATATATATTTATTCACCAACATTTTCTATTATCAATTAGAAGTTATAATGAGAAATCCTGAATTACACTTACTTAATTCTAACATATTAATTTTGGAACTACATACCTGGAATAAGGTAAATCCCTCATCACTTACATTAACTCAATTTGTTCTTTTCCATAATGTAACTTCACCTTCAGTTAAATTTCATACTTGAAAGTCATATGACTTTCTCGACCCATTCTTCAATAAAGTATTATTACAAAAGTTTATACTTATATGTACTCCATATAAAACGACATAACTTGTAGTAGAAGGGAATTGTGGGGAATACAGTAAGTTTAAGCTATAGTCAAATGTTTTAAGGGCGGTTCACTATAATATGATGGCTTTGAAATTCCATTCTCTTTGCTTAATCAGGAGATAAAACGAATAGGGGTTTTTATATTTGAGAAAACTATATGTATTTGAAAATTCAAAGCAATAACAAAAGTATCCCGGAGTTGGCGAACGCCAGAATAAGGTCTACAGCTTTTATGTAGTACAATTTTGTCTATATCTGTTTGCCAATTATACAAAAGTCATTTAGAATGAAGAAGACTTCCCAGGATATATGCAAAAAATAACAAATATAAATCGTATTTGTTATGTAAATATCTTAAACATATGATACTTAAACAAAATTGTTAAAGTCGGATTAGAGAAAATCCAAAATGTTGAAAAACAATTCAAAGCAGAGAGTAATTTGGGGTGAGGGTATTTACTTAATATCTTCATGCCAAATCCTTGAAAGATACTGAATTTAAATATAAATTTGACATTTAATTTTGAGTTATGCGGTTTATGTATATGCACACACATACACATAACTTTTCCTAAAAATGCCTTTTTATTCACGGAGCTTCAAAACCTGTATTTCCAGTTTAATTTCTGTATAGAAGTTTTGGGTGGAATGCATTACTCTACGTGGTAGAGAATGAAATAAAAGTTTGTAAGACTACAAAGGTAGAATCAGACTGAAAAAATCTGATGTGTTACACTCGCATGACTTTCTCTACTCTTGTACAAACTATTTTTACAAACGCTTATTCTCCATATGCTTCATGTTAATCGAGATGTTAATCTTATTGCTAATTTTCTTGTAGATGCAAGGGGAATATGGTAGCTTTTAAGCCATAGTCAAATATTTTAAGAGCTGGTTACTATGTGGAGCATATCTCGAAAATGGTTCGCTGAACAATAAAAATGTATATGACATAAATTGTGTATTTTAACGCCATCTACATTTTTTGTGTAGTAAAATTTTGTCTATCTCTTATGGTTTACCACTTATGCAAAAGTCGTTCACAATGAAGAATACTTTTGGAGACATTCCCAGGAAATTCAAGATATACATTTTATTTGTCATAAAAATATCTTAAACATATGATATTTTAATCAAAATCGTTAGAGCCATTTTTGAGCAAATTAAAATTTTTGAAAAACGTTCCATGTAAAGGGTAATCTGGGGTGGGGGGATTTTCTTGAAAACCTTCGTGTCGCATCTCTGAAAGATACTGAACCTAAATACCAAGTTTGGTGTTTATCTGACTGTTTGTTTCTGAGTTATGCTGTTCACAGACACACACACACACACGCACACACACACACACACACACACAGACACGCACACGGACATCGTTACAGAAATACTTTTTACTTTCTCTACTACGTATAGTAAGTAGAGGAAGTATTGTATTCCACCCAAAATTTCGATACCGAGATTTCACCGGAAATACATGTTTTGAGTCTCAGTGAATCCAAAAAAAGCATTTTTGGAAACATGTCCGTGTGTGTGTCTGTCTGTGTGTCTGTGAACAGCATAACTCAAAAACGAAGAGTCGGATAAACACCAAACTTGGTATTTAGGTTCAGTATCTTTCAGGGATGCGACACGAAGGTTTTGAAGAAAATCCCCCCACCCCAGACTACCCTTTACATGGAACATTTTTCGAAAATTTTAATTTTCTCAAAAACGGCTCTATCGATTTTGATTAAAATATCATATGTTTAAGATATTGTCATGACAAATAAAATGTATATCTCGAATTTTCTGGGAATGTCTCCAAAAGTATTCTTCATTATGAACGACTTTTTCATAACTGGTAAACCATAAGAGATAGACAAAATTGTACTACACGAAAAATGTAGATCGCGTTAAAATACACAATTTATATCATATACATTTCTTTTGTTGAGTGAACCGTTTGCGAGATATTGCTTGTTATTCCCTTAAATTTTCCAATACTTATACTTTTTCTCAAATTCGTTATTCATTTTTTTATGTCCTGGACTTGCAAAGAGAATGGAATGCACCACATAGCAACCAGCGTTAAAATATTTGACTATTGCTTAAAACCTACCATATTCCCCTTGCATCTACAAGCAAATTATCAATAAGATTGACATCTTGATATCTCCATTAACATGAAGCATATGGAGAATAAGCGTTTGTAAAAGTAGTTTGTACAAGAGTAGAGAAAGTCATGTGAGTGTAACACATAAGATTTTTTGGATTCAGGTGGCCTCAAAACATATATTTTCGGTGAAATCTCGGTATCGAATTTTTGGATGGAATGCAATACTTCCCCTACTTACTATACGTAGTAGAGAAAGTAAGAATTTAATGCTGTAGTATGAATGGAACCACGAATCCTTCGTTACATCATCTCAAAATGATTTTGAGATCTCCTTATGGTATATCGCGAGAAATAGTAGCAGATTCCTGAATTGCCATAGTAACTCAATAGGTTAGAGCACCGGACGGAAATTGGAAGTTCAAATCGCGGCTATGGCATTGAATGCTTCATTGTGATTCTACCTTTCCAACGTTGTTCTATTCATGCCTTGTGTGAAAGAAAAACTAGCATTGTAGAAAGAAATATATTTAATGCAAGTTGCCTATATTATGAGGGAAAGTCGTGTTTTATTTGGGAGGACGTTGTGTAGTCGTTTTAAGTTGAATTTAAATTCACTCCAATTGTAGATTCCCATTTAAAAGACTAAACAAACCCTAAAATGACCACCATAACGTCCTCCAGACAAAACACGACTAATTGTATTTACTTTCTCCCATAATATCAAGCAACTTTCATTCAAGACAGTTATTTCTACAACGTTCAGTTTTGGAGATATTGTACAGTCTCAAATGGCCCACCCCGTATAGTAATAAGTGCTAGTGAGTAGAAAACGTCATGTGAATGTAACAGATCGGATTTTATTTATTTATGTTTATTTTACATGCAGAATTGGAACTTCAAGTCTTTAAAGCGATACTTTTAGCTTTCTTCCTCACGAAGAGTTTCTGACATTTAAAGAATGCAGCATCCGAACTTTGCCCCAAAACTTGGCACCTTAAACTTCGACCCCAGTTTGTTGCATGTAGGACTGGAGGCGATATGAGAGGAATACGGCTTCAGCACTTCGATATTCTGACGAACTTCCAAGATACCATTTCGCCTATTGCCAAAGACAAACTGGAAGCTGAACTAAGACTTGGAATCAAACCTCCTTCCTTGATAATATCTGACGGCTTTTTGTGGCACGCTGAGAGCATTTCGTTGTTCACTCGAATTATTATGGTAACATCGCCTTCTGTTTGTGTTAGGCCTCGTTTCTGTGCTGCAACCAGAACTGATGTCTTCACTGATGTATGTAGTCTCTTAGTTACATTCACATGAACTTCTCCACTCTCTCTTCTACAAACCATTCATATAAAAGATTATTTTTCCATCTACTTAAACTTAATCGAAATAGATTTTGTATAAATGGTTACATTACGCATTTCGTTATAGATACATACAACGGGGATAGAGATAACATCACGAGAAACAACTAAGTAACGACATCACTTAAAACAATGAGAAAGTATTTACAAATTCTAACAAACAATATTGAATATCTTGGAAATGGCTGATGCCACAAAAAAGGTAATTTAAAATAAATTATGTGTTTTAGAGATGTATATATTAGGTGTAGTAAATGTGTTAAAAGTAAAGGCACGAACAAACAGAAAGGGGTCTAAAACCGCGATAGAGTACCGCACGCAGGCCAGCCAGCCCGCCTCCGTGCTTCTACCGTGACCCCGAGAGGGAGGGATGTGGGAAGAATCCCGAAGGGCAATCGACGGGTACAAGTATGGAGCGGGGTCCCTAATGTTTTCAGATTGAACGCTTCAACGCCGCTCGATGACAAGGAAGATGGTGTGTACAGGAAATGGAAAGCAGGAGAATCGTGGTAGAAGATAAATCATTCCAGAATTCACCTGCGACCCGGGGAAACCACGAAAAACCACGTTCGGTTTTCGAATGAGAAATTTACAGGCTGTTTTCAGAAAATTCAAGATATGCATCTTATTTAAAATATGTATTTATGAATATATTAAATATAAGGTGTTTTAATCCAAATAATTAGAGACATTTTTGAGAAAATAAAAAATAACTAACTTTTTTCCATGTCAACGGTAGTTTGGGTTTAAAGGTCTCTTTAACATCTTCGTGTCACATCCATAGAAGATGCTGAGCTTAAATACCAAGTTTGTTCGCTTTTGGGTTATGCTGCACTCACACAGATAGACACATAGACCCGTTTTTTTAAATTTCTTATTTTTTTGGATAAGAGGTTTCAAATCGTATATTTCCGGTGAAATCTCTATATCAATTTTTTGGGTAGAATGCAATTCTTCCTCTACCTACTTACTATTGATAAGTAGTAGAGAAAGTAAAAATGACAAAGTATTTAAAATTCAAACCAATAATAATGGATATCTCGGAAACGGCTGATGCTACAAAAAAGTTTTTAAGTGTTTTAAAAAGAGTTACATTTTTTTGCAGTCATACTTGTCTATTTCTTAACGTTTAGCGGTTATACAAAATCATATAAAATGTCTTTCTAATCAAGAGGACTTCACAGGATATTTCAAGGAAGTACAAGATATTTGTCACATAAATATCTTAAATATATGATAATTTCAGTGAAAGAGAAAATTTGGAAAAAATAAAAAAATTTAAATTAAGGAAAGTGTTCCCTGTAAAACACTTTTAGAGTGGGGGATTTTCTTCAAAATTTCCATATGCTCTTTGGAAGATACTTAACTTAAATATAAAGTTTGGTATTTATTAAAAATTTCGTTTTAGTTATTCTGTTCACAGACACACACACACACGAAATCATTCTAAAAGTACTGTTTTTTTAATTCAGGGGACTCTAAACATGTATTTCCGGTGAAATCTCGGTATCGAATTTTTGGGTGGAATACAATACTTCCCCTACGTACGTAGTAGAGAAAGTAAAAAGCGTTTTTAGAAGAAGGTCCTTTATAAATGTATTTATGGACGCCCTTTAACTACTGTGGTCCTTAGCGTCCCATTCTATATTGGGTGTGAAAGACCGATAATTTTGCTCAGAGGCCTCTTTATCAGGCTTGAGGTTCTTTTACGTGCCGTAAATCTATAACACGGGACCACCGGCTTTACTTTCCTTCCCAAAGAAGCCATGCTAAGGATTTTACGCCCGTCCTCTGCCGGATTTGAACCCGTGACATCGGGAACTAGCATGGTAACCACTACACCACGGAGGACGACTAGTGTCTGTGAACAGAATAACTCAAAACGAAAACTAGGGTAGATACCAAACTTGGTGTATATGTTTAGTACGTTTTAAAGATGCGACACGAAGGTTTTAAAGAAAATCTTCCCACCCGAAATAACCCTTTATATGAAGCATTTTTTTTGAAGTTTTATTCTTCTCAAAATGGCTATAGCGATTTTGAGTAAAATACCATTTATTAAAGTTTTACATTACAAATAAAATGTACATCTTGAATTTTCTGGAAACAGCCTGTGAAGTTTACTCCATTGGAAAGCAATTTTGTATAATCTTGTATAACTGGCAAGGGTTAGGCGATACACGAAAACGTACTACACAAAGACGTAGATGTCTTTGAAACACAAATTCATTTCAAATAATTTTTTTTTTGTGGCATCAGCCATTTCCGAGGTATCCGTTATTAATGGTTCGAAGTGTTCAATGCTTTGTCATTCATTTAAGTCCTTTCGATATTCAGTTGTTTATCGCAATTCCATGGAAACACCACAGCATATAGCATCCAGTTCTAAAACATTTGACTATGGCTATTCCCTTTGTACCGTAACGAAATGTGTATGCTATTTCTGCAAAAGTTTATCTCAATTAAAACGAAAACAAATTTTCGAAAGAATAATTTATATACCCACTAATAAGCGATAAATCGTAGAGAAAGTCGTGTAAATGTAATACATTTTGCCACTTATACTACTTATTCGTAGAAGTAAAGGATGTATGGAATTCCAAAAAAAAAAAAAAATCTGATGTGTTACACTCACATGACTTTCTCTACTCTTGTACACACTATTTTTACAAACGCCTATTCTCCATATGCTTCATGTTAATCGAGATATCGAGATGTCAATCTTATTGGTAATTTTCTTGTAGATGCAAGGGAAATATGGTAGCTTTTAAGCGATAGACAAATATTTTAACGCTGGTTGCTATGTGGCGCATTCCATTCTATTTGCATGTCCAGGACATAAAAAAATCTGATGTGTTACACTCACATGACTTTCTCTACTCTTGTATAATCTAATTTTACAAACGCCTATTCTCCATATGCTTCATGTTATTCGAGATATCGAGATGTCAATCTTATTGGTAATTTTCTTGTAGATGCAAGGGAAATATGGTAGCTTTTAAGCGATAGTCAAATATTTTAACGCTGGTTGCTATGTGGCGCATTCCATTCTCTTTGCATGTCCAGGACATAAAAAAAATGAATAACGCATTTGAGAAAAAGTATAAGTATTGGAAAATTTAAGGAAATAACAAGCAATATCTCGAAAACGGTTCACTCTACAAAAGAAATGTATATGACATAAGTTGTGTATTTTAACGCGATCTACATTTTTTGTGTAGTAACATTTTGTCTATCTCTTATGGTTTACCAGTTATGCAAAAGTCGTTCACAGTGAAGAATACTTTTGGAGACATTCCCAGAAAATTCGAGATATACATTTCATTTCTCATGACATTATCTTAAACATATGATATTTTCATAAAAATCGTTAGAGCCATTTTTGAGAAAATTAAAATTTTCGAAAAATCTTCCATGTAAAGGGTAGTCTGGGGTGGGGGGATTTTCTTGAAAACCTTCGTGTCGCATCTCTGGAAGATACTGAACCCAAATACCAAGTTTGGTGCTTGTCCGACTGTTCGTTTTTGAGTTATGCTGTTCACAGACACACAGACACACACACACAGACACACACACGGACATGTTTCCAAAAATGCTTTTTTTGGATTCAGGAGGTCTCAAAACATGTATTTCCGGTGAAATCTCGGTATCGAATTTTTGGGTGGAATGCAATACTTCCCCTACTTACTATACGTAGTAGAGAAAGTAATACACTAAGATATCAACGTAAATGCACAATTTGAGCCCATCTGAATCCAAAAAATCTGATGTGTTACACTCACATGACTTTCTCTACTCTTATACAAACTATTTTTACAAACGCTTATTCTCCATATGCTTCATGTTAATCGAAATATTAATCTTATTGCTAATTTTCTTGTAGATGCAGGGGGAATATGCTAGGTTTTAAGCGATAGTCAAATCTTTTAAGCGCTGGCTGCTATGTGGCGCATTCCATTCTCTTTGCATGTCCAGGACATAAAAAAAAATCTGATGTGTTACACTCACATGACTTTCTCTACTCTTGTACAATCTATTTTTACAAACCCCTATTCTCCATATGCTTCATATTAATCGAGATATCGAGATGTCAATCTTATTTGTAATTTTCTTGTAGATGCAAGGGGAATATGGTAGCTTTTAAGCGATAGTCAAATATTTTATCGCTGGTTGCTATGTGGCGCATTCCATTCTCTTTGCATGTCCAGGACATAAAAAAATGAATAACGAATTTGAGAAAAAGTATAAGTATTGGAAAATTTAAGGAAATAACAAGCAATATCTCGAAAATGGTTCACTCAACAAAAAAAATCTGATGTGTTACACTCACATGACTTTCTCTACTCTCGTATAATCTATTTTTACAAACGCCTGTTCTCCATATGCTTCATGTTAATCGAGATATCGAGATGTCAATCTTATTGGTAATTTTCTTGTAGATGCAAGGGGAATATGGTAGCTTTTAAGCGATAGTCAAATATTTTAACGCTGGTTGCTATGTGGTGCATTCCATTCTCTTTGCATGTCCAGGACATAAAAAAAATGAATAACGAATTTGAGAAAAAGTATAAGTATTGGAAAATTTAAGGAAATAACAAGCAATATCTCCAAAACGGTTCACTCAACAAAAGAAATGTATATGACATAAGTTGTGTATTTTAACGCGATCTACACTTTTTGTGTAGTAACATTTTGTGTATCTCTTATGGTTTACCAGTTATGCAAAAGTTGTTCACAATAAAGAATACTTTTGGAGACATTCCCAGAAAATTCGAGATATACATTTCATTTCCCATGACATTATCTTTAACATATGATATTTTCATCAAAATCGTTAGAGCCATTTTTGAGAAAATTAAAATTTTCGAAAAATCTTCCATGTAAAGGGTAGTTTGGGGTGGGGGATTTTCTTGAAAACCTTCGTGTCGCATCTCTGGAAGATACTGAACCTAAATACCAAGTTTGGTGCTTATCCGACTGTTCGTTTTTGAGTTATGCTGTTCACACACACACAGACACACACACACAGACACACAGACACACACACGGACATGTTTCCAAAAATGCTTTTTTTGGATTCAGGAGGTCTCAAAACATGTATTTCCGGTGAAATCTCGGTATCGAATTTTTGGGTGGAATGCAATACTTCCCCTACTTATTATACGTAGTAGAGAAAGTAAAAAGACAGTTTTAGAAAGATGCCGTTTGTTGTATTTATGTGTCTATAACGAAGTGTTCAATAAATACTAAACTTGGTATTTAAATTTAATATATTCCAAAGATGTGATATGAAGATTTTACACCAAATTCTGCCATTCCAAACTACCCTTTACAATGAAAAAACTTGGGTATTTTGCTTTTCTCAAAACTGAATTACGATTTTGGTTAAAATACCGTACATTTAATATATTTATTAGCAAATAAATTGGATATTTTTAAATTTCTGGGAATAGCAATTGAAGACATTCTCAACTTCATAGAGCCAGTAAACCAAAAGAGAGAAACAAAAATTGGTCAAATAATTGTTTTTCTAGCGTTTACCATTTCCGAGATAATCGTTATTAGTTTGAATTTTGCAAATGTTCACATATTTTATTAAGTGCTCAAGTCACTATTATTTTGTTTCTCTCGAAGTCGTGGAAACAGCATGGAATTTCAAAGCCAACACATAGCGACCCGCTTTTTAAATATTCGTCTACCATAGTAAGTCTACTGTATCCCTATTGTAGCTTCAAGGAAATGTTTCGATTAGCATGATGTAGATAGAAAAATAAACGATAACGGTAGAGAAAGTGATGTGAATAATACATCAAATGTTTTTTTCTTATGCAACTTAAGTTACTCAAAATCTGCATAGGAACAGTTTATTGGGTAGAATTAACGTTTTTTATGAAGTAAATCATTTATTATAAAATCTGATGTCATACATTCACATAACTTTCTCTACCCTCTATCTTTATTAGTGTGTATACAAACTATTCTTACTCAAGCTTATTTTTATAACTACTAAGTTTTAATTCAAATAAACGTTTGCATAAATAGCTACATTACACATTTTTTATAGATACAAAGGGAACAACGATAGTCAAATGTTTAACTGGACGCTTATACTGGCCTTAAAATTCCATACTGTTTCCATGGTATCGCGAGAAACAACTGAATTTTGGCAATAATTAAGGAATGGCCAAGAAATAAACAATTCGAAACATTAATAACGCATATCTCAGAAACGGCTTATGCTACAAAAAAATTAATAGAAATAAATTGCGTGTTTTAAACAGATCTACATCTTATTTGTCATGTAAATTTCTTTAATATACGGTATCTTAATCAAAATAGTTAGGGCAATTATTTAGAAAATAAAAAATTTTGAAAATTGTTCCATGTAAAGGGTAGTTTGGAGTGGGGAGATTTTCTTAAAAATCTTTGTGTCACATCTGTAGAAGGTATTAAACCCAAATATCAATTTTGGTAATTATCCGACCTTTCGTTTTCGAGTTATGCTGTTCATAGGTACAAACACGAACATTTTTCTAGAAATGTTTTATTTGGATTCAAGGACCTCCGTGAATTCTCGATATCGAGTTTCTCTACCTACTATGTACTAAATCTAAGATTTTAGATAAAAATATAATGCTACATCTCCAGGATATAATATACCTAAAATTCTTGCAGCCATCTTTTAAGGTAGGCCAAAGAAAGTAAAGATGTTAGGAATTAACAGAAGAACCAGAGAGTAAAACGTTGTGGCGGAAAAAGAGGACAAAATGAAGGCTTTAAATCTACAAGCTTTCTAAATCCAAGCGCCAGAGGAAGGGATTACGTCTTTATCTCTCGGCCTTGGCCGGAGTTGAACTCGGAATGCCGGCCTAAGCTGGCTTTAAAAACAGATTCCCTTTAAGGCTCCACGTATTCATATCAGAGTTTGTATCGCTTAAAACACCCTTTTGGTATTCCATTAACAGTTACAAGTCAGTGGATAGAATCTCCGAAAATATGAAGTAACCAATGCTTTCGAGCAGAAATACTGTTACAGACAATTTATTCTTAAATATATTTTTGAGAATTTTTGTATGAAGAAAATATTTAAAATATGTTTTTCTTTGTGCTTATAAGTGTATGTTTGCGTGTGTATGAGAAAGAGACAGTGAGAGAGCGAGAGAGAGGGAGAGAGGAAGGTTTTAAGTCGTGCATCTTCCAAAAAGCAAAGCAAATATTGATGTTTAAAGACTGGCAATAACAAATAAAAGTATAATCTTAACTTAAAAATCTGATGTGTTACACTCACATGACTTTCTCTACTCTTGTACAAACTATTTTTACAAACGCTTATTCTCCATATGCTTCATGTTAATCGAGATGTTAATCTTATTGCTAATTTTCTTGTAGATGCAAGGGGAATTGCTAGGCTTTAAGCGATAGTCAAATGTTTTAAGAGGTGGTTGCTATGTGGAGTATTCCATTCTCTTTGCATGTCCAGGACATAAAAAAATGAAAAACGAATTCCCATTTGAGAAAACATATTGGAAAATTTAAGGGAATAACAAGCAATATCTCGAAAATGGTTCACTCAAAAACAAAATGTATATCACATAAATTGTGTATTTTAACGCGATCTACACCTTTTGTGTAGTAAAATTTTGTCTATATCTTATGGTTTACCAGTTATGCAAAAGTCGTTCACAATGAAGAATTCTTTTGGAGACATTACCAGAAAATTCGAGATATACATTTTATTTGTCATGAAAGTATCTTAAATATACGATATTTTAATCAAAATCGTTATAGCCATTTTTTCGAAAATTAAAAATTTCGAAAAATGTTCTATGTAAAGGGTAATCTGGGGTGGGGGAATTTTCTTGAAAACCTTCGTGTCACATCTCTGGAAGATAATGAACCTAAATACCAAGTTTAGTGTTTATCCGACTGTTCGTTTCTGAGTTATGCTGTACACAGACACACACACACACACACACACACACACACACACACACGGACATGTTTCCAAAAATGCTTTTTGTGGATTCAGGGGGCCTCAAAACGTATATTTCCGGTGAAATCTTGGTATCGAATTTTTGGGTAGAATACAATACTTCCCATACTTACTATACGTAGTAGAGAAAGTAAAAATTCAATACAATAACCCGGTTTTCAACCACGGGTCTTCGGTTTTACGTGCCCTTGCTGTAATCAACTAAGCTACCATGACAACCTTCGGTACGACATTAAATTCCCCAAACGGCTCGCATTTTTCCGGATTCACTACAAGCTTCAGAAGGAATTTTTGCATGGTAGCTCTGTTGATTAGAGTTACGGCACTTAAAGCCGAAAATCCGGGTTGTAATCCCAGCTAAGGCATAACATTTTTCAGTCTGATTCCACAGTTTCAACTTCAGACTACACACTTTTGTGTGAAGGAATAACTACTTATCCATAACAAATATAATGCACATCTCCATTCTCTTTTATAGTTCTGACATCACCTTCATATGATTTCTCTACACACTATCGTTTACTTTTA
Organism: Deroplatys truncata; assembly: GCA_030765065.1. Lineage (NCBI taxonomy): Eukaryota > Metazoa > Arthropoda > Insecta > Mantodea > Mantidae > Deroplatys > Deroplatys truncata. The sequence goes on from CM060980.1 coordinate 181,432,859, forward strand.
TGTAGCTTCTACAAACTCTTCCTACAAAATCTTATTTCTATATCAACAATATGTCAATCGAGACAGAAGTTTGGAGAGATAGTTTCATTATACAAAGGATGCACGATGCTGAAGGGATAGTTAAGCTTTTAAAAAGCAGTTGCTATATGCTGGCTTTGAAAATCTATACTTTCCTCCGACATCGCGAGAAACAACTGAATGGTGACAGCACTTTAAGAAACGAAATATTTAAAAATTCAAACCAATAACAAGGAGTATGGCTGATGGGATTTTTTCCCATTTATACCTCGTCTGTAACTGCAATGGTCATACCGGTGCCTTTTAACTTTGGAAAATGCTGCCTGTTGGCAATGATGTTAACTTTGTATGCAGTTGTCATTGGATTTCTGGTTTGTCTTTGGGTTTATACCCTAAATCAAACTCTCATTCATGCTTTCGGATTCAGGGGAGGATAGGGAATAAACCTGGCTAGAGAAAAACTCCCACCCCAGTAGGGAATCAAACCCGGGACCTCTCGCACAGCAGGAAGCTACTCTATTTATATAATTTGTATGTTTTAAAGAGATTACACTCTTTTTGCAGCACGTTGTTGTCTATCTCTTATAGTTAACCACTTATATAGATCTAATTCTGAGTGAAGAGTGTTTCACAGGGTGTTCCCAGAAAATTCAAGATATACATTTTATTTATCATGTAAATGTTATAAATTTTGAAATATCTTAATCAAATTCATTAGCTAAATTTTTGAGAATATAAAAAAATACGAAAAAGTTTCCATATAAAGGGTAGTTTGGAGTTGGCGGACTTTCTTGAACTCCTTCGTGTCGTACTGAATTCAAATACCATGCTTAGTATTTATCCGGAATTTCGGTTTTGAGTTAGGCTGTTCACCACGCGGGCATTGTTCTAAAAATACCTTTTTGGATTCAGGAGGCCTCAAAACATGCATTTCTAAGTTTTTAGTGAAACTCAATACATTCTCTATATATTAAATGTTATATTAAAATACTTTTTTGTTCTATGCTAAATGTTGCTTTAAGTTTAACTTAAAAATAATTTTTAAAAACTCTAATTTCATTTTTATATTTTAACAATGGAGAACAATTATAAAGCGGTTTTAATTATTTTACTTTTTGGAATGAAAATTAAACTCGTCATATGTAATGAAAACATATTTTGATTCCGTATTCTTACCTAATTACATAAAACGGTTCGCAACTAGTCAAAATTGTAAATTTTCGGTGCTTTTTGTATACATAATCCAAATATACACTTTCAAGAATAGTGCATTCCCTTGTTGTTGAGCTTTATCTAACTGAAAAACTACTATTTATGTCTTACAACCTCTTGGCTAACATAAATTTACAGTTTTTGTGAACAGTTTACTGTTGTCTCAGTGTCCTGCATATAACGATGTACGTATTATTTAACTGAAACTGTTTCTACTAAAATGTTTATTGTGATTGTATCACCTGAGTAAAAAAATAATAAACATAAAAAATAATATTCCTAAAAATTATAATTATTTTGTTTTAGGCAATATCCCCCCCCAAAAAAGTTCTTCTACTAGTATACAACGAAGTTCATACATGGAAAGTTTGTTAAATTCGTCTTAAATATGTGCGTTTTCAGTATTTAGAAAATCAGGATATATTAATAAAGCATTATTTTAAAATTATTGTAAATATTTTAAACTTATAAGAATTTTAGTCTCTATGGCATAACAAGAGATTTTTCAAACAGTAATTTAATGCATCTTTTTCCAGACATCAAGGATTCTGATGCAAGAACCACACAATCAGTATGGCAACCGTGAAGAAAATTATTTTCTAGTTGTTATATTTTTTAAAACAGTCCAAGATTAGTAGTACAATGATTCGAATACCCTATTCACAATTTTAAAATACTGCATAATGGAAAATGTAGAGGTTCTCCAGGTATATCTAATAATCAGACAATGTCTATGGTTCGTATTCTGCAAAATTCTCAGAAATTTGCTAGTTATGGATTTTAATTTATTATGCTAAGAGTTCAGAAATCGTAAAAATAATGTTTTGGCTTTAATAATAAATATGAATTTTTCTATATGATTCTGGTCCTAATCATACAACAATTCCACGATTTTGAAACTTAAAACGACCTAAAATGAATATAGTGCAAGAAGATTTTAAAGCAAAGAAAGTGTAGCTTTAGTTTTGATTTCATCCCTGGCAGGGGAAGCATTGCATTTCAACAAGAAGATTCATGATACCTCTAATTCAAAACATCGTATGTATTCCATTCACATGACTTTCTCCACTCACTCTGCTACAAACAATAAGCTTATTCTTCTATTTACTTCTTATTAATTGATATAAATTTTCATTAAACATTTACACATTTTTGTTGAAAGATACAGTAGGCCAAAGCGATAGCCAGATGTTTAAAAGCGGATCACCATGTAATGGATTTCAAATTCCATTCTCTTTTCATGATCACGAGAAAAAAAGGTATAGCGATTTAACATCTGAAAAAACTTTAAGTAATTGAAAATGAAAACCAATAACAAAAATATTTTGGAAATGGTTAGCGCCAAAAGATGTTATTTGACATGAATTGTGAGTTTTAACGAGATGTAATTTTTTGTGAGGAAATATTTTGACTCTCCTACGGTTTACCAATTATATAAAAGTAATTCGGAATGTAGATGACCTTACTAGCTATTAGCAAAGAAAGTTCAAAATACACATTTCATTTGTTCATATCTTCAACATATGACATTTTAATAAAAATCATTAAGATCAATTTTTGAGAATATAAGAGATAACGAAAACGTTTACCTACAAAAGGTAGTTTAGGTGGGGATTCTCTTGAAAATCATATACCTGGAAACGACTTTCTATTTTTGAGTTATGCTGTTCACAGACGGAGTTATTCCTGAAAGTGCCTGTTTTGGATTTAGGGAGCCTTAAAACGTGTATTTCGAGTGAAATCTGGAATTTTCGTGTGGAATGCAATAATTTATAGCTAAATATTACAGAACGTAGAAAGGTATTTTTAGAAAAATACCCCTTTGTCTGTCTGTCTGCCAACCGTATGGCATAAAAACTCCAATGATTTTGATTAAAATATTATAAGTTTGAGATATTTATATAAAACAAATATATATATTGTATTTTCTGTGAATAGGCTTTGAGTCCTTTTGTTTGTAATTACATTGTATTTAGTTTCACATGATTGAAAAACGTGAAAGCAGACAAAAACGCTATAAGGTGCACTTCTTTTGTTTCTCCTAAACACATCCAAAGAGTATGTAATATCATGGCAGGCATATAGAAAACAATTGCCTATGGTATCAGCCTCCCGTGTGCGTTTACTACAAAATGAGTCTTGAAACCATTTCTGCTAACGAAAAGGGATGAAACAAAACAAGGTTTTGTGTGAATAATTAGCAGAACAGATATGGAAATAAGTGATAATGGGTAGAGAAAGCCGTGTGATTGCAAAACATTCATATCCCTCCCCTGCATTTTCTGCAACAACAGCTTTGTGTATATTTTAAGCAATATATTTCATAAATCCTTAAAAATACTTAAAGTAGTACATAAACAAAAAATAATTTAAAATCAATGGAGTTACGTTAAATGTTTAATTTACATAACACACAATGCTTTCGTTTTCCTCGAAATACTGCGTGAAAATGGTGAATCTCGAAGCAAAGTTATGGCAGAAAAGTGCATCTAAAGTGAGAGGTCAAAAATTGATATCAATATTTTGATCAATGCTTGTCAACTTCTATGTCAAGTATGTGAGAATAAATATGTACTATATAATAGAGTATACATAATATAATAATGTTTTTTCATGCTCACTATTTTTCATACATGTACCAAAACGGAGGAGGTAAATACTGCTAGTATTCATACATCGAAAACTGAAATATTGACAAGCCTGTTAGCAAGATAGGGTATTGTAGTTTCGTTTAAAATGTGTAAGAATAGACTTTTTACATGAAATTCACTAGGGAATGTTTTATGCGAGTAAAGCAAATGCCTGTCACTTTACGACTGACCGACTCTGACGTAATTGCTATGGCAACCAGCGTAGCTAGAAACAGAAGGGCATCAACTTACGGTAGATCCTTTAGACAATCTCACACGTGACCTGTTGTTCACTGCACACTACATTATTAGCCTAGTGTTGTACTTGACAGAGCAGTTGTACTTCACACCCACCAGTGGATCTGCCCTTGCCGATACCTTGCTCTGAACTGGGCGCCGCGGCAACCAGCTCTCGCAGTTTTACCCTTCTCCCTCCCAACCCTCGAACTCTCGACCCTCTGCGCCTGCGCCGACATACACAGCCTCCGTAGCTACCAAGCATTTCAGCCCCCTTTTTTTCTGTATTTTAAATTATGAGGACAAACGTTGACCTAACTGACATCTGGAATTAAAACATTAATGATGGTTGTACGTATATGCGTCTACACTGGTTTTCTATTTACTTTATATAGGCATGTTTATATACTTCCTGGCACAGAATGTAAAAACAGAAAAAAGTGATGTTTACCATTTATACTCATGGCTTATCCAAACATCATCCATTTGCAATCTTATTTTTACACAAACATCCTTTTAATCATGATAAATGTTTGCCAGAAATGGCTACAGTTAGACAATACTCCAGTAGTGCATATTTTTGTTATATAAAACAGTCAGTTGATTCGAAGGGAGGTCAATATATGTTAGCTATGGTATTAAAATCCCTTTGTATTAGAACGGCTACGTAACGTTTTAAACTGCACTGCCTAAAATATGGAACATTTAAATCAACATGGAGTATTTCAAGAATGGTTAGTGCCACAAAGGTATTAATTTTATATTAAGGGAAGTGGGAAATGTAAGCATTATATGCACATGCAGCAAACTCAAGAAACGTGGATACCTCTGGATGTTACTGAAAGATCAATGTAAAAAAGGTGCCTTATTGTCGCAATTTTACTTGAATCTCTGTTTAAACTCTCACAATTATGTTTTTTTGACGAGGGCTGTCCCAGAAGTACCCGACCTAACAAAGAAAACACAAAAATGTTCGGAAGAAACATCTTTATTTCTCTACATAGTCTCCTTTCAACTCGATACACTTTTCCCAGCGATGTTCAATAGCTTCGATACCGTCTTTATAGTGATAACCATCGACTTCTGCAAAATAGCCATCAACTGCAGACTCCACCTCTTTATTGTTGACAAACCTTTTACCACCAAGCCATTTCTTCAACTTTGAAAACAGAAAATAATCAGAGGGCTCTAAATCTGGTGAATATGGAGCATGAGGAAGCAATTTAAACTTTAACTCTTTGATTTTGGCCATGGCAATAATGGATGTGTGAACTGGTGCATTGTCTTGATTAAACAGAACCTTCTTTTTCGCTAAATGCGTTCGTTTTTGCTTGATTTCGTCATTCAAACGCAGCAATAGGTTTGCATAATACTCGCCATTGATTGCTTTTCCTTTTTGAAGATAATCAATAAAAATTATCCTACACGCATCCCAAAAAACTGACGCCATGATCTTGCCTGCAGATTGAACTGTCTTCGCTTACTTTGGAGCCGATTCTCCCCTTTCAAACCACTGTTTTGACTGTCCCTTCGTCTCAGGTGTGAAGTGATGGACCCATGTTACGTCCATGGTTATGAATCGAAGCAAAACCTCGGCTTTATTGCAGCGAAACATCGCCAAACAATCGACTGAAACATCCTCACGACGCTGCTTCTGTTCCGTTGTGAGTAAACGCGCCACCCATCTTGTGCACAGCTTTCTCATGTCTAAATTTTCAGTCATTATGCGATGTACAGCACTACGATGTCTGCTAGCTCGCGCACTTTCAGTCGACGATCATCGAATACCATTTTGTGGATTTTCCTTACAATTTCTGGCTCGCTTAAACTATGCCACCGAATATTTTACTGTTGTAAACGAAGGAGCAGACTCCCCCAGAGTAGAATGTAGCTCAGCTTTAATATTAGTTGGACTAAGACCTTTCAAATGAAAGCATTGTATCACATAACGATAGCCAGTTTTATGCATGTTTACAAATTTGCTGAGAGAGTTCACTATTAATGGCTGCCAAACAATTACTAAACAACGTAGCGTCGTTAAACTTCAAACTTAAGCTTTATAAGGGTGGTACTTTTACCATAGTCATGTGTTTGAAACAACAACCGCAGGTCCGGTACTTCTGGGCCTGCCCTCGTAGTTTGACTGAAAAAAAAATTAAATTCTAAAAAATGTTTGCATACAAGACAAAAATTTGATATGTTTGGGTTACTTTTTCCAGAAACCAGTAGAAGCATATGAAGGCATTATATCCCAAAACACTGGACTAAAACATTAAGCTACCAGCAGTATTTTTGGTTTTACATGTATTGTTCTCTATAAAGAAATTGAATCACATTTACATCTAAACTTTTAAAACAAAATCCTCAATTTTCTAAAATGTATTATACTTAAGAATGTAACTCTAGTGCATGTAATAGATTTACACACAAGTGTGAAAAATGTCATACTTGAAGCGTTTATAGTTTTTGAGAAAACAGAACCTGTGTTTGGAAAAATGTAGCTTTGAGATAACTGCAGTTCATGAAAATCCTCACCCCAATTTATCCTTTACATGGAAACGTTTTAAAAATATTTAATTTTCTCAAAAATGACTAACGATTTTATTAAAATCTCACATAATATATTTAATGGAAAATAAAATGTGTATCTTGAAATTCCTGGCAATAACCTATAAAGTCCTCTTCATTCAGAAAGGATTTTGTATAATCTTGTATACATGGTAAACGTTAAGTGATAGATGGAAACGCACTAAACAAAAAATGTAGATCTCTTTAATACACGCAGTTTATTTTAAATGATCTTTTTTGTGGTATAAGCCATTTTGGAGATATTCCATTATTAATAGTTCGAACTGCTCAATACTTCATTCTTTTAAAGTGCTGTCGACATTCAGCTGTTTCTCGCGATGTCATGGAAAGAGTAGCAAGTTTTAAGGCCAGCTGTTGTTAAACATCTGACTATACCTGTTACACTGGCATCCGCAAAGAAATGTGCAGTGTAACTATTTCAGCAAAGGTTTATAGATAATATTTATAAATGGTTAGAGCCAATTTTTAGAAAATCAAAAATTTCGAAGAATGATCCATGTAAACGGTATTAGGGGGTTTTCTTGAAAATCTTCGTGTCGTATTCTTGAAGATATTAAACTCAAGTACCAAGTTTGGTATTCATACGACTTTTCGTTTCTGAGCTAATGTTGTTCACAGACAGACACACACACACGGAATGTTTCCAAAAATACTTTGTTTGGATTTAGTGCGCCTCAAGATGTGACTTTTTCTACCACCTATCGTTTATTAGTGAGTATACAAACTATTATTACCAAATTTTATTTTCCTATCTAATTCATTTTAAACCAAATAAACTTTTCTGGAAATAGCTACTTTACACATTTCGTTATAGATACAAAGAGAACAGCGATAGTCAAATGTTTAACAACTGGACGTTATATGCTGGCCTTAAAATTCCATACTGTTTCCTTGGCATCGCGAGAAACAACTGAATGTTGAAAGGACTAAGAGATTGACCAAGAAATGCACAATTCTAACATGTACTAACGGATACCTCAGAAACGCCAAAGCCACAATAAAAACTTAGTTGAAATAAATTATGTGGTTTAAAGAGATCTACATTTTTTGTGTGGTACGTTTTCGTCTATCATATAAGTTTACAAGTTATACAAGCTTATACAAACTTTCATCCAAATGAAGTGTACTACACAGGCTATTCTCAAAAAATTCAAGATATACATTTTATTTGTAATGTAAATATCTTTCTTGTATGGTATTTTAATCAAGTTTATAGAGCCATTTCTTATAAGTAAGAAATTTCGAAAAATCATCCATGTAAAGGGTAGTTTGGAGTGGGGATATTTTCTTGAATGTCTTCATATCGTATCTATGGAAGGTATTAAACCTAAATACCAAGTTTGCCATTTATTCGACATTTCGTTCTTGAGTTATGCTGTTCACAAACAGACCGAATTTTTGGAAGAAATACAATACTTCTCCTATTTACATAGTAGAGAAAGTAAAACGGAAAGGTTGGTTAAATATCAAACTTGGTGCTTTAGTTCAGTAACCAATCATGTGACGTAAAGTTTCTCGTGCAAATTTCCCATACCAAACTACAAAAGAATATACGTCACTTTTTATTTTCTCAAAAGTGGCACTGTCGGCTTTGATTAAAATAGTGTATGTTTAAGATTTCCCCTTTAAATATACAACGTATTTTTTGAATTTTCGAGAATAAACTGCGAAGTCCTCTACATTCTGAGTTACCTTTATGTAATTTGTAAACTGCTAGAGACAGACAATCTTACTACACAAAAATTGTTCATCTGGTAAATCACACAATTTATATAACTTTTTTCTGGGCTTAACCATTTCCGAGATATTCCTTGTTATTTGTTTTAATTCTGAATATTTACCTATTGTCTTTGACGTCCTGTCACCATTCAGTTGCTTTTTGGAATGTAATGGAAAGCATACGATTTTTTACTTTCTCTACTACGTATAGTAAGTAGGGGAAGTATTGTATTCCACCCAAAAATTCGATACCGAGATCTCACCAGAAATACATGTTTTGAGGCACCCTGAATCCATATAAGGCATTTTTGGAAACATGTCTGTGTGTGTATATCTGTGAACAGCGTACATAATGAAAAGTCGGATAAATTCCAAACTTGGTATTTGAGTTTAGTATCCTCCAAGGATACGACACAAAGATTTTCAAGAAAATCTCTTCACTCTCAATCTACATTTTACACGGAATATTTTTCGAAAATTTTGATTTTCTAAAAAGTGGCTCTAACGCTTTAATGTCGTATATGGACATTTACATCAAAAATAAAATAAATATCTTGAATATTCTGGAAATAGTCTAGGAAGTCCCCCATTCACAAGAAATTTTGTATAATCTTGTATAACTTGTAAAGGTTATGCGAAAAGTACCACACAAAATAGTACATCTCTTTAAAACAAACGTATATCTCAGAAACGGTTTGTGCTACAAAGCTTCGAATTGTTAATACTTGCCATTCTTTTCAAGTTCCATCGATTTTCAGTTGTTTCTCGCGATGTCATGGAAGCACTATAGAATTTTAAAGCCAGCATATAGCATCCAGTTCTTAAACATTTGACTATCGCTATTTTCTTTGTATCTATAACGAAATGTCTAATGTAGCTAATTTTGCAAAGGTTTGTTTGGATTAAAATGTAATAGATATAAAAATAAGCTTTAGTAGATAGATTCGATAATGTATTTTTATTGGTTTCAAATTATTGAAGTTATTTCACAAGTATTTAGTGCATGGGTCATTGACCGTACATGCATATTTAAGATACAATAGGGTGACAAAATAAACAACAGAGAAATAAAACACAACAAAAAGGAACAACAAAAAGGGAAATAGAGATAAATTCCCTTTGTCTAACTGAACAAATTTGACCTAACTTCGCGCACTTTAGCCAAAAAATTGCCCATGTTTTGCCAGTTCCTCTGGTCAGCCAGTAAATCCCAACATGTCAATCCCTTTCTTGAGGAACTTAAAATTTTTTATTTCAGTTTAATCGTTCGCTGGTTCTCCCACTGTGCACATTCCGCCAAAATATGTACCCAGTCCTCATCCAAATCAAAGAATGGGCAGATTCTCCTGACAGAATCGTCAGTCAGTTTCTGTGCCCTCCAGTCCTCCAGTCTAAACCATGCCATTCCTGATCTTTCCTTTCTTCCTAAATTAGGTATATACGCCTCTTTACCCCAATTCAATTTTATTTCATTTGCTAGATTTAGAGAAGGTTTCATTTTACAATCCGATTCTATTTCCTGTCGGTTGATGTCTCTTAGTCTTCTTTTGACACCTTTCCATATATTTTTGTCATTTGCTTCAGCTCTTTGCCATACTGACCCCATTCCTATTCTCGTCAAATCCCTTTCTCGCTGGTATTTATAACATATGGATCGTAGTGTGGAGTTATCCCCCTGCATCAGCCTTAGCCAGTACTTCACTGCTCTTATTTTGCAGTGTATTGTGCCTTCGTAACATCCCACCTCCCTCAATACCCCCGAATTTGATGTTCCTTGTGAAACTCCAAGAACTCTTTTCCAAAATGCTACGTGTGTTTTATTTACATGCTCTGCTCTTTCCCATCCCCAGATTTCACTTCCGTATAACAAACCCGGCCTTATCATAGAGTTATACATCTTTTCTAATGTATCTACAGGTACATCCGGTATCCGCGCGAAGGTACGTAATAATTCATTTAACTGTCCTCGTGCGTTGTAGTTCGTTACTGATAGATGTTTGTTCCATTTTCCTCTCATAAGCTTTAGTAAGAATAGTTTGTTTACCCACTAAAAAGGATATAGGGTTGAGAAAGTTATGTGAATATATCACATTAGATTTCCTTTGTAATAAAAGTTAACCATTTTCTAGGTATTATTTCTTTGCTACTTCGTTCAGGTGTTAAATCGCTATTCGTTTTATCCCGTACGAATTGCAAAGGAATTGCATAGCGTTCCCTTATTAAAGATCTGAATGTGTAATGAAAGATTATCTCGGTTAATAATAAATAGGAGGAAAAGCTTCTGTATGAATGTTTCTAAAATCGAGTAGAGAAAGTCGTATGAATGCGACACATCAAATTTTTACTTTCTCTACTACGTACACCCGTGGACAAAAATGAGTCATGTCTTGAACGTCTACACAGCAGAGCGCCTTGTTTACACCATACGCAATACGGTTGTGTTAGCGCTGCAAAAAGTTGTACGACATTATTAAAAATGCCTTCTTCCATGTATCTTCTCTGTAGCACTGTGGCAAAGTATAATGTGCTTCTTGGTTAATTGCGCAGGTTCGCCTCTCGCATGAAACCAACACTGCTTTTTTCTTCTGTTAATACTGTTTAATCAACACATATTGACTGCTTATTTTCAATACACGGCATTTGATAAAGTTCATTAAAAGAATAGTTATTGTGATTCAAAATACGTGGCTTCACAATTTCATCATGTTCGCATATCTGTATCTTGTTGGATATCAAGGGACTGTCTAGGTATGTTGTGGCAGCCTGAGATGCACTGAACAGTGAGCAATACATGGTATTACTTGAGAATATTTGTTTCCCTCTGTAAGAAATTGTTGAATTCTACAACATAATTATCCTGTCCACATACACAATGTGATCAAAAGTATCCGGACACGTGGCTGAAAATGACGTACAAGTTCGTGGCGCCCTCCATCGGTAATGCTGGAAGTCAGTATGGTCTTGACCCACCCTTAGCCTTCATGACAGCGTTCACTCTCGCAGGCATACTTTCATTCAGGTGCTGGAAAGTTTTTTGGGGGAATGGCAGCCCATTCTTTACGTAGTCCGGAATTGAGGAGAGGTATCGATGTAGGTCGGTGAGGCCTGGCACGAAGTCAGCGTTCCAAAACATCCCAAAGGTGTTCTATAGGATTTAAGTTAGGACTCTGTGCAGGCCAGTCCATTACAGGGATGTTATTGTCGTGTAACCACTCCGCCACAATCCGTGCAGTATGAACAGGTGCTCAATCGTGTTGAAAGATGCAATCGCCATCCCCGAAATGCTCTTCAACAGAGGGAAGCAAGAAGGTGCTTAAAATATCAATGTAGGTCTGAGCTGTAATCATGGCACGCAAAACTAAAAGAGGTGCAAGCCCCCTCCAGGAAAAACACGACCACACCATAACACCTCCACCTCCGAACTTCACTGTTGGCACTACACACGCTGGCAGATGACGTTCACCGGGCATTCGCAATACCCACACCCTGCCATCGGAATGCGACATTGTGTACCGTGATTCGTCACTCCAACAACGTTTTGCCACTGTTCAATCGTGTAATGTTGACGCTCCTTACTCCAAGCGAGGCGTCGTTTGGCATTTTCGTGCGTGATGTGTGGTTTATGCGCAGTCGCTCGACCATGGAATCCAAGGTTTCTCACTTCACGCCTAACTGTCATAGTACTTGGAGTGGATGCTGATGCAGTTTGGAATTGCTGTGTGATGGTCTGGATAGATGTCTGCCTATTACTCTTTACGACCTTCTGCAAATGTCGGCGGTCTCTGTCAGTCAACAGACGAGGTCGGCCTGTACGCTTTTGTGCTGTACATGTTCCTTCACGTTTCCACATCAGAAACAGTGGACCTAGGGATGTTTTGGAGTGTGGAAATCTCGCGTACAGACTTCTGGCACAAGTGACACCCAATCATCTGAACACGTTCGAAGTCCGTGAGTTCCACGGAGCGTCCCATTCTGCTGTTTCACGACGTCTAATGACTACCGAGGTCGCGGATAATGAGTACCAGGCAGTAGGTGGCAGCTCAATGCACCTAAGAAGAAGGTATGTTTGTGGGAGTGTCCGGATACTTTTGATCATATAGTGTACGTCGAAAGCTTTCAAATTGGTTCTCAGAGAGGCAGGATATCAGAGTAATACACTGGCTTCCCTGTTCACCAGATTTGAACCCTGTTGAAAATGTGTGGGCTGAGGTAAAAAGCGAGTTGACCCACGAATTTCCTGCATATGCGCGAAGGACAAAAGACGGCTTGTGGGCACAAATGCAAGAAACCTGGGATGTTGTACGTTCTCGTCCATGTTGCTACAATGATTTAGTTTCATATATAACCCGAAAATTGAGGGCAGTTGTATGTGTTCAGGGTTCATACACCCGATATTAATTTTGTTTATTTTTTGTGTGTTTTAGTTTTAGAAGATGATGGTTTATTTACATTTGTTTCTTTACTTATTTCAAACGAATATTTTAGTAGAATTATGTTCTTGTGTGCATGAATATGCCTAAAATTTGAAATGCTAAAGTTATATTAATGCAATATTACGTTAAACACATCCAGTCATAAAATCCACAACATAAAAATAACAATAACTAATGCGGGATTTGAACCGAGAAGCTTATGAACGCAAGCAGGGCCTTTTTAACCTCTCGGCCAACGAATTGTTGTTGCGTGTTTGGTTTTCAGTAGATCATAAGCGCCATTTTATTTATTTATTTATTTATTTATATATTTAACATTTCTTGAACTATAAAGTAAGCAGACCTTTTATTTGTAACTGGGGTGATGTGTGCTGTCCGGTACCGCCTGAGGCAAACTGGATGCTTGTGGGCGAAGTGACTAGGTTACTCGGCTTCGCTTTCACGGTAGGTCGTGCGGGAAAAGGGTCATAATTGTGAGGCCATGTAGCATGCCATTGTCGAGGCCCTGGCAGGGACCTGCAGAACTGTGGATAGGAGTCGCATAATGATCCTGGATTGGAGATGTAGGCGGCAAGTGCTGGGGATGGCAGTTAGGTATTCAGGAGAGACTGGATGTTTTTGAAGATGGGATGGTGGCGGCGCTGTCGCGATCCTTGTTGCAGTGTCTGTTGTGTTGAGCTGGTTGTATAAGGATAAGTTGTGGATGAGTAGATATCCTTCCTCTAGTTTGTGGTGGCGTCTACATTGGTCTGCTGTTGAACCTCGCACATGCCGGCAACTGAGGCTTCGAGAGCACCCGGTCGCTCGGAGCGGTCGTCTTAGTTGTCGGTTGATGGTGTTACATGATCTTCCTCTAGATCATAGGTCTCCAAACTAAGACCCGCGGGCCAAATACGTCCCGCCAGTGACATCAATCCGGCCCGCGACAGCTAATGGCTTATTGTTATTGTTGCTGTGATAAGTTGGATAAAACAACACAGAATGATAATAACTTGGTTTTATTTACTTGCTAGGTAAAATTTAATGACAAGTTTCATTAAACCTTAATGCAACTTCAAGAACCACACGAAAGCTGGCACGAGTTGCAGCCTCTTGTTCAGTATTGACTTTCGTTAACAAAGTTTGCCGCGCTTCAAATTTTTCTGTCCCCAAAATTCCTGTATATTTTGAGTAATTTTGAAATGTTTCGTTTCATAACGACATTTAATGTTGCATTCTTTGAAAACGCCATGGTTTCGTTGAAAACCAAACATAGTGCCTTATTACTGGAATCAATCACGAAATATTGATATTTCCATTGATCTTTGAATGTTATGCCTTCACTGTCTATATTTCGCTTCTTCTCCATGCTAGTAAAGCACTCACAAAAACGAGTCAAATCAAAATACGGTTGTGTATGTTGTTGAGCGGTTTGAAGATGTCTTTTAAACGGGGTTACGCACTACTTTATTTCACGACAGAGTTTCCATTCCTTCCCCTCCCCTAGGCAGACTGACTCGCGACGACGACATGATGGCGGATTCAGCGCAACCCGAAGGGGTGTTAGGCATGTACCTGCCCTAATTAGGGTTTAACCACGCAGTGACGGAATGTGGAGTTTATAGGATGACGGGTGAGATTTAAGTTGGACTCTAATTACTGATATCTCGAAGTGAGTGGAATACACCAGAACTTTCTCGAACCAACGAAGATATTCACGAAAGTTTAATTGTTACTGTAATTTCGAAAGTACTACCAGCGCCATATGTTAGCGATAGAGGGCTCTACCCCTACCTATTTCAGCTTTTGACCACCATATGTCAAGTGTCACGGTCGTAACAATACACAATAGTAATTGAACAAGCGAATTTAGCAAGCGTGTAGTCGCTCAGGCGCGTACTCGGCGACTACTCTAGAAATTATAGATAATTCCAGGAAAATTAATACGGTTTTGGCCCTTGAACTTACTGTATGGCCCTAACGCTGGAAACGTTGGAGACCCCAGCTCTAGATAGCCCTCTATACGATATAGCTTGCGCTGTATCGAAGGGTGCAAGTCGGGGTGGTCGTAGTGTAAGAGCTCCTGGAGTGATGTTCTTAGCTTGTTGAGATGTCCCTAGGCGGTGGTGTAGTATCTGTTTGAAGTAAGTTGCTTTGTTTCAACCGGTTGGCGGTTAGCCGAAGTGCGTCTATTCTTTTGTTGATTGTGGCGACTTCGGCCTGTTCATTGGCAAAAACCACGAGGAGTTCAGAGATTGTAGCTTCTATTGCTATCACTGTGGCAGCTATTGTGTCCGTGCTGGTTGCGTTCTGAGTGTGGTGGTGTGTTGAGTGCCTGTCCCGGCGTGATCTGGGTGGCTGCTGTGGAGCGTTCTGTGATGCATGCTGTGATCCGATTGGTTTTGGATATAGCGGGCAGCAAGCTTGTCCAGTAAATGGCTCGTCCTGCAGCAGCTGGCGTAAAATCTTCTGTGGCGAGAGAGATCATGTTGCGTGCACGCGTCCGTGAGGGCTGTGACGCCACAATAGTGGCACCGCGGAGAAGCAGTGCAGTGTGCTGCTGCGTGACCATATTGGCAACAACGGCGGCACGGAGGGGTCCAATCTGTGCGGCTGGCTTTGAATCGGAGAGTGCGGTCAAGGAGGTCCACGCCCGTCTCCAGAGCTGCGTTGTATTGCGCCTTGTCCCGGAAGATAAGGCGCATCAGTGGAGAAGGTCCTTACCACCGAGAAATACCGTTATAAGGTGACCATTGTGCTCAAGGCAAGACTATTCTAGAGTTCCTACATGTACGTTGTGAACACAGCTGTTGCAAAGGTACGCAAGCCTTCCCATCGTCACATGAAGCCTGAGAATGACTCAGTTTTTGTCCACGGGTGTACATAGTAGGTAGAGAAGGTATTGCACTCCATCCAAAAATTCGATACTGAGATTTCACAGGAAATACATGTTTTGATGTTCCCTGAATGTGCGTGTGTGTGTGTGTGTGAACATCATACCTCAAAAACCAAAAGTAGGATAAATACCAAGTTGGTATTTAGGTTCAGTACCTTCCAAAGATGCGACACGAAAATTTTCAAGAGAATCCCTCCACACCAAACTACCTTTTTCATGGAACATTTTCATTTTCTAAAAATGGCTGTATCGATTTTGATAAAAATAGCATACAATAAATATATTTACATGGAAAATAAAATGTATATCTTGAATATTCTGGGAAAAGCCTGCGAAGTGCACTTCATTCGGAAGAAGTTTTGTATAATCTTGTATAACTGGTAAGCGATAATCGATAGACGAAGACGTAACTATACAAGAAATGTGAATTTCTTTAAAACACAATTTATTTTAAACACGTTTTTTGTGGCATAAGCCATTTCTGTAAAACTTGGATTTTTATGCAAATGTTTTTAAAAATACATTGTGTGCACAATTTTTATTCGAACATTGCATTTACACAATAAAAATTAATATTTAAGTAACCATGCAACCTAGAATTTTGAAATATGGTAAAAGTGTAATATCTGCTATAAGCTTCAACAATATATCTTGTATACTCTATATTTTCCAAATTTCATAGATGGTTTACTTTTAGGTACTGAACTTGTATACGAAATTTGGTATTTACCTCACATGTTGTATTATGATGTTCAATCACATGGATCTTGTTTCAAAACTGCTTTTTTATGTCAGGACACTTCAAAACACGTATTTAGGAGAAATCTCAATATCAAATTTTTTAGTGGAATTCAACACCTCTATTTACTATAGGTAAACAGGTAGAGAAGGTCATGTGAAGTAACGACATTTTTCGTTCACTGCAGCTCGTACCTGCCTTGAGGTAAGTACGTACTTTCATACAGCTTACTCTAATTGCTTCTCAAACCTTGGCTTGTTAAAGCAAAGTGCTTTTTTCCAGGAAGTTTCAAATAAGGTAAATCGGATTTAGTGAGGAGGGGCGCACTATGGCAGTGTGTGCCCTCGGTGACGTACTGCTGCCAGCAGGCGAGGTACATTAGCCAGTAATTGTATGTATTCGTGATACACATTGCACCATAACACACCATTACCCCATGCACTTTGCTGTATATTAGGACGGGCCTCTGAGATGAAGCTATTTGGAGGGTGGTCAAAGTTCTAACACTATTGTTCACGTGTGTCTTGATGGCTCTGAGTGCCTCTTGACTGCTCTTCACTATAATACACACATACAATTAACTGCTACCAATGTATGCAAATATATCTGCTTAATTCACACCACTTTGTCTGCCATAATCGTTTATTTTCGTGTCTACACTACAATTTATTTATCAAAAAATTTTTTTTACTTTCTCTAACGCGTACTTAAGAGGAAATATCGCATTCAATCTAAAAATTCGATATAAACATTTCACCAGGAATGCATGTTTTGAGGTAACCTGAATTCAGAAAAGAGTTTTTTTTTACTTTGTCTACCACGTACTTAGCAAATAGAAAATTTTTTGCATTTCACCCAAAACTTCGATATCGGATTTTCACCGAAGTGTATGTTTTGAGGTCCCTGAACAAAAAATCTGTGTGTGTGTGTGTTGGATAAATGTCAAGCTTCTAGTTCTGGTTCTAGTTTGAGAAGGGGTGGGTTTTATGCCCAAGCAGTACGACCTTAAGATCTATTGCGCATCCCCCCTTTCATCAGTTAAGTAGTCTGTTGCTCGTTATGAACTTAACCAGACTACTAACTCAGGCTTTCGATAGTTCATCTATCTTTGGAAAGTGATTGCCAAAAATACTTGCTCTTTGATTCGCAAGAGCAGGGCAATCACATAGTAGATGAGTAACAGTCTCTTCTCCTTCTAGACATCTATTACAGATAGGGTTGTTAACAGTCACATTCTGTATGGATTAAACTTTAGGGCACAGTGTCCTGTAATGAATCCTGTTGCCCATGCAAGTCTTCTTCTACTAAGACCGCGCACGTATTTTGCCCGGCTGTTATCCAGGTCTGTAATAAACAACTTCGAATGTCTGCAACCCTCAATGGAGTTCCAGTAGTTCTTGTGTTCTGCTTGAGCCCAGCACTTAATAGCCTGTTTCACTGGTCTGTAGGACACTCCCAGTACAGGCTCCGGACCAAAAAATGGGATTTCACTGCCAATCTTGGCTGCTTCATCTGCTTTCTCATTGCCTGGTATACCTATGTGTCCTGGCACCCACATAAGTTGAACCTTATTGTGTTCAGCCAGTATCATTAAGGATTCCCAGCATTCTGAGACGAACTTTGATTTTATTGATGGTGATTCAAGTGCTTTAAGAGCAGCTTGACTGTCTGAGAGGATAAGAACACTTCTATTCTTATATCTCCTTTTAATGCTTTCCATGACACTGGCTAGGATTGCATAAACCTCAGCCTGGAAAACTGTAGCTAAGGCACCAAGACTATAAGAAATCTTGGTACCATTACCGTAAAGCCCAGCCACCGTTCCCGATTTGGTTCTAGAACCATCAGTATACCAGATTACTATTTAAGTTCAGTATCTTCATAAAAATACGACACGATGGTTTTTCAAAAACTTCCCCGCCCTAATTTCCATTTTCTGAAAAATGGTTGATTAAAATACCATATATTAAAGATATTTTACATCACAAATAAAACGTATACCTTTAAGTTTCTTAGAATACCCTGTGAAGACCTCTTCTTCATTCGAAGAGGAATTTTATATAAACTTAACTGGTAAACGTTAAACGATAGACGAATATGTAGTACACAAAAAATGTGGACCCCGAAGGAGGCTCTTTATACCTCGGCTACCAGCCGAAAACCAAGGGAGGGAAAAAGTTTACAGCGAGCATCCTTATCCCTGTCGCGCTGCACCGAAACATCATCGCCGACACTTAAACAGACTAAACGGGGTGAAGTGTGAATGAAACGATTTAATGGAACGAAGTGAAGGGACAGGAAATTCTGGGGATAAAGAAACCTCTCCAGCATTCGCCTGACGACGCGGGTAACCCCCGGAAAAAACCCATCGGTCAGATTGGACGGTCGCCGGGAATCGAACACGGGATCGCCCGAATGCGGGTCACAGATGTTGCCATCTGAGCCATTTTCAAAGTCATTACATATTGATGTTCTTTATAAAAATCTAATTATCGCCTTAGCCTCCCCGTAGGGGGGGTTTCGAACCCTTTAGCTGCCGTGGTGCCGGCTCTGTGGACCCTAAACACTCGTGCTACTTCTGACGTTACTAGAAGTACGTCGGGTCGAACGTTCGAGACCCTCCCGTTAGGAAGTGGTTAGGACTGGGTTGGACTCGGCGGGACAGTGGTTCCCGAGACCCGTGGGTGTTTGGGTACGTCCGTGGGGGTTTCGTACAGGCATGGTTGTGAGACGCCTCAATGTCCTCCGGTACCGCCCTGGATAGCCGGTAGACGGCATACTAGATTGCTGTCGGCTCTCCGAGGTTTTCGGTAGTCACCCGTCTTGGGATGACGCGTAAGTGGCGTATCCACGTCCATCCTCGCGCAACCGGGGGCCTTTTTAGACTCTAGTATTGGCCTCATGAGAAATACCCACGGTTGGAGAGTCGCTAGTCTGGCGCTGGCCCTGTGTTTATGAGGGGGGGGCTTGGGCTTAGGCTCTTGCCCTGGTAGAGCTTCGCTACAAACTTGTCGCCTTAGCCTATTGTGTTCTTCTTATACCCAAAACGAAATGTGTAATGAAAATTTATCTCGAATCAAGTAGTAGAAGAATGAGCCTTTGTAAGAACAGGTTGTAGATAGTCTTGTTAATGCATATCATCACGTTTTTGAGTTATGCTATTCACACATACACACACCCTCTTTCTAAAAATATGATGTATTACCATTACATGACTTTCTCTACCCTCTATTATTTATTAGTGGATATAAAAATTAATCTTTTACTGCCCCATGTATGGGAGCCAAATTTGAAGTAGAATTATTGTTTATGTTTTGATGTTGATGAAGTTTGCAGCATGCTTTGGGCGTCTATTTGAAGTAGTATTGTTTGTTACGTAATATGCACCTACGTATATAAAGCCTATTTGAAGATGTATTTTTGTTGTTACTCTCCAAGTTTAAAAAAATCTGATGTGTTACACTCGCATGACTTTCTCTACTCTTGTACAAACTATTTGTACAAACTCTTATTCTCCATCTACTTCATGTTAATCGAGATAAACATTTGCAGACTATCTTATTGCTAAGTTTCTTGTAGATGTAAGGGGAATATATATTTATAAGGGCAATATAGAAATACAGTGGCCTTTAAGCACATACATATCTCTTAATAGCTGGTTGCTAGGTGCAGCACCATTCCCTTTGCCACAGATTAATACTCTTTGCATATACAAGACAAAAAAATGAATAATCAATTCCCATTTGAGAAAATAAGTATTGAAAAATTTAAGGGAATAACAAGCAATATCTCGAAAATCGTTTACTCAACAAAAAAGTGTATATGACAGAAGTTGTGTATTTTAACGCGATCTACATTTTTTGTGTAGTAAACTTTTGTCTATCTCTTATGGTTTACCAGTTATGCAAAAGTCGTTCACAATGAAGAATACTTTGACACATTCCCAGAACATTCAAGATATATATTGTATTTGTCATGAAAATACCTTAAACATATGATATTTTAATCAAAATCGTTAGCCATTTTTGAGAAAATTACAATTTTCGAAAAATGTTCCATGTAAAAGGTAATCTGCGGTGGGGGATTTTCTTGAAAACGTTCGGTGCATCTCTGGAAGATACTGAACCTAAATACCAAGTTTGGCGTTTATTCGACTCTTCGTTTCTGAGTTATGCTGTTCACAGACAGACACACAGACAGACACACACACGGACATGTTTCCAAAAATGCTTTTTTTGGATTCAGGGTGTCTCAAAACATATATTTCCCGTGAAATCTCGGTATCGAATTTTTGTGTGGAATACAATACTTCCCCTACTTACTATACGTAGTAGAGAAAGTAAAAATATATTACTTTGTTATTAAACTGCTTCTGTAGATATTATTTATGTTTATGTTCGCCTCGGCTGCGTCAGTATTGTTTTACAGACACGGTTTTCTTAATCAGGACGTGGTGCGACAGGAATGTAGGCTTATACAGATTTTAAGTTTAAATTCACTTGTTTTTATTAATACTTGACACAAATTAAATAGCACTACACTGATATCAAGAGCTGTGTGATTCTTTAATTTAATACTTGCACTTTTTTTTATCGCGTATACTTATTTTACGTTTCACATGAATACGTAATATTTCTCTAGAGAACACATCTTCCATCCGGTTACTACAAGGTCTGCAGGCAACTGAACATATTTAAACCGTATAAACGTTTAACTTTCTGTATTTCAAGTCTGTGATTAGCTAAACCTAGTCCAATAGAATACCTGCATTTTACTAAAGCTTTTTCTGGCTGTTGATTGGCTATTTTTAAACTGTCAGAAAATTTACATTATCCTTGCTCTAATCATGACTAGTAGCATTTAAACTCTCAAACTCATTATTGCCACAAGGTTACCTTATTGTTACCTCATTGTTAGCAACTTTAAACTTATTATTCTCACAGCACTTACATTATTAAATTACCTAATGTATTCACATAACATTATTAAACATGTTTACAATAATATAAGCATTTGCAATGACTGTTACATACATTTTTAAAATTTATTACATACATATTGCTTCAAGGCGGGCTGTTATTGAAATTACATATTATATAATTTAATTGAAATTACTCAAGTGTTAAATATACTGTCTCAGTCTATATGCTGGCCTTAAAATTCCATACTGTTTCCATGCAATCGCGAGAAACAACTGAATGTCGGCAGGACTTTAAGGAATGACGAAGTATTGAACAATTCTTCAACAAGTATTTATTAAGCCTCAGAATGTTATTAATAAAGGAATTTTAAAGTGACACAATCTATTTCTTGACTTCAGCGTGTTAGGAAGTCTTCAAATTAAACTCATATCACATACTCGAAATTACCTCCTCTTGCATCTAGACACGCCTGCACTCTTCGAATCATGGATTGTTGCAGCCTGTCAAACACTCCCTGACGGTGACGAGGGCTTTCGCAGACTTCCATGACGCGTCGAAGAAGAGTTTATTCATAAAACAATTGTTTAAGAGGCTTCTACTGATAAAAATTTAAAGAATCGAGGTCGGGGTAACGTGCAGGCCATAAACTGGTTCTCCTCTACCTATCCATCTGTCGTGTTAGATACGATAAGCAGCAAAGGATGATTCGGCTGTCTTCGGTTTCTGGAAACGACCTCTGATAGTCGTGCAGCCTCGCGTCCATTACCATTCGCGCGGACGTACATAAAAATCATGTCTGTCTGCTCACGAAATTAATATCCTGTCATGATTGAACGGAACACTTTCACTGTAGCATATACACAGTTGAAACGTATAAGACAGACCAATACGTGCACTTTCCATTAACTCACTACATGTACACAAATAACAAATGTAAACAAGCATCCATGGCAACACATAGCCATCTACGTGGGTTGCAATGAGAACATAGATAAATGAGGTTGTTGGGTTGGTCTGGAAAGCCAATGAACGTAGCTTTTATTAATAAATTAATAACGCGAAAACGAAGCGTTTTGTGGCATATGTTTATATGAAATATTTTCCTTGTTTCAGTGCAAGGAACTCGTCCCCAAACTTTGTGAAAGTGTTTTTTAATCATCCTATATAACGGATCTACGCATACGCAATGCAGTTACTGAGTCTGAATAACTAGTGATTTTCTATCCACCTTTACAACAATATAATAGTTATAAAGTAAACGTAAAATTACTTTTAGTGGTTATTCAGGAGTGTCACATTTTCTGTATTGTCGCCAAACCAGCGGATACAGTCGACCAGGCCGTCGAGGAAGGCTTTGAGTGCGAGAGATTAGAGAAAGAAAACCCATATGCTATGGGTAAGTATTTTTTTAACAAAAATATACTTTATTGCCAAGGACATTTACAACAAATGTACAGCAACGTCGCAAAGAGATGCAAACTAAAAATGCAAGTCGTTAAATTCGTGCAAACCATACAAAGGATTAGGCAATAGAATAGATTTAATATAACCTTTTAATGGAGTTTAGCTGTTTCATTCCCTCAGGTAAGTGATTAAATACATTTAATCCTGTATATTTAAAGTTATTTTGAGTTTTAGAATATGTAAATTGGTTCAGATATATTATTTAGATCTGTTACAAATCTAATTATTATGAATATTAAAGAATTCAAATGTGTATTAATATTATTTCTATAATACATAAGATCTGAGAGGATAAAGAGTGTTGGGACAGCTAAAATATAAAGTTTAATAAAGAGATTTAAATGGGATAAAGGTGAGATGTCACAAATAATTCTTAACGATCTTTTCTGGAATGCAAGAATGTTTTGAGCATACGAGTGACCTCCCCATTGCAATACACCATAAATAAGATGACAATATACCCGGCGTATTTTTACTTTCTCTACTATGTATAGTAAGTAGGGGAAGTATTGCATTCCACCCAAAAATTCGATACCGAGATTTCACCGGAAATATACGTTTTGAGACCTCCTGAATCCAAAAAAAGCATTTTTGGAAACATGTCCGTGTGTGTGTGTGTGTGTGTGTGTGTCTGTGAACAGCATAACTCAAAAACCAACAATCGGATAAGCACCAAACTTGGTATTTAGGTTCAGTATCTTCCAGAGTTGCGACACGAAGGTTCTCAAGAAAATCCTCCCAACCCAGACTACCCTTTACATGGAAGATTTTTCGAAAATTTTAATTTTCTCAAAAATGGCTCTAACGATTTTGATGAAAATATCATATGTTTAGTGTAATGTCATGAGAAATGAAATGTATATCTCGAATTTTCTGGGAATGTCTCCAAAAGTATTCTTCATTGTGAACGACTTTTGCATAACTAGTAAACCATAAGAGATAGACAAAATTTTACTACACAAAAAATGTAGATCGCGTTAAAATACACAACTTATGTCATATACATTTCTTTTGTTGAGTGAACCGTTTTCGAGATATTGCTTGTTATTTCCTTAAATTTTCCAATACTTATACTTTTTACTTTCTCTACTACGTATAGTAAGTAGGGGAAGTATTGCATTCCACCCAAAAATTCGATACCGAGATTTCACCGGAAATACATGTTTTGAGACCTCCTGAATCCAAAAAAAGCATTTTTGGAAACATGTCCGTGTGTGTGTCTGTGTGTGTGTCTGTGTGTCTGTGTGTGTGTCTGTGTGTGTGTGTGTCTGTGAACAGCATAACTCACAAATGAACAGTCGGATAAACACCAAACTTGGTATTTAGGTTCAGTATCTTCCAGAGATGCGACACGAAGGTTTTCAAGAAAATCCCCCCACCCCAGACTACCCTTTACATGGAACATTTTTCGAAAATTTTAATTTTCTCAAAAATGGCTCTAACGATTTTGATTAAAATATCATATGTTTAAGATAATGTCATGAGAAATAAAATGTATATCTTGAATTTTCTGGGAATGTCTCCAAAAGTATTCTTCATTGTGAACGACTTTTGCATAACTTGTAAACCATAAGAGATAGACAAAATTTTACTACACAAAAAATGTAGATCTCGTTAAAATACACAACTTATGTCATATACATTTCTTTTGTTGAGTGAACCGTTTTCGAGATATTGCTTGTTATTCCCTTAAATTTTCCAATACTTATACTTTTTCTCAAATTCGTTATTCATTTTTTAATGTACTGGACTTGCAAAGAGAAAGGAATGCGCCGCATAGCAACCAGCGTTAAAATATTTGACCATCGCTTAAAAGCTACCATATTCCCCTTGCATCTACAAGAAAATTAGCAATAAGATTGACATCTCGTTATCTCGATAACATGAAGCATATGGAGAATAGGCGTTTGTAAAAATAGATTGTACAAGAGTAGAGAAAGTCATGTGAGTGTAACACATCAGATTTTTCTCAAATGCGTTATTCATTTTTACTTTCTCTACTACGTATAGTAAGTAGGGGAAGTATTGTATTCCACCCAAAAATTCGATACCGAGATTTCACCGGAAATACATGTTTTGAGACCCCCTGAATCCAAAAAAAAGCATTTTTGGAAACTTGTCCGTGTGTGTGTCTGTGTGTCTGTGAACAGCATAACTCAGAAACGAACAGTCGGATAAACACCAAACTTGGTAATTGGGTTCAGTATCTTCCAGGGATGCGACACGAAGGTTTTCAAGAAAATCCCCCCACCCCAGAGTACCCATTACATGGAAGATTTTTCGAAAATTTCAATTTTCTCAAAAATGGCTAACGATTTTGATTAAAATATCGTATGTTTAAGATATTTTTATGGCAAATAAAATGTATATCTTGAATTTCCTGGGAATGTCTCCAAAAGTATTCTTTATTGTGAACGACTTTTGCATAACTGGTAAACCATAAGAGATAGACAAAATTTTACTACACAAAAAATGTAGATCGCGTTAAAATACACAATTTATGTCATATACATTTTTTTTTGTTGAGTGAACCATTTTCGAGATATTACTTGTTATTCCCTTAAATTTTTCAATACTTTTCTCAAATGGGAATTCGTTATTCATTTTTTTGTCTTGGGTATGCAAAGAGTATTAAGCTGTGGGAAAGGGAATGGTCCTGCACCTAGCAACCAGTTATTAAGAGATATGTATGTGCTTAAGGCTACTGTTATTCTATATTGCCCTTGTAAATATATATTCCCCTTACATCTACAAGAAAATTAGCAATAAGATAGACTCTCCAAATGTTTATCTCGTTTAACATGAAGTAGATGGAGAATAAGCGTTTGTAAAAATATTTTGTACAAGAGTAAAGAAAGTCATGTGAGTGTAACACATCAGATTTTTTACTTTCTCTACCACGTATAGTAAGTAGGGGAAGTATTGTATTCCACCCAAAATTTCGATACCGAGATTTCACCGGAAATACATGTATTGAGACTCACTGAATCCAAAAAAAGCATTTTTGGAAACATGTCCGTGTGTGTGTCTGTCTGTGTGTCTGTGTGTGTGTCTGTGTGTCTGTATGTGTGTCTGTGTGTCTGTGAACAGCATAACTCAAAAACGAAGAGTCGGATAAACACCAAGCTTGGTATTTAGGTTCCGTATCTTCCAGAGATGCGACACGAAGGTTTTCAAGAAAATCCCCCCACCCCAGACTACCCTTTACATGGAACATTTTTCGAAAATTTTAATTTTCTCAAAAATGGCTCTAACGATTTTGATGAAAATATCATATGTTTAAGATAATGTCATGAGAAATTAAATGTATATCTCGAATTTTCTGGGAATGTCTCCAAAAGTATTCTTCATTGTGAACGACTTTTGCATAACTGGTAAACCGTAAGAGATAGACAGAATTTTACTACACAAAAAATGTAGATCGCGTTAAAATACACAACTTATATCATACACATTTCTTTTGTTGAGTGAACCGTTTTAGAGATATTGCTTGTTATTTCCTTAAATTTTTCAATACTTATACTTTTTCTCAAATTCGTTATTCATTTTTTTTATGTACTGGACATGCAAAGAGAATGAAATGCGCCACATAGTAACCAGCGTTAAAATATTTGACTATCGCTTAAAAGCTACCATATTTTCCTTGCATCTACAAGAAAATTACCAATAAGATTGACATCTCGGTATCTCGATTAACATGAAGCATATAGAGAATAGGCGTTTGTAAAATTAGGTTGTACAAGAGTAGAGAAAGTTATGTGAGTGTAACACATCAGATTTTTAAAGTAAGCGCCATTTTAATATTTTGCAGCTGCGGTCGCGATTTTGTCCATTCTTTAGGAAGCCAAACGTGCCTGTGAACGATTGTCACGTTGTGTTTTCCTTGTTAGAGTGTTTCGAAATGTTAAAAAAACCTTTACGACCCCCCCCCCCTCCGACTGTGAAGTCAGATCAGTGATTCGTTTTTTGAATGCCAGAAATGTTACGCCAGCAAACATTCATCAAGCTTTATGGGGAAACAATAATGAGTAACAATGCCCGGCCACATACAGCCAAATAAACTCAAGATCTGATCGCATCATTTGTTCGGAAGCATATGGACCACCCTCCCTACAGTCCAGATTTGGCACCAAGCCATTTTTATCTGTTTCAGATGGAAAACATTTCAATATGATGATGTGAAACAAGTGCACGCTTGGCTTTCATCACAGGCAGCATCATTCTTTGACGAAGGCATACAAAAACCGGATTCCCGTTCTGATAAGTGCCTGAATAACGGGCGGTGACTATGTGGAGAAGTAGTGTAAGGTAATGAATGATGATAAAGTACTTATAAGGCAATGTTCTGTTAGTTTTTAAAATAATTATCGATACTTACTTTAAAAACACACCTCGTATTCATAATACGCAAATAAAATTATATTACCTACCACTATAATGATCAGTGATACTAGTCAACAAAACCTATACTTTATATTCTAACAAAACACGCTATCAAAACAAAAAATCTGATGTGTTACACTCACATGACTTTCTCTACTCTTGTACAAACTATTTTTACAAACTCTTATTCTCCATCTATTTCATATTAATCGAGATAAACATTTGCAGAAACGATCTTTTGACATGCAAAGAGAATTACATTTTACACATAGCGACCAGTTCTAAAAATATTTGACTATCGCTTAAGGCGTACTATGTTCCCCTTGTTTTGTATTTACAAGGGCAATGTAGAAATACAGTAGCCTTTAAGCACAGAGGTATCTCTTAATAACTGGTTGCTAGGTGCAGCACCATTCCCTTTGCCACAAATTAATACTCTTTGCATATCCAAGACAAAAAAATGAATAATGAATTCCCATTTGAGAAAAGTATTGAAAAATTTAAGGGAATAACAAGCAATATATCGAAAATGGTTCACTCAACGGAAAAATGTATATGACATAAATTGTGTATTTTAACGCCATCTACATTTTTTGTGGAGTAAAATTTTGTCTATCTCTTATGGTTTACCAGTTATGCAAAAGTCGTTCACAATGAAGAATATTTTTGGAGTTATTCCCAGAAAATTCAAGAACATTTCATTTGTCATGAAAATATCTTAAACATATGATATTTTATTCAAAATGGTTAGAGCCATTTTTGAGAAAATTATAATTTTCGAAAAATGTTCCATGTAAAGGGTAATCTGGGGTGGGGGGATTTTCTTGAAAACCTTCGTGTCGCATCTCTGGAAGATACTGAATCTAAATACCAAGTTTGATGTTTATCCGACTGTTTGTTTCTGAGTTATGCTGTTCACAGACACACACACACACACACACACACACACACGGACATGCTTTCAAAAATACTCCTTTTTTGGATTCAGGGGCCTCAAAACATATATTTCCGGTGAAATCTCAGTATCAAATTTTTGGGTGGAATACAATACTTCCCCTACATACTATACGTAGTAGAGAAAGTAAAAATGCTCATATTTGGGGAAGTGTGTTTAGTGAAAGTTCCAAAGTTGTGTGTGAACCACGGGGCTTCCTTCAATTCACTTATATCTCCGTCCAATGAGAATAGTAAACATTTTCCTCTCATTTCCAGAGCTCTTTTTTCAGAATTTAATTAAAATAGATCCCATTTTTAGAATGCCGAGCTTGTGTAGAATCTTCGATCAGCGGGGGGGGGGGGGGCATGTAGCGCATTAGGGCGCCAGTGACGTAATTATGGATTCATAATGAGCAACTCTCTTTCAGGAATTTCTAATAAACTGCTGCAGGCAACGTTATTGGCTACGGAACTGGCTTATGGGGCGGAAGAAGTCTGCTCGACGGCGGTTCTGCGCCTTGCTGAGCTAGCGGAAGTTGCAATTCTGAGAACCGGATGTTCCAGTTGTGCGACAAAGCATCTCTTTATTTGGTCGGTATTTCGCATCCCGCTTGGAGTATTTCATGAAATGTACTGTGACGAATAAAAACTGGGTTAACTTGTAACAAACTTTATTTATTACGCGCACAAGCCTCGTTTTGTACCTCTGACTTGTATATCGCTCGTAACTCGCTCGAAACTATCTCGTAACTGACTTAACATTTTATTTTCTGCCGTCTGTTTATAATCCGCCGTTGTTAGGGAGATGCATTGATGCGATGTTCCAGAACGTAGACGGCGAAATTTCTCGAAGAGTAGCCAGTCAGAGCTGGGCTTGTAACACTGTTTCTTATGAGTTATTGTTAATTAAGCTAGTTGTTATGGTGGATTGATTAAAACCACTCTACTGCAGCAATGGAGACACTCTTGAAACTGACTCAATTGTATTTAGTTTTAATGAAGTAGGCAACAATGACACTCTGCAACACTAAGTAACTGAGAACCCTGATATAGACTCAGGTTTGCCAGGTACGAGGGCTGATCAATAAAGACAGACTGGTTTTTACTTTCTCTACTACCATCCACAAATTCTATACAGATATTTCACCGGAAATACATGTTTTGAAGTGCACTGAATGCACATAAATCATTTTTGAAAACATGTGAGTGAGTGTGTGTGTGTGTGTGTGTGAACAGCATAACTCAGAAACGAACAGTCGGATAAACACCAAACTTGGTATTTAGGTTCAGTATCTTCAAGAGATGCGACACGAAGGTTTTCAAGAAAATCCCCCTACCCCAGAGTACCCTTTACATGGAACATTTTTCGAAAATTTTAATTTTCTCAAAAATGGCTAACGATTTTGATTAAAATATCATATGTTTAAGATATTTTCATGACAAATAAAATGTATATCTTGAATTTTTTGGGAATGTCTCCAAAAGTATTCTTCATTGTGAACCACTTTTGCATAACTGGTAAACCATAAGGGATAGACAAAATTTTACTACACAAAAGATGTAGATCACGTTAAAATACACAATTTATGTCATATACATTTTTGTTGTTGAGTGAACCATTTTCGAGCTATTGTTTGTTATTCCCTTAAATTTTCCAATACTTATTTTCTCAAATGGGAATTCGTTATTCATTTTTTATGTCCTATCCATGCAAAGAGAATGGAATGCGCCACATAGCTACCAGCTCTTAAAACATTTGACTATCGCTTAAAGCCTAGCAATTCCCCTTGCATCTACAAGAAAATTAGCAATAAGATTAACATCTCGATATGTCGATTAACATGAAGCATATGGAGAATAAACGTTTGTAAAAATAGTTTGTACAAGAGTAGAGAAAGTCATGTGAGTGAAACACATCAGATTTTTTTATAAATTTCCCTTGTTTGGATGTTTATGGAAAATGTCTGCATTTCAAAACATTGTTACTTTCTCTTCCACGTACGAGAAGTAGGGAAAGTATTGCATTCCATCAAAAAATTCGATACCGATATTTCAACGTAAATATATGTTTTGAGACCCCCCTAAAAGCAGTTTTAGAAAAATATCCGTGTGTGTATGTCTGTGAACAGCATGACTCAAAAACGAAAATTCGCATAAATACCAAACTTGGTATTTAGGGTTCAGTACATTTCAAATATGTGACACGAAGATTTTAGAAAAATCTCCACCCCAAACTACCTTCGGACGGTAGATTTTTTAAAAATTTTGAGTTTCTAAAAAATGGTTCTAACCATTTTGTTCAAAATACCATATATTAAAGATATTTATATGAGGAACAAAATGTATATCTTGAATTTTCTGGAAATAGCCATGAAGCCCACTTCATTCGGAAAAACTGTGTATAACTGTTAAACGTTAAGCAATCGATGAAAAAGCACTATATAAAAAATGTGGATCTCTTTAAAATACACAATTTGTTTTAAATAAGTCATTTTCTGGCATAAGCCGTTTCTGAGATATCCGTTCTTAAATGTTTCCATTGTTCGTTACTTGGTCATTCATTTGAATTCCTTTCAACATTCAGTTGTTTCTCGCGATGTCATGGAAACAGTATGGAATTTTAAGGTCAGCATATAGCGTGCAGTTCTTAAACATTTGACTATCGCTGTTCTCTTTGTATATATAACGAAATGTATAATGTATCTGTTTCTGCAACAGTTTATTTGGATTATTAATGTAGTAGGCAGGAAAGAATCTGATGTGTTACACTCACATGACTTTCTCTACTCTTGTACAAGCTATTTTTACAAACACTTATTCTCCATCTACTTCATGTTAATCGAGATAAACATTTGCAGAAACTATGTTACTATAATTTTCCTGTAGTTGCAAAAGGAATATGGTAGGCTTTAAGCGATAGCCAAATGTTTTAGAAGCTGGTTGCTTTGTGGAGTATACGTACAGCGCCCATTTTGGATACCTACGCCTCTCTGCTTACGGCCTTGCAGGCCGTCATAGGAGAGTCCTGAACTACCATGGCTACAATGTAGCAGCTCAATACACAAAGCAACAGACTTGAAGCGTTCAGGCTCTCAGCAGCCAAGCGTCTGGCTGTCGTCCAATCTCAACGACGCTCCATCACAAGACAGTTTGCAGCAGCATCTACAAGATTCGCAGACCCGGAGGTTCTCTGTTCGGTACAGCGCAAGCTGTACAGGAGAGACGAGTATCCGGAGGACGCGGAGGCCCAAGCCGGCACCTGTAACACTGAATCTCCACTGTCACTAGTCCCAGCTACCGAAGTACCATCCGCAGACACAACACGCATCGAGGCTGGACCACTCACTTGCAGCCTAGTTCAACTCACTCCAAGAAGCCCAGCAACCCTTATGCACACAGACACTTCCACTGGAATCCAGAATCTCTTGACCAGCAACGACACCCTCAACGGAGGTCATCAACAGATGCGTACATTCTTGGCAGAGACTTTCTGCACTCCAGCATCCACAAACATTGCAACACCAGATATTGACAATTAACTGATGAATAAAGATTAAACTCCTTCCCCCTTGCTCTCCTCTCCTTTCTCTTCCCTCCCTTTTTCCAAACCACTGCTATTCCGCTACGGCCATAGCGAGGGCCTTTTGCCATTTTTTTTTATTTTGGGGGGGAAACAGGAATAAAGATATAAGGAAAAACAAATATAAAAAGGTATTTGGAAGGAAAAAGGAAGAGAAGAAGAAAGGATATTTACTGTGGTGTCACTGTTTATTGTGGACCTATTGGTGATCATGGTGGCCGGTACCGCCAAAGCAAACCCGCGGATTGTGAGTAAAGAAAGTAAAAAGGCGGCGTACTCCGCTGTGGGGATTAGGTAACTGCCATGGCCGAAGCCCTGACAGGAACCTTGAAACAGTGTCTTGAGGCTCCGAGCCCGGGCCTGTTACCTCCGGGCATTCGGAGTATGTCCAGGGAAGTCTGAACAGCGCTGTCGTGTGTGGTGCTGCGGTGGTGGTCTCGGAGGTGTCGTGATGTCGGGTTGGAGAGTGTTGATCACCAACTTTGCTTCACAAACTCCCGTGACTTACTGTTGTCGTATTTCTCCTGCTCTTTCCTGTCTTCTGTCTCTTGCCCACCCCCCAAAAAAGAGCATTCCGGTTTTTTAACATGTCCAGGGCATAAAAAAACGAATAAGGAATTCCCGTGTGAGAAAAAAGTAAGTATTGTAAAATTCAAACAAATAACAAGGAATGTCTCGAAAATGGTTCACTCTATAAAAAATGCACATTACATAAATTCTGTGTTTTAACGAGATGTACATTTTTTGTCTATCTCTTAAGATTAATCAGTTATGTGTAAGTTATTCAGAATGAAGAGGACTTTTGGGGACATTCCTAGAAAATTCTTGATATACATTTAATTTCTCATAAAAATATCTTATACACATGATAGTCGTTGGAGCCGTTTTCAACAAAATCAAAATTTCCGAAAAATTTTCCATGCAAAGGACAGTCTGGGAGGGGAGGATTTTCTTGAAGATCTTCGTGTCGCATCCTTGGAGGATACTAAACTCAAGTACCAAGCTTGATATTTATTCGACTTATCGTTTTTGAGTTATGACAAAACGAAACACGCACAAGTTTCCAGAAAGATTTTATTTGGATTTAGGCCATTCAAAACATGTACACTATGTGATCAAAAGTATCCTGACACCCCACAAACATACAGTTTTCGTCTTAGGTGGATTGCGCTGCCACCTACTGCCTGGTACTCATTATCCGCGACCTCAGTAGTCATTAGACATCGTGAAACAGCAGAATGGGACGTGGTCAGGTGATTGGGTGTCACTTGTGTCAGAAGTCTGTACGCGAGATTTCCACACTTCTAAACATCCCTAGGTCCACTGTTTCTGATGTGATAGTGAAGTGGAAACGTGAAGGGACATGTACAGCACAAAAGTGTACAGGCCGTCCTCGTCTGTTGACCGACAGAGACCGCCGACATTTGAAGAGGGACGTAAAGAGTAATAGGCAGACATATATCCAGACCATCACACACGAATTCCAAACTGCATCAGGATCCACTCCAAGTACTATGCCAGTTAAGCGTGAGTTGAGAAACCTTGGATGCCATGGTCGAGCGGCTGCTCATAAGCCACACATCGCGCAGGAAAATGCCAAACGACGCCTCGCTTGGTGTAAGGAGCGCCAACATTACACGATTGAACAGTGGAAAAACGTTGTTGGAGTGACGAATAACGGCACACAATGTGGCGATCCGATGGCAGGGTGTGGGTATGGCGAAAGCCCAGTGAACGTCATCTGCCGGCGTGTGTAGTGTCAACAGTGAAATTCGGAGGTGGTGGTGCTATAGTGTGATCGTGTTTTTCCTGGAGGGGGCTTGCACCCCTTGTTGTTTTCCGTGGCACAATCACAGCGCGGACCTACATTGATGTTTTAAGCACATTCTTGCTTTCCACTGCTGTAGAGAAATTCGGGGATGGCGATTGCATCTTTCAATACGATCGAGCACCTGCTCATACTGCACGGTCTGTGGCGGAGTGGTTACACGACAATAACATCCCTGTAATGGACTGGCCTGCACAGAGTCCTGACTTGAATCCTATAGAACACCTTTGGGATGTTTTGGAACGCCAACTTCGTGCAAGGCCTCACCGACCTACATCGATACCTCTCCTCAGTTCCACACTCCGTGAAGAATGGGCAGCCATTCCCCAAGAAACCTTCCAGCACCTGATTGAAAGTATGCCTGCGAGAGTGAACGCTGTCATCAAGGCTAAGGGTAGGCCAACACCATATTGACTTCCAGCATTACCGATAGAGGGTACCACGAACTTGTACGTCATTTTCAGCCGGGTGTCCGGATACTTTTGATCACGCAGTGTATTTCCGGTGAAATCTCGGTATCGAATTTTTGGTTCGAAAGCAACACTTCCTCTACTTGCTGCTGGTGGTGGTTTTATTGTAAACAGTTTGTCTACTCTTTTACTATACAACAATCGAATGGACTTCACTGCCATACATGCTTTTCCTGTCCCTATAATCCAACACTGTGTATAATACTAAATATATACTCGCTATATATACATCAGTATGTACTACTATGTATTATGAATTAACATAATAAAGGAAGAAGCAAAATAATAAGAAGCATGAATTACAATTATATTACAAATATATATAGTGCTCCGACCGTTAAGAACTCGCTCTTATGTACCTTGCGTTCTCCAAGGCAATTAGCCTCCTTTGCCGAATCTTAGACAAAAAGTAGCCCATTTTATGACAGCCCGCGTCCAACATTACATCCAAGCAGACCCCTCAATTCCCCTACTGGAGCCCAGTAACTGTGATGGTAAGTATTGTTTTCTTAATAATTCCGTTTCCCTGCACTCAGCCAGCATATGATTCCATGTTTCCCTTTCACCACAGAGTGGAGCATATTCTCACTCCGGTGTCATCAGTTAATTTGCTGCCTTTCCAGGTGCCCAGTCTTAACTACGCCAAACCATTTCTTTCCTCTCGCGTACAGTTATCTAAATAGGCCTCCCTCCCACAGCCCCGCGTTATTTGACACTGTAAGTTACGTGAAGTTTTAGTCCTACATTGTGATTCTAAATGCTATCTGTCAATATCCCGTAGTCGTCTCTCAATTATCTTCAATCCGCTACGTCCCAAGTCCGTCCCCTGTAGCCAAATGTACCCCATTTCAATTTCTTCTAAGCCTCTTCACAATTTAGTTGCCCAACACGTATCCAACCCTTCCCGTTACTTGCTCCCTGAAACACAGCACCTGTAGAAGTGCCTGATCTCCCAGTACTATGCGTAACCAGTATTTAATTACCTTTACTTTCAGATGTAGGGTTTCATTGTATAAGCCGAATTCTTTAACAACCCCACAATTTGCAGTACCCCTCCCCACCTGTAGAATTCCCTTCTGAAAATGCGTCTGGATTTGGTTCAATTTTTCATTCCTTTCCCAACACCAAATTTCTGCACCATAACAACAGCTCTGTATACCATCTCCATTGTCCTCATTGGTATATCAGGAACTTGCATAAGAGATTTTAATGACTACATATTTATTACTATGAATTTACGTTTTGTGATGTCTATTTGCTTCCCCCACCCTCCGTTCATAGATAGTGTGACCCTCAGATATGTAAATACGTTAATATTCTCCAACGTCTGCCCTGCGTATGTCCAGATCTCCTTACCGTTATAATCCCTACTTACTATATCGTAGTAGAGAAATTAAAAAAAAATTAATAAGCTTTAGTAAGAATAGTTTGTACACCCACTAGTAAAGATAGAGTGTAGAGAAATTCATGTCAGCGTAATACATCAGATTTTTTTCTATACTGAGATTCATGAAATATTTGTTTATTCAAGAATATGTTATTGCGCGGGTCCTCCGAAAGTTTGCAGTTGTGATGGTAGTATTGGTGGTTGTAATGGTGATATTGATAGTTTTGATGGTAGAATTGGTGGTGTTGGTGATATTGATAGTTTTGATGATAGTATTGGTGGTGTTGTTCTTGGTGATATTGATAGTAGTATGGTGGTGGTGTTCTTGGTGATATTGATAGTTTTGATGGTAGTATTGGTGGTGTTGTTCTTGGTGATATTGATAGTTTTGGTGGTGTTGGTGATATTGATAGTTTTGATGGTAGTATTGGTGGTGTTGGTCTTGGTGACATTGATAGTTTTGATGGTAGTGTCGATGGTGTTGTTCTTGGTGATATTGATAGTTTTGATGATAGTATTGGTGGTGTTGTTCTTGGTGATATTGATAGTTTTGATGGTAGTGTTGATGGTGTTGTTCTTGGTGATATTGATAGTTGTCATGGTAGTATTGGTGGTGTTGTTGGTGATTGTGATGATGGTATTGGTAGTATTGGTGTTGTTTTTGGTGGTGGTATTGGTGATTGTGATGATGATATTGGTAGTTGTGATGGTAGTATTGGTGTTGTTTTTGGTGGTGGTATTGGTGATTGTGATGATGGTATTGGTAGTGTTGATGGTAGTATTGGTGGTGTTGTTTTTGGTGGTGGTATTGGTGATTGTGATGATGGTATTGCTAGTTGTGATGGTTGTATTGGTGGTGTTTTTGGTGGTGCTATTGGTGATTGTGATGATGGTATTATTAGTTGTGATGGTAGAATTGGCGGTGTTGCTTTTAGTGGTGGTGGTGGTGGTGGTGGTGGTGGTGGTAATATTCGTGGTTGTGGTGGTATTGGCAGTGTTTCTGGTGGTGGTGGTGGTGGTGGTGGTGGTGGTGGTGGTGGTGGTGGTGGTGGTGGTGGTGGTGGTGGTGGTGGTGGTGGTGGTGTTTGTGGTGGTGGTGGTGGTGGTGGTGATGATGTTCGTCGTAGAGGTGGTGGTGGTATTGTTGTTAGTTTTGGAAATGGTGATAGTAGTGGCGGTGGAGGAATTGGAGTGTCGTTATTGGTGTTGGTGATATTGGTAACTCTGATGGTTGTGTAGTGGGGATCGGTGTGGTGGTATTGGTAATGGCGGTAGTAGTAATGGTTGTGGTTGTGGTGGAAGCGGTGCGACGATGTTGGTGATGGTGGTTTTATGGAAAAAGATATGCTTTCTTAAATTGGTTTTATGAAATAATTTAAATTTATAGCTCTTTACAATTTTAGTAACATTTCTCAGATACATTAATTCTAACATTAAAAGGTGTTCTTCTATTCCATGTGTATCTGTACACATAATCGTCTCTTAAGCGCTACAACCCACATATTTTCTCGGCTACATTCTAATATCCCTGTGTTACTCTGCATTGTTATTTAGGTGGAAGAAAGTCGTGCAGGCAGGTAGGTAGCCATGTATCTTGCAAGGAACCGTAGCGTAAGAATACGACAAACTGTGTATCAGAATTCTTCTCGTGGAAAAGATTACAAGCATCCATCCTTTGTTGCTCTTCCTTTGTTTTTCTAATATTCCTCTGATTTCGCAAACTTTCCGATTTGACGGCACAAAGGCTTTGCATCGGCGGCGACGTGAAAGAGAAAGGGAGGAAGCGATGAAAGACGCAGTGGAAATAAAAGATAAAAATCAGAAGGAAGAAAAAATAGACAGAAGTGAAAATTGAAAAAATAAATTGTTGGGGGAATACAACGGAAGACTGCTACGTAGCGAGGTCGTTAGCGACGTTGGAAAGGTGAGGAAAGAAAAGAAAAACGCTTCCAAAGGTCATTTCAACTTGCTATCTGTTTTATGTTAAATCCGAACAACTCTTTAACTTACTGCAGCAAGATTTATATCCTCACCAAGTACTGCGTTTAATTACAAACTTGGCAAGGCCTGCAACTTTCTCCACACGTGGTGAAAATGAGCTTTTCCTCTCTCTTTTGGCATTTTCTCGACGGAATGCAATATATTATTTCTCTGGTACCTGCTTATAGTAGGTACAGGAACTATTGTATTCAACGAAATAATTCGATGTCGAAATACTATGTAAATACATGTTTTGAGGTTCCCTGAATCGAAAAACAGCACTTTGGAAAACAAAATCTGGCCGTCTGCATGTGCGCGTGGTATTGAATTTCATAACTCAAAATAAATTTTTAATGTTGAACTTTTTATGTTCATCATATTTTGCTGCAACACAAAGGTATTAAAGAAAATGTCTTTACGTGGAAAATATTAATTTATTTTTTATTTGTTCAAAAGTGACTTGAACATATTGATTCGAATACCATTGGTTTATGATATTTGAATGACTAATAAAATGCTAATCTTTTCTGTAAATAGCCTGTGAAGCCCTACTTATTCGGATCAATACCAAAAGGGAGGGAAGAAAGCCTACTACGCAGAAAATATAGATATGCTCAAAACAAGTTAACCGTTTCCGAGATATCCGTTATTAATGGTTCGAATTGTTCATCACAGGGTCATTCTCTTAAAGTCCTGTCAACATTCAGTTGTTCCTCGCGATGTCATGGAAACAGTATGGAATTTTAGGGCCAGCATATAGCGTCCAGTTGTTAAACATTTGACTATCGCTGTTCCCTTCAAACAGCCAAGCAGTATAAAGGCTTTAAACAGTCCTTTAGTGTCAGCTAGACTGTTAGGTGAATGTATTACTGCTTATCCAACCTAGCAGTACGTAACAAAGTATGTTTGTCATGGGTCCCAGGGCATACAGGAATTGAAGGCTGACGAACTTGTAAAGCAAGGATCGACCAGCTGAAACCCAAACCAGAGCCACCTCTAGGCAACCTAAGTGTTCCATTAGAGTGGCTATCACAAACTGGTGTAATAAACACTCTTTTACCTGGAAGAGGATTCAGGAATTCGTCATTGGAAATTGTTTATCAAAGCACCATCAAACCTCTAACTGACAGGCTGTTTAAATGTAGTAAGTCTCAGTTAAAAACAACACTAGCATTTGCTGCACCAGAGGGAAAGCACTTACACATAACAGGAAGGGCAACACGGACTGTAAAACTGTGCAGGTATGAAACTGAAACAGCCTATCATATATTATGCTCCTGTTGAGGCAGTATTTTTAACACTTAAATAATTTCAGTCTAATTATATGATATGCAATATCAGCACATCTTAAAGCAGTATGTGTATGTAATAATTTGTAAAATGAATGTAACAGTCATTGTATATGCTTATACTATTGTATAGATGTTCAATAATATTATGTGAATGTATTACGTAATTTAATAATGTAGGAGCTGTGAGAATAATAGGTTAAACGTTGTTAACAATGAGGTAACCTTGAGGCAATAATGAGTAAAAAAGTGTAATAATGCTACTAGTCATTCTTGGAGCAACAATAATGTAATTTTTGTGACAGTTTATAAAATAGCCAATCAGCAACCAGAAAAACTTTCAAGTTAAATAAAACTATTCTATTGGATTAGGAATAGCCAATTAGAGACTTACAAATTTAGGCAGTAGAAATCAAGTCAGTTAGTTGGCAGTAGGTATTCGTGTGAGACGGAAATTGTTTACGTGTTAAAAAGTGCAAGTAATTAATAAAAGAATCTCACAGCTCTCTATATCAGTGAAACGTTGTTTAAATTGTGTCAAGGATTAATAAATGTAGTGAAGTAAAAATTATAATCTGCGTGAGCCTACATTCTTAGCCGCACTACTCCCTGCAAAGAAATCCATGTCTCTCTCAATAATACTGACGCAGCCGAGGCAACCATAAATATATAATATTTAAAGAAAAAGTCAAAAAAATTACAAACTTAATATGCTTTAAACATTTTTTGGGGCAAAGGCCACCGGAAAGTACATTTAGGGTGAAGGATACCAGAAACGTTTTACCACACGATTGCAACTACTTCAAGTTCGGCTCCCCAACAGTTGAACTACAATACAACTCCTACTTCAAATTGGCTTTTCATACGTGAAGAATCAACCTACTTCACTGTAAAGTGTTAGCATCAAGGAGATACAAGATATTTGGGAAACTTCTTATGGAACCACAGGACTACTACCCAACACGCCATTGGGCCTGTGTAATCTGCTGAAGGGGACAGCACTAGTGTGAAGGGGTAGCAATCATTACAGGATTAGTCCAATAAGCCTTTTGGTTGCAGTGCCACTGGAGATTTTTCAGACGCCTTAGTCCACAAAAAACGCTATTTTTGCAAATATTTATTGAGACTAAAATTTAGTAGACAGGAAGATAAAAATTTTGTAGGAATAATTTGTACACCCATTAAAAAGCGATAGAGGATAGAGCAGATGTAAGTAAATTTATGCAGTAGTGGATTTGGATGGTTAACAAGGGTTTGGTGTAACTTGGATATGATTTTTACTTTCTCTACTACGTATAGTAAGTAGGGGAAGTATTGTATTCCACCCAAAAATTCGATACCGAGATTTCACCGGAAATACATGTTTTGAGGCTCCCTGAATCCAAAAACAAGTATTTTTGGAAACATGTCCGTGAGTGTATCTCTGTGTCTGTGAACAGCATAACTCAGAATCGAACAGTCGGATAAACACCAAACTTGGTATTTAGGTTCAGTATCTTCCAGAGATGCGACACGAAGGTTTTTAAGAACATCCCCCACCCCAGATTACCCTTTACGTGGTACACTTTTCGAAAATTTTAATTTTCTCAAAAATGGCTCTAACGATTTTGATTTAAGTATCATATGCTTAAGATATTTTCATGACAAATAAAATGTATATCTCCAATTTTCTGGGAATGTCTCCAAAAGTATTCTTCATTGTGGACGACTTTTGCATAACTGGTAAACCATAAGAGATAGACAAACATTTACTACACAAAAAATGTAGATCGTGTTAAAATACACAATTTATGTTATATGTATTTTTTTTGTTGAGTGAACCATTTTCAAGATATTGCTTGTTATTCCCTGAAATTTTCTAATACTTATACTTTTTCTCAAATGGGAATTCGTTATTCATTTTTTTTGTCCTGGTAATGCAAAGAGAATGGAATATTGCACATAGCAACCAGCACTTAAAATACTTGACTATCGCTTAAAGCCTACCAATTCCCTTGCACCTACAAGAAAATTAGTAATAAGATTAACATCTCGATAAACATGAAGCATATGGAGAATAAGCGTTTGTAAAAATAGTTTGGACAAAGGTAGAGAAAGTCATGTGAGTGTAACACATCAGATTTTTGTAAACGTTTTCATTTCAATTAACAGTAAGTAGATATAATAAGCTTTTTAAGGGATACTGGGACTGAATTTTATAATTTTTATTTTCTCTACTTCATAGAGTATGTAGGGGAAGTATTGCATTCCACTCAAAAATTGATACCGAGATTTCACCGGAAATACATGTTTTGAGGTCCCTTGAATCCAAAAAAGCATCATTGGAAACACTTCCTTGTACGTGTCTGTCAATAAACATGTTGCTCTATAGAAAACCTTTTTCAGTTAACCTAATTTGTATGTCTTACCCTATTTCTTCATTCGTTAATATATCGAGTATCCCAAGTAAATGTAATACACACTTTGAAACGTTATTTCTCAGCAACGAAATGAGACAGAAATAAACTGTTTGCTGTGTATCATCTAGAAGGCACTGGAAAAGCATAGCAATACGTTCATCGTTTTTCATGTGTTTATAAACGAAGAAAATGCGGTGACATTGGTATCAAGAAAACCAGTGTTCATCGAATTGTGCAAGGTCAAAAATGCACAGATAGGCAACTGCAATATTTCGAGTGGTTCCTGAACAAAGTGTGACAAAAGGGAAGATTTTCAGGACTCAGTGTTTGGTCAGGTGAAGCCACATTCAAAATAAATGACACAATTAATGGGCATAATTGTGTGTGATGTAAGAATAATAAACGATAGAAATTAAATTGAGTTTTATTTATGGAGCTGTTTAACTACTATGGTCCTTGGCGTCTCATTCTATATTGGGCGTGAAACACCGGTAATTTTGCTCAGAGGCCTCTTTATCAGGCTTGAGGTTCTTTTACGTGCCGTAAATTTACGACACGGGACCACCGGCTTTACTGC
The DNA here is from genome assembly GCA_030765065.1 of Deroplatys truncata. Classification (NCBI taxonomy): domain Eukaryota; kingdom Metazoa; phylum Arthropoda; class Insecta; order Mantodea; family Mantidae; genus Deroplatys; species Deroplatys truncata. The sequence goes on from CM060980.1 coordinate 181,474,526, forward strand.
CCTCCCGAAGGAAGCCATGCTAAGGATAATAAACGATAGAGAGCAGAGAGTTTGTAACAGTCAAATTTTTACGTTTTCTACTACGTATACTAAGTACGAAAAGTATTGCATTCCACGAAATTCGATACCAAGATTTCACCCCAAATACATGTTTTAAAGGTGCTCTAAATCCGAATAAAGCATTTTTGGAAACATGTTCGTATGTGTGTGTCTGTCTGTAAACAGCATAACTCAAAAACGAAAAGTCGGATAAACACCAAACTTGGTAATTGAGTTTAGTATCTTCCAAGGATGCGACACGAAGATTTTCAAGAAAATTCCCCCCACTCCAGACTACCCCTTACATGGAATATTTCACGAAAATTCTGATTTTCTCAAAAATGGCTGTAACACCGTTGGTTAAAATATCATACGTTTAATATATTTTTATGGTAAATGAAATGTATATGTTGAATTTTCTGGAAATGTCCCCAAAAGTCCTTTTCATTCTGAATGACTATCCCATAACTGATAAACCGTAAGAGAGAGACAAAATGTTATTAAACAAAAGGTGTAGATCTCGTTAAAACTCACAATTTATGTTATATACATTTTTTGTGGAACGAACCATTTCTGATATATTCCTTGTTATTTGTTTTAATTTTCCAATACTTATACTTTTTCTCAAATGGGAATTCGTTATTCGTTTTTTTATGTCCTGGACATATAAAGAGAATGGAATGCTCCACATAGCAACCAGCTCTTAAAACATTTGACTATCGCCTAAATACTACTACATTCCCCTTGCATCTACAAGAAGATTAGCAATAAGATAGAGTCTGCAAATTTTTATCTCGATTAACATGAAGTAGATGGAGAATAAGCGTTTATAAAAATAGTTAGTATAAGTGTAGAGAAAGTCATGTGAGTGCAACAAATCTGATTTTGTTTTTGCTGCCATTGTATAGTCGAGGACGCAAATGTCTCCATTACCACTGTCTTGCATGGAAAACGCAATAAGAAAGATACATTCAGACTTAACACCTAAGAGCAAAGAAGGAAAGGCCAGCTATATTTTCAGCACGTCCTGGATATCAGGAGGCCGTGGTGTCTAATGCCGTTGTTACTCTCGAACGCTTTGCTCACAGAAATTCTTGGCTTCCTTCGTTTAACTCTCGTTTGTGGACTTGCCCCTTGAATAAAACAAAATACCGCAAAGGTCAGGCACCAAGAAAATGGAATTCAAACTTTCTTAATCATAAACACATCAAAAAGAAACTTGTATTTCCTTCGCAACTCAATTTCCTGCCGGGAGAAGCCGCACTCTTGCGGTTACGTGGTTTTCCTCCTGAACTAACCTTTCTTGGCAAACTGCACCTCTAAGTTTTCGGCTGTGAAGGAAACTACTGCTTCCGGCTGCGAACTTGACATACGCTGCTTTATTTGATACTCTGTGTTCAAACACACACACACACAGCAAGGAACTCTGGGAAATGGGTTCGATAACCGGCCCCACGGGACGGGGCGTAATATTCACATTTAACACCAGGAAAAGATTAGATGGTATAGGAAAAATGTAATAACTGACAGTCTCATCGCTTTCTTTATCCATTACGATTTATTTTGATACGTGTTATACGATTTATTCCTATAAAACCTATTACTTCTCTACTGCGTATAGTACGAGGGCAGTCCCAGAAATACCCGACCTGATGTATAGATAGTGGTTGTGATTTCAAACAAATGACTATCATAGAAAGTACCACCCTTATAAATCTTAAGTTTGGAAGTTTGACGAAGCTACGTTGTTTAGTAATTGTTTGGCAGCCATTAATAATGAACGCTCTCAGCGAATTTGTAAACATGGATAAAACTGGTCGTCGTTATGTGATACAATACTTTCATTTGAAAGGTCTTAGTCTAACTAATATTAAAGCATAGCTAGATTCTACTCTGGGGGAGTCTGCTCCTTCGTTTACAACAGTAAAATATTGGGTGGCAGAGTTTAAGGGAGGCCGTACGAGCTGCCAAGACGAACATCACAGTGGTCGACCAAATAAGGTGATCACGCCAGAAATTGTGAAGAAAATCCACAAAATGGTATTGGATGACCGCCGACTGAAAGTGCGCGAGCTAGCAGACATAGTAGGCATTTCAAAAGGTGCTGTATATCGCATACTAACTGAAAATGTATACATGAGAAAGCAGTACGCAGGATGGGTGCCGCAACAAAAGCAGCGTCATGGGGATGTTCCAGTCGAGTGTTTGGCGATGTTTTGCTGCAATAAAGTCGAGATATTGCTTCGATTCATAACCATGGATGAAACATAGTTCCATCAATTCACACCTGAGACGAAGGAACAGTCAAAACAGTGAATTGAAAGGGAAGAATCGGCTCCAACCAATGGTGAGTATTATAAAAACTTATTGCAATGTTTGAATGTTAAAATCGAGCAAAAACGGCCGTATTTAATGAAAAAGGAGGTGCTTTTTCATCAAGAGAATGCACCAATTCACAATCCATTATTGCCATGGTCAAAATCAATGAGTTAAACTTCGAAATGCTTCCTCATGCACCCTATTCGCTTAGCCACCTCTGATTATTTTCTGTTTCCAAAGTTGAAGAAATAGCTTGGTGGTAACTGATTTGCCAACAATGAAGAGGTGAAGTCTGCAGTTGATGGCTATTTTGCAGAACTCGACGGTTCTCAGTATAAACAGGATATCGAAGCTATTGAACATCGCTGGGAAAGGCATATCGTGCTGAAATGGAGACTATGTAGAGAAATAAAGATGTTTTTTCCCAAAATTTTGTGCTTTCTTTGTTAGGTCGGGTACTTCTAGGACAGCCCTCGTAAGTAAGGGAAGTATTGTCTTCCATCCAAAATTTCGATACCGAGAATTCACCAGAAATACATGTTTTGGGGTGTCGTGAATCCAAATAAAGCATTTTTGAAAACATAACTGTGTGGGTACCTGAGTATCTGTCTGTGAGCAGCATAACTTAAAAACGAAAAGTCGGATAAATACCAGGCTTTAAGTTTGAGTTTAGTATCTTCCAATGATGCGACACGAAGACCTTCAAGAAAATCCCCCTACCCCAGACTACCCTTTACATGGAACATTTTCGAAAATTTTGTTTTCTCAAAAGTGGCTGTAACAATTTTGGTTAAAATATCATATGCTAAAGATGTTTTTATGACAAATGAAATGTATAGCTTGAATTTTCTGGGAATGTCCCCTAGAAGTCCTCTTCATTCTGGATGACTTTTACATAACTGGTAAACCGTAAGAGAGAGACAAAATCTTACTACACAAGAAATGTACGTCATTAAAACACACAATTTGTGTCCTATATATTCTTTTCTTTTTCTCGAGCGAACTATTTCTGAGATGTTCCTTGTTATTTGTTTGAATTTTCCAATACGTATACTTTTTCTGAAATGGGAATTTGTTATTCTTTTTTTTTTGTCCTGGTAATGCAAAGAGAATGGAATGCACCACATAGCAACCAGCTCTTAAAATATTTGACTATCGCTTAAAGCCTTCATTATGCTCCTGGTGCCTAAAATAAAATTACAATAAGATGATTAACATGAAGTAAATGGAAAATAAGCGTTTCTAAAAATAGTTTGCACAAGAGTAGAGAAAGTCATATGAGTCTTAACACATCAGAAATGTTATTACTTCCTCTGCCACCTACCTAGAATACGTAAGAAGAATTATTGTATTCCACCCAGTAAAATCAAAATGTAGATTTCACCGAAAGTACAAGTTTTGAGGCCCCTGAGTCGAAAACAAAACACTCCTGTGGTCTGTCTCTCTGTATATCTATGAACAGCAGAGCTCCAAAAAAAACTTAAATTTTAAGTTCAGTATTTCCAAAGAGGCGACATTAATATTTTTAAGTAAATACTCCTACTTTAATCTACTCCTTAAATATTTCTGATTTTCTCAAAAATGGCTCAAATGAATTGAATTAAAATTCCGTATACTTTAGGTATTTACATCAAATATCGAAAGTGATACATTCACATAACTTTCTCTACTCTCTATCGTTTATTAGTGGGTATACAAACTATTCTTACTAAAGCTTATTTTTCTATCTACTACATTTTCAACCAAATAAACCTTTGCAGAAATAGCTACGTCACACATTTCATTACAGTTACCAAGGGAACAGCGATAGACAGGTGTTTAACAACTGGACGCTATATGCTGGCCTTAAAATTCCATACTGTTCCCATGCAAGCAACTGAATGTTGATAGAACTTCAAGAGAATGACCAAGTATTGAACAATGGAACCATTGAAAACGGATATTATTTCAGAAAAGGCTTATACCACTAAAAAACGTAATTCCTTCCGAATGAAGAGGACTTCACAGGCTATTTCCAGAAAGTTAAAGATATGCATCTTATTTGTCATGTAGATATCTTTAGTATATCTAATTTTAATCAAAATCGTTGGGGCCATTTTTATAAAATGAAAAATTTCTTAAAATGTTTTATGTAAAGGGTAGCTTGGAATGGAGGATTTTCTTGATATCGTCGTGTCTCATCTTTGGCAGATACTGAACTTAAACACACACATGGACTTTTTTTCTAAAAATGTCTTTTTTTAGATTCAAGGAGTCTCAAAACATGTATTTCCAGTGAAATCTCGGTATCGATTTTTGGGTGGAGTGCAATACCTTATCTACTTACTATGTACGTGATAGAGAAAGTAAAAAAAAAATTTATTGCCTGTCTCTCTGTCTCTCTATGAACAGGATAACTCTAAAGCTAAGTGTCCTATAAATGCCAAACTTGCTATAGAAGTGCAGTATCTTCTATATATGTGACATGAGGATTCTAAAGCAAACACCCCTACTGCGAACTGCTTTTGATTCTCTCAAAAATGACTGTAACGACCTGAATTATAATTCCCTATACTTAAGATATATGAAAAATAATGTGTATAGCCTGATTTTTCTGCTAACTGGCTGTAAATTTCTCTATATTCGGGAGGTATATTGTAAAGTTTTGTATTAAGGGTAAACCATAAGGGATTGTCGAAAACGTACTTTACAAAAAATTTGTATCTCTTTAAAATACACAACTTATTTCACACAACGTTTTTGTAGCATCAGCTATTTCAGACATATTGGTTCTTCTTCTTCTTCTTCTTCTTCTTCAATAGATTACCCTCCTTTTTGTAGGACTTATACCCCAAGGACTTACAAGCCAGTCGTAGCCTGTCGAGGAGCAAGCAAACTCTGGATCATAAAATATCCAGGAGGGTGATCAGCCCAGTGACTGGTATGGCGGTGAAGGAAGAGGAAATTATATGCAGTGATGAAAGGGAAGGTAGGAGAATTCTTAGAACAAATTATCCAATGCAACATTCACCTAGCGACTGAGTAAAACTGCGAAAATATCCTTGGCCAGGTTGGTCGACAGCGGGGTTTGAACTCGGGGCGTCGCTCACGTTATGTTCATGGCATAAGAGATTGCATATTAATCTCGCGCGGCATACAATATTTTGTCCGCTACTAAAATTTCAAACAGGGTAATTATGAATTAAATAGACTGCCGTTGTGAAAACTGCAACACTAAGAACGGAACGCATGAATTCAATGAATTTATTACCACAGGTTAGGTACATGACAAGTAACAAATGATAAACTTTTCAAATCTATACGTGACCTTTGAGCCCTAATATTCAGTATTTTGTGTGGCCTCCATGCGCTGCAATTAGAGCTGCTATACGCCGTGGCATTGAATCAAAAAGGTTATGAATAAGTTCCTGGGGGATTTCCCTCCATGCAGTTTGTATTCGAGCCCACAAATCCGTGACACTGGTTACTGGAGAACCGTGACGCACCAGGTGCCGACCAACCATATCCCAAACATGTTCGAAGGGCGACATGTCAGGCCAACGTGCAGCCCAGGGAAGCAATGGTCCCCGTCGCTATTCGAAGAAAGCTTGTACATTCCTCGCAATATGTGGCCGGCCATTGTCCTGTTGAAATGTGGCCTGTCGAGATGCCGGTTAGGTACCGGTTGCTGTTAAACGTGCCCTCAATTCGTAGGAGGAGAACGGTTGTTGTAACCAATGGCGCCCCAAACCAACACACCTGGTGTTTGTCCGCTATGCCGCTCAACAATGCAGCCCTTCAGGTTGCGCTCACCACGGTACCGCCGGACACGTATGTGGCCATCAGTGTAGGACACGTTGAAGCGGGACTCGTCCGAAAAGACTAATTTTGCCACTCAGCACCTCAGTGATGGTGTTCGCGTGCCTAATGCAGTCGGAGGAGCTTGTGGGTTCTGGATACTGATGTAATGACATGCATGCAACCAGTCCAACCTGCAGCAGACGGCGACGAACCGTTGATGCAGACAAGTTCACACCCGTTGCAGTGCTCCAGCGTCGAGCCAACACTGTGGATGAAGCTGTACGGTCCGTTATGGCCATGCGGACAAGATGACGGTCATCCCGTGCTGTGGTCCAGTACTCGCTCTTCGCTGCGTACGACCTTCATCTATCCACTGCTTCCACACACGCATCACTGTCGTAGCAGCATGCCCTGTACGAGCCGAAATGTCAGGGTATCACAAACCCGCTTCCCGAAACCAATCATTCTGCCCCGTTCGAACTCACTCACATGCCGATATGGCTCCTTTTGACGTCGATGATGCATACTGGCACTTACATGATTAATTCCACCTTGTTTGACAGCTCTGCACTGGGCGCAACACTGACCTTGTCGGACCGACACGAGAGGGCTCTGCTCGGGCTACGTGTACCCCATCTCTCTGCAAACCTAATCACTTATTGCTTGCACACTCTTCTACACTTCCACAAAGTTGAAGTTAATCGGGAAATTCTTTCTTGGTGTTGCAATTTTCACAAACGGCAGTGTATGCAGATCTATCGTCGCTAGATGGCAATATGGTTGTCTTAGAAACAATGCAGACTGACTACTGTACCCGACGTAGCTTTTTATACTCGAATGACGATAGAATTAATTTCACGTACCTCCTCTCGTTCTTTATGAAACTACAAGACAGTTAAACAAACACTTGATTAAAACTCTCAAGACACGTAAAGAACAAAATAAAAGTACTGAGAAGGCACTACATAGAAGTATTTTTGAACAATTACAAGTACCACAGTTCGTAATGATGATTTCTCGTGAATACAGCTGAATGGCGTCCACGTTATCACATTCGTGCTGCGTATTTATTGATAAAATCTCAGTTGGTAAACATTAGTAGCAGTTTAAGTAACCAACATACATAAAGCTTCTAAGAAAATACAAGAAACATAAAACAAAAGAAAGGCCAAATTGATATTCAAAGGAGAAGACAAATGAGAAACTACAAATTATAATAAATCAATATCCCAACATCGCACTATGACCGCAGAGTGGATGGATATGAACTTCGACTTCTTATTTTCTCTACTACGTATAGTAAGTAGGGGAAGTATTGTATTCCACCCAAAAATTTGATACCGAGATTTCACAGATAATAATGTTTTGAGGTGCACTGAATGCATATAAAGTATTTTTGGAAACATGTCTGTCTGTGTGTCTGTGTGTGTGTTTGTGAACAGCATAACTCAGAAACGAACATTGGATAAACACCAAACTTGGTATTTAGATTCAGTATCTTCCAGAGATGTGACACGAAGGTTTTCAACCAAATCCCCCCACCCCAGGTTACCCTTTACATGGAACATTTTTATGGAAATGAATTGTGTATCTTGAATTTTCTGGGAATGTCTCCAAAAGTACTCTTCATTGTGAAGGACTTTTGCATAACTGGTAAACCATGAGAGATAGACAAAATGTTACTGCACAAAAAATGTAGATTGCTTTAAAAACACAATTTATCTCATATGCTTTTTTTTGTTGAGTGAACCATTTTCGAGATATTGCTTGTTATTCCCTTAAATTTTTCAATACTTATACCTTTTCAAATGGAAATTCGTTATTCACTTTTGTCTTGGATATGCAAAGAGTTATAATCTGTGGCAAAGGGAATGGTGCTGCACCTAACAACCAGCTATTAAGAGATATGTCGATGCTTAAAGGCTACTGTTTTTCTATATTGCCTTGCAAATATAAAACAAGGGGAACATAGTACGACTTAAGTGAAAGTCAAATATTTTTAGAACTGGTCGCCATGTGTAAAATGTAATTCTCTTTGCATGTCAAAAGATCGTTTCTGCAAATGTTTATCTCGATTAATATGAAATAGATGGACAATAAGAGTTTGTAAAAATAGTTTGTACAAGAGTAGAAAAAGTCATGTGAGTGTAACATATCAGAATTTTTTTGTCCTGGTAATGCAAAGAGAATGGAATGCTGCACATAGCAACCAGCTCTTAAAATATTTGACTATCGCTTAAAGCCTACCATATTTCCCTTGTATCTACAAGAAAATTAGCAATAGGATTAATATCTCTATTAACATGAAGCATATGGAGAATAAGCGTTTGTAAAAATAGTTTGTACAAGAGTAGAGAAAGTCATGTAAGTGTAACACATCAGATTTTTTCATTATAAAAAGAGAAAGTCGCGAATGATTATAGCAGTTCCCAAGAGGGGATATTTAATGAAGCTAATATGCAACTTAGAAATTCCGTTACCATAGCAACGGAACAGAACAAAACCAACTCTTTCCAGGGCGTGTTTGAATTTCTTCTCTGTGTTTAGCTTTTCTAACTTGTACGCGAATAATGATGGTGGAATATTTCGAAGGGAAGTCAAATGTTTGCGAAACTTGATCTTGCAGGATAAATAAAAGTAGATAGGAAGCAAGAAGGAGACCATATTCAAGCAATTTAAACGGAAATTGCTCTAAAAAGCTGTGATATTAAGATCTTCATTAGGTCGTACCCCATCCTGACACAGTTGGCAAGACTGAGCCTCGGAATTAACCTTAAAACGTCACATTTGCATGTTAGGATATCGCCCCCTCTCGTTTAGACAAAACAATCCGGGTTGTCAAGGCTGAAACAAAAGACTGTAGTGACGAGCGCGCTGTTCTCGTGCATACGTGCTCTTGCGGTGTACAAACACAAAAGAAATTAGCCAATTGTGCTTAAAGGTAGTGTTCATCCACGCAGTATATTGTGCTAAATCAAAGACTTGGGGGAATTCGTGGAAATACGGGCCTACTGCAAATATTTCATGTAATACGTACATTGCTTTTCCTTCACACTGTGGCCGCTGCAGTTCGGACTCCCGCCGAAACTCTTATAATATTCCTGCAACCGCTTCTCGTTCTCATAGTTATCCTTACACTGATAATAGGCGAATACCTTATCCCAGATGTTAGAAATGTCCTCCTGCCACCATTTCTGGTATCTTTTCATAAAATTTGTATTCGCAGTGGGGAGTTCTATGTCCAAAATTGATTGAATGTCTCGCCTGAAGTTTTCTTTTATTCTCACGAAATACACTGGTGTGCAAAACCTAAGGACGAAAGTAATCTTCGCATGTTGTGACACATAGCTCGATGAAACTTGAATCATACATAGAGGGAACTGCTACGGTAGGCAACTAAACGAAATATGCAATGAGACGAACAGAAATGCCACTTTTATTCATAAACCATAAGCTACACTAAAGTCAATACGACATATGGTGGCTCTCTAGATTTACAGAAACAGACACACGGTGCTTAAAAGAGTGTATGATTACCACGGACAGCAATGCATGCTCTGCATCGTGCTCCCATGCTAGCCACAAGGTTGGTAAGCAGTTCTTGTGGTAGGGCGTTCCATTCCTCCACCAGCGCTGTTGACAACTGTTGGATGGTCGTTGGTGCAAGTGGATGTGCTGCAACGCGTCTCCCCAAAGCATCCCACACGTGTTCGATGGGATTTTGTTCAAAATCTTTGTGTCAAATCCTCGGAAGATGGTTATCTTAAATATTAAGTTTGGTTTTTAACCGAACTATCGTTTATGAGTTATGCGATTCACAGACATGCACACGGAAGTTTTTCTAAAAATGCTTTTTCTGGGTTCAAGGGGCCTCAAAACATATATTTCCGGTGAAACCTCGACATAGAATTTTTGGGTGAAATACAATACTTCCCCTACTTACTACACATAGAATAGAAAGTAGTAATCAATACAAATTGACTACATTAATGGCTTCTACATCGTTCCTAAAAATAAGTTTTGTGTGTTAAGACTTCTTTCTTTTACAAAATGCAATGAAATAACGAAATTTCACAGGGTTTTCATTAAGAATTCAATAAATGAATTTTATTTCTCAAATGAATATATTAAACAAGGGATAATTTAATTAAAATCATTGCAGCTATTTTTGAGAAGATAAAACGTAACAAAATTTTTACTTTCTCTGCTACGTACATGGTAGGTAGAGAATGTATTGTATTCCATCCAAAAAATTCGATATCAAAGTTTCACCTGAAATACATGTTTTGAGGCCCCTTTTAGAAAACGTTCTGTGTGTGCGTCTGTGAACAACATGCTCAAAAACGAAGTCTGATAAATACAAAACTTGATATTTAGGTTCAATATCTTCTAAAGATACGATACAAAGATTTTAAAGAAAAACCTACACCCCAAAGTACTCCTTTTTCTAAATTTATTTCTTCAAAATTGGCTCTAACAGTTTTTATTAAAATACCATATATTAAACACACCGTCGTCCTCCATTGTGTAGTGTCTACCATGCTAGCCTCTAGTTCACAAGGTCGCGGGTTCAAACCCGGCGGAGGGCGATGGATTTTTTCGGGCGTAAAAATCCTTAGCATGGAAAGAATCTCAAGCCTGATAAAGAGGTCTGTGAGCAATACAGAATGGGACGCTAAGGACCACAGAAGTTAAAGAGCGTCCACAGATAAAACTCAATTTAAATTTCAATTAAAGACACGTGCAAATACAAACGTATTTGTTGAATTTTCTTGGAATAGCTTTCAAGTCCTCTTCATTCGGAAGCAAATTTATATATAATCTTGCATAATTGATAAATGTTAAGCGATATATGAAAACGCACTGCACAAAAAAATGTAGATCTCTTTGAAACATACGATTTATTTCCAGTAACTTTTTTGTGGCGTTAGCCATTTACGACGGATCTGTTATTAATGCTTCAAACTGTTATATTCTTAGTCAATATTTTAAAGTCGTGTCGACTTTCAGTTGTTTCTCGCGATAAAAAGATACTAGATTAATTAATATGCAGATTCTATGTTATAAGGTAAATAAATAATAGTATAATATGCAATGAGACTATAATAGTAGTAATTAAAACGCGAGTACTATTATTAACCGAGCGTTTTAATCACCATTATATTTAAGTTTGATACGACTGTTTATGCTCGACCATGTATCTAAATAAAAGGTTTCATAAGTATTCGTTTCTGGTTTGAGTGATGTGTTACAATCGTTATTCCTTTATCTATGGTTACAATACAGTGACCTTGTAGCACCTGTGTCAAACAAAGTTGCTAGCGTTGTGAGACGTACTACGCAGAATAATCGATACTTGCGCTTTCACAATGTTACGTGGCCACTTCTGATTGGTCGAATACCAATACTTTAATGAGGCCCATTAAAGTACTGCTATCAGTCGTATAAATACTACATTTTGGCATAGTCGGGCATAAATGCATACCTAAATAAATGAATTAAAATATTAAATTACTATAAATTAAATAATTATTATGAAAACAATGAAATATTACAAATAAACCATTTTAACTTTATAACTTTTCTAAAGGACATGTTTAAATAAAGTAGAAATAAAAATAAACTTATTAAAATGATAAGTAGTTTAGTAGAAGGTTTTGTACTGGCTACCAGTACATTTTCCTTGGTTTCCAACCAATGTAGATAAACATAGAATTTAGGATGCTAATTAAGTTTTATTTACACGTTTGCTATAATCTATTCTATTCTTTATCTTTCTTTTCTTTCTGTTTTTATTTATTATTTTTTAGACATTGTGTAGTTAGTAGATATTTTATCTGAAAAAAGTTATGTATTAGAGCATATAAATATTTTGTGAGTATAAATGTAAAGTTTGAGTGTATGTCCGGCTTTCGGGATAATATATTAAAATTTTATTTATTTTTGTTTCTCGCAATGTTATGGAAAGAGTATGGAATTTTAAGGACAGCCTAGTATAGCGTCCAGTTCTAAAACATTTGACTATCACTGTTCCCTTTGTATAATTAAGGAAATTGGTAATGCAGTTATTTCTGGAAAGGTTTACCTCGGTTAAAATGTAGTAGTTGGAAAATAAACTTTTGTAGGAACAAAGTGTATAAACACTAATAAGCGATTGAGGTAGAGAAAGTCATGTGAATGCAACACAGTTTTTGAGTTCTGCTGTGGGCGCACACACCCTGTTTGTTTGCCGATAACGAACTCGGCCTGGTTATGCGGTTGGCGTGTTACACCATTTTCTTCCTTCTCCGCACACTCACTATGACGTATTTGCTCATGCGAAACGTTCACTCTGCTTGTCATACAAGAGCAGGAAGGTCTCTGGTAGCTATTAAAGTTGATGAATCCTGTGGCCGAAGAGAGAACACACAAACCCTCTCCTCGTTTTCTGCTCCGGTAACTTTGCCTTTAGAAACCTGCTGTGTCCACTAACTTTTTGTTGGGTTCCTGGACACTGCGGCGTCGTAGAAGCAATTCTTAATTAGTATCCGTTCATCAACGGGTTCTAATTATCTCTGTTCTAGGAGGGTGTGTATACAGGAAGACTAGGGTGCGAAACAGGACTGAGATAAGTTATTGGAAATCGTCCGTTATTCTGAACTACGAATAAATGAAGTGGGTAAGTGAATACAAAGCAAGATATGAGTTAAAATGTTATTACATGCTAAATTTTATCATAAATCGCATAATTTTGATACGTGTGTAAACGGAGTATAAACCGTTTATTGTGGTTTGCCCTGGTCGGTAGGGCGAATACTGGGGTGATCTCTGTCTACCACGACTTACTTTCCATTATTTCCCTTCATTCTGTTTCGTTCATCTTTCAGGGGTGCTTCTAGGTTGCGTGGCGTATGGCGTAGAGGGTTCCTTGGGCAAACGTCGAGCATCGCCCTCTCTATGTAGCTACGGATCTTCGAGTCTGGAAGTGTTAGGACGTCCGTGCGTCTCTGTGGCCTGTCTGCCTGCGACCTGTAGCCTTCTGAGCTTCTTTCACTTTATCTCTTTGTAGCGGGAAATCGTCGTTCCTGGGTTGTTGTTGCCTGTTGCTGTGTTCTTCTTCCTCGAATACTGATGCTCGTCGGTTGGTGCGTATTCCATTCCTAACTATATCTAATTATTAATTCTCAGGTTATAGTGGGTGAGGCAAGTTTAAGAAATACACTGCAATTTCCCTTAATAAATGAAGTTTATTCACAATTGGAATAATTATGGGCGGCTAGCTTTTCCCATTATTATAGTCCCACCACCTTAAATTAGTCAGGAGCCTAGCTATCTGCACACGCATTCCCACCCTTGTGCATCTGTAGCACCTCGTGTTGACGTGAAATCTTGAAGATCAGTGATAGAGAGGGAGTGGCTCTGAGGCCTTGCCTGCCCTTATATACGGGAGCCTAGTGACGCTCACCTCTACATTTAAAATGTAACGACGTTTCCTATTGGCCCTCAGACCGCGTTACCTTAACATGTATGAGAATGTGTGGCTTCAGATCCGTGCGCTTAAGCGCCATCTTGAAGCGTTGTGAAGCTAGTGCCATATCTCCGTCTCTTTCATTTCTCTATCTTTCTCTTTCTATTTCTCCGTACCGTTACCGGTTCCCTGCCTGTTGGCTTGGTGAAAGGTACACTCTTTATGCTTTCTTGGAATTCTGCTAGCTCGTCCGTTTCTTGCAATCACATCTGTACAAATGTTATATGTTTAATATCTTAACATGTTAGTGACTTAAATTATTATTGTACAATTCTTATATGTATGGTTCCCCTTTCATATGTACAATTCCTATATATGTATAATGTATCCCCTTTCATCTTCACGAAGGGCACGACGCAACTTCACCAAAGTTTACATATAGGCTGCAGCATTCCAGTGGTCTCGTGTTCAGCAAAGTCCACCAATACAACGCTATGCATATCCTATAACACAGCCACAAGCACTTTCCTAGCAGATTGAGTCACTTTGAATTGTTTCTTCTTCAGGGAACTAGCATGTTTCTAGTCCATACTTGCCTGCTTAGTTTCGGGCGTGTAGTGGTATGCCCACGACTCATCACCAGTGACGATTCCTTTCAGAACGCCATGCCCTTCTGCGGTATACCGCGTTAGGTAATCCAAGCTCGTCATCATTCACTGACACTTGTGGTTTTCTGTCAAGTTCTTAGGCACCCAGCAAGCACTAACTTTACAAAATTTCAACGTGTCATGAACAATATCGTACACTGCACCATAGGAAATGTTGAACTGTTGCGATAAGGTTCGCAGTTGCACACGCCAGTCGTTCAAAATTGCCGCCTCAATTCCTCTGACATTCTGCGGGGTTGTAGCTGTTACCGGTATCCCGGAGCGTGGCGAATCACTAAGGTTCGCAAGGTCCTTTGGGAAGAAATCACACCACCTGGAGACATTGCTACTGTCCATACAATCATTCCCATACACGCCACGCATGTCCCTGTGAATATCACTCGGTTTATGTGCTTTGGCCCACAAATATCGAACCACACCTCTCTGCTCTTTATATGTGGACGACAGTAACATGTGCGCCATCTTTGTTGCTTAGTTCACGCTTCTCTCGCTAGAGCTGCACATGAAACAAAAATACCCTCTGTAGTGAAAACTTCAAACTATATTTGTGTGAAATTGCAATACTCCAGCTACAATATCAAAGCAGAAAACAATTATCGTGCGTTAGTTTTCGATCCACCCTCGTATAACTTCTACAAAATAATCTTACGAAAGCTTATTTTTCTATCTACTTCACGTTAATCACCATAAATCTTTGCATAAATAGCTATCTTCCACATTTCGTTATAGACAAAGCAGGGATAGAGGAAACGGATTGGATAAGGTCATGTTTTAATGCGGATCGCTATATGCTCGCTTTAAAATTCTGTACCCTTTGCATGCCATCGTAACAAAAGTTGAATAGCAAGACTGCTTTAAAAGATGGCAAAGTGTTGATAAATTCAAACTATAGATGATGGATATTTTGGAAATGGTTGATGCACAAAAATATATCTGAAATAAATTGTGTTTTAAAGAGGTCAAAATCTTGTCATGTAAATATCTTAAATATATGTCTTTCAATAAAAGTCGTTAGCCATTTTTGAGAAAATAAAAAATTTCAAAAAATGTTGCATGTAAAAGGTGGTTTGGGGTGGGGAGGAATTTTCTTGAAAATCATCGTATCTCATTTTTGTAAGATACCTAAACACGGAACCTTATTAGAAATTTTTCCTTTTCTCAAAAATAGCTCTAACGATTTTTATTAAAGTACCAGATATTAAAATATTTACTGACAAATAAAATGTATATCTTGAATTTTCGAGGAATACCTTGTGAAGTCCTCATTCGAAGGAATTTTATATAATATTGTATAACTGGTACTACTCAAAAAATCTGATGTGTTACACTCACATGACTTTCTCTACTCTTGTACAAACTATTTTTACAAACGCTTATTCTCCATATGCTTCATGTTAATCGCGATGTTAATCTTATTGCTAATTTTCTTGTAGATGCAAGGGGAATTGGTAGCCTTTAAGCGATAGTCAAATATTTTAAGAGGCAGTTGCTATGTGGAGTACTCCATTCTCTATGCATTACCAGGAAAAAAAATCTGATGTGTTACACTCACATGACTTTCTCTACTCTTGTACAATCTATTTTTACAAACGCGTATTCTCCATATGCTTCATATTAATCGAGATATCGAGATGTCAATCTTATTGGTAATTTTCTTGTAGATGCAAGGGGAACATGGTAGCTTTTAAGCGATAGTCAAATGTTTTAACGCTGGTTGCTATGTGGCGCATTCCATTCTCTTTGCATGTCCAGGACATAAAAAAATGAATAACGAATTTGAGAAAAAGTATAAGTATTGGAAAATTTAAGGAAATAACAAGCAATATCTCGGAAACGGTTCACTCAACAAAAAAAAATGTATATGATATAAGTTGTGTATTTTAAAGCGATCTACATTTTTTGTGTAGTAAAATTTTGTCTATCTCTTATGGTTTACCAGTTATGCAAAAGTCGTTCATAATGAAGAATACTTTTGGAGACATTCCCAGAAATTTCGAGATATACATTTCATTTCTCATGACATTATCTTAAACATATGATATTTTCATCAAAATCGTTAGAGCCATTTTTGAGAAAATTAACATTTTCGAAAAATGTTCCATGTTAAGGGTAGTCTGGGGTGGGGGGATTTTCTTGAAAACCTTCGTGTCGCATCCTTGAAAGATACTGAACCCAAATACCAAGTTTGGTGTTTATCCGACTGTTAGTTTTTGAGTTATGCTGTTCACAGACACACCCACACACACACACAGACACACACACGGACATGTTTCCAAAAATGCATTTTTTGGATTCAGGAGGTCTCAAAACATGTATTTTCGGTGAAATCTCGGTATCGAATTTTTGGGTGGAATGCAATACTTCCCCTACCTACTATACGTAGTAGAGAAAGTAAAAATGTAGATCTCTTTAAAACACACAACTTATTTCAAGTTACATTATTTTGTTGTGGCATCAGCCATTTCCGAGATATCCGTTGGAATTGTTTAATACTTGCCCATTCTTTTCAAGTCTTCCCAAATTGTTTCTCGTGATTACATGGAAACAGTACGGAATTTTAAGGCGAGCATATAGCGTTGAGTTGTTAAACATTTGACTATCGCTGTTCTCTTTGTATATATAACGAAATGTGTAACGTAGCTATTTCTGCAAAGGTTTCTTTGATTTAGAATGTAGTAGATAGCAAAATAAGCTTTAGTAAGAATAGTTTGTACACCCACTAATAAGCAATAGAGGGAAGAGAAAGAATGTAACGCATCAGATTTTTCTTCACTATCTTGACATGCTGCAGCAATTCCTAATCCCGCAATTAGACGACAACTCTTGACGACTACCAAGATGGCGCACCACCCCATTATCACAATGAAGTAAGGCGTTATTTGAATCATCATATGTCTCACCGCTGTACTGGCTGTAACACTGCTAATAACCTTACATTTCGCAATTGGTCACCCAGGTCACTTGACCTTACTTCATGTGATTTTTTTTTTCTGTATGGGTACGTGAAGGATGGGACTTAACGTGCCACCACTGCCACGAAATCTGCCAGAGCTACGACGGCGTAACGTTACTGCCATCGAATCAATAGATGTGAACATGCTAGGGCGAGTATGGCAAGAACCTGACTATCGCCTGGACACATGCCTTGTGACACGCGGTACCCATACTGAATGTTTGTGAATCTTTTTAATATCAGTAAACGTTGAGCGTTTTTCTTACCAATGTTGCCTCGTGTGTTTTTCCATCATAAACAGTGTCTTCATAACTAATGGGTAAACTGGTTGCATTCACTTTGACCAGAAGTTGAAACGGCAACCTTAGGCCGAGCCCGAGCGATGTAATTATTAATAATTTGAGTAATTACTTTTTAGTGAAATTAAATTATGCTATGTACAACTATTTTTCTTTTTACTGCCTGTGTAGCTTAAGAAGGGTGATTTAATGATATGTTTGTATTTAGGTTACTAATAATAGAGGAGTAATAAATTGTTTAATGTAAATAATTTAAGCGTTATCTTAAAATACTGTCCACGACGAGATGTTTCAGATGCAGGAAAAGTGTCTCCGAAGGCAACAAGTGAGTTTTACGATGTCTCTCTGGTAGAAAAAGTATTGTTCGTACAGCGAGGGTGTAGAGCTATTGTCCTTTTGTACGGTAATTCGCCGTGACCGGAGTGAGTGAGACAACAAGCTTAACGGTAAAATTAGGAAAAGCCGCGATTTATGTTAAAATTGAGCAAAAGGGGGGTGAGATAGGACCAATGAGATCTAAGTAAATCGATATGAAATAGTGAGACGCGTTGAGTGGCGCTAAAAATGCACCAATATTAAATTAAATAGCCTAAGAAGCGCGCTACTATAAATAGATCTGTTAAGACCAAGTTCGAGAGTTACTTCGAAACTACAGACAGAGAAGGATGCTGCCGGATACTTAAGAGATGTCGCGCCAAAAGTTAGTGAATTAAGTCAGGTTTCGCTACACACATAAGAATCACTACAAGTAAAGAGATATATAAACTTCGCGTCATATCAGCGCCGTGTTTAAACAACAGTGGAGAGTGTTTTAACGGCGACATTATCAGTGTTGTGAACTGCTAGAAGTAACGAAATAAAGAAAACTGTGGTGTCGTCTTTTTGTAACTGAAGCACGTCTATTTTCTCTCCGTTACCACACCCGAGATCTACGTTTCCTTTACCGAGGAAAAGTCCCTGCTCTTACATATTTCAGTAATTACTACAGCTAGCCAAGGATAGAAATGCAGAGAACCAGTCCACTTCGAACATCTGGAGTCAACGCGGAGGCTGCAGAAAGGTAAGCCGCGAGCTACGGGCATTACGCACCACAACAACATTGGACAGGAGGTGCTACTGCCGCAAGGTGAATGAAAGGAAGTAGTGGCGAATGGAATGAAACGTTGTAAATGCCAGCAAACGTTTGTCCAGACAGGTCCCAGGACAACAACCACTGCCGCCGCTGTGGTAGTGAGATACATGTGCTCATGTCCTTGGGTCCTGTCCAGATGGAGGCATGCTCAGAAATCCAAGACCTCATCAAGTGCGCTCAATGACTACCAAAGCCCTCAAGCTGCAAAAGTACCAGTTTTACGAGGAAGTCCATGATATTGCAGAGGATGAATGAAACAGAAGAATCAACATCATAGCCTTTCAACCTGGCTCATGTTCAGGAACCATCATAGATCTTGCTATCAGATGGGAAGCAGGCGAACACCAGCCGGCTGAAGATCACAAACAAAAGTGTACCATTTAGCCTTTGCAATACATATCATCTTGCTTCAAGATGTATAGAGCCAGGGTACTATCCCATGCACTTTTGTAATGTTTCGCAAATTACACAGGGGCTTAGAAGAAATTGCAAAGGAGTACATTTGGCTACAGTGGAAGGACATGGGACGTAGCGGATGGAAGATATTTCAGAGATGACTACGTGATATTGACGGACAGAATTTGGAATCACAATGTACGGCTAAAATTTCACTCAACTTACAATGCCAAATAGCGCGGGGCAGGGTGAGGGAGGCCTATTTAGATAACTGTGCTCGAGATGAAAGAAGTGGTTGGCGAGGGTAAGACTGGGCGCCTGGAAAGGCAACAAATTAACTGATGACACCGGAGTGAGAATATGTTCCACTCTAAGGTGAAAGAGAAACATGGAATCATATTCTGGCTCAGTGCAAGAAAACGGAATTACTAAAACAATCTGATGTGTTACACTCGCATGACTTTCTCTACTCTTGCACACACTATTTTTACAAACACTTATTCTCCATATGCTTCATGTTAATCGAAATGTCAATCTTATTGCTAATTTTCTTGTAGATGCAAGGGAATATGGTAGGTTTTAAGCGATAGTCAAATATTTTAAGACCTGGTTGCTATGTACAGTATTCCATTCTCTTTACAATACCAGGACAAAAAAAATGAATATCGAATTCCCATTTGAGAAAAATTATAAGTATTGGAAAATTTAAGGGAATAACAAGCAATTTCTCAAAAATGGTTCACTCAACAAAAAAATGTATATGACATAAATTGTGTATTTTAACGCGATCTACATTTTTTGTGTAATACAACTTTGTCTATCTCTTATGGTTTACCAGTTATGCAAAAGTCGTTCACAATGAAGAGTACTTTAGGAGACATTCCCAGAAAATTCGAATTATACATTTTATTTGCCACAAAAATATCTTAAACGTATGGTATTTAAACCAAAATTGTTAGAGCCATTTTTGAGAAAATTAAAATTTTCCAAAAATGTTACATTTAAAGGGCAATCTGGGGTGGGGGATTTTCTAGAAAACCTTGGTGTTGCATCTCTGGAAGATGCTGAACCTAAATACCAAGTTTGGTGTTTGACCGACTGTTCGTTTCTGAGTTACCCTGTTCACAGACACATAGACACACACACGGACATGTTTTAAAAATGCTTTTTTTAGATTCAGGGTGTCTCAAAACATCTATTTCCGGTGAAATCTCGGTATCGAATTTTTGGGTGGAGTACAATAATTCCCCTACTTATTATACGTAGTAGAGAAAGTAACAATATTTACCATCACAGTTTCTGGAGTCCAATAGGGGAATGGAGACCTGTTTGGGTATAATGTTGGAGGCGGGGTGTCGTAAAAGGGTTCTTTTTTGTTTAAAATTCGGCGAAGGAGGTTAATTGCCCTGGAGAACGGCAGAGGGGGAGTGGTGCATAAGAGCGAGTTCTTAAGGTTCGGAGCCCTGCATGTATTTGTAATTCATGCTTATTATTTTTCCCCTCTTTCCTTCTTCTACCTCTTTCTTGCTCTCTTTTCCTTCCTTTTTAGTTTTGTACTACGTATAGTAAGTAGGGGAATAACCAAATATTCGATACCGAGATTTCTCCGAAAATGCATGTTTTGAGACTCTGAATAAAAAAAGCACTCCGTGTGTGTGTCTGTGAACGGCATAACTCAAAAACTAAACTTTGGATTAATACAAAACTTGGTATTTAGAATCATTATCTTTCAAAGATGCGACACGAAGATTTTCAAGTAAATCCCCCCACCTCAGATTATTCTTTGCATGGAACATTTTTTAAAAATTTTGGTTCTTTTTTCAAAAATATCCCTAACGATTTTAATTAAAATATCTATATTTAAAATATTTTCGAGACAAATAAAATTGATATCTTGAGTTTTCTGGAATGTCTTCAAAAGTCCTCTTCTTTCTGAATGCATGCATGCTTTTCATTTTACAAGAGTAGACTGAAACTGTTCACAATAAAAGTCCTTCTACCACCACTATGTTATGCAGAAAATCTAAATTAAAGACCTTATTTATTAAACCAGTGGCCCTTAGTGCTCTTAAATGGTTACTAGCTCTATTTATAAATCATTTGTATTACATATTAACTAATTAATTTCATATACAGATTTTTACTTTCTCTACTACGTATAGTAAGTAGGGGAAGTATTGTACTCCAACCAAAAATTCGATACCGAGATTCACCGGAAATATATGTTTTGAGACCCCCTGAATCCAAAAAAAGACATTTTTGGAAACATGTCCGTGTGTGTGTGTGTCTGACTGTGAACAGCATAACTCAGAAACGAAGAGTCGGATAAACACCAAACTTTGTATTTAGGTTCAGTATCGTCCAGAGATGCGACACGAAGGTTTTCAAGAAAATCCCCCCGCCCCAGATTACCCTTTACATGGAAAAGTTTTCGAAAATTTTAATTTTCTCAAAAATGTCTGTAACGATTTTGAATAAAACATCATATGTTTAAGATATTTTCATGGCAAATAAAATATATATCTCGAATTTTCTGGGAATGTCTCCAAAAGTATTCTTCATTGTAAACGACTTTTGCATAACTGGTAAACCATAAGAGATAGACAAACTTTTACTTCACAACAAATGTAGATCTCGTTAAAATACGCAATTTATGTCATATACATTTTTTTGTTGAGTGAACCATTTTCGAAATATTGCTTGTTATTGCCTTAAATTTTTCAATACTTATTTTCTCAAATGGGAATTCGTTATTCTTTTTTGTCTTGTATATGCAAAGACTATTAATCTGTGGCAAAGAGAATGGTGCTGCACCTAGCAACCAGCTATTAAGAGATATGTCGATGCTTAAAGGCATTTCTATATTGCCATTGCAATTACAAAACAAGGGGAACATAGTACGCCTTAAGCGGCAGGCAAATATTTTTAGCACTGGTCGCTATGTGTAAAATTTAATTTTCTTTGCATGTCAAAAGATCGTTTCTGCAAATGTTTATCTCGATTAATATGAAATAGATGGAGAATAAGGGTTTGTAAAAATAGTTTGTACAAGAGTAGAGAAAGTCATGTGAGTGTAACACATCAGATTTTTCTAGCTAAAGGCAATTGCCGTATATAGGTTCAATCCAAAAATGTTGAGAATGGAATCAATAAAATATTAAAAATTTAGATCTGGTCATTGCATCTTTTCAAAATACTCTCCATTGCTTTCTATACACCGTCTCATCCTTCCAAACTGTTTTTCAAATTGTGAACACCATACTTTTTTTTGAAGAGAATGTAAATGAATTCTTCGTAAGCAGCTACTGCGGCTTCAGTTGACTCTAATCGTTGACCTACAATTTTTTTTCATTTTGGGGAATGGAAAAAAGTGGCATGGAGAAGGCGTTTTCATGGTGCAACAAAATCCAGCCGACCAGTCTTAGGACGCTTTTTTCTCAGCTCATTGAACACTTGTAGCAGACCTTTTTTTGATGTACCATCTGGCAATAACAGTCTTTTGTCCCTCAAGCGGAATCTTCACAATGTGACCACTTGCTGAGAAGAAGGAACAGATCATCTTCTTGCCAACACTTCTCGTTCGCTTTACTTGCTGGGGGATCTCCTGCGAAGACCCAGACCAATGAATGTCGTTTAGTTTCTGGATCATACTGATAAATCCAGCTTTCATCTCCAACTACAATGTTAAATATGTTTTTGGATCTTCCTCACTGAACGTTTCACTGATTTCCTGACACCATTGCACACGTGCTTGTTTCTGCTCATTAGTGAAGTAGTGGGTGATCCAGCGACTGCAGAGCTTCCTGACGTCACGTTTTTCTGCCAGGATTGTGTTCAGTGCTGCCGATCCAGTATTTAGGGTTTCTTGAATCTGACCATATGTCCAAGATGATGCTCCCGCAACATACGCTCTGCTTTCATCACATTTTCATCCATTGTTACTGTAGCCGGTTTCCATCTTCCAGGGAATCCCTTCCTCTTCTTAACTCTGCATACCATCGATAAATGGTGGATTGAGAAGGGTAGAGATCTCCAAATGCACGATGCAGTCTTTCAAGGATTCTCTCACTCCTAAATCGACTTTAAAGTCATAGAAAATCAATGCAGGAAATGCTATCGCTTGAGATCCAACAGCGTATGGCGTATACACACACACGTGGTGCTGACGATGCACATTGTAGGAGCCCGCCCAGACTTGCACGTGTTGCTAACTTCAATCTGAAGTTAGGAAAAGCTCCTTTGGCTTACCACTACTCATTGTTGCTCAATCTCAAAATTTTCAGACAGACCTTGTATACATATTATAGATTGTGATTATTTTCAGATAATGTTTTATTATTTACATTATTGACACATACAGAGTGTTTCAGAAATACTTTTACAAACTTCGGGCATGGGTTCCTTACACCACAAGAAGGAAAAAAGTTCATATGAACATGTCCCATAATCCTTTGTTTTCTCGTTAGGAGGTGTTCAACACACTGGTACACTTATAACACACAAAACTCATAATAAATGCTCGAAATGTCCTCTTGCTTCTATGCATGCCTGTACTCGTCGAATCATGGAATGTCGCACCCTGTCAAAAACTCCGGGATGGTGTCGAATGGTTTCGCAGGCTTCCATGACACGTCGATGACGCGTTTCTGCATCCGGGATGGCTGCTCCATAAACCAATGAATTAAGATGCCCCAAGAGGTAAACATCCACAGGATTGAGGTCGGGAAACGTGCACCCATGGAACTGGTCCTCTTCTGCCTATCCGTCGGTCATGGTAGATACCAGTCAGTGCATCTCGAACAATGCGACTAAAATAAGCCGGAGCCCCATCATGCATAAACCACATGTACTTTTCTTATATGCAGGGGCACATCTTCGTGATGTAAATCGGGAAGAGTGTGCTGGATGAAGTCCCTGTAGACAGCAGCAGTAAGACGTGCTCGTAAAAGGCATGGACCTACCAGACAGTCACCTACAATGCCAGCCCACACATTCAGACTAAACTGTTGCTGATGTCTAGCCTGAAGTACAGCATGAGGATTACGATCTGTCCATGCGTGTACGGTGTGGGAATTAGTAACTCCATCTCTCCCAAACGTTGCCTCATCTGTAAACAAAACTGACGAGACAAACAATGGATTGGCTGTTTGTGCTACAAACCATCGGCAAACCAAGTTATCCCGTGGTGGATAATCGGCAGGCGAAAGGCCCTGCACACTTTGAATATGATATGGATACAGGAGCTGCTCGTGAAGTACCCTCCATGCTGTCACGTGTGATGTACCAGATGCCACAGCCAATTGTCTTGTACTGATACCTGGATCGTCTTCGACACACTTTAACATCTGTTCTTCGCGTTCCGCCGTACGAACAACTCTTGGTCTTCCTCGATCAATAGTCCGTGGTGCAACGGTTCCTGTCTCAGCAAGGCGACGATAAACAGCGAAAAATATTGGATGACTCGGTGGTCTTCGGTCTGGAAAATCCATCTGTTAGAGCCGTGCAGCCTCGCGTCCATTACCATTCGTGCGACCATGCACAAAACCATGTCTGCCTGTTCACGAAATGAATATCCAGCCATGGTGGAACGAAACGCGTGCAGTTAACTCACTACATGTACACAATTGAAACGTTGAAGACAGACTAATGACAAATGACAAACGTAAACAGGTCTCCATGGCAACACTTCGCCAGCTACCGTATGCAGTACTATGGGTCAACGCCTTCTATGAATGCATAGAGAAATGAAGTTTTGAGGCTGGACCCCGAAGGCCGTTGAACTCACATTTTTATTGTGACAGGCATAACGCGAAAACCAAGGATTATGGGACATATGTTCATATGAACTTTGTTCCTTCTTTTGGTGTGAGGAACCCATAGTGGAAGTTTGTAAAGGTATTTCTGAAACACCTGTATATTCTTTACGATTTCAGTTTGGTATTCATTGTTTAGTATGATTTGTTTATGGCAGCCTCCAATTGGGGAAGCTGAATTTATTAACAAATTCTCCCTATACCCTGTAAAATTACAAGTGTGTGTATGATGTGAGATCTTGGAATCCCCCGCCCCCACACTTTCTCTAGAAATCTCCCGAGAAATCAGATGTCCTTGAGTCCTTGCTGTACACATGCCAAAGGTACTATCCTGAGATGGCACTTTGGAATATTAGTGTCATGAAAACCGATACAATACGGTTACTACAATGATAATTATTATGCTTATGATGATGTACGTGGTTTACCTTCGAGGTGTGATCAGAAATAAAGTTTACAACGCTTGCAGTGAAACGTAACGTTTGGACATAATCTGCATATTGGTTTAGACACTTGTCGCTTCCAGGGATGAGTTTGAATATTCCCTCCTGGTAAAATTCCTGTCCTTGCGTCTTCAGCCAGGTTGTCGCCAAGTGTCTCACCTCCTCGTCTACGAATCATCGGCCTCCTAGCTACTCCTTCAAGTGAAAAAGGCGGAAGTCATTTGGAGCGAGGTCCCAGTTGTAGGGAGTGTGGTCGATGATGTACCAGCGAAACTCCTTCAACAGCGTGGTGGTCTTCTGGGCCGTATGAAGTCGCGCTTTGTTGTCAAGGAAGATGATGCCCTCGGTGAGAAGTCCTGGGCTGTTTTCTCCTAATTGCTTCGTGAATCGTATCACGTTCTCTCAGTACCAGCCAGCGGTCACTGTGCCCTCTTTCAAAACCTACACGAATATGGCACACGTGCTGTCCCAAAACACTGTGGCCATCACCTTTCCAGCAGATGGCGTCAGGTCACCTTAAACTTCTTTGTCTTTTGGTGAGGAGGGATGTTTTCACTGCATTGAGGACCGCTTACTGCTGGGGATGTAGTGGTGCATCCGTGTTTGGTCACCCGTGAAGACGTAGTGAAGAAAACTGTTGTCTTACGTGGAGAACCATTGTAAAATTGCAGACCTGCGTTTCTCCTTGTGTTGGTTGGACAGATGTCATGGAACCCATCGGGAACAAACTTTCCGGTACTGCGGAATATCGTGAACAATGTGACGAACACTTCCGGACGAAATTCCAAATTCTACCGTCATATAGAATAACGTGATCCTCCTTTTGACCTGAATCAGCTCATCCACGCGAGCTGCGTTCAAATCTGTTGATGCCGTGCTGGTTTGGCCACTGCGATTCTCGTCGGTGACGTTTTCTCTACCGATTGCAAGCTTTCGATATCATTCTGCGATATGCTCACGATACATTACAGTCTCTCCATAAATCTCTACCAGCTGCCGGTGAATCTCAGCCGCGGTTACATGTTTCGCTCCAAACGAGTGACCATATGTGTTTAACTACGCCTAGCGCTGTAGGTGGCGGCTGGCTGAAACTCTGCACTGTCACCAACCTCATGTATTAGTATTACCGCACTCTACTAGTTTCTCTATAACGGACGGACGAAACTCCAGGAATATCGGCCTTGTAACCTTAGTTTCTGATCACACCTGGTATTTAGATGTAAGGCGATAAATGCATTATTTTTAAAATAGTACGTTAAGAATTCCTGCGTGCTTGGCGCATTCTAGAATGGAAGGCAGAAAGGAAAGGAGAGAAATATTATTTTTCCACTTCGTAATATCCGAAAGGAATGAAGAATCACGCCTTGATACGAAAGAACCCGAGTTAAGTAACAGTTGAAGGTGGTTTAATGTTATTTATTTAACATTATTGTGTAGCCCCACGTTGTGGTAGCCAATTTGAAGTGGTATTATTAATGTTTATTTATTGAGCCCCACGTTGGGCGCCAATTTTAAGGTGGTTTAATGTTATTTATTTTTGTTTTTGTTAGCCCCTTCATTTGGGAGCCAATTTGCGATGGTAAATTTATAATATTATTTGTGTATGTGTGTTTACTTCACGTGGTGATGCCATTTTGTGACGTAATTCTTTGTTAGGTTTGTAGCTCCATCTGGTATTAGCAATTTGCGGTAGTATTAATGTTTGTTTGAAAGAATGCTACTGTTATTTTTATTAAATTTTGGTTTACTGTCCTCCGGCTAGCTATGATCTTTTCGGTCAAGCACTTCTCTTTATACAGGTTGTGTAAACGGAAAGGAATCTTTTATCCAAAGATAACACTGATGAAGGAATTTGTTTTATACTTTTTATTGTCGAACACAGTCACTATCACATTTACACATTGATCTTGACACTCGCCAAACTGAAACTGTTATAATAACTTCTTACTGATCACTTTCAATTCGCGTACTTCAACCTTTTGTATAATTAACTTTACAACACTTGAGAATTTTCCTAACTCTGCTACGCGTAACTTGCGAATCGATAGCCGACGTATACTTTACAAATATTTTCTGCTGAACTGACGGACTGAAGGCGACGTGTATCATACAAATATTTTCGACGAACTGACGGGAATGCGACGTGCAGTGTACAAAGAATTTTGATGAACTGCCGGGGTCTTTACCTCTAACCTACCTTTTATACACCTACACACCGATATGCCTAAAGATTATAACTGAGCTGCAATTGGCTAATAAAACGCGCCAACATTAGCGTCTATTTCAATATCCAATGAAAATTATGAATACATATGCTCAAGGGAAATGTTCCAGAAGATTCTAAAGGAAAACGCGCCAACATTACGTAACTTCCTCGTTTCCAATAATGATAAACAGCTCACCCCCTCGCTGCATTATTGCACGCTATTATTGACAGTTTCAGTAAGGTCGTATAAACTTACTTCTCAACAATAATTACAGTCAACAAACATCTAAAATCAATGTTACACAAAAATGCATATTCATACTATAATCACTCTTTACATTTAAATAATTTGTGATACAAATTACTGCATCACAGTGGACCAAAGATATTTTGCTGCTGCGGTTTGTGTAAATAACTCGTGGACATACTTGATTATCATTTTGGAATGGTTATTTGGAACTTTATATTTCTCGGTACTGGAAAGGTCGAAACTCCTTTTGAAAAACAATAGTTTTCCCAAATCAAATATGCTCAGAAGTTTGTGTTTTTGCTTTCTCTACAACGTACATAATGGATAGAGAAGGTATTGAATTTCGTCCAAAAATTCTATACGGAGATTTCAGCGGAAATGCATCTTTTGAGACCCCCTTGAATCCAAAAGGAAGGCATTTTTAGATAAAGGTCCCTTGTGTGTTTGTGTTTGTGAACAGCATAACTCAAAAACGAAACGTTGGGCACAGAACGTTCAGAAGATGCGACAAGAAGATTTTCAAGAAAATCCCCTCACTCCAAACTACACTTTACATAATATTTTTCGAAATTTTTTATTTTCTAAAAATTTGCTCTAACGGTTTTGATTAAAATACTATATATTAGAGATACTTACATGGCAAATAAATGTATATCTTGTATGTTCCAGGAATAGACTGTAAATTCCTCTTCATTTGGACGGAATTTTGTACAATCTTGTATATCTGCTAAACGTTAAGCGATAGATAAAACGCGCAATTTATTTCAAACAACTTTTTTGTAGCATCAGCAATTTCCGAGAAATCCGTTATTAATGGTTCGTATTTTTCAGTACTTAGACATTGTTTTAAAGTCCTGTCGATTTTCATTTCTTTCTCGCGATGTCATGGAAACAGTATGGAATTTTAAGACTAGCATATAGCGTGCAGTTCTAAAACATTTGACAATCGATATTCACTGTGTTATCTATAACGAAATCTGTAATGTGGCTGTTTCTGGAAAGATTTATTTGTATTGAAATTGAGTGGATAGAAAATAATTTTCGTAAGAATAAGTTACATACCCACTAATAAGCGCTAGAGGGCAGAGAAAGCCCTGTGAGTGTAACACATCAGAAATTTTTTGTAGATTGTCAGGTTCACTGGGAATCAATTCCACACCACAGATTTAGACAGGACCGCGACTTCTTTTGTGTCTACTGGTCCATACATTATTTACTGCAACCCTGGGCCTGCTGCAACATTTGTGGTCGTCTGCTGCTAATCCACGAGATGGCAGCACCGACATTGATGAATTGTTAAAGTTCGAACTGAGGATTTATATGGGTTCATGACATCTCCAGGCTCGCCTGTATTTACTGCTTCAATTCAGTCATTCGCGTGTTATGGCTGCAAACTTATCGGATGGTGATAACACATAATTGCATTGACGCTTCCTCTACCGCTTACATAAGGTAAAGGCATTGGTGCATTGAATCTGAAAATGCCACATACAAATTTCATCATAAATATAGGTATAGAGGTAACCAAAAGTAAAAAAGAAGTTGATTTTGTTTAACCAAACTTTTACAAAAGGTCCAGTTCATCTTAAATCGGAATAAGCATTTACAGAAATAGTTTTACTACGCATGTCATTATAGATATAAGAGGTATATAGATAATTATATTTTTAATAAGTATATTGCTATATGTTGTCTTTGAAACACTTAAGCCTTGCATTACATCACGAGAAACAAAACAGCGGGGACTTAGCCTCTCAAAACCGAGCAATAACGTGTGATCCTCGTACTCGAGAGATCCCGGGTTCGATACCCGTTGACCTCCCTTGGTTTTTTTCGTAGTTTTCTCTGGTTGGCAGGCGAATACTGGGGTGGTTTCTCCTCCACCATGATCTCCTTTCCATCATTTTCCTTTCATACCATTTCTCTCTAGTCTTTCAGGTATGCTTCTAGGTTTCGTGGCGTATGGCGGTGCCGGACAGATGCCACGGACGCATGCTCAAAGGAAGGAGTAGTTTCCGTTTGGTCGTTCATAGCCCTGTCTAGACAGCTCCTGCAGGGACAGGTCTTCGATGCAGGACCTGTTAGACACTTCCACGTGGCTCTATAGCCTGTCTACCTACGGCATGTAGACTCCTGTGGTTCTTTCGCTTCATCCCTTCCTTCTGGGGGAGGTGTTAGCTATAATAGACCTATGTAAGCCGTAGTACGATAAGTATACCTCTCGATTGTATAACCTATATCTAGCCCTTCAAAAAATGAAATATTATTGAAACTATGAAATCAATACCAAATAATATCTCAGAAATAATTCAGGAAAAAATCATGTGGACATTATTGTCGTTTTAACGATATTTGCATTCTTTATAGTAAGCTTTTGTATATTTCTTACGGTTTACAGGAGTATGCAGAATTCATTGAGAGTGGAGATGGCTTCACAGACCAATCCTAGAAAATTCTACAAACACATATTTTATTAATCATGGAAATATGTTTACCTTATGGCATTGTAATGAAATTAGTTTCACCTATTTTCTTTCTACGTAAAGGGTAGCTTAGGAACGAGGGATGTACTTGAAAAAATTCTTTTGTCATCTTTAGAAGATGCTAAACTAAAATTCCAGGTTTGTTATTCGTCCAAACTTTTTGTCATACAGTTCATTCACACACACACGCTTGAACTCGCGCGACCTTTTTCTAAAAAATGTGTTTGTTAATTCAAAGAACCTTAAAACATACATTTATGATTGAGTTCCAATACCCATCTTTGGTGGAATACAATGCTTTTCATACCTACCATAGGTTGGTGGTAGAGAAAGTCAAAATTTGCTGAGTCCACTCATATGATTTTCTCTACCCCCATAGGTATAACCGGGTTTATCTTGAGTGACGCGACAGCCGACCACCGGGTCCGATTCGTAGCTAAATACGTGTTAACTGACACTGTTGTGCAAAACCTAAGGACGAGATGGATAAAGTAACATAACAAATGAACTACTTTGTGGAAGTATATAAAGGTGTAGGAGCATATTGCCAGAGGTTTCTCACACGTACACAGAAAGCGGGACGTCATATGGCGTGAGTGTAGCGAACCTATAGTGTCAATGAGTCTGGTTCCGCAACACGGGGCAGTTGACGAAACAGGACAAGACGGTGTGTGGCAATTAGCGAGCTACTACGGTGCACTGCATTGGTGTTCTTCATTGCAACATGGCCCGTAGACACCATTCCCATGACTTCACACGGGGAAGAATCATCGGGAAACTGGAAGAAGGGCGAAGTGTGACGAGTGTTGCTCAGGAGTTTGGAATTGCTCACAGCATTGTTTCACCCGCATGGGGAAACTTCCAAACCACAGGCGCTGCTGTCCCAAGGAGAGGTGGTGGTCGACCACGCTCAACTACAGCAACAAATGACCGCTACTTGTGCAACAGCCAAGAAGGGATCCACGCCAAACAGCGGGTGCAATTGCAACCACATTTAACAGGACAGCTAGGCACGCAATCTCACGATACACAGTGGCACGGCGACTACACAGAGATGGTCTCTTTGTCCGACGGCCAGCACATTGTGTTCCATTGACATCCGTACATCGGTGGCACCGTTTGCGATGGTCCCAAGAGCATCAAAATTGGACCAACGAGGAACGGGGTCGCGTGCTCTTCTCGGATGAGAGCAGATTCGGTCTAAGTAGTGATTCTCGACGTACCCTCATCTTGCGAGAGATGGGAACACATAATGAACTAGGAACATCCTTGAACATGATCGTTTGGTGGTCCGGGTGTTATGGTTTGGGGAGGCATAATGTTGCATGGGCGCACCGACCTCCAAATCTTTGAACACGGTACGCTCACTGGTCAACGTTATTGTGATACTGTACTCCTTCCCCATGCGCGTCTTTTCAGGGGTGCAGTAGGCCCTGACTTCATTTTTATGGATGACAACGCGCGACCGCATCGAATAGCGCAGGTGGAGGATCTCTTGGAACTAGAGGATATTCGGCTAATGGACTGGCCTGTTCGTTCCTCCGATTTAAATACCATCGAACACGTGTGGGATGCTTTAGGGAGACGCATTGCAGCACATCTACATTCACCAACGACCATCCAACAGTTGTCAACAGTGCTGGTGGAGGAATGGAACGCCCTACCACAAGAACTGCTTAACAATCTTGTGGCCAGCATGGGAGCACGATGCAGAGCATGCATTGCTGTCCGTGGTAATCATACACCCTTTTAAGCACCATGTATCTGTTTCTGTAAACCTAGAGAGCCATCATATGTCGTATTGACTTTAGTGTAGCTTATGGTCTATGAATAAAAGTGGCATTTCTGTTCGTCTTATTGCATATTTCGCTCGTATATATATTGACGATACTAGTACACACGTTTAGTATATCTTGCCTTGTCCTCAGGGACCGTGACTAAGAATGCCAGGCACAAGGCTTTGTCTAACGTCCTTCAGCAGCCTCAACCAGCAACAACAACATGGAGAGCTTCCGTTTTCTTCCCTAAGAAGACAAAAGTGAGGAAACAGTGACGTCACATACATACTGCGTTCAGAAACGAGGTGGCTGCGGCCCGAACAAGGCTATAATTAAATAACTATATCCCATCTTATTTAACCTGCAAGTTGGAATATCAAGGTTCTAATTATTTCTTATATTGTGAGCATGCTTCTCACAAATCATTTTTGCTCAGTCAGATAAGTATAGTTAAATCACAAATGTATAAATTATTTAGGTTGGTAAATTTAAATTAATGAAAAGGTATTTACAATAGCCACTTTCTGATATGGCGTTTTTGTCAGGTAAGAACGTTAGTTATGTTACTGAAGTTACCCCCAAAACATTGCAGCATAACGAATCAGGGAATGAAAAAAGCCACATAAGCGTTTCTTAACTATACAACCGGAAAATTATTGCTCAAAGTTCTCAACAGATACCTACCTATAGCACTTAGGTTAATATTGTTTAGATAAATTCGGTGTGCTTTGACCATGTCAGAGTTGGATCTAAAACTATACCTAAAGATATCATCTTCACGAGACACTCTCTACTCTCTATCGTTTATTAGTGGGTATACAAATATTATTACCTAAGTTTATATTCCTCTTTACTTCATTTTAATCGAGATAAATCTTTACAGAAATAGCTACATTACACATTTCGTTATAGATACAAAGGTAATATCGATATCCAAATGTTTAACAACTGGACGCTATGACTACCTTTAAAATTCCACACTCTTTCCAAAACATGACAAACAAATGAAAATGGACAGTACTATAAAAGAATGACTAAGCCTAGAACAATGCGAACCATTAATAACGGATAACTAGGAAACGGCTGAAGCCACAAAAAATTATTTAAAATAAATTGTGTGTTTTAAAGAAATCTACATTTTCTGTGAACTGCGCTTTTGTCTGTCGTTTAGCAGTTCATAATAGATTATGCCAAATTCCTAACGAATGAAGAGAACTTCAAAGGCTATTCCCAAAAAATTCAAGATATACATTTTATTTGTCATGTAATCATCTTTAATATATGGTATTTTATCGAAATCGTTACGATCCTTTTTTTAGAAAATCAAAAATTTCGAAAACGTTTCATGTAAAGGGCAGTTTGGGTGAGGGGTATTTTCTTTAAAATCTTCGTGTCACATCTTTGAAAAATGCTGAACTTAATACCAAGTTTGGTGTTGATCCGACTTTTCGTTTTTGAGTTATGCTATTCACACACACATACAGTGTCAGACCTTTTTATAAAAATTATTTTTTTTATTCATGGGTCCTCAAGAATTGTATTTCGGATAAAACCTCTGTATAGAATTTTGGGTGCAATGCAACATCTTCTCTATGTACGTGGTAGAGAAAGCTATAAACTGTATTCTCGAATTGAATTAAATTCATTAATATTGTGATTCAAGATAAATAAATGAAATCCAATCATACTACAGGACAACATATGTTTATTGTATTATATTTTGCTGGAATGGAGTCACATGTTGACTATCAGCTCAAATTTATACAGAAATTCCCTGGTGTCGCTGTTCCAAACTATTCTACGGTTTGTAGCTTGTTAAAAATATTAAAACAGACTGGGTCCGTGTTGCACAAATAGAAACAGACAGGCAACAGTTCTAATCAAGGAAATGTTAGACGAGATAGTGGCTGTTGTGGACAAAGGTGCAAAAAATCGCTGTCTTCTTGCATTACGTCTTTTGCTCTTCAGATCTAAATCCATGCGATTATTATCTGTGGGGAATGTTTAAATATAAAGCGTATGTAACAAATCTCCTTACCCTCACGAATTAGAAGACAGAATCAGTGTACGTTTTTCAATATTTCAGCTGAAGATTGCTCAATTATGTGTTCAAAAAGTGCCAGACTTGTATAAATGTATTCTGAATACCTTTTTATAACAAACGGTAAGCGTATCGTATTTAAATGTTTACCTCGTTAGCATTATCTAGGAAGAAACAGCGAACCGGTCCGCCGCTACGGGCGGATTCGTATAATAGTGCCGTGGGAGCGGTGGTCTGCAAGTCGCATCATTAAAGAAAAATCCGATACATCACATCTTTGCAATAAATATGCATTTATTTTTTATTTCATACATATCATTACATTACTTTACGTAAAAATGTGTAACATTTTAAAGGTAACAAAGGGAAATTAAGGGGAGATTAAAAGGTAATAACTGAAAAACAAAAACAACATACTTTTTTGTGCAGTCTTATTGGCGCATTGCGCACAGTGAGAGAACTAGCGAAGCATTAAACGCGAATAAAAATTCATACGTCCTTCTAGAAGGAGATTGTCATGTTGGGACATACTGGCTGACCAAAGGAACTTGTAGAGCATGTGCACTTTCCTGACTAAAGTTCGGAAAGCTAGATCAGATTTGTTCAGTTAGAGGCAATTTATATATATTTTTCTTTCTTTGCTTTTACTTTCTCTACCACAAAAGTACTAGGTAGATAAGGTATTGCATTCCACACAAAAATTCAATACCAAGATTTCATCGGAAATACAGGTTTTGAGGGCCTTGAATCCAAAAAGAAATTTTTTGGAAAAAGATTCCTGTGTGTGTATGTGTGAGTGTCTGGCTGTGAACAACATAACTCAAAAACGAAATGCTTATAAATACTAAACTTTATATTTAGATTCAGTACCTTCCAAGGATGCCACACGAAAACTTTCAAGAAAATCCCCCACCCCAAACTACCCTTAATATCGAATCATTTAGAAATGTTTGTTTTTCTAAAAAATGACTCTAATGATTTTGATTAAAATATCATACATTAAATATATTTAAATGGAAAATAAAATTTATATTTTGAATTTTCTGGGAATAGCCTGTAAAGTCCTCTTTATTCGGAAGTAATTTTGTAAAACGATAGGCGGAAACGTTCCACACAAAAAAGGAAGATATCTTTAAAACACACAATTTTTGTAGCATTGGCTATTTCTGGAATATTCGTTATTAATGTTTCAGTTTGTTCACCCATCGTTTTTAAGTTCCTTCTCGCGATGTCATGGAAACAGTCTGGAATTTTAAGGCCAGCATATAGCGTCCATTTCTTAAACATTTGACTATCGCTGTTCCCTTTGTATCTGTAACGAAATGTGTAATGTAGCTATTTCTGCAAAGGTTTATTTGGATTAAAATGTAGTAGATAGAAAAATAAACTTTAGTAAGAATAATTTAATACTCACTGATCAACGATAGAGGGTAGAGAAAGGTTTTAAATATGCACGTATGAACAATGACCACCCTGCAAAATTTTCAGTCTGGTATGTTAAACAGTTTCTGAAATAATGGATCATGACTTATTTTATATACGCCATACATTTTTAAAGCTTTAGCGTTAAGTTCAGCGCCTTATTCACACATCTAGAGAACGAGTTCAACCTATGCATCACTGAACGATTAAGCAAATAGACTGTTCTGTAACTTCACAACCGACACCAGGCCAATGCCCTTCGTTTGTTCACACAGGCTGCCTTTTCCCGTCAAACACTCAAAAATTCTGCTATTCCGTCTTTACGGTCAAGTGGACATTGCATCTCAACAATACGTTCCCAATCTCTATAGCCTTTGAGATAAAACGCTTCAGAAATGCGATATAAAACACTGTGGGGGGATCATACCATCAAACACTGAATCTCTTTTTATTTAAACTATAATAATAAACATAAAACGGCGATTCTTTTGTTCTTCTTCAGAATCCCGACGTTGCCTCGTATTTGCCGGTCCATTTACCAGGAACCTTTGGGTCAAGTTTGCCCTCTGAATGGGCAGTACGGTTGATTGGATTTGGAAGCTGGCTGCTGGGCTGCACAACGAGATACAGTCAGGTGTTTTTTTCTTTCCGAACGCCAGCGCCGTCTATTTATTAACGGATTTACTTTGGGGGATTTATTATTACGGGCACATTGGAAGTAAATGTATCGCGAAGGGAGGTGAATGATGAGCTCTATAAATGTCGTTTACCCAAGGTCAGCTAAATCTCGGGTTAGTGCCAGTAAGCAGACATCTTTCTTCACTCTGTCACGTGGCGACCAAGCACTCAGCGCTATATTGAAATGAGTACCTAGGGAGTTCTTTAAAATCTCTCTCGGGACAAAAGCGCAAACTTATCTCTTAGAAATCTTCCTTTAGTTGGATGCGTGATTTAAGATTTTCTCACTGGTATACTGTTTCAGAAAGGGAGAAATTCCGGTTTTCCCGGAAAGGTTCTTTCTTAGAATTATCAGTACAGAAATGCAAAATACAGAATCTTATGTAAAGAAAGTTTCTAGCCCTATTTGAAGAAGATCGACTTTTAATTTCTCTATACGTACATAGTAGATAGAGAAGGTATTGTATTCCATCCAAAAATTCGATACCGAGATTTCACCGGAAATACATGTTTTGAGACCCTCTGAATCCAAAAAAAATTAGAAAAAGGTCCACGCGTGCGTGTCTGCGAACAGCCTAACTCAAGAACGAAAAGTCGGATAAATACTAAATATGGAATTTAATAAGTTTAATACCTTCGAAAGATACCACACAAATATTTTCGAGAAAATCCCTCCCACCTTAGAGTAACCTTTGCATGGAATATTTTTCAAAAATTTTGATTTTTTAAAAGATGAGTGTAACGATTTTGATTAAAGATAATTACATGAAAAATAAAATAAAGGTATATCTTGAATTTTCTAGGAATAGCCTTTGATGATCTCTTCATTCGGAAGGAATTTGGTGTAATATTGTACAACTGGTAAACGTTCAACGATAGGCAAAAACGTACTTCACAGAAATGTAAATCTATATAAAACACACACTTCATTTTAAATTTTTGTAGCATTAGCCGTTTCCGAGATATTCGTTATTAATAGTTCTAATTGTTCAATACAGCCATTCCTTTAAAAGTCCTCTCGATTCTCAATTGTTCGTGATGTCATAGAAACAGTGTGGAATTTTAAAGTCGGCGTACAGCATTTAATTCTTAAACATTTGACTATCGTTTGGAAAGGTAGAATCAGATCACTGAAAAATTCAATGCCATAGCCAGGATTTGAACCGCGGATCTCCAGGTCTCCGTCCGATTGCTCTAACTACTGAACTACCATGCCAACATTAAATTCTCCAACGATTCACAAGTTTCCCGGTAAAATTATTCCTTGAGACCGGGAGATCCGTGGTTCAAATCTCGGATATGGTATTGAATTTTTCAGTGATTTGATTCTACCTGTCTAACCTTTTTCAACATATGGCTTGTGTGGAAGAACAATTAATTCCATTTGCCTATCTTTATTCCCTTTGTATCTATAACGATATGTGTAATGTAGCTATTTTCGGAAAGATTTATCTCGCTTAAAATGAAGTAGATGGGGAAAAAGTTTTAGTGTGAATAATTTGTATAGCCGCTAATAAACAATAGGGGGTAGAGAAATTCGTGTGAATGTAATACATCAAATTTTTGTAATTTAATTCGCATGTTAAATATTACATATTGTATTACACGCACCATAAATTCACACATTAAAGTCCTCGGAATACAAAAAGATCCGGTGCTTTTCTGTGAACAGTATTAACACAAATAATGGCCTGTTAGTGCTTCAAAAAATTTATAAGTGTTGAAGAATTCAAAATAATAGCAATGGAAAATCTCTGAAATGCTTAAAGACACAGAATAAATCATTTCACATAAATTGTGGGCGCTACCGAGGTCTACAGCTTTTCAGTAATACATTTCTGTCTATCTCTTAAGATTTAAGATAGAATTTCTTCCGAATGAATAGGATTTCACAGGCTATTCCCAGAACATTCAAGATATCCATTTTATTTGTCGTGCAGATGTCTTAAACATGTGGCTTTTAATCAAAATCGTTTGCCATTTTTGAGAAGATCAACGAAGGTTGTTCCATTTAAAGGGTAGATTGAGGTAGGGTTATTTCTTGAAAATCTTCGTGTTGCCTCCTTACAAGACGCTCAATTTAAGTGTTTGGTGTTTAACCAGCTTTTCATATCTTAGTTATCTTGTTCACACACACACACACACACACGACATTTTTCTAAAAAATATGTGCTGCATTCACATGACTTTCTCTACTCTTTCTTAGACAAACTATCTTTAAAAGGTTTATTTCCAGATGTTATAAATACCAGCGAGAAAACCTGTCTCCTAAGTTTTGGACAGCTGATTTGGAAAGGGATTTGAGGAGAACAGGCAAAGAGCTGAAACAAATGACAAAAAGATGTGGAAAGGTGTCGAAAGAAGACTAAGAGACATCAACCAACAGAAAATAGAATGGGAAGTAAAATTAAACCTTCTCTAAGTCTAGCAAATGAAATAAACTTGAACTGGGGTAAAGAGGCATATGTACTTAACTTAGGAAGAAAGGAAAGATCAGGAATGGAATGATTTAGACTGGGGGGCTGGGCACAGAAAATGATGATGATTCTGATAGGAGAATCTGCCAATCCTGTGATTTTGATGAGGACTGGGTACATATTTTGGAGGAATGCGCTCAGTAGGAGAACTAGCGAATAATTAAACTCGATGAAACATTCTTAAGTCCGTCAAGAAAGAGATTGATATGTTGGGATATACTGGCTGACCAGATCCCATTTCTTGTCTAAAGTGCACGAAGTTAGGGTCCAGTTAGTCAAAGGTAATTTAACTCTAATTTCCTTTTACGTGTTCTTTTTTGTTTTGTTGTCTTTTTCTGTTGTTTATTTTGTCACCATACTTGTATCTTAAATAAGCATGTACGGTCAATGACCCATGTACTAAATACTTGTGTAATAACTTCAATAATTTGAAACTAATAAAGATGCTTTTATCTATCCATCTATCTCTATCTACCTATCTATATCTCTATCTATTTATCCCTATGTATATCATCTATCTCTCTACCTCTCTCTATCCCTCCACCCATATAACTATCTCTCTATCCCTCTATCTATCTTCTATTTCTATCTATCTCCTCTCTTTGTCTATTTCCTCTCTCTGTCTGTCTATCTATCATCTATCTATCTCTATATCTATCTATGTATCAGGTTTATTCCTCTACCTACTTATTACTTTCTCTACTACGTATAGTAAGTAGGGAAAGTATTGCATTCCACCCAAAAATTCGATACCGAGATTTCACCGGAAATACACGTTTTGAGACCTCCTGAATCCAAAAAAAGCATTTTTAGAAACATGTCCGTGTGTGTGTCTGTGTGTCTGTGTGTGTGTGTCTGTGTGTGTCTGTGTGTGTGTCTGTGTGTGTGTGAACAGCATAACTCAAAAACGAACAATCGGATAAGCACCAAACTTGGTATTTAGGTTCAGTATCTTCCAGAGATGCGACACGAAGGTTTTCAAGAAAATCCCCCCACCCCAGACTACCCTTTACATGGAACATTTTTCGAAAATTTTAATTTTCTCAAAAACGGCTCTAACGATTTTGATTAAAATATCATATGTTTAAGATATTGTCATGACAAATAAAATGTATATCTCGAATTTTCTGGGAATGTCTCCAAAAGTATTCTTCATTGTGAACGACTTTTGCATAACTGGTAAACCATAAGAGATAGACAAAAGTTTACTACACAAAAAATGTAGATCGCGTTAAAATACACAACTTATGTCATATACATTTTTTTTGTTGAGTGAACCGTTTTCGAGATATTGATTGTTATTTCCTTAAATTTTCCAATACTTATACTTTTTCTCAAATGCGTTGTTCATTTTTTTTATGTCCTGGACATGCAAAGAGAATGGAATGCGCCACATAGCAACCAGCGTTAAAATATTTGACTATCGCTTAAAAGCTACCATATTTCCCTTGCATCTACAAGAAAATTACCAATAAGATTGACATCTCGATATCTCGATTAACATGAAGCATATGGAGAATAGGCGTTTGTAAAATTAGATCGTACAAGAGTAGAGAAAGTCATGTGAGTGTAACACATCAGAATTTTTTTTATGTCCTGAACATGCAAAGAGAATGGAATTCGCCACATAGCAACCAGCGTTAAAATATTTGACTATCGCTTAAAAGCTACCATATTTCCCTTGCATCTACAAGAAAATTACCAATAAGATTGACATCTCGATATCTCGATTAACATGAAGCATATGGAGAATAGGCGTTTGTAAAATTAGATTGTACAAGAGTAGAGAAAGTCATGTGAGTGTAACACATCAGAATTTTTTTTTTTTACTTTCTCTACGACGTACATAGTAGGTAGAGAAGGTATTACATTCCACACAATAATTCCATACCAAGATATGTTCAGCGGATATACATATTTTGAGGTCCCTGAATAAAAAAAAAAGCATTTTTAGAAAAAGGTCCGTGTGCGTGTCTGTCTACGTGTCTAAAAACAGCATAAATCAAAAACGAAAAGTCGGATCACTACTGTAATGGACATCGGTTTTCTGAATTCCGCGATTGTACAAGGAAAAGAATTGACGACCGCGTTCTTGTGGGAGTTTTTGTGTACAGAATTAATGTTTATGTAATATGTAAATGTGAAAATAAAGTATTCCTTTTGAATAAATGTTACAATTGCTGTTAGGTGTGGGGTTAAAGATTAACAAGAATTAAGCGAACTATGGCGTCGAGGAAGTAAGATGGAACTATTTAAAAGTGATCGATCTGAAACGCGAGCTGGAAGAGTAGGACCAAGAAACTTCTGGAACTAAGGCCTTATTACGATCACGGCTTATGACGGTACTAGAAACAGAGGGTAAGGATCCAGATTCACTAATTTTAAGTCCATGGCGATGCCAGCAGTATTGCACAAATTTTAGAGGAGAAATTCGCAGAAAGTTCTAAAAGCCAAGTCGACATTTTTAAGTTATTGGAGAAAAATATCGCGAATGTTTCCAGAATCAAAGGAAAAATTATAGATCCTTAGAGACTAAGATCCCTGAGTTCATAAGGAACTCAAACGAGTGGAAATAGAAGTACAACTTAAAATAACAGCTAATGAAGACCGAATGAAACCACAGAAGAAAGAGTCCATACAGGTGGGTTCTGCTGAATTCAGATAGGAATCAGAAATGACAGAAAAACCCGTGGTCCACGTATCGAAAGCAATTCGAAGCATCAGCTATTGCCACTGGATGGAGTAGAGAAGAAGGCGCCGCCTTAGAGATTGCTCTTTGAGGTGATGCTTTGAATATTCTCCAAGTGATTTCAAACAGTGAACAAAATAGCTATGATT
Source organism: Deroplatys truncata (assembly GCA_030765065.1). Lineage (NCBI taxonomy): Eukaryota > Metazoa > Arthropoda > Insecta > Mantodea > Mantidae > Deroplatys > Deroplatys truncata. The sequence continues at coordinate 181,515,988 of CM060980.1, forward strand.
CCTTGGTGACCCGACTAGAGACGAGGTATGGTAATAGGTATCTTCAACAGGTGTATCAAAGCCAACTCCGCAGCAGACGCCAGAAGCGTAGCAAGACACTACAGGAGTTTGAGGTCGAGATCGCGCGTCTTGTTTGCATGCCTTGTCCTTCAGTTCCAAATGATTTCATTGAGCAGTTGAACTCTCTGTCATGCGCACCCAAAGGCGTTAGCTTGTACACCGGAATTCGAAGCGGCTAAGAAACCTCGAATGTACAAGCGCAGCCTAGGTGACTGGATGGAGAGGAGCACCTCAAGAGAAAGTACAGAGACTTGCTTCGAAAATTCTGACCAGTAAGAATGGACAACCCCGAAAAAGGGAGATACGTTGCTGGAATTGTGATGAGCTGGGACATATCCGAGACGAATGTCGCAAAGCTTCTACCTTTCAGAAACACTAGTAAGGTTCGTTGCTAGGGGGGTGAGCATCAAAGGTCAGCCCTACTGCTCCGAGAGAGATATCACAGATCAGCATTCTTATCGACGGTACAGTAAATGGTGTAATTTGTTCTGTACGTCTAGACACTGGAGCCACCACCGCTATTGTGAAGAAGACCACTGCGGAAGCACATCTGCTACCTACGAGAGTTGTATTGAAAACCGCGACCGGTGAACACCTAAGGCGAGATGAAGGTCTACCTTGCCCTGGGGAGCAAGATAATAGAACATCGAGTAATAGTGGCTGAAGGGAAGATTTATTCTTGGGATGGACGTAACGAATAAATTTAAATTTACTTTAGATCTGAAACGAGGATGCTTGAAATTTTCGAATGAAGAAGTCGTTCTTCGTGGACGAATAGCTTTAAGTACAGATGAGGTACTTCCTCCAGAAGCGAGAATGTTATCGTGGTTCATTTGGATTGTATAGACACAGAAGTGACGGGGATTATCGAGCCCGTAGCCGAAGAAGAAATCCTTCGAGGATTACTGGAGGGAAGAACTGTTGCTAATGCTAGAGCCCCATCCCGATCAGAATGATGAATCATAATGAATTTCCAATATCCTTGAAGAAAAACATGCAGGTGAGTTGGTGTACTCCGATGCCAACAATTTGTTGTGGGGAGACCACGAAGTATACCAATAAAGATGTTTGTCACCTTTCTAAATTAACTAAAATTCAACTTGAACAAACTAAGCTGACCCAGGATCAGAAGATCAAGGTAGTAGAAATATTGGTCAAGCATCAAGATGTCTATCTATATGGTAGGACGAGTGCAGTGAACGGAAATGCACAACGAATCAGGCAATGCCCACTTATGACAATCATGAAGAGAGGAGACTGAGAACATTGTTCTTGACATGTATAAACAGGGTGTCATTGAACCGTCCAATAGTCCCTGGACGTTGCCTGTGGTGTTAGTGACGAAAAAGAATGGGACGACCAGGTTTTGTGTGGACTACCCACATTTTAATAGCAACACTGCCAAGGACAGTTGTCCTTTACCTAGGATAGATGACACTCTCGACAGATTGTTGGATCCCAAGTGTTTTCCACTTTAGATTTAAAACCTGGCTACTGGCAAGCCAAAACGGAGTCGAAAGATACAGAAAAGACAGCGTTCTAAATTGTGACGGGACTCTGGCACCTTAATCTTATATCATTTAGATTATGCAACCCTCCAGCTACCTTCAAGAGATTAATGGATACGGTTCTGCGAGGTCTCTCATGGAAAACCTGCCTCATGTACCTGAATGACGTCATAGTTTTTGGAAGGACTCTTGTTGAACACCTGGAGGAAGTACTTATGGGATTACAGGGCGCAAACCTGAAGCTGAACCCAAAGAAATGCTAGCTGTTCTGGGAAGAGATCCACTATTTAGAACACATCGTTTTAAAAAATGGTGTGGCAGTAGATCAGGAGAAGACGCGTGCAATGAAGGAATGGCCTGTCCATAAAAAACTTCGTAGCTTCTTGGGGTTTGCTCCTAGTACCGGCGCTTCGTACCTGGATTTTATAATATAGCCAAGCCTTTGACAAGACTGTTGTCCTCCATGTTTGTAGTGATTCCGAGGTCGCGGGTTCAACCCCGGTTGAGAACGATGTACTTTTTCGAGCGTAAACATCCTTATTATGGCTTCCTTCGGTGGTCCCGTGTCATAGATTTACGGCACGTAAAAGAACCTCGAGCATGATAAAGAGGCCTCTGAGCAAAAATTATCGGTCTTTCACGCCCAATGTAGAATGGGACGCTAAGGACCACAGCAGTTAAAGAGCGTTCATAAATAAAACTCAATCTTTTTTTACGAAACTTACCTAGAAGGGCGGGAATACATATGGGACGATTGTAATCAGTTGGCTTTTGAACGGTTGAAGACGACAATTCTCAGTTATTCCCGGTGATACCGGCAGATATGTGGACACTGATGCCAGTAATGTGGGAGTGGTTTGAGTTTTTTGTCAGGTACAGGATGGTCAGGAGGAAGTAATAACTCACTTATGAATGATCTAAGGCCGAACGAAAATACTGTGTAACTAAACGAGAACTATAACTGTAGTAAAAGCTGCGAATAATTTCTACAAGTACTTGTACGGGCAAAGATTTCTACACCGAATAGATCATTGGGATTTGAAATGGCTGATGCAATTTAAAATCCCAGGACAGATTGCACGATAGTTTGAACGGTTGCAGGAATACGATTTTGAGATCGAACTTCAAGCAGGGCTCAACCTCAAGAATGCAGATGCCCTGTATGACTCATACAGACCGATACCTGAATAAAAATTCCAACCATCATCCGCGACAGAAAAGAGCCATGATAAAGACCCTTGCAGATCGTGCCACCCGCATCTGTGAACCGGATTCATTACAACAGGAGTTACGTCAGTAAAACACGCCTTATGTGCAAATAATTATACAACACAAGAAGTCCACAGAGCTCTACGTCCACGCAAACCACAGCGCATCAGCCAGGTACAATAACTACCTAAAAGCAAAGGCACTGCCTTCCTGCCATATTTCAAGAATGTCACTGACAGAATAGAACGCCTACTCAAGCACCATAATATTAAAACAGTGCTCAAGCCGACTAGACAGATAAACTCATTATTACGCTCCACCAAAGACCCCAGGGACCCGCTTACTTCGGCTGTCGTCTATCAGATCCCCTGCTCATGTGGTGCGGTATACATAGGTACCACGCAACGTAGCGTCAACATCCGGCTTACGGAACACAAGAGATGCTGCCGTCTAGGTCAACCTGAGAATTCCGGTCGCTGAGCATGCACTTTGGGCAGAAGGGGAACACATAATTCAACATCATGAAACAGCCGTTCTCTCATCTATGCCTTATTACCATGCTAGATTACAACGTGAAGGAATAGAGATTTATAAACATCCCAATAACTTTAATAGGAAAGAAGAGACACAAGCTAAGCAAAAACTGGCATCCGCTACTTGAGAACATCAAACAGGCACAAACTCAACGAGATCATCCGAAACAATCAGGAATCAAAAGCACAGAAGTGGCTAACCCCCTCTCTCCACCACCAGCGCACATGCACCTCCAGCCTGACCAATCGCGTGAGAGCAGCCAGAGCATAAATACTGCCGCTATTTCAGCCAAAGAGTCAGTTGCGACCAAACCCTCACCGAGAAGACTTAGACCACGCCACTGAAGATGTTCACCGCAGTCGTGAACGAAACGTCCGGACCTGAAAACTCCAGCAGAACATGGCTTCTCTGCCGGAAAATTCTTCTAGTTATAATTTGGACTCCGGCCGTGAAAGCTTACGATTACTAAAGATAAATAGCGCTCTCGCGCACATAAACAGCGAAAGCGTTATCATCAAACAACCAGAATCTTCTGGAAATTTCCTTCCCACGCCTTCAGAAAACAACAAAATGCTCTGCGAAAATTTCCGCGGCCGACATAAGCCCCGGGTTCGCCAAATAGTAAGTACGCGAGTTAGCAGTAAGAGCTCGCTTCTGCAGCGACTTCAAGTGCGATACTACGAGTGTGGTTGTGACGTCAATTGCGGCATACAGTAAGTGTCGTTGCTTCCACAAGATATTGGAGAAGACTTGTGTTTTATTCCCCAACCAGTGAGCCGTCTGGAAGAAGAGACTAAGTCATCCGTATTCAATACACTGGTACGTCACGAAGAAAGTGAACTGACAATAAGAAATAAATTAAGTCACACTGACAGTTGAAATGGATCACATTATCGAAGTGGCAGTGAGAACTTGATGAAGTGACAATTGTAAACTGGAGAAAGTCGTAGTATTACAAATGTTATTGTGTAACATATCTCGTATCTAAGCAACAAAAGAAACTTTTGTCTCGTCATTTAAATTTTACGCTTTTCGTCATCTTATTAAAATTTTAATAGTGCTTACATACAAACACTGCCATTTGTGAAAATTGCAACAGCAAGAAAGAATTTCCCGAATAACTCCAAAATTGGTGGAAGTGTAGAAGAGTGTACAAGCAATTAGTGATTAGGTTTACAGAGAGATGGGGTACACGTAGGCCGAGCAGAGCCCTCTCGAGCCGGTCCGACACGGTCAGCGTTGCGCCCAGTGTAGTCAGTGCAGAGACGTCAAACAAGGTAGAAACAATAAGGTAAGTGCCAGTATGCCTCGTCGACGTGAAAGGGAGTCATATCGGCATGTGAGTGAGTTCGAACTGGGCAGAATGATCGGTCTCCGGGAAGCGGGTTTGTCATACCGTGATATTTCGGCTCGTACAGGGCATGCTGTTACGACAGTGGTGCATATGTGGATGCAGTGGATAGATGAAGGCCTACCCAGCGAAGAACGAGTACTGGACCACGGAACATGACCACAGCACGGGATGACCGTCAGCTTGTTCGTATGGCCATAACGAACCGTACAGCTTCATCCACAGTGTTGAATCGACGCTGGAGCACTGCAACAGGTGTGAGCTTGTCTGCATCAACGGTTCGTCGCCGTCTTCTGCAGCTTGGACTGGTTGAATGCATGCCATTACGTCGGCTTCCATTGTCCAGAAACTACAAGCTCGTCCGACTGCAATGGCACGTGGACACCGTCACTGGGGCACTGAGTGGCTAAATGTATTCTTTTCGGACGAGTCTCGCTTCAACGTGTACAGTGATGGCCGCATACGTGTCCGGCGGTATCGTGGTGAGCGCAACATGGAGGGCTGCATTGTTGAACGGCATAGCGGATAAACACCAGTGTGATGGTTTGGGGCCCATTGTTGCAACAATCGATCTCGCCTCCTACGAATTGAGGGCACTTTGAACAGCAACCGGTACCTAACGGTGGTTGTAGAGCCTGTGGTACTCCCCCTAATTCAGGCATCTCTACAGGCCGCGTTTTAAGAGGACAATGCACGGCCACATATTGCGAGGAATGTACAACCTTCTTCGAAGAACGACGGGTACCATTGCTTCCCTGGCCTGCACGTTCGGCTGACATCGAACATGTGTGGGATATGATTGTTCCGCACCTGGTGCGTCACGGTCCTCCAGTAACCAGTATCACGGATTTGTGGGCTCGAATACAAACTGCGTGGAGTGAAATCCCTCAGGAACGTATTCAGAGCCTTTTTGATTCAATGCCATGGCGTATAGCAGCTCTAATTGCAGCGCATGGCGGCCACACCAAATACTGAATATTAGGGCTCAAAGGTCATGTATAGATTTGAAAAGTTCATCATTTGTTACTTGTCATGTACCTAACCTGTGATATTAAATTCATACGTTTCCTGCTTAGTGTTGCAATTTTCACAAACGGCAGTGTATTTAAATAAGTATATTTTCAGAATTCCACATTGAAGGGGTCATTAGGAAGATATGTATAGTAATTTGAGGCCGTGTTTTTAACACTTAAATTTTTTCAGTCAAATTATATAATATGTAAATTCAATAACAGCCCGCCTTCAAGCAATATGTGTATGTAATAATTTGTAAAATGTATGTAGCTGTCATTGCATATGCTTATATAATTGTATACATGTTCAATAATGTTATATGAATGTATTACGTAATTTAACAATGTAGGAGCTGTGAGAATAATAAATTAAAAGTTGCTAACAGTGAGGTAACAATGAGCCAATAATGAGTTGGAGAGTTTAAATGTTACTTGCGATTCTTGTAAGCAATAATGTGATTTTAGTGACAGTTTATAGAATAGCCAATCAACAACCGGAGGGGGTTTTAGTTAAATGAAGGTATTCTATTGGACTAGGATTAGTCAATCAGTGACTTGAAATACAGAAATTTACAAGTTTAGACGGTTGAAATGTATTCAGTTGCCTGAAGACAGCTCTCATAACTGGATGCGTTGCTTGTGCGTCCTCGAGAGATTTAATACGTATTCGTGTGAGGCGAAAAATTAAGTTTACATGTTAAAAAGTGTAATTAATTAATAAAAAAAGAATCTCACAGTTCTCTAAATCAGTGAAATGCTATTTAATTTTGTGTGAAGGATTAATAAAACGGAGTGAATTAAAACTTAAAATCTGTGTAACCCTATATTCTTGTCGCATCACGCCCTGCCAAGACTTCCATGTCTCTAAATTAATACTGACGCAGCCGAAGGCTACCGGAAACCGGATTCTATACGTGAGGTTCAACTACTACAAGTTCGGCTCCCCAACAGTTGAAATACGATACAACTCCTTTAATATATCTTCTTCAAACTGACTTTCAATAGGTAGCAGCAACTCCTACTTCAAATCGGCTTTTCATACGTAGCAGCAAACAACGTAAAGAACAATTCTACTTAAAATTAACGTGACATTTATGAAGTAAGGCTTCGTGTATCTGAGTGTAGAGAGGGTAATACCACTGCAGTTTCCTGAACACTGCACTTTTCAAGCTTAACACACCTCCCTCCAGTTACGTAACGCACTCCTGAAAGGGAGAGACGCAACCTTTATCGATGTACAAGCTCCAAAATACCGCATGTAATGTTGGTTTGGGATCCAGCTCATTACGAGGACCCAATCACAGACAAGAACTAACTACGTATATTTTGATAAGGGCTGCTGTCGATATGAGAGTAAACACTGAATAGTCAAATGGGGCATATTAGTTGACACAGTTCGGATTAGCCTTGGCGTGTTTGTAAACTACATACTACAACCTTACAAGTACACTCAGCTCTGGTACTGATTACTCTAGACCTTGGGCGAACAGCAATATCACAACTGAGTCACTCGCTGGAAACATTCTGAAATGTTGCGTTTATATGACTTTCTCTACTCTTGTACAAACTATTGTTACAAACGCTTATTCTCCATCTACTTCATGTTAATCGAGATAAACATTGGCAGACTCTATCTTATTGCTAATTTTCTTGTAGATGTAAGGGGAATATGTGTTTACAAGGGCAATTTGGAAATACAGTAGCCTTTAAGCACATACATATCTCTTAATAGCTGGTTGCTAGGTGCAGCACCATTCCCTTTCCCACAGATTAATACTCTTTTCATATCCAAGACAAAAAAATGAATAACGAATTCCCATTTTAGAAAATAAGTATTGAAAAATTTAAGGGAATAACAAGCAATATCCCGAAAATGGTTCACTCAACAAAACAAAATGTATATGACATAAATTGTGTATTTTAACGTGATCTACATTTTTTGTGTAGTAAAATTTTGTCTATCTCTTATGGTTTACCAGTTATGCAAAAGTCCTTCAGAATGAAGAACACTTTTGGAGACATTCCCAGAAAATTCGAGATATACATTTTATTTGTCATGAAAATATGTTAAACGTATGATATTTTAATCAAAATCGTTAGAGCCATTTTTGAGAAAATTAAAATTTTCAAAAAATGTTGCATGTAAAGGGTAATATGGGGTGGGGGGATTTTCTTGAATACCTTCGTGTCGCATTTCTAGAAGATACTGAACCTAAATACCAAGTTTGGTGTTTATCCGGCTGTTCGTTTCTGAGTTATGCTGTTCACAGACACAGACACACACACAGACACACGGACATGTTTCCAAAAATGCTTTTTTTGGATTCAGGGGGCTCAAAACATGTATTTCCGGTGAAATCTCGGTATCGAATTTTTGGGTGGAATACAATACTTCCCCTACTTACTATACGTAGTACAGAAAGTAAAAATGCAATAGGCTAAAGCGATAGTCAAACTTTTCAGAGCCAATGGCTTTGAAATTCTGTTTTCTTTTTGCGTGAACAAGGAAAAGAAAGGAAATAACAAATTGAGAAGTTATTTATTAGCCCCACGTTTTGGGCACCAATTTGAGAAGGTGGTTTGTTTCATTATTTGCATCACACTTTGGGCGTCAATTTGAAGTAGGTTATATTGAAGGAGTTGTATTATAGTTCAACTGTTGGGGAGCCGAACACTTGAAGTAGTTGCAACCGCACGTATAGTAAACAGTTTCCGGTAGCCTTTGCTCCAATTTTTAAAAAATTAAGTTTGTAAATTGGCTGTTTCTTTAAGTATTAAATATTTAATTTTGCCTCGGCTGCGTCAGTATTTATTTTAGAGACATGGATGTCTTAGCAGGGTTGTGGTGCAACAAGAATGTAGACTTACACAGATTATAATTTTACTTCACTCCTTTTATTAATACTTGACACGATTTAAATAACACTTCACTGATATAGAGAGAGAGAGCTGGGAGATGTTTTTATTATATACTTGCACTTTTTAATACGTAAACTATTTTCGTCTCACACGAATACGTATTATACTTCTCGAGGACGTGTATCGCGTCCGGTTACGAACAGTGTTTGCAGGCAACTGAACTCTAAATTTGTAAACTTTTCTCCTTTTCAGTTTCTGATTGGCTAATCCTACTCCAATAAAATACCTTTATTTAACTAAAGCTTTTTCTGGTTGTTGATTGGCTATTTTATAAACTGTCACTAAAATTTATTTATTGCTTCCAAGAATCAGAAGTAGTATTGTTAAAGTTTCAAACTCATTATTGCCTCAAGGTTACCTCATTGTTAGTAACGTTTAACCTATTATTCTCACAGCTCCTACCTTATTAAATTACGTAATGCATTCACATAACATTATTGAACATGTTTACAATAATATAAGCATATGCAATGACTGTTACATACATTTTTATATATATTGTTACATACACATATTGCTTCAAGGCGGGCTGTTGTTGAATTTATATTCATATAATTAGACTGAAATTATTTAAGTGTTAAAAATACTACCTCAAAATATGATGTGTTAAATTCACATAACCTCCTCTACCCTATATGGCTTATTAGTGAGCATACAAATTATCTACACGAAAATTTATTTTCCTATCTACGTCTTTTTAATCCAGATAAACCCCTCCAGAAATTACACATGTTGTTATAGATACAAAGCAAATAGTGACAGTCAAATGTTTAAGAACTGGACGTAATATACTGAATTTAAAATTCCATACTGTTTCCAAGACATCGCGAGAAACAACTGAATGTTGACAGGGCTTTAAAAAATGACTAAGTATTGAACAATTCGAACCATTAATAACAGATATCTCGGAAATTATTAATGCCACGAAAATGTATTTGATATAGATTGTGTGTTATAAAGAGATCTATATATTTTTGTGTAGTACGTTTTCGCGTTATCGCTTAACCGTTAATTTTTACCAGTGATACAAGATTATAAAAATTTTCTTCCGGATGAAGAGGGCTTTAGAGGCTATTCTCAGAAAATTCAAAATATACACTTTGTATGTCATGTAAATGTATTTTAATTTGTGGTATTTTAATCAAATTCGTTAGAACCGTTTTTTAGAAAATCAAAATTTCGAAAAATGTTCCATGTTAAGAGTAGTTTGGGATGGATGAAAATCGTTTTATTGCATCTTAGTAAGGTACTGAACCTAAATACCAAGTGTGCTATTTTTATGTTCACACAGACATGCTTTTTTTAATTCGGGGGTCTCAAAACATGTATTTCCGGTAAAATATCGGTATCGAATTTTTGGTGGAATGCAATACCTTCTCTACTTACTATGTACGCGATAGAGCAAATAAAATTTACTATAGGAATTGAGGCAGTATTTTTAACACTTAAATGATTTCAGTCAAATTATATAATATGTACGAGGGCTGATCAATAAAGATTGAGACTGATTTTTTTTCACAGATATTTATTACTCCATTTCAACGTTGACATGATTTTTTTCAAAGTAGTCCCCTCCTAACTGAATGCACTTTTTATAGTGTCTCTGCCAGTCCTCGAACACATGGTGCAGGCCATTCTTTGTCAGATCTTTGAGAACCGCCTCACTTTTCTTTAGCACTGCTTCAGTGCTCTCAAATCGAATGCCTCGGAGCTTTGCCTTTAGTGATTGGAATAAAAAGAAATCACAAGGGGTAAGACCGGGGCTTTAAGGCGGATGCGGCACACAGGTAATGTTGAATTTAGCCAAAAATTCCTGGACTTGATTTGCGACGTGAGGCCGCGCGTTGTCGTGATGAAGTCGCCACCCATTCCGATGATGTTCTGGACGTTTCCTTGTAATGTGCTTCCTCAGTGTAGCCAATACTGACGTGTACTAGCTACTGTAATAGTAGTCTGAGGGGGGGGGGGGAACTGCATGCTGGTAAATCATTCCATTCCGAAACACCAGCCCACCTTGCTTAGCACAGAGGACTCGCCCTTCTTTTAAGTCCTTGAACCACCTAAACACCGTTGCACGAGGTAGTGCATCTTCACCGTATGCCTGCTTCAGCTTTTCGAAAGTTTCAAGGCTGTATGATTTAAAAGAAAATAAAATTTTATTGCGCTGTATTGCTCCTCTCGTGTCACCTCCATTTTGTGGTATGCGAAATTCAAGTAGGGTCAACAATATACAGCATTACTACCAACCTACTGTTACGAGAGTGCTGTCGCTTATGGACATTATACATGAAATCCTGCTCTTTTCAAGTATTGTGGTAGAGACATAAAACTATCAAGGGAATTGCAGAAAAAATCAGTCTCAGTCTTTATTAATCAGCCCTCGTAAATTCAATAACAGCTCGCCTTGAAGCAATATGTGTATGTAATAATTTGTAAACTGTATGTAACAGTCACTGCATATTCTTATATTATTGTATCCATGTGTAATAATGTTATGTGAACATATTACGTAATTTAATAATGTAGGAGCTCTGAGAATAATAAGTTTAAAGTTGCTAACAATGAGGTAACCTTGAGGCAATAATGAGTTAGGAAGTTTATATGCTACCAGTGATTATTGGAGTAACCATAATGTAATATTAGTGACAGTTTATAAAATAGCCAATCAACAACCGGAGGGGGTTTTAGTTAAATGAAGGTATTCTATTGGAGTAGGATTAGCCAATCAGAAACTTGAAACACAGAAATTTACAAGTTTAGACGTTTGAAATCAATTCAGTTGCCTGCAGACAGTGATTGTAACCGGATGCTTGTTCGTCCTCGAGAGATTTAATACGTATTCGTGTGAAACGAAAATTGCAAGTATTAAATAAAAGAATCTCACAGCCCTCTATATCAGTGAAGTGCTATTTAATTTGTGTCAAGGATTAATAAAAAGGAGTGAATTAAAACTTAAAAAATCTGCGTAAGCCTACATTCTTGTCGTATCACGCCCTGCCAAGACATCCATGTCTCTAACAATAATACTGACGCAGCCGAGGCAAACATAAATAATTAATACTTAAAGAAACAGTTTAAATTACAAAGATATTATTTTTAAACTTGGGGCAAAGACCACCTGAAAGTACATTTGGGGCCTAGGCTACCGGAAACTGTTTACTATACGTGAGGTTGTAACGAATTTAAATACGATACAACTCCTAAAACACTCCTTCTTCAAATTGGCTTCCATACGTGGAGCGCAAATAAACTATCTTCTTCAGAATTTAGGTCTATTTAAAGGACACAATTTATTTCATATAACCTTCTTGTGTCCTCATTTCCAAAATATCCGTTATAACTGGTTTGTGTATTTCAAAACCTTGGTCAGTGTTTAAAACCCTGTAGCTATTCCAGTAGTTTATCAGGTTGTTATGGAAAGTGAAATTTCAAAACCAGCTTATAGCCACCCGCTGTTTTAAATGTTTTACAATGCCTTTATCCTCCTGTATTCTATTTGTGCTTAAAACGAAATTTATAATGAACTATTTCTGTAAATGTTTATCTCGACCAGAATGAGAAATAAAAAGTTTTTGTAGGCATAATTTGCAGAAGGGATATAAAAATAAACGATAGTGGGTAGAGAAAATGAAAGAATATGTATATCACAATAGTAACAGAGGTATGCCCCTACTGAGATATATATTAGCCACCCTGCCGTGATCTGGAGCAGTTGACTTTATCCATCCGTTGTGAAACTGAACGGAAAATGTCATCAACGTCGAGTTTTAGTTTTTGTTGAAAACTTCTTCAAAGTTCTGTTTTTCCTCTGTTCTTTTTCTGTCTTTCCCTTTTCCTTCTAAAAGAACCCGTGTTTGACATGAGATCCGGTTGTGCATAGGTCAAAGATGCTTCGGATATGACCTTATCTCTCACCTTCGTAATATCTGTCAAATGGTTTTATGTTAATGCTATTACTATTTTTATACAAACGTAATCAGGCAGTAATTAAAGGATGCAAATTGCACTGCAAAAATCACACAAAAACACCAATAATCTCTGTTGTAGTTTTTCTCGAACGTCAAATAGGGAAAAATTATTTCTGTGAGTAACAAATCTGCATGCAAGTGTTTAAATTGTCTTCGTCGAACATCTAACAACTCCAAATACTCTTTCCTCATTCCAAAATTCTAACAACAGTTTGAATTTAACATCGAACTTGTAGTACAGTATTTGAACACAAACCGGCTATGGTTTACACTATGTCTGAAATTGTGTACAAAGAACGCAAAAGAAAATCTCACTGCACCTTGGGTCTACGATGTGTGATCAAAAAGTTTCCGGAATGACGTCATAAATACTACACAACAGTTTGTTTAGTCTAATCTGCACTGTCATCCTCGAAGTAGTCTCCTTGGGAGTTGATACACTTGTCCCAGCGCTTCTGCCACTGCTGGAAGCACCTCTGGAAGTCCTCTTCTTTCACCATGTTCAGAGCCTTCTGCGATTCGCGATGGATGACATCAATGTCCTCAAAACCGTGTCCTCGGAGCCGCATTTTAAGTTGCGGGAAAAGAAAAAAGTCCGCTGGTGCCAAATCTGGAGCATAGACGGGATGGGGAGCAGTATTCATCCTATTTTTATCCAAAAATTGGCGGACAGAAAGGGCTTTGTGCGCGGGCGCATTGTCATGATGCAGAAACATGTCCAAATTTCTTTCAGAATGCTTTGAACACTTCCAAAGGAGAGTCCTAATGAGCCAGAAAGTCTCTTATTGTAATGTGCCTATCATTTAAGACCATTTCCCTCACCTGATTGATATTTTCATCAGTTTTGCTGGAACAGGGTAGCCCCGAACGATCTGCATCTTTAACTGATGTCTCACAACCTTTAAATTTAGAAAAACACTCAAATGCTTGAGTTTTTCCCATACCTTCCTCCCCATAAGCTGTTCTTAACATTTCATAGGCCTCTATTGCAGTTTTACCGAGTTTAAAGCAAAACTTGATGTTCGTTCTTTGTTCTTCGTAATCTGACATTTTTGCTACGCGGAAAAATCGCAGCACATGCAAAACACGTGTTCACTTCAGAGCGTCTACCTCGTCACTACATGGTCACAGGAAGTCACGTGACCTTTTATCGGGAAGGAACGCTGCATGTACAATCTGGGTAAGAATTAAAGAAATCTCAGCGTCAGCATTGTTGTGAGCTTTTTGATCACACCTCGTATTCACATTATTTATCATTGTACGTGGCCTTGCGAAGCCATGGCCATTTCATTGGCAGCTTTAGGCCACGGTGCAAGGATGCGCAGTCCTTCTGCTAAATAGTTACACCAATAACCACAACAAAGGTTACAAATGGTGTAGAAACGAAATATATGTTTACGCTCTTGATCGTATTGGCTAAAAGAGAAAGAAGTAGAGTGAGTGCATTCAGTTTGTCATACACACTTATTTTCGTGATTGGTAGTCCATACCTTATCGATTAGTGCAGGACACGCCTTTGAAAGGGTTAAAACCTAAGGGGAAAGCTTGATGAGCGCCCAGGTTAGCAAAATGTATAATGTGTAGTGTGAGAAGATTTTCAAATTAAAGCTTTGAGGCAGTCTTTTTAACCAACTAAAACGATTTCAGTCAAATTATATAATATAAAATGTAATAACAGCCCGCCTTAAAAGCAATATGTGTATAAAATAACATATAAAAACTATGAAACAGTCATTGTATTAATGCTTATATTATTATGTACATGTTTAATAATGTTATGTGAATGCATTACGTAATTTAATAATGCAGGAGCTGTGAGAATAATAGGTTAAACGTTGATAACGATGAGGTAACCTTAAGGCAATAATGAATTAGAATGTAAATTTTGAGAAAGTTTATAAATAGCCAATCAACAACTAGAAAAAAGCTTAAGTTAAATAAAAGTATACTATTGGAGTAGGAATAGCCAATCCAAAACTGAAATAAGACAAATTGTACAAATTCAGAATTCAGTTGCAAGCAGACAGCGTTCCTTACCAGACGTGAAAAACGTGCCTCGAGAAGTTTAATACGTATTCAGTGTGAGACGAAAATAACCTACGTGCTTAAAAAAAGTGCAAGTAATTAATAAATAATCTCACAGCTCTCTATATCATTGAAGTGTTACTTTAAACGCTTAAAGACTTAAAAAATGGAGTGAAGTACAAATTATAATCTGTGTAAGCCTACATTTTTAGCCGCACCACTCCCTGCAAAGAAATCCATGTCTCTAACAATAATACTGACGCAGCCGAGGCAAACATAAATATATAATATTTAAAGAAACAGTCAAATTACAAAGTTAATATTTTTAAACTTGAGGCGAAGGCTACCGGAAACTTTTAACCATACGTGCGGTTGCAACTACTTCAAATTCGGCTCCCCAACAGTCCAAATACAATACAACATCACCATAAAATTAACCTTCTTCAGCTTGAATGGTATTCATTAAATATATAACAGTAGGATATATAGAGGAATTCTGGCGCAGTTTTTTGCGTTTATATGGGAAAGGATAGGGAAAACGAGGGTAGATGCGACGGTTCAAGGAGGAAAATGCGTTTATATGGGCGAGATAGGGAATACGAGGTTCGATGCTAGGCTAGACAGTGGTAGAAGGAGGGGGAATGCGGTTTATATGAAACAGATAGGGAATACGCGGAGAGGTACTAGGCTAGACGGAGGCTGAGGAGTAGAGTATGGTTTATATGAGAGGTGCAGGAAAACGAGGAGAGGTATTAAGCTAAGGAGGTTGAGTATACGTTCATAAGGAGACGAGAAAACGGAGAGATCCTATGCTAGAATAGACAGATGTTGAAGGTAGAATGTGTTTTATATATGTTAGATAGGAAACCAAGGAGATACACAGCTAGACAGGGGGCAGGAGGGGAATACGCTTTATGAGAGGCAGGGGATACGGGGAGAGGTGCTAGTCTAGACATGGTTTGAGGAATAGAGTATACGTTTATATGGGAGAAATATGGAAAACGAGGAGAGTCGGTAGGCTAGACAGAAAGTGTAGCAGTAGGAATATGGACTTATATACAGGAGAGATATGGAATAGGAGGGAGATACTAGACCTTGAAAGCGACTTAAGGGAGAACTTCATGAAAATATGCAAAGGGAAAAATGTGACCAGCAAAGGGAAAAAGGTGACGGCCAAAGGGAAAAAGGTAAGCCATAAAGGGAAAAAGGTGACCTGCAACGGGAAAAGCTAACCCACTCACACTAACAGGTAACTAATTCAGGTAGTACTGCAAGAGGCTGACAGCATCATAGCAGTGTATGATTTCACAGGTAATTCAGCTAGTATTTAGGTAGGTATTTAGGCTAATTCAGCTAGTATCACAAGAGGATAGATTCTAGGGTTGGGTATAGCTTAGTGTTGTATTTCACAGGTAATTCAGAGAGTATCGTAGGTATTTAGGTTAATTCAAGTATCACAGGCGTTTAGAGTAATTCAGCCAGCATTACAGGAGGGTAGGTTCCAGGGGTCGGTTATAACATAGCTTCTTATTTCACAGATAGTTCAGGTAATATCGTAAGTATTTGAGGTAACCGACATAGCTTCACAGATGTTATTGATAATTTCGATCAGAGATTTGTATCACAGCTATTTATGGCAAATGCAGGTGATTCAGGTTGTATCAATGGTATTTGAGTCATTTTAACAGGTAATTCATCTAGTATCATTGCTATTTAAGGCAAACCAGATAGTATCACAGGTACTCGTGCTAATTTAGAGCAGGAATTCATATCAGAGCTAGTTAAGGTAATTTCACATGATTCGGGTAGTATCACAGGTATTTAAGTCATTTTCACAGGCAATTCAGCTAGTATCGTGAGCATTTAAGCTAATTCAGCTAGTATCACAGGAGGATAGATTCCAGAGACCCACTGCATCATAGCTATGCATGATTTCACAGGTAATTCAGCTAGTATCGTAGGTATTTAGGCTAATTCAGCTAGTATGACAGGAGGTTAGATTCCAGGGTTGGGCATAGCATAGTTTCATATTTCATAGGTAATTCGGAGGGTATCGTAGGTATTTAGGATAATTCAAGTAACATAGGTGTTTAGAGTAATTAAACAAGCATTACAGGAGGGTAGGTTCCAGGGTCGGTTATAACATAGCTTCGTATTTCACAGATAGTTCAGGTAATATCGTAAATATTTGAGTTAATCGACATAGCTTCACAGATATTATTGATAATTTCGATCAGAGATTTATATCACAACTATTTAAGGTAAATGCAGGTGATTCAGGTTGTATCAATGGTATTTGAGTCATTTTAACAGGTAATTCATCTAGTATCATTGGTATTTAAGGCAAACCAGATAATATCACAGGTGCTCGTGCTAATTTAGAGCAGGAATTCGTATCAGAGCTAGTTAAGGTAATTTCACATGATTCGGGTAGTATCACAGGTATTTAAGTCATTTTCACAGGCAATTCAGCTAGTATCGTGAGCATTTAAGCTAATTCAGCTAGTATCACAGGAGGCTAGATTCCAGAGGCTAACTCCATCATAACTATGCATGATTTCACAGGTAATTCAGCTAGTATCGTAGGTATTTAGGCTAATTCAGCTAGTATCACAGGAGGTTAGATTCCAGGGTTGGGTATAGCATAGTTTCATATTTCACAGGTAATTCAGAGGGTATCGTAGGTATTTAGGATAATTCAAGTAACATAGGTATTTAGAGTAATTAAGCAAGCATTACAGGAGGGTAGGTTCCAGGGGTTGGTTATAACCTAGTTTCGTATTTTACAGATAGTTCAGGTAATATCGTAAGTATTTGGGTAATCAGCATAGTTTCACAGATGCTCGTGATAATTTCGATCAGCGGTTTGTATCACAGCTATTTAAGGTAAATGCAGGTGATTCAGGTTGTATCAATGGTATTTGTGTCATTTTAACAGGTAATTGAGATAGTGTCTAGGTATTTGGGCGATTCAAGCATCATAGGTGTTTAGAGTAACTCAGCTAGTATCACAGGAGGCTAGATTCAATGATCAGGGTTTCGTATCAGAGCTATTTAATGTAATTTCACTTTATTCGAGAAGTATCACAGGTATTTAAGTCATTTTAACAGGTAATTCAGATAGTATCACAGGTACTCATGGTAATATAGAGAGTAATTAGATTACAAACATTTCGCATCCAACGTTACAGCACTTTATATACTTTTTTTCTAAATCTTACAAACCTTTTATATGTTAAACAGTTAGTGGACGAGGCTGAGAGGGATAAACTGCCTGTGGGTTTACAAAATGAAAAGCCATGCATCAACATACCTTAATTTAGTCCGTCGTACGTGCCTCTCCCCTTTTATCTAGGCTTGAGACTAGCACTAGGATTGCTCCTAATGGCAGGGTTAACACCTCCCCTTCCATCTTCTTTCTTCATCAGGCGTCTGCTAGTTGCATACACAGCACGTGAGTAAACTTAATTTTCTAAGATTGTAGATTCACGAGAAAATCTTTATCTTTAACTTACATTCTTTTAAGCACTGTTTGTAATGGCGTAATGTCCATACGCATAGGTAATTATTCCATCTTCGGCAATAATTCTTTTATCATCAAACGGAGTCAATGCAATTTTATTCACTTGTACTGTAGCAAGAGCGTGCTTTGGCGACAGAATTAAATTCATGGGCGTTCTGATGATTTCACTGGTTTTAAGACAGTCTGTATAGCTGTCAAACGAAATGTACTGCTTAATAGCGCTACGTTTTATACCTTTAATCTTTTTTATCATTAACCCTTGAATATCTAAGGCATACATCTTAGGACGTAGTCCAACAAAGCGTAGGATGATTTTGCTGTTAGCCTCATCTTTAAATTTTCCCACTACCTTCTTGTTCTGAGTAGAGTGGCATATATGATTGACAGGGTAATCAGATGTATCGAGATGCTCAAGAAAACGTAGCTTGTCCTGGTACACATCTTCAGTTGTTACACGATGAATGAATGAATCAGTGTCCATATACATAAGCTTCAGGTTTTCAGCTCCATAATAAGGCAACAACACATCGTAATGATAGTTATACATTAATGTCTTGGAGATGTCTAACACACTCATACCAATGTATATAGGCTTGTTGAATACAATCTGACGAGAGGTCATATGTACAGCAGCTAGATTATCAGCATATATCGTCCTGTCGATAAACGTAGGCTTGGCTATCAGCTTCTCTAGAGTTTTTTCATTGGTCACCAGTCGTATATCCATACGGTTACGCAGGTTCTCCATAGTTTTTCCAAACATGGCGTTGTTAAAGAGTTTGTAGAGATCCTTCTCGAAATCATTAGCAGCTTGTTGTCGTAGCCTGTTGTTAAATTCTACATAAGGTTTTAGCCACCGAGACTGTCGGAATTGTAGCACACGATGAATGTTTGTTAGTCGTAGTCCATGATTAAGAGCTTGCTTCAAAGCCATGTAATGCACTACATACTTCTTTCGAGGTCCAAGATGGGGTATCAGTTTCTTTGTAGATGCTTCCAATGGTTTCATACACTCTGGCAGGAAAGGTAGATCGTTGTGTAGATCGTGATGTTCTGCAGGATACTCGATGTCGACTTCTAATATGTACCCATTAGGATCATCTTCTTGTAGTGTTTCTAAGTTGATTTCTTCAGGCAAAACCCACTGAAATCCACCAAAAGGAAGGGCGTGACACATTGCCCAGCCATATTGGTTATTAGCGTCCTCGTATGTGATAAATTGGGTTGGTCTCGACGGATCAAACTTCTCCATATAAGTGTTTTTAGCCTCGGCATACCGATGAGAAACTTGACATAAACCTCCTCTTATACCTGATTCCACCATGAGTAGTTGATCATAATCTTGTAACAGCTCTAACTTAATTCCAGTATACAGTAGCATAGAGTCCCATGAAAGACCTGGAGAGGTAAAATAATGGGCCGGATCGACTTTATGTGTTTTGAGGGTTTGCTCTCTGAACGTCTCAAAGACGTCAGCTAGAAGAAGTACATCCGAAGTTAAGTAGAGATCGCTGTACTCTCCCAGGTTTCTCACATTAAACAGCTCCCATACATTTCTAGCATGATCGTAGTCAGTATCAGTAATTTCTTCTTCATTTAATCTATTGTAGAAGGAGTCCTTAGGAGGCAAGCAGGTCTCGTTCAGGGCATCCCATGACGTAACAAAATCATATGGAAATACACCCTTACGGGTCATCAACTTCAATTTGTCTTCTCCAAAGTACTTTAGCGTTTCAGGATACGAGGTTAGATTTTTTACCAACTTATCCAAGCTTGTACTGAGGAATCGGAAGCTATCCACAAATCGAAGCTTTATATCTCCTACATACTTGGTGAATGAGATATAGCTTTCTTCAGAGTTAGGAATTACCTCCACACGTTCACTTGTACAACCCAGCTCCTTAACAATGAAATGAGAGTCACATCCGCTAAGGTTATGCATGAAGACTGGTATATATTTAGGTATTTTACAGGCTAAATTACATTCATTATGAAGACTTCCACGATATTCACCGCTGATGTGATCATGGTCGCGTACTTTATAGTTCTCTTCTGTAAAGGGTTTTCCACACAAGTAGCATGCTGAAGAAGACTCGAAATCCATTTGCTGTTGATCCGTAAGTTTCAGTGGCTTAGCAGATTTGTATACGTCATCAATCATTTTTGCAAGAGATGTCAGGTACAGCATAAACTTCTGAGCAGCATCAGCACCACGATACACATAGGGTTGCTTAGGAAGATCAGTTTCGAGATGTTCAACACTGGATGTAGGCTTCACGTAAACACAGAAGCTCATTGGTGTGTGCTCTTGATAAGGGGTTGTATAGGAAGTTTCAGGATTGGGTGTACACGTATGGCATGGAGTGAGAATACTCTCAAAATCAGCATAGATGACATAAGGTACTTTCAGCATCCTCTCAACATTTTTAAACTGTACAATTGCTTTCTCCTTGCTAGGCATAACTACCCTTGCAACACCATGTTGAATACAGACGGCTGCATGTTCTTGTAGTTTTTCCAGTCCACTTCGTCCATATCGATTATCAAAATGTGTAAAACAGCGCTTGCAGGTATAAACACGTTCATTACATTTAGTTTTCTGGCGTCGAACGAGCTTCTCAAAATTCTTTATATACACGTAGTGATGTTTTCCACTGCTGTCATTCAATAGTAGCAGGTCGCGATGTTCAGCTAGTTCAATATCAGCAACCTTTATCGGATACACTTCATGCTTCTCATCCAGGCCGAAAACGTTAATAGACATATTGTTAAACTTCTCAAATTTAGGTATTTGAGAAAGTGGAGTAGGGTAGGAAACACAGCTGAAGTCCTACTTATCTTGAAGTTGTTTGTATTTGCTCACACGTTGCGCATCCTTCTCAACGAATTTAGCTAATATAGAGTACATGAAACATTTCTCGTCGGTAAAGTTCTGAATGTTTATACGTGCTTTCCTTGCTTCAACAGCTGACGGTAGTGGTATGTAGCTACTTCCTCGTAACAGGTTGTACTTGTTGATACGAAGTCGAACTCCTTCCACAGCAAGCAAAGCCCAGTTGCTACTCTTAAGCTGAGACTCCTCCATTTCAGTCACCAATTTCTTGAATTTCGCTTCCAGTGTTGAGTCCAGATCTGTTTCTAGGAAAACAGAATGATTCCTTGTTTTAAATGTTTTGTCACAGGTTTCTCCAACACTGTTAACAAATCGACACTCAGCCAGCAGATTAATTTTAACACTCTTATGAATGCTAAGCTCTTTATGCACAGCCTGGATTATACGTTGTTTTGCCTCTTGCAGATACATATTCAGGTCCTTAGGTGACTCGCATCGTATAAAATACGATTTTAATCGTCCTTCGAATGAAGTTTCGTATTCTTTCATATCACAGTCCTCCATTGTTGACAGCAACTGATGTTTAGTTGGCTGCAATCTTCTTTTCTTCTGAGGGCTGCTTATTTCACATATATCTTCGTGTCGCTCTCCCTTATAACCATCTTTGAAGGTTACATTACAATGTTTACATTTGAAGAGCTTCTTGCAGCTCATCTCGTGTCTTCTCTTGTCATAACCTCGGAGGAACTTCTGCCCACATTTTCCGCATGCATATCCAGTAGCGCTTGGAATAATATCGTTATACGCTGAGTTATTCATCTTTATTCTTGATGTAATAACGTATTAATCACTGATCAATGAAATGTAGACCTCTTCACCTTGATACCACCTTAGAAAGCTGATTATTCTTCGACAGAACACGATGTTAACACCTCAAGACTAATTAGCACAATGAAGTCCAATGCCCTAGATCACCATATTTATAGAGGGAGCACGAACCTTTTAGATCAATCATAAACTCGTTCCATAACCAGCTGTATATGATCGCTCAACGTGTATTAACCCCCCCAGCCATATAACCTCAAGTCCAGAGACAGGATGTTTATGACGTCACACCCAGAGACAGGATGTCTGGCATCATCAAACACGTTTAAACTCGTCTCATAACTACCTGTTTATGCTGTCACACCAGCAAGAGAAGTATTCCCACACGCTCATTCAGACATATATTTCAAATTCAAGCCTACCACCATCACCTATTGTGCCAAGGTTAATTCAAGCTGTATTATCACAATACTTAAAAGTAAAAGCTTAAAAGGAAACCTAGAAGATTTTCCCCCTTATTTACTTAATTATTTCATGTTTTCATTCCCTTTTCAATTCTTCCTTTCCATCTTCCCACAGAAAGACCATTACATTTCACTGCAATCACGAGAAAAGCAAACGCTCATTCAGGCATATATTTCAAATTCAAAGCCTACCACCACCCATCACCTATTGTACCAAGGTTAATTCCAGCTGTATTATCACAATTCTTAAAGTAAAAGCTTAAAAGGTAACGTAGAAGATTTTCCCCCTTATTTACATAATTATTTCATGTTTTTATTCCCTTTTCAATTCTTCCTTTCCATCTTCTCACAGAAAGACCATTACATTTCACTGCAATCATGAGAAAAGCAATTTTTCCATAGTTACACAGAATCTAAGCTTCTAAATCGAACCCGGTAATACTTTTAATAAATGTATTTTAGCTTCCCAATATCAGCATCTAGCATTTAATCTTTACTCGAACCTGATATGATCCATAAGCTTGAGGATATATGAAATCACCCCTTCGGGATTCGATCTGAGTACTTTAAAGTAATATTTGTCATGATAACTATATTTAAGGACTAGATACTCTGTTTACGTTAACCTTGACATGTCTATCTAAATTAAATTACGAGTTATTAAATTTTTGCAAGTAAATTTCATTGAATCGGTATTCGAATCCAGAACACCAGGAACAAAATAATTTATATTAGTCTGACATGTTAAACAAAGCTGTATACAGTTACATCATCGATCTAAGTGATATATTCTAGTGTACAGAGGAAAATTAAGGAAGTCATTAAAATATCGGGAATCGAACTAAGCACAACTGATTGAAAATTATATACAGCATTAATTGTTCATCATAAGAGCTATCAATTATGCTTTAGTCCACTCCTCTACCTCGCATAGTTCCCGAGATAATAAAGATTTAAAAATTAAGGATCGAACCCAGGACGTCAGGTATCTAGTTACACATCCACAAGAAACTACCTAATAACATAAATGCAATAAAGTTTATTTGACTTCTTTATCTTTTTTAGTTTAGGAGTTATTAAATTTAAAA
This sequence comes from Deroplatys truncata, assembly GCA_030765065.1. Lineage (NCBI taxonomy): Eukaryota > Metazoa > Arthropoda > Insecta > Mantodea > Mantidae > Deroplatys > Deroplatys truncata. The sequence continues at coordinate 181,539,308 of CM060980.1, forward strand.
TTAAATTACATTTTATCAAAATTCGAACCCAGAACACCAGAAACAAAATTATTTACAATATTAGTTTGATATGTTAAAAACAGCTGTATGTAGTTACAGCATCAATCTAAGTGATATATTCTAGTGTACAGAGAAAAATTAAGGAAGTCATTAAAAATCGGGATTCGAACTAGGGACAACTGATTGCAAATTATACACAGCATCAATTACACATTATAACTGCTATCAAACATGCTTTGGTCCATTCCTCTACCTTTCTTAGTTTCCGAGATAATGGTAATTTAAAAATTAAGGATCGAACCCAGGTCACCAGGTACCCAAATATGCCTTCTCAAGAAACTACCTAATGACATTAATGTAAGAAAGTTTATTTGGCGTCTTTATCTTAATTAGTTTAGGAGTTATTAGAAGATGAATTTGTAATCACTCCTAGGATTCGAACCCAGGCATCCCGGTCAACTTGAAACAATACCCTAATGACGCGGAGCATTCCAAAGAATTGATTAGTTTTTATCCCATTGTTCTATCTCTTCTCATTCAGGAGATATAAGCGATTAAACAGTAGAAAAAGAAGATATGTTTGAGCACACACAGAGATGCCGACATCTGATAAACTTCTTTGATCTATGCCGGCAAGCTCCGCCCTTCTTTTTCTATACTATTTTCGCACCAGTCGGAATTCCGATTAGAAAAATACAAGGTGAGCCAAAAGACTCCGAACCGCCTGCACAGTGTTTTTCCTGTCCGCGCTCTCGGCGCTCGTTGCCGTCTGCCGCTATTACAGAAAGGTGCGGATGAAACCATACAACATTTTTAAAACTACTTTTAAAGGTTTTACTTACCAACTTTATGAAAGGAGATGCTGAAACTGGCCTCCATCGTTGTCCATACATTTTTGCCACCTCTTTAGGAAACTGTTCATCATGGAATTTATGAGAAAAAATTTCCAAACGATGACCGATGTCGTCTAATGTTTCTTCGATAAGAACCGAACGCCGTCTTTTACATTTCTTAGCCTGAACACTTCCTGTGGCCTGAAATTTACTGTAAAGTTCATGGATTGTTGTACGGCCTGGAACTTTTACACCTGGAAATCTTTCTGCAAATCGTACATTCACTTTGCGAGCTGACACTTGACAGAGTTAACACATGCGAATCATAAATAAATACACGATGTGTGTATAATAAAAACTTTGTTTATAGCGCAGTGCGTTATCATGTTTTTATCACATTTCCACACGCCCAGTGGAGAAACACCGCGCAGCCGGTAATATTGTTCATAAAATACCCGTCCGGGGTAACTTAAAACATAAAGTGTGTAAGACCAAACCACACACCCTGGAAGAATTAAAACAAAATATTCGCCAGGAAATTTCTCAACGTGAACTACGGCGAGTGATGGACAGTTTCCTAAAGAGGTGCCAAAAATTAGACAACGACGGTGGCCAGTTTCAGCATTTCCTTTCATAAAATTGGTAAGTAAAGCCTTTAAAAGTAGTTTTAAAAATGTTGTATGGTTTCAGCCGCGCCTTTCTACGATAGCGGCAGACGGCAACAAGCGTCGAGAGCGCGGACAGGAAAAACACCGTGCAGGCGGTTCGGAGGTTTTGGCTCACTCTGTATTAGCAGTATTCGCTGACGCTGTGTTTACAATATATATATATATATATATATATATATATATATAGTATTACCCTACAATCATTTTACTTTCTATTATACACATAGTAGGTAGAGAAGGTATTGCATTCCACTCAAAACCGAAAAGTCGGATTAACACCAAGCTTAGTATTTAAGTTTCAGTACCTCGCAAAGCATGCGACAAGAAGATATTCAAGAAAATCCCCCTACCCAAAGTACCCTTTACGTGGAACATTTTTAGAAATCGTTTATTTCCTAAACAGTTGATCTGACGATTTTGATTAAACTACCATATATTAATAATATTTACGTGACAAATAAAATGCATGTCATGAATTTTCTGGGAATGGCTTGTTAAGTCCACTTCAAGGAATTTTATATAATCTTGTATAACTGGTAGACCGTAAGAGATAGACAAGATCTTCTTAAATAAAGTGTTTTTTTTAAAATAACGTATTTTTAGCATCAACCATTTCCGAGATTTGCGTTAATAATGGTTTTAAGTTTTCAGTACGTGTAATGTTTTTAAAGTACTGTCGCTATTCACTTGTTTCTGGTGGTGCCATGGAAAGAGTATGAAATTTCAAAGCTAGTATATAGCCAGTTATTTTAAACATCTGAAAAAATTCAGTTTTCTCTGTCCCTCTTATGCCTACAATTCTAAATGTTTATCTCTACGAACATGAAGTAAGTAGAAAAAGTTCTGACGTGATACATTCACATGAATTTCTCTATCCTCTATCAACTGTTAGTGAGTATACAAACCATTCTTATGAAACTTTATTTTATACCTACTATGCTTGCATCCAAATAAACCTTCCCGAAATATCTACATTAGACCTTTAGTTAGAACACAAACGGAACAGCGATAGTCAAATGTTCTAGAACTGGACGTTACACGCTGGCCTTAAAATGTCATTCTTCTTCCATGATAATGCGAGAAACAACTGAAAATCGACAGCGCTATAAAAAGTGGCTGAGTATTGAGTAATTAGATCCATTTATAACGGATATCTTGGAAATGGCTCATGCTAAAAAAGAAGTTATTTGAAATAATTTGAGTTTTAAAAAAATCTACATTTCTATTTTCTCTACTACGTATAGTAAGTAGGGGAAGTATTGTATTCCATCCAAAAATTCGATACAGAGATTTCACCGGAAATACATGTTTTGAGACACCCTGAATCCAAAAAAAAAACATTTTTGGAAACATGTCCGTGTGTGTATGTCTGTGAACAGTATAACTCAGAAACGAACAGTCGGATAAACACCAAACTTGGTATTTAGGTTCAGTATCCTTCAAAGATACGACACGAAGGTTTTCAAGAAAATCCCCCCACCCCAGAGTACCCTTTACATGGAACATTTTTCGAAATTTCTAATTTTCTCAAAAGTGGCTCTAACGATTTTTATTAAAATATCATATGTTTAAGATATTTTCATGACAAATGAAATGTATATCTCGAATTTTCTGGGAATGCCTCCAAAAGTATTCGTCATTGTGAACGACTTTTGCATAACTAGAAAACCATAAGAGATAGACAAAATTTTAGTACATAAAAAATGTAGATCGCGTCAAAATACACAATTTATGTCATATACATTTTTTTGTTGAGTGAAGCATTTTTGAGATATTGCTTGTTATTTCCTTAAATTTTCCAATACCTATACTTTTTCTCAAATTCGTTATTCATTTTTTTTTGTCCTGGTAATGCAAAGAGAATGGAATACTCCACATAGCAACCAGCTCTTAAAAGATTTGACTATCCCTTAAAGCCTAGCAATTCCCCTTGCGTCTACAAGAAAATTAGCAGTAAGATTAACATCTCGATATCTCGATTAACATGAAGCATATGGAGAATAAGCGTTTGTAAAAATTGTTTGTACAAGAGTAGAGAAAGTTATGTGAGTGTAACACATCAGATTTTTTTAGTTATCTTGTTCAAGACGCGCAAACACAGAACTTGTTCTAACATTCTGATGTGTTGCACTCACATGAATTTTTCTACTCTTGTACAATCTATTTTAAAAACGCTTATTCTCTATGTGCTTCACGTTAATCAAGATATGGAGATGTTAATCTTATTGCTAATTTTCTTGTAGGTGCAAGGGGAATATGGTAGACTTTAAGCGATAGTCAAATGTTTTAAGAGCTGGTTGCTATGTGGTGCATTCTATTTTCTTTGTATGTATAGGACATAAAAAATGAATAACGAATTCCCATTTGAGAAAAAGTATAACATATTGCAGAATCTAAACAAATAACAAGGAATATCTCAGAAATAGTTCACTCCAAAAAAATGTATATGACAGAAATTGTATGTTTTAACGCGATCTACATTTTTTGTGGAGTAAAATTTTGTCTATATCTTACGGTTTACCAGTTATGCAAAAGTCGTTCAGAATGAAGAGCACTTTTGGTGACATTCTCAGAGGATTCAAGATATACATTTCATTTGCCATGAAAACATCTTCAACATATGTTTTAATCAAAATCGTTAAGGCCATTTCTGAAAAAAATCCAAATTTTCGAAAAATGTGCCATGTGAAGGGTAGTCTGGGGTAAGGGATTTTCCTGAAAATATTCGTGTCGTATCTTTGAAAGATACTGAACGTAAATACCAAGTTTGGTATTTATCCAACCTTTAGTTTTTGAGTTATGCTGTCACAGACACACAGACCTTTTTCTAAAAATATTTTTTTTATTCAGGGGGCCCAAACATGTATTTCTGGTGAAATCTCGATATCTAATTTTTTAGTAGAATGCAATACTTCTCCGACTTACTATACGTAGTACAGAAAGTAAAATGTTTGGGGGGGGGGATTCCGGGGGCCTCAAAACATGTACTTCTGGTGAAATCTCGGTATCGCATTTTTGCGTGGAATGTAATATCTTCTCTCCCTACTATTTCCGTGGTAGAGAAAGTAAAAATTGCTTTTTGTACTCTCCAAAATTCTTGATTTTTCAAAAGTTATAATTTTATTCTCAAAATTGGAGTCTCTCTTGTACTTGAAGTTGTTGTAACCCCATTGTTGGAGAGCCAAACTTGAAGCTGTTTTACACCACGCACGTAATGGATGCCAATTTTGCGGGAGATTGTTTCTAGGTGCGTTCGCCCCACGTATGGTTTAAACTTTCCGATGGCCTTCGCCCCACGTTTAGTTTTCCGGTGGTCTTCGCTCCACGTTTAAGAATCAATGTTTTATTCTGAGTTTATTTAAATATTATATACGTATACCTCGGCTGCGTCAGTAGTAATTTGTAAAGCATGTATCTCTTAGCTGGTGTAGTACGGTTAAAGAACAAGTCTTACATAAATTATAATTGCATTGTACTTTTGTTTTATTAATCCTTCACGCGAATATATAACACTTCACTGATGTATTCTACTATAGAGCTGTGAGATTATTGTTAATTTGTACTTTTAAACACGTAAACCTAATATTATTCTCACCGCATTACATTTTTTTATGCCTCACATTGAAGGTGTACCGTACCTATCGGGTACTCAATATATAGCGTCTCCCGCCTGAATTTCCCCATTTCGTCTATTTCAAGTCTCTGATTGACTAAGCCTACTCCAATAGAATACTTTCATTAAACTTTTAGTCTTTCTACTTGTTGATTGGCTATTTATAAATTGTTTTAAATATGACATTGTTCCAAGAATTATTAGTAGCATTATTAAACTTTCTAATTTTTTATTGTCTCAAGGTTACCTCATTGTTAACAACTTTCGGCTTCTACTTTGTAATTCTGTTTCCTACGAAAGGCAGCTTGCTTCTATTCTTACAACTCCTACATTGTTAAATTACGTAATGCATTTACATAACATTATTATACATGTACACAATAATACAAACATAATACAATGACTGTTACATACACTTTATATATTATATTATACACATATTCCTTTAAGGGGTCTGCTATTAAATTTTATATAATTAGACATATCATTTAAGTGTTAAAAATACTGCCTCATACTTCAGAGAGGAACGCAAATGTTTTGAAACAAACTAGTAAAGAATTTCATCGTGTAAGTCATTTTGAGTATTGAAAAATGCTGGAAGAAACTGTTTGGGAGAAAATAAGAATTAAAGTTCGGCGTAACTATTAAGAAGCACGCACCTGGTTTCAGCTAATTTGTAGTTTAAATACGTCAAGTGGAAAAAGGTACATGTTGTTTTAATTTTATAAATTATTTTATTGTGAAAAAAAGAATTTTTCACAGATGCTTTACCCTTTAGTTTAAGCCTGAGGCAGTATTTTTTAACACTTTAATGGTTTCAGTCAAATTATATAATATGTAAATTCAATAACAACCCACCTTGAAGCAATATGTGTATGTAATAATTTGTAAAATGTATGTAACAGTCATTGCATATGCTTATATTATTGTAAACATGTTCAATAATGTTATGTGAGTGCATTACTTAATTTAATAATGTAGGAGCTGTGAGAATAATAAGTTAAACGTTGCTAACAATGAGGTAACAATGAGGTAACCTTGAGGCAATAATGAATCTTAAAGTTTAAATGCTAATAGTCATTACTGGAGCAACAATAATGTAAATTTTGTGACAGTTTTAAAATAGCCAATCAACATCCAGATAAAGCTTTACTTAAATGAAGGTATTCAATTCAGTTGCCTGTAGACAGTACTCATAACTGGATGCGTTGCTTGTGCGTCCTCAAGAAATATAATATGTATTCGTGTGAGACGAAAAATAAGTTTGCGTGTTAAAAAGTGTAGTTAATTAATAAAAAGAATCTCACAGCTCTCTATATCAGTGAAGTGTCATTTAAATCGTGTCAAGTATTAATAAAAGAAGTGAAGTAAAATTATAATCTGTGTAAGCCTACATTCTTAGTCGCACCACAACCCTGCAAAGAGAAACGTGTCTCTAACAAATACTGACGCAGCCGAGGCAAACATAAATATAATATTTAAAGAAACAGTAAAAATACAATTGGGGCGAAGGCTACCGGAAATTGTTTACTATACATGCTGTTGCAACTATTACAACTTCGGCTCCCCAACAGTTGAAATATATTATAACTCCTACTTTAAATTGGCTTCCATACGCGTTGCATAAATAAGAATTACAACAAAACACCTTCTTCAATCCATTAGGTGTTACCAATGCTTCAAAAAGCAACCTCGGGTGGGAAAGAAGAGACGGAGATCAGAATAAATCAAGTGATGCTATCACTGCTGTATGCAAATTATCATGTTGATTTCATGGAGTGTTCCCATTTGACTATTTTTCGAGTGCCTGAGATATTGCACTCACTAATACTCCTTTAACAATTGTGTGCCTAAGGGAATCTAGAAAGTACTGTTTCACAAACATTGTCAGACCGCCTTTATTATTCCAAGCAGCTTTGTGTTATCGAGCCCCGTATCCATCAGACCTCTGCGCACGTAACTTTTATCTGGTTTCTGAAACGCTAACACTTCCGCCAGGTTATCGAAATGGCGAACAATGGACGTCATACGCTTGAAATGTTTAGAAACTCGGACCGCAGCGGCCGCCGGTATCTCGAACTGGCATTCCGGATGACTGCTTGTGGAGGGAACGTACAAATTCTCTGCGTGTGGAAACGGAACTGCATTACACTGCCTCAAAACCACAACGGGATTCCATAAGTACCCTCTTGATGTTCATTTGATTGCTCCATGTGCTACACTCCAACTAACTGGATATTATGTTGCTAGGGAACACCGATAGTCGTTTGTCTAGCTTCGTCTTGATTGCTTTATGTCCTGCTCTCGAACTAGCTGAATATCAGGTTGCTAAGGAACACCGATAGTCGTTTGTCTAGCTTCCTTTTCATTGTTTTATGTCCTGCTCTCGAACTAGCTGAATATCAGGTTGCTAACGAACCCGATAGTCGTTTGTCTAGCTTCCTTTTGATTGCTTCATGTACTGCTCTCGAACTAGCTGAATGTCAGGTTGCTAAGGAACCCGATAGTCGTTTGTCTAGCTTCCTTTTGATTGCTTCATGTACTGCTCTCGAACTAGCTGAATGTCAGGTTGCTAAGGAACCCGATAGTCGTTTGTCTAGCTTCCTCCTGATTGTTTTATGTCCTGTTCTCGAACTAGCTGAATGTCAGGTTGCTAAGGAACCCGATAGTCGTTTGTCTAGCTTCCTCCTGATTGCTTCATGTCCTGCACTCGAACTAGCTGAATATCAAGTTGCTAAGGAACCCGATAGTCGTTTGTCTAGCTTCCTACTGATTGTTTCATGTCCTGCTCTCGAACTAGCTGAATATCAGGTTGGTAAGGAACCCGATAGTCGTTTGTCTACCTTCCTTTTGATAGCTTCATGTACTGCTCTCGAACTAGCTGAATGTCAGGTTGCTAAGGAACCCGATAGTCGTTTGTCTAGCTTCCTCCTGATTGCTTCATATCCTGCACTCGAACTAGCTGAATGTCAGGTTGCTAAGAAACGCCGATAGTCGTTTGTCTAGCTTCCTCCTGATTGCCTCATGTCCTGCACTCCAACTAACTGAATATTATGTTGCTAGGGAACACCGATAGTCGTTTGTCTAGTTTCATCTTGATTGCTCCATGTGCTGCACTCCAACTAACTGAATATTATGTTGCTAAGGAACACCGATAGTCGTTTGTCTAGCTATATCTTGATTGCTCCATGTGCTGCACTCCAACTAAATGAATATTATGTTGCTAAGGAACACCGATAGTCGTTTGTCTAGCTTCATCTTGATTGCTCCATGTGCTGCACTCCAACTAAATGAATATTATGTTGCTAAGGAACACCGATAGTCGTTTGTCTAGTTTCATCTTGATTGCTCCATGTGCTGCACTCCAACTAAATGAATATTATGTTGCTAAGGAACACCGATAGTCGTTTGTCTAGTTTCATCTTGATTGCTCCATGTGCTGCACTCCAACTAGCTGAATATCAGGTTGCTAAGGAACCCGATAGTCGTTTGTCTAGCTTCATCTTGATTGCTTCATGTCCTGCTCTCGAACTAGCTGAATGTCAGGTTGCTAAGGAACCCGATAGTCGTTTGTCTAGCTTCCTTTTGATTGTTTTATGTCCTGCCCTCGAACTAGCTGAATGTCAGGTTGCTAAGGAACCCGATAGTCGTTTGTCTAGCTTCCTTTTGATTGTTTTATGTCCTGCTCTCGAACTAGCTGAATATCAGGTTGCTAAGGATCCCGATAGTCATTTGTCTAGCTTCCTTTTGATTGCTTCATGTCCTGCTCTCGAACTAGCTGAATATCAGGTTGCTAAGGAACCCGATAGTCGTTTGTCTAGCTTCCTCCTGATTGTTTTATGTCCTCCTCTCGAACTAGCTGAATATCAGGTTGCTAAGGAACCCGATAGTCGTTTGTCTAGCTTCCTCCTGATTGCCTCATGTCCTGCACTCCAACTAACTGAATATTATGTTGCTAGGGAACACCGATAGTCGTTTGTCTAGTTTCATCTTGATTGCTCCATGTGCTGCACTCCAACTAACTGAATATTATGTTGCTAAGGAACACCGATAGTCGTTTGTCTAGCTTCATCTTGATTGCTCCATGTGCTGCACTCCAACTAGCTGAATATCAGGTTGCTAAGGAACCCGATAGTCGTTTGTCTAGCTTCCTTTTGATTGTTTTATGTCCTGCTCTCGAACTAGCTGAATGTCAGGCTGCTAAGGAACCCGATAGTCGTTTGTATAGCTTCCTTTTGATTGTTTTATGTCCTGCCCTCGAACTAGCTGAATATCAGGTTGCTAAGGAACCCGATAGTCGTTTGTCTAGCTTCCTTTTGATTGTTTTATGTCCTGCTCTCGAACTAGCTGAATATCAGGCTGCTAAGTAACCCGATAGTCGTTTGTCTAGCTTCTTTTTGATTGCCTCATGTCCTGCACTCGAACTAGCTGAATATCAGGTTGCTAAGGAACCCGATAGTCGTTTGTCTAGCTTCCTTTTGATTGCTTCATGTACTGCTCTCGAACTAGCTGAATGTCAGGTTACTAAGGAACCCGATAGTCGTTTGTCTAGCTTCCTCCTGATTGCTTCATGTTCTGCTCTCGAACTAGCTGAATATCAGGTTGCTAAGGAACGCCGATAGTCGTTTGTCTAGCTTCCTCCTGATTGCCTCATGTCCTGCACTCAAACTAGCTGAATATCAGGTTGCTAAGGAACGCCGATAATCCTTTGTCTAGCTTCCTTTTGATTGCCTCATGTCCTGCACTCAAACTAGCTGAATATCAGGTTGCTAAGGAACCCGATAGTCGTTTGTCTAGCTTCCTTTGATTGCTTCATGTTGTGCTCTCGAACTAGGTGTATATCAGGTTGCTAAGGAACCCGATAGTCGTTTGTCTAGCTTCCTTTTGATAGCTTCATGTTGTGCTCTCGAACTAGGTGTATATCAGGTTGCTAAGGAACCCGATAGTCGTTTGTCTAGCTTCCTTTGATTGCTTCATGTTGTGCTCTCGAACTAGGTGTATATCATATTGCTAAGGAAAGCCGATAATCGTTTGTCTAGCTTCCTTTTGATTGCTTCATGTCCTGCGCTCTAAATAGTTGAATATCAGGTTGCTAAGGAACGCCGATAGTCGTTTGTCTAGCTTCCTTTTGATTGCTTCATGTCGTGCACTCTAAATAGTTGAATATCAGGTTGCTAAGGAACGCCGATAGTCGTTTGTCTAGCTTCCTTTTGATTTCTTCATGTCCTGCACTCTAAATAGTTGAATATCAGGTTGCTAAGGAACGCCGATAGTCGTTTGTCTACTTCCTCTTTATTGCTTCATGTCCTACGTTGCTATAAACAGCGATAGTCGTTTGTCTAGCTTCATCTTGACTGATTATGTCCTGCACTAGGTGTTTTTCAATATAAGGTTATTATGAAACGAACGACAGTCATTTGTTTGGCTCCTTTGCGATGTATATTAACTTCTCTACTACGTACTCTCAATGTTAGATTTCACCGGAAATACGTGTTTTGAGGCAACCTAAACACCCCAAAATAGCATTTTTAGAAAACGTTCCGTGAGTGTGAAAATTATAATTCAGAAACAAAAATTTGGATAAATACCAAACTTTGGTTCAAAGCTTTTCAAGGTAAACCGCAAATATTTTCAAGAAAATCCCCCACCCCAAACTATCCTTACATAGAAAATTTTTCGAAGAAGTCTGATTTTCTTAAAAAGACTGTTTAAGAATTTTAATTGAAATGCTATGTTTTAAGATATGTACATGTTAAATAAAATATGTATCTTAGATTTTCAGAGAATATAATTTAATGTCTACTTCATTCGGAAGGAATAATGCATTATGACAGATAAATATCTGATTTACTGATTCAGTTTCCTTTATGTCCCTTGTGTCTATAACGAAATCTATAATTAACTTATCTTTGTAAACGTTTGACTCTCGTAAATATAAGAAAAATCTGATGTGCTACACTCACATGACTTTCCCTACTCTTGAACAAACTATTTTTACAAACGCTTATTCTCCATATGCTTCATGTTAATCGAGATGTTAATCTTATTGCTAATTTTCTTGTAGACGCAAAGCGAATTGGTGGGATTTAAGCGATAGTCAAATATTTTAAGAGCTGGTTGCTATGTGGAGTATTCCATTCTCTCTGCATTACCAGGACAAAAAAATAAATAACGAATTCCCATTTGAGAAAATAAGTATTGAAAAATTTAAGGGAATGACAAGCAATATCTCGAAAATGATTCACTCAATAAAAAATGTATATAACATAAATTGTGTATTTTAATGCGATCTACATTTTTGTGTAGTAAACTTTTGTCTATCTCTTATGGTTTACCAGTAACGCAAAAGTCGTTCACAATGAAGAATACTTTTGGAGACATTCCCAAGAAATTCGAGATATACATTTCATTTGTCATGAAAATATCTTAAACACATGATATTTTAATCAAAATCGTTAGAGCCATTTCTGAGAAAATTAAAATTTTCGAAAAATGTTCCATGTAAAGGTTAATCTGGGATTGGGGGCTTTTCCTGAAAACTTTCGTGTCGCATCTCTGGAAGATACTGAACCTAAATACCAAGTTTGGTGTTTATCCGACTGTTCATTTCTGAGTTTGTTCACAGACACACATACGGACATTTTTCCAAAAATGCTTTTTGGGTGGAATACAATACTTCCCCTACTTGCTATACGTAGTAGAGAAAGTAATAAGCTTGGTAATGTAGGTTTTAGAAGCCATATAAAATAAATGATAGTGGGTAGAGAAATTCATGTGAATGTAACACATCAAACTTTTTTTCAGTTAACCTCAAAATAGTAAGCATTTCTGCTAAAATCTCAACATCTTATTTTTAGGTTGATTGGAATACTTCCTCTACCTGGAGTAGGTAAACGGTAGAGAAAGTAAACTCACTTCCTCTGAGAGTAAAATTTCGCACTTACGTGCAATGACCGAAATATGAAATTGTATTATATTGCCTTCACAACTCGTATGTAAGATGCATTAGAATATTCGAGGCAGAATTGCGAGATTTCGCAGTATCCACTTGCTAGAAAGAACGAAGGCGGATGCTGTGTATTGGGAAGGGAGTCTTGAGTATTTCTTATCGAGGCTTCTGTGCCGGAAATAAGTTAAATCTTGAGAAAAGAGGTTATATTTGAAAACCTCGTATGGGTTTCAGATAAGGAAGCTACTACGGTGGTCACGTTGTGTTCAAAATTCAGTGCAGAGTTGTGCATCTCCACAAGTGGATGGAATATTTCTGTTGGTAGACGTGAGCTGCTGGAAATGACGTGGAGGGGGAGGCGTTGCAGGATATAGGGAATGGAGAGGAAAAGCAAAGTAGTAGCAAGTAAGGGAACGAGTCGTGGGAGACGAGGGCGACAAATCAAAACAGGACGTAAGATGGAAGTCCCCAGAAAATCACATGTTTTCTCTACCCACTATAGTTTATTTTTATAAACCTTCTACAGGGTGATTGATGAAGAACTGACACACTTCTTTCTTTAACTATTCTGTTCTAAATTCACTCAATGCCCCCATTTTAGCACCAAATTAAGCGGAATGTTCTGGAGCTTCGATTGTCTGTCAGTATATGCCAAATGTCCATGTTTTAGTCGTAATTGTTAGTTTTATTGTCGGCAACTGTTTTTGAGATTTTGTTCTAGGCAACGTGAAAATAGAGTACACATTAGAGTACACAGCAATACTGGATTACGAATTCAATTACAGCTACTCAAAGGGCATACCAGAGAGAATTTGGTGTTCGGAATCCTCCCCAAAGAAACACAATACTGGGACCGGTAAACAAATTGGAAACAACTGGATCTCGGTGAGTGAAAAAGGCAAAACTCGTTCATCTAGGCTTCCCAGGTTGTTGACGTAAGAGCACGACTGGATCAGTCACCCAAAAATCATTAAGACGTTTGTCGCAGGAGACAGGGTACAGCTACTCAATGTGTCAGAGAGCTGTGAAAAGTGTAGGCCTAAAGCCGTATAGGATTACGGTTGTCCATCAGTTACAGAAACCATATAAGGATAGACTACTGAATTATGTCGTTGGTTTCAGGCATTCATTGAGCATAATCCTGTCATATTGTCCATCACATGGTCCACAGATGAAGCATGGTTCCATTTATCCGGCTGTGTGAACCCAAATAACTCACGCTTTTGGGCCAGCGAACATACACATGTTGTTCATGAAGCACCTATGTACCTGGAGTTTGGTGCGCAATATCCGCACAGAGAATAGTGGGACCAATATTTTTAAAACAGTGTGAACAATGCAGAGTACCGACGGATTGTCATGGAATTTGCTGAGCAACTAGACGATGTAGAGTTGAGTCAAGGATATTTTCAGCAGGACGGCGCTACATGTCATACATCAAATGAATCCATGGCACTAATTGCAAGTTTCTTTGACGACCGGATAATTTCCAAAACCTGTGGCCACCGAGATCTACGGATTTGCCATCGCCGGACTTCTTTCTATGGGGTTACTTAGAAGATAGGGTTTATGCCAGACATTGGACGATCTGAAGCACAACATTACACAGAAGATTCAAGGTATTGACAACAGAGTCCTCCAACGAGTGGCCAGTAACATGGAACGACGTGTTGTGTTGTGCCTTATGCAGGATGGAGGACATTTTCAACATTTCCTATAGAGTCTCCCAAAAGTCCTCTACGTTTCAGGCATAATAAGTTGTCGCTAGTATAACTCTTTTTGAAACAATTAAAGAAATAAATGTGCCAGTTTTTCATAAATCACCCTGTACATGATATTTCAACAAAAGGCTATCCTTCTATTTATTTCAAGTTAATTGAAATAAACCTTTGTACAAAGAGTTTCATACAATTCTTTAGCGTACAAACGTTATCGCGATAGTCAACTGTTTATAAACTGGTCGCTAAATACAGGTTCTTGAAATTCATGCCCTTTCCATTGCGAAAAACGACCCAAGGTTGACAATACTTCAAAACATGACGAATGTATTGAAATTTGAAAATAATAACATTTTATTTCGTAAATGGATAATATACAGTACTTATGTACAGGGTGGACCATTTGAGACTGTACAATATCTCCAAAACTAAGTGTTGTAGAAAGAAATGTCTTGAATAAAAGTTGCTTGATATTATGGGGAAAGTAAATGCCATTAGTCGTGTTTTGTTTGGAGGGCGTTATGATGGTCATTTTAGAGTCAACTTAATTTTTTTAAATGGGAACCTACATTCTGTATGCTGTTTTCTCATTAGAAAATGTCTTATAAAAAGCTGTTTGTTTTTGTTGAGGAATAAGAAACAAAATAAAAAATGTTGGTTCCCAATTACCATACGTAACTTGACCTTCAAATGACCATCCATGGATGGTTGAACCATTCATTGCGCTCTTCGTCCACAGCCATTCAGATTTTTCTTTGTTATTTACGTTGCTGTAAGAACAATTGCAAAGTGCTTTATACAAATGTTGTTTAGTTTTTTATGAGAAGTGAGAAAAGAACACAAAAAATGTAGGTTCTCATTTAAACAAATTAAATGGAGCTTAAAATGACCATCACAGCTTCCTCCAAATAAAACATGACTGGTGTAATATCAAGCAACTTTTAATCAAGACATTTCTTTCTATAGCGCTTAGTTGTGGAGACATTGTACAGTCTCAAATGGCCCACCCTGTATAATATCATGCAAATATGTTAGGCAGTTTAATCAAAATCTGTTAAAGCCATTTTTAGGAAATCAATAATTTCGAAAAAACTTTACATGTAAAGATCAATTTGGGGTAAGGGGATTTTCTTGAAAATCGTGTCACATCTTTGGAAGATACTGAACATAGAATAAATTTCGTATTTATTTCACCATTCGTTTTTGAGTATCCTGTTCACAAATACATACACACACAGATTATTTTTCTAAAAATGCTATTTTGGAATCCCAAAACAGGTGTTTTTGGTGAAATCTTGATATCGAAATTTTGGGTACTGGATTCGAATTTTTGGGTAGGATGCAATAAATGCTCTAACTACTATGCACAGTGGAGTGCAAAAAAAGCAAGCAGGCAGGCAATGCTTTTGGTTAATTTTTGTGTTTTACATTCTTGAATGTTGGCAGAACCTCATCTGTGTTCAATTCCTGACTAAGGCGTGCTATCCTCTAATTGGTTTTAGCTGAAGTCCGATATGCTAGCTTTATGAAGAAAGGTCAGGCCTAGCTGGGCGATGAAACGGTTGGAGAATTGGTATATGTCACCTGAATGGTTGAAACAATATGCCTCCCAAAAACTGTCCCCTGAATGAGTCCGGTTCTTATTGGTTCGGCATTCAAGCTTTAACCTCTGTAACCGAATGAGGGATGGAAGGCTCGGCAGAGGCGTGTTAATTATTGATTGCCAACTTAAACAGTGGTTCCTCGCATCGGCACGTTTTGTTTTTCTTTCGTTTTTTTTTTTTCCTTTTCTTCAATCGACTTTCCGTAGTAGAGTCGGATATCTCAACAATGCTTTGACATGGCTCGTTAAAACTCTCTACACACTATACGTCTTATGTTCAAAGTATATGGTAAAAAAATTTGATGTGATACATGTGACTTGCTCTACCGTTTATCCTATGCAAATTATTCTTGCGAAAGCTAATTTTTCCATCTACTTCATTTTAATGGAGATGTCCCCAAAAGTCCTGTTCATTGTAAATGGGTTTTACATAACTGATAAACCATAAGAGATAGATAAAAGTTTTGTAAACAAAAATGTAGATCACGTTAAAACGCATAATTTAAGTCATATACATTTTTTTGTCGTGTGAACCATTTTCGAGATATTCCTTGATATTTGTTTGAATTTTCCAATACTTATACTTTTTCTCAAATAGGAATTCGTTATTGTTTTTTTTATATCCTGGACATACAAAGAGAATTGAATACGGCACATAGCAACCAGCTCTTAAAATATTTGACTATCGCTTAAAGTCTACCTTATTCCCCTTGCATCTACAAGAAAATCAGCAATAACATTAACATCTCGATTAACATGAAGCATATGGAGAATAAGCGTTTGTAAAGATAGTTTGTACAAGAGTAGGGAAAGCATCGAATGTTGTTTTTTTTTATTCAGCAGGAAAACTTTCGGCTTTCACAAGAGTAGGGAGTGCCAAATAGAGTCGTTCTCTCCGTGATGTAGTGGTTATCATGCTAGCTTCTAGTTCTCGAGGTCGCGGTTTCATACCCGGCTGAGGGCGATGGAATTTTTTCGGGCGTAAAATCTTAGCATGGCTCCCTTCGGAAGGGAAGTAAAGACGGTGGTTCCGTGTCTTACATTCTTTCAAGAAAGTAAACGTACACTTTTCGCGGGTCAGTACCATTCAGGCGTTCCGTGAGTAGGGGGTATGAAAACTAAATCAACCGTGGTCGTAGATGTATACTGTCGTGGTCGCCATTTTAGCCTGTCACTCACTTCGAAGATTTCTATAGCTATATTTACCCAGTATGACGAAACATGGACTAAATATCACAAAACAAATTACAATTCTCTTGCTGCTGAACTGTTAGCTACATTGACAAGAAACGAACTGTATGATGTCCTACACATGCATACGATAGAAGAATTTATTAAGAAATTAGCCTTCGATATGTATAACAAACTCCGTGTGAACCATAACGTACAAATTTCTTCACTTGGCCAATATGACACGACGATAGACAAACACAAACGACCTCTATCTCTGTTTGACAGAAATCTTTCCAACACAGACTACGATGACGAAATAACAGAATTTCTAGACAATCTTTTGCAATAATCCACGTTCTTCTGCTTCCATATTTCTTTACAGAAACACACCATCCACTTCATAGCTACCCTTGAAGTCCTTCTGCTACCCAGCAAAGGCGGACCCGGTAGATGAGGGCCTCCCCGCGAGTGGCACTGGTCCGCACCTGCACCATCAGGCAGACAGCCAGCCGAGTGTGCACTCTTAGACGACCCTGCACCAATACCGGACCCAGGATTGGAAATCACTGATGACGCCCTCAGGCCGTACACGGAAGTACTGACACGGCTCCAATTAGTAGACCATGCAGAACAAAACTCACTACCGCTCCCACCATCCCATTTCGCAATTGCATGCTAACCTCACGTAGTTATTAAAAATGCACGTACAAAGCACTATTAACCAAATCACCACACATCACTAGAAAGCCACCAAATCTTCCCTCACTTACACCATCAATCCCTCAGACTTTACAGGACTTGTTCATGGCTGCAGCCTGGTAATTCATCCTTTGACGCGCTCGCATGCAAAGCATGCTAGCAACACACATCACGTAACTAACCGGGGTGCTTATGCGAGACCCGACTAACCTACTCGCTAACTCGTAACAAAAACTCCCTGCATGTTAGACACTAACTGCACGAGGGAGGCGATGTAGTTTGCCGGACGATCGCCACGGGCACGGACGGGTGTAGGGGCCCGTCTTTTGCCCCCTTAGGGGGGTAATAAAAAAACAAGAAAACGGAAAACGGATTTTAGTACAACCAAAACCTATGTCCTAGCGTTTGCTGCCGTAGCTCATTGGTAAAACGCGCGATGTTTTTAGTGTGATAAGGGTTCAGTGTTCGAACCCCAGCATGTGGTCATACTTTTTATTCCAAAGTTTTCTCCTTGTAAGACACAGTAAGAAACAAATTTACAGTTCGCTTGCAGCTAAGTTACTACACGATTTCGAAGAAAATGCGAGGAGATTGAATGATAATTTTAATAAAACCAAATTCTAAATGCTGTATACAATGCATAAGCTAATACATAAAATAACAAGAAACTGATAAATTTTCATCTTGAGAAAAGTAAACTTGCAGCTGCAAGCATAGTTGTGTATAATTCGATGGAGTATAATACATAAAACTGAAAATTTATACTCTGTGTAACTGCTAGTTACAATATAGTTACTCCAACTATTATAAATAACAAAAAGAAAGCGATAGCTAAGAATATTGGTGCTTAAAAAGCAAACTAAACAACAGTTATTTCATAGCTGAGGCCACGCCATATATGAAGACCCACGCTAACAATGAACTGGTTGGAAAGGCTATATGAAGCTGTAGTAGAGTCAAAAATGTTATATGGAATAGAAATATGGGGGGTGGCAAAGGGATGGATTAAGATTGATATAGTCCATAGAATGTTTTGTAAAGAAGTTTTGGGTTTACCCAAGAGTTCACCAAGGGGCGTGGCACTGGCAGAGCTAGGAAGGGTAGGGAGAAAAGGTATAATAGTGGAAAGAATTTTGAAGTATTGGTATAGATGTTTAAATTTAGAAGAAAATAATATATTAAAGGAATGTATACAGTTTCAAAAAGCTGTCCTAGGAGAAGAGTGTTGGTTAGGGGAGATGGGAAATGTCCTAAAAGAAATTGGCATGAGGAATATTCTCCTATTAGATAAATATAATAACAGTGGGTTTTGGAAAGAAGTGAGATTGAGGGTGGAAGATATCGAGAAACAAGAGATATGGGCTAGTTTTGAGGATAAAAGGTCATTGATCTTGTATAAATCAGTTAAAAGAGATTGGGGAAGGGAGAAGTATGTAGATATATGTAATCAATTTGGTAGAATAGGTCTTGCGTGGATGCGCACAGGAGTAATATTTTTAAAAAGGAATGGATATAATTGTTCAGGGAGATGTATTATGTGTGATGAATCGGGTAGTACTTATCATTGTCTAATAGAATGTGATAAGGTTAAAAGGTGGAGAGAGGTTATATGGAATAAAAAATGGGACAAGCTAAACAAAGAAGCAGTAGCATTAAGAATGTTGGGAAGCACAAAAGTAGAAATAATTAAAATGATGGGAACATTTTTAGGCAACACAAGGGATAAGTGGATAAGGAGCTTAAGAAAGGTACAGCTGAACGAGCATAGTTTGTAAAGTGGAGAGATGGTATAGTAGCTTTATCCCATATATACAGCCTAGGGGCTAAATATGGGGGAGCTAGAAAACTGGTGCACTAGACATAAGTTTTAGATGTAAGCTTTATTTGTATTATTGTAATAATGATGAAATAAATATTACATTACATTACATTACATATATGAAGAAATAAATTAATTTCTGAAACATTTCAGATTTATAGATAATGTATTTCTCCTGGAACAAGTAACTTGTCGAAACAACGAATGGAAAACAAAAATGAAATCTTGATTTTATCATGTAGTAATAACTTAGCTACACTTCGTCTTTATCTGTTTAACCTCCTCTTATGTAGGACTTATACCCCCCAGGACTTACAGGCGGGTGCCTGGGGTCAGAGGCCCGTCGAGGAGCAGACACTCATGGATCAGACAGAATATCCAGGATGGGTGATCAGGAAGAAAGTAGATGAAACGAAATGTTGGTGAAATGGATGAAAAGAAAGGTGATGATGGAGCAGTTGGTGGAATGAATGGCGGGGGGAAACTGGAGAACCCGGAGAAAACCCGCCCAGACGCCTTTTCGTCCACCACAAATCCCTCGTGATAGGTGAGCGGTCTAACCAATCGGCCACGGCGCCGCCTAACTTAGCTACACGAGAACTGTAAATTTGTTTATTACTGCGTCTTACAAGCTAAAAAATTTGGAATAAAAAGTATGACCACGTGCTGGGGTTCGAACCGTAAACCCTCGGCATGCTAGAAACAGCCTGCGTTTCACCAATGAGCTACGGCAGTAGATGTTAGTGTGTGGGTTACGAGGGACACTATTTATGTTTTGAGCCTTGGCAACCCTGAATGTTGTAGGTGCCATCTGACGTTTCCAATGGAAAGTTTGACATTTTTTACCATAATCTACTTTAAACATTTTGTCAATAGAGCGTCATTTGTTTTGTTTACACTAACTTGAAAATTGTGTGTCAACAAAAACATGGATTAACTCGTAAAAATGTTCGTACAATGATTTATTACGACTTTCGATGTGTATTATCAAGACAAGAGTGCATCGATCAACTAACTTCCACATTTAGCGACGAAGCTCCATTCTTTACTACTATGAAACCCTGGTATAACGAATTTAATCGTGGCCGCCGTTTACTCAATGATGAAGTTCGTTAAGGTCGTCCAAAATCAGTTGTTGTGCCAGAAAACATTGTTGCTGTGCAACAACTAATAATGAGGGATCGTCATGCGACATATTGTGAGATTGAGGCAGCCCTAGGCATTAGTTCCACCAGCATATATAAAATATTGCACGATTATTTAGCCGTGAAAAAGGTTTGCTCTTGTTGGATCCCACATAATTTGACGCAATATTAAAAATATGCTCGTGTCGATTGGTGTACAAAAATGCTCAAGAAATACAATGGCGATGCCTCACAAGACGTATATAAGATTGTAACAGGTGACGAATCATGGATCTATGCGATGAGTCGGAACGTAAACAGCAGTCGACTGTATGGGTGTTTCAAGATGAAGCAAATCCAACAAAAGTTGTTCGCACTCGAAGCACTTCGAAGCAAATGGTCGCCTGCTTTTTCACCAAAACTGACCATGTGGCAACAGTGCCTTTAGAGGAACGTAAAACCGTCAATGCCGAATGGTGTACAACCATTTGTTTGCCGGAAGTCTTCGGTGAAGTACGGAAAACCAACAAGAACCGTAGAATCGTTCTTCATCAACACAATGCGAGCGCACACACATCTCGTCTAACAACAGAGTATTTGAAGGCTCAAAAAATCGAATTCATCGGTCATGCGCCATACAGTCCTGATTTGGCACCCAATGACTTCTTGTTGTCCCGAACATCAAGAATAAATTGCGTGGACAACGATTGTCATTGGCAGAAGAAGCCGTTGATGCCTTCAAAAAACATGTTTTGGAGGTGTCTCAAGAAGACTGGAATAAATGCTTTGACAAATGGTTTAAAGGTGTATTGATCATAAAGGAGAATATTTTGAAAAACAATAAAGCAGTTTTCAATCAGAAATTACTTTGTTTGAAATTATTAGGCTCAAAATATAAATAGTGCCCCTTGTATATATATAACATAGATGTTGGTTCTATTAAAATCATTATTCCACGTGATTTCCTTTTTATGCCAATGCCATGTAGTCAATAGCTTAGCAGCAAGAGAATTGCAACTTGTTTTGTGATATTTAGTCCATGTTTCGCTATCCTGGGTTAATATAGCCATAGAAATCCTCGAAGCGAGTGACAGGCTAAAATGGTGACCACGACAGTATACATCCACGACCACGGTCGATTTATTTTTCGTACCACCTATTCACAGAACGCCTGAGTGATACTGACCCGCGAAAAGTATACATTTACTTTCTTGAAAGATAGTACATTTACGGCGCGTAAAAGAACCTCAAGCCCGATAAAGAGGCCTCTGAGCAAATTTGCTGGCCTTTCACCCCAGTATAGAATGGGACGCTAATGAATTATAATTATTATTAGGTAGCGGTAGGAGTAGGAATAGTCATTTTGGTATGTACAACAGGATATATATTTTCGTTGAAATTCTATACTCTTTTCACGACATCGTGAGAAACAACTGAATGGTGGCAGCAATTGAAAATTTCCAACCAATAACTAGGAATATATCGCAAGCAGCCATTGTCGCAATAAAAGTTATTTAAAATAAATTGTGTGTTTTAAAGGGATCTATATTTTGTGCAGCTAGTTTTAGTCTGTCTCATGTTGTTTACCAGTTATACAGACCTTTCTTTTTGGGAGGAATTTCAGGTAGTCTCAAAACATATCCCGGTATCAAAGTTTTATGTGGAACGCAATACCTGCTTACTCACTATAGGTAAGCAATAGAGAATAAAAATAAGACGGAAAAGATGGAAGAAAGGTTTGAAGTGGCAGGCCAGAAGAACAGACGTAGTGCACTCTCCTGTGACTAATTGTTAGCGAGATGTTTGCTGAGAAGTCTCGATGCTAGCAAAGAGTTTATTGGCGAATCCCTAGGGATACTTGTTTTTGTGTGTGTATCTGGAGGCGATAATCCCGAGGGGATTCTGCCGAAGAAAAGGTTTCCTTAACTTTCAAAACTTCCTAAGTCCCGCTTGAGTCAAGAAGAAACACGCGCAGACACCAGCTACAGGTAATATCGCCTCGCGATCTGTCTCGCATTAGAATGTCCACGAGGTCAACTGTCGGGGTCATCATACTGCAACACGCATTTGTGGCCAACTCCGGACGGTTATTTAAGTAAACAGCGTATATTCTTTAGATGTGTTGCATTCACATTACTTTCTCTACTCACTCTTCTACAAACTATTCTTACAAAAGCTTGATCTTGTTAATCAAGGTACACATTCGTTATACACTTACACATAGAAAAAATCTGATGTGTTACACTCACATAACTTTCTCTGCTCTTGTACAAACTATTTTTACAAAGGCTTATTCTCCATCTACTCCATATTAATCGAGATGTTAATCTTGTTTCTAATTTTCTTATAGATGCGAGGGGAATATGGTAGGCTTTAAGCGATAGTCAAATATTTTAAGAGCTGTTTGCTATGTGCCGTATTCCATTCTCCTTGCATTACCAGGACAAAAAAATGAATAACGAATTCCCATTTAAGAAAAAGTGTAAGTATTGGAAAATTTAAGGCAATAACAAGCAATATCTCCAAAATGGTTCACCCAACAACAAAAATGTATATGACATAAATTGTGCATTTTAACGCGATCTACATTTTTGTGCAGTAAAATTTTGTCTATCTCTTATGGTTTACCAGTTATGCAAAAGTCGTTCACAATGAAGAATACTTTTGGAGACATTCCCAGAAAATTCTAGATATACAATTCATTTACCATAAAAATGTCTTAAAATTATGGTATTTTATTCAAAATCGTTAGAGCCATTTTGGAGAAAATTAAAATTTTAGAAAAATGATCCACGTAAAGGGTAATCTGGGGTGGGGGGATTTTCTTAAAAACCTTCGTGTCGCATCTATGGAAGATACTGAACCTAAGTATCAAGTTTGGTGTTTATCCCACTGTTCGTTTCGAGTTATGCTGTTCACAGACACACGGACAGGTTTCCAAAAATGCTTTATATGCATTCAGTGCACCTCAAAACATATATTTCCGGTGAAATCTCGGTATCGAATTTTTGGGTGGAATGCAATACTTCCCCTACTTACTATACGTAGTAGAAAAAGTAAAACTACAATAGGTAAAGCGATTGTCTAATGTTTTACTTTCTCTATCACTTGCCTATAGTAAATGGAATTCGATACCGAGATTAAAGCGGAAATAACGTTTTGAGACTCCCTGAATTAAAGAAAAAAATCTGATGTGATAGATTCACATGGGTTTTTCTACCCTCTATGGTTTATTAGTGGGTACACAATCTATTCTTCCCGAAGCTTATTTTTCTACTAATACATTATAATGCAAATAAACCTTACAAAGAGAACAGCGATAGTCAAATGTTTAACAACTGGACGCTATATGCTGGCCTTAAAATTACATACTGTCTCCATGACATCGCGAGAAACAACTGAATGTAGTTCTTGCTTTGATGTACACATAATGCAAATGTTGAGCTAATTACTAATTATTATCATGTGTTAATCTTATTAATTCATAACATTGTTACCTCATTATTTTAAACAACTATACCTTTATAATGAATAGAAGTATTATTGATTGTGATGTTATCATATAATGAATTGATGTGAGTCGTTACGTATTAATTCACATCACAATGGCGCTTGGTATCAACTGAGAAGCGCTTTCGAGAGACGTGTTTCTCTCATCTTCAGCTCTGGCCGACTGTGGTCACGTTCACTCCCCTGACCCAAGTAGTAATTCAGTAGCTGATTCATCTGCCCTCTGCTGGGAAAAGTTTGGAGCTTGTGGAACTTACTGTCATCTATAGTAAAACTTGGGAACTCATCTGTCTTCTTTCTTCTCTCTTGTAATTTGATTGGACCAGTTGCATCAGGTAGTCAGCAGGCGGTATTTCAAAATTCAAAATATTCTTAATGTTGGGATGAATGAAAATCTTTTCCCAAATTTTTAGTTGTGAAGGAATCTCTATAGGTTTTAATAATTTTATCCCTTGTTCTATTTCATGGTTACTGTTCCAAAAATGGTTGACAACTGCTGATTTATATATTTTTCTCTGATGTTCACTTAGCCTTATTTTTAAGTTTCTTTTTGTTCTACCTATCTATATATATATATGAGCCTTGGTAATCTTGACATGAAATCTGGTAAATACCTGATTTCTTTAAAAAATCAGTTGTACAAATCAGAGGTGTATTCAGCATATTTCTCAAACTGTATATGCTCTGAGGTGCAGTTGGATATGGAATTTTCTAAATAATTACTTTCTGTACTACGTATAGTAAGTAGGGGAAGAATTGTATTCCACCCAAAAATTCGATACCGATATTTCACCGTAAATATATGTTTTGAGTCACCCTGAATCCAAAAAAATCATTTTTGGAAACATGTCCGTGTGTGTGCGTGTGTCTGTGTGCCTGTGAACAGCATAACTCAGAAACGAACAGTTGGATAAACACCAAACTTGGTATTTAGGTTCAGTATCTTCCAGAGATGCGACGCGAAGGTTTTCAAGAAAAATCCCCCCACCCCGGATTACCCTTTACATGGAACATTCTTCGAAAATTTGAATTTTCTCAAAAATGACTCTAAACGATTTTGATTAAAATGTCATATGTTTAAGATATTTTTATGACAAGTGAAATGTATAATTTTCTGGGAATGTCTCCAAAAGTATTCTTCATTGTGAACGACTTTTGCATAACTGGTAAACCATAAGAGAGAGACAAAATTTTACTACACAAAAAATGTAGATCACATTAAAATACACAATTTATGTCCTATACATTTTTTGTTGAGTGAACTATTTTCTAGATATTGCTTGTTACCCCCGTAAATTTTCCAATACTTTTTCTCAAAATCGTCATTCACTTTTTTGTCCCGGTAATGCAAAGAGAATGGAATACTCCACATAGCAACCAGGTCTTAAAATATTTGACTATTGCTTAAAGCCTACCAATTCCCCTTGCACCTACAAGAAAATTAGCAATAAGATTAAAATCTCGATCAACATGAAGCATTTGGAGAATAAGCGTTTGTAAAAATAGTTTGTACAAGAGTAGAGAATGTATGTGAGTGTAACACATCACATCTTTTTTCAAAATATTTAAACATCACTGGATGGTATGTAAATTTCTTGTATATTAAATCATTTTATTCGGGTTCCGTAGGGTACTGGTTATATGTAAAGTATGTTTCTTTTTATATCTGGTAATTAAATTGTTAATGAGCTAGTTAGAAGCCATTTTCAATAGCTACATTGTTGATGTATTTTAATTCGTACTGAATTTTATTGAATTACTTTTTGGGGGTCAGGGGAGTGAACGTGACCACAGTCGGCCAGAGCTGAAGATGAGAGAAACACGTCTCTCGAAAGCGCTTCTCAGTTGATACCAAGTGCCATTGTAATGTGAATTAATACATAACGACTCACTTCAATTCATTAACTATATTTTTGTTAGCTTGTATTGTTATTTGTTCTTATGAATACTTTATATGTGATATGCTTATAGATTCCACGTTAATGCACTGTAGCTTAGTAACCTCAGTGGGTTATCGCGATAGAACCATGCACTTAAAGCGACTTAAATGAAATCAATAAAAATCTGATGTGTTACACTCACATGACCTTCTCAACTCTTGTACAAACTATTCTTACAAACGCTTATTCTCCATATGCTTCATGTTAATCGAGATGTTAATCTTATTGCTAATTTTCTTGTAGGTGCAAGGGGAATATGGTAGGTTTTAAGCGATAGTCAAATGTTTTAAGAGCTGGTTGCTATGTGGAGCATTCCGTTCTCTTTGTATGTCCAGGACATAAAAAATGAATAACGAATTCTCATTTGAGAAAAAGTATAAGCATTGGAATATTTAAGGGAATAACAAGCAATATCTCGAAAATTGTTCACTCAATAAAAAAAATCTATATGACATAAGTTGTGTATTTTAACGTGATCTACATTTTTTGCGTAGTATAATTTTGTCTATCTCTGTGGTTTACCGGTTATGCAAAAGCCGCTCACAATGAAGAATACTTTTGGAGACATTCCCAGAAAATTCAAGATATACATTTTATTTGTTATGAAAGTATCTTAAATATATGATATTTTAATCAAAATCGTTACAGCCATTTCTGAGAAAATTAAAATTTTCGAAAAAATGTTCCATGTAAAGGGTAATCTGGGATGGCAGGATTTTCTTGAAAACCTTCGTGTCGCATCTCTGGAATGTACTGAATCTAAATATCAAGTTTGGTGTTTATCCGAATGTTCGTTTCTGAGTTATGCTGTTCACAGACAGACACACACACGGACATGTTTCCAAAAATGCTGCATGCATGTATTTCCGGTGAAATCTCGGTATCGAATTTTTGGGTGGAATGCACTACTTCCCCTACTTACTATACGTAGTAGAGAAAGTAAAAAGTGGCGCTCACACACAAAGTAACGCTATCTATCCCCCTCTCCAACCGTGGCTAGGCACGCTAGCCAGCCAGTCGGTGTCATACCAGGCGGAGATTCAAAACAAAGGCATGGTCTTTAGCATGGTCGGCGCCAAAGGAGAAGGCTCGTTCAGCCGAAAGAAATAATCAGACACCCAATAATACTGTCGACAATGCGACGCAATAATATGTCTGGTATGACAGTACTTACTAATACGCCACAATATAAACCTTATTTTGTAGCGTTTAGGATCCTGTAGTTCTAAATTTATTGGCCAAATATCTCAGTGTCTCTACCCGGAACTGGATAACCAGTAAATTGCTGTTTATTCAGTTTTCACGTATGTATCGTACATAAAGTACGCTGTTCAAACGTGAATTTGTTGGCAGACATTTCTGTGGACTAATAAGAAAACAACATTCCTAAGGAAATCACACAAAACACACGTATTGTCAAAACACTTCACAACAAGAAGACTAAGCAACGACTGAGACAATTCACAGCTGATAAACGTACCCTTGAAACATCCTGCGCCGCTTCTGCGCAGTGGTATAATACTGAGGTCACTGCCGTTCTCGGTCGATAACGAAAGCACTGTACGAGATTGATCAAATAGTTTCCGGAATGGCTTCACAACAATGCTAACGCTGAGATTTCTTTAATTATTACCCAGACTGTACGTGCAGCGCTCCTTTCCGATAAAAATGAGAGGTCACGTGACTTCCTGTGACCATGCAGTGACGAGGTAGACGCTCTGAAGTGAACACGTGTTTTGCAGCTGATGCGATTTTTCCGCGTAGCAAAAATGTAAGATTACGAAGAACAAAGAACGAGCATCAAATTTTGTTTTAAACTCGGTAAAACTGCAAGAGAAGCCTATTAAATGTTAAGAACAGCTTATGGGGCGGACGTTATGTGCAAAACGTAAGTATTTGAGTGGTTTTAGAAATTTAAAAGTGGTGTGACATCAGTTAAAGATGCAGATCGTTCGGGGCGACCCTGTTCCAGCAAAACTGATGAAAATATCAATCAGGTGAGGAAAATGGTCTTAAATGATAGGCGCATTACAATAAGAGAACTTTCTGACTCATTAGGACTCTCCTTTGGAAGTGTTCAAAGCATTTTGAAAGACTGGTGACTGGTTCCTGCATCATAACAATGCGCCCGCGCACAAAGTCCTTTCTGTACAACAATTTTTGGATAAAAATAGGATGAATACTGTTCCCCATCCGCCTATTCTCCAGATTTGGCACCAGCGAACCTTTTTTTTCCGCGACTTAAAATGCGGCTTCGAGGACACCGTTTTCAGGACATTGATGTCATCCATCGCGAATCGCAGAAGGCTCTGAACATGTTGAAAGAAGAGGACTTCCAGAGGTGCTTCCAGCAGTGGCAGAAGCGCTGGGACAAGTGTATCCACTCCCAAGGAGACTACTTCTAGGGTGACAGTGCAGATTAGACAAAACAAACAATTTATAGTATTTATGACGTCATTCCGGAAACTTTTTGATCACACCTCGTATTATTAGTGTGTATAACTTACGTAGGAATCGTCTTTCGTTTTCTATTCGTTATCTCTTCTCGAGATGGCAGCTTCAAACCCTGAGGAGGGCGATGTATTTTTTGGAGGAGGCGTAAAAATCCTTAGCAAGGAAGGGAAGTTAAGCCGCTGGTCTTGTATTTGCACGTAAAAGAAACTAATACCTTGAAAGAGAAGATCCCTATGCAAAATTATCCGCCCAGCGTCCTGCTTCTCTCTCGTAGCGCTATATATGGGTGGTAGGCTAATCACCTTTTGGCATACACGCTGAGTGGTGGAGATAGTGACTTTAGAAATTCACTTGATTACGGAAAACACCGCTAGTGTCCCTATTCGCCAACGGCGTGACAGGAAACCAACCAACTTAAAGCACGCAAATCCGTTCAATAGAATTTTAGGATACTACTGTAAATCTTAAGAACTTATTAGGGTTAGTGTAAAATGTCACAGATTAGAGAACTGGCTATATTATTATGTTTGTTCTTCTACACAAACAAAAGAAAGGCTACTAAAATTTCCCTCCATCTACTCGTTATTTACCACCGCATTCAAACCTTTACCTCTTTAAAAAGCTATTTACAATTTCTGGAACTGATGTGAACTTTTTCCATTAAAAGTTTACTAACGGCTTGAAGCAAATTACTTTTTGACTGTACATTAGAGATTAATTCAGAATTCCTGATTTTATTTCCCATTAAAGGTCTGTTTTGTGGGGAAGTAATTAGTATTAAAATGTATGAATGTGCAACAAGTTCCATCTTTCGGCTGGAATAAGAAACAAACATTTGCATTCAAGTTTCTCTAGCAACGGACGGGTTAGTTCAGTGGCGCACTGGCCAAGATTAGGCAGAAACATCAAAGTTAGGAATGATGCTTTCACTACCGCTTACCTATAGTAGGTAGAGGAAATATTTTTTCTTCCACGTAAGAATTCAATACAACACCTTTAAAATCTTTAGACATGTTACATTCATATGACTCTCTGTATCCACTCTTCTACAAACTATTCTAATTGAAGATGATTTGTTGCTGCTACGCATGGAAAGTCAGTTTGAAGATGTATTGTATTTCGACTGTTGGGGAGCCGAACTTGAACTAGTTGCAACCTCACGCATGGTAAAATGTTTCCGGTAGCCTTCGCCCCAAATGCTTTAAAAATATTAACTTTGTATTTTTACTGTTTCTTTAAATTTGCCTCGGCTGCGTCAGTATTATTGTTAGAGACACGTTTCTCTTAGCAGGGAGTGGTGCGACTGAAGAATGTAAGCTTACACAGATTATAATTTTACTTCACTCCCTTTATTAATGCTTGACACGATTTAAGTAACACTTCACTGATATAGAGAGACTGTGAGACTTTTTAAATTAATTACTTGCACTTTTTAACACGTAAACTATTTTTGTCTCACACAAAATACGTATTAAATTTCTCGAGGACTTGTCCCGCGTCCGGTTAGAAACACTCTTGATTTATAGCGCCTAAATTTGTAAATTTCTGTATTTCAAGTCTCTGATTGGCTATTTCCAATCCAATAGAATACCTTCATTTAACTAAAGCTTTTTCTAGTTGTTGATTGGCTATTTTATAAACTATCACAAAATTTACATTATTGTTGCTCCAATAATGCCTAGTAGCATTATTAAATTTCTTACTCTTTATTGCCTCAAGGTTACGTCATTGTTAGCAAATTTTAACCTATTATTCTCACAGCTCCTACATTATTAAATTACGTAATACATTCACATAACATTATTACATGTATACAATAATATAACATATACAAGACTGTAATATACATTATTACATACGCATATTGCTTTAAGGCGGGCTGTTATTGACTTTATATATTATATAAATAGACTGAAATAATTTAAGTGTTAAAAATACTGCCTCATAATGAATGCTTATACTTCCATCTACTTCATAAATCCTTTTATTACATTTTGTATGTTGCATACAAGAGGGATACACGAGGCCGAAATGATAGTTAAATGTTTAAAAAGCGTGTCGGTATATGATCATTTAAAATTCCGTGCTCTTTGCATGACCTCGAGACTTGTCCTTGGAAAAGTAGTAAGTAATTGAAAATTAAAATCAGTAACAAAGAATATCTCGGAAATGTTTAACGTCAGAAAAAGAATTTCACATAAAATTTATGCTTTAACTAGGTCCACCTTTTACTTTCTCTACGATATGAAGGTACTGCATTCTGCCCAAAAATTCCATACCGAGTTTTCACCGGAAATAGGATTTTTTGAGAACCCCTGAATCAAAAAAAGTATTTTTAGAAAAACGTCCGTGTGTGTGCCTGTGAACAGCATACCTCAAAGAGCTAAAGTCGAAAAAATACCATATTTGGTATTAATTTCCGTACCTTCCAAAGATGCGACAAAAATACTTTCAAGAATATAATAGTTCGACATTTTTTATTTTCTAAAAAGTGGTTCTAACGATTTTGATTATAATGCAGTATATTAAAGGTATTTAAATAAAAATAAAATGTATATTGTAAATTTTCTGGGAACAGACTGTGAAGTCCTCTTCATTCGGAGGGAATTTTGTATAATCTTGTATAACTGGTAAACGTTAGGCGATAGACGAAAACGTACCACACAAAAACTGTATCTCTTTAAAACACAAAGTTTATTTTAAATACATTTTTTGTGGCATCGGCCATTTCCGAGATATTCGTTATTAATGGTTTGAATTATTAGTATATTTGTCATTCTTTTAAAGTCGTATTGACATTGTTATTCTCACGGTGGTATGGAAAGAGTATGGAATTCTCAGGCCTTCATATAGCATCCAGCTTTTAAACATCTGACTATCGCTGCTCCCCCTTGCATTTATAACGAAATGCGTAATATAGCTGTTTCTACAAAGGTTTGTGTCGATTAAAATGAAGTAGAAAAATAGGCTTTCAGAAAATTAATTTTGCACCAATGATAGAGGGTAGAGAAATTTATGTGAATATAACACATCAGATTTTTGGTTCAGTAATATTCTATCTAGCTCTTGCAGTTCAGCAATTATGTCTAAACAAAGTCATTGGGAATGAAGAGGACTTCACAGGCTATTCTCAGGAAATTTAAGATATACATTTTGTTTGTTTACTTTGTCAGCTTTCACTGTCAGTTTAGTAAGCGTAATACGCGCCAAGTCGCCTCTTCTTCTATCTGCTTCAGTTACTAGGAAGTCGGGACCTCTCTATCTCACGAATGCAATAGCAGCAGTCAATGCAGGTCACACCAGTCGTTGCAAACTCACTCGGAGAACAGCACTTTATGCCACACCAGAAACGCACTAACTGACGAACCCGCTGGCTTATATAGTTGTTGGAAATTCCACAGAGCAGTTTAGAATATTCTGGAAGAGGAGAGAACGGAAACTACCAGAAAATGTTATCTGTGGACAATACTTCCGGTGTTTACGCTGAGCAAGATCTACTTATCTCTGTTTACCTCTTACCAGGCGACCGGTCGACGCCAGTAAATTATAGATCGCTACGTAAGTGTGTCACAAAACGGTATTTTAATAAAAATCGCTAGAACCACTTTTTAGTAAACGAAAAACTAATAATAATTTTTCCATGAAACAAATAGTTTGTAGTGGCAAGATTTTCTTGAAAATTACAACTTTTAAGGATGCTGAACCTAAATAGCAAATTTGTTAGTTATTGGACGTTTCGCTTTTGTCAACACGATGCTTTTTTTGGATTCAGGGGACCTCAAAACTTGTATTTTCCGTGAAATCTGGATATTGATCTTTTTGTAGAAATTCAATTCTTCTCACAATCAGAACGGTAGATAAAGGGTTTCATAGGACCTCAAAACGTGTATTTCCTGCGAAATCTGGATATTGAATGTATTGGTGTAACTCAATACTTTCTCTAGAGTATTATACATGCTAGAGAAAATAAAGGTCATTCGCACGAAGAATCCTTAGAGAATAAAACCGAGTTGGATGGGTCAGTAATGCCTGACACCCGTATTCGGAGGTCGTGGGTTCGATTCCTGTGACCGAACTTCTTGACCCATGGTTTTTTTCTAAGGTTTCCCGGGGTCGCTAGGCGAATGCTGGGAAGGATAATTACATCCCCGAATTTCCTGTCCCTCCATTTCAGCTCCATTCTATTTTACTTTACCTTTCATTTACTTGTTCTCCTTCAGGATTACAAGTGTCGGTGGGAAGTCTCGGCGTGTGCATGGCAGGGGGAAAAGGATGCTCTGAGTAAACCTTCGTCTCCCAGAATGGGGGGGAGCCTAAATGCAAAAGATCTGCGTACTCGGGTGCTAAGTCCCTCCTCGCTCCTAGTCCTATATCCTCCTAGAAAAACAAATGATAAAGCTAGATAAATTATTAGGAATCTTAAGATATGTCAGAATTTTCACTCCTCCTTAATAATTCTAACCCTAGCCATCGTAGAAGCACACTTCTAAATACTTCTTCTGTCTATAATGTCATAGTTTATGCTCTTATGAAACAACTCGAATACTTTAAGGATGATTTAGTGCAAGGTGAGCGGAATGTATGCATTTGATATGAGCGCTATATTATTTGCCTGATAAAACGTCTGTGCCAGAGAAGTACAATGAAGTGAAGCATTGTGAAGGAAGGTGAGTAAAGTTTCTATGGCAACGCTGTATGTGAGCATCTCATTGTATTGTTCCTCATGTACACACATCTCGGAGTGTCATCGCAGACAAATGAACACGGCATCTGAGCATAGCCATTTTCAGAATAAAGCACACTCTAAAATCTACACATATACAAAATACAGAAGTGGAAATCGGTATAAAGGCACTGCGTTTCCTACTGAAGGGTAATAGATACTATTTCTTAGCTATATGTATCTAATTTGCTAAGAAAGTTAAGGCAGTATTTTTATCACTTAAGTGATATCAGTCTAATTATATAATAACAGCCCGCCTTAAAGCAATATGTGTATGTAATAGTATATAAAATGCATGTAACATTATTGTATTATGGTTATATTATGTACATGCATAGTAATGTTATGTGAATGTATTACGTAGTTTAACAATATAGGAGCTGTGAGAATAGAAGCAAGCTGCTTTCTATAGCAAACAGAATTACAAAGTAAAAGCCGAAACTTGCTAACAATGAGGTAATCTTGAGGCAACAATAAATTAGAACGCTTAATAAGGCTACTAATAGTTCATGGAACAATAATAATGTAATATTTAAAACAGTTTATAAATAGCCAATCAAAAACTACAGAAGCTTAAATTTAAATAAAGATATTCTATTGGAGTAGGCTTAGCCAATCAGAGACTTGAAATAGAGAAAATGGAACAAATACAAGCGGCAGAAGATACAAGGAAGCGTAACCAAGCAGTTGTGTTATGGGTTCAGTGTGAGACATGAAAATTCATTCCGGTGAGAATAATATAAGGTTTATGTGTTTAAAAGTGCAAATAACAATAATCTCGCAGCTCTACATTAGGATACATCAGTGAAGTGTTATTTAATCGCGTGAAGGATTAATAAAAACAAAGTAGAATACAATTATTATTTGAGTAAGCCTTCATTCTTTAGCCGTACCAGTCCTGCTAAGAGATACGTGCTCTAAAAGATACTAATAACGCAGCCGAGGTATACATACATAAAAATATTTAAATAAACATTAAAATATAAGGTTGAATTTTAAATGTAGGGCGAAAGGCAACCGGAAAAGTACACGTGGGGCGAAGGCCAACGGAAAGTTTTGCTCCCGTACGTGGGGCTGCAACCACTACAAAGTAGTAGATGTGAGCAGTATAAAGGTCATGACAGAATTAGTTTCTATCATAAAACGTGTAACAAAAAAGACCTTTACATTTTTTGGTTGTAAATTAGTATAAAGGCACCCACTGTCCTATTGGCTATTGCACTGTTAACTTTGTCGAACCACCTTTATTCTTATATATATGAGGGCGAATCGAAAAGTAACGCACAATAATTTTTCTACAAACAAGTTTAATAGTTAATACAACAAAAATCACAAGTGTACTTACACCTTTTACCTACTCATCACATAGTCACTAAATTTCTCAACACAGGAATTTCTTCATGGGACCAAACAGATGAAAGTCCGACGGTGCAAGGTCCGAACTGTATGGTGGATGCTGGAGCACCTCCCAACCAAATTTGGTGATTTTCTGACAAACAGCAGCAGCAACATGAGGGCGAGCGTTGTCATGAAGAATTTTGACATCGTTAGCATTCATGTTGTGGCGTTTGTCACAAAGGTTACGACGCAACTTTACCAAAGTTTTCATGTAGGCTGCAGCATTCGCATATCCCAGAACACCGTCACAAGCACTTTTCTGGCAGATTGAGTCACTTTGAATTTTTTCTTCACTGGGGAAGCAGCATGTTTCCACTACATACTTGCCTGCTTGGTTTCGGGCGTGTAGTGGTATGCCCACGACTCATCACCAGTGACGCTTCCTTTCAGAAAGTCATGACCTTCTGTGGTGTACCACGTTAGGTGATCCAAGCTCGTTATCGTTCGCTGGCCCTTGTGGTTGTCTGTCAGGTTCTTAGGCATCCAGCGAGGACTAGCTTTACGAAATTTCAACGTGTCATGAACAATATCGTACACTGCACCATAGGAAATGTTGAACTGTTGCGATGTTCGCAGTTGCACACGCCGGTCTTCAAAATTGCCGCCTCAATGCCTCTGGAATTCTGCGGGGTTGCAGCTGTTACCGGCCTCCCTGATTCACTAAGGTTCACACGGCCCTCTAGGAAGAATGCACACCAGCTGGAGACATTGCGATGGTTCATACAATCATCCCCATACACGCTACGCTTTGGCCCACAAATATCGAACCACACCTCTCTGCTCTTCCCACGTGGACGACAGTAACATGCGCGCAATCCTTGTTGCGTAGTGCACGCTTCTCTCACTAGAAGTATCCGATTCGAGCTCCGTTTCTTAGACGCCGGCTAGTTTTAAATTAGCCAAGCAAATTTCGATTAGTTATGAGCCCAGGCTTGCACAGTTTTTGGCTGTGTAGACTCAAGTCCCAGCAAGCTGCCCTCCGTCTCTACAACTCAAAGATTCCTCCGGTAATAATATTCTAGTAAAGCTCCCGTCCGCTGGCTTTCCTGTACATAGAAACGTTTTCGAATATTTTTTTTTAATTTCTCAAAAAACGTTTATAACGACTTTCATTAAAATACCCTATTTACGTGACAAACAAAATGTGTATATTGGATACTTTAGAATAGTCTATGAAGCCTCCTTTATTCGGGAGGAGTTGTATATAATTTTGTATAAACAGTGAACCGTAAGATACACACAGAAGCTTACTGCAGAAAAATTCTGATGTGTTACACTCACATGACTTTCTCTACTCTTGTACAAACTATTTATACAAACGCTTATTCTCCATCTACTTCATGTTAATCGAGATAAACATTTGCAGACTCCATCTTATTGCTAATTTTCTTGTAGATGTAAGGGGAATATATATATTTACAAGTGCAATGTAGAAATACAGTAGCCTTTAAGCACATACATATCTCGTAATAGCTGGTTGCTAGGTGCAGCACCATTCCCTTTGCCACAGATTAATACTCTTTGCATATCCAAGACAAAAAAATCTGATGTGCTCCACTCACATGACTTTCTTTACTCTTGTACAAACTATTTTTACAAACGCTTATTCTCCATCTAGTTCATGTTAATCGAGATAAACATTTGCAGACTCTTATCTTATTGCTAATTTTCTTGTAGATGTAAGGGGAAAATATATTTACAAGGGCAATATAGAAAAACAGTAGCCTTTAAGTACATACATATCTCTTAATAGCTGGTTGCTAAGTGCAGCACCATTCCCTTTGCCACAGATTATAGCTCTTTCCATATCCAAGACAAAAAATGAATAATGAATTCCCATTTGCGAAAATAAGTATTGAAAAATTTAAGGGAATGACAAGCAATATCTCGAAAATGGTTCACTCAAAAACAAAATTGTATATGACATAAATTGTGTATTTTAACGCGATCTACATTTTTGTGTAGTAAAATTTTGTCTATCTCTTATGGTTTACGAGTTATGATAAAGTTGTTCACAATAAAGAATACTTTTGGAGACATTCCCAGGAAATTCAAGATATACATTTTATTTGTCATAAAAATATCTTGAACATATGATATTTTAATCAAAATCGTTAGAGCCATTTTTGAGAACATTAAAATTTTCGTAAAATCTTCCATGTAAAGGGTACTCTGGGGTGGGGGGATTTTCTTGAAAACCTTCGTATCGCATCCTTGGAAAATACTGAACCTAAATACCAAGTTTGGTATTTATCCGGCTGTTCTTTTCTGAGTTATGCTGTTCACAGACAGACACACAGACACACACACGGACATGTTTCCAAAAATGCTTTTTTTTGGATTCAGGGGGTCTCAAAAGATGTATTTCCGGTGAAATCTTGGTATCGAATTTTTGGGTTGAATATAATACTTCCCCTAATTACTATACGTAGTAGAGAAAGTAAAAATGAATAACGAATTCCCATTTGAGAAAATAAGTATTGAAAAATTTAAGGGAATAACAAGCAATATCTCGAAAATGGTTCACTCAACAAAAAAAATGCATATGACATAAATTGTGTATTTTAACGCGATCTACATTTTTGTGTAGTAAAATGTCGTCTATCTCTTATGGTTTACGAGTTATGCAAAAGTCGTTCACAATAAAGAATACTTTTGGAGACATTCCCAGGAAATTCAAGATATACATTTTATTTGTCATACAAATATCTTGAACATATGAAATTTATTCAAAATCGTTAGAGCCATTTTTGAGAAAATTAAATTTTTGAAAAATGTTCCATGTAAAGAGTAATCTATGGTAGGGGGATATTCTTGAAAACCTTCGTGTCGCATCTCTGGAAGATACTGAACTGAAATACCAAGTTTGGCGTTTATCCGACTGTTCGTTTCTGATTGTGCTGTTCACAGACACACAGGCAGACACACACACGGACATGTTTCCAAAAATGCTTTTTTGGATTTAGGGGGTCTCAAAACATGTATTTCTGGTGAAATCTCGGTATCGAATTTTTGGGTGGAATACAATACTTCCCCTACTTACTATACGTAGTAGAGGAAGTAAAAATGCAAATATCTTTAAAACACACAATTTATTAAAATATATATTCTCTAAGGCATCATCCATAGACAGAATATCCATTATTATATTTTGTTGACCGCCGTTTAACTGAAGTAGATTTTTGCTCTAGAAGTTCATATACTAGCCAGGCGTGTAATTCTTTCGTTTAGTAAAACAAGCAACACTAGGTGATTTGTGGCTTAAGGGACTTACCTCTGAGTATAGTTTTGCCTATTAGTTTTTATTCGAACCACTGACCCCTAAGTTTTAAATTTACTACAATATAATGAAAACGCAGTCGTGTTGATACCTCTGCAGTTTTGTTCGAAGTTCTTTGCCTCCTGTGAATTGCGTGCATTTCGCAAATTCTATATTTTACCCCTTACGGTTCGGCAACTTCTCTGTCTGAGCTGTTTTGCGGGCGCGCAGAGGCATTAGGGAATACCAGCTAATTGAAATCATTCCTATTTTGTTGCTGTATAGTTTATGTTCTAGAGAGGATAGAATACCTTTTGTTGGGTTGAGATGAAATCATGCTCAGTGCTTTAAGAGTATGTGTCAGAAATAGAGTATCCGCAAGTAAAGTAACGTCAAGTATCGTCCCTGCGAGAAAACGATTCGGCGTTTGATCGATAAATTTCAAAGAAGTGTTTCTGTCGGCGATCAAAGAACGCCTGTACGTAATCGACGAAAGCGCTCCAACGAAAACATACTCGCCGTTCGTGAGAGTGTACGTGAGAACGGAAACAAATCAATAGCTCGGCGTGCGCAAGAATTGGGGCTTTCGCCGACCACAACTTGGCGAATTATGCATCTGCACTTGACATTTCACGCTTATAAAATCGTGTTAACTCAAGAACTAAAGCCCAACAACCATAGGTTGCGCCGCGTATTCGCTGACTAGGCTATGGAGCAATTGGAAGCTGACCTGGATTTTTGTCGAAAAATCGTCTTCAGCGACGAAGCTGAAGACGATTTACAAACAAAATTGCCTCTATTGGAGCAATTACAATCCAAAGCAGATTCAAGAACGACCATATTATTCCCAAAAGGTTACTGAGTGGTGTGGATGTTGGTATGGTGGAATCATTGGTCCATATTTTTTCCAAGATGAAGATGGGGAAGCTCTAACTGTCAATGGAGAATGATACCGGGCTCTTATAAGGGACTATTTATGGCCTCAATTGGATAGTATGGATCTCATAAACATCTGGTTCCAGCAAGATGGTGCCACATCTCATGCTGCTCTCGGAAGAATCGATCTTTTGAAGGAGAAATTCACAGGTTGCATTATTTCCCATGGTGGTGATATTAATTGGCCCCCGAGGGGCATTTTTTGGAAACATGTCCGTGTGAGTGTCTGTGTGTGTGTGTGTGTGTGTGTGTGTGTGTGTGCGCGCGTGTGTGTCTGCCTGTGTGTCTGTGAACAGCACAATCAGAAATCAACAATTGGATAAACACCAAACTTGGTATTTCAGCTCAGTATCTTCCAGAGATGCGACACGAAGGTTTTCAAGAAATCCCCCCACCATAGATTACCCATTACATGGAACATTTTTCAAAAATTTAATTTTCTCAAAAATGGCTGTAGCGATTTTGATTAAAATTTCATATGTTTAAGATATTTTCATGACAAATGAAATGTATATCTCGAATTTTCTGGGAATGTTTCCAAAAGTATTCTTCATTGTGAAACGACTTTTGCATAACTGGTAAACCATAACAGATAGACAAAAGTTTACTACACAAAAAATGTA
This sequence comes from Deroplatys truncata, assembly GCA_030765065.1. Lineage (NCBI taxonomy): Eukaryota > Metazoa > Arthropoda > Insecta > Mantodea > Mantidae > Deroplatys > Deroplatys truncata. The sequence goes on from CM060980.1 coordinate 181,578,350, forward strand.
ATATCGCGTTAAAATACACAATTTATGTCATATAAATTTTTTGTTGGGTGAACCATTTTTATAGATATTGCTTGTTATTCCCTTAAATTTTCCAATACTTATACTTTTTCTCAAATTCGGTTTTCATTTTTTTTGTCCTGGGCATGCAAAGAGAATGGAATACTGCACATAGCAACCAGCTCTTAAAATATTTGACTATCGCTTAAAGCCTACCAATCCCCCTTGCATCTACAAGAGAATTAGCAATAAGATTAATATCTCGATAAACATGAAGCATATGGAGAATAAGCGTTTGTAAAACTAGTTTTACAAGAGTAGAGAAAGTCAAGTGAGTGTAACACATCAGATTTTTTTGTTAAACAAGCAACATGTGGCGCTTTGTGGCCTAAGGGCCTACCTCTCAGTGGGGTTTTGCCTATTAATTTCGATTCGAACCACTGTTAATCGTACTAGGGTTGAAGAACACTTCCCCTTATTGACATCTCTGGCGTTAATCTCAAAGCTTTTTCCTATGCCTTGGCGGGTATTACTCCGCAAATTCTATATTTTACCCCTGGTGATACGGCAACTTCTCTGTCTTAATTACTTTGCGGGCATACAGAGATATCAGGGAATACCAGATAACTAATATCATTCCTGTTTTGTTGCTGTAGTATCTTTGAAGGTCCTGAGAGAGTAAAATTCCTTTGCTGAGTTAATATGAAAGCATAGTCAGTACTTTAGAAATATATGGAAAAAAATCTGTGTTACACTCACATGACTTTCTCTACTCTTGTACAAACTATTTTTAGAAACGCTTATTCTCCATATGCTTCATGTTAATCGAGATAAACATTTGCAGGCTCTGTCTTATTGCTGATTTTCCTGTAGGTGCAAGGGGAATATATATTTACAAGGGCAATATCGAAATACAGTAGCCTTTAAGCATAGACATCACTCTTAATAGCTGGTTGCTAGGTGCAGCACCATTCTCTTTGCATATCCAAGACAAATCATGAATAACGAATTCCCATTTAAGAAAATAAGTTTTGAAAAATTTAAGGGAATAACAAGCAATATCTCGAAAACGGTTTACTCAACAACAAAAACAAGTATATGACATAAATTGTGTATTTTAACGCGATCTACATTTTTGTGTAGTAAAATTTTGTATGTGTTATGGTTTACCAGTTATGCAAAAGTCGTTCACAATGAAGAATACTTTTGGAGACTTTCCAGAAAGTTCAAAATATACATTTTATTTATCATGAAAATATCTTAAACATATGACACTTTAATCAAAATCGTTAGCCATTTTTGAGAAAATTAAAATTTTCGAAAAATGTTACATGTAAAGGGTAATCTGGGGTGGGGGATTTTCTTGAAAACTTTCGTGTCGCATCTCTGCAAGATACTGAACCTAAATACCAAGTTTGGTGTTTATCCGACTGTTCGTTTCTGAGTTATGCTGTTCACAGACAGACACACAGACACACACACGGACATGTTTGTAAAAATGCTTTTTTGGATTCAGGGGGTCTCAAAACATGTATTTCCGTAGTAGAGAAAGTAATACAGTATCCGCAAAGTAGTTAAATAGGAAACTTAAAGACCCGAATGTGTATTGTTTGAATTCTTTAATACTTTTTTCATTCTTGAAAGTGCTGTCTCTATTCAGATGTTTGTTGTGATGCCATGGAAACAGTATGAAACTTTAAGGTCAGTGTATAGCAACAGCTGAGTATCGATATGGTTTCCTCTAACCCCCTTATACCTACCTTCTGCAAAGTTTATTTTGACTAAGCTGAAATGGATAGAAGAATACGCTTCCATAGAAACAGTTTGTAGTAGTTATATAAAAGAAGATGAGTAGAGAAAGTCATATAAATGTAACATATATGTAGATTATGGAATAGGAGATAGGAATATGGATAAGAAACGGTATAGCGTTCCACCACTGCGCCCATATTAAGCCTATTGTGTCTACTGAACCTCCGTGAAGAAGGGATGAAGAGAGATCTACAATGAAGCGGGCCCCTAACGTTTCCAGATTGATCATCCCAGACTCTCACCACATATCTGCACGGATAGAATATTTTGCACCAGTAAAGAAACAGTTCTCACCTCAAAACACATCCGCCGCATACGCTGCACAACACAGTCCATCGCACCTGGCCCTAAACGTTTAAAAGACGAGAAGAAATGAGGAATAGAAAAATTCGTCGTTATATACCTGGTGCGCATGAACAATGTGCAGAAAATTGTAGTGTAAAGAGGAATTAACAAAGGAAGCATTTTGTGGTTAAAAGCATGGGGTCGCAGATGAAGTATAATACCAGGAGCGCTGCACGACTATAATTGAAATATTACCTTATGAAACATCTTCATTTGCCAGGCAAAATAAAATGTATTTTATGCAACAAGTGTGTACGTACTGCCTCAACCAATGAGACGGTATTGCCGTACCATCCAGCAGACTTCACATCAATCACCTAGTAATGCTGATTGGTGTTGTACAAGAACACAGGTTTCACAATCTGATACTCCAATATGAGGGATTTAATGTTTATGCATGTAGCGCAGTAAAAATCTCCTGTTTCCTAACCTCAACATATGTATTTTGGTACTGTCTTTCTATTGTACAATTCTCTGCACATTGTTTTTCCTCCCTCAGTGTAGTCCAGCACTCGCCTATCGACCTGGGAAACCCACAAAAGTAAACAAGATTAGGGTGGCCGATCCAACAGTAATCGAACCCGGGACCTCCCAAATACGAATCTCATACGTTAATGCCCGAGTCATCTTAATCGGTATAATGTCATATTGTAATATTTTTCTTACCTAAAGTGTATGGGTCCAAAATGTTGTCTGTATCGGTCAAATTATACAAGTTTGTACATAAGGGGCTGAAAATATCAGTAGGGGTGCTCTCAGGATTTGTAGGGTAAATCTTAGCTCACGTCCACAAGTTTATATCCTGCTTTGTCTATAAGCGTTGAAAATAAATGTTAACTATGGATTTTAAACAATTGGACGCATTATATACAGAACTTTCGTTTGTACGGCGAATTGCTTGCCCTGCACTGCTTTGTTACTACTCGGTTCTGTTCCCCCTCTGGTTGCTTCTCCTCCGTGTGCCGGCTAATCAGTTGACGCGAAGTCTGTGTTGTACAGAGGTTGGTACGTTGTGAGATCACGTGTTTCAACTGTTGCTGCTGTTATAATGTTAAAAATTCGGTTTACTTAAACATACAGAACTTTCAGGTATGATTCCTGCGTGACAACATAGAGAAGTGAGACGGCAACTTATAGACAAATTCCCTGTATTCGTGAGTCTCGCCTAGAAACGGTTCGGAAGCTTGTGAATGGATTTAGGGAAACGGGATCTATTCCTGATAAGAAGTCGAAATTAAATCACCGTGTTCTTACAGAGGAAAAGCTGAATGACATCGGAGAAAAGTTACAACGAAGTCCAAAAAGGTCTCTGAGAAAGCCTGCACTGGAATCAGGAAGGTCACAAGCATCGACTTGGAATGTCACTAAACTTTAAAAATTAAAATTCTATAAGATTATGGTAGTTAAAGAATTGTAATCAAGCGATATGGTGAGTAATGTTAATTTCTGTAATTGGGTGCTGGATAATGCTTAAAAATGAAAATAAGGTATCTAAGAAACAAATATACAACGTTTATTTCAAAGTTTTGTATACATGTGGCTTTTAAGAGGTTTCTAAAGGTCAGTTGCCTTAAGTGAATCTAAAATGCAAGATATTAAAATGTTTAATGTTCACATTTAGAGAATTTAACTTTCTCCTTGTATTGAGATAACATAAGATGTTCCGTCTAGAAGCTAGTGCAGCTCTGGTGCCTAAGATCCCCACACTGCGTGTGTGTAGGCCTTAAGGAAGCGAAGGATGTAAGAGATTTAAAGGACTTCACTTTCACACTTGAAGGTTGACCTTTCTCATCATATTGAGATTAACAGACGGCCTAATGAAGTATATATTATCTTTACGTTATTTGCACCACGCTTTTGGCGACAATTTAAAGTAGTTTGTATTGAAGGAGTTGTATTATAGTTCAACTGTTGGGGAGCCAAACTTGAATTAGTTGCAACCGCACGTATGGTAAACAGTTTCCGGTAGCCTTCGCCCCAAGTTTTAAAAATATTAACTTTGTAATTTGACTCTTCCTTTAAATATTACATATTTATGTTTGCCTCGGCTGCGTCAGTATTATTGTTAGAGTCATGGATGTCTTGGCAAGGCGTGATGCGACAAGAACATAGGCTTACACAGATTATAATTTTACTTCACTTCTTTTATTAATGCTTGACACGATTTAAATAACACTTCATTGATATAGAGAGCTGTGAGATTCTTTAATTAATTACTTGCACTTTTTAACACGTAAAACTATTTTCGTCTCACACGAATACGTATTAAATTTCTTGAGGACACTTTTTGGGTCTGGTTAGTAACGCTGTCTGCAACCAACTGAATAGATTTGTAGCGTCTAAAATTTGTAAATTTCTGTATTTCAAGTCTCTGATTGGCTATTCCTAATCCAATAGAACACCTTCTTTTAACTAAAGCTTTTTCTGGTTGTTCATTGGCTATTTTTTAAACTGTCACTAAAATTACATTATTGCTTCCAAGAATCACAAGTAGTATTGTTAAACTCTCAAACTCATTATTGCCTCAATGTTACCTCATTGTTAGCAAACTTTTAACTTATTATTCTCACAGCTCCTAAATTATTAAATTACGTAATATATTCACATAACATTATTATACATGGATACAATAATATAGACATATACGACTGTAATATACACTTTTTATATATTTTTAAATACACATATTGCTTTAAGGTGGGCTGTTATTGAATTCATATACATATATATATATATATATATATATATATATAAATATTATATAATTAGATTCAAATCATTTAAGTATTAAAAATACTGCCTCACTAACCAGCAACTGGTGCTGCACTGATGCTTGAACTTTTCGCACTGCATGTGAAGAAGCCTTAATAACACGAAGAATCAAAGAGACCTAAAGGAGTTAACTTTTGCACTAGTAGATTGAATCTTTCTCCTTGTATTAAGACAACACAGGACGCCCAAAACAGAAGCTAGAACAGCAATAGTGCCTCGGTGCCCTACATTGTACGTAAGGAGGTGTTAAGCAAGCGAAGAATGAAACATTTAAAAAACTTAAATTTATGTAATAAACAATTGAAACTTTCCCCTTGTATTGAAGTAAATCCAGAAGCTAGTGCAGTGATACCTTATATCCCCGCACTGCTTGTGAGGAGGCTATAAGCAAACGAAGATTGAAAAATATTTAAAGGACATAAATTTCACATTAGAAGATTTATCCTTCCTTCTCATATTGAGATGACACAATACACACCATTCGGAAGCTAGTGCAGCACTGGTGCCTCAGCTTCCCACACTGCGTGTGTGTAGGCCTTAAGAAAGCATAGAATGAAAGATATTTAAAGAGCTTAACATTCGCACTAGAAGATTCAACCTTTCTCCTCGTATTGAAGTAACACAAGACACGCCATCCAGCAGCCAGTGCAGCACTGTGCCCCAGATCCCCATACTACATGTGAGGAGGCCTTAAGTGAGCAAAGAATAAAAGAGATTTAAAAGACTTAATATTTGCACTGGAAGATTAAACCTTTCTCCTCGTACCGAGATAACGCAAAGCGTTCCATTCGGAAGTTAGTGCAGCACTGGTTCCTCAGCTCCCCACACTGCATGTGTGTAAGCCTTAAGAAAGCAAAGTATGAAAGGCATTTAAATAACTTAACATTAACATTCGCACCAGAAGATTGAACCTTTCTCCTACTATTGAGATAACTCCATTCAGAAGCTAGTGCAGTACTGGTGACTCAGCTCCGCACACTACGTGTGTGTGGGCCTTAAGAAAGCATAGAATGAAAGATATTTAAAGAACTACATTCGCACTAGAAGTATGAACCTTTCTCCTCGTATTGAAATAACACAAGACACGCCATACAGAAGCTAGTACAGAACTGTGCTCCAGATCCCTATACTACTTATGAGGAGGCCTTAAGTAAGCAAAGAATGAAAGAGATTTAAAAGATTTAACGTTTTCACTAGAATACTACACCTTTCTCCTCGTACCGAGATAACGCAAGGCATTCCGTTTCGAAAGTTAGTGCAGCAATGGTGCCTCAGCTCCCCACACTGCGTATGTGTAGGCCTTAAGAAAGCATAAAATGAAAGATATTTCAGAACTTAACATTCACAGTATAAGATTGACCTTTCTCCTCGTATTGAAATAACACAAGGCCATCCAGAATCAACACAGTGCAGCACTGTGTTCGAAATCCCCACACTACATGTGAGGAGGCCTTAAGTAAGCAAAGAATGAAAGAGATTTAAAGGACTTAACTTTCGCACTAGTAGATTGAACCTTTCTCCTTGTATTGAAATAACACAAGACACGTCATCCAGAAGCCAGTGGAGCACTGTGTTCTAAATTCCCACACTACATGTGAGGAGGCCTTAAGTAAGCAAAGAATGAAAGAGATTTAAAGGACTTAACTTTCGCACTAGTAGATTGAACCTTTCTCCTCGTATTGAAATAACACAAGACACGTCATCCAGAAGCCAGTGGAGCACTGTGTTCTAAATTCCCACACTACATGTGAGGAAGCCTTAAGTAAGCAAAGAATGAAAGAGATTTAAAGGACTTAACTTTCGCACTAGTAGATTGAACCTTTCTCCTGTATTGAGATAACACAAGACGCCCCATGCCATGAATAACCAAGAAGCTTGTGCGATTCTATCAGACCCATTCCTCTTCGCTGATCACTGCGTAACATCGAAAACGGATTTGCAGAGAGAGGGGAGGGAGAGGTGACTATAAACAAGTACGTTAAGGCTTTACGTTGTTTAGAGAACATCTCATGTTGAAAAGTGTCTCTTGCTCTTTTTATTGCTTCTTCTTCTTCTTCTCCTCTCTGGAAGTTAAAACGAGGGAGAAAAGTTGAGTAATTTGAACCGTGTTTGACTTGATGCTGTCACAAAGTGCATGCGGGTGCCACAAAAGCTTACCCCCTAATCCCCATCCCCGCCCTTCTCAACTTTTTTTTAAAGGTAGGGGTAATCTTTTATGAAATGGGATTCGTTATCGTGGATACAGTCTATTTAAAACGTAGAATACACTTTCAGACATCTACTTCGGTCAGGAAAGTGTCTTTTCGGGTTTCAAGAGCTTTTATTTGCCTTTTTATAACCGACGCAAGCGTTCTTTAATGAGATAAATTTTTTTATGTAAATTATTTGGTAAGAAGTTCTCTTGGCTGTAAAAACAAGAACTATTGGAAGGGGGTAAATTCAAGTAACAAGATAGGACATTTAAAACAGACTCGTTTGGTTGAATGCACGTTATGAGCGAGTAGGCACTTAATGTTAAGTATTATGAACTTTGAGGAAATGGTACAAACACAACGTTCCTTTCGTATAATTTTATTCCCGTTACATTAGCGCAATGTATGCAAACTGCTTATAACTTAAACCTCTATAACAAGAATTTTTAAAGCACAAAGTATGAAGGGCGTATCTGTCTCAGAAAGTTCTATATCTATTGCGTAAAATGAAATCTTGATACTAAGAGGTGTCTGCGCTGGCTATATTTATACCTTTCTCAGATGTACTCTAAAATACAAACATAATATTTTCAAAAAGTTGTGTATTAAAATTACGTGTAGAAAGGTCTAGCACTATTCAAAGCATTTCAAGAGTACCCAAAGCTGAAAAAAATTAAGTCAAAATTTAAAAACAATGTCAAAACTCTGATGTGGTGCTTTCACATAACCTTCTCTACCCTCCATGTTTATTAGTGGGTATACAAGCTATCCTTACTAAAGCTCATGTTTTCGATCTATTACATTTTAATCCAAATAAACATTTGCAGAAACAGCCACATTACACATTTCGTTATAAATACAAAGAGAACAGCGATAGTCCAATGTTTAAGAACTGGATACTGAGGCAGTATTTTAACACTTAAATGCTTTCAGTCAAATTATATAATATGTAAATTCAATAACAGTTCACCTTGAAGCAATATGTGTATGTAATACTTTGTAAAATGTATGTAGCAGTCATTGCATATGCTTATATTATTGTATCCATGTGTAATAATGTTATGTGAATGTATTACGTAATTTAATAATGTAGGAACTGTGAGAACAATAAGTTAAAAGTTGCTAACAATGAGGTAACCTTGAGTCAATAATGAGTAAGAAAGTTTAGCAGTACTACTTGTGATTCTTGGAGTAACAATAATGTAATTTTAGTGACAGTTTATAAAAATAGCCATCAACATCCAGAAAAAGCTTTAGTTAAATAAAGGTATTCTATTAGAGTAGGAGTAGCCAATCAGAGACTTGAAATACAGAAATTTACAAGTTTAGACGGTTGAAATCTATTCAGTTGCCTGCAGACAGTGCTCATAACTGGATGCGTTGCTTGTGCGTCCTCAAGAGATTTAATACGTATTCGTGTGAGACGAAAAGTAAGTTACGTGTTAAAAAGTGTAATTAATTAATAAAAAGATTCTCACAGCTCTCTATATCAGTGAAGTATTATTTAAATCGTATCAAGTGTTAATAAAAGGAGTGAAGTAAAAATTATAATCTGTGTAAGCCTACATTCCTAGTCGCATCACAACCCTGCCCAAGAGAAACTTGTCTCTAACAATAATACTGACGCAGCCGAGGCAAAAATATATAATATTTAAAGAAACAGTCAAATTACAAAGTTTATGTTGTTTTTAAACTTGGGGCAAAGGCTACCTGATAGTACATTTGGGGCGAAGGCTACCGGAAACTGTTTACTATACGTGCGGTTGCAACTACTACAATTTCGGTTCCCCAACATTTGAACTATAATACAACTCCTTCCATACATAGCAATACAACATTCTTCATAGCCTGGCCTTAAAACTGCATAATGTTTCCATGAAAAAAACAATTGAAAATCGATGTGACTTAAAAAGAATGACAAAGTATTGAACCAATCGAACCACTAAGAATGGGAATATCTCGGAAATGGCTTATGGCACAAAAAAACTTATTTGAAGTAAATTGTGTGTTCTAAAGAGAACTACATTTCTTGTGAAGTATGTTTTGTTCTATCGCTTAAAGTTTATCAGTTATCAAAGTTATACATAATTCCTTCCGAATGAAGAGGACTTCACGGGCTATTCTCAGAAAACTCAGCATATAGATTTTGTTTGTCATCTAAACAACGTTAATATATGGTATTTTAATAAAAATCGTTAGAACCATTCTTTAGAAAATCAAGATGTTCGAAAAATGTTGCATGTAAGGGGTAGTTGGGGTCTGAGATTTTCTTGAAAATCTTCGTTTCGTATCCAACTCAAATAACAAGTTTGGTATTTTCGTTTCTGAGTAATGCTGTTCACAGACAAACATACAGACATACAAATGGACCTTTTTCTAAAAACGGTACATTTTGGATTCAAGTGGCCTCAAAACTTCGATTTCCGGTGAAATCTAGGCATCGAATTTTTGGGTGGAATGCAAAACCTTGTCTACCTTGTAGGTACATGGTAGACAAGGTAAAAATTACATCTTTAAATTTCTTGGGACAGCCTTGTTAATTGAAAGTTGCTATTTATTTCGATATATATCTTCTTACCATAGACACAAGATATATTTTACATATATTGCCACCAAAGCCTCTGGCGGCTCCACCAGATGTGACGGAAGGCTACTTTGCCCAACCCAGCGCCTATATTAGAGGTGATGACGTAGCTCAGAAATTAAATTGAGTTTTATTTATGGAAGCTCTTTAACTGCTATGGTTCTTAGCGTCCCATTCCAAAGGAAGCAATACTAAGGATTTTTACGCCAGAAAAATTCCATCGTCCTCCGTCGGGCTTGAACCCATGACCTAAGGAACTAGAAGCTAGCATGGTACCGTTGTGCTACGAGATACCTTGTAGATCGCTGTGTGGGAGACAGTTAACCCTCATCACTGTATCATACCATATAACTTCGTCACGTGACCACAGCGACCTTAGTGCATAGAATTTGTACGCCTGCTTGTGTGACGGATAGATTGCAGCTTCGACACGTATCCACAGAGACCCCAGGTAACTGTACCTCAGCTTCTGTGACGGGCAAATGAAACCTTGACACGTGTCCACAGAGACCCTAGTGCTAGGGAACTGTACCTCTGCTTCTGTGACGGGCAAATGAAACCTTGACACGTGTCCATAGAGACCCTAGTGCTAGGAAACTGTACCTCAGCTTCTGTGACGGGCAGATGAAACCTTGACACGTGTCCACAGGGACCCTAGTGCTAGGTAACTGTACCTCAGCTTTTGTGACGGGCAAATGAAACCTTGACACGTGTCCACAGAGACCCTAGTGCTAGGTAACTGTACCTCAACTTCTGTGACGGGCAAATGAAACCTTGACACGTGTCCACAGGGACCCTAGTGCTAGGTAACTGTACCTCATCTTCTGTGACGGGCAGATGAAACCTTGACACGTGTCCACAGAGACCCTAGTGCTAGGGAACTGTACCTCTGCTTCTGTGACGGGCAAATGAAACCTTGACACGTGTCCACAGGGACCCTAGTGCTAGGGAACTGTACCTCAGCTTCTGTGACGGGCAAATGAAACCTTGACACGTGTCCACAGAGACCCTAGTGCTAGGGAACTGTACCTCTGCTTCTGTGACGGGCAAATGAAACCTTTACACGTGTCCACAGAGACCCTAGTGCTAGGGAACCGTACCTCTGCTTCTGTGACGGGCAAATGAAACATTGACACGTGTCCACAGAGACCCTAGTGCTAGGGAACTGTACCTCTGCTTCCGTGACGGGCAGATGAAACCTTGACACGTGTCCACAGAGACCCTAGTGCTAGGAAACCGTACCTCTACTTCCGTGACGGACAAATGAAACCTTGACACGTATCCACAGAGACCTCAGTGCTAGGAAACTGTACCTCTGCTTCCGTGACGGGCAGATGAAACCTTGACACGTGTCCACAGGGACCCTAGTGCTAGGGAAGTGCAATCTGCTTCTGTGAGGGGCAGAAGAAAGCTTCGACACGTGTTCACTGAGGGTTTACTGCTAGGCAACTATATTTCTGCTTCTGTGACGGGCAGATGAAAGCATCAACGTGTGTTCACATAGACATTACTTAGGGAACTGTACCTCTGCTTCTGTGATTGGCAGATGACAGCTTACAATATTCCACAGAGTTCTTAGTGCTAGGCAACTTATCTCCGCTTCTACATGTGCCGGGAAAATGACTTTAGGGTGCCGTCCAGTACATCTGGTGTTAGTATCTGTGGTTAGATGTCAGAGCATTTTCTATTATCATGTATTTTTACTATCTTTTTGGACTTAAAGTGGAACTTTGTGTTTTGGTCTAAATACCGATATATTTTCCTTGGCCACTGTTGGAAAGTACAAAAAAAGAAACCCACTCATGCATGGGGTTTCATTTAAAATTTCTATATTTTAAGGCGGATTTTTTAGAGAAAGCTCGAAATGTTGCTTTGGAAAGCCATTGATAGCTGTTGGGTAAAATAATTATAGCCGTGAGTATGTGTTTGGTTCTGTTCCCATTGTTCAGTACGTAGAGTTTGAATGGACCACATCTTGCAAACAAGTGACGGTAGCACCCAATACAAGTTGCATGTGCCGGAAACAATGAAAATCTCAGCACACAAACACGGCGATGATTAGATCCGCTTTGATAAACCAAATGTTTGCTCTGGCCAAGGATTCGCGCCTCTTCAATTAATGAACATCGAGAGCATTGTGCCCGTCCTGTGGGATCGGTCCAGAGTCCCAAGGGATATCCCGTACAACTGCAACAAAACTATGCAGTAACATTCCGCACGTTATCTGCATACACCAGCCCATTCTTATGGCTCTGTAATGGAGTTTCTATGGGAACCAGGGTCACTTTCGGCTGTTTATACAGTTTGTACCGTGGTGTACCTCTGGGCGCCCCTTATGATGTGTTACAATCACATTACTTTACCTACTCACTCCTCTGCAAATTATTCTTACAAAAGTTTATTACTTTCTCTGCAATGTACATACACAGCAGATAGAGGAGGCATTGTATTCCACACGAAAGTTCGATACCGATATTTCACCAGCAATACATTTTTGAGGCCCCTTAAATACAAAAAAATTCTGATGTGTTACTCTCACATGACCTTCTCTACTCTTGTACAAACTATTTTTACAAACGCTTATTCTCCATATGCTTTATGTTAATCTTATTGATAATTTTCGTGTAGACGCAAGGGGAATATGGTAGTATTTATGCGATAGTCAAATGTTTTAAGAGCTGTTGCTATGCGGCGCATTCCATTCTCTTTGTATGTCCAGGACATAAAAAATGAATAACGAACTCCCAATTGAGAAAAGGTATTGAAAATTTTAAGGAATAACAAGCAATATCTCAAAAATGGTTCACTCAACAAAAAAATGTATATGACATAAATTGTGTATTTTAACGCGATCTACATTTTTGTGCAGTAAAATTTTGTCTATCTCTCATGGTTTACCAGTTATGCAAATGTCGTTCACAATGAAGAATACTTTTGGAGACATTTCCAGAAAATTCAATATATACATTTCATTTGTCATGAAAATATCTTAAACATATGATATTTTAATCAAAATCGTTAGAGCCGTTTTTGAGAAAATTAAAATTTGCGAAAAATGTTCAATGTAAAGGGTAATCTGGGGTGGGGGGATTTTCTTGAAAACCTTCGTGTCGCGTCTCTGGAAGATACTGAATCTAAATACCAAGTTTGGTGTTTATCCGACTGTTCGTTTCTGAGTCATGCTGTTCACAGACACACACACGGACATGTTTCCAAAAATGCTTTTTTTTGATTCAAGGGGTCCAAAAACATTTATTTCCGGTGAAATCTCGGTATCGAATTCTTGGGTGGAATACAATACTTCCCCTACTTACTATACGTAGTAGAGAAAGTAAAAAGCATTTTTAGAAAAAGATCCGTATGTGTGTGCCCCAACTACCCTTTACTTGGAACATTTTTCGAAAATTTTATTATGTTAAAGGTATTTGTATGACAAATGTATACCTTGAATTTTCTGGGAATAGCCCGTGAAGTCCACTTTATTTGGAATAAATTTTGTATAATCTTGTATAACTGGTAAACGTTAAGCGATAGACAAAAGCGTACTACACAAACCATGTAGATCTCTTTAAACCACACAATTTATTGCAAATAAGCTTTTTTGTGGCATAGCCAATTCTCATATCCGTTACTGATGATTCGAATTGTTCATTTATTGCTCATTCCTTTCAAGTCCTGTCAACATTCATTTGTTTTCGCGATGTCATGGAAACAGTATGGAATTTTAAGGCCAGCATATAGCGTCGAGTTCTTAAACATTTGACTATCGCTGTTCTCTTTGTATCTATAACGAAATGTGTACTGTAGCTGTTTCTACGAAGGTTTCTCTCGACTAAAATGTAGTAGATAGAAAAATAAGCTTTAGTAAGAAATGTTTCTACCTATGCTGACCAATAAACGACACAGGGTAGAGAAAGTCATATGGATGTGTCACATATTTTTACTTTCTCTACTACGTATAGTAAGTAGGCAAAGTATTACATTCCACCCAAAAATTAGATACCGAGATTTCATCTGAAATACATGTTTTGAGGCCCCTGAATAAAAATAAAGCGTTTTTGCAAGCATGTCTGTATGTGTGTCTGTCTGCTTGTGAACAGTATAACTCAAAACGGAAAAGTCGATAAGTACCAAACTTGGTGAGTTTAGTATCTTCCAAGGATGCAAGACAAATATTTTCAAGAAAATCCCGCCATTCCAGACTACCCTTTACACGGGAAACGTTTTCGAAAATTTTAATTTTCTCAAAAATGGCTATAACGATTTTGATTAAAATACCATATATTTAAGATATTTTCATGACAATAAAATGTATATCTTGAATTTTCTGGGAATCTCCTCAGAAGTCCTCTTCATTCTGAATGGCGTTTGAATAGCAGATAAACCGTAAGAGATAGACGAAATGTTTCTATACAAAAAATGTAAATCTCGTTAAAACGCACAATTTATTTCAGGAACATTTTTTGTAGAGTGAACCATTTCGGAAACATTCCTTGCTATTTGTTTGAATTTCTCAATACTTATTTATACTTTTTCTCAAATGGGAATTAGTTATTCGTTTTCACTTGCTCTACTACGTATAGTAAGAAGGGAAGTATTGTATTCCACCCAAAAATTTCGATACCGAGATTTCACGGGAAATACATGTTTTGAGACCCCCTGAATCCACAAAAAGCATTTTTGGAAACATATTCGAGTGTGTCTGTTAACAGCATAACTCAGAAACGAACATTCGGATAAACACCAAACTTGGTATTTAGGTTCAGTATCTTCCGGAGATGCGACACAAAGGTTTTCAAGAAAATTCCCCCACCCCAGATTACCCTTTACATGGAAAATTTTTCGATAATTTTAATTTTCTTAAAAATGGATCTAACGATTTTGATTAAAATATAATATGTTTAAGATATTTTCATGACAAATTAAATGTATATCTTGAATTTTCTGGGAATGTCTCCAAAAGTATTCTTAATTGAGAACGACATTTGCATAACTGATAAACCATAAGAGATAGACAAACTTTTTCTGCACAAAAGATGTAGATCGCGTTAAAATACACAATTTATGTCATATACATTTTTACTTTCTCTACTACGTATAGTAAGTAGGGGAAGTATTGCATTCCACCCAAAAATTCGATACCGAGGTTTCACCGGAAATACATGTTTTGAGACCTCCTGAATCCAAAAAAAGCATTTTTGGAAACATGTCCGTGTGTGTGTGTGTCTGTGTGTGTGTGTGTGTCTGTGTGTGTGTGTGTGTCTGTGTGTGTGTGTCTGTGAACAGCATAACTCAAAAACGAACAGTCGGATAAACACCAAACTTGGTATTTAGGTTCAGTATCTTCCAGAAATGCGACACGAAGGTTTTAAAGAAAATCCCCAAACCCCAGATAAACCCTTTACATGGAACATTTTTCGAAAATTTTAATTTTCTCAAAAATGGCTCTAACGATTTTGATGAAAGTATCATATGTTTAAGATAATGTGATGAGAAATGAAATGTATATCTCAAATTTTTTGGGAATGTCTCCAAAAGTATTCTTCATTGTGAACGACTTTTGCATAACTGGTAAACCATAAGAGATAGACAAAATTTTACTACACAAAAAATGTAGATCGCGTTAAAATACACAACTTATGTCATATACATTTCTTTTGTTGAGTGAACCGTTTTCGAGATATTGCTTGTTATTTCCTTAAATTTTCCAATACTTGTACTTTTTCTCAAATTCGTTATTCATTTTTTTGTCCTGGATATGCAAAGAGAATGGAATGCGCCACATAGCAACCAGCGTTAAAATATTTGACTATCGCTTAAAAGCTACCATATCCCCCTTGCATCTACAAGAAAATTACCAATAAGATTGACATCTCGATATCTCGATTAACATGAAGCATATGGAGAATAGGCGTTTGTAAAAATAGATTGTACAAGAGTAGAGAAAGTCATGTGAGTGTAACACATCAGATTTTTGTTGTTGAGTGAACCATTTTCGAGATATTGCTTGTTATTTCCTTAAATTTTGCAATACTTATACTTTTTGTCAAATTCGTTATTCATATTTTTTTTCCTGGTAATGCAAAGGGAATGGAATACTCCACATAGCAACCAGCTCTTAAAATATTTGACTATCGCTAAAAAGCCTACTAATTCCCCTTGCATCTACAAGAAAATTAGCAATAGAGAAAATCATGTGAGTGTAACACATCTTATTTTTTACTCAGAAGGCATCAAAGCATATTCTCAGTGAAATCTCCATACCATATTATTGGGATCAATACAAAATTTCGTCTATAGTTAAGTGGTAGAAATGGTAATAAAACAAGAAGTTATAATTTGCAAAGCTGTTGTTGTCTTTGTTCCAGAAATTTGAAGAGAGCGCTGTTCTGCCAGTCCTCCATCTGAAAGCAGCCTTGAATAGGTTTAATGTTCCAGAAGGTAAGGCAAGGACATCTCTCATGATAAGCAGTTCTTTTCATTTGAAACATTTTGTTGATGATGAGAACGAGAGAAAAAAAAGCCAGTGTTTTAATTATACATAGTTGGTTGCCGCGGAAAAGTTTTCTCCGGACCACTTCATAAGACTGAAAAGACATTTCTGAATGAAGCAGATCATCAAAAATGAAAAGGCTGGAGAAAGAATCTTCCCTGCTGTATAAAAAGAAAAGGAGACGATCATAAGGTGCAGTTGGTTTTCCTTGATTAATCCAAACCCTCGCGGAAAACAAAAGTTAATCACGACCGATCGATGGTTACAAATATTTGATTTAAGTTGTGCCTCTTGAGATTTAATCTCTAGGGTCCTGGTATCGATTCTGGAGTTTCGTCTGCCGTTCATTAAATATTTAACGTCTACCTCAGATGCTTTCTGCGTTATTTCAAGCACAGGTGACGTAGGATACAAGAGCTACCTCGAACAAATTTGTATCCTCTTCTAAAGCTAATATTTATTGTTGTTAAACATACCAAATTACAATAAACAAAGTGAGATAAAGTATATTATAAAATCAGAATTTTAAATTCGTAAAATTCACCCACTTTAAAGGAAGGGTAGAATAGAATGTGTGTATCACTCGGCATCAAAGATTAAAATTAAATTGAGTTTTATTTATGGACGCTCTTTTACTGCTATGGTTCTTAGAATTCCATTCTATATTGTCGTGAAACACCAAACATTTTGTTCAGAGATCTCTTTATCAGGCTTGAGGTTCTTTTACCTGCCGTAAATCTACGACACGGGACCACCGGCTTTACTTCCCTTCCGAAGGAAGCCATGCTAAGGACTTTTACGCCATAAAAAACCCACGACCTCGGGAACTAGAGGCTTGCAAGATACACCTAGAACACGGAAGACGACAGGACGTGCCACCGATCTAGTAAATGTGGATATTGTAGTTATGCGGCGACCCCGAGGAGAGGGACACCGGGCGGACGGAACCAGGAGTGACGGTACAGCAATGACAGGGTTCCTACAGCTTCCAGACGGTGACGTCCCAGCAGTCGGACAGGCAGACCGGAGAACTCGCCCCCACACAGAGGATCTAACGTCCACATAAGGGGCGGTTCGTATACCCCGGCAATCACCGAGAAAGTTCATACATACCGTCCTTTTTCCCTGCCACGCCCCATGGAACACCATCGTCGACACTTCTACCATAAAACTGACCGAACGTGGTGAAGATGGAATGAAATTATTGAATTGTGTTTTTTATTTATGGACGCTATTTGACTGCTGTGGCCCTTAGAATCCCATTCTATATTGGGCGTGAAAGACCGGTAATTTTGCTCAGAGGCCTCTTTATCAGGCTTGAGGTTCTTTTACGTGACGTAAATCTACGACACGGGACCACCGGCTTTACTTCCCTTCCGAAGGAAGCCATGCTAAGGATTTTTACGACAAAAAAAATACATTGCCCTCCGCCGTGTTTGAACTCACGACCTCGATATCTAGAGGCTAGCATGATACTCCTAGACCACGGAAGACTACATGACCTGCCACCGATCTAGTAAATGTGGATATTATACTTATGCCCCTCGAGCGGACGACCCAGCCAGAGGGACACCGGGCGGCCGGAACCAGGAGTGACGGTACAGCAATAACAAGGTTCCTACAGTTTCCAGACGAAGACGCTCCGGCAGTCGGACGGGCAGACCGGTAACCCCGCCCCCACACAGAGGGTCCAACGTCCCCCCAAGTGGCGGTCCGTATACCCCAGTAATTACAGAAAGTTCATACAGAGCCACGCCGCACAGGAACACCATCGCCGACACTTCTACCATAAAACCGACTGAACGTGGTGAAGATGGAATGAAATCTTCACTAGAACGATATGTAGGTACAGGAAATTTGGGGGATGAGACACACCACTTCAGCATTCATCTGAAGACTCGGGAGAACCCCGAAAAAACCCATGGGTCAGAGTAGGGACTCAGCGGGAATCGAACCCGGAACCTCCTGAATGTCAGTCGACAATATTTGCACACTATCATTCAAAACATTAAAAAAAATTTAACCAGTAACGTGAAAATTATTTAAAGACTTGCTCAGTCTGTGATAAGGTACACAGCAATTTAAAGTTGCCTCTGGTAGGTACTGTGAGTGAATTTCATTTCTAGTACCATAGGGTAAATAACGGAAGGGAGCACCTCGTGTATTGGGACCTATGGGAGATCTATTGCTGTTACCACGCCCCAGGAGGAAGGGGTGAAGTGAAGGAACGACTGGAGACTAGAGGCTGCAGGCAGAAAGGACACAAAGACACGCGGATGTTCCTAATATATCCTGGCTCGAAGACCCGTCGCACTACTGAACCTGCTCCGAGAAGGCAATGAACGACCCGTTTAGCCATGTAGCTCTGTAGTATCCATGAGAAATACTATTTTTTTAAACAAGCATCCACGTCATTTGTCTGGTACCTATGCCACGAAACCTAGAACGAATCCTGAAACATGATAATGTAACGAAATGAAAGGAAAATGATGGTAAGGAAAACGTTGGTAGATGAGAAACCACCCTAGCATTCGACTACCGACCAGGGAAAACCACGAAAAACCTGAGGTCAGAGTGTGCGATCGACTGGATTCGAACTCGGAACCTCCCGAATGCGAGCCTCACACGTTACCCGGAGCCATCTACCTCGGTTTATAGTACAATAACCAATTTCATGCTTTTTAACATAAAATAAACACTGAATAATAAACAAATTTGTCACAGTAAGTAATTTGTCACACCTCATACAAAACTAAACAACATTTCTATAAAGTACTTTGCTATTGTTCTTACACCAACGTAAATAACAACGAAAATTCTGAATGGCTCTGTACGAAGAGCGCAACGAATGGTTGGACCATCCATGGATGTCATTTGAGGGTCAAGTTACGTTTCGTAATTGGGAACCAACGTCTTTTATTTTGCTTCCTTATACCTCATTACAAAATAAATATCTTTTATAAACCATTTTATAGGTTCCCATTTAAAAATAATACATTGACCCTAAAATGGCCATCATAACGTCCCCCAAACAAAACACGACTAATGATATTTACTTTCCCCCATAATATCAAGCTACTTTTATTAAAGACATTTCTTTCTACAACACTTAGTTTTGGAGATATTTTACAGTCTCAAATGGCCCACTCTGTAAACAAACCAGTGGAGAACTGTGGCAATATGTCTACAGTAGAGAAGAGTTCATACGTCATACTATAAGCATTGTTTGTAGTGGAATTTGGTATGGAACACTTCAGCGCAAATGGCGAAACCATCAGATGTAACAGTAGAGCTGAAAGAACGTTTAAAACATCGTATTACACAACCAATAATTCAATGAAATACAAGGAAACTGTGACATTATGGAAAAGAGCTATGAGGAAAGAGTACTTTCAACCTTCTGGATAATAAGAATTTTTCGAGGATCTGTGTCATACGCTAATAAGAGCGAATGTTGCTTTAAAAACTTTACAGTTTTTTATTTAAAAGTAAAAATTATGTATTTCAACTTTCTGTGTATTGATACCTTAATTAAATCATGAGGTAACTTTATTGCAATTATCAATAGCTTACACTTCTGAATTCTGTTCTCCCTGCTATCCAAGTAGAGTGTACTGCCTTCAAACTGTACATCGTATTTGTTTACAGAGAACATTGCAAGGTCACAAGGACTTCCACCTTCTCTCCGCTCGGTACGTTCCTAACTTGGTGCTTTACTTACTAAAACCACTCTGGTTATCATCCCTTTTATAAATTGGTATCACTGTTGTAATCTTTAGCGCATTAGGTAACTTCAGTAGTCATAATGATGGACTGGGCTATTTTCGTGGGTCTTTCCGTCCCCTGGCGAATGCTGAGAAGGATTCTCACATCCCCCGAATTTCCGTTCTCATTTCATTTCTTCTTTCATCCGTTGGTCTCTTTTAGTGTTGGAAGTGTCGGCGATGGTGTTTTGGTGTGGTGTGGAGGGGAAAAGAATGATCTTTGTGACTTTCTCCGTCCCTTGGCCTTCGGCTGGCTGCCGGGGTTATCCGAATCCCCCTTGAGAGGCGTTGGACCTTCTCTGTGCGGGGTGGGGTCCTCGGTCTGCCTGTCCGTCTGCCGGGGAGTCTCTATCTGGAAACTTAGCGATTCTATACCGTGACTCTTGGTTCCGGCCGCCAGTTGTCTCCTCTCGCCTCACCCTTCTTCCCGAGGACGCCCCCTTGTGAGCACAAGTACGACATCCCCTCTGTGGATCAGTGCCGAGGCCCTTCCGTAGTCAATCCAATCATATTATAGACCGAGCATGAAGGAACTTCGGTATAGAATATACATTTGTTTTAGTCTAATAACGTATATTCTATAATACAGTGAACGCGTTGAACTTCACTATTTTACATCGATTTTAAAAAATATAAGCTTACTTGCGTCAATTTTACTTTCTCTACCATGTATAATAGTTCTCTTACCTATGTATACTAAATATAAGGAAAATTGCATTCCATCCATACATTTTATATCGAGATTTCACCAGAAATACACGTTTTGAGACTCTCTCAACCCCAAAAAAGCGTCTTTAGGTTGCGTTGCGTATGAACACATGACTCAAATGTCGGTTAAACACCAAGCTTGATATTTAAGCTCAGCATCTTTCAGGTATGCAAAACAAATATTTTCAAGAAAATTCCCCACCCCAAAATATTCTTTTACATGCAAAATGTTTCGCTATATTTTATCTTTACAAAAATGGTTCTTAAAGATTTTGATTAAAATACCAAAAGTTTAAGATTGAGGCAGTATTTTTAACACTTAAATGATTTTATTCTAATTATATAATATATAAATTCAATAACAGCCCGTCTTAAAGTAATATGTGTATGTAACAAGATATAAAAAGTGCATATTGCAGTCATTATATATGTTTATATTATTGTATACATGTGTAATAATGTTATGTGAATGTATTACGTAATTTAATTATGTAGGATCTGTAAGAATAATAGGTTAAATGTTGCTAACAATGAGGTAACCTTGAGGCAATAATAAATTTGAAAGTTTAATAATGCTACTTGTGATTTTTGGAAGCAATAATGTAATTTTTTGACAGTTTATAAAATAGCCAATCAACAACCAAAAACAAGGTTTAGTTAAATGAAGGTATTCTATTGGACTAGGATTAGCCAACCAGAAACTAAAATGGAGCAAAATTTACAAATTCAGAAGTCAGTTGCTTGTAGACAGTGCTCTTAACCGGACGCGAGATGCGTCCTCGAGAAATTTGATACGTATTTTGTGTGAGACAAAAATAGTTTACGTGTTAAAAAGTGCATGTATTTAATAAAAAAACAAATCTCACACACACATATATATATAGAAGACCAGTGAAGTGTTATTTAAATCGTGTCAAGCATTAATAAAAGGAGTGAAGTAAAATTATAATCTGTGTAAGCCTATTTCTTCAGCCGCACCACTCCCTGCTAAGACATTCATGTCTCTAAAAATAAATACTGACGCAGCCGAAGCAAACATAAATATATAATATTTAAAGAAACAGTCAAAATTACAAAGCTAATATTTTTTTAAACATTTGGGGCGAAGGCTACCGGAAACTTTTTACCATACGTGCGGTTGCAACTACTTCAAGTTCGGCTCCCCAACATTCGAAATATAGTACACTTTCTCCAAACTTGCTTTCCATACAAAGCAACAACAAAACTTCTTCAAGATATTTACATGTATATCGCGAATTTTCTGAGAATAAGATGTAAAGTCCTGTTCATCTGAAACGAATTTTACATAATCTTGTATAACTAGTAAACATTTACGTAAATGTACTACACAAAAAAAATGTAGATCTCTTTAAAACACTCACTTTACTTCAAATAACTTGTATGTGGCATAAGTTATTTCCTAGATATCCGTTATTCAAAGTTCGCAATCTTTTTTAGTTCCATTTATACGCCTCCTTTAACTACGTTGGTCTTATCGGCGGCCTTTCCTTTGGAACTTATTGCCTATTGCCAATGGTGTTAACTCTTGTCGTTGGGTTTTTTTGCACTTCTTTTTTTTAATGATTACATCATACACACATTTACGCGCTCATTATAGGTATAATCTTGGCTAGAGAAAAATTCCCGGGACTCTTCGCACAGCAGGCAGTTGCTCTACCGACTGAGCTACGGGGGCAACCTGGTTCACATTGTTCAATACTTGTCATTCTTTTAAAGTCCTGTAGACATTCAGTTGTTTCTCGCGATGTGGTGGAAACAGTATGGAATTTTAAGGCTACCATGTTGTTAAACATTTGACTATCGCTGTTCTCTTTGCATCCATAACGAAATGTGTAATGTAGCTATTTCTGCAAAGGTTTACTTCGATCGAAAAATAAACTTCTGTAAGAATGATTTGTATACCCACTAATAAACGATAGAGGGCAGAGAAGTAGTGTGAATGTAATAGCGACACCTTTAGCCTGCTGTATCCTTCGACAATGAAACAAATAAAATGCAATAAAAGTTGCCTTTGTCTTGAAGTGCATGCAGCGTTAGATCTTTGTCTCTGTGACATGAGTTGATCGGCAACATTTTTGGAAAGGCAGATGTTGATCAAAGCTGAGAGATGTCGCAGCTGACGGTGACCTAATCCTCGCCGATAATGAAGACGGTGATGCTACTACGTGGGAACCCTTAGCTTAAAGCGGATCCGGAACCATGTGGAGGTTTCTGGTTACCTCCCTTACCTGGGAGAGACTTGGCGAAAGGTTCGATTTATAGTACAGGGTCACCTAGAGTAGAGGAAGTATTCCTGTTTTAACCGAGCATCAAAATGCTGCCTTATACCCTTTACATTATTCCATTTTTGGTGCAAAAGGACACGAAACGTTTACGTTACATTACTATTTCCCTTGGGTAGTTAAAATTTAATATTTGGATGTAATTTTTCGAGCGTTACGTCAACCCTTCATGACAAACTTTTTGGCCATTTTTTCTATTCTTCAATTTTATTGTTATTTTTCCAGTTTGAAAACACAACTTCTATAAAATTAGAAAAACGTCTGATGTCTTACATCTATCATTTATTAATGTGTACACAAGCTATTCATACGAAAGCTTATTTTTATATATACTTAATTTTAATCCAAATAAGCCTAAGTATCCAGAAGCAGTTGCATTGCACATTTCGTTATAGATCCGAAAGGAATAGCGATAGTCAAATGTTTTAGAACTGGACACTATATGCTGGGATTAAAATCCCAAACTCCTTCCATGACATCGCGAGAAACAAGTGAATGTTGACAAAATTTAAGCTAATGATGGTATTGAACAATTCCAACCATTAAGAGCGGATATCTCGGAAATGGTTTATGCCAAAAGAAGTTATTTCAAACAAAAATTCGCTACCAAGATTTCACCGGAAATAAATATTTTGAGGTGCCCTGAATCCAAATAAAGTATTTTTGGAAACGTATTCGTGTGTTTGTCTGTCTGTGAACAGCATAACCCAAAAATGAAAAGTTGGAGTAATACCAAACTAGGTGGAACATTTTTCAAAGTGTTTGATTTTCTCAAAAATGGCTCTAACGATTTTGGTTAAAACATCGTATATTTAAGATACTTTCATGGCAAATGAAATGTATATCTTAAATTTTCTGGGTATGTCCCCAAAAGCCCTCTTCATTCTGAATGGCTTTTGTATAATTGGTAAACCGTAAGGGATGGAAAAAGTTTTATTAAACAAACAAAGTGGATCTCATTAAAACACACAATATATGTCATATATATTTTTTGTGTCTGTGTGGAGTGAACCATTTCCGAGATATTCCTTGTAACTTGTTTGAATTTTCCAATACTTTTCCAATGGGAATTTGTTACTAGATTTTACTTTCTCTACTACGTATAGTAAGTAGGGGAAGTATTGTATTCCACCCAAAAATTCGATACCGAGGTTTCACCGGAAATATATGTTTTGAGACCCCCTGAATCCAAAAAAAGCATTTTTGGAAACATGTCCGTGTGTGTGTCTGTGTGTGTGTGTGTGTGTGTCTGTCTGTCTGTCTGTCTGTGAACAGCATAACTAGAAACGAACGGTCGGATAAACACCAAACTTGATATTTAGGTTCACTATCTTCCAAGGATGCGACACGAAGGTTTTCAAGAAAATCCCCCACCCCAGACTACCCTTTACATGGAACATTTTTCGAAAATTTTAATTTTTTCAAAAATGGCTCTAACGATTTTGATTAAAATATCATATGTTTAACATATTTTCATGACAAATGCAATGTATATCTCGAATTTTCTGGGAATGTCTCCAAAAGTGTTCTTCATTGTGAACGACTTTTGCATAACTGGTAAACCATAAGAGATAGACAACATTTTACAACACAAGAAATGTAGATCGCGATAAAATACACAATTTATGTCATATACATTTTTTTGTTGAGTGAACCATTTTCGAGATATTCCTTGTTATTCCCTTAAATTTTTCAATATTTTCTAAAATGGGAATTCGTTATTCATTTTTTTGTTTTGGATATGCAAAGAGTATTAATCTGTGGCAAAGGGAATGATGCTGTACCTAGCAACCAGCTGTTAAGAGATATGTATGTGCTTAAAGGCTACTGTTTTTCTGTATTGCCCTTGTAAATATATTTTCCCCTTACATCTACAAGAAAATTAGCAATAAGATAGAGTCCGCAAATGTTTATCTCGATTAACATGAAGTAGATGGAGAATAAGCGTTTGTAAAAATAGTTTGTAGAAGAGTAGAGAAAGTCATGTGAGTGTAACACATCAGATTTTTTATATATACTTAATTTTAATGCAAATAAGCCTCAGTATCCAGAAGCAGTTGCATTGCACATTTCGTTATAGATCCGAAAGGAATAGCGATAGTCAAATGTTTTAGAACTGGACGATATATGCTGGGATTAAACTCCCAAACTCCTTCCGTGACATCGTGAGAAACAAGTAAATGTTGACAAACTTTAAGCTAATGATGGTATTGAACAATTGCAACCATTAATAGCGGATATCTCGGAAATGGTTTATTTGAAACAAAAATTCGATACCGAGATTTCACCGGAAATAAATATTTTGAGGTGCCCTGAATTCAATTAAAGTATTTTTGGAAACATATCCGTGTGTGTGTGTGTGTGTGTGTGTGTGGGTGTGTGTCTGGTCTGTATGTCTGTGCGTGTCTGTCTGTGAACAACATAACTCAGGAACGAACAGTCGGATAAACACCAAACTTGGTATTTGGGTTCAGTATCTTTCAGAGATGCGACACGAAGGTTTTCAAGAAAATCCCCCACCCCAGATTACCCTTCACATGCAACATTTCTCGAAAATTTTAATTTTCTCAAAAATGGCTCTAACTATTTTGATTAAAATATCATATGTTTAAGATATTTTCATGACAAATAAAGTGTTTATCTCGAATTCTCTGGGAATGTCTCCAAAACTATTCTTCATTGTGAACGACTTTTGCATAACTGGTGAACCATAAGAGATATACAAAATTTTACTACACAAAATATGTAGATCGCGTTAAAATACACAATTTATGTCATATACATTTTTTTGAGTGAACCACTTTCGAGATATTGCTTGTTATTCCCTTGAATTTTCCAATACTTACGAGTATACTTTTTCTCAAATTCGTTATTCATTTTTTTGGGTCCTAGTAATGCAAAGAGAATGCAATACTCCACATGTCAACCAGATCTTAAAATATTTGAGAATAGGTTATAGCCTACCATATTCCCCTTGCATCTACAAGAAAATTAGCAATAAGATTTACATCTCGATATCTCGATTAACATGAACCATATGAGGAATAAGCGTTTGTAAAAATAGTTTGTACAAAAGTAGAGAAAGTCATGTGAGTGTAACATATCAGATTTTTCTATTCATTATCTTTCTGTAGTCCGCATTCGGGAGGTCGTGGGTTCGATTCCCGTGGCGACCTTCTTGACGCATGACTTTTTCGAGGGTTTTTCCTGGTCGCCAGGCGAATGCTGGCAAGGATTCTCACATACCCCAAATTTCCTGTACCTCCATTCTCATTTCACTTCATATTTCATTAGTTGGTCTCTTTAAGGGTTGTAAGCGTCGGCGATGGTGTTTCAGTGCAGTGTGGCAGGGGAAAAAGGATGCTTTGTGGCTCTATCCGTCCCTCGGCTTTCGTTTGCCTGCTGGGGTTATCGGAACCACCCTTGAGGGTCGTTGGACCCCTCTATGCTGGGTGGGGTCCTCGGTCTGCCTGTGCGTCGCTGGGGAGTCTCTATCTGTAAACTTAGGGACCCTGCCATTCGGTGCCGTCACTCCAACGCCCGGTGTCTCCTCTCGCCTCATCCTTCCTCCCGGGGACGCCCCCTTGTAGGGCGTAGGTACATCCCCTGTGTGTGGATCAGTACCGAGTCCCTTCCATAACCAATCCAATCCATTATTCGTTTAGTTTCATATTATTTCTACAAGCTGTTGTTACAAAAGCATACTTTTCTATCTGCTACATATTAATCGAGATTAACGTCTAAAGAAATGATTTCATTACATACTTGGTTGTAGGTACAAGGGAGTTAGAGTAAACCAAATGGCTAGTCAGATGTGCATGTGGGTGTATTCTGGGCTTGAAATTCCATCCTCTTTCCACGAGAAACAACTGAATAGCCACAGCGATTTAAAAAAATGAAGATGCATTGAAAAATTGAAACCAATAATAATGGATATCTCGGAAATGGCTAATGTTACAATAAACTTTATTTGAAATAAATTGAGATCTAGGTATATTTTCGGAAACAATTTTTTTCTATTTCTTAAGTTGTAAGGAAATTACACAAAATTCCTACTGAATGAAGAGGAGTCATGGGCTATTCAAAGAAAAATCAAGATAAACGTTTAGTTTGTCATGTACATATATTTAAGAATGGTGTTTTTATCAAAACTGTTAGAACTATTTAGAGAAATTTAAAAGAAAGTTCGAAAGATTTTCCTTGTAATGGGCAGTTTGTGTAGGAAACCGAGCAAGATGGCGGCCGCGTGTGTGATTCGCATTCGGGAGGTTCCGGAATCGATCCCAGGCAACCAGCAACTCAACCCATGAGTTTTTCGTGGTTGCCCCGGGACGGTAAGCGAATGCTGGGGTGGTTCATTTTCTACCACGACTCTCGTTCATCTGATTTCCTGTACCCATTATCTTCCTTGTTGCTGATTCAGGGTTGTAGCACCAGGCGACGGTTGCAGCTGGGTGTTGGATGCGAGCTCTGTAAAGATTTCTTCCCTTGCATCGTTGCGGGACTGTTCTGTTGGGTCTGTCTAACCTCCAAGTGGGCCCGAGGGAGCGTCGGGGATTCAGTTGGCTTGTGCGTGGCCTACGGATGTGTTCGATCTGGAAATGTTAGGGACCCTATCATGTCCGCACCCGTCGTCACCTGATTTTTTTACCCTTCGGGGTTTCTCCCCTCATCCCTCCTTGAAGTCCGTATCTTTATATTTTGGTGTAGGGAGGTTTTCTTGAAAATCAAGAAATACCAACACACGTGCAGACATCTTTCTAATTGTTCCGTTACTCAGGGATGTTAAAAAACTGTATTTCCGTTGAAATGTTCACGTTAAATATTTGGATGGAGCACAATACTTCCTCAACTTGCGATAAATAATTTGTGTGTGCGTGTGTTACTGTATCACGCAATAATGACGTAATCGAAATGTTAAATCTTACATCGTAACTGTTTTAAACGAGCGAAACGTTGATAATGCCACAAGATAATGCACCTGCCCCTACATTCAATCGATAAAATAATTTTGCATGCTCCGACATTGAACTAGTGCCGACTAGATGTGGTGAAAGTCAATAAGATTGAGGGGAGAGAAGATTAGAAAGGTCTTACCTTATACCTCATCCATCACTAGCAGCCAGAACAAAGCCAGTATCAGGAAGCGATTTGTTACACGGCCGCACATATGTGGTCGGCCTTTTCATTCTCACCCTACAGCGATCTATACCACGCTAACTTACCAACTTAGTTTCAGCTAAAGGGGCCCGCTTGTTGGGGTAGATCATGGTGCTCTCATTAAATACAAACGTGGGCTTTGTTTTCTTTGATTCTTTGGTCCACCCCCCCCCAAACTTCCCTTTGCAAGGAACGTGTTTCTCTATTTTTTACTGTCAATAACGTCTACAACGATTTTGACGATAATAATGCTGTATAAGTGGTAAACCATAAGGGACAGTCGAAAACTAACTAAACCACCTGTCTAACTGTTGTCACCATTCAGTTGTTTATCCCGATGTCGTAAAATCAGTATGGAATTTCAAGAAAGCATATATCCTTCTTATTAGTGATGGGATGATACTAGTATTTCTCGAAACTTCATACAAACACTCAATACTCGATATCCACTTTATGAAAAACTGTAAAGGCGAGAGCTTGTTTTCTGAATTATGTCGTTATTAATAGTTTTCTGTGTATAAACCCATGTAACCAATTTTGTACTGCATGCTAATTCCGAAATTATTCAATTGGCAGCAATTTTTACTTTCTCTACTACGTATAGTAAATAGGAGAAGTTATGTATTCCACCCAAACATTCGATACCGAGATTTCACCGGAAATACATATTTTGAGGCCCCCTGAATCCAAAAAAAGCATTTTTGGAAACATGTCCGTGTGTGTCTGTGTTTCTGTCTGTGAACAGCATAACTCAGAAACGAACAGTCGGACAAATACCAAACTTGGTATTTAGGTTCAGTATCTTCCAGAGATGCGACACGAAGGTTTTCAAGAGAATCCCCCCACCCCAGATTACCCTTTACATGGAACATGGCTCTCTATTAAAATATCATATATTTAAGATACTTTCATGACGAATAAAATGTATATTTCGAATTTTCCGGGAATGTCTCCAAAAGTATTCTTCATTGTGAACAACTTTTGCATAACTGGTAAAAACATAGAGATAGACAAAATTTTACTACACAAAAAATGTCGATCGCGTTAAAATACACAATTTATGTCATATAAACTTTTTTTGTTGAGTGAACCATCTTCGAGGTATTGCTTGTTATTCCCTTATATTTTCCAATACTTATACTTTTTTCTCAAATTCGTTATTCATTTTTTTATGTCCTGGACATGCAAAGAGAATAGAATACTCCACATAGCAACCAGCTCTTAAAATATTTGACTATCGCTTAAAGCCTACCAATTCCCCTTGCACCTACAAGAAAATTAGCAATAAGATTAACATCTCGATTAACATGAAGCATATGGAGAATAAGCGTTTGTAAAAATAGTTTGTACAAGAGTAGAGAAAGTGATGTGAGTGTAACACATCAGATTTTTTGTCATCAGATGAAGCAGTGGAACATTATGAAAACCTGGTTTCTGAACTGCCTCAGGAAGAGTGCCAACTCTGCTGTAGGACTCGTTTCATGGAATGATAAAGTGTATTGATGTTAAAGGGGAACATTTTGAAAAACATATAATTTAATTTTTTTCAGTGAAACTAATCCTTATTTGATTTTATAACGGTTTTTATTTCGCCCCCATACCTGCAATATTCATAAATTTAAAACACATGTGTTGTAGTTAAGTAAAAGACCGTTAAGGAACGTTTACATCTGTGAACAGACAAGGGCAAATGTTTGGAAGAGAGGGTTGTTTCTTTGCTTGAGGATGAAGACTGTCTGCCAGGGTAGTCAAGCAGATTACAGCCCCTTCCAAGCCTCACAGAGGGAGAGGAAAAAAAGGAAGGCTTGATGTGAATCTATCTATCGACAGAGCAAGGAAAAATACTCTGTGAGCTAGAGGCGATGCTTTCAGGGGACCAGTAACTAACTCCACTGTAGACAAATATCAAAGGGCTAGTCCCTGGTTGCTCTGTAGGGACCTCGCAATATTTCATTTCACAAACGATAGAGGCACTCAAGTAAAAATACTGTCACGCACTCAGGGAAACCTAGATTCGAAACCTAGCATGTCATGTGAAAGTATCCCACATTTCACTTACACCATCTCTTACATGAGGCAGAGAATTTATTGTTTGAAAATTACGTAAATTATTAACTTCTCGGTTGGGAAGCCTACTTGAAGAAGTATTTTTCTTAGTTACTTTATTTAAGAAGTTTGCAACACGCTTTGGGCGTCTGTTTGAATTTGTTGATTACGTAATAGTCACTGTTGTTACGCAATATGCCGCTGCTACGTATGAGAAACTGATTTTACATTATAATATTTAACTTTGTTATTAAACAAACTGCTTCTATATATTATTTACGTTTGAATTTGCCTCGGCTGCGTCAGTAATGTTTGTAGCGTCATGTATTTCTTGGTCAGGGTGCGGTACGACAATAATTGTAGACATCACAGAATTTAAGTTTTTAAATTCACTTCTTTTATTAATATTTGCACATTTTAATAAAGTACTACACTTTTTAAGAACTGTGAGAATCTTTAATACTTTCACTTAGCGCGTATACATATCTTACGATTCACACGTAATGTTTCTGTAGAGAACACATCTTCCGTCTGGTCACTACCAAGGTTTGCCAGAAACTGAACATTATTTCAGCCGTTAAACCTGTAACCTTCGGTATTTCAAGTCTCTGATTGGCTAATTCTAGTCCAATAGAATATCTACATTTTACTTAAAGCTTTTTGCTTGCTAGTGATTGGCTAATTTTAAACTGTCACAGAAATTACATTATCGTTACTCTAATCATGACTAGTAATTTTCAAACTTTTAAACTCATTATTGCTACAAAGTTACTTCATTATTACCTCATTGTTAGCAACTAAACACTTATTATTCTCACAGCTCTTGCATTATTAAAGTATATAATGTGTTCACATAACATTATTAATCATGTTTACAATAAAAATAATCATTTGCAATGACTGTCACATACATTTTAAAACAATTATTGCATACATATTGTTTTCAAGGCGGGCTATTATTGAATTTATTTATTGTAAAATACAATTGAAATTATTCAGGTATTAAAATACTGTCTCAATTTGACCACGAATTCCATGTCATTATTTCAATACATATCTGTTTTAAGGTATATAGCACCAAAAAGATGGATCTGTGGTAACGTGTGAGGCTCGCATTAGGGAGTTCTCACCTTAGATTCCTGTCGAACCTGACTGACTTTGGGTATTTCGTGGGTTTCCCTGGTCAGTAGGCGAATTCTGGGGTGGTTCCTCATCTGCCACGATTTCTCTTCCATCATTTCCTTTCATTATGCTTACAGTAGGACGGGTCTTGGAACCTGGAACTTTTGGGGACTTCGAGCGTCTCTCGACGTCTGCCTTCAACCTCCTATGGTTCATTCACTTCATCCCTTCTTCATGGGGGTGGAGCCACAATACAGCTATGTAGGTCACAGTGCACAAGGTGTTCCCCTCCGTTGTGTAACCTATCTCTTATCTGTTTCCTTCTCACAGCAGCCCGTTACCGGACCAAGATTTATCTCGATTACAATGAACTAGGTAGAAAAATAAGCTTTAGTAAGAATAGTTTGTATTCCCACTAATAAACGATAGAGTTTAGAGTAAGTTATATGGTTGTAACACAGATTTTTCCAAAGATTCTTTTATAGGGTATGGGAACATCAAAACATTTATTTCTCGTGAAAACTTTCTTATTACCTTAATTTATTTCTCTGTCAGTTTCAACGATTGTGAGGTATTATAAAACATTCTCTAGTAAATGCATACAATAGGTATTTATGCACAAAGGGTATGCTTTCAATGACAATGCCCTAAGGTATTCGGGATTACAAACCCAAGGGCCTCTGGCCCGAGGCTTTGTAAATTCTCTGAGGGAACTATGGTTAATAATTACTGTGGTACACAGAGTTATTTATGGTGCACTTGATCGTAAATGAAGAAATAATTACAGTGCAGAAAAGCTGTAAATTAAAAATTCGGTTCAGGGCGGAGGGTAAAGACAATGGTTTAATTCTCGGCTCTCGTAACAAGGGCCGTATTTAGAATCCCAGCTATAGCGTGGTCCCCATCTAGGCCTTCGCTTCTACAGGGCGATTTATGACGAACTGACACATTTCTTTCTTTAATTATTCTGCTCGAAATTCACTCAATGCGCCAATTATGGCACCCAATTAATAATAAGGTTCTGGAATTTCGATTGCCTGTCGCTAGATTCGCAGATTCGCAATTGTTAGTTTTATTGTCGGCAACTGTTTTTGAGATTTTGTTCTAGTTAACGTGAAAATGGAGTAAACATTAAATGAACGACTCTTCCTTGTAAAGCAATGCTGGATTACGAATTCAATTACAGCTACTCAAACGGCATACCAGAGAGAATTTGGTGTTCGGAATCCTCCCCAAAGAAACGCAATTCTGGGACTGGTAAATAAATTGGAAACAACTGGATCTCTGGTGAGTGAAAAAGGCAAAACTCGTTCATCTAGGCTTCCCACGGTTGTTGTTTGGCGTAAGAGCACGACTGAATCAGTCAACCAAAAAATCATTAAGACGTTTGTCGCAGGAGACAGGGTACAGCTACTCAATGTGTCAGAGAGCTATGAAAAGTGCAGGCCCAAAGCCTATAGGATTACGGTTGTCCATCAGTTACAGGAACCAGATAAGGCTAGACGACTGAATTATTGTCGTTGGCTTCAGGCGTTCATTGCGCAAAATCCTGCCATATTGTCCATCACATGGTTCACAGATGAAGCATGGTTCCATTTATCCGGCTATGTGAACTCAAATAACTCACACTATTGAGCCAGCGAAAATCCACATGTTATTCATGAAGCACTTATGTTCCCGGTTAAAATAGGAGTTTAGTGCGCATTATCCGCACAAAGAATAGCGGGACCAGTTGTTTTTAAAACAATGTGAACACTGCAGAGTACCGACGGATTTTCGTGGAGTTTGCTGAGCAACTAGACGATGTAGAACTGAGTCAAAACGGCGCTACCTGCCATACATCAAATGAATCCATGGCACTAGTTGCAAGTTTCTTTGACGACCGGATAATTTCCAAGAACCTGTGGCCACCGAGATCTCCGGATTTGACATCACCGGACTTCTTTCTATGGGGTTTCTTAGACAGGGTTTAGGCCACACGTCCCCAGACATTGGACGATCTGAAGCACAATATTACACAGGAAATTCAACCGAGTCCTCCAACGAATGGCCAGTAACATGGAACGACGTGTTGAGTTGTGCCTTATACAGGATGGAGGACATTTTCAACATTTGCTATAGAGGTAAATAATCTCCCAAAATTCCTCTGCATTTCAGTATAATAATTTATCGCTAGTATAACTCGTTTTGAAACAATTAAAGAAATAAATGTGTCAGTTCTTCATAAATCATCTCTCATTCCATCACCATCGTATCATTGTTGCCCTACCATAGGAGGCAACAGCCAACGCCTATTAGGTGCCTCCAGCCAATAAAAGGCATCGCTTGGTGGGACACGGTTCCCTCGAAGGTCATAGACCATATTGGGAGTGTAGAAAATAACAAGAACATAGTGCAATTCATGAGTCTCATTCTTCTTAGAAAATCCATTGAATCATGCTATTTAAACAGGCACACCTGTCTTACCTCAGGGCTCTAATTAAAACCTGCTATACTAAATTGCTGAGGGTCAAAATCCTGGTGGTTATCAGAAATGTGAACATTGGAAACCACTGTGATTGGTATAAATTTTTGAAGGAATTCATTGTTTAGTTTTCATCACAATGTTTTCGTAAAATTGAAAAAAAAAACACTAAATACGTTTATTTTTATTGTGTTAAAATAGAATCCTTTACGACCGCGGGGGAGGATATTATCAATTCTGTAACACGTCTAGTAACAAACCAGTTATTTTATAAAGAACACACTTGGGACTTAAAGAAACAACAAATATTTACAAGACAAATATATACACAATAAAGTTTAAAATCTAGAAAAACGGCAAAATACATTGAGGCAGTATTTTTAACACTTAAATGATTTCAGTCTAATTATATAATATAACTACAGGCCGCCTTAAAGCAATATGTGTATGTAATAATATATAAAATGCATGTAACAGTCATTGTATTAATGTTTATATTATTGTGTGCATATATAATAATGTTATGTGAAAGTATTATGTAATTTAATAATGTAGAGCTGTAAGAATAGTTGCTAACAGTGAGGTAGCAATGAGGTAACCTTGAGGCAATAATTAATTGGAAAGGTTAATAATGCTACTAGTAATTCTGAGCAACAATAATGTAATTTTTAGACAGTTTATAAATAGCCAATCAACAACCAGAAAAACCTGAAAGTTAAATAAAAGTAGTCTATTGGATTAGGAATACCCAATCAGAGACTTAAAATAGATGAAATTTGCAAATTCAGCCGGTAGAAATCAGTTCAGTTGTTTGTAGACAGTGTTCCTAGCTGGACGCGAGATGCGTCCTCGAGAAGTTTAATGCGTATTCAGCGTGAGACGAAAATTCAATACGACGAGAATATTATAAAGTTTATTGTTTAAAAGTGCAATTAATTAAATGATCTCACAGCTCTCTATATAAGCGAAGTGTTATTTAATCATGTGAAGGACAAATAAGAGGAGTGAAGTAAAAATTATACTTTGTGTAAGCCTACATTCTTCAGCCGCACCACCCCTGTTAAGAGAAACATGTTTCTACAAATTAATACTGACGCAGCCGAGGCAAACATAAATATATATAATATTTAAAGAAACATAAAATACAAAGTTGATTCCTAATCATTGGGGCGATGGCCACCGGAAAGTGAACATTGGGGCGAAGGCCACCGGAAACTTTGTTCCATACGTGGACAATAAAATCAACTTCAACTTAAGCTAGAATTAGGATTAAAATTCAGCGCGGAGGGGAACTTAGCGCATCGACCTACTAGATCTTTTGTAGCTATGTCCCGGATGGCTCTACCGGGGGGCACGACAGGCAGAGGGCAGGGTCCCTATATTTACAGACTTCAACTTCCCGGATGAGCACTGTGCAGCCGGCTCCCCATCCCTCTGTGGGCTTTCACGTCCCTGGAGGGCCCGGAACCTGGAGACCGCCCCCACTCTCGGGGACGAAGGTTTCCGTAGAACAACCTTTTCCCCTGCCATACACATACACATGCCGAGATCTCTCGCCGTCAGGTTCAACCAAGTGGATGAAAGGTGAAGTGAAATGAGAATGGAGATGAAATGAAGGGACAGGAACGTTGGGGCACTTAATTATCCTTCCCAGCATTTGCCTATCGACCTAGGGAAACCCCGAGAAAACCCATGGGTCAGGAAGGTTGGCCACGGGAAGCGAACTTATGACTCCCGAATGCGGATCACAGACATTACCGCCTGACCATCCGGTTCTATATACTTATAACCTACACTATGTGATCAAAAGTATCCGGACACCTCCACAAACATACGTTTTCCATCTTAGGTGCTTTGTGCTGCCACCTACTGCCTGGTACTCATTATCCGTGACCTCAGTAGTCATTAGACATCGTAAAACACCAGAATGGGACGCTCCGTGAAAGCCACAGACTTCGAACGTGGTCAGGTGATTGGGTGTCACTTGTGTCAGTGGTCTATACGCGAGATTTCCACACTCCTAAACATCCCTAGGTCCACTGTTTCTGATGCGATTCTGAAGTGGAAACGTGAAGGGACATGTACAGCACAAAAGCGTACAGGCCGACCTAGTCTGTTGACTGAGAGAGACCGCCGACGTTTGAAGAGGGTCGTAAAGAGTAATAGGCAGACATCTATCCAGACCATCACACAGGAATTCCAAACTGCATCAGGATCCACTCCAAGTCCTATGACAGGCGTGAGGTGAGAAACCTTGGATTCCATGGTCGAGTGGCTGCCCATAAGCCGCACATCACGCAGGAAAATGCCAAACGACGCCTCGCGATGATTGAATGGCAAACGTTGTGTGGAGTGACGAATCACGTACACAATGTAGCGATCCGATGGCAGGGTGTGGGTATGGCGAATGCCCGGTGAACGTCATCTGCCAGCGTGTGTAGTGCCAACAGTGAAATTCGGATGTGGTGGTGTTATGGTGTGGTCGTGTTTTTCCTGGAGGGGACTTGCACCCCTTTTTGTTTTGCGTAGCACGATCACAGCGCAGACCTACTTTGATATTTTAAGCACCTTCTTGCTTCCCACTGTTGAAGAGCAATTCGGGGATGGCGATTGCATCTTTCAACACGATTGAGCACCTGTTCATACTGCACGGGCTGTGGCGGAGTGTTTACACGACAGTAACATCCCTGTAATATACTGGACTGCACAGAGTCCTGACTTGAATCCTATAGAAACCTTTGGGATGTTTTGGAACGCCGACTTCGTGCCCGGCCTCACCGACCTACATCGATACCTCTCCTGCCATTCCGCAAGAAACCTTCCAGCACCTGATTGAAAGATGCCTGCGATAGTGAACGCTGTCATCAAGGCTAAGGGTGGGCCAACACCATATTTACTTCCAGCATAACCAATGGAGGGTTCCACGAACTTGTACGTCATTTTCAGCCAGGTGTCCGGATACTTTTGATCACATAGTGTATTTTGTTCTTTGTCTATATTATAAATTAAAATTTGTGCCCGTTAATTTGGCTGCTAGAATTCTTACTGCGTTAACCACCTATAGCAATAAGAGGAAATATGGTATTTCACATAAAACATTCATAAGAGATCTAGTGGAAATGGATGTTTTGAGGTCCCCTGGCATTTTACAAAAAGTCGTAAGTGCGTTTCTTTTGAATCGTATAATTCAAAAAAAGAAATTTCGATAAATACCCTAAAACAAAATTACACATTATATGCAAACATTTTTTTGTTTTGTTTTTATTTTCTCAAAAATCAGGATGAATTTTGTATAATCTTGTATAACAGGTGGACGTTAAGCAATAGACGAAAACGCACTGCACAAAAAAGAAGATCTTTTTGAAACACAATTTATTCCGAATAACGTTGTTGTGGCATCAGCCATTTCCGAGGTATCCGTTATTAATGCTTCGAATTGTTCAATACTTTTTTCATTCTTTGTAACTCTTGTAGATTTTCAGCTGTTTCTCGCGATGTCATGGAAACTTATGGAATTTTAAGGCCAGCGTGTAGCGCCCACTTCTTAAATATTTGACTATCACTGTTCTCTGTGTATATATAATGAAATGTGTAATGTAGCTATTTTCGGAAGGGTTTGTTCCAATTAAAATGAATTAGACAAATAAGGTTTTATAAGAATAGTTTTATGCTCATTAATAAATGATAAAGGGTAGCGAAACGCATGTGAATGTAACAAGATTTTTTTATCTGGAGTCACTGTGTTTTTTTCGTGTAACAACAAAAGAAATACGTAACGTGACATGTTTATGTATTATGGATATTTTATGCTGGCTAGCATGAGTTTATAAGAAAACAAGGTTGCCCAAGAATAGATTGTAGACCCGCTATGAAACGGTAATGGGCGGAGACTGTTACAAATCAGATTTTTCCACTTGTTTCGAATACGAAGAAGGAGGTTAGCGGAGCTGTGGCGAGTTAGGCTGATTAACTCTGGCGGAGAAGACTTTTAACCTAGACAACAAACAAGAAGAAGCCGAGGTAACTGAGTTAGGTGGACGCCCGGCGTCGTGACGCTCTGTCCCCCGGGAATGTGGCCGCCTGTGATTTTGTTTGCTGTTTCCCAGCACATTTCTATTGTTCCGTCTAACAGAATTCCCGTCGATACTGTGCATTGCGAGCTTCTCCCCTGTCGTGTCTTTGTTGGTCATGGAAATGCAGTCCAAGTCACATCATTCTGTTCTAAATTTGCCTTTCTATTTCTGTCTGCGGTAAGTCCCTTAAAATAAGACGTCATAGGGCTCGTCTTCCAATACCAGAGATCATAAAGGTAAAAGTATATACGAAATTCCAAATTTGATAGTTACCCCAGGTGTTCTCCAAGATTACATGACGAACATTTTCAGAAAATATATTCTTGAATTTTCTGGGAATAGTCTCTTTATTCAGAAACAAGTTTTTATAACTGAGGCAGTATTTTTAACACTAAAATGATTTCAGTCTAATTATATGATGTATAAATTCAATAACAGCCCGCCTTAAAGCAATATTTGTATGTTATAATTTGTAAAATGTATGTAACAGTCATTGCATATGCTTGTATTATTGTATCCATGTGTAATAATGTTATGTGATTTAATAATGTAGGAGCTGTGAGAATAATAAGTTAAAAGTTGCTAACAATGAGGTAACCTTGAGTCAATAATGAGTAAGAAAGTTTAACAGTACTACTTGTGATTCTTGGAGTAACAATAATGTAAATTTTGGGACAGTATAAAAGTAGCCAATCAACAACCAGAAAAAGCTTTAGTTAAATGAAGGTATTCTATTGGAGTAGGATTAGCCAATCAGAGATTTGAAATACAGAAATTTACAAGTTTAGACGGTTGAAATCTAGTCAGTTGCCTGCAAACAGTGTTACTAAGCAGACGCGAGACACATCCTCGAGAGTTTTAAAACGTATTTTGTGTGAGACGAAAAAAATAAGTTTACGTGTTAAAAAGTGAAATTAATTAATAAAAAGAATCTCACAGCTCTATATATCACTGAAGTGTTATTTTAATCGTATCTACTATTAATAAAAGGAGTGAAGTAAACTTCCAATCTGTGTAAGCCTACATTCTTGTCACATCACGCCCTTCTAAGAGAAACGTGACTCTAACAATAATACTGACGCAGCCGAGGCAAACATAAATGTTTAATACTTAAAGAAACAGTCAAATTACAAAGTTAATACTTTTTAAACTTGGGGCAAAGGCCACCTGAAAGTACATTTGGGGCGAAGGCTACCGGAAACCGGGTGCTATACGTGCGGTTGCAACCAACTTCATGTTCGGCTCTCCAACAGTTGAACTACAATAATACAGCATCTACAAACTGACTTTCCATACGTAGCAGTATCAAACGTTTCTCATAATTTTGTGCAACTGTAAACCACAAGAGAGATTAAAACTTCACCACAGAGTTAAGGAGGTCTCCAGGGGGGTTGAACATCCCCGAGATTTAATAAATCTGGTGTGATACACTCACACGATTGTTGTACCATATATTATTGGGTATACAAACTATTGTCACTCAAGCTTATCTTACTAACTAACTACATTTTTATCCAAATAAACCTTTGCAGAAATAGATATATTACACATTCTGTTATAGATACAAGGGGAAAAGCGATAGTCAAATGTTTAAGAACTGCACGCTATATGCTGGCATTAAAATTCCATACTGTTTCCATGACATCGCGAGAAACAACTGAATGTTGACAGAGCTAAACAATAACCAAGAAATGAACAATTAGAGCCTATAATAATATATATCTCAGAAACGGCAGTAGTAATAGTCCCGGATGAGCCAATTGTTTTAACGATAATCCTGCCGCTAGGGGCGCTAGTGTCGCTAGTGTCGCTGCGTGCGACGGCGGCGGCGGTAAGTTTGAAAAGCGCCCTGAGCGGTAGGATTATCGTTAAATCGGTTGGCTCATCCGGGACGAGTTGAAAGAATTGAGGAAGTGATGTGGAGTGTTTTGATTGGTTCGTTAATTTGGGGTGGGAGATGGAGGAAGGGAGATGGAGGAGTATGGAGTTCGCGTGATGGAGAGGAGCTGGGTGGCGAGGTGTTGTCTGTGCGGAGGTCGGTACTGAAATGGGGGAAAAGATGGGGAGCGAGGGATAAAAAGTGTAAAGGAAAGTGACGTGTGAAGTTGTGATTGGTGGGAATAAGAAGTGATGTTATTGGTGGAAATGAGCAAATGAAGGTTGTTGATTGGTAAGAATAAGAGAGATTATGATTGGTGGAAAGAAAAAGGAGTAGGGTATGTTGGAGGTGATGGGAAAGGTGAGTTTTGCTAGCAGCAAGATTTGCAAAAGCCTGTCTTGAACTGATCAGCAATTTTTGAACGTCGGATGGTAGTTTTCTTGAGTGGATAGAGAGATGGGGGCGATATGAGATGCGGTGGCGAAAATGGGAACTAGACAAGGTTGTTGAGACAAGAGGTTTAAGGACGAGGAAATTTGGAGGTTAGTGGTGAACACGGCTGTCGCAAGAGGTGGGGGTAAGGAGACGCAGTGGTGAGAATGGGAACTAAAAGAAGATGGGGGTAGCAAGAGTTTTAGAAGAGTAGATTTTGAGGTTAAAATAGTGGGAACTAAAAATGGCGGAGGGTCTGCGACAAGGAGATGCGGTGAGAACTAAACAAGATGGCGGACGCAAGAGGTGGGTAAGGAGGTTTGAGGTTACAGTACCAAAACACGAAAGGATATATTCCTACGCCAAGCAGGTCCGAAAAATAATTATGCGTGTGTTACTTACCTGTTACCGGTGTGGATGCGTCACCAAAAGCGCGGCACGCGAGACGGAAAAATAAAAGCAAACTGTTTTTGAAAATGCTTAACCAGCTTTAAGATCAACCAACATCACTACGCACTGATATACCTAGGTTTTTAAAGCGGTACAGACACCCTTTGCAGAGGCGTAATTTAACTATACCAAAAACCTGGTACTGGACCATCGTGATGGTCGCTAGCCTACGTAGGAGCAGGGTTCTCATAGCCGGTCGAAAGCGGTCAAAAACGTGTACGACGTAGGTGTTTGCAGTAGCTGCTGCCGAGGCAACCGTCGAGGTGCGAATGAACGAGATGTGTTCTTGCAGGCAATCTGGTTGAGAGATGAGAGGCGCGGTGGTAAAAATGTGAACTAAATAAGATGGCGGAGGCACGAAGTTGAGGTTAAGGAGCGGCGAGGTGTTGACTGTGCGGCGGTTGGGGTCTGAAAGAGGGGGGAAAGATGGCGAACGAGGGATAAAAAGTATAACAGAAAGTGACGTGTGAAGTTGTCATTGGTGGGAATAAGAAGTGATGTTATTGGTGGAAAGGAACAAATGAAAGTTGCTGATTGGCGAGAATAAGAGAGATTATGATTGGTGGAAAGAAAAAAAGGTGTGGGAGTGGGGTATGTTGGAGGTGATGGAAAAGGCAAGTTTTGCTACCAACAACATTTGCAAAAGCCTATCCAGAACTCATCAGCAATTTTAAATAACTAGTGTTTCGGGGGTTTTCTCTGGTTGGTAGACGAATGCAAGCTGTTTCTACCATACTTATATTATTCGTCTTTTTCCTTTTTTTTTAAAAAATAACTAATGCAATACTTCCCCTACTTACTATACGTAGTAGAGAAAGTAAAAAAGTATTGAAAAATTTAAGGAAATAACAAGCAATATCTCAAAAGTGTACTATCTTGTTTTCAAGGGTTTTCCAGATCGGTAAGCGTTAGAATACTCTTAGAGCTTTTTTTCAGGTTTTTTAGCGGTTGTCCCTGGCCGGTAGGCAAATGATAAAGTTTTTCTATAACGTCGTCGTTTTGGCTTGTGGCGCACGGTTCCTAGGCACGTACTCGCGCGCGCGCGCACACACACACACACACACACACACACACACACTAAAATAGTAGCGTATAAAAAAAAACTGATGTGTTACACTGACATGACTTTCTCTACTCTTGTACAATCTAATTGGTAGCTTTTAAGCGATAGTCAAATATTTTAACGCTGGTTGCTATGTGGCGAATTCCATTCTGTTTGCATGTTCAGGACATAAAAAAAAAATGAATAAACGAATTTGAGAAAAAGTATAAGTATTGGAAAATTTAAGGAAATAACAAGCAATATCTCGAAAACGGTTCACTCAACAAAAGAAACGTATATGACATAAGTTGTGTATTTTAACGCGATCTACATTTTTTGTGTAGTAAAATTTTGTCTATCTCTTATGGTTTACCAGTTATGCAAAAGTCGTTCACAATGAAGAATATTTTGGAGACATTCCCAGAAAATTCGAGATATACATTTTATTTGTCATGACAATATCTTAAACATATGATATTTTAATCAAAATCGTTAGACCCGTTTTTGAGAAAATTAAAATTTTCGAAAAATGTTCCATGTAAAGGGTAGTCTGGGGTGGGGGGATTTTCTTGAAAACCTTCGTGTGGCATCTCTGGAAGATACTGAACCTAAATACCAAGTTTGGTGTTTATCCGACTGTTCGTTTTTGAGTTATGCTGTTCACAGACACACAGACGCACAGACAGACAGACACACAGACACACAGACACAGACAGACACACACACGGACATGTTTCCAAAAATGCTTTTTTTTTTTTTTTTGGATTCAGTGATTCTCAAAACATGTATTTGCAGTGACATTTCGGTATCGAATTTTTGGGTGGAATGCAATACTTCCCCTACTTACTATACGTAGTAGAGAAAGTAAAAATGAATAACGCATTTGAGAAAAAGTATAAGTATTGGAAAATTTAAGGAAATAACAAGCAATATCTCGAAAATGGTTCACTCAACTAAAAAAATGTATATGACATAAATTGTGTATTTTAACGCGATCTACATTTTATGTGTAGTAAAATTTTGTGTATCTCTTATGGTTTACCAGTTATGCAAAAGTCGTTCACAATGAAGAATACTTTTGGAGACATTCCCAGAAAATTCGAGATATACATTTCATTTCTCATAACATTATCTTAAACATGCGATTTTAACAAGCAATATCTCGAAAACGGTTCACTCAACAAAAGAAACGTATATGACATAAGTTGTGTATTTTAACGCGATCTACATTTTTTGTGTAGTAAAATTTTGTCTATCTCTTATGGTTTACCAGTTATGCAAAAGTCGTTCACAAAGAAGAATATTTTGGAGACATTCCCAGAAAATTCGAGATATACATTTTATTTGTCATGACAATATCTTAAACATATGATATTTTAATCAAAATCGTTAGAGCCGTTTTTGAGAAAATTAAAATTTTCGAAAAATGTTCCATGTAAAGGGTAGTCTGGGGTGGGGGGATTTTCTTGAAAACCTTCGTGTCGCATCTCTGGAAGATACTGAACCTAAATACCAAGTTTGGTGTTTATCCGACTGTTCGTTTTTGAGTTATGCTGTTCACAGACACACAGACGCACAGACAGACAGACACACAGACACAGACACACACACGGACATGTTTCCAAAAATGCTTTTTTTTTTTTTTTGGATTCAGTGATTCTCAAAACATGTATTTGCAGTGAAATTTCGGTATCGAATTTTTTGGGTGGAATGCAATACTTCCCCTACTTACTATACGTAGTAGAGAAAGTAAAAATGAATAAAGCATTTGAGAAAAAGTATAAGTATTGGAAAATTTAAGGAAATAACAAGCAATATCTCGAAAATGGTTCACTCAACTAAAAAAATGTATATGACATAAATTGTGTATTTTAACGCGATCTACATTTTATGTGTAGTAAAATTTTGTGTATCTCTTATGGTTTACCAGTTATGCAAAAGTCGTTCACAATGAAGAATACTTTTGGAGACATTCCCAGAAAATTCGAGATATACATTTCATTTCTCATAACATTATCTTAAACATGCGATATTTTAATCAAAATCGTTAGAGCCATTTTCGAAAAATCTTCCATGTAAAGGGTAGTCTGGGGTGGGGGGGGGGATTTTCTTGAAAACCTTCGTGTCGCATGTCTGGAAGATACTGAACCTAAATACCGAGTTTGGTGCTTATCCGACTGTTCGTTTTTGAGTTATGCTGTTCACAGACACACACAGACACACACACGGACATGTTTCCAAAAATGCTTTTTTTGGATTCAGGAGGTCTCAAAACACGTATTTCCGGTGAAATCTCGGTATCGAATTTTTGGGTGGAATGCAATACTTCCC
The DNA here is from genome assembly GCA_030765065.1 of Deroplatys truncata. Classification (NCBI taxonomy): domain Eukaryota; kingdom Metazoa; phylum Arthropoda; class Insecta; order Mantodea; family Mantidae; genus Deroplatys; species Deroplatys truncata. The sequence continues at coordinate 181,622,319 of CM060980.1, forward strand.
CTACTTACTATACGTAGTAGAGAAAGTAAAAATTTAACAAACCGTAGATTTTCAAGAAAATTCCCACACCGCAAACTACCCGTTTAGCGGGAGAAAGTTCGTTATTTTTATTGTCTTAAAAACGGCTCTAACCCCTTTTGATTACGGTGCGGTATGTTTAAGATATCTGCACGACAAATAAAATGTATAACTTCAATTTTCTGGGAATAGCTGTGAAGTAGTCTCATTGTGAATGTCTTTTGTACAAAGTGTTAAACCGTAGGAAACGAAGCCTTATTTACAAGAACGTTAAAGCACACAATCTATGTGTATTAGTATCACTTTGAGGCGTTGTCTATTTACAAAGTTTCCATGTTGATTTTAATGTTTAAAAGCTTTAGACCTTTCTCACTAAAAAACGTCATTCTTTTAACTTTTCTTTTTTTCATTTTGATACAAAGAGAACGGTATATCACAAGTGAAACAGTACTGTGATAACGATACCAACAAACTAATTTTTATTCACCCCACTGAAACACATTTCACAACTGCATGGAATAATATTGATTTAGGGGGCTTTCTCTACCACGTAAAATAGTAGGTAGAGGAGGTATGCATTGCATCCAAATATTCAATATTGAGATTTCACCGGAAAAACTAAATACTTGTTTCGAGGTCCCCTGAATAAAAAACATTTTTAGAAAATTCTGTGTGTATGTGTCAGAGCAGCATAACTCAAAAATGAAAAGTCGGATAAATACTAAAACTTGGTATTTAGGTTGAGTACCTTCCAAAAAGTTACGACACAGAGATTTACAAGAAAGTCCCTCCACCCAAAACTACCATTTACATGAACTATTTTCCGAAATGTTTTATTTTCTAAAACTGCCTCTGACGATTTTAATTACAACACCATATATTAAAGTCATTTATATGAAAAATAAAATGTATATCTCGAATTTTGCGGAAATAGCCTGCGAAGTCCTCTTGATTCGGAAGAAATTTTCTACGATCTTGTATAACTGCTAAGGTTTGAGAAAAAACATACAATACAAAAAAATTTAGATCTCTTTTAAAAAAACACACAATTTATTTGAAATAACGTTTTTGTGACGTCAGCCATTTCCGAGATATTTGTTATAAATGGTTCGAATTGTACAATGCTTAGCATTCTTTTTAAAAGCATGTGGCTTTTCAGTTCTTGCCCCGCCATGTTGTTGGAAAGAATTTAGAATTTTAAGGCCAGTGTATAGCGTCCCTTCGGATGCAACCATTCCCCGAAAAGTTTAACCGGATTAAAAATAAGTGGATATGAAAATAAACTTTCGTACTCACCTATAAGAGACAGAGGTTAGAGGTGATACGAACGTTAACACTTGAGAATTTTCATTCAACAGTTGGTGTTACTCCTTAGAAAGGAAGTATCTGCTGCTTCTTTTTATTTCTCGCATTTTACATAACACGTATGCACTGCACAACACAAAAACACCACACACGGCGTTGTTAGTTTTAAAAAATTGTACTGACGCGAGTGTACATAAACGTTAAAACGCTGCTTGCTTGCTTGTCATTTTGCATGCGCAGCACTGCACAAGGAAGTATGCCGACGTGTGTAACACGACCGTGAGAAAAGGAAACTCGTCAGCGTTTATGCAGCCTTATTGCAGTGGTGGTCGTGCAGTGGTGGATAGTGGCAGAATGACAGCGTTTTTTTTACAAACGTAACAATTTTGTTGCGAAACGAGGCATTTAACTCGACGCGCATAATGAAACAGCGTTTTTGATAAGCGAGCTTATAAAAACCCTGTGCTAAGAGCAAACGCCCGTAGTGAAGCGTTGCGATAGCGGGAGTTTTTCTACAAAATCGTTCTATTTGACGAAAAATAGTTTAAACTAAAAAAAAAAAAAAAAACAGCAGCACTTTGCAGGGGAAAGAGCGATCGGCGCATTCGGACGATAAGATGGAGATGCAATCCGGGGGAAGTCGCGATGACACCTTGCAGCCTACGTTCGAAATTATAGGGCACAAGCAGAGAACGCTGCCAAAGCTTTTTTCCGGTTTTACAGAGTCTCAAATTACCGTAAACCCGGTCCCCAGAGATGTCAACCCCGAGCAATGGGTATCGCATCTGTTTAACGATATTCTAAACTTTGCGAAAGAGAACCTGTTAGAAAACGAACCCGGATATTTAGGCATATCCATAACAGACGAAAAGGAGACGTCCAAAGCCTTCAACATGAGCGTTAGGCGCGTAGACCAATTGAATGCGGATGTCATTGTTGGAAGCATCGAAAAAGTAATGCAAAGTAACCAACAATTCTTGCTAAGCGGGCCTCTTCACGTGACGTTTGTGTGGACCAGGGAGGTCTCGGGTTCGTGCCACCAACCTTGCGATGCCTGTAGGGGCAATAAAGGCATTGTCGAAATAGCCAACAAAGACAACTTGTGTTTAGCAAGAGCCATCGTTGTAGGCAAAGCCAAAGTGGATCGCGACGTCAACTACAGAACGATGACGCGTTCCGACTATCTGCAAAAATCGAAGGCCGTAGCCTTGTGCGCGAGCATCGGTCAAGGCCACGACGGCTGCACCATAGATGACGTCAGACGCTTTGACGCTGCGTTAAAGGGCTACGCTGTGACGGTGTTTGGCGATCATACGGGGAAGCACGTGCTGTACGCGTCGGATAAGAAATGCGATAAATACATCGACGTCATGCTCCACGCCGGGCACTTTAACGCCATCGTGAACCTTCACAAGTGCTTTAAATGCAAATCGTATTGCCGCCGGTGTCATCATCCCTCGGCACACAAAAAAGAATTTCACAGGTGCGACGCCGGGTGCGCTAAATGCCATCAGCAGTGCGATGCGCGATTCGACGCCTACATACGCTGCGCCGGGTGCAACAGAGATTTTAAGGGACCGACATGCTTTGCAAACCACGCAAAGAAAGGCGTTTTTTACCCAATGGCGCTGTCGGTGTGCGACGTAGAAAAGGTGTGCACGTCTTGCAACAAGCTCGTGAATGCGAGGTACAGAAAAACCGCGCACGAGTGCGGGGAAAAGTACTGCTATCATTGCAAGACACACGTGAATTCTAGCCACATGTGCTATATGCAGCCGTACGCCGCAAAGAACAAAAGAAACCGGTACGTGTTTATGTTCATCGACTTCGAATGCACGCAAAACATTCCATATACCGGCAAAAAGGACACATACGAGCATGTACCTAACTTGTGCGTGTTGTACCAAGCCTGCCCGCACTGCATCGACGAACGCCGCAAGACGGCATACTGCATGGAATGCGGTTGCAAAGAATGGGTGTTCACGGACGAACCCGTGAAGCAGCTTTTCGAGCACATCGCGCAGGCGAGATTCGAAGCCTGGGACGTCTACGTCGTGGCGCATAACCTCAGAGCTTACGACGGGCAGTTTCTATTAAAGTACATGGTGGCGCACTTAGACTGGATCCCGGAGCTCATCATGAACGGGAGCAAGATCTACAGGATGAGGTACGGTGACGTCACATTTCTAGACTCGCTCAACTTCATACCCATGCCACTCTCCCGCTTTTCCAAGACCTTCGGATTGAAGGAATGCAAAGGTTATTTCCCGTACCTGTTTAACACGAAGGAAAACGAGCGGTACGTGGGTTCGATTCCCGACAAAAGGCATTACTGCCCTGAGGGCATGTCGGCGGAGGGTCGGAAAGCCTTCGAGCAGTGGCACGAAGAAAAGGCGTCCTCCGGGCACGTCTTCGACATGAGGGCGGAAATGGTGGCGTATTGCAAGATGGACGTATTTCTACTGAGTCAGGGAGTTTCCAAATTCAGAAGGGAATTCTTGGACGAGAACGGAATAGACCCGTTCAGAGAATGCGTCACCATCGCGCAGGCGTGCATGTGCGTGTATAGAAAGCGCTTCATGCCGCTTAAAAAAATTGCCCTCTTGCCAGCGGGCGGGTATCGACTAGCGGACCGGCAGTCTCGCGCCGCATGCATATGGCTAACTTGGCTAGAGATGCAAAACCGCATCGTCATCCAGCACGCCATGCGAGGACGCGAAGTTAAAATCGTGGGGCTCAAGGTGGACGGGTACAGAGAGGCCGAAAAAAACCGCGTACTTTTTCCACGGGTGCTTTTACCACGGCTGCAGGCGGTGCTTTCACAATCGCCATGCGGCGATATACAACTCGGGACACGAAACCATGGCCTCCAGGTTAGAGAGCACCGAGAAGGTCACGGCCAAGATCAAGGCCGCCGGCTACGCTGTGGTGGAAATGTGGGAGTGCGAGTTCGACGCCGCGACGAAGGCCGACCAGGACCTCGCGCGCCACGCAAGGGACTTTCCGGTACCCGAACCCCTGAACCCCAGAGACGCCTTCTACGGAGGTCGCACCAACTGCACCAAGACGTACTGCGAGGCGAAGGGGGATAGCAAAATCTACTACTACGACGTGTGCAGCCTGTACCCGTACGTGAACAAGACGAAACCCTACCCCGCGGGCCATCCCAAGATCCACGTGGATCGATTCCCGCGCTTGGAAGACGTGGGGGGCGGGTTAGTGAAGTGCGAGGTTCTACCGCCGCAACACCTGTACCACCCGGTGCTACCGGCGCGCATTGGCGGCAAGCTCATGTTCCCGCTATGCCGCGCTTGCGCGGAGGCGGAGAACCAAGACGAGTGCCACCACGGAGAGCGCGAGAGGGCGTTGTTGGGTACCTGGGTGGTCGACGAGATGAAGGTCGCCCTGGAGGAGGGGTACCGCCTCCTCAGGGTCCACGAGATCTGGGAGTACGACGTGGTGCGGCACGATCCGACCACCGGAGCCAAGGGTCTCTTCGAGGACTACGTGAATCAGTTCCTGAAGATCAAGACCGAAGCCTCCGGATGGCCCTCGGATTGCGACGACCCCGCCGCAAAGCAGCAGTACGTGGAGCAATTCTTCGAACACGAAGGCGTCGCCCTGGATCCCCAGGCCGTCGCCGCCAACCCCGGCAGGCGGGAGCTGGCCAAGCTGATGCTCAACAGCTTCTGGGGCAAACTGGGGCAGAGGGAAAACCTCCCCACGTGCGAGCTGGTGGACCGGTACGACCGCCTCCTGGAGCTGCTCAACGACCCGGGCGTGGAAGTGCAGACCTACGTGCCCGTCACCGACCGGATCGTGTACGCGGTGTGGAGGTACCGCGAGCAGTGCCGCAAGGTCAACACCGCCGCCAACGCCGTGCTGGCGGCCTACACCACGGCTCACGCGCGCCTGGTGCTCTACTCCTACCTCAAGAGGCTGGGAGAACGGGTCTGCTACTTCGACACCGATTCCGTCGTCGTCGCCGCCGCTCCGGGCGACTGGACGCCGTCCGTCGGACGCCTCCTGGGGGACATGACGGACGAGCTGGAGAAGTACGGGAGGGGCTCTTACATCGCCCGGTTCGCCTCCACGGGGCCCAAAAGCTACTGCATGGAGATCGTCTGCCCCGAGACGGGCAAGACCTTCTCGGTGTGCAAGGTGAAGGGGATCACGCTCAATTCGGGCAACCTGGAGCTGGTGAACGCGGAGGTGATTCGCGACGTGGTGCTCAGGGACAACGACCGCGCGGTGAAGCTGGAGGGCACGCAGATCTCGCGGAAACCGTCTTGGACGGTCGTCACCGAACCCAGCTCGAAGACGTTTAGAATGGTGGTCAACAAGCGCGTGCTCGCCGGCGATCACGATTCCTATCCCTACGGGTTCAAGAGGAACGCATAAATGAGACGTCCGCAGCCGCGCCAAAGTCATTTCGAACCGGGCACCCCCGAGGAGACGATGCCCGGTCCCCGAGACCTGCGGCGATTCGAGTTTCCCAGCACGATGCTCGTGGCGGGGCCGTCGCGCTGCGGCAAGTCGACCTTCGTGAAAAACCTGTTGCGCCACGCGCACCGGATGTTCGACGTGCGCCCCAGGAGGGTGCTGTGGTGCCACCCTCCGGAGTATTCGCCGAGACTCGAACCCTCGGCTCTGCGCTGCGAGACCCACGCGGGCATACCCGAACTTGCTTCGGTGGGCGAGAACGACCTCGTCGTCCTCGACGATCTGATGGTGGAGGGTGGCGGGAAGGACGTGTCCAATTTTTTCACCAGAGACTCCCATCACAAGCGCTTCGGCATCGTCTACATCCTGCAGAACGTGTTTCCGCAGGGTCAGAAATATCGCAACATCTCTCTGAATGCGAACTACGTCGTGGTCTTCAAGAACAACCGGGACAAGATGCAGATCGAGAGACTGTGCCAGCAGATCGAACCCAGGAACTCTAGGTTTCTCTTGGAGGCCTTCGAGAAGGCCACCGAACGCCCTCACGGGTATCTCGTGCTGGACTGCACTCAGTACACGCCCGCCCGATACAGGTATCGAACCGGCGTGCTGCCGGGGGAAAACCTCTCTTATTTCGTACCCAACTGAGGCCGCCGAGAGGACTCGGGTTTCGTTTCGTTCTATATTATCCCGGCAGGGTCTCGCCCCGACCGAGGCCGTCGAGTCTAAATAAAAAGTACCGCTTTCGGGGCGAACGTCATTATCGCGCAAGCATGGCTAGAGGTAGGTCAAGGCTCGCGACGCTGACCAGTCCTCGCATAGCGAGACAGCACGGCAATTTGGCGGCTCTGGCCAAGGCGAAGGCCCCTCTGCGCAAAAAGTTGTTAAAAAATGCCGACGGCGATCTGATCAAGGCCATTAGCGAATGCATGCTCAACGTGTGCAGAGGTCACGTGCAACTTCCCGCAAAGTGCTTGGGTCGCCTGAAGAAGCACAAGGCTTCTTGGAGGAAGTTGACGGATAAACGGGTTCCTCTGAAGAAGAAGAAGAGCATCTTGGTTCAAAAAGGAGGTTTTTTGCCGGCATTCCTCCTACCCGTCTTGGCTTCGCTCGGCGGCGCGCTAGTGTCGAAATTAACAGGATGAAGTACGGCAGGCAGATCCTCGTTGCGCCGCAACCGAAGACCGTCGACAGGCTTCACGCTGTAGACCGCACCGTATCCAGATTGGCTAAAGAAATTCGGAACCTGCAGAGCGCGAAGCTCTCTGCCGACGAAAAGTGGCGGCTCGTAAAACATAAATTGGACAACTACCTCGATCTCGTGGCACAAGTCAGAAAGCCCTTCCTGGGCGACGACGACGACGACGACGATTACGAAGACGTGTACGAGCGCGTGCCGGTGAAGCAGGAGGTCGAACCCCGAACCATAAAGGTCAACCTCCTCTCGCCTCGCAAAAAGAAGAGGGCGAACCCTGCCACTCCGAAAAAGAAATCGAAATCGCCTTCCGCGTCGTACCATTTTCGCAAGCGCGCCTGGCAACCCCTGTACAAGTAAAGCATGAAGGAATGGAAGGCGCTAAGGCGATACTATGCCAGACCGGAACACTATGCCGGTTTGGGCGCGGTCGAGCCCCTTCGAAAGGCCACGGGTGCGTCTAAGGCGAACATCGAGTCCTTCCTTCGAACCCGGGACAGTTACACTCTGCACAAGCCGATCAGAAAGCGGTTCCCCACCAGATGTTATCACGTGACGAATATGGACGATCTTTGGGAGGCCGATCTAAACGTCATGAACAGCGTGAGGGAACATAACAAACCTTACGTGTACATTCTGACCGTTATCGACGTATTTTCCAAATATGCTTGGGCCGTGCCCCTGAAATCGAAGCTGGGTACCGAGGTCGCGCAAGCGTTTCGCTCCATATTCTCCCGACGCGTACCCAGGGTCCTCCAGACGGACAAGGGGACCGAGTTCACCAACAAGACTTTTCGCGACTTTCTGAAGAAACACGACGTGAAACATTACACAACCAAAAATAACGTTAAAGCCAGCGTCGTGGAGCGCTTCAACCGCACCTTAAAAACCAAGATGTGGAGGTATTTCACGCACAAAAACAGTTACAGATACCTGGAAGTCCTTCCGGCCTTACTCGAGTCGTACAATAGCTCGCATCACAGGTCCATAAAAATGGCTCCGAAGGACGTGAACGAGTCTAACATTTTACGAGTGTACCGCAATCTCTACGGTAATAGGACCCTACCTCGCGCAGGGAAACCCACATTTTCCGTCGGCGATCACGTGCGCATCTCTAAAGAAAAAATGAAATTCGACAAGGGCTACGAGCAGAATTGGACGGACGAAATATTTCGGATAGCCGAGGTGGTGCGCGGTCGGCCGGTGGTATATAAGTTGAAGGATCTGGCCGGAGAAGCCATAGACGGCGCATTTTACACCCAGGAGCTACAAAAGGTCGCGCTACCTCGGACGTTTAAGATCGAGCGCGTTTTACAGACCAAGGGCCGAGGGCGCCGCAAGCAGGTCTTGGTAAAGTGGAAGGGGTATCCGGCAAAGTTTAACTCGTGGGTTCTGGCTTCGACCGTCGATTCGACATGATTAAGACCGAGCCCTTCTCCATCACCCTCGTGAGCAACGCTTCCATGGAACACTTTACCGACAACACCACGGCCAGATTTTCTAACATCTTGCCCGAGAGAATCGTTCTGCAGGGAGAATGGGAGGTCGCCCTGCAAAAGGTCAGGTATCCGGTGAAATTTTATAACCTTTCGCCAGACGACGCCCGTCTGGCGGGCACCAAGTACACCATGACGCTCCTCCCCACGCATTCCAAATTCAGTTTGCAAATGCCGCAAGGCATCGTGCACAATCCCAAAGACTTGGTGAACCTCGTCAACGCCGCTCTACTCGAACACTTGCACGTGGAAAACTTCTTCCTCTTCGACGAGCGCAAGCAGACGGCGGGCGTGAATGCCGCCGTCGCCCACCCCGAACCACTACCCGACATTCCGTTCGACGGGTTTGTGGAAAATGTCGCGCGCGCTGTCGTACCGTACGCGGTCGGCGAATACGAAGCTCTCAACGATGCGCCCCGCCAGAGACCAAAGCCGAAACCGAAACCGAAGCCCCGGGCTTCGGGGCAGCAGAAACCCGCGGCGGCTCGTTCCGTCAGACCCAAACGAGACGTTTCAAAATCGGAGGACCCTCCGGGACCTCTACACCGCATCCACAGTTTGCTCTTGACGCCCGCTATGGCAAAAATGTTGGGTTTCGATCCCTACGTCGACGTCATTCTCGAAAAAGCTGCTAAACGCCCCGTAGATCCTTATATGGGGTTTCCTTACGAAATGTTCGTCTACTGTAATCTAGTGTCCCCGCAAGTCGTGGGCGACACCTTCGCCCAAGTCATACAGAGCGCGGCCGTGGAATACGAAAGAAGCAACAACACTTACATGAGCGACGAAAAGACGTTTTTTCCCCAAAATTGGGTACCCTTGATTCAGCAGGACTTCAAGACGGTCAGCATAGATTTAAGGAACGGTTACGGCGATCTCTTGCCATTCGCCGACGGATTTTCCTCTACTGTAGTTCTCGCTTTTCGTCCGAAACAGGCGTAATGGACGTGCACGCCGTAACGCGGTACTACCTCAATCAGACCGGCGGCGCGTTCCACCATCGCGATTTCGCTCTCTACAGGGGCAAGCGCTACCAAAGAGGCAGCGGTCTCTTTTCAGCCCTCGGAGGACTCTTCAGAAGGTTGCTACCGTTTTTAAAGAGCGGAGCAAAAGCAGTCGGAAAGGAGGCCTTAAAGGCGGGCGCCCACGTTCTGTCCGATGTGACTGTGGCGGGAGCAGCGCCGAAGCAAGCGCTCCAGCGGAGGCTCAAGGAGTCCGGATACAATTTAAAACGAAAAGCCGACGAAAAGCTCGGTGCCATGCTCGGTTCCGGCGCCAGGCGTCTCAAGAGAATAAAACCGAGCAAATCCGGAAAGAGCAAGCAGTCCAAGCTGAAACGCGGTAGGCGCAAGGTGCAAGACGTATTTTCGTAATGGCAGACGCGACCGTCCACATGAGTTCCGAACTGGACCTCTTTACAGAGGTGCCGGTTCAGATGAGCATCGAGGAGTCACGGTTCCTATACCTAAACCCTCAAAACACTTTAATGAAAAATGCCCCCATCACCTTTCATTATTCCGGAAATGCGGACGATTACCTAGACTTGACCTACGTCGTACTCGAACTCATGGTGCGCGTTGTAGATGACAAAGGAGAGGCCTTAAACGCTGACGCTAACGCCACTCTGGTCAACAACGCCTTAAATTCCCTGTTTCAACAGATGGAGGTAACCCTCAATAACATCATCGTCTCCATGCCGCAAGCCGGTTACCCCTATAGAACCTACCTCGAGACGCTTCTCAATTACTCCGAAGATGCCATGAACACCAAACTAGAATCTACCCTCTGGAGAAAGGACACGGCAGGCATCATGGACACTTTTATCGCCAATGCGGGCTTTCAGTGGCGTCAGGGGTTTACCAAAGGGAGCAACGTCGTGCAGCTCATCGGTCCTCTGTCCAACGCTCTTTTTAGACAGGAGAAGCTGCTTTTGAACAACGTTAGCATGACCGTCAAGCTCACTCCCGCCTCTCCCCAGTTTTATCTGTTTTCCGACGTAGATACCTTTAAGGGGTACGCCGACATCGTGTCTGCCACGCTGCGCTTAAAATCGGTGCGGCCCTCGCCGACCATAAAGCTCGCGCACCAGGCCGTGCTCGCAAAGGGCAACGCAAAGTACCATCTCAAAGACGTCAGCTTTCACGCTCTCAGCATCCCCAAGGAGTCCAGGGCAATGACGTTTAGCGACGTGTGCGTAGGGCAAGTTCCAAGGAGAGTGGTAGTAGCCATGGTCACCGACAAGGCCTATTCCGGCCATTTTAACTCAAATCCGTACAACTTGAAACATTTTAAAATGAACTTCTTTCAGCTCTACGTGAACGGGCAACCCGTTCCCTCCCAACCTCTGCAACCCGACTTTACAAAGGGACACTATTTGCAATGCTTTCAAACCCTGCAGGACGGCCTAGGCATTCATTTCAAGGACGAGGGACACTCCATCTCCAGAGAAACCTACCCGCAAGGGTATACGATAATGGTTTTCGATCTCACTGCAGACATGAGCGCTAACGAGTCTCACATCTCGGGTCAGCGCCACGGAACCGTCTCTATAAGCATCGGTTTTGCCGATAAATTGACAGAACCGGTCATACTTCTGCTGCTAGCGGAAATACATCGCACGGTCGAAATCGACGCCAACCGATCCATTTTGGTATCATGAACACCTTTCAAATTCAACGGTTTCTATCGACATGCCCCTCTACGCGCTCTCACTTTTTAGGCGTCTACCCCTGCGATAAACTACCCGTACTTCACAGCATTCGAACGCCTCCCTTGGCGCTAGTGGCTAACATCGACCCCAGCACCAAATCCGGGCAACACTGGGTTTGCATCTTTGTGGACAAAAACTCGCGTGCAGAATATTTTGACAGTTACGGCATAGGACCGCTTTCGCCCCATTTTCTCCGGTTCTTAAATTCGGTCTGCGGGACGCGTTGGTCCACCAACGCCAGAAGGCTGCAAGGTTTCGACAGCACCACGTGCGGTCATTACGTCATCGCCTACCTCACCCACCGCTGCTCCGGCTTACCTAAGCATACATTCTTCTCAAAATTTCGCGTCAGCAATCACGCGCATAATGATGTCGTCATTCGCAAAACGTTCAAAAACGCATGCCGCGCAAAGTGCTCTGCCGCTCGGCAAACTTGTCAACCCTTGAAGGTGAGTACGTGTGTGTGTGTGTGTGTGTGTGTGTGTGTGTGTCACTATTCAGCACATCTAAGCTAATCCATCGTCTTGCACGTGCTTTCAGAAGACGCTCCTGCTCATATAAAAAGCAACGTCACGGTGCCGCTCGCCTCATTCAGAGTGTATCATGCAGCGCGCGGATACAGTCCTGCTGCCATGCAGCACGCCGACCAGGTAGGTTCGCACCTATGTATTAGCTTGCTTTTTTTCTATCCCGTTTATCTCTCTATCCCTCACATTATTATTATTATTGTTTTGTGTGTTCCAGTATAACCGGATGTCAAACCCCAACCACCTCAAAACCCGGGGAAAAAAGGAAACTACCCATCTTCGACCTCCAACAGCATCCCGACAGCCCTGCTCCGCCAGCACAGTTCCAACACAGTGCAGTTGTGGGTCCTCTGGCGGATATCTACTTCCTCAACCCGCAACAAACTAAATTCGTCAGTGTGGGATTCTCCCCCCGGCCACCGCACCATCTCGTCGTCACCATTGCCAAATGTGGACAGCACAACGCAGTCGTCATGAGTTCCTCGCAGTGGCACAAACTCGTCGAAGCCATCCCCATCATTCACAAACGCTTGAATGACCCGCAGGGACGTCTACAGCAATTTCAGTTCAGCGACAGCGTCACCATCGTGTTTAAGTTTGTGTTCGGAAAGCTAAAGCTCGTTTTCAAAGAACCGCAAGGCGCATCCGTTACGCTCAACCAACAAGAATGGCACGTGTTGCATACCCTGCAGCGCATCATTACCGACATCATGTATCACAAAAAGAAGGAAGAGACGGACGTGCAAAATCAAATCATGGCATACCACAAGTACATGCTTCACAACCATGCCTCCAACGTTCCCTTACATGACATGAATTTCACGCAGTTCACCAAGTACATACGGTGCGCCAATTTTAGAACATTCCTCGAGGTTCATCATTTCCTCAACACCCATTTCGCACTGCGCATCTCACAAAATAGTCCTTAGTGCGCATGTATTTCTACCAGCGTTCCAACCGCACCTCACCCAAACATCTCGCGCCCTTCGCTCCCGCATTTGGGTCGCGAAGCATCCTATATCATACCCGATCACATTCACGGCGTTTGCATGTTCAGCACCGTTCAAAACAGAGTTCTCCTCCAAGTCGAAAACCGTTAAATCAACGGACACAGTGTTTTTCCTGCGGATGTTGTGCAATAATCGCTAAGCGCTTCCGGCGGATGTAGTGAACCTCCAACGAACGTTTCCCCACCAGTGCTTCCCCTGATGTGGTAATTCTCCAACCAACTTTTCCCCCACCAGTGCTTCCCCTGATGTGGTCGTTTGCATGTTCAGCACCGTTCAAAAACAGAGTTCTCCTCCAAGACGAAAACCGTTAAATCAACGGACACAGTGTTTTTCCTGCGGATGTTGTGCAATAATCGCTAAGCGTTTCCGGCGTATGTAGCCAACCTCCAACGAACGTTTCCCCCACCACTGCTTCCCCTGATGTGGTGTTTCTCCAACGAACTTTTCCCCCACCAGTGCTTCCCCTGATGTGGTCGTTTGCATGTTCAGCACCGTTCAAAAACAGAGTTCTCCTCCAAGACGAAAACCGTTAAATCAACGGACACAGTGTTTTTCCTGCGGATGTTGTGCAATAATCGCTAAGCGCTTCCGGCGTATGTAGCCAACCTCCAACGAACGTTTCCCCCACCACTGCTTCCCCTGATGTGGTGTTTCTCCAACGAACTTTTCCCCCACCAGTGCTTCCCCTGATGTGGTATATCTCCAACCAACTTTTCCCCCACCAGTGCTTTCCCCTGATGTGGTCGTTTGCATGTTCAGCACCGTTCAAAAACAGAGTTCTCCTCCAAGACGAAAACCGTTAAATCAACGGACACAGTGTTTTTCCTGCGGATGTTGTGCAATAATCGCTAAGCGCTTCCGGCGTATGTAGCCAACCTCCAACGAACGTTTCCCCCCACCACTGCTTCCCCTGATGTGGTGTTTCTCCAACGAACTTTTCCCCCACCAGTGCTTCCCCTGATGTGGTATATCTCCAACGAACTTTTCCCCCACCAGTGATTTCCTGCTTCCGGCAGTTGGGTTATATTTATGCACGCGCATTCTTTACCCCTTCATTCGGTGCTAGCCAGCCGTGGGGAATGCCAGGACCGTCGTGTAAAGACTTCCACTGCTCGTTTTGCTTTCACCAAACGTGCAGCTGCGAACTTAAGCACCGTCTCACCCTCCTGTGCACGCAGTGTCAACACGGTTTCTACGAAGACCTCGATCATCTCAACAAGCAAATTCAGCAATTCCTTCGAAGGTACTCCGCTAGAAACACCACATGAACTGCTTCATCGTGCTCTTTCGGTATCTCGATAACGGACGAAGAATCCGCCTGCTACTGCCCAGGGAACGCCAAGTGCTGCTGCAGAACGGCATATACATCTTCGAACGTTATCCCCCAAGCGACGTCGACCTTGTGTGGAACCAACTTCCCGCAGACGCACAGGTAGTTTGCGCACCTTATCGCAGGTGTAAACAACACTACAACCTTCCTCATCAAACCACTCATATAGACGGCCCTCCCCCGTTTATCAAAAACTGCCATCTGTGCCGTCAGAATGTCACAGGACGTCCTTAAAGAGCTAGAAGAACTTTCCAGCAGCGCCCACACTCTCAGCGTATCTACGCTTCAACAGCACGTACCATATCGCGTCGTCGGCGTCAAAACAATCGACACCGTTCACGGTACAAAGCTCGTCGCCAAACTCGACAACGACACAGAAGTTTTCCTACCAACAAGATTTGCAAAAGCCTCTCCAGAACTCGTCAACAAACTCAACTCTAACTCATTCTGCATCATATACGCAGGCGAGGAAAAACTACGCAGCGGTTTCAAACGTCACATCGTCACGTTCTCCCGATATAACCCTAAATAATGTCCGACGAAACCTATCCCGTCCCCGTGGGGAACAATCTTAACCTACAACTCATTCTCAACGCAGCTTCACCTATCCGTATCCTCTGCATCTCCAACTCCTATTTCCGCAACAGCAGAGTTGTCACCATCACACTCGACGTCCAAGGGGCTCACGCCGTCCACGTCAAATGCGTACCTACCAAAGTACACCAGCATAAACAAGACGCACTATGCGTCATATACCTCGGCAACAGCAACATTCCTGCTCTAACCAACAAAGTCACATCCACAGGATGCTTCTCAACCAGCCATTACAACGAATTTACCATCCCCATCTATATACCAACCTTCACCGAGTTCGTCAACGAAAGTTTCTCTCACCTGCTCGTCACCTGCATCACCAAACCTATCCACCAATTTACCGCCGATAGCAGCAGCAGCGATGACGAGGACTCAAAGTGCACCACGTACTTTAAAATCATTGTTGTGCGCGAAATCTGTGTGTCCTAGTGCCTCAAACAAAAACTATGAATTTTAATGTGCTTTTTTTTCTCCTAATATTACTTATATTGTCCATTTATTGTATTTATATGTTAAGCAAATAATACATCATGTTAATCAAAACTATGTATACATATCTTTATCCAATGTACTGTATTCAAAGTATAAATAAAGAAAACAGTCCCGGATGAGCCAATTGCAATAACGATAATCCTACCGCTCAGGGCGCTTTTCAAACTTACCGCCGCCGCCGTCGCACGCAGCGACACTAGCGACACTAGCGCCCCTAGCGGCAGGATTATCGTTAAAACAATTGGCTCATCCGGGACTATTACTACTAACGGCTTATATCACAAGAACTTATATTAAGTAAATTGTGTGTTTTAAAGAGATGTGCATGTTTTTTTGTAGTACGTCTTCGTCTATCGTTTAACGTTTACCAGTTATACAAGATAATATAAAATTCCTTCCGAATAAAAAGGACTTCACGGGCTATTTACCAAAAAGTCCATATTGTGGCATGTGCACAGATGTTAGTAATGGTAATACGTCCTCTGGTTACCGGGTCGGCGGTGGCAGTTTATCTGAGAGTAGGGGCGATTCAGGGGAAGCAGTGTGTCATTTGGTGGGGATATGGCGTTACTGACGCTAAGCTTAGCGTGGGTTTTCTTAGCATTCTGTGACTAGCCTTCGCGTGAGCTGGACGGATAACTGCCTACGATATGGCGTCCTCGCCCGGCAGACACATGGGGTAAGAACTTAGTATAATAAATCTACCAGTTATCCTTTCTTTTCAACTTTTAATTATGGTAGAATAGAATCCTTGCCTCTCCCTTCAGCCAGGAATTATGTTGGTGTAAGAATATTTTGTGATATAACTTAGCTGCGTCCCTTGTCGATACCTCGAGTTTAAAGTTCTTTGTCTGTTCAACGATCCCTCTCATAAGCGAGTTGCTCTCCTCTGAAGTTAAATAATAATTAAATATGTGAGGTATACGACAATATATGCATTTTGTTTGTCATATAAAGGATTTCATACATGGTATTTTATACAAACTCGTTACAGCCATTTTTATGAAAATCAAAAGTTTCGAAAAACGTTCCATGGAAAGGGTAGTCTGGTGTGGAGGAATTTTCTTTAAAATCTCAGTGTCGCATATTTCTTTTTGAGTTATTGTGTTCAAAGAACATGTTTCCAAAAATCTGATGTGTAACACTTACGTGTCTTTCTCTACCCTTGTACAAACTATTTTTACAAACGCTTACTCTACATCTACTTCATGTTAATCGAGATAAACATTTGCACAAAGTATCTTATTGCTAATTTTCTTGTAGATACAAGGGGAAGTGGTAGACTTTAAGCGATAGTCAAATATTTAAAGAGCTGGTTGCTATGTGGAGTATTCCATTCTCTTTGCATGTCCAGGACATAAAAGTAACGAATACCGAATTCCCATTTGAGAAAAAGTATAGGCAAATTCAAACAAGGAATATCTCGGAAATAGTTCACTCCACAAAAAAAAGTATATGACATAAATTCTGTGTTTTAATGCGATCTACATTTTTTGTGTAGTAAAATTTTGTCTATCTCTTACGGTTTACCAGTTGTGCAAATGCCATTTACAATGAAGAGGACTTTTGTGGATATTTATAGAAAATTCAAATTTTATCATGATATCTTCAATATATGATATTTTAATCAAAATCATCGTTAGACATTTTAGAAAATCAAAATTTTAGAAAAATATTCTACGTAAAGGGTATTTTGGGGTGGGGGAATTTTCTTGAAAATCTTAGTGTCGCATCTTTAAAAGATACTGAACCTAAATACCAAGTTTGGTATTTGTCCGACTTTTGGTTTCTGAGTTATGCTGACCACAGACCACAGACACATACACGGACCTTTTAGAAAGAGTACGTTTTGGGATTCAGGGGGCTCAAAACATGTATATCCGTTGAAATCTCAGTATCGAATTTTCGGGTGGAATGCAATACGTTCTCCTTGCTATACGTAGTAGAGAAGGTAAAATTGAAACAATAAAAATCCAAACACAAGTCAAAATTGCAAATAGGAGTAAAACGACAGTTGTGTGCGTGCGCGTTTTTTTTTAGGAATTTTGATTTTGTTAGCATTTTTATTTTTATTTATTTTTTGTGTGTTTATATATATAAACATATAATGTGTCTTCAGATTTATTCGGCGTTTACCGCCAGTTGGTTTAAATGGATTACTTCATTATTAGATCAGCAAGCCCCTTGTCTCAAAGGGAACGTGCGGAATTGAACCCCGAATTGCATGCGTTTCCGATTTCGTGAAAAGGTTGATGTACTGCGCGGTGCAGAGCTGTTTTTCACTAGGACATTTTGTGCGTTCTTTGCCGCGAGATGGAGCGATCACCGATCACATAATTTGTACAGAATTTGATACGCGAAAGGCGTTCCAAATTTAAGTACTGGAAAGCTACGATACAAGTCCTATTTCACTAAGGTGACCTCAAAACTGTTGACAGCCACCCCTTCCACACATCTTTCGCTAGTCCTCTGCCAGAGGCACTGGTGATAAACTCGCTTCAAAGTATTGACGTCATGCGCAGACAACTGACTGGTGGCAACGGCCCAATAAATCAGAAGTCCCATATATTTTACGTACTATACATTAAATGTATAGTACTATACCAGACAAGTCAACTGTCCCTACTAATTTTATAAATAGGCCCCCCTTCAAGCCGCAATTGCGCTTTTAAGTTCATTTTCTTTGTTTACGAACTTACTAACTGCTGTATTTAAATAGACGAAGGTTCAACATTTCGTGGAAAAGCGGTATAAGGAACATAAGGTACTCCACACTTAAGTACAGTTCAAATACAGACGAGACATTCATTGACAGCAGATTCCGAGATTCCAGTGGATTTTACAAGTGTTTACCTTACAGTGTACAACGGAATAATTCCCCTAATAAAATGAACCAATCGTATGTGTTCAGTACCAAAATCATTAAAACAAAATTGTGAATTTTATAAATAGAGACAGGATAGGCTACAATAGATTAGGGACACATCCATATCAAAAATTCGTATGTGTTACACTCACATGACTTTCTCTACTCTTGTACAAACTATTTTTACAAACGCCTATTCTCCATATGCTTCATGTTAATCGAGATGTTAATCTTATTGCTAATTTTCTTGTAGATGCAAGGGGAAATGTTAGGTTTTAAGCGACAATCAAATATTTTAAGAGCTGGTTGCTATGTGGAGCATTCCATTCTTTTGCATTACCAGGACAAACAAAATGAGTAACGAATTCCCATTTGAGAATAAGTATTGGAAAATATCAGGGAATAACAAGCAAAATCTCGAAAATGGTTCACTCAACGAAAAAAATGTATATGACATAAATTGTGTATTTTAACGCGATCTACATTTGTTGTGTAGTAACATTTTGTCTATCTCTTATGGTTTACCAGTTATGCAAAAGTCGTTCACAATGAAGAATACTTTTGGAGACATTCCCAGAAAATTCGAGATATACATTTCATTTGTCATGAAAATATCTTAAACATATGATATTTTAATCAAACTCGTTAGAGCCATTTTTGAGAAAATTAAAATTTTCGAAAAATATTCCATGTAAAGGGTAATCTGGGGTGGGGGATTTTCTTGAAAACCTTCGTGTCGCATCTCTGGAAGATACTGAAACCAGATACAAAGTATGGTGTTTATCCGACTGTTCGTTTGAGTTATGCTGTTCATAGTTAGACAGACATGTTTCCAAAAGCGCATTTTTGGATTCAGGTGGTTTCAAAACATGTATTTCCGGTGAAATCTCGGTATCGAATTTTTGGGTGGAATACAATACTTCCCGTACTTACTATACGCAGTAGAGAAAGTAAAAAGGACGCTGTACAGTCAAGACATAAAATTATTAAATAAAGGTTTATTTCACTTTCGGCGTAAACTACGACACATACATCTTAGATAACATACATAAGAAATTGTGAAAGTTAAATAATCATGCTTGACGTTCAACAAAGAATTAAAACATTCTTAAACGATTATAACATACAAGCAAAGTAGCGAGGTGGTACCTGCGCGGGTCTGGCAGGTTTAACCCCGTAGGTTCTCTCAACCAAGCGTCCAAGTGAGCTAGTGAAATTACACTTGTGAGCCTGAATTGGCAGTAACATGGGTTCGAATTTTCGCGTTGTTGGTGTTTTTTTACTTTCTCTACTACGTATACTAAGTAGGGGAAGTATTGTATTCGACCCAAAAATTCGATACGGGATTTCACCGGAAATACACGTTTTGAGACCCCTGAATCCAAAAAACATCTTTGGAAACATGGCCGTATGTGCGTCTGTGTGTGTGTGTGTGTGTGTGTGTGTGTGTGTGTGTGTGTGTGTGTGTGTGTGTCTGTGTCTGTGAACAGCATAACTCAGAAACGAACAGTCGGATAGGCACCAAACTTGGTATTTAGGTTCATTATCTTCCAGAAATGCGACATGAAAGTTTTCAAGAGAATCCCCCTCCCCGGATTACGCTTTACATTGAACATTTTTCGAAATTTTTAATTTTCTCAAAAATGGATCTAACGATTTTGATTAGAATATCACATGTTTAAGATATTTTCATGCCAAATGAAATGTATATCTTGAATTTTCTGGGAATGTCTCCAAAAGTATTCTTCGTTGTGAACCACTTTTGCATAACTGTTAAACCTTAAGAGATAAACAAACTTTTACTACACAAAACATGTAGATCGCGTTAAAATACACAATTTATGTCTTATACATTTTTTGTTGGGTGAACCATTTTCGAGATATTGCTTGTTATTCCCTTAAATTTTCCAATACTTATACTTTTTCTCAAAATCGTTATTCACTTTTTTGTACTGGTAATGCAAAGGGAATGGAATAGTCCACATAGGAACCAGATCTTAAAATATTTGATTATCGCTTAAAGGCTAGCAATTCCCCTTGCATCTATAAGAAAATTAGCAATAAGATTAACATAAAGCATATGGAGAATAAGCGTTTGTAAGAATAGCTTGTACAAGAGTAGAGAAAGTCATGTGAGTGTAACACATCAGATTTTTTTCTTCTTTCTTCTCATCAACGCTTAGAAATCCATTACATAATATTTTAGTTTTAGAATCAGCGGGTTATTAACAAAATTATAATTTAATAATGGTTGATTGTATAAATTTGTATTGGAATGGATGTAATAATAAGCTAAACACAAACCTTTCTGTCCCATTTGACCGGTATTATACCACAAACTGATGCTTTGAATGTCGACTGCCTTCATTCCTCATACGCATGCAGTTGTGACAGCATTCAGTCACTTTGGGCCAGTCCTTTGCTATGTATTCCACAGACGAATATGTTGATATGCTCCTATCTACGGAAGGCAAGAGCAAATACGCAACCAGCTCAGAATTTATGCCAGGAGAGATATCCAAATAGACGGCAACCAACACCAAAGTCTTTCCAGAATGTTGAAAGATGTCTGCGTACAACATCGTCCTGGACGCGTCCTGTGAGGGACCTGCCAGTGACATCCAGTGTTAATGTTTTGAATGCCATACGAAATAACCCACATACTAGTACACGCGCAATTACTCAAGGGAAAATCGCTCAATTAGCCAATCTTCTGTGGCGCGAGTACTGCGAGATAATAAATTTCATACATATCATTCGCACCGACACCAAGCACTCCACGGGTGAGATCTCGAAGCTCGGGTGCACTTCTGTGAACGAATGCTTGCCCGAGTGGCAAATGATACGAGGGGCACTATTTATATTTTGAGCCTAATAATTAAAACAAAGTAATTTCTGATTGAAAACTGCTTTATTGTTTTTCAAAATATTCTCCTTTATGAACAATACACTTTTGCATCCGTTTGAACCATTTGTCAAAGCATTTATTCCAGTCTTCTTGAGACATCTCCAAAACATGGTTTTTGAAGGCATCAACGGCTTCTTCTGCCAACAAAATCGTTGTCCACGCAATTTATTCTTTATGTTCGGGAACAAAAAGAAGTCATTGGGTGCCAAATCAGGACTGTATGGCGGATGATCCATCAATTCCATTTTTTGAGGCTTCAAATACTCTGTTGTTAGACGAGATATGTGTGCGCTCGCATTGCCTTGATGAAGAACGATCCTACGGTTCTTGTTGGTTTTCCTTACTTCACCGAAGACTTCCGGCAAACAAATGATTGTGTACCATTCGGCATTGACCGTTTCACGTTCCTCTAAAGGCACTGTTGCCACATGGCCAGTTTTGCTGGAAAAGCAGGCGACCATTTGCTTCGAGGTGCTTCGAGTGCGAACAACTTTTGTTGGATTTGCTTCATCTTGAAACACCCATACAGTCGACTGCTGTTTACGTTCCGGCTCATACGCATAGATCCATGATTCGTCACCTGTTACAATCTTATATACGTCTTTTGAGGCACCGCCATTGTATTTCTTGAGCATTTTTGTACACCAATCGACACGAGCATCTTTTTGAGATTGCATCAAATTATATGGGATCCAACGAGAGCAAACCTTTTCCACAGCTAAATAATCATGCAATATTTTTACATGCTGGTGGAACTAAGGCACAGGGTTGCCTCAATCTCACAATATATGGCATGACGATCTTTCATTATTAGTTTTTACACAGCATCAATGTTTTCTGGCACAACAACTAATTTTGGACGACTTTCACGAACTTCATCATTGAGCGAACGGCGGCCACGATTAAATTCGTTATACCAGCGTTTCACAGTGGCAAAGGATGGAGCTTCGTCGCCAAATGTGGAAATTAGTTGATCGATACACTCTTGTCTTGATATTCCACGTCGAAAGTCGTAATAAATCATTGCACGAACATTTTCACGAGTTAATTCCATGTTTTTGTTGACACACAATTTTCAAGTTAGTGTAAACAAAACAAATGACGCTCTATTGACAAAATGTTTGAAGTAGATTATGATAAAATATGTCAAACTTTCCATTGGAGGGGTCAGATGGCAGCTACAACATTCAGGGTTGCCAAGGCTCAAAATATAAATAGTGCCCCTCGTATAGGGTTCGTCTCCAGAATCCTGTTTTCGGATGAATCAAGATTCACAACAATGGGGCTTAAATTGCCACAACATCGTTGGAGTGTTGATAATCCTCTATGGGTAAGGGAGGCAGCTTTCCAAGAACAGTGGAGGGAGTGAATGTCTGATGTGTAATCTTGGGCAAACATCTTATTGGACCAGTTAATGTCGAGGGGGATCTAATAGAAACACGCTACCTGGAACTTCTCCGTAATAAACCCCCTTGTTACTAGAAAAGTACCACTGCAAGAGCAATTAATGCTATGGTCTCAACATAATGGTGCTCCACTGCAAAGGTTGATGATCATCTGAAATCATATAAATGTGGCACATCCTGATCATTGGATAGGAAGACAAGGACCAGTCCCCTGATCACCTGATGTAGCGCACCTGGACTTCTTCTGGGTTATTTCAAGCATCAAGTTTATGCAGAGGAGCCAGAAAATTGTAGATCCATCACAACCGCCTTACTACACTAAGTCAGAATTTACATGTAACAGCGTGTTTAGGTGTGCATTAACCAACAAGGACATCAGTTTGAACACTTACTTCGTTAAGAGTTGTGTTTGAACATTGGTAATCGCCAGTGATTTCAAACAAGTAGAGCTCTGTTACAATAGCGTCCTTTCAGGGCCACCATAACATACCAACAGGAGGTGATATTTATTGCAAAATACACTTCTGTACACTGCACCAAAGAATTCTATTATTACAACTCCCATACTAAACATTGTGTCATATGTAATTTGATTATTGTCTGAGATCAAATATTAAGACTCTTTATTCCATTGACATAAAAATTGACATACCTACATTCCGTTTTAACACTTGCCTAATTGTACTTTTCCAAAAAGAAGCACTAAACAATAATAAGCCATTAAATGAAAATAAACCTAATTGCAGATTAAAACAATATAAACAATATGAAATATAATATTATTTTGAAATAAGAATTTTAATGAACTTTACAACACTTTAAAAAATTCTGATATGTTACTCTCATATTCATATCTGTTTACCCTCCTCTTATGTAGGACTTACACCCCCAGGACTTACAAGCGGGTGCCCGGGGTCAGAGGCCCGTCGAGGAGCAGACACTCATGGATCAGACAGAGCATCCAGGATGGGTGATCAGCCCGATGCCTGGTATATAGATAAAACGAAATGTTGGTGAAATGGATGAAAGGAAAGGTGATGATGGAGCAGTTGGTGGAATGAATGGCGGGGGAAACCGGAGAACCCGGAGAAAACCCGGCCAGACGCCGCTTCGTCCACCACAAATCCCACATGCAGGTCCCTGGGATTGAACCCGGGCCGCCTCGGTGGGAGGCGAGCGGTCTAACCACTCGGCCTTACTCTCATATGACTTTCTCTATTCTTGTACAAACTATTTTTACAAACGCTTATTCTCCATCTGCTTCATATTAATCGAGATAAACATTTGCAGAAACCATCTTATTGCTAATTTTCTTGTAGATGCAAGGGGAAAATGGTAGGCTTTAAGCGATATTCAAATATTTTAAGAGCTGGTTTCTATGTGGGGCATTCCATTCTCTTTGTATGTCCAGGACATAAAAAATGAATAACGAATTCCCATTTGAGAAAAAGTATAAGTATTGTAAAATTCAAACAAATAACAAGGAATATCTCGGAAATGGTTCACTCAACAAAAACAATGTATATTACATAAATTGTTTGTTTTAACGAGATCTACATTTGTTGTGCACAAAAACATTCTCTCTCTTACGGTTTACCAGTTATGCAAAAGCCATTCAGAATGAAGAGGACTTTTAGGGACATTCCCAGAAAATTCAGGATATACATTTTATTTCTCATGAAAATATCTTAAATATATGATATTTTAACCAAAATCGTTAGAACCATTTTTGAGAGAATCAAAATTTTCGAAACCTTTTCCAGGTAAAGGCTAGTCTAGGTTGGGGGACTTTCTGAAAATCTTCGTGTCGCATCTTGGAAACATGCTGAACATAAATACCAAGTTTGGCATTTATCCGACTCTTCATTTTTAATTATGCTGTTCAGAGACACAGACACATAGACATATACGCGGACCTTTTTCTAAAAATGCTATTTTTGTTTCTGGATTCAGGGGTCCTCAAAATATGTATTTCTGGTGAAATCTCGATATCGAATACTTCCCATACTTACTATACGTAGTAGGAAAATTAAAAAATACTGGAGTCAAAACTCCAAAGCATCTGTGTCTTGGATCATGAAAAATAAATATGAGGAATTTAACGAAGAATGAAAACTGCGTATAATGTATGAAATAAAACAATCAATGCACGCACATTGCGTGGATCCATTACTGGACGCAGCAATAATTGTTCTCTGACTACCAAATATAGATCCCACGCTTTGACCTCCATTAGAGCGTTTTGAGCCAACATAAGAAGGTTGGCCTCAGACACTTACAAAATTTTAAATAATAATAATAATAATAATAATAATAATAATAATAATAATAATAATAATAATAAAATGGTTTAATTTTAAACTTGTTATTGTTAATGTGTGTGTTTATTACTGAAGTCTGAAGCCTACCATACTCTTCTGGATTCTGGAAAGGCATTTCCAATACTAAACACTACATATGATTGTATGACAAATTTTCTGTGTCCAATAACAGTCCATGAATTAATCCAGTAAACTGTTTGTAGCAGGAATATCGCCAGGTCTTTTTAACAGGATTGTTGGTAGTGGCCAATTTCTTTTTACTTTCTCTACTACGTATAGTAAGTAGGGGAAGTATTGCATTCCACTCAAAAATTTGATACCGAGATTTCAACTGAAATACATGTTTTGAAGCCTCTTGAATCCAGAAAAGGTATTTTTGGAAACATGTATGTGTGTGTGTGTGTGTGTGTGTCTGTCTGTGTGAACAGCATAACTCAGAAACGAACAGTCGGATAAACACCAAACTTGGTATTTAGGTTCAGTATCTTCCAGAGATGTGACACGAAGGCTTTCAAGAAAATCCCCCACCCCAGATTACCCTTTACATGGAACATTTTTTGAACATTTTAATTTTCTCAAAAATGGCTCTAACGATTTTGATTAAAATATCATATTTTTAACATATTTTCATGACAAATGAAATGTATATCTCGAATTTTCTGAGAATGTCTCCAAAAGTATTCTTTATTGTGAACGACTGTTGCATAACTGGTAAACCATAAGAGATAGACGAAATTTTACGACACAAAAATGTAGATCGCGTTAAAATTCGCAATTTATGTCATACACAATTTTTTTTTGTTGAGTGAACCATTTTCGAGATATTGCTTGTTATTCCCTTAAGTTTTCCAATACTTATACTTTTTCTCAAATTCCTTATTCAATTTTTTTTGTCCTGGTAATACAAAGAAAATGGAATACTCCACATAGCAACCAGCGTTAAAATATTTGACTATCGCTTAAAGCTTACGATATCCCCCTTTCATTTACAAGAAAATCAGCAATAAGATTAACATCTCGATTAACATGAAGCATATGGAGAATAAGCGTTTGTAAAAATAGTTTGTACAAGAGTAGAGAAAGCCATATTGCCTGCAAACAGTGTTCCTAACCGGACGCGAGACACGTCCTCGAGAAGTACAATACGTATTCGTGTGACACGAAAAATTATTTTTACGTGTTAAAAAGTACAAGTAATTAATTAAAGGATCTCACCGCTCTCTATATCAGTGAAGTGTTATTTAAATCGTATCAAGCATTAATAAAAGGAGTGAAGTAAAATTATAATCCATGTAAGCGTACATTCTTAGTCACACCACAACCCTGCTAAGAGAAACGCGTCTCTAACAATAATACTGACGCAGCCGAGGCAAACATAAAAATATAAAATTTAAAGAAACAGTCAAATTACAATGTTAATATTTTTAAAAATTGGGGCAAAGGTTACCGGGTACCATATGTGCGGTTGTAACTACTTCAAATGTTCGGCTCCCCTACAGTTGAAATATAATACATCTCCTTCAATACAACCTACTTCAAATTGGCTTTCCATACGTGAAACAGCAAAACTTCTTCAAATTGGTTCCCAAAGCGTGGGGCAAATAACAATAACGTAAAAATATCCTTCTTCAATATATGTGGTGTTTTAATAAGGCTCGTTAGGAACCGTTTTTGAGAGAAAAAAAATAATAAAAGTTGTCGATGTAAAAGATAAATAGCGGTTGGGAAATTTTCTTGAAAATATTGATATCGCATTCTTCGAAGATGCTGAACTTAAATGACAAGCCTGGTGTTTAACCCACCTTTCGTTTTTGAGTATGTATTTCTGGAGAGACCTCGACATCGATACAATCCTCTACTTCTTCTTCCTCTCCTTTCAAGAATGGTGATGTCACCTGTTCCGGTCTCTAGCCACCTCTTGCGTGGTCTTCCTAAATTTCTCCTCCCTGTCGGTTGGTAATTCATTATATATTTTGGTATTCTATCAACATGTTCTTTCCAATTTCGTTTATTTTCATAATATTATCGCTTACTGATACAATATTCAATTATGACTTTATTGATTCATTTCTTATTTTGTCAGCTCTAGTACATCCCTTTACATACCTCAGAAATTTCATTTCGGCGGATTGAATACGTGATCTCTCTCTTTTTACTTTCTCTACGACGTATAGTAAGTAGAAGTAATGTATTCCACCCAAAAATTCGATACCGAGATTTCAACGCAAATACATCTTTTGAAGCCTCTTGAATCCAAAAAAGGTATTTTTGGAAACATGTCTGTGTGTGTCCGTATGTGTGTCTGTGAACAGCATAACTCAGAAACGAACAGTCGGATAAACACCAAATTCGTATATAGGTTCAGTATCTTCCAGAGATGTGACACGAAGGCTTTCAAGAAAATCCCCCCACACCAGATTACTCTTTACATGGAACATTTTTTGAACATTTTAATTTTCTCAAAAATGGCTCTTAACGATTTTGATTAAAATATCATATTTTTAACATATTTTTATGACAAATGAAATGTATATCTCGAATTTTCTAGGAATGTCTCCAAAAGTATTCTTCATTGTGAACGACTGTTGCATAACTGGTAAACCATAAGAGATAGACGAAATTTTACTACACAAAAAATGTAGATCGCGTTAAAATTCACAATTTATGTCATATACAATTTTTTTTTGTTGAGTGAACCGTTTTCGAGATATTGCTTGTTATTTCCTTAAATTTTCCAATACTTATACTTTTTCTCAAATTCGTTATTCAATTTTTTTGTCCTGGTAATGCAAAGAAAATGGAATACTCCACATAGCAACCAGCTCTTAAAATATTTGACTATCGCTTAAAGCCTAGCAATTCCACTTGCACCTACAAGAAAATTAGCAATAACATTAACATCTCGATTAACTTGAAGTAGGTGGAGAATAAGCGTTTGTAAAAATAGTTTGTACAAGAGTAGAGAAAGTCATGTGAGTGTAACACATCAGATTTGTTTATTGTGCACGCCTGGGAACCATATAATACAGTAGGTAAAGCCATAATTTTATAGAACTTAATTTGTGTTTCTATTCTAGTTTTTCTTTCTAGAATTCTTCTGATCGTTCCAAAAATGGTTTGAAACTATTAGCCTTCATCTCGATGTCTTTGTCAAATTTAAAACTGATGTCACATAATTGAAGTGGGATACCTGCTCTAATATTTTACTATTTATAGGTATTTTTGATCTAACGGGGTTCTTCCCTTTAAAAGTCATTGTCTTTGTTTTATTTGTAGATATAATTAAATTGTAATGCATTGCATTTTGGCACAATCTATATACTGCTCTTTGTAGATTATCTTCTAGTGCTTGTATAACTATTTGATATAGCAAAGTGCTTAAAGGCGTGTTCCTCTACTTACGTACAGTTATAAACGAAGTGACTTCTTTTACATATAATGCAAATAGTAAAACAATAGATTCATGATGTTCAAACGTTTATTCCTGTGACATTGTTAAGAAAGTGTCAGAAACATGTGAACATCTAGCACGCCACTGGTTCTTCCCCCAACGTTTCCTTAAACTGTTCCTTTTATTCGTCCTCACTCCCAAAGCCATAAGGGTGAGCTTTGTGGCCGCGAGGGTAACTCTCATGTCAGTCGCTGGATTTTCTGATTGGATGCTCTTGGACTCCTTTCTCCCTCTTAAAGTATGGCTACTGCTAGCGGTTCGATTTTTGGGGAAAAAAGTGGAATCTGCGTAAACGACCAAATAAATCTGTATCTACCTCAGCAGTTCAACCAGGGCATTGACAACATTATAACTTATTTATTATTGTGTAATATGATCTCATATTCTAATAATTAAAATGTTTATGAGTGATAAAGGCTTTTGAAATTCGTTGGTTTAAGGATACCTATAGGTGAAATTGTGTTACAGGTTTTATTTTTAAAAATGTCAGCTTCTGCTCTATCTAAGTGTATTTTAAGCTTCATGGAGATATATTTAATTTTGAAAAAAGAGTATTTTTCTTTTATTACGCTAATTAGCATGGTGTTCCATATGATGCTGAAATCATAACTTTGAAAAAGTTAAAACTACTACCATTGCGACGCCGAGAAGTACCAACAAACTTCTGAAGTACTGCAACAAACCCTGGACTATATATGTATTACCGACCAAGGGGAGAAACAAAGTTTGCAAGTTGGTATAAGAATACTAACGAAATTTTTCCCAGTGGTTTCATGGTAGTAACAAGGTACAGTTACAATGAAAATTAACTATTCGTCAGTACATAAAATTAACTCGGCATATTATCAGACTAACGTCCTGATACCAAAGTTCCATGCAGAAATCCCTGCTCTCTATGGTGCATATGTAAATAAAGTCTGGTTGCATCAGGATAAGGCATCAAGCCATACGTCTGCTTCAACCTACAAATCTTTGGAGAACATGCAGAGAGAAATGGGAATACATTCCTACCTTTCAGCAACATACGTGTTGTCATCTGAGGCATCACTGATGGAGTTTCGTGCATTTGGGTTACTGAAAAGAGCCCTTGGAAGAAGACGTCCGCGAACTTTGGATAGTCTCTGGAAAGATACCAGGAGGAGTGGAATAAACTAGACATCTTTGTATTTCATAGCAGTTTGCTCCAGTGGATGCTGTGCTACAGACTGATAGCTCAAACTAAAGGCTTAGGGAGGGGTCTTAAGTTTGTTACCATAGATTGCGAACAACCCTTTGTATACTCAAGCACATCCTTAACTTTCTATTAGATGCCTGCCGTCAGATGTGATACCAATTATTTTAACACCTGATTGCTCTAAAATATCAATCTGGATAGGAATTTCTGCAATTATGTCTCCAGAGGTTGCATTTCGGCTAGCATAAGAGTGCTACAGGATGGAGAAGAGGAACAAACATGAAAACTAAAGCATGATTTCATAACTGATTCTTACTTTCTTCTGGCGTGAAATTTCCCATATGAGGGGCACTATTTATATTTTAAGCCTTGGCAACCCTGAATGTTGTAGGTACCATCTGACGTTTCCAATGGAAAGCTTGAGTTTTTTCACCATAATCTACTTCAAACATTTTGTCAATAGACCGTCATTTGTTTTGTTTACACTAACTTGAAAATTGTGTGTCAACAAAAACATGGAATTAACCCGTGAAAACGTTCGTGCAATGATTTATTACGACATTCGACGTGGATTATGAAGACAAGAGTGCATCGATCAACTAACTTCCACATTTGGCGACAAAGCTCCATCGTTTGCCACTGTGAAACGCTGGTATAACGAATTTAATCGTGGCCGCCGTTCGCTCAATGATGAAGATCGTGAAGGTCGTCCAAAATCAGTTGTTGTGTCAGAACACATTGATGCTATGCAAAAACTAATAATGAAAGAGCGTCATGCGACATATTGTGAGATTGAGGCATTATTCCATCAGCATATATAAAATATTGCATAATTATTTAGCCGTGAAAAAGGTTTGCTCTCGTTGGATCCCACATAATTTGACACAATCTCAAAAAGATGCTCGTGTCGATTGGTGTACAAAAATGCTCAAGAAATACAATGGCGCTGCCTCACAAGAGGTATATAAGATTGTAACAGGTGACGAATCATGGATCTATGCGTATGAGCCGGAACGTAAACAGCAGTCGACTGTATGGTGTTTCAAGATGAAGCAAATCCAACAAAAGTTGTTCGCACTCGAAGCAAATGGTCGCCTGCTTTTTCAGCAAAACGGGCCATGTGACAACAGTGCCTTTAGAGGAATGTAAAACGGTCAATGCCGAATGGTACACAAGCATTTGTTTACCGGAAGTCTTCGTTGAAGTAAGGAAAACCAACAAGAACCGCAGGATGTTCTTCATCAAGACAATGCGAGCGCACACACATCTCATCTAACAACAGAGTATTTGAAGGCTCAAAAAATCGAATTGGTCGGTCATGCGCCATACAGTCCTGATTTGGCACCCAATGACTTCTTTTTGTTCCCGAACATCAAGAATAAATTGTGTGGACAACGATTTTCTTTGGCAGAAGAAGCCTTTGATGCCTTCAAAAACCATGTTTTGGAGGTGTCTCAAGAAGACTGGAATAAAAACTTTGACAAATGGTTCAAACGAGTGCAATAGTGTATTGATCATAAAGGAGAATATTTTGAAAAACAATAAGGCAGTTATCAATCAGAAATTACTTGTTTTAATTATTAGGCTCAAAATATAAATAGTGGCGCTCGTAATTACAAAACCATCCGCTTTAAGTGTATTTGGGTTAAAGTGCATTTCTTTCCTTAAGTTTAACTTCATCAAAAACTAGCAATACGTTCGTTCTGCTTCTTTTCAGTAAAAATCTGATGTGTTACACTCACATAACTTTCTCTACTCTTGTACAATCTAATTTTACAAACGCCTATTCTCCATATGCTTCATGTTAATCGAGATATCGAGATGTCAATCTTATTGGTAATTTTCTTGTAGATGCAAGGGGAATATGGTAGCTTTTAAGCGATAGTCAAATATTTTAACGCTGGTT
This sequence comes from Deroplatys truncata, assembly GCA_030765065.1. Lineage (NCBI taxonomy): Eukaryota > Metazoa > Arthropoda > Insecta > Mantodea > Mantidae > Deroplatys > Deroplatys truncata. The sequence continues at coordinate 181,653,471 of CM060980.1, forward strand.
GCTATGTGGCGAATTCCATTCTCTTTGCATGTCCAGGACATAAAATAATGAATAACGAATTTGAGAAAAAGTATTACTATTGGAAAATTTAAGGAAATAACAAGCAATATCTCGAAAACGGTTCACTCAACAAAAGAAATGTATATGACATAAGTTGTGTATTTTAACGCGATCTACATTTTTTGTGTAGTAAAATTTTGTCTATCTCTTATGGTTTACCAGTTATGCAAAAGTCGTTCACAATGAAGAATATTTTTGGAGACATTCCCAGAAAATTCGAGATATACATTTTATTTGTCATGACAATATCTTAAACATATGATATTTTAATCAAAATCGTTAGAGCCGTTTTTGAGAAAATTAAAATTTTCGAAAAATGTTCCATGTAAAGGGTAGTCTGGGGTGGGGGGATTTTCTTGAAAACCTTCGTGTCGCATCTCTGGAAGATACTGAACCTAAATACCAAGTTTGGTGTTTATCCGACTGTTCGTTTTTGAGTTATGCTGTTCACAGACACACAGACAGACACACAGACACACAGACAGACACACACACGGACATGTTTCCAAAAATGCTTTTTTTGGATTCAGTGATTCTCAAAACATGTGTTTCCGGTGAAATCTCGGTATCGAATTTTTGGGTGGAATGCAATACTTCCCCTACTTACTATACGTAGTAGAGAAAGTAAAAAGATATCCTATTGCATTTGTAGCATAGTAGTTCATGCCATTAGGACATTTAAGACCCTTTACTAACTTCCTTAGGCGAGATTCAGAGAGTAGTTAAAGCAAATCATGCCTTAAACAGTAACGGTAACCCTTTAGGAGATTTTATTTCTAAAAGTAGAGAATCCATAAGAAATTCATTATAGCTCACACCCTTTTTGCTGTCTCTACTACGTATAGTAAGTAGGGGAAGTATTGTATTCCACCCAAAAATTCGATACCGATATTTCACCGGAAATATGTTTTGAGACCCCTTGAATTAAAACAAAACACTTTTTGAAACATGTCCGTGTGTGTGTGTCTGAACAGCACAACTCAAAAACCAAAAGTCGAATAAATACCAAACTTGGTCTTTGAGATTAGTATCATACAAAGATGCGATACGAAGATTTTCAAGAAAATCCCAACACTAGACTACGGTTATATGAAACATTTTTTTTTTATTTTTTCAAGGATGGTTCTAACGAATTTTATTAAAATATCATATGTTTAAGATGTTTTCATGGCAAATGAAATGTATATCTTGAATTTTCTGGGAATGTGCCCGAAAGTCAGCCTGAATGACTTTCGCATAACTGGTAAACCGTAAGAGATAGACAAATTTTTTCTACACAAAGTTTAGATCTCGTTAAAACACACAATGTATGTCACATCATTGTTTTGTGGAGTAAACCATTTCCGAAATATTCTTTGTTATTTGTTTGAATTTTCAAATACTTATACTTTTTCACAAATGGGAATTCGTTATTCCTTTTTTTTATGTCCTGGACATACAAAGAGAATGGAATACCCTACATAGCAACCAGGTCTTAAAATATTTGACTATCGCTTAAAGCCTACCAATTCCACTTGCATCTACAAGAAAATTAACAATAAGATAGTGTTATATACCGGGGTGAGGCCAAAAGATTTTGCAGCTAGATATTAAATTTAGTTACCGCGGCATAAACATTGGGAGCGTAGCTGCAGTGGCAACGAGAGGACCAGGAACTTAGCTGCACAAATTTAAAGCAGGTGTGGGATATTCATAACAAAATTCACATTAACTTGGGTATATTATATAGTTACCTTGGTGTCTCTACATCGTTCATAAAAGATTACAGGCAAACATTGGAGGGAGATGCTCCACACTCACACGAAAACACGCATTCTTACACACAACCACTTGCTCTGAAGACACACACTCGACTGACCCACGCTACTACTACTAGACTTACGCCACTAGACAAAGAAAGCAGTAACGCTCCTTTTCCTCCCTTCCTCTCTCCACCTCTGACTAGGAGATGGGGAGAGAAATGCCGCGTCGAACGAAATTCAAATCCAATAAAAATAATTATACACAACAATGTCATGCTACAAAGCAAGAATGTGCCCGACGCGTCAATGAACACACATATGCTACAACAGTTTCTGCAAATGTTTATCTCGATTAACATAAAGTCAAATGAATACAATACTTCAGAATTTTACAGATGCAGGTACATTGATGTGAACGCCGATATTAATCCTCGTCTTTCAAATGAGGAAATGTGTCATTCGGCAGAAACTGTAAAACGCAATCTAGTTAACTTCGTGGTATTCGTCCTTCAGCAGCTCATTGCACTGTATATAAATTAAAAATCTGTACACTTAATTTTGTTTAATGGTTCGAAATCCATGAATGAATTATAATCTAATACAGGCGCACCGTTTCTTTTTATTTTCATTTTTTTTAAGTTTGTACGCGGGTCAAACAAAAGCAGCTCGAGGACCGTAGTTTGGTCAACTCTGGCATAGAGGATTAACAAAATATCCCATCTATTGCGAAATGTTTCAAGCTAATAACCAACTTGGTAGGTACACTATAGACACCGCTATTTTGTAACAGCCAGTGTTATGTCTAGAATGGCAGAGGTGAATATGGACAGATTCCGTTACCTTAATGACATTATGTGAGGAGGAGGATGTCGCGTCGGGTCGCGTCCTGTGCTTCACTCAGACGTGAAGGCTTTGTCCAGGTAGAGACGCCGCGCCGACGTCATTATGGGCACCTCGGATTTTACAAATTACAGAGCTGCCAGACCATGACTTGCTTTGTTATCATCACTACCGGAAGTTGCAGCAGTTCTTCTTACATCGTCACTTCCGTTGCAATTTGATCATCGTAATACAGTGTCTTCTAACGCAGTTAGCGCACGGTTTACGGGGCAGAGGGGGCGTATGTGTTACCCTTCAAACCAGGGACACTTCACGGTGAGTGTAGGGGGAGCTGTAGGGTAAAGCCCTTTTAAATAAATGTTTATTTTAAAATAAATACTTTTTTGACTTACTCTGATGTGTTACATTCACATGAATTGCTTTACTCATTCTTCAGCAAACCCATTATTCTTCTATTTGCTTTAAGTTGATCGAGATAAACATTTGTAGAATGGTTTTATTATACAGGGTGGCCCATAAAAAGTATTACAGATGAATATCTCTTAAACGAGTAGAAAAACATCTGACACATTCAATGACCTTCTCTACACACTATCGCTTATTACTAAGTATACAAACTAACCTTACTAAAGCCTATTACTTTCTCTACCACATACCTAGGTAGGGAACGCATTGCATTCCATCAAAAATTCTATACCAATATTTTACCGGAAATGCATGTTTTGAGGCCCCCTGGATCTAAAAAAATCCATTTTTAGGAAAAGATCCGTGTTTGAACAGCATAACTAAACAAAGAAACGGATGAACACCAAACTTGGTATTTAGTTTCAGTACCTTCCAAAGATGCGACACGAAGATTTTCAAGAAACTCCCCCTATCCCCAACTACCCTTAACATTGATTTAATTTTCTAAAAACTGACACTAACGATTTAGATTAAAATACCATATATTAAAGATATTTACATGACAAAAAATTTATACCTTTAATTTTCTGGGAATGGCGTTTGAAGTCTCTTCTTTCGGAAGGAATTTTGTATCATCTTGTATAATTAGAAAAGCGATAGACGAAAAGTACAACACAAAAAATGCAGATCTCTTTAGAGCACTCAATTTATTTCAAATAATGTTTTTTGGCATAAGCCAATTCTAAGATACCCGTTATTAATGGTTCGAATTGTTTATTACTTGGTCATTCCCTTGAAGTCCTGTCAACATTCAGTTGTTTTTCTCGATTGTATGGGAAGAGCATGGCGTTTTAAGGTCAGCATATAGCGTCCAGTTCTTAAACATTTGACTATCGCTATTCTCTTTGTATGTATAAACAAATATGTAATGTAGCTATTTCTGCAAATGTTTATTTGTGTTAAAATGCAGTAGATAGAAAAAAAATATGATGTGTTACACTCACATGACTTTCTCTACTCTTGTACAAACTATTTTTACAAATGCTTATTCTCCATATGCTTCATGTTAGTCTTATTGCTAATTTTCTTGTAGGTGCAAGGGGAATATGATAGGCTTTAAGCCATAGTCAAATATTTTAAGAGCTGGTTCCTATGGAGTATTCCATTCTCTTTGTATTACCAGGACAAAGAAAATGAATAACGAATTTGAGAAAAAGTAGAAGTATTGGAAATTTTAAGGGAATGACAAGCAATATCTCGAAAATGGTTCACCCAACAACAAAAAATGCATATGACATAAATTGTGTATTTTAATGCAATCTACATTTTCTGTGTAGTAAACTTTTGTCTATCTCTTATGGTTTACCAGTTATGCAAAAGTCGTTCACAATGAAGAATACTTTTGGAGACATTCCCAGAAAATTCGAGATATACATTTCATTTGTCATAAAAATATCTTAAACATATGATATTTTAATCAAAGTCGCTAGAGCCATTTTTGAGAAAATTAAAATTTTCGAAAAATGTTGCATGTAAAGGGTAATCTGGGGTGGGGGATTTTCTTGAAAACCTTCGTGTCGCATCTCTGGTAGATACTGAACCTAAATAACAAGTTTGGTGTTTATCCGTTTCTGAGTTATGCAGTTCACAGACACACCCACACACAGACACACACGGACATGTTTCCAAAAACGCTTTTTTCGATTCAGGGGGTCTCAAAACATATATTTCCGGTGAAATCTCGGTATCGAATTTTTGGGTGGAATACAATACTTCCCCTACTTACTATACGTAGTAGAGAAAGTAAAAAGCTTGAGTAAGAATCATTTGTATACCCACTAATAAACGATAGAGGATAGAGAAGGTCATGCGAATGTATCACATCAGTTTTTTATTTCTGACTTCCCTCAACAAACTAGGAAAATTTTGTTAAAACATTATTTTCTAAAATGAATTGTGAGCTTTTAAAAGATGTTTTCATATAAGTTGATACACCTCATAAACTCGGGAAGGAAATAAGGTATCAAATGAAAGAACATGGGTACTGGAGTTTCAAATCCACCTGAACTTCTAAAATACAACACTGTATGCAGTTAGTCATATTGATTATTTATTGTGGTTCTTCAAAATTCCGAAATTTGGCAGATTTTGATGTAGAGGTAGATAGGATTTTAGTAGTAGGTGAATATAGGAGAAATTATTGAACTGTGTCGGTAATGTACAGTGAGAGATGATACCGTAATTATTGACAGGAAAATATAAAGTATTAAATAAAGAAATAATTGCAATAAATAATTTCCATATATTGAATCAACGTATAATATATTAAGTTTGAGATAAAGATTTGTCCGGAAAGATAACGTAATTAGCGTGTCATGTTAAGCAAAGTCATTAGTAACAGCCTGAGGAGCGAACGCATTAGCTTAAATATTCTTGGAATGCAGTTAGGTATGCACTTAGTACGTTTGTACAGGCACGTAGCCCAGTTCGGAAAAATTCAGAAAGTGAAATAATTCTTATAATTTGGTAGTCAAGGAGCAAAAATTGTGTTTCAAATATCCTAAGATATGACAACGGGTAATGAAGGAACCTTGGTGGTGTAGCTCTAAAGTAGGCGGAGCTTAAGTAATAAGAGAGCATGTATTGCTAAAATTAGCGTCTAATCTACAGTCTTTTACGGTATTCGGCAGTTTGTAGCACCTAAGACCGCTCTGGGTTATCAGTTACTTAGCGGTAGCCGCGAAGGGTTTTGCCGGTAAGGATTTTAGTGACTCGCGGCAACTTACGCTTCTAGTTTCTTTTATTGTGGAAACAGTTATTTCATTCATTCACTGTTTAACCTCATCTTATGTAGGACTTACACCCCCCAGGACTTACAGGCGGGTGCCTGGGTCAGAGGCCTGTCGAGGAGCAGACAGAACATCCAGGATGGGTGATCAGCCCGATGCCTGGTATGGGATGAAGGAAGTAGATGAAATGGAATGACGGTGAAATGGGTAAAAGGAAAGGTGATGATGGAGCAGTTGGTGGAAGGAATGGCGGGAGAAACCGGAGAACCCTGTTTCATCCACCACAAATCCGACATGCTGGTCCCTGGGATTGAACCCGGGCCGCCTCGATGAGAGGTGAGCGGTCTAACCACTCGGCCACGGCGCCGCCAAACAGTTATTTCAAACTATAAAATTGATACGGCAGAAGTTAGCAGGTATAATAATGAAATTGTTATAAACGTAGAGGTAAATTTCACGGAGGGACCCCCGGAACCGTGGCAGAGCACCACGCAGGCCAGTCGGCCCATTGTGCTTCTAACATGACCCTTGGGAGAGAAGGATGAGGGGAGAGACCCGAACGGCGAGCGGATCCGGATGTCGACAGGCGTAAGCAAGGTCGGGGTTCCTAAAGTTTCCAGATAGAATGCATCCCACACCGCACAGACCCTTCCCACAAGTCGCCAAACTCCAGGGACCACCGGAACGGAGCCCCACGCTGAGGAGGGACCTAACTGAGCGGTACCGCAACGACGCTCGGGAAGAAAACTTTACAGAACACAACCCGCCTACAACACTGAAACAGATGACAAGGATGGGTACAGTAATGAGAGGAAGGAGAGCCATGGTAGAGGATACACCACCCTAGCATTCGCCTGACGACAGTGGGAAAACAACGAAAAACCCATGGGCCGGAGTTGGCGGTTGCCGGGGATCGATCTCGGGACCTCCCGGATGCGGTCCACCGACGTAACCGCCTGAGGCGTCCCGCTCGGTATTTAATTGTCATGCTTTCGAGTGCTAACACGGTTGGTAACTCGCTTCAATAGCTCAAGTATTAGATGACATTAAATATCTCAGTCAATTTAAACTGGTGTTATCATTTCACGTCCACGCATACCCTGAGAGAAAGATCTCGTAGCCAACCGCCTTAGCAGCTGATGTACAAGACAGCGCAGAACGAGCTACGAGATGACGCTGATGCAAACGATTTCAAAATTTCCACATCATTGTGTGGCATCAAAATTGACGACCAACATCCTGCTTCACAAATACGGGATAATTCAAACAACTACAAACACGACTACGTGAGTATGGAAGTGTAAAGAAGAAGAATCGTTTGAGGGTGAAATCAAAGGTGAATTATGAAAATACTATCCATATTCTTGCTGCTGTAAAAGTATTTTTGAGTAAACAGCAAGTCGTTTCCAATACAGAACATTCTAGAGGTGGGACTGCCGGTAAACCAATAGGATTTAAATACTCAGTTCTCGCAACCTCTGAAAACCTTCCTGAAATCACAGTGAGTAGGTGGACAAAACAAAATAATGCTAAATCTAATAATAAATGTATCTGGAAATCTAACGGTAACTTTACTGAAGTAGAACAAATCAGATGAATGATAATCATCATGTATAATTTCCAGAAGGTAAAGCATAATTGGCACCACTAGTGCGTTCATGCTCCAGCCGTCATTGTTATCTATCTTCTTCTTTAACGGATTACCCTTCACTTGTACCCAATACCTTCGGTCAATAGTCTGTCAAGGAGCAAGCAAATTCTGGATCATAGCACATCCAGGATGGGTGATCAGACCAATGCATTGGGCCAGTACCCTGTCGAGGAGTAAGCAAGCTCTGGATCGCAGCATATCCAGTATGGTTGATCAGCCGAATGTCTTGTGTTAGTAGCCTGTCGAGGAGCAAGCAAACTCTGGATCACAGCATATCCAGTATGGTTGATCAGCCGAATGTTTTGTGTTAGTAGCCTGTCGAGGAGCAAGCAAACTCTGAATCGCAGCATATCCAGTATGGTTGATCAGTCGAATGTCTTGTGTTAGTAGCCTGTCGAGGAGCAAGCAAACTCTGAATCGCAGCATATCCAGTATGGTTGATCAGTCGAATGTCTTGTGTTAGTAGCCTGTCGAGGAGCAAGCAAACTCTGAATCGCAGCATATCCAGTATGGTTGATCAGTCGAATGTCTTGTGTTAGTAGCCTGTCGAGGAGCAAGCAAACTCTGAATCGCAGCATATCCAGTATGGTTGATCAGTCGAATGTCTTGTGTTAGTAGCCTGTCGAGGAGCAAGCAAACTCTGAATCGCAGCATATCCAGTATGGTTGATCAGCCGAATGTCTTGTGTTAGTAGCCTGTCGAGGAGCAAGCAAACTCTGAATCGCAGCATATCCAGTATGGTTGATCAGTCGAATGTCTTGTGTTAGTAGCCTGTCGAGGAGCAAGCAAACTCTGAATCGCAGCATATCCAGTATGGTTGATCAGTCGAATGTCTTGTGTTAGTAGCCTGTCGAGGAGCAAGCAAACTCTGAATCGCAGCATATCCAGTATGGTTGATCAGTCGAATGTCTTGTGTTAGTAGCCTGTCGAGGAGCAAGCAAACTCTGGATCATAGCATATCCAGTATGGTTGATCAGCCGAATGTCTTGTGTTAGTAGCCTGTCGAGGAGCAAGCAAACTCTGATCGCAGCATATCCAGTATGGTTGATCAGCCGAATGTCTTGTGTTAGTAGCCTGTCGAGGAGCAAGCAAACTCTGGATCGCAGCATATCCAGTATGGTTGATCAGCCGAATGTCTTGTGTTAGTAGCCTGTCGAGGAGCAAGCAAACTTTGGGTCACAGCATATCCAGGTTGGATGAGTATCCCAATGCCTTGTGTCAGTAGCCTGTAGTGCAGCAAGCAAAATTTGATCACAGCATATTCAGGATGGTTGATAGTCCAATACCTTGGGTCAGTGGCCTGTAGTGCAGCAAGCAAACTTTTGATCACAGCATATCCAGGTTGGTTGATAGTCCAATACCTTGGGTCAGTAGCCTGTAGTGGAGCAAGCAAATTCTGGATCGCAGCAAATCCAGGATGGTTAATCAGCCAACGCCATGGGCCAGTAGCCTGATATGCAGCAAGCAAACTCTGAATTATAGCATATCGCGGATTTGTTATTAGCGCAATGCCTGGCCTGGTAGTGAAGAAGAATGAAACGATACGTACTGATGATAGAGAGGATAGGATTCGCGGATCAAATTATCCAACCCAGCACTCGTCTAGCGACCGAGGAAAGCCACGAAAAAACTTTGGTCAGTTTGGTCGGGCCCAGACCCTCCCGAATGCGAGTCGCACATGTTGCCGTCATCTCGCAAATGAATGAAATCCAAAAGTATTCTCAAAATTCTTAATTAAGTATGCACTGGGCTCTAAAACAGCAAAGTCGCTTTGCCAAGAAAATGTCTGATGTGTACGATCACACGTCATTCTCTACCCAACAACACGTATTTTTCATATTTACTCTACAAATTATTCAAGGTGCAGACCAAGCACCGCACCGCAAGCTACATAGATCTATAGGGTGATCCGTTTGAAATGTCAGAAAAGTAAAACGTTTTATATACAAGTGGTTAATGGATACATCTCAGAGCAATTTGCTGTAATATATGCGAAAAGGGATGCAAGCTAACAATGAGTGAATCTTCAGACTTCATCCGCATTTCATGGCAACACTGTCGTGTATAGGACACAATATGGTGGTCAGGCCACAACAGCGCAATCAATGTGTCCTATGGTATCTGCGATGTGTGGTTCTAAGTTGTCCAGTTAATGCAGTTAAGTTTGTTGACTCGACCACATACATGAAATGTGTCTTTGTCCATGAACACCCATCGTTTTAACCGCCTGATCGTCCTCCTGCCTCTTTCTCCCTATTTTTATCACACATCCTGTGCGAGGCATTTCGAGACCGTTTGCCAAGTAAATGTAGCAGTTAACAATTTATCAATGTGATGGGGCATTTTGACAGATGTTTGAAGTCTGAAAACTCGCTGGGTCCATGTTACTTTTAAAAAGTTCGCATACACTGAGTGTGCTGTTGTGGCATGACCACTATTTTGTCTCCTATGCACAATAGCTCGCCAAGCCATACGGATGAAGTCTGAAACATCACGCATTATTAAGCTCCATCCTATCCTCTTCTATATAACGTTTTAATTTTCTGACATCTCAAACCGGTCATCCTGCATTGTGGCAACTACCCTCCAACAAGAAGGGATGAAGTGAAGGAACCACAGGAGGCTACAGGCCGCAAGCAACAGACCACAAATAGGCACAAAATTCGTAACATTTCCTACCTCGAAGACCCCTACGACTACTTGAGCTGCACAGACAGGGCGATGAATGAGCCTTGCAGTCAGGCAGCCTGCAGGTGTCCATGGGGGATACTCCTTGGAACAAGCATCCACTTATAAAATTTATAAGCACACCTGAAACATGAGAAAGAAACGAAATGAAAGGGAAATGAAACTCCAGCCTATCGGCCAGGAAAAAACACAAAAAACCCAAGGTCAGAGTGGGAGGTTGACGGGAATTGAACCCAAAAGTTCACTAATGTATGCCTCATACGTTGCATGTAGCATATGCAAAAGAAAACCTGATTTGTTACATTCACATAACTTTCTCTACCCTATATCGTTTATTAGTGAGTATGTAGATTATTCATACGACAGTTTATTTTTCTATCCACTTTATTTTAATCCGAATAATCCTTGCAGAAATAGCTACATTACACATTTCGTTATATATACAATGTGAGCAGCGATACTCATATGTTAATCACTGAACGCTATACACTGATCTTAAAAGTCCATACTATTTCCTTGCAATCACCAGAAACAACTGAAAATCAACAGGACTTGAAAAGAATAACAAAGTATTGAACAAATCAAAGCATTAATAACGGATATCTCGGAAATGGCTTATGCTACAAAAAATTTCATAGAAATAAATGCGGTCTTTCAAAGAGATGTACATTTTTTGTGTAGTTCGTTTCCGGCTCTCGCTTAACGTTTACAGAATATTCCCAGAAATTCAAAATTTTTAGTGTAAATATCTTTAATATATGCTATTTTAATCAATATAGTTATAGAATGTTTTAGAAAATCAAAACCTTGAAAAGAGTTCAAGTGTTCCAAGGGTAGTTTGAGGAGCAGGGATTTTCTTGAAAATCTTTGTGTCGCATCTTTGGAGTATATTGAACCTACATATCAAGTGTGGTATTTATCAGACTTTTCGTTTCTCTATAAAGGCATTTCTGGATTCTCAAAACATGTATTTCCAGTGAAATCTCTATATCGAATTTTTAGATATTATGTAATACCTTCTCTACCTACTATGTACTGCTAGAAAAGGTAATTAGCGTTAGTAAAAATATTGTTTGTACCCACTAATAATCGATAGAGTGTAGAAAAGGTTATGTGAACGTAACATCAGTTTTTACTTTCTCTACTACGTATAGTAAGTAGGGGAAGTATTGTATTCCACTCAAAAATTCGATACCGAGATTTCACCGGAAATATATGTTTTGAGGCCCCCTGAATACAAAAAAAAAGCATTTTTGGAAACATGTCCGTGTGTGTGTCTGTCTGTCTTTGAACAGCATAACTCAGATGTCGGATAAACGCCAAACTTGGTATTTAGGTTCAGTATCTTCCAGAGATGCGACACGAAGGTTTTCAAGAAAATCCCCCACCCCAGATTACCCTTTACATGGAACATTTATTGAACATTTTAATTTTTCTCAAAAATGGCTCTAACGATTTTGATTAAAATATCATATATTTAAGATAGTTTCATTATAAATAAAACGTATGTCTCGAATTTTCTGGGAATGTCTCCAAAAGTATTCTTCATTGTGAACGACTTTTGCATAACTGGTAAACCATAACAGATAGACAAAATTTTACTACACAAAAAATGTAGAACGCTGTAAAATACACAATTTATGTCATATACTTGTTTTTGTGGAGTGAACCATTTTCGAGATATTGCTTTTTATTCCTTTAAATTTGCAATACTTATTTTCTCAAATGGGAATTCGTTATTCATTTTTTGTCTTGGATATGCAAAGAGCATTAATCTGTGGCAAAGGGAATGGTGCTGCACCTAGCAACCAGCTATTAAGAGAGATGTCTATGCTTAAAGGCTACTGTATTTCTATATTGCCCTTGCAAATACAAAACAAGGGGAACATAGTACGCCTTAAGCGATAGTCAAATATTTTTAGAACTGGTTCCTATGTGTAAAATGTAATTCTCTTTGCATGTCAAAAGATCGTTTCTGCAAATGTTTATCTCGATTAATATGAAATAGATGGAGAATAAGAGTTTATAAAAATAGTTTGCACAAAAGTACAGAAAGCCATGTGAGTGTAACACATCAGATTTTTTTGTCCTAGTAATGCAAAGAAAATGGAATACTCCACATAGCAACCAGCTCTTAAAATATTTGACTATCGCTTAAAGCCTAGCAATTCCCCTTGCATCTACAAGAAAATTAGCAATAGGATTAACATCTCGATATCTCGATTAACATGAAGCATATGGAGAATAAGCGTTTGTAAACATAGTTTGTACAAGAGTAGAGAAAGTCATGTGAGTGTAACACAGATTTCTTTTTCTATTCAGAAATTTTTGTTAATGATGATAAACATTAGCAGAAAGGTTTTCTTTGCCCAAGAACTAGCATAAGGCTATATGACAGTCAACTGTTTTGTGTATACTTACCTTGACATTAGATGCTCTTTGCATGAGCAGAGAAGCAAAGATAAATAAGTTTCTCCTGGCTGTAAATCAGATTGTAGAATAGACGTTTTCGAGGATGAAGTTGTTCTGAGAGGGTTTGTGTCGGAGTGGCAGGAGGTGTTGGGATTCCTGACAAACCCGGACAGTAATTGGCAAGTAACTACATTACTTCCTGGTCATGCTGCCACTCGGAAGGATGAGTAATTGACAAGGAGGGTGGCAGGGAGGTTCTAGGGTTTAACCTGGCTAAGTTCTAATGACCGGAAGTGGAATAGGCGGCCGGCCAATTACTCCACAGTTTCCTGAGTCCAATTCCTCCCGTTTCTTCTTTAATTTACCAAATGCGTCCCTTCAATTTCCTTCTTTCTTTCCTTTGGTCGCCTTCTCGTTTTTTTCTTGTCGTTGATGACGTAGCCTGCTTACATGTCTGGCAACGTCTTACATGCAGCCCTTCCAAATACACGCTTAAGTATTTGTTGCTTAGATACGACATATGAATTGGTAATACCCTTCCGAGCCTTTAGCACTTTTAACACCGTCCCTGGTTCAATCCCCGGCGACCGCCCGCTCTGATCCATACGTTTTCCGTGGTTTCTCCGGGTCCGCAGGTGAATGCTGGGATGGTTCAACTTTCACCACAACTCTCTTGCCTCTCATTTCTGTATCTTTACCTCCTTCATTGTCATCTGTTCAGGGCTGTAGGACCAGGGGACGGTGTTTTGCAGGTTGCGGCTGGCCGGTGGCCTTACGCTCTATGATGGTTTCTTTCTGACTTCCATCGTCCAGATACCACTCGGTTGGATACTGTAAGGGGACATATTGTGGCGTATTATTAATTTCGTCATTGTCAGACGCACTGTTGTGTTGCATTGTTGCTACAAGTCGTAGCAGTATTGGATCTCCTTAGTTATATTTCGGTTTGACGGTCTTTCCTTTTAGCGCGGACCACGCCAAAAGGAAAGATCTGTTTGAAATTGTCTGGTATAACGTCAGCCCGTCTGGCTTAAGCTAGACAAGGTTGATGGGGCAAGATAGCGTCACTCCAGAGTAAGTGGTCGTTGGAACCAATCGTGTGTGGCCGGTTTACGATCTGGGGTATCTCCCTCCATCCTGTTTCCTTTGTTAACTATGTAGAGAAGCCAAATGTTTTTGTGAATAAATCCCAGGTAATGTGTGTTATATAATCTTTCAATGTAAAATAAAAACCCACTCCTTCCCCTTAAATTTACATACCAAGGTCCCGGAGTTTTACTTCCAGCAAGTTGTGCCCCCCAGGTGCGTGTTGGTGTGACCTGAATTAATCATTTTCTGCGGCCTTCACCCCAACATGTAACAAATTGCTTAAGAGAATACAATATAGTATTGAAAATAATAGAAATAACTAATGTAAAATAATATTGAGAAATATCTGTATGTAACAACGAGTAATGTAATTAACGAGAAAGCAAGCATGTATGGGACATTCTAATTAGCAACCAGGGTAAATGCCACCAGCACATACACGCTAATGCACACAGGTTTTGGGTAAAGTCACAGAAAATAGAAAGAGAGAGATCCGAAATTAGAGTGTGACAGAGATAGTGGTCCAATTCCTGGAAGTCAAGGGATTTGTAGAAACAGAAAGAGAAAACAGAGCTGTAGAGTGAGACGGAGATAGTGGGTTTTACCAAAGAAGTCAAATGCAAGCTTAACTTCTAAAACTTTGAGCCCTTTATCTTCATAGCACGCTAAGTAGATAACAAATAAGAATAATTTTTACGTATAAAGGCGGGAATTCTAGCGTCATAGTAGAAAATGTAAAAGAGAAAGGTGGCCGCAAGTTTGGCTCTCTCTCTCTCTCTCTAGCAGTCTTGGTAATTGGCAGCTATGTAACACATGAAATCAGATTTGTATCTATATGTGGGTGGAAAATATCGTGTGACGCAGTTAGATAGGTCCACGTAATAATTCATAGTATCGGGAAGATTAAATGTACAGCGTTTATATCATTTAAGTGTTAAGCAGGGGAAAGTTGCTAGCCGCTTCAAAGGGCATTAGATTTGAATAAATTGAACTGTTTAAGAGAAAGCCAGTTTGTTATTTTGCCTTCAGCTATCAAATTCTGAGAAGTATCAAGTTAGCTAGCTAGGATAGGAATTTTTCCTCAGCTCTACGACAAGCAGCCTGGCAGAGACCTTCTGAGTTCCGAGACAGCACCTAGGTGAGATAGCATATTGTACTCAAGTGCGAGCCCTTACATCCCCGCTACAATACCCACCTATGGGTGTTTTCAGGCAGGGCTCCTTCGGGAACACTCCGAGGCTCGGGGCCCAATAGTGGCCTCAGGTGCCCTTGGAGGCGTACAATCTGGAAGCATTAGGCACCCCGCTTATGCTTGCGCTGGGCGTAATCCGGATCTGGTCGCCCTTCGGGTCTCTCATCTCTCCTTCCCGGGGGTCACAGTAGAAGCACAAGGGGTAGCCTGCCTGCGGACGGTGTTCTGCCTCGTTTCGGGGGCCCCTACCGTTCGTCACTATAATTAAATTTTACACTCTCGCAGGATTTACTATTTAATTAATCCTAAACACTAATCAACACGCTCACCCTAGTTATAGACATCTTCATTAAGCCTGTCGTACATAATTAATTACAGTGCTTTTCCCTTACACTGCGGCCACCTCTCGGAAGCTCGCACGCCGGCCATCTCGGCTCAGGCTGCCGCCGAAAGAGGTATAATATCCCCGCAACTGCTTCACGTAATCGTGGTTATTGTTACCATTACAATGATAATAAGCACATACCTTTATAAAAGACCATCTCTACCCACACATTTCTGAAAGCCTTTCAGAAAATACATTCACATGACTTTCTCTATCCACTATCGTTTATTAGTAGGTGTACAAACTTTCTTACTGAAGATTATCTTTCTATCTACTACATTTTAATGCAAATAAACCTTTACAGAAACACACTACGTTATCAAAAGTATCCGGACACCTGGCTGAAAATGACGTACAAGTTCTAGGCGCCCTCCATCGGTAATGCTGGAAGTCAATATGGTGTTGGCCCACCCCTAGCCTTGATGACAGCGTTCACTCTCGCAGGCATACTTTCAATCAGGTGCTGGAAGGTTTCTTGGGGAATGGCAGCCCATTCTTCACGGAGTGCGGAACTGAGGAGAGGTATCGATGTAGGTCGGTGAGGCCTAGCACGAAGTCGGCGTTCCAAAATATCCCAAAGGTGTTCTATAGGATTCAAGTCAGGACTCTGTGCAGGCCAGTCTATTACAGGGATGTTATTGTCGTGTAACCACTCCGCCACAGCCCGTGCAGTATGAACAGGTACTCGATCGTGTTGAAAGATGCAATCGCCATCCCCGAATTGCTCTTCAACAGTGGGAAGCAAGAAGGTGCTTAAAATATCGATGTAGGTCTGCCCTGTGATCGTGTCACGCAAAAGAACAAGGGTTGCAAGGCCCCTCCAGGAAAAACACGACCACACTATAACACCACCACCTCCGAATTTCACTGTTGGCACTACACGCGCTGGCAGATGACGTTCACCGGGTATTCGCCATACCCACACCCTGCCATCGGATCACCACATTGTGTACCGAGATTCGTCACTCCACACAACGTTTTGCCAGTGTTCAATCGTGTAATGTTGACGCTCCTTACACCAGCGAGGCGTCGTTTGACATTTTACTGCGTGATGTGTGGCTTATGAGCAGCCGCTCGACCATGGAATCCAAGGTTTCTCACCTCACCTCACGCCTGTCATAGTACTTGGAGTGGATCCTGATGCAGTTTGGAATTCCTGTGTGATGGTCTGGATAGATGTCTGCCCATTACTCTTTACGACACTCTTCAAATGCAGGCGGTCTCTGTCAGTCAACAGACGAGGTCGGCCTGTACGCTTTTGTGCTGTACATGTCCCTTCACGTTTCCACTTCACTATCACATGAGAAACAGTGGACCTAGGGATGTTTAGCAGTGTGAAAATCTCGCGTACAGACTTCTGACACAAGTGACACCCAATCAGCTGACCACGTTCGAAGTCCGTGAGTTCCACGGAGCGTCCCATTCTGCTGTTTCACGATGTCTAATGACTACTGAGGTCGCGGATAATGAGTACCAGGCAGTAGGTGGCAGCACAATGCACCTAAGACGAAAAACGTATGTCTGTGGGGGTGTCCGGATACTTTTGATCACATAGTGTAGCTGTATTACATATTTCCTTATAGATACAAAGGGAACAGCGATAGTCAAATGTATAAGAACTAGATGTTATACACTGGCCTTAAAATTCCATACCCTTCCATGCAATCGCGAGAAAAACTGAAAATCGATAGGACTTAAAAAGAATGGCAAATATTGAACAACTCTAACCTTTAATAGCGGATTCATCAGAAATGGCTTATGCCACAAAAAAACTTCATTTAAATAAACTGTGAGTTTCAAAGATATCTATAATTTTACTTTCTCTCCTACGTATAATAAGTAGGGGAAGTATTGCATTCCACTCAAAAATTCGATACCGGAAATACTGCTTTGAGGCCCCTGAATCCAAATAAAGCATTTTTCGAAACATGTCCGTGCGTGTGCCTGTGTGTCTCTGATCATAACTAAAACATGAAAAGTGGTATAAATACCAAACTTTAAAATATTCGACACGAAGATTTGAATTTTCCAATACTTATACTTTTCTCAAATGGGAATTCGTTATTCATTTTTTTGTCCTGGTAAAGCAAAGAGAATTGAATACTCCACATAGCAACCAGCTCTTAAAATATTTGACTGTCGCTTAAAGCCCACCATATTCCCCTTGCATCTAAAATAAAATTAGCAATAAGATTAACATGAAGTAGATGGAGAATAGTGTTTGTAAAAATAGTTTTTATAAGAGTACAGAAAATCCTGTGAGTGCAACACATCAGATTTTTTGTGTAGTACATTTTCGTCCATCGCTTAAAGTTTACCAGTTACACAAGACTATACAAAATTCCTTCCGAAGATGACTTCAGGGTAGTATAGTATATGGCATTTTAATCAAAATTTTAGAGCCATTTTTAGAAAATAATAAATTTTGAAAAATGTTCCATGTAAACTATAGTTTGGGGGTAGGGAATTTTCTTGAAAATTTTCGTTTCGGATCTTTGGAAAGTGCTGAACCAAATAACAAGTATGAGATTTATCGAGTTTTCGTTTTCGAATTATACTGCTCACAGTCACACACACAGACCTTTTTCTAAAAGCACCTTTTTTTATTCTGGGGCTCTCAAAACATGTATTTGCTGTGAAATCTCGATATCGAATTTTTGGGTGAAATGCAATACCTTCTCTACTTACTAAGTACGTGGTAGATAAAGTAAAAAAGATTAGCGACTGAAAAAAAAAGTTTAAGTATTTTAAAATTCAAGCGAATAACCAGGAATATCTCGGAAATGTTTAATGTCAAAAATATGTAAATTTATTACATAAATAGTATGCTTTAACAAGTCCTACATTCTCTATGTAATGTTCATAAAGAAGAGGGCTTTAGATGGTATTTACAGAGTATTGAAAATATACATTTCTTTTGTGATGCAAATATTTTAAACATATGGTGTTTTTATATAAATAATTAAATCCATCTATGAGAAAATAAAAAATAATGACGATTTTTCCATGTAAAGTGTAGTTTGGTTTGAGAAATCTTCTTAAAATTGTGGCTTGTGTTGTCTTCCAGGTTTATAATCAGCCTGTCCACAACTTGGTCGGTGTAGCACCAGTTACATCTCATGTTAATTTAATGACAACCTTAACAGCAAGCGTAACGCTCAAGCAAAATACATATTTTCACCATTTTTAAGGTCTTTACCACGTGTATGTTTAATTATCTGCCCTGACCTGCTACGCAGTCAACAATGATCGCTATATAAACCATACTGTATTAGCACGACCGTTGCTTCGCTCCAGTAAACAACGCTGGCTTACCGATACCTGCATAGCCATGATAAAAATAGAAGCTAATTATTAAGTTGCGTTTAATAAGTTATTGTTAAATACTATCATCACCGATTTTATAGTTTGAAGTGTAGGTGATAATATATGTAGTACATTAACGAACTGTTTTCATTAGTTTGAAACTGTACTGCGGTAAAGGCACCGAGCGAGGTGCCACCGCTCGTAACGTGTGCGATTTTATTCGCCAGGTCCCCGGCGACCACCTACTTTGACCCATGAGTTTTTCGTGGTATTCCCGGGTCGGTAGGTGAATGCTGAGGTGGTTCCTCTTCTACCACGACATTCCGGCCTCTCCTTTCCTGTACCCATCACCTCCTTCACTGTCATCTGTTCAGGCTGGGCTGGGCGGTGGATGCGTGCCATGTAGGAGTTTCTTCCCTGGCGTCTCGCGGGACTGCTCAGTTAGGACTCGCCTTCGAGTGGCCTTCACCAGGGTGGACCGCTGGGGTTAGGAGGCTTGTGTGTGGGTCCGGGTGTCGACAGATGCGTTCGAACTGAAAACGTTAGGGACCGCGTCCATGCTTGTGCCCGTCGTCATCCAAATCTGCTCGCCCTCGGGGTCTCTCCCTCATCCGTCTCTGACAGGGGTTACAGCAGAAGCAAAAAGGGCCAATGCAACCTATTTGCGGTGCTTTGCCGGTTGCTGGGCCCTTCTGTTCATCCATACCATACACTAGAGCCCTTATCGGTCTGGATGATTGAGTGTTATTAATGACGTCTTGTGTTTACTCGAATTATGTTCTAAGAGTGAAGCTAATATAACTTACGTACCCTTCCCCGAAGTATTATGTTACCGGCTTCATCATTATATTTTCTGGAAGCACAGTATCAAGGCTGGCCCCGTAGCTCAGTCGGTAGAGCAACTGCCTGCTGTGCGAGCGGTTCTCTAGCCAAGATTAATCCGTATTCTTTCCAGAGTCTGAAAGTGTGTATGATCTAATGATTAAAAACCAAAGGTGCAAGAAACCCAACGACAACAGTACACGAGTTAACACCATTGCCAATAGACAATAAGTTCCAAAGGAAAGGCCGCCGATAACACCAACATAATTAAAAGCGGGATATAAATGGAACTAAAAGAAATCTGACGTGTTACACTCACATGACTTTCTCTACTCTTGTACAAGTTATTTTTACAAACGCTTATTCTCCATATGCTTCATGTTAATCGAGATGTTAATCTTATTGCTAATTTTCTTGTAGATGCAAGGGGAATTGCTAGACTTTAAGCGATAGTCAAATATTTTAAGAGCTGGTTGCTATGTGGAGTATTCCATTCTCTTTGCATTACCAGGACAAAAAAAATGAATAACGAATTCCCATTTGAGAAAAAGTATTGGAAAATTTAAGGGAATAACAAGCAATATCTCGAAAATGGTTCACTCAACAACAAAAATGTATATGACATAAATTGTGTATTTTAACGCGATCTACATTTTTTGTGTAGTAATATTTTGTCTATCTCTTATGATTTACCAGTTATACAAAAGCCGTTCACAATGAAGAATACTTTTGTAGACATTCCCAGAAAATTCGAGATATACATTTCATTTGTCATGAAAATATCTTAAACATATGATATTTTAATCAAAATCGTTAGAGCTGTTTTTGAGAAAATTAAAATTTTCGAAAAATGTTCCATGTAAAGGGTAATCTGGAGTGGGGGATTTTCTAAAACCTTTGTGTTGCATCTCTGGAAGATACTGAACGTAAATACCAAGTTTGGTGTTTATCCGACTGTTCGTTTCTGAGTTATGGTGTTTACAGACACACACACGGGACATGTTTCCAAAAATGCTTTTTTTGGATTCAGGGTGTCTCAAAACATGTATTTCCGGTGAAATCTCGGTATCGAATTTTTGGGTGGAATACAATACTTCCCCTACTTACTATACGTAGTAGAGAAACTAAAAAACCATCCTTACAATGTATGGTGAAAAGAGGGAAGAACTAGGTGAGGAGCCCGCTCATTGTTGTTAATTTAAAACTGATGCCCATCAGAACACGAACGCACCCAAAGATGTTGATATGCATACACTAGTATTCCCTTATAAGCAGTTGAAAATCGATCTCTCCTACGTTAGACATGTTTTTGAGATCAAGACAGTCATAATTACGACGTAGAAGTCGGAAGAGATGGAAGGAAGGAAAGAAAGAACAGCCTCGCTTCATCATCATGTCTCGCTGAGAGAATATGAAATGCTCCGAGGTCAGGATTTCTAAATGAAACGGGACCCGAGCATCAGCAGCTCCTTACAAGGATGCTGAGTAAACACGAGAAGAATTAAAAGATGGAGTTGTAATCTTCCTTCTGCTGCCATGTAGCGAATATTAAAGTCTTTAACAGACGTTCTCGAACAGTCATCACGGACTGAAATTCATTCGTACGGCATCTAAAGACAAGCAAAACCCGACCTTTCAAAATTCAAGCTTAAAACGTTGTGTATTAAAATTACTTCATTAAAGTTAAATCCGCGGTGACGTAACCTGTGTTTTACATTCTCTTGTACCTACCTGAGTAGGTAGATAGATTAGAGTATTCCACCCAAAACTCCGATATCGAGATTTCACCATGAATACATGTTTTGTCCTCCCCTGATACCGAAAAAAAGCATTTGTTTTAGAAAACCTTATGCAACCCAGCGAGTAGGCTGCGCGATAACATGTAAGGCTCGCATTCAGGAGGTTCCTTGTTCGATTCTAGTCAATTTTATTCCAAGAAAAGAGTGGACACCAGAAGGCTGCTTGATTTGACGGGTCGTTCATCGCCCAGGTCCAGTAATGGGACGGATCTTCGAGCAAGGAAATATTAAGGACTTCCGCGCGTCTCTGTGACTTGTCTGTTCATGACATGTAGCCTCCTGTGGTTCCTTCACTTCATCCCTTCCTTCAGGGAGAAATTTATTGCCGGACATGTAATAGATGGTCAATACCTAGAAAACCTTTGAACAGTGGTAGCGGCAGTAGATGTAGGTATGTGTGAGAGAGGTTTTTGGAAAGTGATCCACACTAAACTACCCTTTATATGGACATTTTTTGAAATGTTTTATTTACTAAATAATGGCTCTACGAATTTTGATTAAAATATCACATACTAAAGATATTTAGATGTATAATAAAATGTATATCTTTGACTTTCTGGGAATTACTGTGAATTCCTCATTCGGAAGGATTTTCTATAATTTTCTATAACTGGTAAGCGTTAAGCGATAGATGAAAACGTACTACACAAAAATAGTAGATCTGTTTAAAACACCCAATTTATTTCAACTAACCTTCTTTGTGGAATCCACCATTTCTAGATATCCGTTATTAATGGTTCTAACTATTCAATACTAAGCCATTCTTTTAAAGTCCTTTCAACGTTCAGTTGTTTCACGCGATGTTATAGAAACAGTGTGGAATTTTAAGGCCGGCATATAGCGTCCAGTTCTTAACATTTGACTATCTCTGTTTCCTTTACATCTATAACGAATTGTGTAAAGTAGCTATTTCCGGAAAGGTTTATCTCGATTAAAATGGAGCAGATAGGTAAACAAACCTTCGTAAGAATAATTTTTATACAGACTAATAAACGATAGAGGGTAGAGAAAAGTAATATGAATGTATCAAATCATATTTTCTCTTTATAGCCCATATCTCACAACCATACATTAGGGCAGAAATTACCATTGTCTTAAAAATTCTTAAGCTATTTTCTTTTATTGTTCTTTTAGTGTTCTTACTAGTATATATTTTCCACAATTATTTTGAAATTTACTTGGGTTAGTATTTAAATCCTGAATATCTGGATACTTCAAATTATATCCTAAATAACTATATTTCCTATTTAGTTTGTTATTTAGTATACACCGCTTCATATAATATTATTCCACCAAATAAACAATATTAACCCTTTGTAGGCACGTGATACACATTACCGCAGAACAAGATCCCTCAGTCCGATACCTGCTACAAGTCAGACTCGGTATACCCAGTCGCGTCATTCAAGATAAACCTGTATTATATTTTGTGGAAATTCCACGTCTCTATAAGCTTCAAATCTGCGTGCATGAAGTAGCTCTCATCTTAATCTTATGGGTGATATGCAATTTTCTCTGAGACGGCGTGTTTCTTTCTTCCATTCAATAAACAGAGAGCCTGGCACGGAAGCGGTAGCATTAGTCCACTACCATTAAGTTGGTAGCACTGCAAAACAATGCAGCACGCGAGAGCTACTGGCAATTTCCTTTCCGTATGTTACACCCATAACAATTTCCTTGCAACTTCACATTCCCCAATTATATGTAAACAGATTTCTGTGTACCCACCACAAAAACGTATGTTTATGATCGCCCTGCATTATTACGGGACCTCGAATTTCCTTCGTATTTACATAGAAAATTATCTGCAGTTTATGTTAATGCAGTCAGTGTTATTATCTTAGGGGGAAAATGCTTTTTTATTTTCTCTTCTACTTGCTTATATTAAGAACAAGCAACGTGCGAGGTCACATTCGGCAGGTCCCGGGTTCGAATCCCGGCAAGGGCCCTCTTTGGCCAATGGGTTTCTCGTAGTTTACCTGGGTCTGTAGGCAAATGTTAGGGTGATTCCTGTCCTACCACGAACCTCCTGTCCCTTATTTTATTTATCCATCATTTCCTTCTAGTGATCTGTTGCAGGGTTGTAGGGCCAGACGATTGTGTTCGGAGTCTTGGGCTGGTCAGTGGGTGAGTACTTTGTGGAGATTTCATCCTGGCGTCGGTCGGGAGTAGGGATAGGCGGAAAATAACGTAACGGTTACTTTTAATGTAACGGTTACCAAAGTTACTAGTTACCCAATAACGGTTACTACAATAACGAATTAAAAAAACTAGTTACCCAATATAGTTACCATAGTAACGAATACAAAGTAACTAGTTACCCAATATAGTTACCAAAGTAACGAATACAAAGTTACTAGTTACCCAATATAGTTACCAAAGTAACGAATACAAAGTAACTAGTTACCCAATATAGTTACCATAGTAACAAATACAAAGTAACTAGTTACCCAATATAGTTATCAAAGTAACGAATACAAAGTAACTAGTTACCCAATATAGTTACCATAGTAACAAATACAGAGTAACTAGTTACCCAATATAGTTATCAAAGTAACGAATACAAAGTAACTAGTTACCCAATATAGTTATCAAAGTAACGAATACAAAGTAACTAGTTACCTAATATGGTTACCAAAGTAACGAATACAAAGTAACTAGTTACCTAATATGGTTACCACAGTAACGAATACAAAGTAACTAGTTACCCAATATAGTTACCAAAGTAACGAATACAAAGTAACTAGTTACCTAATATGGTTACCACAGTAACGAATACAAAGTAACTACTTCCCCAAATCTGTTACCAAAGTAACGAATACAAAGTAACTACTTCCCCATTAACGGTTACCAAAATAAAGCAGTACAAAGTAATCAGTTGCGCAATAATGGTTAACAAAGTAACTACTTACCCAATATAGTTACCAAAGTAACGAATACAAAGTAACTAGTTACCCAATATAGTTATCAAAGTAACGAATACAAAGTAACTAGTTACCCAATATAGTTATCAAAGTAACGAATACAAAGTAACTAGTTACCTAATATGGTTACCAAAGTAACGAATACAAAGTAACTAGTTACCTAATATGGTTACCACAGTAACGAATACAAAGTAACTAGTTACCCAATATAGTTACCAAAGTAACGAATACAAAGTAACTAGTTACCTAATATGGTTACCACAGTAACGAATACAAAGTAACTACTTCCCCAAATCTGTTACCAAAGTAACGAATACAAAGTAACTACTTCCCCATTAACGGTTACCAAAATAAAGCAGTACAAAGTAATCAGTTGCGCAATAATGGTTAACAAAGTAACTACTTACCCAATAACTATAACCAAAATAACGAAAACAACTAGGTATTGCATTAACTGTTACTGAAGCAACGAAACGGTTACCGAGCCTGGATGACATCGTGCACTGCAAGTGCGCGGCAGTGGTATCGCTTATCGGGAACTAGTTGCCTCAGTATTAGTTTACAACTTGAGTCATCCTCGCACGGATGCAAGTACATATTAGTTTATTACAGCGTGGTGGTTATCGCTTCGAATACAGGTCACAGGCTACAGATAACAGGTCAGTCAACATTACATTACATTAATATGATTATTCACATACGATTACAGGTGCACGAGTTTTATACATCGCAGGTAGATGGGTATGAATAAACAATTAATGCTGTTTAGGAGTAAAGCATGCGTGGGCCGTTGAGCTCGAACAAAGACATCGTTCATATTGAAACGTAGTTACATCTAATCGTTACTGGTAACCGGTAACTGTAACTGCGACAGTTATAACCGTTACTCTAAAATAACTGTTTGTCACGTCCCTGGTAGGGACTGCTCCGTGAGGAGCCGCCTTTGATGTGGGCCTCTTTAGAGACCGCGGGGCTGGGCGTCGTCGGATGCGTTCGAACTGGAACAGTTATGGACCCCGTCAGTGCTTGCACACGTCGTCATCCGAATCTGATCGTCCGTCGGATCTCTCCCTCTTAGGGTTCACGGTAGAAGCTTAAAGGGCCGGGAGCCTACGTGCGGTGCTCTGCCTCGGTTACGGAGGCCCTTTCATTCGCCCGTTCTTTACCTATAGTAAGTAGTGGAAACATTGTATTCCACACCAAAAATTCGATGTGATATTTCACCGGGAACACGTGTTTTGAGCCTCCCTGAACATAAAAAATGGCATTTTTAGAAAAAGGTATTTACTCAGCATATTCCAAAAATGCGACACTACGGTTTTCAAGAAAATCTCTCCACCACAAACTATGAATTTAACTATGAAACACCGAGACAAAATTTCACACTGGAGGGCAGTGATATTATTAAACAATGTTGTTGTGTCCAAGAGAAATGTAAGAGGAAAGGATAATGGTTTCTTAAAATTGAGCAAGTTATCCAACAGATAGGAATAGGAGAGTCATGACTAATAGGGAGTATCAAAACAAAGAATTCTGAAAGAAGACTGAATGTTACTGAGAAACAAGAAATATTTAGCGGCATTAGAAAAAAGGGTTCTTTTAGAGGAAATAACAGCAGTATGAGGCAAGGAAAGACATATACACTATGTGATCGAAAGTATCCGGGCACCTGGCTGAAAATGACGTAAAAGTTTGTGGCGCCCTCCATCGGTAATGTTGGAAGTCAATATCATGTTAACCCACCCTTAGCGTTCACACTCGCAGGCATACGTTCAATCAGGTGCTGGAAGGTTTCTTGGGGAATGCCAACCCATTCTTCACGGAGTGCGGAACTGAGGAGACGTATCGATGTAGGTCGATGAGGCCTGGCACGAAGTCGGCGTTCCAAAACATCCCAAAGGTGTTCTATAGGATTCAAGTCAGGCCTCTGTGCAGGCCAGTCCATTACAGGGATGTTATTGTCGTGTAACCACTCCGCCACAGCCCGTGCAGTATGAACAGGTGCTCGATCGTGTTGAAAGATGCAATCGCCATCCCCGGATTGCTCTTCAACAGTGGGAAGCAAGAATTTGCTTAAAATATCAATGTAGGTCTGAGCTGTGATCGTGCCACGCAAAACAACCAGGGATGCAAGCCCCCTCCAGGAAAAACACGACCACACCGTAACACTACCACCTCCGAATTTCACTGTTGGCACTACACACGCTGGCAGATGACGTTCACCGGGCATGCCATACACACACCCTGCCATCAGATCGCCACATTGTGTACCGTGATTCGTCACTCCACACGACGTTTTGCCACTGTTCAATCGTGTAATGTTGACGCTCCTTACACCAAGCGAGGAGTCGATTGGCATTTTCCTGCGTGATGTGTGGCTTCTGAGCAGCCGCTCGAGCATGGAATCCAAGGTTTCTCACCTCACGCCTAACTGTCATAGTACTTGGAGTGGATGCTGATGCAGTTTGGAATTCCTGTGTGATGGTCTGGATAGATGTCTGTCTATTACTCTTTACGACCCTCTTCAAATGTCGGCGGTCTCTGTCAGTCAACAGACGAGGTCGGCCTGTACGCTTTTGTGCTGTACATGTCCCTTCACGTTTCCACTTCACTATCACATCAGAAACAGTGGAGCTAGGGATGTTTAGGAGTGTGGAAATCTCGCGTACAGAATTCTGACACAAGTGACATCCAATCACCTGACCTTGTTCGAAGTCCATGAGTTCCATGGAGCGTCCAATTCTGCTGTTTCACGATGTCTAATGACTACTGAGGTCGCGAATAATGAGTACCAGGCAGTAGGTGGCAGCACAAGGCACCTAAGATGACGTATGGTTGTGGGGTGTCCGGATACTTTTGATCACATATTGTAGGGATATGTGATAAAGCAGGTAGAGAACGGATTGCGTAAGCAAGAACTGAAGTCGTGAATTTAAAAGTTCTAAGACATGACAAACATTTATCAAAATATTCAGTATATGGCTTTTCTTGTGTATTATACTGCCATCAAGCAAAGGCATGGAGACAAAAGGCATGGCAATAGAATTAGATTAAATTATATAAAGAAATTTTAATTTTTAAATGTTTTACTATAAAAGCAGAAAAAATATAAACAGTGTCAGCAGCAGTAGCGCCGGCAGCAGCACTTTCGAAGCAGGTTTCCCTTTAACCCTTTCCAACCCAATGCTGCCATATGGCATCATCATGTATATTTGTTGTTGCTATATAAAATGACTTCCAATGCCTAACTCTCAATAATTATCTATCTTTTTATGTATGCTTCTTTAAAGTTGATATTAACATAGACTAAAATAAAAAAATAAATAAATTCTTTCCCTCCTTTCTTTCCTTTAATATAAATTCAATGCACGTATTTAGCTACAGTGCTAGCAGCATTAATACATGGTAATCGCAGTTTATTTTACGTGTGCCCACCCCATCCCGTATTAAGGACACCAGGAAGTGAATTTCAGCGAAAATATCGATTCTTTGTTTTCTATTCTATAAAAAAGTACAATTCCTTAGCTTTAAAATTATATATATAACATGGTATGTTACACGATTAGTAAGCCCTTTAAATTGGTCATTTAAATATGGCGGCGCAAGGACATGCCCCCCATCTTCCACAACCTCGTGCACAATGAGTTAGAAGGTTTCTTTCGCTTAGAGTAAGAATAAAAACACAAACGAAAAAATATTTTTGTTACTTCGGTGTGACTTATTCCACTCTTTCATAAAAGTTTTTGAACTTATCCCAAATATTATATACTAATTAAATGTTTTAGAGTAAGAATAAAAACACAAACGAAAAAATATTTTTGTTATTTCGGGGTGCGAACCTCTGACTATGCAACGTAACCATATCATGCCACAATGCCTTAAACCGCTCGGCCATCTGAACACATGATAGCTGCAGCATTGTCTGATCTCATTAATAAACAATGAGAGTAAAAATAAAAAAAAAACACTTTGGGGCGCGAACCTCCGACTATGCATCCAACCGTGCCGTCACACCGCTTGCTTTAGTTGGGCTCTCCCCATCCTTTTCCACAGTTTCAATTGAGCGCAGAATATGCATTTTACCGAGATTCAATCCTGCGAATCCTTGATCTTGATAGGTTAGCTACTCCTATCATACCTTAGACCGCATGACCATAAATCTTGTCGAAGTCAAGTTGCAGATGGAAGCACATTGCTTCCTGTACCCATCCCCTCAGACTTGTAGGCAAGGCTAGGACCAAGAAGAAGAGAGGAGCTGAAAATAACCACAGTGATGAGGAATATGGGGCTGGCATGTTCTGACAAAGTGAGTAAATAAGCAAAAACTGCACTTTCAACTTTCGACTCAATTTCCCGTAACTTCATTTTTTAACACTTCAGGTACAGTTTTCTCAAAAACTATCAAAGCTATTGTCATGAAATTTTACTGTGCATGTATAGCTACCTAATGTAGCTAGTGAACTAACCTTTTCTTGGAATATTAAGTTTAAGATGGATAGAAAAGGTAGTAACTGGTAAAAAATATAGATCATTTGTGTCATTAGATATGAAACTTTTTTTACCTTCTCATATTTATGGTATCCAAATTTAATTTAGTTCAGGATCTCAAGTAGTTAAGTATCACAGGAAAAAAGGGTGTCTGTACAATCAACCCTAAGGAAGAAAAGTGTACCTGAAGTATGAGGTATAAACTTTTTTCTTAGAAAACATGGTGTGTCTTATGCCACTTTTTCATAAAAGTTTTTCAGTTTATCCCAAATATTATATACTAATTAAATGCAGAAGCGCTTGTTCTCTAAGACTCCCAAATTTCATTTTAATCCAGCAAATGTTAGTAACAAAAACTGAAATTGAATTGTACGCATAACTTGGGTATGGCAGAAATGCAATCACTTCCTGGTGTCCTTAAGGATACGAAATGCTGGCTACTCATGTTCATTGCTGAGCTAAAATCTGAGATTAAGCCAAGCTCTGGGGCACAAGTATCCACCATATTCTATCAGGTTTCAAAAACCGGTTTTAGCAGAAAATATATTGGGCTGGAAAAGGTTAAGCACTTCAGCCTAGATTCAGCCCAGTATAGATTTACATTTCTTTTGGATTGCTTTTCGGACTCAAAGTTTGTGTTTTTGAAATTTAACATGCTTATTCCGCAGTCAGGTTCTGGTCCTAAAAAGAGAGATATATTCCTTCATTGCTAAAGAATCAACGTTTTTATTTCCCGCGATACCTGTGTGTCCAGGAACCCAAGGAATTCTACTATATTGTGGGTGGAAAGGTTTGATAAAGATTCGTAACATTCCCACACTAATTGCAATTTAAAGTGATGGTAACTTAGAGCTTTCAGTGCAGCCTGGCTGTCAGAGTTTATAAATATATATTTCTCTACCCTTTTCTCAGCAGAATGTTTTGCAAGGAATGTGTTGACATCAACAATTCTAGCGCTATCTGAGAAAGATTACTGCTCTACTTCCAACATATCAACAAGATCTAAATAAAAAATCTGATGTGGTACACTCACATGACTTCTCTACTCTTGCACAAACTATTTTAAAACGCTTATTCTCCATATGCTTCACGTTAATCGAGATATCGAGATGTTAATCTTATTGCTAATTTTCTTGTAGATGTAAGAGGAACTGGTATGCTTTAAGCGATAGTTAAATATTTTAAGAGCTGGTTGCTGGACAAAAAAAAATAAATAACGAATTCCCATTTGAGAAAAACTATAAGTTTTGGAAAAGTTAAGGGAGTAATAGGCATTATCTTGAAAATGTTTTTTTCAACAAATAAAAATGTATATGACATAAATTGTGTATTTTAACGCGATCTACATTTTTGTGTAATAAAATTTTGTCTATCTCTTTGGTTTACCGGTTATGCAAAAGTCGTTCACAATGAAGAATAAATACTTTTGGAGACATTCCCAGAAAATTCAAGATATACTTTTCATTTGTATCTTAAATATATGATATTTTAATCAAAATCGTTATAGCCATTTTTGAGAAAATTAAAATTTTCGAAAAATGTTCCATGTAAAGGGTAATCTGGGGTGGGGGAATTTTCTTGAAAACCTGCGTGTCGCATCTCTGGAAGATACTGAATCTAAATACCAAGTTTGGTTTATACGACTGTTCGTTTCTGAGTTATGCTGTTCACAGACACACACACACGAGCATGTTTCCAAAAATGCTTTATATGCATTCAGTGCACCTCAAAACATGTATTTCCGGTGAAATCTCGTTATTGAATTTTTGGGTGGAATGCAATACTTCCCCTAGTTACTATATGCAGTAGAGAAAGTAAAAGGACACACTCTTCTACTAGTAATGCTGAATGGCAGTTGCTTTTGTTTGCTTTCTGGTCAAAGATTTTAACAAAGCAACTATTTCTCGGGCTTGCCTGTGTGGAGTTCTTCCTTTCTTACTGGGCATTGTATAACTTTATAAATCACTAGAAAACACTTACACACTGCTCCAACTGAAACACGCTGGAATACTAACGTTGCGCGATGATTTTAATGCAGATAGTAGATTTATTTATGACACCATCGTGAGTTACCACTGGTACTGTCTGAGGCAGTATTTTTAACATTTGAATGATTTCATTCTAATTATATAATATATAAATTCAATAAGAGACCGCCTTAAAGCAATATGTGTATAATATAATATATAAAATGCATGTAACAGTCATTGTGTTAATGTTTTTTATTATTGTATGCATGTATAATAATGTTATGTGAATGTATTAAGTAATTTAAACATTGGTGGAGCTGTGAGAATAGGTCAAAAGTTGCTAACAATGAGGTAACCTTGAAACAATAAAATTTAATAATGCTACTAGTAATTCTTGGAATCAATAATGTAATTTTTAAAACAGTTTATAAATAGCCAATCAACAACCAGAAAAAGCTAAAAGTTAAATAAAAGTGTTCTATTGGAGTAGGATTAGCCACTCAGAAACTGAAATAGAGCAAATTGTACAAATTAAGAAAGTCAGTTGCTTGTAGACAGTGTTCCTAACTGGACGCGAGACGCGTCCTCTAGAAGTTTAATACGTATTCAGTGTGAGACAAAAATTCATTACGGCGAGTATATTATAAAGTTTCTGTTAAAAAGTGCAAGTAATTAATAAATAATCCTACAGCTCTCTATATCAGTGAAGTGTTATTTAATTGTGTGAAGGATTAATAAAAGGAGTGAAGTAAAAATTATAATTTGTGTAAGCCTACATTCTTTAAGAGAAACAAGTTTCTACAAATTAATGCTGACGCAGCCAAGGCAAACCTAAATATATATAATATTTAAAGAAACATTAAAATACAAAGTTGAAAGGAAAGTTGGGGCGAAGACCACCGAAAAGCGAACATTGGAGTGAAGGCCACCGGAAACTTTGTACCATACGTGGGGCAGTTACTTCATCAAGTGTTCGGCTCCCCAACTTAGGAACTACAATACAACTACTTCAAATTGGTGCCCAACTTGGGGCTAGAACAGGCGAGAATAACTGAAAAGAAGAGATCAACGAACATCAGAGAACTCCAGAAAACTTCAGAGAACTTAAAAATCATTAACATCATCCAAGGATATCAACACGTCTTTCAGGAGTACGGTGCACGCAGTCAACAATTCAACTACAATCTACGAAGAAACACCAGAATAAAAGGTTTACTAACACAGCCAGAACAAAAGGTCAGAAAATTCCAATACTTTATATGTATATAATTATCAAAATAGTTAATAAAAATATTGTTATTAAGATAATTTCATGCTGTTAAGAAGTGGTTAATTAAAATTGAGCAAAGCAAATATAACAAAAGAAAATATACAAAATAAAAATAAACCTACTTCAAATTGGCGCCCAACGTGGGGCAGTTACTTCATCAAGTGTTCGGCTCCCCAACTTAGGAACTACAATACAACTACTTCATGTCCCCCCTCACTCTTCCGGAGAGCGGAACACCCCGCAAACCTTTTCTCATCAGAGGCCTACAGTGTCTCTGCCTGAAAAACAGGAGCATATCTTCCTAGGCTTATGCTATAGCATTTACCCGTTGATTCGCAATAAACTCCTGCATCAGTTTTCTTATTTATGCATGAACCATCAGTATATATTACCAGTGGTTCTTATGCATTAAGTGAGGTTTTTCTTCAATGTTTCTATCAGCAATGTTGGAAAAATGAAATTACTTTTGACATGAAGCAATATTTCATTAATAATACCTAATTTTCTATTTTGTTGAGAATGGATTAGTGGCCAGCTTTACATCGTTTCTCTCTTCACATTCCTACCTGGTTGATTCTGTATGCTGTTAGTATAGCCTCAGCTTGGATACATAGTTTTAGCGGGGTAAGACTAGTAAGGTTTCCAAAATAAAGGAGGATGTGATTCTAAAATCTCCAGATATGCCTAAACTAGCCAATTACTGGAGACTATTTAGTTTCTTACTTTCTGTCTTACGTACATAACGTGACTTCCTTCGGAAGGGAAGTAAAGCCGGTGGTCCCGTGTCGTAGATTTACGGCACGTAAAAGAACATTAAGCCTGATAAAGAGGCCTTTGAGCAAAATTACGGGTCTTTCACGTCCAATATAGAATGGGATGCTAAGAACAACAGCAGTTAAAGAATGTCCATAAAAAAAACTCAATTTAAGCGTACATAGTAGCTAGAGAAGGTATTGCATTCCACCCAAAAATTCGATACGTGATTTCACCGAAAATATATGCTTTGAGCTACCTGAATAAAAAAAAGCATTTTTAGAAACAAGTCATCCCTGCGTGTGTGTCTGTATCCAAGTGAGTGTGTTTTTGTGATTAGCTTAACTCAAAAACGCAAATTCGGATAAATACCATACTTGGTATTTAGATTAAATACCTTCCAAAGATGCGACACAATGATTTTCAAGAAAATCCCCCACCCCAGACTACCCTTTACATGGAAGATTTTTCGAAATGTTTGTTTTTCTAAAAAATTGCTGTAACGATTTTGGTTAAAATACCATATATTAAAGATATTTACATTACAAATAAAGTGTATATCTTGAATTTTATGGAAATAATCCACTTCCTTTGGAATAAATGTTGTATAATCTTGTATAAGTAAACGTTTGGCGATAGACAAGAACGTTTTACACAAAAAATGTAGAACTCATTAAAATATACAATTTATTTCAAATAAAGGTTCGAATTTTTAATTTCCTGGTCATTCCCTTAAGTTTTGTCAACACTCAGTTGTTACTCGCGGTGTCATGGAAACAGTATGGAATTTTAAGGCCAGCATATAGCGTCCAGTTGTTAAACATTTGACTATCGCTGCTCTCTTTGTATCTATAACGAAATGAAGGTATTTCCGAAAAGTTTATCTGAATTAAAATAAAATATATAGAAAATAACTTTCGTAAGAATAATTTGTGTATTGTAAACGATAGAGGGAAGAGAAACTTATGTGATGCAACACAACTCGTCATATATTTTAATGTTGTGGCAAATCTCTGATTTTCTTGCAAAATGTTTATAAAAACTTCACTGTTACCACTAAAACCAAACCCAACACTCCACAAAGCTTTACATTTTTCCAAAATCTTCGCCCCTCCATTGCTTAGGAGTATATATTTGTAGTTATCTTACTTTTTTGATGAAATGTAAAATAAAACGTATTTTTTCCGGTGTAGGATCAAAGTAGCCCCCGTTTAAGATGTATTTTTCGTATTTAATGGGACAGAAAAAAATGGCTTTCCAAATGAAGTAGTCGATGAAGAATTCTCGAGTGGGGTACCTCGTCTACTTTAGGCAGGCGGTAGGGAAACCACAAATAAAACTGAACTGTCTTCATCTGACACTGGTACCTACGTGAGAAGTTGCAAAACCACCTAAAAACTATATTAATATTTAAAATTGTCGCAATGTTTGTATTTGACCCTCAAGACAAGCTTTAAAAAGAAAAACGAAAAAAAATGTGTTCAGTGCTTGCGAAAAATAAACTTTATCCCTCTCTTCTTGTGTAGAAATAATTAAAACAAGAACGAGAAGGCGGGGGAAAAATGTCTATGAGGGAAATTGAATTGCCTGGGGATGGCAACAAGATGAGAAGGGAGAACTCTATCGAATCGTCTCGTCGAAGGTTTTTTATCTGCATCACTCTCTTTGGAGAGAGCGAGAGAGGAAGCCATTTCATCTTGTATGTATTCTCATAACTAAAGATTAGCGTTATATGTCATTTGTCGTTTCCTAGGTGTTTTTATTATTTTTATACGTCTTTTGTGTCAGTATTTTTCGTACACGAACAATCTCTGGTTTCGACAAAAGTGACTTGCTCAGACGAGATCTGAAGTTTACAGCTTGCTAGAAGAGTACCAATAAATAGTTCTTTACGAAACTAGTTGCAAAATTAGAACTTCGGTCTAGCTCATTGCAGGTAATGAGTTTGAAGTTGGTTCTCTGACGCCTCATTTAGAAGCCTACGTCTGAGAGGGACACGGCTGGCTCTGCACGCTGCGGTCCGTGGTTCGTACCACGCACGGGTACGGGTCCCTGCAGAGCGTAGTTATCTGCAGGCACTCGTCGGGGCTTCTTCTGCTGCTGCAGTCTCTGTGGACGGATGATGTGCTTGTAATAACTTAGTTTATTGTTTGCCCCGGCTAGGTTGATTCTCAGTGGAGAAAGTACCAACCTTATAAAGCTTAAGTCTGAAGTTTGAGGATGCTACGTTAATTGTTTGGCAGCCATTAATAGTGAACACTCTCAGCAAATTTGTAAACATGGATAAAACTGGCCATCATTATGTGATACAATACTTTCATTTGAAAGGTCTTAGTCCAACTAATATTAAAGCTGAGCTAGATTCTACTCTGGGGGAGTCTGCTCCTTTGTTTACAACAGTAAAATATTGGGTGGCAGAGTTTAAGCGAGGCCGTACGAGCTGCCAAGACGAACATCGCAGTGGTCGACCAAATGAGGTGACCACTCCAAAGATTGTGAGAAAAATCCACAAAATGGTATTGGATGACCGTAAACTAAAAGTGCGCGGGCTAGCAGACATCATAAGCATTTCAAAAAGTGTTGTACATCGCATACTGAACGAATATTTAGACATGAGAAAGCTGTGCGCAAGATGGAACAAAAGCAGCATCGTGAGGATGTTTCAGTCGAGTGTTTGGCGATAATGTTTTGCTGCAATAAAGCCGAGTTTTTGCGTCGATTCATAACCATGGATGAAACATGGGTCCATCACTTCACACCTGAGACGAAGGAACAGTCAAAGCAGTGGTTTGAAAGGGAGGAATTGGCTCCAAAGAAGGTGGGGCAGTTCCATTTGCAGGCAACGTTATGGCGTCAGTTTTTTGGAATGTGTGTGGTATAATTTTCATTGGTTATCTTCAAAAAGGAAAAGCAATCAATGGCGAGTATTATGCAAACTTATTGCAGTATTTAAATGATAAAATAAAGCAAAAATAGCCGCATTTATTGGAAAAGAAGCTTTTGTTTCATCAAGACAATGCAGCAGTTCACACAACCATTATCGCCATTAAAATCAATGAGTTAAATTGGAATTGCTTCCTCATGCACCCTATTCGCCAGATTTAGCTCCATCTGATTATTTTCTATTTCCAAAGTTGAAGAAATAGCTTAGTGGTAAAATATTTGCTAACAATGAAGAGGTGGAGTTTGAAGTTGACGGCTATTTTGCAGAACTCGATGGTTCTCGCTATAAACAGGGTATCAAAGCTATTGAACATCGCAGAGAAAAGTGTATCGAGCTGAAAGGAGACTAGGTAGAGAAATAAAGATGTTTTTCCCTAAATTTTTATGTTTTCTTTGTTAGGTCGGGTACTTCTGTGACAGCCCCCGTATGTGCATGGACTTTGCCCATCAGGAAAGGATAAGTCACGGAATCCAAGTTGTGAGATAAAGAAAATTTCAGGGGGAATTGAAGAATCACAACGTAGTTCAGTTGACTGAATTTTATTACCATTAATGGACACTAGATAATGTTCATGATCACTGGCAGCTGAAAAATTTTTCGGGTTTCTCACGACCCTTTGTTATCTCGCTGCGCGTGGGCATCACTTATTCTACGATACAGTACTAAAATTACACGGACGACGTATACCTTCAATCTGGAATGTACTTCGGCACTTTGATGAAACTACTATGCTTTCTACAAGTCCCTTATTTGCTCGCAAGTAATGCGGAGTAACGTGCCAAATTTCTAGGACGAAATTTCTGGAATATTTATACACTCCTATACCCCACTCAATAGTTTAAGTTTCTGCTCTATTGTTTGAGCATTTTTGGCGGGATAGTAAGTGTAATTTCTCGAACATCTCATGGCTACTTATTCATCAAGTGACATTTTCCTCGTGCCACAGTGTCTTCCCAATTCCAAGTCAACATCTATTCACCGTTGTGTCTGGATAGAAGACCCTTGCAGAAATACTCAACCCTTGACCCGACTAACAGAAATGGGGTTCCCACATTCCAGCGCTCGTGGAGAGAATTTTCCGACGGCATTGTAGGAATTAAGGCATCTACCAACTAGTGGACCAGGAACATTATACACATTGCTAAATATTACGTTGTATTAAAATGAATAATTACATATGATCCAGTTTATCTACATATACAATCTATATATAAAAATGATGGGCACAAAATGACATAATACAAAATAGATAGCTAAATCCTGCCTCAAGTTGAATCACATCGCTCTGCCGTAACCCAGCTGAGGCACCTACGGAGGCTGGAATTTTTGCAGTCTGCCTAAGGTTGTTTGGCATAGTGTGATACCGTGAAGCTGTGTGTAGTTATCATGCTGTATATTACAGAAAGACGTATATTTATTGTATTAAGTTTTATTCGACAGAGTTATATGTGAACTATTAGCTTGAATTTATACAAAAATTCCCTAGTTCATCGCCCCTAACAAATTCAAAATGTAGAAGGTCGTTAAAAGCGTCTAAATACATTGGTCTGTGTTACACAAAAAGAAACAAACAATTCTAATACGAGGGACACTATATATATTTTGAGCCTAATAATTAAAACAAAGTAATTTCTGATTGAAAACTGCTTTTTGTTTTTCAAAATATTCTCCTTTATGATCAATGCACTTTTGCATCCTTTGAACCATTTGTCAAAGCATTTATTCCAGTCTTCTTGAGACACCTCCAAAACATGGTTTTTGAAGGCATCAACGGCTTCTTCTGCCAACAAAAATCGTTGTCCACGCAATTTATTCTTGATGTTCGGGAACAAAAAGAAGTCATTGGGTACCAAATCAGGACTGTATGGCGGATGACCCAACAATTCAATTTTTGAGCCTTCAAATACTCTGTTTTTAGACGAGATGTGTGTGCACTCGCATTGTCTTGATGAAGAACGATCCTACGGTTCTTGTTGGTTTTCCTTACTTCAACGAAGACTTCCGGTTAATCAAATGCTTGTGTACCATTCGGCATTGACCGTTTTACATTCCTCTAAAGGCACTGTTGTCACATGGCCCGTTTTGCTGAAAAAGCAGGCAACCATTTGCTTCGAGTGCGAACAACTTTTGTTGGATTTGCTTCATCTTGAAACAACCATACAGTCGACTGCTGTTTACGTTCCGGCTCATACACATAGATCCATGATTCGTCACCTGTTACAATCTTATGTACGTCATTTGAGGCACCGCCATTGTATTTCGTGAGCATTTTTGTACACCAATTGACACGAGCATCTTTTTGAGATTGCGTCAAATTGTGTGGGATGCAACGAGAGCAAACCTTTTTCACGGCTAAATAATTATGCAATATTTTATATATGCTGTTGGAACTAATGCCTAGGTATGCCTCAATTCTCACAATATGTCGCATGATGATCTTTCATTATTAGTTTTTGCACAGCATCAATGTTTTCTGGCACAACAACAGATTTTGGACGACCTTCACGAACTTCATCATTGAGCGAACGGCGGTCACGATTAAATTCGTCGCCAAATGTGGAAGTTAGTTGATCGATGCACTCTTGTCTCGATAATCCACGTCGAAAGTCGTAATAAATCATTGCACGAACATTTTCACGAGTTCATTTCATGTTTTTGTTGACACACAATTTTCAAGTTAGTGTAAACAAAACAAATGACGCTCTATTGACAAAATGTTTGAAGTAGATTATGGTCAAAAACATCAAACTTTCCTTTGGAAACGTCAGATGGCACCTACAACATTCAGGGTTTCCAAGGCTCAAAATATAAATAGTGGCCGTCGTAGGGAAAATTAAACAAGGTAGAAGTTGTCGTGGATAGAAGCCCAGAAAATCGCCGCTTTACTTTTTCTACTACGAAATTACAGTGAGTAGGGGAAGTGTTGTATTCCACCCAAATGTTGATACCGAGAAATTATCAGAAATACATAATTCCTTAAACCAAAAAAAAATTAGAAAAAAGGTGTGTGTGTCTGAGTCTGTGAAAAGCACAACTATAAAAACGAAAAATCGCTTAAGTACGAAACTTGGTACTTCCAAGGCCAATCTGAACGAAGGTTTTCCTCGGTCACTCGAATGCTGGGTTGGATAATTTGATCCGTGTTACCGTAATTATTGACGGGAACATATAAATAACTAAATAAAGAAATAATTGCAATAAATAGTGGTCGTATATTAAACCAATGTATAATGTAAAAGCTTGAGTTGAAATATTTCTCCAAAAAGGAGGTAATTAGGAAGTCAAGTTAACGAAAGTCATTAGCATCAGCCGAGGATAGAACACATTAGCTTAAAGATTTTGGGAATGCAATTAGAGTTATAGTCAGTACGATTTCAGGGTCACGTAGATAGCAATTCTGGAAAGGAGAAATGTGGATGACATTCCCAGTTAGGGGAGCAGGGACCGGGCGGCGTCGGATACGTTCTATTTGGAAACATTAGGGATCCCGTCCATGCTTGCGCCCGTCGGCATCAGGATTTGGTCGCTCTTCCGCTATCTCCCCTCATCATTTCCTACCAGGGGTCATGCTGGAAGCATAAAGGGCCGGATCGTCCAGAGATGCGACCCGAAGGTTTTCAAGGAAATCCCCTCACCCCAGATTACCCTTTACATGGAACATTTTCAGAAAACTTTAATTTTCTCAAAAATGGATCTAACGATTTTGATTAAAATATCATATGTTTAAGATATTTTCATGACAAATGAAATATATATCTCGAATTTTCTGGGAATGTCTCCAAAAGCATTCTTCATTATAAACGACTTTTGCATAACTGGTAAACCATAAGAGATAGACAAAATTTGTTTGTTGACTGAACCATTTTCGAGATATTGCTTGTTATTCACTTAAATTTTCCAATATTTATACTTTTTCTCAAATTCGTTATTCATTTTTTTTTACGTCCTGGACATGCAAAGAGAATGGAATACTCCACATAGCAACCAGCTCTTAAAATATTTGACTATCGCTTAAAGCCTAGCAATTCCTCTTGCATCTACAAGAAAATTAGCAATAAGATTAACATCTCGATTAACATGAAGAATATGGAGAATAAGCGTTTGTCAAGAGAAAGACATGTGAGTGTAACACATCAGATTTTTTACCTATAAAATATATAAATGATCAAGGCATTTCCTCAGTCATTGCATTAGATTTCTGTTTTACCATTCCTTAGCAAGTTTTAAAAATTATGTTCGATCATTTCACTAATCTGCCTCAAAGCAAATGCTTAGGTAGGTTCCCGTTTGCGCTACAGATTGTACAGCCCAGAACACCAAACAGTTCACCTCGTATAAGGTTTACAGTCTGAAAGCAAATTCCAGCAGCTCGTGCTTCTTTTTAAACCGCTCCCTCTTTGATATTTCAATTTTACATAAAAGGGTGGATTTTTGCGATGAAATTTCTCTATATCTCTATAGGATGATAGCACGTACCCAATTCATGGAACGGAAATCAATTTGTTAAGAATTTAACCGTGACAGAAACGTGCTTCATCCGATATTGGCTCTAACTTTTCTCTTAAATTCTTGTTCGTGGGAAAAACCACGGTATGCGTTCACTGCGTTCTTCTGGAACAGCATTTTAACACCGGGCGGGTTCTTTGAAGGCCTTTTACAGAGAGTTCATTGGAAATAGCTCAGGTGTGGTGAATTCTATTGTTTTAAAAAGGGATTGCCTGATACCGGCGGTCAAACATACCACATTACAAAACCACACTATAAACACTAAACACACACAGAATTTTTCTTTATTACTTTCTCTACCACGTACATAGTAGCTAGAGAAAGTATTGGTTTCCACCCAAAAATTTCATATCGAGATTTCAACGGAAATAAATTGTTTGAGACCCCTAAATACAAAAACACTCACATGACTTTCGCTGCTCTTGTACAAACTATTTCACAAACGCTTACTCTCCATATGCTTCATGTTAATCGAGATGTTAATCTAATTGCTAATTTTCTTGTAGATGCAAGGGGAATTGGTAGGCTTTAAGCGATAGTCAAATATTTTAAGAGCTGGTTGCTATGTGGAGTATTCCATTTTCTTTGCATTGCAAGGACAAAAAAATGAATAACGAATTTCCATTTGAGAAAAAGTATAAGTATTGGAAAATTTAAGGGAATAACAAGCAATATCTCGAAAATGGTTAACTCAACAAAACAAATATATATAACATAAATTGTGTGTTTTAACGCGATCTACATTTTTTGTGTAGTAACATTTTGTCTATCTCTTATGGTTTATCAGTTATGCAAAAGTCGTTCACAATGAAGAATACTTTTGGAGACATTCCCAAAAAATTCGAGATATACATTTCATTTGTCATGAAAATATCTTAAACATATGATATTTTAATCAAAATCGTTAGAGCCATTTTTGAGAAAATTAAAGTTTTCGAAAAATGTTCCATCTAAAGGGTAATCGGGGGTGGGAGGATTTTCTTAAAAACCTTCGTGTAGCATCTCTGGAAGATACTGAACCTAAATACCAAGTTTGGTGTTTATCCGACTGTTCGTTTGCGAGTTATGCTGTTCTAAGACACACACACACACAGACACACACACGGACATGTTTTCAAAAATGCTTTTTTTTGGATTCAGGTAGTCTCAAAACATATATTTCCGGTGAAATCTCGGTATCGAATTTTTGGGTGCAATACAATACTTCCCCTACTTACTATACGTAGTAGAGAAAGTAATAAAAGTTGGATATTTACCAAACCTGTTGTTTGGGTTCAGTACCTTCCAAATATGCGACACAAGGAGTTTCAAGAAAATCCCCAACCCAAAGAACCCTTTATATGGAAAATTATTCGAAATGTTTAATTTTCTAAAATTGTCTATTTAAATTTTGATTAAAATACCATATATTAAACATACTTGCATGATAAATAAAATCTATATATCTTGAATTTTCTGGGTATAGCTTATGAAGTCCACTTTATTTGGAAGGAATTTTGTATAAACTTGTATAACTAGTAAACGTTAAGCGATAGACAAAAACTACTTTTAAATTATGTAGATTTCTTTAAAACACACATTTACTCCAAATAATTTTTTCTCTGTCATAAGCCGTTTCTGAGATATGCGTTGTTAAATGTTCCAATTGTTTCTCGTGATGTCATGGAAACAGTATGGAATTTTAAGGTCAGTATATAGCGTCCAGTTGTTAAACATTTGGCTATCACTGTTCCCTTTGAATCTATAACGAAGTGTGTAATGTAACTATTTTTGCAAAGGTTTGTTTGAATTAAAATGTAATAGATAGAGAAATAAGCTTTAGTGAGAATAAAGGGTAGAGAAAGTCATGTGAATTTATCACATGATATTTCTTCCCACAAGGGTTCATTAGTAACAAAGCTGACTTACATTATGCAATAGTTGTTTTTTTTACTGTATTGTGCAGTTAACTACGACCATATCCCTAATTTGAAGTTATTTCTAGCAAAAATATTATCATAATTTCTTCTCTCCTCTATTTATTTTACGTCGCATTAACTACGTGGCTATATCGCGACGGATCTGTTAAGAAATATCTCATGGCCCGGTCTGTGGCGGACAGTTAATCTTCTAGGTCTCATTCCTGTATCATACCATCTTGCTTATTTACGTGTCCACATAGGCCTTAGTGCAAGGCAACTGTATCGCTGCTTCTCATGTGTAGAGTACGTGGTATTAACTGCCGTCCAGTTTGCCTGTTTTCAATATATGTGGATAGATGGCAGGGAATTCGCTATTACACTCTATTTTCAGTTTTACTATCGTTTGAGACTTAAGGTGGGATATTTGGCCGTGGTATTAAACATCCAATTCGGTATTTATCTTGGCAACTGAGAGAAAAAATGAAAGAAAAAGAACTCAGATTAGTCTGTCCTCGACCTTCCAAATGCGAGCCACAGACATTACCATCTGAGGGATCTCGATCGATTGTAAGTTTTACTCAGAATTTTAATCAATCTTGAGATATTTGTCATTGTTACTTTGTTTTCTCACGCCACTAGTACAGTCTCGAGCCTTAGTATTGTGTGTCTGTGAATGTACATTACTAACTTAGAAAAAAATCTAAAGATATTGTGTTTGTAATATTAAAAGTCTATGTGATACATCCACATAGCTTCCTCTACCGTCTATCACATATTAGTGGGTATACAAACTTTTCTTACTAAAGCTTATTTTTCTATCTCTACTTTTTAACGCAAATAAACCTTTGCAGAAATAGCTACTTTACACATTTCGTTATAGATACAAAGAAAACAGCGATAGTCAAATGTTTAAGAACTCAACGCTATATGCTGGCCTTAAAATTCCATACTGTTTCCATGACATCGCGAGAAACAACTGAAAAACAATGGGACTTAAGAATAAGTATTGAACAATTCGAAACTTTAATAACGGATATCTCAGAAACTGCTTATGCCACAAAAAACTTATTGGAAATAAAATTGTGTGTTTTAAAGAGATCTACATTTTTACTTTCTCTACTACGTATAGTAAGTAGGGGAAGTATTGTATTCCACCCAAAAATTCGATACCGAGATTTCACCGGAAATATATGTTTTGAGACCCCC
Source organism: Deroplatys truncata (assembly GCA_030765065.1). Classification (NCBI taxonomy): domain Eukaryota; kingdom Metazoa; phylum Arthropoda; class Insecta; order Mantodea; family Mantidae; genus Deroplatys; species Deroplatys truncata. The sequence continues at coordinate 181,696,613 of CM060980.1, forward strand.
TGAATCCAGAAAAAGCATTTTTGGAAATATGTCCGTGTGTGTCTGTGTCTGTGAACAGCATAACTCAGAAACGAACAGTCGGATAAACACCAAACTTGGTATTTAGGTTCAGTATCTTCCAGAGATGCGACACGAAGGTTTTCAAGAAAATCCCCCACCCCAGATTACTCTTTACATGTAAGATTTTTCGAAAATTTTAATTTTCTCAAAAATGGCTCTAACGATTTTGATTAAAATATCAGATGTTTAAGATACTTTCATGACAAATAAAATGTATATCTTAAATTTCCTGGGAATGTTTCCAAAAGTATTCTTAATTGTGAACGACTTTTGCATAACTGGTAAACCATAAGAGATAGACAAAATTTTACTACACAAAAAATGTAGATCGCGTTAAAATACACAAATTATGTCATATACATTCTTTTTTGTTTAGTGAACCATTTTCGAGATATTGCTTGTTATTCCCTTAAATTTTCCAATACTTATACTTTTTCTCAAATTCGTTATTCATTTTTTTTATGTTCTGGACATGCAAAGAGAATGGAATTCGTCACATAGCAACCAGCGCTTAAAACCTACCATATTCCCCTTGCATCTACAAGAAAATTAGCAATAAGATTAACATCTCGATTAACATGAAGCATATGGAGAATAAGCGTTTGTAAAAATAGTTTGTACAAGAGTATAGAAAGTCATGTGAGTGTAACACATCAGATTTTTTTGTGGTACGTTTTCGTCTAGCACTTAATGTTCACCAGTTATACAACACTTTACAAAATTCCTTCAGAATAAAGCGCACCTAACAGGATATTCCCAGAAAATTCAATATATACATTTTATTTGCCATGTAAATATCTTTAGTATATGGTATTTTAATCAAAATCGATAGAGATTTTTTATAAAATAAAAAATTTAAAATAAGTCGGGGTATTTCCTTTAAAATTTTTGTGTCGCATCTTTGGAACGTACTGAACACAAATACCAACTTTGGTATTTATCCGACTTTTCTTTTTGAGTTATGCTGTTCACATACACACGCACAGACCTTTTCTAAAAATGCTTTTCTTGGATTCAGGGGCCTTACCGGTGAAATCTCGGTACCTATTATGTACCTGATAGAAAAGTAAAAATTTAAAATCTAAAATTTAACAAATCTGATAATCCCTGTATCCCTTGGACTTTCGAACGTATACCCCTATAAATGAAAAGACAGCTAAGATATTGGTGAAAGCAATAAGCGTGTTTTTCTCTAGTACTGCAGCCAAACCGCATTACTAAAGGGCGCGCAGGTACAATGCAATATCTTCTTGCATACAGTCTACCTTCGCTCCGTCTATTCTTTGTTTCATGTACTTGAATTTCAGGATTCTGCAATTGGATATGAACATTTGACGTCGCTTTGAATTGTTTAATTATGCAGACTGTAGAGTACACAACTTCGTAAAATAACTCCTGCTTCCTAGTTCCCTTTTCTCACATTTATTTTCTGTGGAAATGATTTGCAGGTGCCTTTATCTCTCACAGTTTCTCTCGTGAAGATAATTTGTACACCTATACAAAACAATTGTATTAAATGAAACATCATCATTAAATAAGAAAAGCCGAGGTTCAGGAACGGAGGAATCCACAACAAATATTCTGAAATACATAGCGCACTTTAAATTTGGAATGAGAAAAGTAAAGCTTGTGATGATTGCAACATTCACATGAATTTCTCTACCTACACAATATATTTCTTCTATAGTTTATCTTCAGTAGCCAAGCGAGATGTCTGCGGCCCGCATTCGGAAGTTCCTTGTTTCGATCCCCGGCAACCACGCACTCTGAATTATGTTTTTTATTACCTTCTCTACTACGAATAGTAAGTAGGGGAAGTATTGTACTCCACCCAAAAATTCGATACCAAGATTTCACCGGAAATGCATGTTTTGAGACCCCCTGAATCCAAAAAAAGCATTTTTGGAAACATTTCTATGTGTGTGTGTCTGTGAACGGCATAACTCAGAAACGAACAGTCGGATAAACACCAAACTTGGTATTTAGGTTCAGTATCTTCCAGAGATGCGACACGAAGGTTTTCAAGAAAATTCTCCACCCCAGAGTACCCTTTACAAGGAAGATTTTTCGAAAATTTTAATTTTCTCAAAAATGGCTCTAACGATTTTGATTAAAATATCATATGTTTAAGATATTTTCATGACAAACAAAATGTATATCTTGAATTTTCTGGGAATGTCTCCAAAAGTATTCTTCATTGTGAACGACTTTTGCATAACTGGTAAACCATAAGAGATACATAAACTTTTACTACACAAAAATGTAGATCGCGTTAAAATACACAATTTATGTCATATACATTTTTTTTGTTGAGTGAACCATTTTCGAGATATTGTTTGTTATTCCCTTAAATTTTTCAATACTTATTTTCTCAAATGGGAATTCGTTATTCATTTTTTTTGTCTGGATATACAAAGAGTATTAATCTGTGGCAAAGGGAATGGTGCTGCACCTAGCAACCAGCTACTAAGAGATATGTATGTTCTTAAAGGCTACTGTATTTCTATATTGCCCTTGTAAATATATATTCCCCTTACATCTACAAGAAAATTAGCAATAAGATAGAGTCTGCAAATGTTTATCTCGATTAACATGAAGTAGATGGAGAATAAGCGTTTGTAAAAATAGATTGTACAAGAGTAGAGAAAGTCATGTGAGTGTAACACACAATTTTTTTCAGGGGTTTTCCCGGGGCAGTCAGGGGAATGCTTGCAAGTGGTTTATTTCATTCCCCAGTCGTGGTTACCATGTGGTTACCATGCTAGCGTCCAGTTCCCAGGTCGCGGGTTCAAACACGGCGGAGGCCGATGGATTTTTTCGGGCGTAAAAATCCTTAGCATCCCTCGGAAGGGAAGTAAAGCCGGTGGTCTCGTGTCGTAAATTTACAGCACGTAAAAGAACCTCAAGCCTGATAAAGAGGCCTCTGAGCAAAATTACCGGTCTTTCACACCAATATAGAGTGGGACGCTAAGGACCACAGCAGTTAAAGAGCGTCCATACATAAAACTCAAATTAATTTTAATCGCGAGAAACAAATGAAGAGTCACAGGACTTTTTTAAAATTACAAAGTATTGAACGTTGAAACTTAAACTATCGGATATCTCGGATAATGTTATGTGAAACAAATTATGCGTTTTAAAGAGGTCTACATTTTTGTGCAGTACGTATTTGACTATCTCTTAACGTTTACAAGTTATATTACATTGTAAAACTTTCTTCCAAATAAATCGGGCTACGTAGCCAACTTCCAAAAAAGTTCGAGATATAAATTTTATTTTACATGTAAATATCTTAAATGCATGGTATTTTATTTAAAGTATTTAAAGCCAATTATGAAAAAATGCAAGACTATTGTTACTTTCTCAACTACGTATAGCAAGTAGGGGAAGTATTGCATTCCACCCAAAAATTCACACTATAAGATTTCACCGTAAATACATGTTATGAGGGCTCCATAATCCAAAAAAAGCATTTTTATAAAAAGTTCCGTGTGTGTTTGTCTGTGTGGATATGTATCTGTGTGTCTTGAACAGCATAACTCAAAAACGAAAAGTCAGATAAATACAAAACTTGGTATTTGGGTTCAGTAAGTTTCAAAGATGCGATACGAAGATTTAAAATAAAATTCCCCCATCACAGACTACCTTCTACATGGAACATTTATCGAAAATTTTGATTCTCTCAAAAATGACTCAACGATTTTGATTAAAATATCATATGTTTAAGATACTTTCATTGCAAATGAAATTTATATCTTGAATTTTCTGGGAATTTCCCAAAACGTCGTGTTCATTCTGAATGAATTTTGTATAAATGGTTAACCGTAAGAGATACACAAAAATTTACTACACAAAAAAGTAGATCTCGTTAAAACACACAATTTATGTCATATAATTTTTTGTCAAGGTATTCCTTTGTTATTTATTTGAATTTTCCAATACTTACACTTTTTCTCAAATGGGAATTCGTTATTCGTTTTTTTTAGTTTCTCTACTACGTATAGTAATTAGGGGAAGTATTGTATTCCACCCAAAAATCGATACCGATATTTCACCGGAAATATATGTTTTGAGACCCCCTGTATCCAAAAAAAGCATTTTTGGAAACATGTCCGTGTGTGTCTGTCTGTCTATCTGTGAACAGCATAACTCAGAAACGAACAGTTGGATAAACACCAAACTTGGTATTTAGATTCAGTATCTTCCAGAGATGCGACACGAAGGTTTTCAAGAAAATCCCCCCACCCCAGATTATCCTTTTGCATGGAACATTTTTCGAAATTTTAATTTTCTCAAAAATGGCTCTAACGATTTTGATTAAAATGTCATACGTTTAAGATATTTTCATGACAAATAAAATTTATATCTCGAATTTTCTGGGAATGTCTCCAAAAGTATTCTTCATTGTGAACAACTTTTGCATAACTGGTAAACCATAAGAGATAGACAAAACTTTACTACACAAAAAATGTAGATCGCGTTAAAATACACAACTTATGTCATATACATTTTTACTTTCTCTACTACGTATAGTAAGTAGGGGAAGTATTGCATTCCACCCAAAAATTCGATACCGAGATTTCACCGGAAATACATGTTTTGAGACCTCCTGAATCCAAAAAAAGCATTTTTGGAAACATGTCCGTGTGTGTGTCTGTGTGTGTCTGTGTGTCTGTGTGTGTGTGTCTGTGAACAGCATAACTCAAAAACGAATAGTCGGATAAGCACCAAACTTGGTATTTAGGTTCAGTATCTTCCAGAGATGCGACACGAAGGTTTTCAAGAAAATCCCCCCACCCCAGACTACCCTTTACATGGAAGATTTTTCGAAAATTTTAATTTTCTCAAAAATGGCTCTAACGATTTTGATGGAAATATCATATGTTTAACATAATGTCATGAGAAATGAAATGCATATCTCGAATTTTCTGGGAATGTCTCCAAAAGTATTCTTCATTGTGAACGACTTTTGCATAACTGGTAAACCATAAGAGATAGACAAAATTTTACTACACAAAAATGTAGATCGCGTTAAAATACACAACTTATGTCATATACATTTCTTTTGTTGAGTGAACCGTTTTGAAGATATTGCTTGTTATTTCCTTAAATTTTCCAATACTTATACTTTTTCTCAAATTCGTTATTCATTTTTTTATGTCCTGGACATGAAAAGAGAATGGAATGCGCCACATAGCAACCAGCGTTAAAATATTTGACTATCGCTTAAAAGCTACCATATTCCCCTTGCATCTTCAAGAAATTACCAATAAGATTGACATCTCGATATCTCGATTAACTTGAAGCATATGGAGAATAGGCGTTTGTAAAATTAGATTGTACAAGAGTAGAGAAAGTCATGTGAGTGTAACACATCAGATTTTTTCGTTGAGTGAACCGTTTTCGAGATATTGCTTGTTATTTCCTTAAATTTTCCAATACTTATACTTTTTCTCAAATTCGTTATTCATTTTTTGTCCTGGTAATGCAAAGAGAATGGAATACTCCACATAGCAACCAGCTCTTAAAACATTTGACTGTCGCTTAAAGTTTCTGCAAATGTTTATGTAGATTAACACGAAGTAGATGGAAGACAAGCGTTTGTAAAAATAGCTTATACCAGAGTAGAGAAAGTCATGTGAGTGTAAAGCATCTGATTTTTGTTATGTAAAGGCTAGTTTTTTGTGGAGGCATTTTCTTTAAAATTTTTATGTCGGATCTTGAAGTGGTTTACTTCTGTTATATTTAATTTGTTGAGCCCCACGTTTGGGAGCCAATTTGCGGCGGTATACTTTATAATGTTTGTGTATTTGTGTTTACTCCACGTGGTGAAGCCATTTTGTGACGTGATTCTTTGTTAGGTTTGTTAGCTCCATCTGGTGTTAGCAATTTGCGGCAGTATTAGTGTTTGTTTGAAAGAATGCTACTGTTATTTTATTTAATTTTGGTTCTCTGTCCTCCGGCTAGCTATGATCTTTTTGGTCGAGCACTTCTCTTTATACAGGTTGTGTAAACGGAAAGGAGTCTTTTATCCAAAGATAACACTGATGAAACAATTTGTTTTACACTTTTTATTGTCGAACACATTCACTATCCCATTTACACTTCGATCTTGACACTCGACAAACTGAAACTGTTATAATAACTTCATTACTGATCACTTTTAATTCGCGTACTTCAACCTTTTGTATAATTAACTTTACAACACTTTAGATTTTTCATAACTCTGCTACGCGTAACTTGCGAATCGATAATCGACGTGTACTGTACAAATATTTCTGCTGGACTGAAGGCGACGTGTAACATACAAATGTTTTCGACGAACTGACGGACTGAAGGACTTTACCTCTAACCTAGCCCTTTTTATACTCCTACACCCCGATATGCCTAAAGATTATAACTAAGTTGCTATTGGCTAATAAAACGCGCCAACATTAGCGTCTATTTTTATATCCAATGAAAATTATGAATACATATGCTCTAGGGAAAATGTTCCAGCAAATTCTAAAGAAAAACGCGCCAACATTACGTAACTTCGTCGTCTCTAATAATGATAAACAGCTCACTCCCTCGCTGCATTATTACACGCTATTATTGTCACTTTCAGTAAGGCAGTATAAACTTACTTCTCAACAATAATTACAATCAACAAACATCTCAAATCAATGTCACATAAAAATGCATATTCATACTATAATCATTCTTTAAATTTAAATAATTTATGATACAAATTACTGCATCAATCTTTAGAAGATACTGAACATTACGTTTTGGAGTTATACTTTTCACACACACACACACGAATCTTTTTCTACATTTTTTTCGGTGGACCTCAAAACATGTATTTCCGGTGAAATATTTTCATAGAATTTTTGGGTGGAATACAATACTTCTCCTTACCTATAGGTAGTTGATGCAGAAAGTAAAAGAAATCCACCGCCTTCCGAACCGTATTCATCACACGTAACCAGTAGGGCGTGTTTTGATACCTAAAGGAAATTAATCCAGTAACAAAGAACGGGGTTTCTTTGCATTATCCACGTTGCATACATGCAAAGAATTAATTTTATCTCTCAAAATATGCATGATATGCATGCTGGTGATGAGAATGTAATTTAATCTGTGACCTCAAAGACAACCCCTGTGACAAAGTTGGGAACGAAATGAGGGAACAGACCCTGGTGCATGTATACATTAATATATTATATTTAAGTTGGCAACAAAGCCTCGTATCTTGCTGCAGCTTATTTTTTCTGCGTCATCTTTGAAATTATTAACAATTCTTTAATTAATCGGAGTTGTATCTCCCCAGGTAATATTAAAGGACGAGTAACGGCAAGCGGTATGGGGATAGGCATTATCGTCTCGCATTATCACACTCCCTAAGCAGACATTTGGTTTCTGCGATAAGCAATAACTGCCCGGTTCACGCACGTCATTAAAACTGTCCCCATTTGACCGTATTCTAAACGGACGCCTGGCTGACATAATCGATTTTATCCACTTTCGGAGGGTGGGAGTGAATTCCCTTGTATGTTCTCTCCAAATGCAGCCATATTACTAAATTTAACCTTCTGTTTTTATTTATTTTAGGAGCATTGCCGCTTTTTAAAGCTTAGTAACCTTAATCTATGTGTACTTGCACAAAATTATAATGGAATCCATTGAGTTACTTCTGGACTACACAAACTAATTTGCCAATTACGGCAGTATTACAGTATTACCCAAAAATTCAATATCGAGATTTAGAAAAACATCCTTGTGCGTTTCTGAAGCACATAACTAAAAAATTGAATATGATGCATTCACATGATTTTCTCTTACCCCTATTTTTATTAGTGAGTATACAAACTAACTATTCAAGGTTGTGGTTTGTCACCCATTCTATTTTATTTATATTTGAATAAAATAATAGAAGAATGGAGAATTAAATTTAAAAAAACCAAAAGGAATCATATTAAATAATACCAATGTGGACACATCATATTTTCAGATGACCAGACGTTGTTGGCAAAAAAGAGAAAGACATGCAAAAAGCAGTGTTATTTTGAATGAGATAATAAAACAATATATGGTGAAAATTTCGGGGGAAAAAACAAAGGTAATGGCCGCGATAGGTAAAGAACAAGTCCGGAGGAAAATAATCGAACGGGTGTCCACCTTCAAAACTTTGGGATCAAAAATCGATATAAAGACAGAGATGGAAGAAAACATTAAAACTTATAATAAAATCAGCGGATGTATCAAAGGAAACCTTGGTAGAAATATGAGGAAAGATATTACATTAAGACTATATAGAATAGCATCTAAGCCCGCATTGAAATACGCGTGTGAGACATGGGCATCTCAGATGAGACTTTTAAGGTCTATATTGGGTGTAAGTAGAAAGGATCAACTCCGGAATGTAGATATACACTATGTGATCTAAAGTATCCGGACACCCCCACAAACATACGTTTTTCATCTTAGGTGCACTGTGCTGCCACCTACTGCCTGGTACTCGTTATCCGCGACCTCAGTAGTCATTAGACATCATGAAACAGCAGAATGGGACACTCTGTGGAACTCAAGGACTTCGAACGTGGTCAGGTGATTGGGTGTCACTTGTGTCAGAAGTCTGTACGCGAGATTTCTACACTCCTAAACATCCCTAGGTCCACTGTTTCTGATGTGATAGTGAAGTGGATACTTGAAGGGACATGTTCAGCACAAAAGCGTACAGGCAGACCTCGTCTGTTGACTGACAGAGACCGCCGACATTTAAAGAGGATCGTTAAGAGTAATAGACAGACATCTATCCAGACCATCACACAGGAATTCCAAACTGCATCAGCATCCACTCCAAGTACTATGACAGTTAGGCGTGAGGTGAGAAACCTTGGATTCCATGGTCGAGCGGCTGCTCATAAGCCACACATCACGCAGGAAAATGCCAAACGACGCCTCGCTTGGTGTAAGGAGCGTCAACATTACACGATTGAACAGTGGCAAAACGTTGTGTGGAGTGACGAATCACGGTACACAATGTGGCGATCCGATGGCAGGGTGTGGCTATGGCGAATGCCCGGTGAACGTCGTCTGCCGGCGTGTGTAGTGCCAACACTGAAATTCGGAGGTGGTGGTGTTATGGTGTGGTCATGTTTTTGCTGGAGGGGACTTGCACCCCTTGTTGTTTTGCGTGGCACGATCAAATCGCAGACCTACATTGATATTTTAAGCACCTTCTTGCTTCCCACTATTGAAGAGCAATTCGGGGATGGCGATTGCATCTTTCAACACGATCGAGCACCTGTTCATACTGCACGTGTTGTGGCGGAGTGGTTACACGACAATAACATCCCTGTAATGGACTGGCCTGCACAGAGTCCTGACTTAAATCCTATAGAACACCTTTGGGATTTTCGGAACGTCGACTTCGTGCCAGGCCTCCTACATCGATACCTCTCCTCAGTTCCGCACTCCGTGAAGAATGGGCTGCCATTCCCCAAGAAAGCTCCCAGCATCTGATTGAAAGTATGCCTGCGAGAGCGAACGCTGTCATCAAGGCTAAGGGTGGGCCAACTCCATATTGACTTCCAGCATTACCGATGGAGGACACCACGAACTTGTACGTCATTTTCAGGCAGGCGTCCGGATACGTTGGTTCACGTAGTGTAAGAGAAGAATTAGATGGAGGAAACATAGTGGAAGAAATTAAAAGGTATCAGAATAAGTGGAAATATCACATTCTAAGCATGGAACCTTCGAGACTACCGTGGCAAGCACTATGTATAAACCATTTGGACGAAGAGATATTGGACGATCCCGTATGAGGTGAAGAGAGCAATTTTAGCCTCGGAACAGGTCTAAAGTCCTAATCCATGTCAGGGAAGAAGAATAAGGCAGTCTATTCTTACTAAAGCTTTGAAGAAATTGCATAAATAGCTACATAACACATTTCGTTATAGATACAAAGGCAACAGGTGACAGTCAAATGTTTCAGAACTGGATGGTATATGCTAACCTTAAAATTTCATACTGTTTCCATGACATCGCGAAAACAACTGAATGTTGACAGGACTTTGAAGGAATGGCTAAGAAATGAATGAACAGTTGAACCATTAATAAAAAATACCTCAGAAATGGCTTATGTCATAAACGACATGTTTTAAATAAATTGCGTGGTTTAAAGAGATCTACATTTTTTGTGTAGTACGTTTTCGTCTATCCTTAACGTTTACTGGTTATACAAGATTATATAACATTTCTCCCAAATAAAGAGTGTTTCGCAGAGTATTCCCAGAAAAATTCACGATATACATTTTATTTGTCATGTGAATATCTTTAATATAAGGCAAGGGAGGCGAAAACGACTTCCTTCGACGAGTCACCAAATATGCAACGCGCATTGCATCACCCAGCAGCATGTGAAAAACAAACAGACGGTTGCAGAGAGGGAACGGCGTCTGCGAGTCAAAATGACTCGCGAGTCACGTTTTCGCCACCTCTGATATAAGGTATTTTGATAAAAATTGTAGAGTCACTTTTTAGAGAATAAAATGTTTCGAAAAATTTGAAGCCCTCTGAAGCGAAAAAAACATTTTAGAGAAATATAAATGTGTAGTAAACAGATTAATTCAAAAACGAAAAGTCCGTTAAATAGGAAGAAAATTTAAGAAAATTCCCGCTCCCCAAACCGGCCTTTACATGGAAAAATGGTCTTTCTTGTTATTTATTTACACACTCAAAAATGGCTCCAATGATTTTTATTCAAATGCAATGCGTTTAAGATACTTCCATGCCAAATGAAACGTATATCTTTCATTTTTTGGGAATAGTCTGTGAATGCTTCTTAATTCTCAATGACTTTTGTATACTTGGTGTACTGTAACAGATAGACAAAATCTTACTGCAGAAAAAATGCATATCTCGTTAAAGCACACAATTTATGTGAAGTCCTCTTCATTCGGAAGGAATTTTATGTAATCTTGTATAACTTAAGCGTTAACAAAGACGAAAATGTACCACAGAAAAGACGTAGATGTCTTTAAAACACACAATTTATTTGAAATAACGTTTTCTGTAGCATAGACCATTTCCGAGATATTCATTATTAATGGTTCGCATTATTCAATACTTTGTCATTCTTTTAAAGTCATGTCGATATTCAGTTCTCCCCTTCATGTCCTGGAAACAGTATGGAATTTTAAGGCCAGCATATAGCGTCCAGCTCTTAAAGATTTGACTATCGCTGTTCTCTTTGTATCTATAACGAAATGTGTAATGTAGCTATTTCTAAAAAGGTTTATTTGGACTAAAATGTAGTAGATATAAAAATAAGTTTAGTAAGAATAGTTTGTATAACCACTAGGTAGGGAAAGTCATGTGAATGTAAAACCGAAGTGATGAAGTGGAAATACAGAGCAGTATTTCTGTGCTCATTAATGTAGGCTGGGGTTATTCGAGCGTTTCTAAAAAAGACCGACTCGTAAAGAACGACCTTACCTAATAGCGACGTGGCTTAAGATTTGCCGACTTATCCCCTCCCCCTACCTCTCATTATGTGGTCTACAGAGCCCCTTCTGTCTCAAGCTGGATTACATTCCGCTCCGATTTCCCCATTTGGATCGATATCGCCGTAACACAAAACCATCGGGGTATTATATTTCAGGTTAGCTCCCCTTCTCATCCAGGTGAACACAGCAGCACGGGCTTATGTAGTTGTTCACGTGGCTAGAAACAGATACTATCTAATTAGAGGCTTTCCAAAGAAAATCCGACGTTGCGTTCATATGAGCTTCTCTACTCGCTCATCTACAAAAAAATATTCCAAAATGCTAATCTTCTATATAACTACTTTCTGTGTTCTATGTTTAACACTTTTCCATATGTTTTTGTCATTTGTTTCAGCTGTTTGCCATACTGACCCCTTGCCTATTCTCGTCAAACCCCTTTCCAAATCAGCTGCCCAAAACTTAGGAGACAGTAGGACTGGGTTTATATTTTGGCGGAATGTGCACAGTGGGAGAACCAGCGAAGAATTAAACTCAAAGAAAAATTCTTAAGTCCCTCAAGAAAGAGATTGGCATGTTGGGAGCTACTGGCTGACCAGAGGAATTGGCAAAACATGGGCAATTTCTTGGCTAAAGTGCGCGAAGCAACGTCCAATTTGTTCAGTTAGTCAAAGGTAATTCATCTCTATTTTCCTTTTTATTGTTCTTTTTTTTTGTCTTTTTCTGTTGTTTATTTTGTGTCCATACTTGTATCTTAAATACGACTGTATGGTCAATGACCCATGCACTAAATACTTGTGTAATAACTTCAATAATTTGAAACCAATAAATATGCCTTATGTATGTACTTTTTGTGAGAACAGTATGTTATAATGAACAGCTTAGAATGGGAGAGGACAAGACAGGCAGTGAAAGCAAGAGAGGGCTGGAGAGAATAGGGATGGGTAATATTCAGTTTGAAGGACCTGGAAACAGAGCGAATGTGTGGAGAAGAGTACAGAAAGATATATATCGACAGCAGGATGCTGTTACAATGTAATGAGAAATTATCATTAAGCCTACAGTCGAAACTAAAAACAGAACGGGGTATAGAAGAATATATTTTGTCCGGAAATAGAGTCAGAAAACAAGGGCTTGCTTGGTTCAGACTGGGATCATGGCGAGCGATCAAATACATTAACAAGAAGGATAAGAATCCGTCCCTGGTGTGGAAAGGAAGAAACTTGGAGTCACATTCTGCGTATTGTACCAAGACAGAACAGCTGGAGAGAAAGCATTTATTAAACTCTTTTGTTAACTCATTGAGAGGGTTATAAGTAGGGGCGGAATTTTTAGGTTTTAACCTATATTTTTCCTCGCTATTTAATTAACACATTTCAAGATATATATACTCGTTTCACACTTCCTGGAGCAGAATATGCAAATTTCATTACACCTAAAAGTACCTTAAATAGCTGTTTTTCCTTTTTGAAATGAAGAATGTTATTTTCGGATTGAAACTCATTGTAAAATTACTTCCAGCACTTATCGTCAGTAGATAATTCAAGTTACTACAGTTAAACGCAGCGCATGTGACGTGGTGGCACCTGGATGCAGCTGATAGGTCAGGACTTGGCTGTCTGCTGTCATTTACTACGCCGAGCACTTAAAAGACGTTAAAAATGTCGTCAGTGAATTGGATGAAACAGAAGCTTCTTGCATTGCCAAGACTAAGAAATCACTCGAGTACCCCACTCTTGCCTCTTCCCTTGCATACATTAAGACACATTTTTGTTTTATACCAGAAGCTACTCTCCGGTTGGAAAGTACAACTTTCCCAGTGAAAGATGCTCTAGATATCATTGGAAATGTTTCCAGTTAAGAAATACCTGGACCAGTGGGAGTTGCATATTCTTGAGGTTGCAGAAGATTCTTCAACGAAATTCTGCTTTTGAACCCCTAGAACCTGCTGCACTGGCATTTATGTTCTACGTTCCAATGACATCATGTTCCGCTGAAAGAATCTTTTCTTCATACAAGAACGTGTTACTGATAACAGGAAATCGTTTACGCCAGAAAATTTGAGAATGTATGTATCTAATGCAATGCCAAAATATAAATCTTATAACTAAGTACCAGAAAAGCAAAATTATTTATACTTGTATTTATTCAAGAAGGGAAACATAAAAAACTATTTTAATCAAGAAAAACCTAAAAAAAAAAAACCTATTTTAAGCAATGTATTTGTATTTTATTTCCATAATGCTATACAAAATTCTTACAATTTTTAATACATTGCTTTGAGTTGCTATTTTGTCTTTCTTTAGTCCATCATGCATTTTAACACCGCGGTTATTTACGCATGGTGGGTCATAACAAATTCATATTGCTTTATTTTTATAAACCATTTTTCTCTTACTCTCCCCATATATTCTCCTATTCTTTTTATATCCCTCTCCTTTTGTATTTTCATTATCCTAACTTTTAATACCTCTTTGTTAACATTCTCCCATTCTTTAGGTAAATACTGATCTTTCCACAACTTAGCTTCTTCACATTCAATTATATAATGCAAAGCATTATCTACCTCTCCAGAAAGAGGACATCTATCCAAATTCGCTCCCTTCCTATCTCCCCTTAACCTATGTGCACCTTAATCTAGACCAGGCCCACCCTTCTCTCACTAACCTATTACCTACATCCACGTACTTCTCCCTTCCCCAGTCCACCTTTAGTTGTCTATATAGCTCCAAACTTTTCTTTCCTTCCAGACTTTGAAATAATTCTTGTTTCTCTATATCTTCTACACTGTTCCTCACTTCTTTCCAGAAACATTTAACTAACCCCTCTCTCTCCTCCCATAAGTTACCCATTCTTATTTCCTGTAAAATTCTCCTTATTCCTTGAGCCCAGTTCATCCCATCATTGGATTTTTCTTGTATTATTAAACATTATATAAGAAACCTAAAATGAAGGTTTATTCCACCTAAAAATCCTGGCCCTAGTTATAAGTTCGTTGGACCTTGCTCGTTGGGAGGGTGAAAGGGAAGCGGTTGGCATATTTTTACTTTTCCTACTACGTATAGTATGAATGAATGATTTATTGTCTGCTTTAAACTTTACATACAATTTACACACTGGAGTTGATTATTATTTTTCTTCCCCTTATACTTAACATTCTGTTGTATATAGGTATAATGGGGAGGTATAATGTATCCACTTATACTTTTTTGCCTTGTTACCCTTTTTCAGTATTTTCTCCAATTTCTTCACATTTCTTTTTACCATTTTAACCTTATGTTTCCTAAATATCTTCCTGCTTTCTCCATATATTCATTTGATCTTGTGTTAAATAACTTCTTAACTTTTAGTTCTATTGGTAAATTTTTCCATTTGTCTAGTGTTAAATTCTCTCTTACTTTATCCTTATCATCGCATTCCAAAATATGCCAATTGCCATGTATTCCATTGCATTTATTACATATCTACCCCTTCTTCTCCCTGTTAAACCACTTAAATTCGTCATACCTGTCCTCGCCCTTTGTTGCATACTTCGATGTATCTTTTTTCCCCATTCCATTTGGAAATATTTATAATCTTTTAATGACCTTTCTTCCCTGAAATTACTTAATTTCTTGCTTTTCAATATCCTCCACTCTTGTTTTAATTTCTTTCCAGAAACCCTTACTTTTGTTGTTTCCTTCAGCACATGTTTCTCCCATTCTTATTTATTCCAATAATTAGGTGAAGTATTGTATTCCATCCAAAACCTTTTTCAGGATTTCACCATAATTACATGTTTTGAGGCCCCTGAATCCAAAAAAGCGTTTATAGAATAAAGTCTGTTCGTGTGTCTGTGTGTGTGCCTCTGTAGAGCTTAGCTCAAAAACTAAAACTTGGTATTTAGGTTCAGTACCTTCCAAGGATACGAAGCAAAGATTTTCAAGAAAATACCCCCACCCCAGGTTACCCTTTACATGGAAGATTTATAGCAATTTTTTTCTAAAAAATGCCACCAATGACTTTGATTAAAATACATATATTAAAGATATTTAGATGACAAACAAAATGTATATCTTGAATATTCTAGGAATAGCCTATTAAGTCCACTTCATTTGGAAGAAATTTTGTATAATATTTTATTACTGGTAAACGTTAAGCAACAGACGTAAACGTACTACACAAAAAGGTAGACGTCTTTAGAGCACACAATTTACTTAAAATAAGTTTTTTGTTGTATAAGTCGTTTCTGAGATACCCGTTATTAAAGGTTCGAATTGTTCATTACTTGGCCATTCTGTAGTCCTTTCAACATTCAGTTGTTTCTCGTGATTGCATGGAAATAGCATGAACATTTAAGGCCAGCAATGTAGTGTCCAGTTCTTAAACATTTAACTGTCACTGTTCTCAAATTTATTTTACGCCCCTGTATTTTGGGCGTGAAAGATCGGAAATTTTGTTCACAGGCCTCTTTATTACTTGAGGTTCTTTTACATGCCGTAAATCAACGACACGGGACCACCGGCTTTACTTTCCTTCCGAAGGAAGCCATGCTAAGGATTTTTATGCCCGAAAAAGTCCATCGCCCTCCATCGAGTTTGATTCCGTGACCTTGGGGAAAAAACAGAGGTGATCACGCTGGTAGGGGGCGAGGCTAGATTTACCAATGCCAACATAAACAGTTCCGTTGCATTATGGGCCACATTTTATGTATATCTATCTCAGGTTAACAAAGAGATGTGTTTCTGGCCTGAAACATAAGTTAAACTTCTTTTATATCCGGCCTGAAATATATAATTGTACGAGGACGTATAGATAGTGGTTGTGGTTTCAAACAAATGACTACGGTAGAAAGTACCACCCTTATAAATCTTAAGTTTGGAAGTTGACGATGCTACGTTGTTTAGTAATTGTTTGGCAGCCATCAATACCGAATGCTCTCAGGAAATTTGTAAACATGGATAAAACTGGCCATCGTTATGTGATACAATACTTTCATTTGAAAGGTCTTACTCCAACTAATATTAAAGCTGAGCTAGATTCTACTCTGTGGGAGTCTGCTCCTTCGTTTATAATAGTAAAATATTGGTTGGCAGAGTTTAAGTGAGGCCGAGACGAACATAACGGTGGTCGACCAAATGAGGTGACCACACCAGAAATTGTGAGGAAAATCCACAAAATTGTATTGGATGACCGTCGACTGAAAGTGCGCATAGGCATTCCAAAAGTGTTGTACATCGCATACTGACTGAAAATTTAGACACGAGAAAGCTCTGCACAAGAAGTGTGCCGCGTTTACTCACAATGGAACAAAAGCAGCGCCGTGAGGATGTTTCAGGCAAGTGTTTGGCGATGTTTCGCTGCAATAAAGCCGAGGTTTTGCGTCGATTCATAACCACGAATGAAACATGGATCCATCACTTCACACCTGAGACGAAGGAACAGTCAAAACATTGGATTGAAAGGGGAGAATCAGCTCCAAAGAAGGCAAAGACAGTTCCATCTGTAGGCGTCAGTTTTTTGGGATGCGCCTGGGATAATTTTCATTGATTATCTTCAAAAAGGAAAAACAATCAATGGCGAGTATTATGCAAACTTATTGCAGCGTTTGAATGATTAAATCAAGCAAAAACGGCCGCATTTAGCGAAAAAGAAAGTTTTGTTTCATTAAGACAATGCACCAGTTCACACGTTCATAATCGCTATGGGCAAAAACAGTTCGAATTGCTTCCTCATGCACCCTATTCGCCAGACTTAGCTTATTATTTTCTGTTTCCAAAGTTGAAGAAATAGCTTGGTGGTAAAAGATTTGCCAACAGTGAAAAGGTGGAGTTTGCAGTTGATGGCTATTTTGCAGAACTCGACGGTTCTCACTATAAACAGGGTATCAAAGCTTTTGAACATCGCTGGGAAAAGTGTATCGAGCTGAAAGAAGACTGTGTAGAGAAATAAGGATTATTTTTCCGAAAATTTTTGTGTTTTCTTTGTTAGGTCGGGTACTTCTGGGACAGCCCTCGTATATATAAGAAAATCTGTAATGCAGTTAGTTTCCTAAAAGCTTATCTCGAAGTAGATAGGAAAATAAACTTTTGTAAGAATAATTTGCATATCCGCTAATAAGTGATTCGGGTAGAGAAAGTCATGTGAATGTAACATCAGATTTTTATATGTGTAGTGAAAAACTCAGCAATTTTTGCATTCTGCACTCGTGTCCGTCCATAGGGTCACCTATTCAATTCGCAAACTTTCCTAGCTGAGAGCTGTATTTGTTTGCGTTCAGTGCTCTAATTAAATTATTTATTAACGCTATCGTTCGTTTATCTACTATCGTAGGCGCGTATGGTTGCAAGGCCTTCTGTTTAAGAACGGACGTACGAGGTGAACACCCTGACAGAGATAAGGGGGGCGGGGCGCTGCTGACAGCGGAGTCAAAGGTACTTTTAATTAAACTCGAGCAAGGCGTTGTAATGACGGAAACAGAAGTAAACTGATAAGGGAAAAGAGAGAACAATAGCCCGGGCCACAAAGGAGGGAACGAACGTATCAATAAAACTCGCATTAAAAGAAAAGACACAGAGGAATATGTCGGTGGGACTAATCTTTACAGGGCCTATTGGCAGCGAACGGTAAACTTTTTCTTTCCTTCCTTCAAGAGCTTTTTACTTAATTGTGATGCCTGCCTTTTGGTAAAGGGTGAGAAGTAAAGAGCCGACATAACTACTACTGCTGCGATGAAATGAGGCAAGAGATGTAAAAGAAAGAGGGGGAAAAATTCTTCAAACTTTACTGCTAAAGTAGGGAAGAAAAGAGAGAAGAAAGAATAAAAAGTTTTTTTTTAACTTAGTCATCTCTTTAGTAGGAAATCGGAGAAAGAAAAGCAAACGTAAAAAAATAAAATAATTGCAACAGTGTTACATCTTGTTAAGTGTGTGTTTTAAAGCATTACTTCAGACAAGTGACTTCCTGTGACTTCTCATTATGTACACAGAGGTACAAAAACAGGGCGAATAACGTATCTCCAGCTTCAAAAGCCCCCAGCTAAGACTTGAAGTAGGTTTTGTTGCTTCACGTATGAAAAGCCAATTTGAAGTAGGAGTTGTATTGTAGTTCAACTGTTGGGGAACCGAACTTGAAGTAGTTGCAACCGCACGTATGGTAAAAAGTTTCCGGTAACCTTCGCCCCAAGTTTAAAAATATTAACTTCGTAATTTGACTGTTTCTTTAAATATTATATATTTATGTTTGCCTCGGCTGCGTCAGTATTAACTTATAGAGACATGAATTTCTTAACAAGGCGTGGTGCGGCTGAAAAATGTAGGCTTACACAGATTATAATTTTGTACTTCACTCCATTTATTAATTCTTGACACGATTTAAATAACATATCACTGATATAGAGAGCTGTGAGATTATTTATTAGTTACTTGCACTTTTTAACACGTAAACTATTTTTGTCTCACACTGAATACGTATTAAACTTCTCGAGGACGCGTCTCGCGTTCGGTTAGGAACGCTGTCTGCCAGCAACTGACTTCTGAATTTGTAAATTTTGCTCTATTTCAGTTTCTGATTGACTAATCCTACTCCAATACAATACTTTTATTTAACTTAAGCTTTTTTCTGGTTGTTGATTGGCTATTTATAAACTGTCTCAAAAATTACATTATTGTTTTCCAAGAATGACTAGTAGCATCATTAAACTTTCTAATTCATTATTGCCTCAAGGTTACCTCATTGTTAGCAACCTTTGACCTATTCTCATAGCTCCTACATAATTAAATTACGTAATACATTCACATAATATTATTGAAAATGTACATAATAATATAAACATTAATGCAATGACTTAATATATACTTTTTATATATTGTTACATACACACATTGCTTTAAGGCGGGCTGTTATTGAAATTACATAATTTGACTTAAATCATTTAAGTGTTTAAAAATACTGCCTCAGACTTAAGTGAACCCTATGATATAATATTGGTCCAAAACGTGCTTTGTATACCTTATTACTAGGGTCCGGATTTTTAAGTTTTAACTTATATTTTTTCTCGCTATTTAATTAACACATTTCCAGGCATATATTCGTTTCACACTTCCTGGAGCAGAATATGCGAATTTCATTACACCTAAAAAAAACCTAAATGAGGGGTGGTCACCTAAAATAACCTAAATAGCTGATTTTCCTTTTTCGAAATGAAGAATGTTATTTTCGGATTTGTAAATTTATTTCCAGCACTTATAGTCAGTAGAGTTCAAGTTACTACAGTTAAACACAGCACATGTGACGTGGTGACACCTGGATGCAGCTCATAAAACGTCAGCGTACTTGGCTGTCTGCTGCCATTTACTATGCCGAGCACTTAAAAGACGCTAAAATTGTCAATGAATTTCTTTTTCTTTCTTTTGAAATGTGCCTTTAATGTTTTTCATTACCGCAATTACACACACACACACACATGACCATGGCGGGACTCGAATCTGCAACCCTTAGCTTAGCAAAGCGCCGAAGCTACACACTACAGCGACCACGGCTAGGAGGGCCGGCAAATATCAGCATACTATCGAGTGTTTTTTTTTTCCTTTCTTTCTTCCTTTCTTCTTAAGCTCTCTTGTTTACCCAGTTTATGATTACTATGTTTTACTGTTTGCTTATTACCACAAGTACACATACAACACACAAACACCCATGCCCATGGCGGGACTCGAACACGCGACCCTCAGCTTGGCGGAGCGCCGAAGCTACATGCTCCAGCGACCACGGCTACGAGGGCCGGCATGAATTGCATGAACCAGAAGCTTCCTACACTGTCAAGGCTAAGAAATCACTCGAGTGCCCCACTCTTGCCGCTTCCCTTGCATACATTAAGACACATCTTTGTTTTATACCAGAAGCTACTCTCCGGTTGGAAAGTACAACTTTACCACTGAAAGATGCTCTAGATAGCATTGGCAATGTTTCCAGTAAAGAAATACCTGGACCAGTGGGAGTTGCGTGTTCTTCGAAGTTGTAGAAGATTCTTCAACGAAATTCTGCATTTTAAGATATGAAAATCATCAATTCAGTATTGCAGGTAGAAAAGTTTACAGGAGAACTACCCCTAGAACCTGCTGCACTTGTATCAATGTTCTACATTCCAATGACGTCATGTTCCGCTGAAAGAACCTTTTCTTCATGCAAGAAAGTCTTACTGATAACAGGAAATCGTTTACGCCAGAAAATTTGAGAATGTATGTATGTACTGCAAGGCCAAAAAATAAAACTTAAAACTAAGTACCAGAAAAGCAAAATTATTTATACCTGTATTGATCCATGAAGTAAAACATTAAAAAACCATTTTAATCAAGAAAACCCTAAAAAAAAACCTATTTTAAACATATAAAAAACCTAAAATGAAGGTTTACTCCACCTAAAAATCCGGGCCCTACTTATTACTATACTGGCTGAGGCCGATGCAGGGGGCTAACTCCACATTACTTTACCAAAAACACATACTTTAAGGTCCGTGCGTATGTTGGCGTGTGTTTGAACAACATAAATCCAAATACCACATTTGGTACTTCAAGGAAGACGGCGTTGTCTATCTTAGCAAAGCCAAATTTGACAAATTCGAGCTATTGTATTCCATCCAAAAATTCGATACCGAAATTTCACCTGAAGTACATGCCTTGGGCACCCCTGAATAAAAAAAAAGCATTCTTACTTTCTCTACCACGCACACAGTAGGTAGAAAAGGTATTGCATTCCACCTAAAAATTCGATACGTAGATTTCACTGGAAAATATGTTTTCAGGCACCCTGAATCCAAAAACAAAGCATTTTTAGAAAAACTGTGTGTGCGTGCGTGCGTGTGTGTGTCTATGTGTGTGTGAACAGCAAAACTCAAAAACGAACATTTGGATCGACAGCAAACTTGATATTTAAATTCAGTACCTTCCAAAGATTATACACCATGATTTTCAAGAAAATTCTCTTGCTTCAAACTAACCTTTACATGGGACATTTTTCGAAATTTTTTATTTTCTAAAAAATGGATCCAACGATTTTGATTAAAATATCATATATTACATACATTTACATAACAAATAAAATGTATATCTTGAATGTTTTGGAATAGCCTTTAAATCCTCTTCATTCGGAAGAAGGTTTGTATAATCTTGTATAACTGGTAAACGTTAAGCAATAGACGAAAACACATTATAAAAAATGTCGATCTCTTTAAAACATAGTATTTATTTCAATTGACTTTTTCGTGGCATCGGCCATTTCCGAGATATCCGTTATTAAGGGTTCGAAATGTCCAATACTTAGACATTCAGTTGTTTCTCTTGATGTCATGGAAACAGTATGCAGTTTTAAGGCCAGCATGTAGCGTCCAGTTGTTAAACATTTGACTATCGCTGTTCTTTGTATCAATAACGAAATTTGTAATGTTGCTGTTTCTGTAAAAGTGTATTTGGATTAAAAAGTAGTAGATAATAAAATAATCTTTAATAAGACTAGATTGCATACCCACTAATAAACGATAGCGGGTAGAGAAAGTCATGTGAATGTATCACATCGGATTTTTTAAAATCTGAACTATAGATTTAGTCCAGTATATCCTTCTTAAACCCACAAGGAATGTGTGAAAGTATAGTAAACGTTTATCTCTACGTATCAGTCAGAATATTCTGTTGTAACAATATTTTTGGAAGAGTAAGAAGCATTACTTCAGCTACATGATGCGAATGGAACACATCAGAATTTGTTATTCATGGGATCTAAAAAGTTGTATTTTACTTTATCTACCACAGCAGGTAGAGAAGGTATTGCATTCCATTCAATCATTCGATGCCGAGATTTCACTAGAAATACATGTTTTGAGGCCCCTTTATCCTAAAAAGCATTTTTAGACGGAGGTTCGTGTAGTATGTGTGTGTGAACAGTATAACTCGAAACCAAAATTTTGGACAAACATCAAATAAGGCATTTAAATTCAGTAACTTCCAAAGTTGCGACACGCATATTTTCTTCATTTTTTGAAATTTATGATTTTCTCAAAAATATTTTGATTAAAATACCCTGTATTAAAGATATTTACATGATAAATAAAATGTGTATCTTGAATTTTCTGCAAACAGCCTGTGTAATTCTCTTTATTCAAAATGACTTTTGAATAACTGGTAAACCGTAAGAGATAGACCAAATCTTACTACAAAAATAATGTAGATCTTGTGAAAACACACAGTTTATCCAAATAAACGTTTTTGTAGCGTTAACCATTTCCGAAATATCCTGCTGTTTATTTGAATTTTAACATGCTTTTTTTTCGTGGTGTGAGAAACAAACGAATGGTGCCTTAGTACTTAAAAATATAGAAGTATTGGAACATTTAAACCACTAATATGATTAATGCCAAAAAAATTTATTACTCAGTAATTGCGTGTTTAGCTATATTTTCAAGTACTCAGTTTTTATAGTGACCCAGTTATACAAAATTATATAAAAAAAATACTTTGGAGTGAAAAGTACTTCACAGGCTATTCGTAGAAAATTTAGGATGTACATTTTACTAGTCATATAAATATCTTAAACTTAGTGTGACTGCGCGCGCGAAGCTCTCGGCCTGGTGCCTATGTGCGGCCCTCGACTGGGCTTCATAACAATAGCCGTGCTACGAACCAATCATGTGCCGCTTCCCTGCAGTTTTTACCGCTCCAAGAGATATCTTTCAGACATTTCCAGTGGCTTCCCCTTCTAGAACATTCCGCTATGTTGCAGGGCCTATATAAGGGGCTGCTCTTGCTCCGAAAGTTCAATTCTATTAGCTTAGAAGTGACGAAGTTAACTGCAGTCAAGAAATCTATGAGTTTGGGTAGTGAAAATTGGACAGTGCCGAGTGCAGTTCGGTTGTGAGTTGTGAATTTGCAGTTCAGTAATGATTTAGTTCAACGGATCATTTGAGTTCTTTTCTGAGTGTGTCAAAACTGTCTCGAGTTTAAAGTTAGTGCTACGCTGAGCACATAAGTGATAAAGTGTGTTTAGCAGCAACTGGTGTTCCCATTTGTTACAGTATGACATTTTAATCAAAATCGTGGTAACTATTTTTGAAAAAAATAAAAAAATTAGCGACAATTTTACATCTAAAGGAGCTTTTTGGGAGGGGGAAACGCTTCGTGTCGCATCCTTGGAAGGCGCGAACTTATATATCAAGTTTGGTATTGATCTGAAATATCGTTTTCGAGTTCAACAACAAACCGGTGAAATCTCTATATGCATTTTTTCTAGCTGTAGGTACATGATAAAGGTAAAGATATGGATAAACGGAGGGAGGGAGCCCCGAAGCCGGGGCAGAGCACTGCACGCAGGCCAGCCAGCCCCTTGCGCTTCTACCATGACCCCTGGGGTGGGAGGAATGAGGATATAGACCCAAAGGTCGACCAGATCCGAATAACGACGGGCGCAAGCACAGATGGGGTCCCTAATGTTGTTTCCATGTTGAACGCTTCCAACGCCCCCCGAGGTTCCAGGACCCTGGAAGGAGCTCCCCGCTCGAAAGCACCCAGAGGCGAGTTCCAGTCGAGCAGTCCTTGGGCGACGTAAGGATGAAACTGACACAGAGCACCCAACCACCGCCCAGTCGCAACCCGCCGAACACCGTCGCCTGGTCCTACAACTCTGAAGTAGATGACAAGGAAGATGATGGATAGCAGGAGAGTCGTGGTAGAAGATTAGCCACTCCAGTATTCGCCTGCCGACCCGGGGAAGCCACGAATAACTCATGGTTAGAGTGGACGGTCGCGAGGATTGAACCCTGGACCTCTCGAATGCGAGTTGCACATGTCACCGCGGTGCCATCTCGCTCGGTCAGGTAGATGATACTGCGTTAGTATCATTTTAAAATTCTATAGCTATTTTACAATACTCCTGTAGGTAAGTATGTTTTTTCTGATCCAGATATATTGCATTACACAGGAAGGAGGTGCAATGTTGGGGAGTTCAGAGAAGGTGACTGGAGGGGCATCTAGCCCCAGAGGCGATGCAGTCAGTAAACGTTGATGGAACACTCAAGTTTATCTCATATCCGCACACAAAGTTTTGTCTCCCGCCCAAGATGTGATAAAGGCGTCCTCCGTGATTAATGAGTAACTTTACGGCTGTTTCATCATAAACAATGTCACAGGATAATGTGATAGGTGAAGGGACACTATAATGACCTTAGTATCCGCTTAGTGTAATCACTATAATAGGCTCTGTTCCTCACCTAACAAAGCTAGGCTAGCGTCATACACGTACGTACTGTTGTTCCAAAGATTCTGCTAAGAACAGACCAAGATAATCTACTTAGGACTTTTCTGCATACATAGTTCATTATAAGGTAAGGAGATTACATTATTTAGACTGTAAGTTACAGTGTTGGAAACAAGAAATACATTTACTAACACTGTTTCGCAAATATAATATAATCTCTATATTTTACTTATTTAAAATACAGGGTTATTCAAAAAGAAGGAACGGATTTTAAATATCCATTTTTAATGAACGACAATAGATAACGACACATCATTGAATAGAGGAAATTTCAAAGCCCCACCTATTAGTTCCATTCAGTGCCTACATTTGTGCTATGTTTGTTTACGCGAAAATGGCGACACCACAGGAAAAGTCGTTTTGTGTACTGCATTATACAAAGAGTGAATCCATTGTTTCATTGTAGCGTGCATTTCGTTATAAGTTCAACAACGAGCCGCCTCGTCATAAAAAATGTACAATTGATACAATAAATTCGTAAAAAAGCACTGGTCGTCCTCGCATAACAAATGGTGCTCATTTTGAACACATAAAATAAAACTTTGAACTTTCTTCTATTCAGTGATGTATCGCATGTGTCACCATCTATTGTCGTTCATTAGAAATAAATATTTAATGTCTGTGCCTTCTTTTTTAATAAACCTTTGCTTTTCTCGTTTGAGGGCTGCTATGGAGGCAATGTACTAGGCGTGGTTTTAAACTAAGTAACGATAACTTTTAAAAAATAATAGAACATTATTTTACAAGTACTTTATTATCGTTAATTACCTTACAGCTTATACTAGTTCTTCACATAATCACCGCGTCGTCCTCTGCGGTGTAGTGGTTACGATGCTAGCCTCTAATTCCCGAGGTCGCGGGTTCAAACCCGGCGGAGAGCGATTAATTTTTTTGGGCGTAAAAATCCTTAGCATGGCTTCCTTCGGAAGGTAAGTAAAGTCGGTGGTCCCGTTTCGTAGATTTACGGCAGTAAAAGAACCTCAAGCCTGATAAAGAGGCCTCTGGGCAGAATTACCGGTTTTTCACGCCAATGGGGCGCTAAGGACCACAGCAGTTAAAGAGCATCCATAAAAAAACATAATCACCGCCGTTATTCAGGTACTTGTAATGTTGTATCCTTTGTCAAAGAATGATGCCGCCTGTGATGAAAGCCAAGTCTGCATTTCTTGTTTCACAACATCATCGTTGTTGAAGTGTTTTCCACCAAGGAATTTATTCATATGAAGAAACAGATGAAAATTGCTTAGTGCCAAATCCGGACTGTAGGGAGTGTGGTGGAATTGTTCCCAACCAAATGATGCTATCAGATCTTGAGTTTGTTTGGCTGTGTGTGGCCGGGCATTGTCACTCATTATTGTTTCCCCGTAAACGTCACACAATTGGCGATGAGTGTTTGCTGGAGCAACATTGCTCGCTTGACCGATTCCAGGAATTCTGCTTGGGAAAGTGTTTTATCAAAGAACCATGCAAACCTTTAATCGACAGGCTGCTTAAATGTAGTAAGTCTCAGTTAAAAACAACAGTACCTTTACCATTGGGCGTGCACCAGTGGGAAAGCATCTACACATAATAGAAAGGGCAACACGGACTGTAGACTGTGCTGATCTGAAACTGAAACAGCCTACCATATGTTATACTCCTGTGAAGCCTTAGCATCAAGGAGATATGAGATGTTTGGGAAACTTTTTATGGAACCAGAGGACTACAAGGGCCACCAGTAGAGTAAGGTTACAACGTTTATGTAGGATCGGAAATTGCTTGCATTTAATTGAAATTCACAGGATACTTCAAAAATATATCAAACTATTTTTCAAAGTAATCGCGTCGAGATCGATAAATTTCTGTAGACGAGGCACCAGCTTTTGTACGCCAGTGTAATAAACCTCCGCCGCCACTCTTTCAGCCACTTCTTTACAGCTTCTTTGACCTCCAGATCGTTGGGAAAACATTTCCCACCAAAAAACTCCTTTAGTGAACAGGTGATAGTCGGAAGCGCCAAGTCGGGTGAATAGGTGCGGGTGAGAATATTCCATCCAAACGATGTCAGCAGCTTTTGTGAAACTCGCGCGGTATGAGGCTTTGCGTTGTCATGCAGGAGACTGACTCCTCGGATCAGCATTCCCCTTCTGTAGTTCTGAATGGCTCTTCGGAGTATTTTTAGGGTATTGCAGCAAGCCTCTGCATTAATGGAAGTCTCTTTAGGCATAATATCCACCAAAAGGACCCCCTTACGGTCCCAAAAACAGATGCCATGACTTTTTGGTGGCTGGGGAAGATGAACGACGCTATTGAAGTCATTGTCTTGTCACCACATCGCTACCATAAACTTGCATGAGCTTTCGATGGATATTCGCAGCGGTATTGTTCTGCAAAGTCAAAAACGGATGACTGCGCAGATCTTGCACGGACGGGAAGTGGCAGGAGCGCGCGACGACCTCTCTCTCCATCGGAAGAATTTACTGAGACTGTACAAAATGGTCGACAAGCACGCGGGATCGAACAAACTGGCCGTTAGGATTCACCCTACATGCCAGGTGCGCCAACTTTGAAAAAAAAATCCTCGGCATCAGGAGCGTTTGTAACCTCACTTTCTGGATGGTCCTCGTACTACCCCAACACACTATTGAGCCTGTGTAATCTGCTGAGGCGCGCAGGACTAGTGTGAAGGGGTAGCAATCATTACAGGCTTAGCAAAATAAGCCCTTAGCATCTGCAGACGGGCCCTAGTTCACGCAAAAGAAATTCTCGCATTCAAAATACGAACCACTGATCCGATTTCACAGTCGGCGGATCGTTCGATTGTTTTAAACATTTCGAAACATTCTAACAACAGGAAAACACAAAGTGACGATCGCTCACAGCTGTGCCTGGCTTACTAAAGAATGGAGTAAGTGATCGCGCATGCTGAAAATGCAGCGGTAAAATATTAAAAGAGTACTTTACTTAACATGTGAGTGTAACACATCAAATTTATTATTTTTTATTTGGTCCTGGTAATGCAAAGAGAATGGAATACTCCACATAGCAACCAGCTCTTAAAATATTTGACTATCGCTTAAAGGCCTTGCACCTACAGGAAAATTAGCAATAAGCGTTTGTAAAAATAGTTTGTACAAGAGTAGAGAAAGTAATGCGAGTGCAACGCATCAGATTTTTTTTATATATACATCCACACCCTTTCATCGAAATGTGACTTAAAATGCTAAAGAAATAAATTCGTGAAGTCGTAAAATGTGAGCAGAAAATGGGGAATTAAAGCAAAAACGTTGAAAATTCCCATCTTTGACTTTTATTTCACCGCAAAGTAAAAATTTATTTTCAGCACAAAATCAGGTATTTAACAAAAAGTGCTCTACTTAATACTTGAAAGATAATTGTAATTATCACGTACAAAAATGTTGCAATTTTGGCATATTTTTCAAAAGTTTATAAAAAGATAAAATGGACGATTTAGAAAATCTCAATAACACGTAAATTATATTACCATTTGAACTTTGTCAAAAATATTTTAATGTGTTGCACTCACACGGCTTTCTCTACTCTTGTACAAGATGTTTTTTACAAACGCTGATTCTCCATCTGCTACATGTTAATCGAGATAAACGTTTGCATAAACTATCTTATTGCTAATTGTCTTGTAGGTGCAAGGAGAATTAGGTAGGTTTAGGCGATAGTCAAATCTTTTAAGAGCTGGTTGCTATATAGAGCATTCCATTCTCTTTGCATGTCCACGACATAAAAACGAATAATGAATTCCCATTTGAGAGAAAGTTTGAAGTATTGCTAAATTCAAACAAAAAACGAGGAATACCTCGGAAATGGTTCACTCCACACAAAAAATTATAAGACATAAATTGTGTGTTTTAACGAGATCTACATTTGTTGTGTAGAAACGCCTTGTCTATCTCTTACGGTTTACCAGTTATGCAAAAGCCATTCAGAATGAAGAGGACTTTTGGGGAAATTTTCAGAGAATTCAAGATATACATTTAATTTGTCATAAACATATCTTAAACATATGATATTTTAATCAAAGTCATTACAGCCATTTTTGAGAAAATCAAAGTTTTCGAAAACATTTCTATGTAAAGGGTAGTCTGTAGTGGGGGCATTTTCTTGAAAATCTTCGTGTCGCACCTTTAAAAGATACTGAACCTAAATATCAAGATTGATATTTATCTGACTTTTCGTTTTTGAGTATGCTGTTCACAGACACACATCCACGCAGACACGCACACGGATCTTTTTTCTAAAAATTTTTTTTTTAATTATGGGCCTCAAAACATGTATTTCCTGTGAAATCTCGGTATCAAATTTTTGGGTGGAATGCAATACTTCACTTGTTTACTATACGTAGTAGAGAAAGTAAAAAGGCTAGAATTTTCTCTGCATTAATTTGACTGCTATGTAGAATTTTTTTGAAGAGGTGTTTGATTACTTCTGACCGGGAGTGTAGGCATACTATCTTCTCTATGCCATTGGCAATGTCACTTACTACCTTCTCCATTAAAAACTTGAAAATTCAAAATTTTGGCAGTTTACCTTTCCTATATCAGTGCCTCAATTTATGAATTGGACTTAGATGTTTTACAGTCGCATGTCCGTCAGAAAGAATTGTGCTTTTCAATGGTAAAATAATTTTCAAAATCGGTTGAGCAGTCATTGGGATTAACCTGTGTACTTTCCTGTCTATAAATTTTCTCTCTTTGTAATATTAATATAGACTGAAGTATATACGGGATTATATGAAGTTGCAATGGGTAGAAAAGGTCGTGTTGCGACCAGAACTTTTATTTCTGCTCTCAGAGTATACATTTATTTTGTAGAATTGAAGACAGCAATGTGTGATGCTAAGAGTCAGTAGGCCTCCCTTGTTCGGATAAGGGATCTATAAAAATCAGTGTAGACGCAGAATGCAGCCATTAATATCGCGTAGAAACGTCACGTTTATAACGACCGACGCCTTATCTAAGCGGGAACTGAATACGCGCTCATTAAGAAAAGGAAATGAGCACCGAACGTGACCATGCGTGATGCTGGACCGAAATGAGCCTGTGATCGGGAAACGAATAACTAGGTACATGCCTATGGCACTCTACAAGGAGCCAAAATCATTTGGGTTTTAGTTGATTATAATCTGCCTCTGTATTGCGTCATACGTATACGTGTTATGCTTTTTAATTTTAAAAAAATAATTTTCATAAAACTCGTTTGATGTTGATTAGCACTGTTTCAAAAATAATAGTAGATTATGATACAAAGGTCAAAATAAAACCACTTTTAACACGTATTGAGGCAGTATTTTAAACACTTAAATAATGTCAGTCTAATTATACAATATAAATTCAATAACAACCCGCTTTAAAGTAATATGTATAAGTAACAATATATAAAAAGTGTATATTACAGTCATTGTATATGTTTATATTATTGTATACATGTAATAATATTATCTGAATATATTACGTAATGTAGGAGCTGTAAGAATAATAGGTTAAAAGTTGCTAACAATGACGTAACCTTGAGGCAATAATGAGTAAGAAAGTGTAATAATGCTACCAGTAATTCTTGGGGCAACAATAATGTAATTTTTGTGATAGTTTATAAAATACCCACTCAACAACCAAAAAAAAACATTAGTTAAATAAAAGTATTCTATTGGATTAGGAATAGCCAATCAGAGACTTGAAATACAGAAATTTACAAATTTAGGCGGTAGAAATCAAGTTAGTTTGTTGTAGACAGCGCTCATAACTGGACGCGTTGCTTGTAGACAGTGTTCCTAACCGGACGCGAGATGTGTCCTCGAGAAATTTAATACGTATTCGTGTGAGACGAAAATAGTTTACGTGTTAAAAAGTACAAGTATTTAATAAAAGAATCTCACAGCTCTCTATATCAGTGGTGTTATTTAAATTGTGTCAAGGATTAATAAATGTAGTGAAGTAAACCTACATTCTTCAGCCGCACTACGTCTTGCAAAGAGAAACATGTCTCTATCAATAATACTGACGCAGCCGAGGCAAACATGAATATATAATATTTAAAGAAACAGTAAAATTACAAAGTTAATATTTTTAAATTTTTGGACGAAGGCTACCGGGTACCATAGGTGCGGTTGCAACTACTTCAAGTTCGGCTCCCCAACAGCTGAACTATAATACAACTCTTTCGAACAACAATACAACTCCTACTTCAAATTGACTTTCCATACATGAAGCAACAGTATGCATGTACTATTTTTTAGATAACGCTCGAATTTGTAAAATATCAATAATATTATATTTATTCCTGGAACTAAAAGAGATCACGTTTAGAACGTGTTCTTGAAAGAAGAAAAATAACATTGAAAAGTGAGATATCAGATGTTTTATCGATTCGCTAGCAGTCATTTTCAGTGAAATTATTATCAACATGTTTTGTCTTACACCAGGCAATGAAGCTATTACATGCTATATCATATTGCTTTCTGGATTTTTTTGGGTAAGTACTTCTAGTGTTATTTTTTCTGCTGCTTCTGTAATTTCATTTACATTTCAGTTTCTTCTGAATTCATAATTTCCGTCATTTAATCTTTATGTAAGTTATATTAGATAAAAGAATAACGTTTCAGATCAAAGAAAGCACAAGGCTGCCAATATAACGTATAGGTTAACTCTACAGCAAATTGCAATAAATTATAGTATGACGATTTGTATTGTGAACAGATAAGGCGAGCGCCATGTGCAATTAATCATGTAAGAAGACATAATGAAAAGTAAAACCTAATCAATCCAAATCTAGTTATGAAACATGTGCAAATCAAAAGGTAATTGCCAAAGTATATCACAATGAAGATTATGGCACTAGTGTCATAATCTAAAGCTTTCAGTTCGTGTGCACTGTATTAGAAGCTCTGCCTTTAGGTTTTGCTGTTTAAAAAAATATATAAATAATATAATAATTTATTATTGAAGTGGTGTTCCATTACATGACTTTCCCTGCTCACTCTTCTACAAGCTATTCTTACAAAACCTAATTCTTTTATCTACTTCTTATTAATCGAAATAAACTTTCAATTCACAGTTATGTCGGTATGAGAAGAATACAGTAGATAAAACGATAGTTGAATGTTTTATAAGTGGGTCGCTATGTGATGGCTTTGAAATTCTTAGCTCTTTCCATGACACGAGAAAAAACGAATAGCGACTTACCACTTGAAAAAAGTAGAATTATTTGAAAATTAAAACCAATAACAAAGAATATTTCGAAAATGGTTAACGCCATAAACGATTGTTATTTGATGTAAATTGTGTATTTTTTTAACGAGAGCCATATTTTTTGTGTCGTAAAGACTTTGTCATGGAAATAACTTAAACTAAGGAGTTTTAAACAAAATCGTTGGAGCTGTTTTTGAGAAAATCAATAAAGCGTAGATTGGGATGGGGAATTTTAGGCAGTATTTTAACACTTAAATAACTTCAGTCTAATTATATAATATATAAATCCAATAACAACCCGCCTTGAAGCAATATGTGTATGTAATAATTTGTAAAATGTATGTAACAGTCATTGCATATGCTTATATTATTGTAAACATATTCAATAATGTCATGGGAATGCATTACGTAATTTAATAATGTAGGAGCTGTGAGAAAAATAGGTTTAAAGTTGCTAACAATGAGGTAACCTTGAGGCAATTATGAGTAAGGAAGTTTAAATGCTACTAGTCATTATTAGAGCAGCAATAATGTAAATTTTGAGACAGTTTAAAAATAGCCAATTAACAACCAGAAAAAGCTTTAGTTAAATGAAGGTATTCTATTGGACTAGGATTAGCCAATCAGAGACTTGAAATACAGAAATCTACAAGTTTAGATGGTTGAAATCAATTCAGTTGCCTCTAAACAGTGCTCATAACCAGACGTGTTGCTTCTAGACAGTGCTCATAACCAGACGCGAGATGTGTCCTCGAGAAATTAAATACGTATTCGTGCGAGAAGAAAATAGTTTACTGTTAAAAAGTGCAAGTATTAAATAAAAGAATCTCACAGCTCTCTATATCAGTGAAGTGAAATTTAAATTGTGTCAAGGATTAATAAAAAAAGGAGTAAGTTAAAACCTAAAATCTGTGTAAGCCTACATTCTTGTCGCACCAAAACCCTGCCAAAAGAAAAATGTCTAACAAATACTGACGCAGCCGAGGCAAACATAAATGTTAAATATCTAAAGAAACAGTCAAATTACAAAGCTATTATTTTTAAACTTGGGGCAAAGGCTACCGG
The DNA here is from genome assembly GCA_030765065.1 of Deroplatys truncata. Taxonomy (NCBI): domain Eukaryota; kingdom Metazoa; phylum Arthropoda; class Insecta; order Mantodea; family Mantidae; genus Deroplatys; species Deroplatys truncata. The sequence goes on from CM060980.1 coordinate 181,729,707, forward strand.
GTACTATACGTGCGGTTACAACTACTACAAGTTCGGCTACCCAACAGTTGAACTATAATACAACTCGTAACAAACCACCTACTTCAGGTTAAACATTTCATTGGAGATACACTATGTGATCAAAAGTATCCGGACACCCTCACAAACATACGTGTTTCATCTTAGGTGCATTGTGCTGCCACCTACTGCCTGGTACTCATTATCCACGACCTCAGTAGTCATTAGACATCATGAAACAGCAGAATGGGACGCTCCGTAGAACTCACGGACTTCGAACGTGGTCAGGTGATTGTGGTATCACTTGTGTCAGAAGTCTGTACTTGAGATTTCCACATCCCTACGTCCACTGTTTCTGGTGTGATAGTGAAGTGGAAACGTGAAGGGACATGTACAGCACAAACGCGTACAGGTCGACCTCGTCTGTTGACTGACAGAGACCGCCGACATTTGAAGAGGGCCATAAAGAGTAATAGGCTGACATCTATGCAGACCATCACACAGGAATTCCAAACTGCATCAGGACCCACTCCAAGTACTATGACAGTTAGGCGTGAGGTGAGAAACCTTGGATTCCATGCTCGAGCGGCTGCTCATAAGCCACACATCACGCAGGAAAATGACAAACGACGCCTCGCTTGGTTAAGGAGCGTCAAAATTACACGATTGAACAGTGGCAAAACGTTGTGTGGAGTGACGAATCACGGTACACAATGTGGCGATGGCAGGGTGTGTGTATGGCGAATGCCCGGTGAACGTCATCTGCCAGCGTGTGTAGTGTCAACAGTGACATTCAGAGGTGGTGGTGTTATGGTGTGATCGTGTTTTTCCTGGAGGGGGCTTGCACCCCTTGTTGTTTTGCGTGGCACGATCACAGCGCAGACCTACATTGATATTTTAAGCACCTTCTTGCTTCCCACTGTTGAAGAGCAATTCGGGGATGGCGATTGCATCTTTCAACACGATCGAGCACCTGTTCATACTGCACGGGATGTGGCGGAGTGGTTACACGACAATAACATCCCTGTAATGGTCTGGCCTGCATAGTCCTAACTTGAATCCTACAGAACACCTTTGGGATGTTTTGGAACGCCGACTTCGTGACAGGCCTCACCGATCTACATCGATACCTCTCCTCAGTTCCGCACTCCGTGAAGAATGGGCTGCCATATCCCAAGAAACCTTCCAGCACCTGATTGAAGGTATGCCTGCGAGAGTGAACGCTGACATGGGCAACACCATATTCACTTCCAGCATTACCGATAGAGGGCGCCACGATCTTGGACGTCATTTTCAGCCAGGTGTCCGGATACTTTTGATCACGTAGTGTATAACGAGGAATTAGACTAAAATAATCATCAGATTTTTAAAAAGCGTGTCGCGCTGCCATAGTTTGAAATTGCATGCTCCTTGCGTGATCATTAAAAAAACAATTATAGGATTTGATACACTCACATGACCTTTTCTACCCTGTATCTTTATAAGTGGGTATACCAACTACTCTTACTAAACCTTTTCTTTCTCTACTACGTATAGTAATTAGGGGAAATATTGCATTCACCCAAAAATTTGATACTGAGATTTCACCGGAAATATATGTTTAGAGGCCCCTTGAGTCAAACAGAAGCAATGTTGACGCTTCTTACACCAAGCGAGGCGTCGTTTGACATTTTCCTGCGTGATGTGTGGCTTATGAGCAGCCGCTCGACCATGTGTGTGTGCCTGTGAAGAGCATAACTCAGAAACAAACAGTCGGATAAACTCCATACTTGGTATTTAGGTTCAGTATCTTCCAGAGATGCGACAAAAAGGTTTTCAAGAAAATACCCCAACCCAGATTACCCTGTACATGGAACATTTTTCGAAAACTTTAATTTTCTCAAAAATGGCTCTAACGATTTTGATTAAAATATCATATGTTTCAGATATTTTCATGACAAATGAAATGTATATCTCGATTTTTTTGGGAATGTCTCCAAAAGTATTCTTCATTGTGAGCGACTTTTACATAACTGGTAAACCATAAGAGATAGACAACATTTTACTACACAAAAAATTAGATCGCGTTAAAATACACAATTTTTGTCATATACATTTTTTGTTGTTGAGTGAGCCATTTTCGAGATATTGTTTGTTATTCTCTTAAATTTTCCAATACTTATACTTTTTTTCAAATTCGTTATTGATTTTTTTGTCCTGGTAATGCAAAGAGAATGGAATACTCCACATAGCAACCAGCTATTAAAATATTTGATTATGGCTTAAAGCCTAGCAATTCCCCTTGCATCTACAAGAAAATTAGCAATAAGATTAACATCCCGATATCTCGATTAACATGAAACATGGAGAATAAGCGTTTGCAAAAATAGTTTGTACAAGAGTAGAGAAAGTCATGTAAGATTTTTTGTCCTGGACGTGCAAAGAGTATGGAATGCGCCACATAGCAACCAGCTCTTAAAAGATTTGCCTGTCGCTTAAAGCCTACCATATTCCCCTTGCACCTACAAGAAAATTTAAAAAAATAAAAATTTTGTAAAAATAGTTTATACAAGAGTATAGAAAGTCATGTGAATATAGCACATCAGAATTTTTTATATCTACTAGCTAGGTTTGAGTCCAAATAAACCTTTTGCGGAAATCGCTACATTACACTTTTCGTTATAGATACAAAGAGAACAGCGACGGTCAAATGTTTTAAGAACTAGATGCTATATGCTGGCCTTAAAATTCCATACTGTTTCCATCACATCGCGAGAAATAACAGAATCTTGAAAGGACTTTAAAGAAATTAGAACCATTACGAACGGATATCTCAGAAATGACCTATGCCACAAGAAAAATTATTTGAAATATATTGTGTTTTAAAGATATCTATATTTTTTGTGTAGTATATTCTCGTGTATTTTTTAACGTTTAGCAGTTATACAAGAATATTCAGAGTTGCTTCCGAATGAAGAGGACTTCAAAGGCTATTCCCAGAAAATTCAAGATATGTATTTTATTTGTCATGTAAGTGATATTTTAATAAAATCGTTAGCCATTTTTAGAAAATAAAATTTTTCGAAAAATGTTCAATATAGAATTTAAATACCAAGTTTGGTACTTACCCGCCTTTTTCGTTTTGAGTTGTGCTGTTCACAGACACACACACATGGACATGTTTCCAAAAATGCTTTATTTGGATTCAGGGGGTCTCAAAACATGTATTTCCGGTGAAATCTTGGTATATTATTTTGGGTGGATTGCAATACCTTCTCTATGTAGGTGGTGGAGAAAGTAATAGATGTAATTGTTAAACATTGAAAACGTGACATGACAGGTGCGACGTCGGAACACAGCCCGAGACAATAGCCGAGTGATTAAGGTCATGGAAATGCAACCCTGAGCTGGAAATCCTCGCTCGACGTCAATTTGAATCGAACCCCAAACAAACGTGAGCTACTTTAGTACGGGGCTTTGAGGAGATGAGGGGTAAAAAAAAAGGAACGACCCAAGGAAAATAGTCGATGACGAATGACGAGCAGAAAGAGAAAAAGAAGTTTAATGTTGGTACACAATGTAGCGTGAAGCTGTTCTCGTAGCTGACGAGAAATTGAATAGAATTGTTGAGAGAGGGGGAAAAAAAAAAAAGAGCAGCACATCGCGAAACGTCAGATTTGTTGATGTAGCAAATAATAAACTGATATATCGGTAGTTCATGGTGTCCTGAACTCTTGCGTTACGTTAAAGTGGTGCCAACTTCGGGCAATTAATCTTCTCTTCCAACACATTTAGGTCCTTACCTTCCACGCAAGAAACAAGCGTACCAGTATTACAGGGTGTAACAGAAATGTGTTGTCAAAGCGTTAGGGTTACATTCCCCCCGTATGCAAGTAAAAATATAGGATACGACAGGATGTCGCGGCGTCATTCGTGTTATCTTATTTGCTGAGCGCCTGTTATTGTTTTACTATTTTGAATTTTGGGTTCTTTGTCCTCCGGCTAGCTATTATTACTCAGTCGAGCAAATCTCTTGAACAGGGTGTGTAAACGGAAAGGAGTTGTTACTAAAAGATAACACTGATAAAAGAATTTGTTTTTACACTTCTATTGCGGTCACACTTCATTAATTTCACATATTTACTCTTGATACACGCCCGACTAAAACTGTTGTATTTTCGAATGTAAGTATTATCACTTATTTATCGCACATTATTAATTCGCGTATTTCACATCTTTTAACTAACTTTACGACGCGAGAGATTCTGTAGAATTGCGCGACGTGTAACGCGCGAATGATTCTGTTGAACTGCGCAATACTTGTCTCTGGCACGGAATTTATACTCCCTCACCCCGATATGCCTAAAAATTATAACGGAGCTGCTATTAGTTAATAAAGCGCGCCAACATTAGCGTCTATTTTTATATCCAATCAAAATTACGAACACATATGCTTTAGGGAAGATATTCCCTCCATTTCTAAAGAAAAGCGCGCTACTCTGACGTCATTTGTTTGCCTCTTCTAATTGATAAACAACTCACCCCCTCGCTACATTGTTACCCGCTCCTATTGTCAGTTTCAGCGAGGCCGTGTAAACTTATTTCCTAACAATGCTTATAATTAACAAACATCCCAAATCATTTTCATACAATAATGTTAATTTATACTACAATCACTCTGGCATTCACAGTGTTGTGCTATAAAATACTGCCTCAAGGATTAGAAACGGACGTGGACCTAGCAGATTGACCTACATAAATCTTTTGTACCATGCCCCTGAAGGGGCGCCGCCGGATGGGAAAGGTGAGGTGAGAGAAGACAGAGGGCGGACCAGCAGACCCGACAGCCAAAAGGCGGGGTCCTTACCATTTATAGATTTAAACTGGTGTAGCCGGTTTCATCCCCCCCCCGCTACAACCTTACACATCCCTTGGGGTTGAAACTTGCAGAACCGCCCCCATTCCGTAGGACGGAGGTTTTCACAGAGCATTCTTCTCCCCTGCCGAGACCTCTTGCCGACACTTGCAACCCTAAAAGAGACCAAGCAGATGAAATTTAAAATTAAATGAGAATGGAGGTGAAATGTAGAGACAGGAAATTCAGGGGATGTAATAAATCTTCCCGGCATTCGCCTAGAGACTCGGGGAATCCGTGGGTCAGGAAGGTCGCCGCAGGAATCGATCCCATGAGCTCCCGAATGCGGGCCACAGACGTTACCGCCTGAGCCATCCCACTCGGTAGTGTAGTATAATGTAGATAACGGTTTCTCTTGAATGACGCAACTGTAGCCCGCAGCTCCCACGGCACCGATGTACGAATACGCTCGTGCAATAGCGGCGGACCGGTCCGTAATTTCTCCTCTAGATAATGCTAATGATGCGAAACAATATTAAGGATACTGTGACTGTCCAGTCTTCACTGTTACTTCACTCTGTTTACATTGTCACTTCAGTAATGTGAATACAAGTTCAATTTCCCCTGTAACTTCACTTCGTGACGTAACAGCGTAATGAAATACGTCCGACTTAGCCTCTTCTTCCGGACGGTTCACTCGCTGGGGACAAAAACTTACTACACAAAATAGTTAAACCACAAAATTTATTTCAAAAATGTTTGTAACGTTAACCGTTTCCGAAATACTATTTGGTTTGAATTTTGAAATAATTTTCTCAAGTCGTAAGTCACCAATAGATCTTTTTGTGGTTATGCAAAGAGCATGAAATTTCAAAGCCTTCATACAGGTGGCCCAACCGCACCGCATTTGACGTGTGTAGATAACCCTTCGTGCGTTAAAATATTTGCAGAATTCAACGGGGCAGTGGAAAACTGGCGCAATAGCGCCCTAAAAACCTACTACCATACCACAGCCTAAGAGTAACGTTAGATGATGATAATAATAGTAACAATAACATTTATGATATCAAGCGAAAAAAAATGGCAGTGAAACATTGCAAACTCTCATTTTTACTTTCTCTACTACGTATAGTAAGTAGGGGAGTATTGTATTCCACCCAAAAATTCGATACCGAGATTTCACCGGAAATACATGTTTTGAGACCCCCTGAATCCATAAAAAGCATTTTTGGAAACATGTCCGTGTGTGTGTCTGTCTGTGTGTCTGTGAACAGCATAACTCAGAAACGAACAGTCGCATAAACACCAAACTTGGTATATACGTTCAGCATCTTCCAGAGATGCGACACGAAGGTTTTCAAGAAAATCCCCCCAACCCAGATTACCCTTAAATGGAACATATTTCGAAAATTTTAATGTTCTTAAAATGGCTCAGACGATTTTGATTAAAATATCATATGTTTAAGATATTTTCATGACAAATAAAATGTATATCTTGAATTTTCTGGGAATGTCTCCAAAGTATTCTTCATTGTGAACGACTTTTGCATAACTGGTAAACCATAAGAGATAGACAAAATGTTACTATACACAAAATGTAGATCGCGTTAAAATACACAATTTATGTCATATACATTTTTGTAGTTGAGTGAACCATTTTCGAGATATTGCTTGTTATTCCCTTAAATTTTTCAATACTTATTTTCTCAAATGGGAATTCGTTATTCATTTTTTTGTCTTGTATATGCAAAGAGTATTAATCTGTGGCAAAGAGAATGGTGCTGCACATAGCAACCAGCTATTAAGAGATATGTATGTGCTTAAAGGCTACTGTATTTCTATATTGCCCTTGTAAATATATATTCCCCTTACATCTACAAGAAAATTAGTAGTAAGATAGAGTCTGCAAATGTTTATCTCAATGAACATGAAGTAGATGGAGAATAAGCGTTTGTAAAAATAGTTTGTACAAGAGTAGAGAAAGTCATGTGAGTGTAACACATCAGATTTTTTTGCTTCTAGTCCGTAACCTTACAGAATAACAGTGTAAACACAATTTTAAAAATCTGATGTGTTACACTCACACGACTTTCTCTGCTCTTGTACAAACTGTTTTTACAAACGCTTATTCTCCATATGCTTCATGTTAATCGAGATGTTAATCTTATTGCTAATTTTCTTGTAGATGCAAGGGAATGTGGTAGGTTTTAAGCGATAGTCAAATATTTTAAGAGCTGGTTGCTATGTGGAGTATTCCATTCTCTAAGTATTGGAAAATTTAAAGGAATAACAAGCAATATCTCGAAAATGGTTCACTCAACAACAAAAAATGTATATGATGTAAATTGCGTATTTTAACGCGATCCACATTTTTTGTGTGGTAACATTTTGTCTATCTCTTATGGTTTACCAGTTACGCAAAAGTCGTTCACAACGAAGAATAGTTTTGGAGACATTCCCGTAAAATTCAAGATATACATTTTATTTGTCATAAAAATATTTTAAACACACGATATTTTAATCAAAATCGTTAGAGCCATTTTTGAGAAAATTAAAATTTTCGAAAACTTTACCATGTAAAGGGTAATCTGGGGTGGGGGATTTTCTTGATAACCTTCGTGTCGCATCCTTGGAAGATACTGAACCTAAATACCAAGTTTGGTGCGTATCCGAATGTTCGTTTTTGAGTTATGCTGTTCACAGACACACACACGGAGATGTTTCCAAAAAAAAATTTTGGATTCAGGGGTTCTCAAAACATATATTTCCGGTGAAATCTCAGTATCGAATTTTTGTGTGGAATACAATACTTCCCCTACTTACTATACGTAGTAGAGAAAATAAAAATAGCTATGGGCGAATACGAATAGGTCAAATAAAGACATTTTAATTATTTGTCAGTCTAAAACGTGAGTTTATTCTCTCGAAAATAAAGCCTGTGTAACTGAAGTGGAAAACATTTTCAGACCTTTTCGGTCTGTTTTTGTCTATCATCACTATCTGTATACTTTATTGCAAGGCTGGGAAGGACCTCTCAATGAGCGCGATCCGCTCATCGTCTTTACTGATAAGCAAGAGGAGTAGAACGAAGCTGGCCCCCCAGCTCAGTCGGTAGGACACCTGTCTGCTGTGCTAGGGGTCTCGGGTTCGAGTCTGGGCTGGGGTGTTGGGAATGTTTCTCTGGCCAAGGTTCTTCCCTATCCTCCCCAGTGTTGTCGTCTGTGGTTTAGTAGTTACCATGCTAGCCTCTAGTTCCCCGAGGTCGCAGGTTCAAACCCGGCGGTGGGTGATGGATTTTTTCGGGCGTAAAAAGCCTTAGCATGGCTTCCTTCGGAAGGGAAGTAAAGCCGGTGGTCCCGTGTCGTAAAAGAACCTCAAGCCTGATAAAGAGGCCTCTGAGCAAAATTACCGGTCTTTCACGCCCAATATAGAATGGAACGCTAAGGACCACAGCAGCTAAAGAGCGTCCATAAATGAAACTCAATTTCATCCTCCCCAGTATGGAAGTATGCATGAGAATGTGTGTGTGTGATCTAATGATTAAAGCTCAAAGTTTACTAGAAATCCAAAGATAAGCGAATTCACCATTGCCTGTAAGCAACATATTCCAAAGGAAAGGCCGCCGATAAGATCATTGTAGTTAAAGGCGGAGTCAGCAGGGTCATACCAACCGAGTGGCTCTCCAGCCGTGGGGGTTTCCCATGAGGCCAAGACCTTGCTTCCTAAAAAGCCCCCCCCCGCTTTCGTGGTGTTGGAAGTGGATGCCACTTACGCGCGTCACCCTGAAAACCTCGATAGGGCCGACAGCAATCTAGCATGCCGTCTACCAACTCCTACTCGTGGTTGATACCGGAGAACATCGAGGCGTCTCACTACCCCGCCGGGGTGGAAAACCAGCCAACGTACCGGGAGTATCGGGAACCACTGTCCTGCCGAGTCCAACCCATTCCGGACAACTCTATCGGGAGGGGCTCGAATGTTCGGCCCAGCGTACTTCTAGTAACGTAGAAGTACCACGAGTGCTAGGGGTCCATAGCGCTCGCACTACGGCAACTGAAGGGGTCGAAACCCCTCCCCTACGGAGAAAAAAAAACGAAAAACAAACAAAGATCTTGTTAATTCGCCAGTTCTTCTGACCTATGTTTGCTTGGAATTGCCCCGTTGAGTTCTGCAACTCTTTTAACGCATGAAGGGATATCTACATACTTGAAATACGGCCACCTAGTATAACGTTTTCTTTAAAAAATCTGACTACCTCTTTTAGCGTCATCACATATAACGAAATATAAAATGCGAGTCAGTTGGGGAATTTAATGTAACGGCATGTTGCCATGGTAACTCAGATGATTAGAGCAACCGGACTGAAAATGCAATATCCGTGGTTCAAATCCCGGCTGTGGCGTTGAATTTTTCAGTCGTCTGATCCTACCTTTAAAACATTGCCCTACACAAAGCTTGTGTGGAAGCGCAATTCATTCCGAACTTCATCTCGATAAACAAAACATAAAGAAATACGTTTTTTGTAAGAATGGTTTATAGAAGAGCGAGTAGAGAAAGTCATGATCATGAGAATGCAATACATCAGATACGTTAGTATCAATTGTTTGTCTAAAATAAGAACATTTTCGCTTAGATATTTATTGTATTTAGGTGCTGTTGATTAAAAAGTTGGATAATTTCGATCTGAAAGGTTCGCCTGTGTAACCCGGGAAAATAAAACCGAACAATTTTACTTTCCGTTGTCTTTGATAGGAATTAAAGGAGTCATCACATTTCAGAGGGAAGCATCACAGATCAAACGAAACCAACAGTTTGTTTTTTAAACAAAAGCAGGTCTTTCAGTTGACATCGACAGGTAGAATTAAGGGTTGGAAGCCCTTGTGGACGAGAGTTTTATTTTCATTGTTAAGCACCTCAAGAGCGGTAATCTTAAACTGAATAACCTTTAATTAAGTTGAGTATTCCACTTGTAAGATGACGCGTGAATAAAACAAAAGAGTGTGAAGGGGTTGTAAGAGGGCGAAGCTCTCTCGCCGAGTCGTTAGCAAGTAAATCTTTAAAAGTGGGAGAGAGTTTCTTGCTTCGCCTTCTTGGTAATGGTTTGCAAACAAAAGTTGGCACAACTTATCGAATGCAAGAGCACGATCTGCAAACAAAACCGGCTGTTGCGTCATGTTTACGGTAGCGTCTTATCGCCCGTCCTACCAACTTATGCACTTTAACTTGGATCACATACACACACACTGCTTGCCGCCAACAATTTTTGTTAATCTCCCTCCCGCCCTTTTTAAAACTACAGCCGCATAAGTGTGTAATTACCGGCCCTCTGTATAACAGCAGTTAATGTAGAGGGCCTTGAGTTTTAACTGGTAACGTTTAGCATTTGTTTCAAGAGGGGAAAAAGGCGAGGGAAATCTCGCTTTTATTACCACGTATTGTTGCAACCGTAGCACGGAAACTTTACATTCTTGTGATGAGGTCTGGTTTTGTTTACATTTAACCTAACATAAACGGAAATACATTTATGTTTAACAATCAAATAACTTTCTCTGTCAGTTATTTTCATATTTCTAGAAGTTATTGGTATAAAAACGTACTAGTTTCTGAATGATATAGAGATTTCACTGGGAATACATGTTTTGAGCTTCCCGAATAAAAAAAATCTGATGTGTTACACTCACATGACTTTCTCTACTCTTGTACAAACTATTTTTACAAACGCTTATTCTCCATATGCTTCATGTTAATCGAGATGTTAATCTTATTGCTAATTTTCTTGTAATTGCTAAATTTCTTGTGTTATATTCACATGGCTTTCCCTACCTATTATCGTTTATTTTTATATCTCTTCTACAAACTATTTTTACAAAATCTTGTTTTTCTATTTCATGTTGATCGAGATAAACGTTTACAAAAATTGTTCATTACACATTTCGTTGTAGATACCTACAAATGGAATAGAAGAGGCTGGAGAGATAGTAAAGCATTTAACAAGAGGATCGCTATATGCTAGCTTTGAGGTTTCATACTCTTTGATGACAAGAAACAAGAGTAACGAGTTAGCACTAAAAAAAGTGTAAAGTATTGAAGCATTCAAGTAATAACGAATATCTCGTAAATAGTGAATGCTTCAACACATGTGTATTTTTACTTTCTCTACTACGTATAGTAAGAAGGGGAAATATTGTATTCCACCCAAAAATTCGATACCGAGATTTCACCGGAAATATATGTTTTGAGACCCCCTGAATCCAAAAAAAGCATTTTTGGAAACATGTCCGTGTGTGTTTGTCTGTGTGTTGGTCTGTGAACAGCTTAACTCGGAAACGAACAGTCGCATAAACACCAAACTTGGTATTTAGGTTCAGTATCTTCCAGAGATGCGACGCGAAGGTTTTCAAGAAAATCCCCCCACCCCAGATTACCCTTTACATGGAAGTTTTTTTTGAAAATTTTAATTTTCTCAAAAATGGCTCTAACGATTTTGATTAAAATATCATATGTTTAAGATATTTTCATGACAAATAAAATGTATATCTTGTATTTTCTGGGAATCTCTCCAAAATTATTCTCCATTGTGAACGACTTTTGCATAACTGGTAAACCATAAGAGATAGACAAAATTTTACTACACAAAAAATGTAGATCGCGTTAAAATACACAATTTATGACATACATTTTTTTTGTTGAGTGAACTATTTTTGAGATATTGCTTGTTATTCCCTTAAATTTTTCAATACTTATTTTCTCAAAAGGGAATTCGTTATTCATTTTTTTGTTGGATATGCAAAGAGTATAATCTGTAGCAAAGGGAATGGTGCTGCACCTAGCAACCAGCTATTAAGAGATATGTATGTGCTTAAAGGCTACTGTATTTCCAAATTGCCCTTGTAAATATATATTTCCCTTACATCTACAATAAAATTAGCAATAAGATAGACTCTGCAAATGTTTATCTCGATTAAAATGAAGTAGATGGAGAATAAGCGTTTGTAAAAATAGTTTGTACAAGAGTAGAGAAAGTCATGTGAGTGTAACACATCAGATTTTTAACAGATCTGCAGTTTTCGTATAGTTAGTCTTTGTTTGTCTCTTATGTTTACCAGTTCGGCAAATTATACAAAATTAAGTAAAAATGAAGAAAACTTCACAGGCTTTTCCCAAAAATTTAAGATATAATAATATCAGTCATGCGTATGGTATAAACGAAGCGGGCCGCCGGTAAGTGCATGCTGGCCCGGCACCTGAGTGGAGACCTCGACCGGTCTGCAGAACAATAGCCTATTATATGCAGCTTCCACGCATCACAGGATTCCTCGAGTAGATTCCCTCTCTAGCGCATTCCGTTTTGTTTGCGGGGCCTATATAAGGGGACTGCTCTTGCCCGTGCGTAGTGTATAGTTAGTTAAGAAGTTACGAGCAGGCAAGAAGTTGAAGAGTTTGAAGAGTTAAAAGTGGACAGTATCGGGTGCAGTTCAGTTGTGAGTTGTGATTCGATTCGACGTATCAGTTGTGTTCTGTTCTGAGTGTGTGTCAAAAATATCTCAAGTGTAAAGCTTGTGCTGCGCCGAGTTACAAATGATGTGTGTTTTAGCAGAAACTGGCGTTTTCATTTGTTATAGTATTTTAATCAAAATCGTTATAGACATTTCTGAGTAAACAAAAAATAAGAAAAAATATTCCATGTATAGCGTAGTTTGGGTTTCGGGAATTTTCTTGAAAATCTTCGTGTCAAATCTTTGGAAAATGCTGAACTCTAATACCAACTGTGGTATTTAACAACACTTCGTTTTTGAGTTATGTAGTTCACACACCCACACAAAGGCACGCGCGGACTTTTTTTAAAAATTCCTTTTTTACTTTCTCTACTACGTATACTAAGTAGGGGAAGTATTGTATTCCACCATAAAATTTATGCCGAGATTTCACCGGAAATACATGTTTTGAGACCCCCTGAATCCAAAAACAGCATTTTTGGAAACATGTCCGTGTGTCTTTTTGTGTGTATGTGTCTGTGAACAGCATAACTCAGAAACGAACAGTCGGATAAACACCAAACTTGGTATTTAGGTTCAGTATCTTCCAGAGATGCGACACGAAGGTTTTCAAGAAAATACCCCCATCCCAGATTACCCTCTACATGGAACATTTTTCGAAAATTTTCTCAAAAATGGTTCTAACGATTTTGATTAAAATATCATATATTTAAGTTACTTTCATGGCAAACAAAATGTATATCTCGAATTTTCTGGGAATGTCTCCAAAAGTATTCTTCATTGTGATCGACTTTTGCATAACTGGTAAACCATAACAGATAGACAAAAGTTTACTACACAAAAAATGTAGATCGCGTTAAAATACACAATTTATGTCATATACATTTTTTTTTAGTGAACCATTTTCGAGATGTTGCTTACTATTCCCTTAAATTTTCCAATACTTATACTTTTTCTCAAATTCGTTATTCTTTTTTTTCTGGTAATGCAAAGAGTATGGAATACTCCACATAGCAACCAGCTCTTAAAATATTTGATTATCGCTTAAAACCTACCAATTTCCCTTGCACCTACAAGAAAATTAGCAATAAGATTAACATCTTGATATCTCGATTAACATGAAGTATGTGGAGAATAAGCGTTTGTAAAAACAGTTTCTACAACAGTAGAGAAAGTCATGTGAGTGTAACGCATCAGATTTTTTTTGTTTGTCTTGGGATCATAGAGGTAAGACAACAGACAGTCGCGAATTATGATGAAATTATTTTTATAAAATATACTTAACTTGGCAAAATATAAATGTATTATGGTATGAAATATTTCGAAAACGATTAACGCTAGAAAAACGTTATTTTGGGGAAGGTGTATATTTTAATGATCTCTTAAATTTTTCCTGAAATATTTTTTTTTTTGCCTATCTCTTATGATTTCCTAGTTGAATACAATTTTACACACCGTGATTTATGAAGAACTGACACATTTCTTTGTTTAATTATTCTGTTCGAAATTCACTCAATGCCCCAATTTTAGCACCAAATTAAGCAGAATATTCTGGAGTTTTGATCGCCTGTTACTAGATACGCAGATGTTCATGTTTTATTGTTAGTTTTATTGTCGGCAACTGTTTTTGAGATTTTGATCTAGTTAACCTGAAAATGGAGTAACATTAAATGAACGACTCTTCCTTGTAAAGCAATACTGGATGACGAATTCAATTACGCTACTCAAAGGGCATACCAGAGAGAATTTGGTGTTCGGAATTCTCCCCAGAGAAACACAATACTGGGACTGGTAAATAAATTGGAAACAACTAAACCTCTGGTGAGTGAAAAAGTCCAAACTCGTTTATCTAGGCTTCCCACGGTTGTTGTTGACGTAATAGCACGACTGGATCAGTCACCCAAAAAATCATTAAGACGCTTGTCGCAGGAGACAGGGTACAGCTAATCAATGTGTCAGAGAGCTGTGAAAAGTGCAGGCCTAAGGCCGTATAGGATTACGTTTGTCCATGTTACTCATCTGCTATGTGATTGCCCTGCTCTTGCGAATCAAAGAGCAAGTATTTTTGGCAATCACTTTCCAAAGATAGATGAACTATCGAAAGCCTCAGTTAGCAGTCTGGTTAAGTTCATAACGAGCAACAGACTACTTAACTGGTAAAAGGGGGCATGCGCAATAGATCTTTAAGGTCGCAGTGTTTGGGCATAAAACCCACCCCTTTTTAAACTAGAACTAGAACGGTTGTCCATCAGTTACAGGAACCAGATAAGGGTAGACGACTGAATTATTGTCGTTGGTTTTAGGCGTTCATTGTGCAAAAATCTTGCCATATTGTCCATCACATGGTTCACAGATGAAGCATGGTACCATTTACCCGGCTATGTGAACTCACATATGCACCCGGTTAAAATCGGAGTTTGGTGTGCAATATCCGCACAGAGAATAGTGGGACCAATTTTTTTTAAAGCACTGTGAACTCTGCAGAATACCGACGGATTTTCATGGAGTTTGCTGAGCAACTAGACGATGTAGACCTGAGTCAAGGATATTTTCAGAAGGACGGTGCTACATGCCATACATCAAATGAATCCATGGTACTAATTGCAAGTTTCTTTGACGACTGGATAATTTCCAAGAACCTGTGGCCACCGAGATGTCCGTAATTGACATCGCCGGACTTCTTTCTATGGAGTTACTTAAAATACGGGGTTTATGCCACACGTCTCCAGACATTGGACGATCTGAAGCAAAACATTACACAGGAGATTCAAGCTATTGACAACAGAGTCCTCCAACGAGTGGCCAGTAACATGAAACGACGAGTTGAGTTGTGCCTTATGCAGGATGGAGGATATTTTCAACATTTGCTATAAAGATAAATAATCTCCCAAAATTCCTCTGCATTTCAGGTATAATAAGTTGTCGCTAGCATAACTCGTTTTGAAAAAATTAAAGACGTAAATGTGTCAGTTTTTCATAAATCACCCTGTACTACTCACTAAAGGTACGGAGGATTTCACAGCCCATTCCGAGAAAATTCAAGATATATTTCAGTTTGTCATATTAATGTCAAAAACATTTAGTATTTTAATAAAAATGAATCATTAGTGTCGTTCAGTTAAACGCTTAAAGCAGGATTTTAAGCATCACTTCTGATACGAAGCAATGGTATTTTTGTTTGGAGTAAAACACACTTACCTAACACGTAGAGGAAGTAATATCGGGAATGTTTACCTTGTAACAATTACTAAGTTTTGCTGAAGGTTTCCATTTAAGTGGTTAAAAAGTATGCAACATGGATCATTTTATATAATATACCGGGTGTTTCAGAAATACTTTTACAAACTTCGGGTATGGGTTCCTCACTCCAAAAGAAGGAAAAAGTTCATATGAACATATGTCCCATAATCCTTGGTTTTAGCGTTATTCCTATCATCACAATGAAAGTGTGAGTCAACGGCCTTCGGGGTCCAACTTCAAAACTTCATTTCTCTATGCATTCATAGAAGGCGTTGACCCATTGTACTACATACGGTAGATGGCGAAGTGTTGCCATGGAGATTTGTTTACGTTTGTCATTTGTCATTAGTCTGTCCTCAACGTTTCAATTGTGTATAGATAGATATATATTTTATTTCATTTCGCTAGTTACATAAATTAATTCTCATATAAGTTCTATAATACATAATTTTATCTCTACATATTACCCTTTACATATCCTTTTCACTAATTAGCTGCACTACTAAGGGCCCGCAAACATCCAACACCATGGTTGTTGAGTTATTGGGTCCTATTTAATTTATAATTCAACAATCTACATTTTTTTTTGTCTATTCCCTATTTTTGTAATTTTTTTCAACCATTTATTTCTCACTACACCTAAATATTTTCCTATTTCAAATAAACTTTCCTTGGATTTAACTTTTAACAACCTTTTACCTATAATTTCATTTGGTGATCTAGACCAATTGTTTCTTTGTAATTTTTTCCTCATGTTCATTGTTCCTTCACATTCTAACATTAAACGCCAGTAATTATTAAATTTGCTATTACATAATGGGCATTTGCCTTCATTTTCTCCTTCTCCTATGTCTTTTAACCTCACCACCCCTGACCTAGCCCATGCAAAGCCCTCTCTTGCTATTTTATTACAAACATCAACATAGTTTTCTCTTTCCCATGTCCTTTTAATCTCTGTATATACATATAATGATCTTTTTGAATTAAAACTACCAATTATTTCCTGCTTTTCCATATCTTCAATCCTCAATCTAACTCTTTTCCAACATCCCTTCTCACGTGATTGTCTATATTTCCAAATATCCCCACACCCTATTTCATTGAGAATTGCTTCTAGGCGCTTATACCAAGTATCCTCTTTATTTAACTTGCGCTGAACCTCCAAACATTGTTTTAACATATTATTATTCTCTCATTCCTCAATTCTCAACCAATATTTCACTATTCTTTCCATAATTTTTGCCTTACTACCAAATCTCTCTAACTCCATCTGTGCAACCCCATTAGGTGAGGCTCTTGGTAGACCCATAATTCAATTGTGTATATGTAGTGAGTTAACTGCACGTGTTTCGTTCCACCATGGCTGGATATTCATTTCGTGAACAGGCAGACATCACTTTTATGTATGGTCGCGCGAATGGTAATGGACGCGAGGCTGCACGGCTCTATCAGATGGAGTTTACAGACTGAAGACAACCGAGTCATCCAAACTTTGTCGCTGTTTGTCGCCTTGGTGAGACAGGAACCGCTGCACCACGGACTATTGATCGAGGAAGACCAAGAGACCTATGGATTGGCAGAGGAAGACCAGTTCCATGTCCTGCACGTTCTCCCGACCTCAATCCTGTGGATTTTTACCTCTGGGGGCATCTTAAATCATTGGTTTATGGAGCAGCCATCCCGGATGCAGAAACGCTTCATCGACGTGTCATGGAAGCCTGCGAAACCATTCGACACCATCCCGGAGGTTTTGACAGGGTGCGACATTCCATGATTCGACGAGTACAGGCATGCATAGAAGCAAGAGGAGGACATTTCGAGCATTTATTACGAGTTTTGTGTGTTATAAGTGTACCACTGTGTTGAACACCTCCTAACGAGAAAACAAAGGATTATGGGACATATGTCCATATGAACTTTTTTCCTTCTTGTGGTGTAAGGAACCCATACCCGAAGTTGGTAAAAGTATTTCTGAAACATCCTGTATAAAATACTGACAGTAAAAGCGTTTAAAAGTAATGTTAATGTGTATTGCAGTACTATGCAGAGGAATATTTAATTAAACGCATAAAGCTTAAATTGTTGCCGAAATTAACTAAGTTAAATGAAAATTTGGAGTATAACTACATGCTTTAAAGATTTAAAAAAACTAATTTTTAACGTTTTATAATGATTTTCACCAATTTCTATAGGCACGTTAGCTTACAGATAAACTTGCTCTCACACATTTACCAAGTTTGGATCTGGCGGCTCAGATTACTTGCGGTTTAAAAGTTGCTTTGCAGGAAATAGTTTTCGTCATTGCTTTATATCCAGAAATGCTCAATACCTTCCGGTTCCGTTTGAGTACTTGAAATATTGGCTAGTAAACACAGTAATAGAAATTAGATGAAGTCTGAGAAGGAACTACCAGTGCCTATTAAGAAAGCAATTAACACTCCACCGTGCATCTCGAGGGTGTAATATTAGGGAGACAAATTGACCATCGGCGCAATACGATATTACCATAAGTATGTAGCACATTAATGCAGTAAAGTTGACCATTACCGCACTACATTAAATATTTACCACACTAGTGTGATAAAACAGGTCACTACCGCATTACTTTGAGTTTCGTGTTTCATATTACGTAATTAAATCGATAAAGTAAATTAAGCAGTTGCTAAGAAAACAGAATCAATCTCTTTATTAGCACGTGTACTATATATAAGTGTTTTCCATTCTCTGAATGACGTTAAATGAACTTATCGTGTTATGGAAATGGACAACTCGGATGCTTGTGTGTATTGTTTGCGTTACAACCGCATATTATTGTGAGGATGTATTTTTACATGAAGTTGTTTTATTACACTTATTACCGCTGAAAATGCGTTGCATGTAATCAAATATATATGTAAAAATACGCAAAATTAAAACGCGTCATACATCTACCAGCAGATAATCGAATTCACCTGCATTTCACTTTAATATTCCCAGTTCGCAGGAGTTAAATCCGCACTGTATTGAAATCAGAGGTCTACTTATCGCATGCATATTCATTAGTTTTGCCAAATTCAATTTTCCCTCCCACTGTTTTCGAGATGAAACTAGTTTAAAATTTACCACCTAAAATATGATCTTTTTATGCACCAGGAAATTGAATATCGCTCGATGTCGCATTGTGTTTGACAGTGTTACGAAACACCGTTTCTTTGTCTGCATGTTGGTCGTTCTGTTAGAGTAACGCTGCTTCGTTAAAAGTCGGAGGTTGGAACCACTTAGCTAATGAACGATAGGACAGAGCATTTCTTGTAGTCCCTGCGGCAATGACCGTCACTTTTTCTCTAGCCACTCGAATCTTAATGAAACAGCTTGCATCCCTTGCAAAACAAGCAAAGGGGACAAAAAATGTTAAAAAATCTTATGTGATGCATTCACAATACTTTCTCTAACAATGACAAATTTACATACATTCGTAATATAAAGGGTCTTTCAACAAGAGTGTCCTATCTTTAACATGTGATAGCTGCCGTTGTTATTGAGTTACAGCAGTCATTTTTTTCATGTGGTTACAGTTGTTATTGACAAACAGCCATGGAACGTTACAGCATTCAGCAACGCGTAGAAATTGTGAAAATTTATTATCAAAATGGATCATCTGTTCGACAAACCTTCCGTGAATTGCGTGAAGTTTACGGTGCGCATAATCGTCCCTGCGAGAGAACGATTCGGCGTTTGATCGATAAATTTGAAAGAAGTAGTTCTGTCAGCGATCAAAGAACGTCTGTACGTAATCAAAGTAAGCGCTCCATCGAAAGCATAGGTATCGTTTGTGAGAATTGCTCGTCTAGCACAAGAATTGGGGCTTTCGCCGACCACAACTTGGCGAATTCTGCATCTGGACTTGAAGTTTCACGCTTACAAAATGGTGTTAACTCAAGAACTAAAGCCCAATGACTCTAGATTGCGCCTTGTATTCCCTGACTGGGCTATGAAGCAATTGGAAACTGACCCGAATTTTTGTCGAAAAATCATCTTCAGCGACGAAGCCCACTTTTGGATGGATGGTTGTTATAACAAACAAAATTGCCGCTATTGGAGCAATCACAATCTAATGCAGATTCAAGAACGACTATTTCATCCCCAAAAGGTTACTGTGTGGTGTGGATTTTGGTATGGTGGAATCATTGGTCCATATTTTTTTTCAAAATGAAGATGGAGAAGCTCTAACTGTCAATGGAGAAATATATCGGGCTGTTATAAGGGACTACTTTTGGTCTCAATTGGATGGTATGGATCTCAGAAACATCTGGTTCCAGCAAGATGGTGCCACATGTCATACTTATCTCGAAACAATCGATCTTTTGAAGAAGTTTAGAGGTTTCATCATTTCCCGTGGTGGTGATGTTAACTGGTCCCCGAGGTCATGTGATTTAACGCCGTGGGGTTATGTTAAATCTCGAGTTTATGTCAACAAGCCAGAAACAGTAAATGATCTTATGAATAACATCACACGTGTTATTCGTGAAGTTGGACCTAATTTACGTTCTTCTGTCATTGAAAATTCGGTCAACCGTATACACGCAACCCAACGAAGTCGCGGCGGTCACTTAACTGATGTTCTCTTCCACACGTAATGACATTAATTATGTTACAAAATAAAAATAAATAATCCTCTATCATTTATAGAACGTGTTTTATTTAATTTCAAAGATAGGACACTCTTGTTGAAAGACCGTATATTATATCAGGCGTTGCAAACTTTTCATACCCGGACTGACTCGCGGACAAAGCCACATAAGTGTAAGATAGGAACAAAACTCACAAGCACGAGGTGCACAGATCACATTAGTTTGCAAACACAGTGTTTTATTGGACTAAATTCCACACTTACAGATTAATTTGCTGGTGTAATTAAAAACTTAATAAATCATTAGTCTTTCATTCATAGTCTTATGACAGTATAACTCATAGACAATATAAATCAATACCTTTTGCATTAAGTATTTTACTTTCTTTGGCACGTACATAGTAGGTAGAGAAGGTATTGTATTCCACCCAAAATATTTCACCGGAAATACATGCTTTTATGCACCCTGAATCCGTGTATGTGTTAGTGAACTCAAAATCAAAAAGTAGGATAAATACCAAACTCGGCATTTAAGTTGTTCAGTATCTTAGAAAGAGGCGACACAAAGGTTTTCAAGAAAATCTCCCAACCACAAATTTTCCAAGGAACATTTTTCGAAATTGTTACTTTTATCAAAAATGGCTCTAACGATTTTGATTAAAATGCCATATATTAAAGGTATTTGCGTGGCAAATAAAATATATGAATTTTTGGTAAATAGCCTGTGAAGTCCTCTTTATTCGAGAGGAATTTTGAATAACGTTGTATAACAGGCAAACGCTAAAGGATAGACGAAGACGCACCACACAAAAAATGTAGGTATCTATAAAACACAATTTATTTCAAATAAATTTTTTATGACATCAGCCATTTCCGAGATATCCGTTATTACTGACCTGAATTGTGCAATACTTTGTCATTATTTTAAAGTCCTTTCGAGAGTCGGTTGTTTCTCGCGGTTGCATAGAAACAGTATGCAATTTTAAGGCAGCATATAACGTCCAGTTCATAAACGTTAGACTTTCGCCATTAAGTCAATTTCTACAAAGTTAGACTCGATTAAAATTAAGTAAAAATAGTTTTATACCCATTAATAAATGGTAGAGGGTAGAGAATGGCATGTGAATGTAAAACATAATTTTTTTCATTCGTGCCTTATAGATTTTTCCTTAAAATTTTGAAGCAAGTTGAACAAAAATTACATCGTGTGGAATATTTTGAATCTCCAAAAATGTAGGTCAAAAATCTGATGTGTTACTCTCACATGACTATCTCTACTCTTGTACAAACTATTTTTACAAACGCTTATTCTCCATATGCTTCATGTTAATCGAGATATCGAAATAATCTTATTGCTAATTTTCTTGTAGATGCAAGGGGAATTGGTAGGCTTTAAACGATAGTCAAATAGATTAAGAGCTGGTTGCTATGTGGAGTATTCCATTCTCTTTGCATTACCAGAACAAAACAAATCTGATGCGTTACACTCACATGACTTTCCCTACTCTTGTACAAACAATTTTTACAAACGCTTATTCTCTATATGCTTCATGTTAATCGACATATAGAGATGTTAATCTTATTGCTAATTTTCTTGTAGAAGCAAGGGGAATTGGTAGGCTTTAAGCGATGGTCAAATGTTTTAAGAGCTGGTTGCTGGTATTGGAAAATTTAAGGGAAGAACAAGCAACATCTCGAAAATGGTTCACTCAACAACAAAAAATGTATATGACATAAACTGTGTATTTCAACGCGATCTACATTTCTTGTGTAGTAAAATTTGTCTATCTCTTATGGTTTACCAGTTATGCAAAAGTCGTTCACAATGAAGAATACTTTTGGAGACATTCCCAGAAAATTCGAGATATACATTTCATTTGTCATGAAAATATCTTAAACATATGATATTTTAATCAAAATCGTTAGAGCCATTTTTGAGAAAATTAAGAATTTCGAAAAATGTTCCATGTAAAGGGTAATCTGGGGTGGGGGATTTTCTTGGTGTTTATCCGACTGTTCGTTTCTGAGTTATGCTGTTCACAAACACACAGACAGACAGACACACCGACATACAGACACACACACAAGGACATGTTTCCAAAAATGCTTTTTTTTGGATTCAGGAGCCTCAAAACATATACTTCCGGTGAAATCTCCGTATCGAATTTTTGGGTGGAATGCAATACTTCCCCTACTTACTATACATAGTGGAGAAAGTAAAAAAATCTGATGTGTTACACTCACATAACTTTCTCTACTCTTGTACAACCTAATTTTACAAACGCCTATTCTCCATATGCTTCATGTTAATCGAGATATCGAGATGTCAATCTTATTGGTAATTTTCTTGTAGATGCAAGGAAAATATGGTAGCTTTTAAGCGATAGTCAAATATTTTAACGCTGGTTGCTATGTGACGCATTCCATTCTCTTTGCATGTCCAGGACATAAAAAAAATGAATAACGCATTTGAGAAAAAGTATTATTGGAAAATTTAAGGAAATAACAAGCAATATCTCGAAAACGGTTCACTCAACAAAAGAAATGTATATGACATAAGTTGTGTATTTTAACGAGATCTACATTTTTTGTGTAGTAAAATTTTGTCTATCTCTTATGGTTTACCAGTTATGCAAAAGTCGTTCACAATGAAGAATACTTTTGGAGACATTCCCAGAAAATTCGAGATATACATTTCATTTCTCATGACATTACCCTAAACATATGATGTTTTCATCAAAATCGTTAGAGCCATTTTTGAGAAAATTAAAATTTTCGAAAAATCTTCCATGTAAAGGGTAGTCTGGGGTGGGGGGATTTTCTTGAAAACCTTCGTGTCGCATCTCTGGAAGATACTGAACCTAAATACCAAGTTTGGTGCTTATCCGATTGTTCGTTTTTGAGTTATGCTGTTCACAGACACACACACACAGACACACAAACACACAGACACACACACGGACATGTTTCCAAAAATGCTCTTTTTGGATTCAGAAGGTCTCAAAACGTGTATTTCCGGTGAAATCTCGGTATCGAATTTTTGGGTGGAATGCAATACTTCCCCTACTTACTATACGTAGTAGAGAAAGTAAAAATTCTTAATGGATTTTGGTATGCGTAAAACTTCAAATGAATGGAATTGAAATTTTGGATTTTAGAAATTTCACAGATGCGTAATCTTACAAGTTTTAATTTCTCACCAGAAGGGGACAAATGTCTCCATTGCCAACTGGTCACGCGGCTATCGCCTTCCTTATCCAGTAAGAACCCGGGACACCCAAGTCAATAACTTCCCTACACGCGAGCGGGTGGGCGTCGTGACGCCCTTATCGGTACCTTCATGCATGGCCGGCTACAACTCCACTATCTGCACTGCTTGTACATCTTCTGCATATTGTGTTCTTAAAACTAATATCCTGCCCCCTTTTTTTTCTCTCTTTTTAATTAGTTCCAGTTCGCGGGGTTCTAATAAGTGTTGCAAAAAAACGGCGGTTCCACTTCCGTCTCGATAAGTGGATTTCTCCTGCTATTGTTTCAGTTTACCACGCTCGAGTAACCCCTCAATATTAAAATTCTGCATCAACAGTGTTGGGGTGGGGGTTCAGAAAGAATAAAAACACAAAAGTTTGATGGCACTCTGCTAAGTCAGCTTTTAGAAAGGTGGCAGCCTGGATATGGGCCCCTTTCAAATAATTTCTACTCTTTTTTAATTTCTCTGCACGTACCCAGTAGGTAGAGGAGGTATTGCATTCCACCCAAAAACTCGACAATGATATTTCACTAGAAATACATGTTTTGAGAACCACTGATTACAAAAAATAGTTTTAGAAAAGGGCCCTATGTGTCTGTGAACATAAACTCAAAAGCGGAATGACCGATAAATTCCAAACTTGGTATTTGAGTTTAGTATCTTCCAGATGCAACACGAAGATTTTAAAGAAAATCTCCCCACCCCATACTACCCTTTACATGGAACATTTTACGAAAAGTTTTTTTTTCAAAAATAGCTCCAACGATTTTGACTAAAATATTATATGTTTAAGATATTTTCATGGCAAACGAAATGAGTATCTAGAATTTTCTGGGAATGTCTCCAAAAGTCTTCTTCATTCTGGATGACTTTCGCATGAATGGTAAACCCTAAGAGCTAGACCAAATTTTACTACACTAAAAGTGTAGATCTCATTAAGACACAGAATTTACGTCATATACTTTGATTTCCGAGATATTCCTTGTTATTTGTTTGAATTTCCAACACTTATACATTTTCTAAAGTGGAAATTCGTTATTCGGTTTTTACTTTCTCTACTACGTATAGGAAGTAGAAGTATTGTGTTCCACCCAAAAATTCGATACCGAGATTTCACCGGAAATACATGTTTTGAGATCCCCTGAATCCAAAAAAGCATTTTTGGAAACATGTCAGTGTGTGTGTGTGTGTGTGTGTCTGTGAACAACATAACTCAAAAACGAACAGTCGGATAAACACCAAACTTGGTATTTAGGTTCAGTATCTTCCAGAGATGCGACACGAAGGTTTCAACAAAATCCCCCCACCCCAGACTACCCTTTACATGGAACATTTTTCGAAAATTTGAATTTTCTCAAAAATGGCTCTAACGATTTTGATTAAAATATCATATTATATATAAGATTTTGTCATGAGAAATGAAATGCATATCTCGAATTTTCTGGGAATGTCTCCAAAAGTATTCTTCATTATGAACGACTTTTGCACAACTGCTAAACCAGAAGAGATAGACAAAATTTTACTACACAAAAAATGTAGATCGCGTTAAAATACACAATTTATGTCATATACATTTCTTTTGTTGAGTGAACCGTTTTCGAGATATTGCTTCTTATTCCCTTACATTTTCAAATACCTATACTTTTTCTCAAGTTCGTTATTCGTTTTCTTTTGTCCTGGACTTGCAAAGAGAATGGAATGCGCCACATAGCAACCAGCGTTAAAATATTTGACAATCGCTTAAAACCTACCATATTCCACTTGCATCTACAAGAAAATTAGCAATCAGATTGACATCTCGATATCTCGATTAACATGAAGCATATGGAGAATAAGCGTTTGTAAAAATAGTTTGTACAAGAGTAGAGAAAGTCATGTGAGTGTAACACATCAGATTTTTATATGTCTTGGACATGCAAAGAGAATGGAATGCTCCACATAGCAACCAGCTCTTAAAATATTTGACAGAAAACAATAACCCCTAAAAAATTAGATATAACAAATATACGTACCTATGTGATATCTATACCACTCGTATGTCAAATAATTTTTGTTTTCCTTGGTTTTGATATTTCCTTTAGTTACATTTTCCATTGTTTTAAGCAATACGCTTTGAAATAGTAAATCTCTATTCTTTTGTTTCTGATGAACTCGTGCAATAAAATAAAGGCTAGGTCGCAATATTTCTATTCTTTAGCATTGACTGTCTTCTCAGTCTACCATATGTTTAGTGTTGCACCTGCAACGAAAATACTTCTGTCGAATATTTATTATAATTAACAGCAAGTACACAGAAAAACCTGTTGTGTTACATTCTCATGACTTTCTCCACCCTCTATCGTTTATTAGTGGGTATGCAAATTATTCTAACGAAAGCTTAGTTTTCTGTCTGTTACATTTAATCCAAATAAACCTTTGCAGATACAGCTACATTACACATTTCGTTATAGATAGAAAGAGAACAGCGATAGTCAAATGTTTAACAACTGGACACTATATGCAGGCATTAAAATTTCACACTGTTTCCATGACATCGCGAGAAACAACTGAAAATCGACAGGAATTTAAAAGAATGGCTAAGTATTGAACAATGCGAACCCTGAATATCGGAAATGGCTTATGTAACAAAAAAGTTACGGGAAATAAATTCTGTGTTTTAAAGAGATCTACGTTTCTTGTGTAGTAGCTCTTCGCCTGTCGTTCAACGTTTACATTTACACAAGGTCATGTAAAACTCTTTCTGAATGAAGAAGACTACACAGGTAATTCCCAGAAAATTCAAAATATACATATATTATTTATTATGTAAATACCTTTAATATATGGTATTTTAATCAAAATCGCTACGGCAATTTTTCAGAAAATATTTTTTTTTTGTAAACTCCTGCATGTAAAGGGTAATTGGGGGTTGGAGGATTTTCTTGAATGCCATCGTTTTGCGTCTTTGGAAGATATTGAAATTAAATAACAAGTTTAGTATTTATCCAACGTTTCCTTCTTGAGTTATGCTGTTTACAGACACACGACGGACGCTTTTAAAAAAAATCTGATGTGTTACACTCACATGTCTTTCTCTACTCTTGTACAAACTATTTTTACAAACGCTTATTCTCCATATGGTTCATGTTAATCGAGATGTTAATCTTATTCCTAATTTTCTTGTAGATGCAAGGGGAATATGGTAGGCTTTAAGCGATAGTCAAATGTTTTAAGAGCTGGTTGCTATGTGGAGTATTCCATTCTCTTTGCATCACCAGGACAAAAAAAAATGAATAACGAATTTCCATTTGAAAAAAAAGTATAAGTATTTGAAAATGGTTCACTCAGCAAAAGAAATGTATATGACATAAATTGTATATTTTAACGCGATCTACATTTTTTGTGTAGTAAAATTTTGTCTATCCCTTATGGTTTACCAGTTATGCAAAAGTCGTTCACAATGAAGAATACTTTTGGAGACATTCCCAGAAAATTCAAGGTATACATTTTATTTGTCATGAAAATATCTTAAACATATGATATTTTAATCAAAATCGTTAAGAGCCATTTTTGAGAAAATTAAAATTTTCGAAAAATTTTCCATGTAAAGGGTAATCTGGGGTGGGGGGATTTTCTTGAAAACTTTCGTGTCACATCTCTGGAAGATACTGAACCTAAATACCAAGTTTGGTGTTTATCCGACTGTTCGTTTCTGAGTTATGCTATTCACACACACACACAGGCACACATACGACATGTTTCCAAATCAGTAACACTCCTAAAATTTAGAAGGTTTGACCAATGCCCACAGCACGACCGCTGCATCCTTTGCCTCCGCCACATAGTTCGCATTTAGGTCAGAAATGCCATGTACCGGCCAATCTGACTGGGATGTTTTAGTGGTTTTTCTCGGTCATATGTAAACACCAAATTCATGAATGAATATTACGAACTAGTCCACACTCGCAGAATAAAAATAAATAGAGTTAGTTGTCAGAAACAAGGGCCTTCTGTACTTCCAACGTGACCCCTGGGAGGGTAAAGAATGGTACAGGTACGAACGGATGGAGGGGTCTCTGCAACCGGGGCAGGGCCCGCGCCAGTCCTTTTTACTTCTACCGCGACCCCTGGAAGAGAGGGGCGACCAGATCCGGATGATGACGGGCGCAAGCATGGACGGGATTCCTAACGTTTCCAGATCGAACACTCAATTAATTACTCAATATTTATTGATGTTGTGGAACTGCGTCATGAGCAGTTATTAACATAAGTCAATGGTACAATAAAAGTGATAAAATAAATCAATAAAACAGACACTAAAAATACAATGTCAATATTCGCTTGAAAACATTCATTCAAGCTACAAAATGGGTTTGCAGCAAACCATACTTTTAAAGCAACTTTAAACCTATCTAGGCTGGCTGAATGGGCAACTCTTGCTAATCTGTTAAACATATTTATACCGATGTTATTACACCATTTCTTGGATTTAGTCAACCTTACTTTGTGTGTAACAATAAAATAATTATTTCTAGTATAATGTTCATGTTGCTGGTGATGAAATACATGATTATTCAAGTTAGTCTTAATAATTACTAAACAATTGTGTGGGTGTGTATATATATATATATATTTATATATATATATATATATATTGTGACATTTGTAATATTATTGGCATTATTGCGTACGTGACCTGGCGGCCCAGATCGGATATGTTGTGCAAGAGTGGAGGGGATGGAAAATCGCTTTCCTAGTATAGCGTGCTGACGCCGAGTTTAGCGTGGGTTTTTAGTAGTCGAGTCGAGGTTCTGCTAGCAATCAGGTGTGTGTGTGTGTGTGTATGTGTGTGTGCAACTTGTCCATGCATACAGCATGGCGTCCCCACCGACAGGCAAGGAGGTATTGTAATTCCTTTTTATTATAATAAATATTAGCCATCCAAGTGATATAAATGTAAATTTCTATAGTAGATAGACCCTTCCCTTATCCACATAATGAATTAGAGATATTGTTAGGAACCTTTAGGTATATTTTCATAATTTCGTTGAGCTATCCCCCGTCGTACCTCGCATAATGTGTGATAGAATATTCGATCCGTTCACGGTACCTGTTGCTCTACCCCCCATTGAGCTAGAATAAGTAAAGAGGTTACGACAATATATATATATATATATATATATATATATAAGGGTCATTCAAATGAAACCCGGTCACTTATGTAAAGTAACGGTAACGATTTTATTAACTCAAAAATAGTCGCCATAACTGTTGGCACATTTATCCCACATTTAGCCGGTCGATTCCATCTTTGAAAAAGCTAGAGGCTGCTGTCAGATCTAGGCCAGGACCCATTCACACACTTCATCATCCGTTGTGAATCGATGTCTGCGAATAGCTTGTTTTAGAGGTCCATAAACATGAAAGTCACTCGGTGAAAGGTCTGGACTGTACGGTGGATGTTCCAGTGTTTCCCATCGAAACTGCTGCAATGTCGTCTTACCACATTGGAAGTGTGTGGGCGGGCATTATCATGCCGGAGAATAACGCCATTGGACAACATGCCTCGGCGTTACGACTTGATGGCTCGTCTAAAGTTCTGTAAAGTGACTTGATAACGCTGGGCATTGATGGTGGTTCCCCGTTCCAGGAACTCGACAAGCAGTGGGCCCTTGTGGTCAAAAAAGGACATCATGACCTTACCAGAACTGGTGTGCACGGCCTTTGATTTCTTTGGAGGTGGTGAAGTCGCGTGTTTCCACTGCTTGCTCTGATTCACTCCTCGTTGTTCCTGCTTACTCGCCTTCATGTTCAGTAGTGGACGATAACTTGTGTGACCACCGTCTCTTCGGCGTGAAACCACACTGTCGCTATGCAACGTCAAACGTTGCACACGCTGTAGTCGCTCTACCAATAGATGGTGCCACCTTACGTGTAGTGCAAAGTTAGACGCACTGGCCAGATTTCATTTGAACGCCAGGATTTTAAAATATTTAAATATAGGTCGACAATGGGCATCAAACGCTGAACTAGATATAATTCTTAAGGCCTTTTTCTGCAGAGTTAATACTTTGTTTATATTGGCACTATTACCCCAAATAAGCATACCACAAGAAATTATCCAAAGAAAGAAAGCGCAATAAGTTTGGTTAAGATGGTGTCTGGGAATGTGATTTTTCAACTTACTCAATAAAAAATAGTACATGAGACCACCTTTTGCAGACATAGGAAATGTGACCAGCCCAAGTGAGCTTGGAATCCAAAACAATGCCTAATAGTTTAACTTCAGTAAACATATCATGAGAAGTTTGCTTAAGCGTAAAGTATATACTCTGGGTTTTCTCAGTGTTAAGCTTAAAGCCATTGGCATCAGACCATCTAGCAACTTCATGAAAAGAGGAATCCATAGATCGATTAATATCAATTAAAGATAAACAATTTGTCAAGAGTGAGGTGTCATCTGTAAATAATATTGAGTCACATCTTGTGTTTAAGGGCAAGTCATTAATCGTTATCAAAAACAGCAAAGGACCCAAAATAGATCCTTGAGGCACCCCGTATCTATTTTAACAGAGTTTGAGAGTTTGTCCTTAATGGAAGTTACTTGAATGCGATTTGATAAATAAGTCCTAATTAAATTGAGGGTTTTACCTCGTATTGCATAAAAATGCGCCGTATTCCTCCAGGGCGGGGCCCGCTCGGAAGCGAGACCTAACTCAGCAGTCCAGCAACGGCCCCAGGGAACAAACTTCTAAAGAGCGCACAGCCACCGTCAGCCGCAACCCGCCGAACACTGTCGCCTGGTCCTAAAACCCGAAACAGATGATAACGAAGATTATGGGTACAGGAAATGAGAGGGAGGAGAGTCGTGGTGAAAGAAAACACTCCAGTGTTTGCCTGCCGATCCGGAGAAACCAAAAAACCCATGGGTCAGGGTGGGCGGTCACCTGGACCTCCCGAATGCGAGTCGCAGACGTTACCGCGGCGTTATCTCGTTCTCTGGGGGAGAGATAATATTAATTCCAATTTTGCAAGATTAAATCGTAAGAAGGGTAACAATGCTTTTGATCGATCACACTGTAATACACCGATTACATGTGGCGTAACTGAACTGTTATGGCATCCATAATACTTCATCGACTCATTATGATCTTACTCGACGGCGCGAGCAGCTCTCACTCCACCACTCCGATCTAGTTGGCAAGGTCATGGTGAGTGCTGCCGTGTGCCTGCCCTTGGTAGAGCTTAACCACAGAGATGATAGGATGGCGATTTTTTGTTTTTAAGGTGGTGATTTGATAGCAGGTAGCGTCTATATGTTTATGGACTCCTCAACGGTTGCCGTTTCAGGAGTAGCATCCATTTGCTGACGTCAGTTGTTCCAAATGGATTGATGGTTTTAAATTTTAAATGACCACTCCCAAGGGGAGAGGGGAGTACTTACAGTCGGCATTATGCTGTTGCCTGGTTTAGGGCCTTCGTTACCGTCAGTCCTCATACGCCGTGGGGGAATCCGGCAGCGTCTGTAACGACGTTCTGTCGCCCAGGGATCAACATGGGCGTTCTCATGATGAGTGAAAATTTTGAGCCCGGCGCCTAATCACATCCTCCACGTATGGGAGGGCCGAGGTTTCGTGTACTAGTCTCACTGGTAAACGACGGAAAACGGACTAGATGGACCTAAGTCCCCTGTTCTGCATCCGCAGTAACCAGAGAAGCTAGGAGTCTGCTGCCATAGCCGACACCTCAGTTTTTTTCGAGTGGAGGAGAAAATGATTTAATCACTGACCCCAGCCCCGATGGGAGTCGGGACTGAGAGCTTGGGACTCACCAATAGTCGGCATACCCACTAAAGCGAAGTGAGTCCCTGAGCTCCGATGATTCGAGTGGCCTTCAAGGTTGAAGGCAACTGCTGGTGACCTGCGCTGGTGAGGACTGGCAGGCAGGTCCCTCGGGACTCCTCGAATAACAGCGCTGCACCTCCCAAGAAGTGCAGGCTGGGTGCTTCCCAGGATTGGCGGCATGAGTGCCGGTGAAGGTGGCGGCAACTGCGGAGGCAGTCGCAGCGATGCTGCGCTAGCTGGCGTCGAAGCAAAGGTTGCCCTAGGCTGCGGCGGCTGCCTAGGGCGAGTTCTCCTCTGCTGTGTGCTCACAGCTATAGAGCATCACAGGTAGTATAAGCGCTTTATAAAGCCGTAGCTTTAGGTGGACCGGCATGGTGGAAGCCAGAACTGGGTTTAAGGCAGTAACCACCCCCTTAGCCCTGATCATTGTTCCCCGCACGTGTTCACGAAAAGTTAGGCCTTTGTCTAGAGTGAGCCTAAGTAGCGGATGTATGTTCCCCAGTCTATCCTCTGACCCTGATAAGAGAATGTTGGTATGTCTGCTAGCAGCTCCCCTTACGTCCATACCTTTAACACCTTCAAAACACCAGTTCCAACTTCAAACGCTCCACTGGTATTCATTCCCAGATAAACAATGAAACATGTATTTAAAACATAATACATTCTGTTCATTGTAATTTTAATATTCTAATAAATTGAGTTCACTTCCTTTGCTTTAATGTGTTGCTTTCACGTTACCTGCAAAAAATCAATAAATACGCGTGGACTCAACAGTGCTGCCCATCTGTTACACTAGACGCAAACACGCTCAAAGTCCTGCCATCCGATCAGCATACAATTACACACATTTATCAGGGTATGATCCTTTTGTAAAAACTCAGATTTAATTTATAGTGTGGTCGACCAAAAACAGTCATATGCAACTCGCTACGGCTCGTTTCATAAACGTACTCGCGTCTTGATTGCTACCATTATAGTCTCGTTGCATAATATATTATTTTACTCACATAAGAGTCGGCATCGGGTGTCCTGAGCATGTACTCCACAACACACTACAGGCAAACGCTTTGTCCTCCGTGGTCTAGGGGTATCATGTTAGCCTCTAGTTCCCGAGGTTATGGGTTCAAATCCGGCAAAAGGTGGTAAATTTCTTCGGACGTAAAATTCCTTACAGGCTTCTTTCGGAAGGGAAGTAAAGCCGGTGATCCCACGTCGTAGATTTACGGCACGTAAAACAACCTCAAGCCTGATAAAGAGGTCTCTGAGCAAAATTACCGGTCTTTCACGTCCAATATAGAATGAGATGCTAAGAGCCATAGTAGTTAAGAGTGTCCATAAATAAATCTCAACTGTTTTTTTAAGTCTGCACTTCTTGTTTCACATCATCATCATCATCATCATCGCTGAAATGTTTTCCACCAAGGAATTTCTTCAGATGAAGCAGATGAAAATCGGTTGGTGCTAAATCCGGACTGTAGGGGGGGGGTGATCGAATTGTTCCCAACCAAATGATGCGATCAGATCTTGAGTTTGTTTGGCTGCGTGTGGCCGGGCATTGTCCCTCATTATTGTTTCCCCATAAACCTCGCACAGTTGGCGATGAATGTTTGCTGGCGTAACATTTCTTGCATTCAAAAATCACTGATCTGACTTCACAGTGTGGCGGGAAATAGTCGTTGGGCGACATTTGTAGCGGGAAACGGTGCTGTGCGCTATTTGTAGCGCGAAATCGTCGATCCTTGGGTTGTTGTGATCTTCTGCAGTGTTCTTCCTCGGCTATCGGTGCTCGTCTGTTGTTGCGTATTCCATTCCTAACTATATTTAATTATTAATTCTCAGGTTATAGTGGGTGAGGCAAGTTAAAACAATCACAGCAAGTTTCCCTTAATCAATGAAGTTTATTCACAGTTGGAATAATTATGGGCGGCTAGCTTTTCCTATTATTATAATCCCACCACTTTAAATTAGTCAGGAGCCTAGCTATCTGCACACGCACTCCCACCCTTGTGCACCCACGTGCATCTGTAGCACCTCGTGTCCACGTGAATTCTTGAAGATCAGTTAGAGAGACAGTCGGCTCTGAGGCCTTGTCTGTTCTTATATGCGGGAGCCTAGTGACGCTCTCCTCTGTGTTTAAAAATGTAACGTTTCCTATTGGTCCTCAGACCGCGTTACCTTAACATGTATGAAAATGTGTTTCTTCAAATTCGTGCGCATACGCGTCACCTTGGAGCGTTGTGAAGCCAGTTCCATATCTCCGTCTTTTTCTTTTCTCTATCTGTCTCTTTCTATTTCTCCGTACCGTTACCGGTTCCCTACCTGTTGACTTGGTGAAAGTACGCTCTAATTAGGATTATGCTTTCCTGGAATTTTGCTAGCTCGCCCGTGTCTTACAATCAGCTCTGTACAAATGTTAGATGTTGAATATTTTAACATGTTAGTGAATTATATTATTACTGTACAATTCTTATATGTTTGGTTCCCCTTTCATATGTACAATTTCTATATATGTATAATATATCCCCTTTCAACAGTCGGCGGATCGTTGATTGTTTTGAACATCTAGAAACGCTCTAACAGGAAAGCAAAAAGTGAGATCGCTTACAGATGCGTCTGGCTTCCTAATGAATAGAGGAAGTAATCGCCCAAGCTCAAAATCGCGACTGCAGCGGCAGAGAAATATAAAACGTACTTACTTTATAAGCACGCCTCGTACTTAGAAAAAAATCAGATGTGTTATATTTACATGACTTTCTGTACCCACTCTTATACAAGCTATTCTTACATAAGCCATTTCCTCTGTTTTCTTCTTGTTAATTGAAGTAAACTTGTAGGTATAGGAAGAATATAGTAGGCTAAAGCGATGGTCAGATTTTTAAACAGCGGATCGCTATGTAATAGCTTTGAAATTGCATGCTTCTTGCATGCACGAGCATGGGGGAAAAAAATAACGAATAGTGATTTTGCGAAAAGTAAAGTATCTGAAAATGAGTACAAATAACAGAATATCTCGGACATTTGTCTCATTCTTAGTTATGCAAAAGTAATTCAGAACGAAGAGGACTTCATAGGCTATTCCCAGAAAATACGAGATATACGATTTATTTGTAATGGGCATGTAGGTATATGATATTTTAATCAAAATCGTTAAAGCCATTGGCTTTGTTGCATTACTTTTGTCTTCACTGAAAAACGGTTAAGCGACCCTTCTTATATAGTCGTTCTTTGGCGGCTTTTGGAAGGAATTGCTGCCAACGTGAATCATTCGAGATCCCTCGGCTACACTCTTCTCCTTCTAAAAAACATCCCTCGACTACGCTTCGAGGCTGAGGACCCTCAATCCCTCGGCTACGCCTTGAGGCTGAGGGCTCTCAATCGTGTTTTCAGCTATGTTGGGGTTTCAAATGTAGGCTTTGAACACCAAGTAATGCAGGTTACAGGGTTTTCAATGAAGACCAAAGCAATGCAGAATCGCCAAGCCATTTTTCAGAAAATAAAAACTAACGACGTTTCGTGTAAAGGGTAGTTTTGGGTTGGGAAAATTTTTCTTGAAAATCTTCGTGCACCTTGTTTGGAATCTACGACACGGAACCACCGGCTTTACTTCCCTACTACTTCCATGCTAAGGAATTTTGCGCCACCATCGCCCTCCGCCGGGTTTGAATCCGCGACCTCGGGAACTAGAAGTATAGACTTGCCTTTCGTCACAAGCTGCATCATTCTTTGACGAAAGTATAAAAACACTGGTTCCCCGTTACAAGTGCCTGAATATCGGCGGTGACTATGTGGAGAAGTAGTGTAAGGTAATGAATGATGATAAAGTATTTGGAAAATAATGTTGTGCTACTTTAAAAACACGCCTCGTATTGTGACCGCGCGCGCGAATTTACCACGAAATGGCGGTGCCAGCGCCTCCCGGTTGGTGTACCTTAACGCTGGTGAGGTTAACGACCGGTCCCCTCCAGAACAATAACCCATTATGTGCAGCTTCCACGCTCCAGAGGATGCTTTAGGACATTTCGAGTAGGTTCCACTTCTAGAAAGTTCCGGTTTGTTTGCGGTCCTATGTAAGGGACTGTTCTGCCGGGAGCTCAGTTTGAGTTCAGTCAGTTAAGAAGTGAAAAGTGGACAATACCAGCGCAATTTAGCTGTGAGTTGTGACTCGACGAAACAGTTGTGTTGTGTTCCGAATGTGTCAAAAATGACTCAAGGAAACTATTGTGTTATGTAGAGTGCATTGTGATAAATAAAGTGTGTTTTCACAGAACTGGTGTTCTCATTTGTTACAATATACTATTACAGTAAATCAGTTAAAAGAATTCTGTCATTTTGTAACCTTCATAACCTGCTGAGCTACTCCAAAGCTCACTGGTTAAACATTTTCCCAGCTGTTTAAAGAAACCTACTCTTATTTGATGCATTAAAATCATGCTTCATATCCTTAAAAATCTTATGTGTTACACTCACATGACTTTCTCTACTCTTCTACAAACTATTTTTACAAATGTTTATTCTCCATATGATTCATGTTAATCTTATTGCTAATTTTCTTATAGATGCAAGGGGAATATGGTAGGCTTTAAGCGATAGTCAACTCTTTTAAGAAGTGGTGACTATGTGAAGTATTCCATTCTCTTTGCATTACCAGGACAAAAAAAATGAATAACGAATTTCCCTTTGAGAAAAAGTATAACTATTGGAAAATTTAAGGGAATAACAACCAATATCTCAAAAATGGTTCACTCAACAACAAAAATGTATATGACATGAATTGTGCATTTTAATGCGATCTACATTTATTGTGTAGTAAAATTTTGTCTATCTCTTATGGTTTACCAGTTATGCAAAAGTCGTTGACAATGAAGAATACTTTGGGAGACATTCCTAGAAAATTTGAGATATACATTTCATTTGTCATGAAAATATCTTAAACATAAGATATTTTAATCAAAATTGTTAGAGCCATTTTTGAGACACTTAAAATTTTCGAAAAATGTTCCATGTAAAGGGTAATCTGGGGTGGGGGATTTTCTTGAAAATCCTTCGTGTCGCATCTCTGGAAAATACTGAACCTAAATACCAAGTTTGGTGTTTATCCGACTGTTCGTTTCTGAGTTATGCTGTTCACAGACACACACACACGGACATGTTTCCAAAAAGGACATAAATTGTATGTTTTAACAAGATCTATATTTTATGTGTAGAAACGTTTTGTCTGTCCCTTATGGTTTACCAGTTATGCAAAAAAGATTGGGAAAGAAGAAGGCTTTTGCTGACTTTCCCAGGAAATTTAAGATATACATTTCATTTGTCATGAAAATATCTTAAAACATATATTTTAATGAAAATCCTTAAAGCCAATTTTGAAAACATAAAAATTTTTGAAAAATATTCCATGTAAAGTGTAGTCTGGTGCAGGGGATTTTCTTGAAAATCTTTGTGTCGCATCTTTGAAAGATACTGAACCTAAATACCAAGTTTGGTCTCTATCCGATTTTTCATTTTTGAGTTATGCCATTCACAGACACATATCCACAGAGACACACAGGCCTTTTTTTTTAAAATGCTTTTTTTGGATTCATGGGGCTTCAAAACCTGTATTTCCGGAGAAATCTCGGTATCAAATTGTTGGGTGGAATGCTATACTTGCCCTACTTACTAAACGTAGTAGAGAAAGTTTAAATATGTTGATCTACTGAAGAAATCTGTTACATTCACATAACCTTTTCTACCCTCTATCACTTATTATGGGTATACAAATTATTGTTATAAAAATTTATTTTTCTACTTACTTCATTTATCGAGATAAACCTTTCCCGAAATAGCTGCATTACACATTTTGTTATAGAAACAAAGGGAATATCAATGGTTAAATGTTTTACAACCTACATGCTATATGCTAGCCATAGAATTCCATACTCTTTCCATGATATCGCAAGAAACAACTGAAAATGGCCAGGACTTAAAAGAATGACAAAGTAATGAATAATTCAAACCATTAATAACAGATATCTCACAAATGGCTAATGCCATAAATAAACTTTACGGATGTAAATTGTGTGTTTTAAACAGATCTACATTTTTACTTTCTCTACTACGTATAGTAAGTAGGGGAAGTATTGCATTCCACCCAAAAATTCGCTCCCGAGATTTCACCGGAAATACATGTTTTGAGACCTCCTGAATCCAAAAAAAGCATTTTTGGAAACATGTCCGTGTGTGTGTCTCTGTGTGTGTGTGTCTGAGAACAGCATAACTCAAAAACGAACAGTCGGATAAACACCAAACTTGGTATTTAGGTTCAGTATCTTCCAGAGATGCGACACGAAGGTTTTCAAGAAAATCCCCCCCACCCCAGACTACCCTTTACATGGAACATTTTTCGAAAATTTTAATTTTCTCAAAAATGGCTCTAACGATTTTGATTAAAATATCATATGTTTAAGATAATGTCATGAGAAATGAAATGTATATCTCGAATTTTCTGGGAATGTCTCCAAAAGTATTCTTCATTGTGAACGACTTTTGCATAACTGGTAAACCATAAGAGATAGACAAAATTTTACTACACAAAAAATGTAGATCTCGTTAAAATACACAACTTATGTCATATACATTTCTTTTGTTGAGTGAACCGTTTTCGAGATATTGCTCGTTATTCCCTTAAATTTTCCAATACTTATACTTTTTCTCAAATTCGTTATTCATTTTTTATGTCCTGGACTTGCAAAGAGAATGGAATGCACCGCATAGCAACCAGCGTTAAAATATTTGACCATCGCTTAAAAGCTACCATATTCCCCTTGCATCTACAAGAAAATTAGCAATAAGATTGACATCTCGATATCTCGATTAACATAAAGCATATGGAGAATAGGCGTTTGTAAAAATAGATTGTACAAGAGTAGAGAAAGTCATGTGAGTGTAACACATCAGATTTTTTTATTTAGCACCTTTTGTCTATCACTTAATGTTTACCAGTTATACAAGATTATACAAAATTCCTCCCGAATGAAGAAGACATCACAAGGTGTTCCCATAAAATTCAAGCTATAAATTTTATTTTTATGTAAATATCTTTAATAATTAGTATATTAATCAAAATTGTTATGGCTGTTTCAAAAACTTAAAAAAAAAAATCTGATGTGTTACATTCACATGACTTTCTCTACTCTTGGACAAACTATTTTTACAAGAGTAGAGAAAGTCATGTGAGTGTAACACATCAGATTTTTTTTTTTTTTTTATTTTTTGAAAAAGCCATAACAATTTTGATTAATATACTAATTAATTGTACAAACTATTTTTACAAGCTCTTAATCTCCATATGCTTCATGTTAATCGAGATGTTAATCTTATTACTAATTTTCTTGTGGATGCAACGGGAATTGGTAGGCTTTAAGCGATAGTCAAATATTTTAAGAGCTGGTTGCTATGTGGAGTATTCCATTCTCTTTGCATTACCAGGACAAAAAAAATGAATAACAAAATTCCATTTGAGAAAAAGTATAAGTATTGAAACATTTAAGGGAATAATAAGCAATATCTAAAAAATGGTTCACTCAACAAAAAAAATGTATATGACATAAATTGTGTATTTTAACGTGATCTACATTCTTTTTTTGTAGTAAAATTTTGTCTATCTCTTATGGTATACCAGTTATGCAAAAGTCGTTCACAATGAAGAATACTTTTGGAGACATTCCCAGAAAATTCAAGATATACATTTTATTTGTCATGAAAATATCTTAAACATATGATATTTTAATCAAAATCGTTAGAGCCATTTTTCAGAAAATTAAAATTTTCGAAAAATGTTCCATGTAAAGGGTAATCTGTGTGGGGGGATTTTCTTGAAAACCTTCGTGTTGCATCTCTGGAAGATACTGAGCCTAAATTTCAAGTTTGGTGTTTATCCGACTGTTCGTTTCCGAGTTATGCTGTTCACAAATACAAATGGACCATTTTCTAAAAATCTTTCTTTTTTATTTATGGTCCTCAAAACATGCATTTTTGGTAAAATCTTATTATTAAATTTTTTGGTGAAATGCAATGCCTTCCCTACCTACTATGAACATGGAAGAGAAAGTAAAAATGACAAAAGTACTGAACATTTCAAACCAACTATAATGAATACTTTATATAATATGGTGAGTTGCTACGTTTTTAATTCACATCACACCTATGCTTGATTTTTACCGAGTAGTGCTTTCAGGAGCTGTCTTTCTCCCATCTTCAACTGAAGATACATCACAGTTATTAATACTTTTGTCAATTATAACCTATAACAGATACACCTCGGAAATCACTAATGCCATTTAAAAAGTTGCTCACTATGAATTACATGTTTTAAAGAGAACTACATTCTTTGTGTAATACATTTTTATCTATCCCTTATGATTTACTCGTTATACAAATATCTTTCAGTGAAAGGATTTCAAAGGCCTGTTACAAGAAAATTCAAGATATATATTTTATTTGTTATGAAAATATCTTTAATATATGATATTTTAATCAAATTTGTTAGGGTTTAGTTACATCTTTGGAAGGTACTGTACTGAACTTGAGAGAGGGAAGGAGGGAGAAACATACACACACATCTTTTCTAAAAATACTATTTTTTACTTTCTCTGCTACGTATAGTAAGTAGGGGAAGTATTGCATTCCACCCAAAAATTCGACACCGAGATTTCACGGGAAATACATGTTTTGAGAACCCCTGAATCCAAAAAAAGCATTTTTGGAAACATGTCCGTGTGTGTGTGTCTGTGAACAGCATAACTCAGAAACGAACTGTCAGATAAACACCAAACTTGGTATTTAGGTTCAGTATCTTCCAGAGATGCGACACGAAGGTTTTCAAGAAAATCCCCCCACACAGATTACCCTTTACATGGAACATTTTTCAAAAATTTTAATTTTCTCAAAAATGGCTCTCTAACGATTTTGATTAAAATATCATATGTTTAAGATATTTTCATGACAAATAAAATGTATATCTCAAATTTTCTGGGAATGTCTCCAAAAGTATTCTTCATTGTGAACGACTTTTGCATAACTCGTAAACCATAAGAGATAGACAAAATTTTACTACACAAAAAATGTAAATCGCCTTAAAATACACAATTTGTCATACATCTTTTTTGTTGAGTGAACCATTTTCGAGATATTGCTTGTTATTCCCTTAAATTTTTCAATACTTATTTTCTCAAATGGGAATTCGTTATTCATTTTTTTGTCTTGGATATGCAAAGAGTATTAATCTGTGGCAAAGAGAATAGTGCTGCACATAGCAACCAGCTATTAAGAGATATGTCTATGCTTAAAGGCTACTGTATTTCTATATTGTCCTTGTAAATACAAAACAAGGGGAACATAGTACGCCTTAAGCGATAGTCAAATATTTTTAGAACTGGTCGCTATGTGTAAAATGTAATTCTCTTTGCATGTCAAAAGATCGTTTCTGCAAATGTTGATCTTGATTAATATGAAATAGATGGAGAATAAGCATTTGTAAAAACAGTTTGTACAAGAGTAAAGAAAGTCATGTGAGTGTAACACATCAGATTTTTTTATTTATTTATTCACAGGGTCTCAAAGCTAATATTTCTGGCGAAACCTCGACATCAAGTTTTTGGGTGAAATACAGTGCTTTCTCTTACCTGGTAGGTGACACAGAGAAAAATAATTTATTAATACTGTAGTTTGTTTACTAGAATCCAAAACAGATTACACAGTTTGCAGAAACTGAAAGTTTAATTTAGAAGCACCGATACCAGCCTAAGGCATATGCCTCTTTAACATACTGGAGTCAAACTTACCTTTATAGAGGTTTCAATATACCAGAGATTACTGAAGTGCAAATTTGACATTTTTCCACCATTATGGAATAAGTCACTAGAATCTGGTTGTATTCGAGTTGTTAGGTTCCATTCATAACCGACAACTTCTCCGCAAACATGTACCTGTTACATGTATTGGGATCCCACATGTCAAAAAGATGCTCGTATCAATTGGTGTACAAAACTGCTCAAGAAATACAATAGCAGTGCCTCAAAATATGTATATAAGATTGTAACAGGTGACGAATCATGGATCTATACATATGAGCCTGAACATAAACAGCAATCGACTGTATGGGTGTTTCAAAATGAAGCAAATCCAACAAAAGTTGTTCGCACTCAAAACACTTTGAAGCAAATGGTCATCTGCTTTTCAGAAAAACTGCATATGTGGCAACAGTGCCTTTAAAGGAATGTAAAATGGTCAATGTTGAATGGTACACAATCATTTGTTTGCCGGAAGTCTTCGGTGAAATAAGGAAAACCAACAAGAACTGTAGAATCGTTCTTCATCAAGACAATGCGAGCACACATACATCTCGTCTAACAACTGAGTATTTGGATCATCTGCCGTACAGTCATGATTTGGCTACCAATGACTTCTTTTTGTTCCCGAACATCAAGAATAAATTGCATGGATGATTTTAGTTGACAGAAGAAGCCGTTGATGCCTTCAAAAACCATGTTTTGAAGGTGTCTCAAAAAGACTGGAATAAATGCTTTGACAAATGGTTCAAATGGATGCAAAGGTGTATTGATCATAAAGGAGAATATTTTGAAAAATAATAAAGCATTTTTCAATCAGAAATTACTTTGTTTTAATTATTACGCTCAAAATATAAATAGTGACCTTCATACATATTGGTGGACATCATTGGTGACTGACCTGAAGTGTAATAAACGCAATCAAAAACGTTTGTACATAGGACTTGACAGACACTTTTATTTTTTACTGATTATTGTGGGATTTTTTCCGTGTAGTTGGCGGCGCCGTGGCCGAGTGGTTAGACCGCTCGCCTCCCACCGAAGCGGCCCGGGTTCAATCCCAGGGACCTGCATGTGGGATTTGTGGTGGACGAAGCGGCGTCTGGATGGGTTTTCTCTGGGTTCTCCGGTTTCCCCCGCCATTCATTCAACCAACTGCTCCATCATCACCTTTCCTTTCATCCATTTCACCAACATTTCATTTCATCTACTTCCTTCATCCCATACCAGGCATCGGGCTGATAACCCATCCTGGATGCTCTGTCTGATCCTCGACGGGCCTCTGACCCCAGGCATCCGCTTGTAAGTCCTGGGGGGTGTAAGTCCTACATAAGAGGAGGGTAAACAGATAATGAATGAATGAATTTTTCTGTGTAGTTTAGTTTCTTGTTTGTTACTGAGCCACTGTGATCGGTATAACATAGTAATATCAGCTCTGCCAGTAGATGTCGTGTAACATCAAATTAAATGTTGTTTCACTTACATGGGCCAGAAACAAATGTACATTATGTAAATAATAACGTGATGAAAGGTTAGATGAGCAAGAATGTGGTGTACAAAAGAAACATTTAAGGCAGAAACAGCTGGAGGATAATTGTGAACATATACCTGCTGTAAATAATGAAGAGTGTAAATATATATTGGTGGACATCATTGGTGAATGACCTGAAATGTAATAAGCACAATCAAAAACGTTTGTACATAGGACTTGACACTGAAAGGCTTGGCTTATATGATAAATTAGAACTGATTTGCAACGCTTGTAATGAAACAAGAGTACAAATCACACATCTAAGCTGGACATTTCTAGGAAGGTCTGCAAATCATTATTTGTGATTAACTGCACACAAACTTTTAAACTCATTTTTCCTCGCTTTAATTTTTGCTACACTTTTATTCACAAAAACAAAATTACATCCACAAATTAAGTGTTGTTGTTGTTCACCAATGGCACTGGGGATTAATTGAACTGCATCATTTTCCCTCTGGCTTCACAATATCACTTTTAAGGCCTTTGCATTTGCCGAGATGTTTGTTCAGGATGACATCATCTTCACCGAGAGTGCACTTGGGTGTAGGTAGGCATCCTATCTTGTAGAGGTGTTCTGCGAGGCAATCGTGGCCATATAAATAAGGCCACTGCAGTCTTCCTTGGCATTTTTTGTATATCAACTCTATCATTAATATTCTTATAAT
The DNA here is from genome assembly GCA_030765065.1 of Deroplatys truncata. Classification (NCBI taxonomy): domain Eukaryota; kingdom Metazoa; phylum Arthropoda; class Insecta; order Mantodea; family Mantidae; genus Deroplatys; species Deroplatys truncata. The sequence goes on from CM060980.1 coordinate 181,772,979, forward strand.
CTTTATCTTTTAATTTATCTTCTTCATCAAGTCTCTACTGTCTTTTGAAATATTGTTTGAGGTTATTTAATTGTTTATTTATTTCTATTTGTCCTACAGGTTTTATTTGTTGTATTGCACCTTTCTTAGTTAATTGATCCACATGTCCATTGCCCAAAAGTCCGACATGAACTGGGATCCATTGTAGAGTGACATGATTTCTAGTTTCAACTGCTTTAATTAGGCTTCTTATTTCTTTAATATTTCTTGTTGTTTTATTGTAATTTACTATTCCATCTACGGCTGATTTTGAGTCTGATAAGATGAATATTTTTTGTTTTATGTATGGTCTATATAAAATGTTCTGTAATGCTGATTTTATAACTGTTAATTCTCCATCATAGTGGTTTGACGTTTCATCTAATGTTAGATACTGTGCAAAATGTTTACAGTATACTCCTGCACCAGCATTTTTTTTATTGATGAGGGTCCATCTGTAAATATTCGGAGCCATTCTTTTTCTGGGTATCTTTCATTTTCCGTAGCTATTGCTATGGCTCTCATTTCATCTAGTATATTGGTTTGTTTGTGTATTGTATATATCAGATCATTCTGATTTTGTATATCAATGTATTCTATTGGACTCGTTACCTCTGTTGCAGTTATATTTGTTGTAATTATATTCTTGTATTTTAAGTTATTAATACATGTTCTGAAGCTTATTTGAGTTCTTAAATTACTTATAGTATCTGCTTTAGATAGACATAGATGTCTCTATTAAGAGACAATGACATAAATGTATTCATCATAGGTGAAGCAAATATAGATCAACAAAAGGAAAAATTTTATCAATTTCCAAAATACAACACGAATATATTAGAAAAACACAGAAAGATAGCAAGTGGCATACTTGCTGGCATTATACAAATTAAGTGTTAGAGGGTTGAAATTGTTACTGTGCATAGCTCTTAAGGTATGCATTTTAGAGCCCATGTTTACTAGACATTTTTTCCTTGTTTTGGTCCATACTACCACCTCTCAAAATATGGAATACTCTTTTTTAACACCCAGTATATTCAGAGAAATTGCCAGACGAGCTATTTATAAAAAATGCACCATTTCAGTCATTTGGTAGTATTATGAGTTGCTGTCATAGCATATACGAGGTCTGTTCAAAAAATTCCGGAACTTTGTCCACAACATTTTTCTACACTTAGCTTTTACTTATTGTGTATGGTCTCCTTCGAAATACTCTCCTCCACAAATGATACATCGCTCCCAATGCCATTTTCACTTCCAGAAGCAGTCTTGGTACATCTCTTTGTGGATCGTGCAAATTTTCTTTTATCTCGTCTATCGTTGCAAATCTTCGTCCTTTCAACATGGTTTTCAACTTTGGAAATAATAAAAAAAGTCCACAGGGGCCAGGTCTGGAGGGTGCGGAGGATGCAAGAATTCAGCATTAACTTAGTACTTTTTGAGATAAAAAAATCTGATGTGTTACACTCACATGACTTTCTCTACTCTTGTGCAAACTATTTTTTACAAACGCTTATTCTCCATATGCTTCATGTTAATCGAGATGTCAATCTTATTACTAATTTTCTTATAGATGCAAGGGGAATTGGTAGGCTTTAAGCTATAGTCAAATATTTTAAGAGCTGGTTGCTATGTGGAGTATTCCATTCTCTTTGCATTACCAGGACAAAAAAAAAAGAATAACGAATTTGAGAAAAAGTATAAGTATTGGAAAATTTAAGGGAATAACAAGCAATATTCGAAAATGGTTCACTCAACAACAAAAATGTATATGACATAAATTGTGTATTTTAACACGATCTACATTTTTTGTGTAGTAAAATTTTGTCTATCTCTTATGGACTATGGTTTACCAGTTATGCAAAAGTTGTTCAACATGAAGAATACTTTTGGAGACATTCCCAGAAAATTTGAGATATAAATTTCATTTGTCATGAAAATATCTTAAACATATGATATTTTAATCAAAATCGTTAGAGCCATTTTTGAGAAAATTAAAATTTTCGAAAAATGTTCCATGTAAAGGGTAATCTGGGATGGGGGGATTTTCTGAAAACCTTTGTGTCGCATCTCTGGAAGATACTGAACCTAAATACCAAGTTTGGTGTTTATCCGACTGTTCGTTTCTGAGTTATGCTGTTCACAGAGACACACACACACAGACAGACAGACACATACACACACACGGACATGTTTCCAAAAATGCCTTTTTTGGATTCAGGGGGTCTCAAAACATATATTTCCGGTGAAATCTTGGTATCGAATTTTTGGGTGGAATACAATACTTCCCCTATTTACTATACGTATTAGAGAAAGTAAAAATAAAATGTGTGTAGTGATTGCAAAAAGTCATTTGTTTTTAATTACTCTTATAGATAAGAGATTACAAAACCCATGCGTCAAGTTCTTCTAGATGAGTTTCTAGTCCTGTAAAAAAATTTCAAAATTGTTTAAAGAAAATGTTCAATAATTCAAAAACTAACTGACATACAAAAATGAAACTCTGCCAAGTAGTTCCACATAACACCCTAGTTTTAAAATTGTGGAAAATAGAAATTTCAGCCATCATCCTCCTTAAGTTAGATCGTTGACTGCCCTGACATGCAGCATCAGCTATCTTTGTTTTTTTTAGTAACCTGAGTTTGCTGGATCCCCTAAAACATGTAAATTAAGACAAAGTACCATGACTTGTGTAAAATTATTTATTTGAAGTTAATACTTTGTTCTTACAAAAGCAGTGTTGTATATTTAAAAAATTACATGAAATGTAAACTATAGCTAAATTACGACAAATGTTGTCTTTTAAGTACATACAACAGAATACATCAAATTTAATACATTATTATCACATTCATGGAATTGCTTCTGGCTTGGTCCTTTATAAAATGCAGAATATTGCTGATCACTCTTACAAATACAGAGTGTGATTGTAAATATAATTATCTGAAAGTGTTATTTGCTAAGCACTGTTTAATACTATTAATAATATACAAATGTCTGTCCTACTCAAATGTCACCTAAGAGAAACTATTTATTAGTCACCTTGTAGAAATACACAGTGATCTGATGTCAGAAAAGTAAAATGTTATATATAAGAAGTTAATGCACACATCTATGAGTAATCTGCTGTAATATAAGCGGGAAGAATGGAAGTTAAAAGGAGTGATGTTTCAAACTTCAACCTTGTGGCATGGCAGTCACGCCACAACAGTGCTCAATGTGTCATACAGTATGTGAACTTTTCAAATGTAACACAGACTCGGAAAGCTTTCATACTATTCCCTATCAGAGGATTGATAGATGTTTCCATACCATATTCAGCAAAAGCAAGCTTTGATGCAGCGTAATTATGAAGCTCGTCTCAAGTTTGCTGCCATGATGTGTAACAGGCAGGAAGTGAACAATCAGTGGTTAAATCAATGGATGTTCATGGACAAAGCCACATTTCATGTGAGTGGCCGAGTCAACAGACATAACTGCATTATTTGGAGACTGAGAACTGACAAGTGTCATATGATACATTTCACATACGAGGATCAGTCAATAAGTTGAGGCAGTATTATTAACACTTAAAATGATTTCAGTCAAATTATATAATATATAAATTCAATAACAGCCCGCCTTGAAGCAATATGTATATAATAATTTGTAAAATGTATGTAACAGTCATTGCATATGCTTATATTATTGCAAACATGTTCAATAATGTTATGTGAATATATTACGTAATTTAATAATGTAGGAGCTGTGAGAATAATAAGTTAAAAGTTGCTAACAATGAGGTAACCTTGAGGCAATAATGAGTTTGAGACTTTAACAATACTACTTATGATTCTTGGAAGCAATAATGTAATTTTAGTGACAGTTCATAAAATAGCCAATGAACAACCAGAAAAAGCTTTAGTTAAATGAAGGTATTCTATTGGAGTAGGATTAGCCAATCAGAAACTGTAAAGGAGAAAATTTTACAAATTTAGAGTTCAGTTGCCTGCAGACAGTGATTGTAACCGGATACAAGATGTGTCCTCAAGAGATTTATATGTATTCGTGTAAGACGAAAAATAGTTTACGTGTTAAAAAGTGCAAGTAATTCATAAAAGAATCTCACAGCTCTCTCTTTATATCAGTGAAATGTTATTTAAATCGTATCAGGTATTAATAAAAGGAGTGAAGTAAAATAATAGTCTGTGTAAGCCTACATTCTTGTCGCATCACAACCCTGCCAAGACATCCATGTCTCCAAAACAACAATACTGACGCAGCCGAGACAAACATAAATATATAATATTTAAAGAAACAGTCAAATTACAAAGTTAATATTTTTAAAACTTGAGGCAAAGGCCACCTGAAAGTACATTTGGGGCGAAGGCTACCGGAAACTGTTTACTATACGTGCGGTTGCAACTACTACAAGTTCGGTTCCCCAAGAGTTGTAATATAATACAATTCCTTCAATACAAACTACTTCAAATTAACGCCAAAGTGTGTTGCAAACAAGTTAAAAGAAAACACGTTCTTCAAATTTGGCTCCCAAAGCATGGTGCAAATAATGTAACGAACCACCTACTTCAAATTGGCATCCACACGTGGAGCTAAAGACAATACAATTCTCAGATTGGCGTCCATACGTGGGACAACAAAAATAACTACATCAAACGCCCATTTGTATCCATGAAAGGCTCACAAAGGTGTATGGTGATGCAACAGTGGATGTCAGCATGGTTAGAAGATGGATTCATCGCCGTAACACCAACACATTGGCTGAGGAACAGTGGAGTGGCAGACCCATGACAGCAGTGGCTTCATGCAACTTTGAGCGAGTGGATTTGATCATTCAAGATTACCCCAGGTAACAACAGATGAATTGTCACATTACATCCCTTGTAGAGGCAGTGTAGTGACGATTATTCATGAACTGAGGTACTCAAAAGTTCATTCATGGTTTGAATGTTAACAGAACCAGAATAAGGAGACGAAAAACAACATCCTCCGAACAATTGCAGTGCTTCCATTTGGAGGGAGAAGAGTTTCTGGACAAAACTGTGAACTGGAGACGAAACATGGGTTCATTTTTTTTAACCAGAATCAAAGAGACAGTCCATGGAATGGCATCGCACAACCTCGAGGAAGAAAAAATTCAAAACTGTACCATCGGCAGGGAAAGTGATGGTTACGTGTTTTGGGATGCAGAGGGTGTGATTCTGGTTGATATTTTGGAGCAAAGAAGCACAAAAAAATTCTGTAAAATACGTCAGCACTGTCAAAAAGCTTAAAGCACATCTTTAGCGAGTTCGCCCAACAAAAACCTTGGCAGATGTTCTGCTTTTGCATGACAACCAGTCGTCACACCACTGAAGCGATTGTGAACATTGGATGGGAAGTCTTGTCTCATCCTCCATACGGCCCTGACCTACCACCATCAGACTTCCATCTGCTTGGGCTGCTAAAGGAAGCTCATCGTGGGATTCACTTTCAAGATGCAGAGGCCATGAAAACATCTGTGCATCAATGGCTTCGGAAGCAAGACTGTGCGTTTTACCATGCAGGAATACATGCCCTTGTTAAAAGGTGGACTAAAACTGCGGAAAAGGACGGGGATTAATTGAAAAGTGACATTTTAATCCTCAATGTTGTAGCTTAAGTTTCTTTCTCTACAAGAAAAAAAATCTGATGTATTACACTCACATGATTTCTCTACTCTTGTACAAACTATTTTTACAAATTCTTAATCTCCATCTATTTCATATTAATCGAGATAAACATTTGCAGAATCGATCTTTTGACATGCAAAGAGAATTACATTTTACAGTTCTAAAAATATTTGACTATCGCTTAAGGCATACTGTTCCTCTTGTTTTATATTTGCAAGGGCAATATAGAAATACAGTAGCCTTTAAGCAGAGACATATCTCTTAATAGCTGGTTGCTAGGTGCAGCATTGAAATATTTAAGGGAATAACAAGCAATATCTCGAAAATGGTTCACTCAACAAAAAAATGTATATAACATAAATTGTGTATTTTAATGTGATCTACATTTTTTGTGTAGTAAAATTTTGTCTATTTTATGATTTACCAGTTATGCAAAAGTCGTTCACAATGAAGAATACTTTTGGAGACATTCCCAGAAAATTTGAGATATACATTTCATTTGTCATGAAAATATCTTAAACATAAGATATTTTAATCAAAATCGTTAAGAGCCATTTGAGAAAATTAAAATTTTCGAAAAAATGTTCCATGTAAAGGGTAATCTGGGGTGGGGGGAGTTTCTTAAAAATCTTCATGCTGCATCTCTGGAAGATACTGAACCTAAATACCAAGTTTGGTGTTTATCCGACTGTTCGTTTCTGAGTTTGTTGTTCACAGACAGACACATACACGGACATGTTTCCAAAAATTTTTGGGTGGAATACAATACTTCTCCCTACTTACTATACGTAGTAGAGAAAGTAAAAAATAGGAGGCATTAGTTACTGACTGACCCTCATACCATACAACACTGAGCATACTGTTGCGACATGACCACGATTTTGTCTCCTTGTATGAATAGTTGTGTCATGCCATGCGAATGAAGTCTGAAACATAACTCATTGATTCCACTTATATCACAGCAAACTTCTCAGAGATGTGTGCATTAACCTCTTGTATATAATGTTTTACTTTTCTGACATCTCAAACCAATAACCCTGTATATAATGAAGTACAATTCATATACAGCAATTACTGCAATTGCCACTATAACACGTTACACTTGCCAGCATTTATTTAATAACTTACAGTTCCTTCCATTCTTGAAAATGAAATGTGAAATATGATTATGTTATTGCAAGTATTTTCCATAATATACGTTTAACAGTCTACAAGTACACATCTTCACATATCATGTGGTTTTCTACTGTCCATTCCAAACCAGAGTGCCTTTCACTGAAAACAAACTCTTTATATTATCCGCGCGAAAGTAGTTCGCAATCCCCGCCCATAATGTCTGCTTGTTCCCCTCCCACGTGCTTGTTGAACACTATTTAATCTATAAAAAGGCGCCCTGCATGACAATCATGGTTCAAAATGCAACCTGAGGTAACAATCAATTTTATAAGTATGTGGCAATGAACATTTTACTTATGTTAATCACAATCCTCGGGCAAAAGTGCAACACCCAAATCCGAATCCTCCGAAGATGACTCAGCTGCCGTATCAGAATCAGAACTACTGTCCAAAATAATGACAAGCTTATCCAAAATTCCACAGCACTGTTGCACTTAAAACAAGTTCCCACATTTTATCCTCTTCTACGTTGTATTATGTCTGTTATATTCCCTGCTCGCTTTCGTTACACTTCTCACTGAAACGGCTGTAAAATCCGATATTAGTTTCATAATATGCAATAATGCAACTGTCGGGTATTTTTGTAATAGTGAGTTGAATAGATGAAGTATTGTTTGTTTTTAGCCACTTTTTAAATGTTTCCCGCTTCTGTGTTTGAACAGTTTATTCGTACTGTGTTCGACTGTTTGCACTACACACACCTTCCTCTGCCATGTGAGCTCAAATACCAACTGACTAAATCACAAGATTTGACCTGAGCTGAGCATATGTGTGTTAGTGTATTATGAATGACTTCGCTTATCTTATATCCTGTGTTACAGCAAAGTGTTTATTCGGTACCCAGATAGCACCTCTGGGAATTCATTGCTGCATTTCTTGTGTGTGTAAGAGATTGGCAGTCGTGCATGTCGGTTGGTATTAACAAGCAAGATGCTCTCTGCGTTAGCGCAACAGCAGGTGAAAAGCATATTTTGTAATCTCTTAACAGCTAGTATATATCCATTACCTTTAACGGTGAGTTCTTATGATAACAGCAATAAAATTTGCAGTTCTATACCTTTCCTGTTCTAATATTTCATAATACAATACATGTATTAAGGAACTACTTACGTTGGTGTAAGAGTATATCTTGGGTTCTTGACAAGCCAAAGCACGTGCGTCTGTTTACATCAGAGGGAACTCTGGTTTGGAATGGGGTATACAGATCATTATTTTGGATGCCTGGCCAGCCTAACAACAATTTCTTTGCCACTGGGAAGCAAAGTGTTTGCCAGTAGAGTCAGATATTCATAGCCTCTTAAATTCAAGCAATAGATTTCTCATGCAAATTATGATTACAATAACTACATTCCTTCATAGACGATGCAGGAAATGATGTCCTTGTGCCCCACAAATCTCTCAGACCTTTTAAGAAAATTTGCGTTTACACTGATTAAAACCATGCTCCATCCATAAAAAAAAGAAATTAAATGTAAGTCAATAGAGCAATCATTAACATTATCCAACACCCAATTGTAGAAACTAACTCTACTCACATTATCGTCTGGTTGTAATTCCTGAACTACAGCTACACTATGTGATCAAAAGTATCCGGACACCTCACAAACATACGTGTTTCATCTTAGGTGCATTGTGCTGCCACCTACTGCCTGGTACTCATTATCCGTGACCTCAGTAGTCATTATACATCGTGAAACATCAGAATGGGGCGCTCCGTGGAACTCACAGACTTCGAACGTGGTCGGGTGATTTGGTGTCACTTGTGTCAGAAGTCTGTACGCGAGATTTCCACACTCCTAAAAATCCCTAGGTCCACTGTTTCTGATGTGATAGTGTGGCATGTGCACAGATATTAATGTTAAGACGCTCTCTGGACTCCGAAGCACGGCAGTTTGTCTGTGAGTAGGGGCGAATCAGGGGAAACTGTCTAGGAGGGGATAGCGTTACTGACGCCAAATTGGCGTGGGGTTTCTTGTGGGATTCAGTGAGTAGGCTTCGGGTGAGACAGACGGGAAAACTGCTAACACACGATGTCCTCGTCGGCAGGCAATGGGCAAAGGTATGTAACTAACTTCATCCAATAAATTGTGTGCCATCCACGCCTTTTAACTTTTAATTATAGTAGAATAGAATCCTTTCCTCTCCCTTGAGCCAGGCATTGTGTTGGTGTAGTAATTATTTTGTAATCTAACTTTAGCTGCATCCCTTGTCGTGTGCCTCACTTTGTATTATTTTCAACTTCAGAGGGGAGCTACTCGCTTGAGAGAGGGATCGTTAAATCAAACAAAGAACTTTAACTTACGAGGCAACGACGAAAAGTTTGAGACAACAGGTTGTGTGTGCAAAGGAAGGAGCCGGGGAAGACCATGCTTATCAGAAGAGGACGTTGAACATGCTCGTGGTGTTTTCACAAGAAGTCCACAGAAATCGACAACAAGAGCAAGCTTGGAGTTACAAATTCCACAACCAACTGTATGGAAAATTTTATGAAGGCGACTAAAAGTGACTCCTTACAGGTTACAGTTTTGCAGCAGTTACAAAGTCAAACGTGAAGATTTTTGCATAGAAATGTTGCAACGTAATGAAGAAGATGATTGCCTCAGTGAACAAATAGTGTTCAGTGATGAGTCAAGTGAGTGAGTGAAGATGATTGCCTCAGTGAACGAATAGTGTTCAGTGATGAGTGAGTGTAAAAGTGAATAAACAAAATGTTTGAATATGGGGAACTGAAAAACCGAGGGCTGTGCTGGAACCAATGCGGGACTCTCCCAAAATTAATGTGTTTGTTGCGGTATCCCACACCAAGGTGCATGGCCCCTTCTTTTTTTTCAGAAAAAACAGTAACAGGACCTACATATCTCGATATGTTACAGCTTTGGTTGATGCCCCAACTGTATGAGGAAATGGAAACCTTTATCTTCCAACAAGATGGAGCATACCCGTAGCACACCAGAAGTCAAGAAACACCACAGGGAAGCTGTCAGGCAGCCACTAAACTGCCGTGGCATAAGGAGCCACTATGTCGGGGGGCAGTCCAAGCCAGCGACTGCCCACCCTGTTTCATCACCAGAGACCTGCAGTGATAATTCTACACCAGGACAAACTGTGGGCACTGTATAAAATCACCCACAAACAGTTCCAGCAGACCATCGCTATTTTGCGCAGTGTAGTGTGCTTGTGAACTGAGGCAGCGTGGTGTGTGCGTGTGCGGGGTGCTCAAGATAAGTGCATTAACAATATTAGTCGACAGCACTTTAGTTTCTCGTGTCTCCACATCGCCCAGCAATATTGTGTCGTTGTCTGGGTGCTTATCACACATGTATATTATTGTTATATTTTGGTTCATCACACATGTGTATGTCATTTTGTTTTGTTCTTTTCATGTTTATTATCTTTATTTTCCTTGTGTCGACGAGGGGGTCGACTTCGGTGGCCAGGGGGAGATGTGGCATGTGCACAGATATTAATGTTAAGACGCTCTCTGGACTCCGAAGCACGGCAGTTTGTCTGTGAGTAGGGGCGAATCAGGGGAAACTGTCTAGGAGGGGATAGCGTTACTGACGCCAAATTGGCGTGGGGTTTCTTGTGGGATTCAGTGAGTAGGCTTCGGGTGAGACAGACAGGAAAACTGTTAACACACGATGTCCTCGTCGGCAGGCAATGGGCAAAGGTATGTAACTAACTTCATCCAATAAATTGTGTGCCATCCACGCCTTTTAACTTTTAATTATGGTAGAATAGAATCCTTTCCTCTCCCTTGAGCCAGGCATTGTGTTGGTGTATTAATTATTTTGTAATCTAACTTTAGCTGCGTCCCTTCGTCGTTGCCTCGTAAGTTAAAGTTCTTTGTTTGATTTAACGATCCCTCTCGCAAGCGAGTAGCTCCCCTCTGAAGTTGAAAATAATACAAAGTGAGGCACACGACAATAGTGAAGTGGAAATGTGAAGGGAAATGCACGGCACAAAAGCGTACAGGCCTGACCTCGTCTGTTGATTGACAGAGACCGTCGACATTTGAAGAGGGTCGTAAAGAGTAATAGGCAGACGTCTATCCAGACCATCACACAGGAATTCCAAACTGCATCAGGATCCACTCCAAGTACTATGACAGGCGTCAGGTGAGAAACCTTGGATTCCATGGTCGAGCGGCTGCTCATAAGCCACACATCACGCAGGAAAATGTCAAACGATGCCTCACTTGGTGAAAGGAGCGTCAACATTACACGATTGAACAGTGGCAAAACGTTGTGTGGAGTGACGAATCACGACACACAATGTGGCGATCCGATGGCAGGGTGTGGGTATGGCGAATGCCCAGTAAACGTCATCTGCCAGTGTATGCAGTGCCAACAGTGAAACTCGGAAGTGTGCTGTGATCGTGTTTTTCCTGGAGGGGACTTGCACCCCTTTTTGTTTTGCGTGGCACGATCACAGCGCAGACCTACATTGATATTTTAAGCACCTCCTTGCTTCCAACTGTTGAAGAGCAATTCGGGGATGGCGATTGCTTCTTTCAACACGATCAAGCACCTGTTCATACTGCACGGGCCGTGGCAGAGTGGTTACACGACAATAACATCCCTGTAATGGACTGGCCTGCACAGAGTCCTGACTTGAATCCTATAGAACACCTTTAGAATGTTTTGGAATGCCGACTTCGTGCCAGGCCTCACCGACCTACATGGATACCTCTCCTCAGTTCTGCACTCCGTGAAGAATGGGCCGCCATTCCCCAAGAAACCTTCCGGCACCTCATTGAAAGTATGCCTGCGAGAGTGAATGCTGTCATCAAGGCTAAGGGTGGACCAACACCATATTGACTTCCAGCATTGCCGATGGAGGGCGCCACGAACTTGTACGTCATTTGCAGCCAGGTGTCCGGATACTTTTGATCACGTAGTATATCTTACAGGATTTTGTTTAATGGCATTCTAAGCCGAAGTTTGGGAAATTTCTGATTCCTGTGCAAGCTTACTCAGCAATTTTTCTGGACTTCGTTTTAAATTTTCTCTGATGTCAAGTTTTTCTGCTGAAAGAATATGAAAATTTAATTTTGGTTTCTTATCAAGAATAGATCTGATTTTGCTAAATCTATTCACAAGATTAGAAACTGTTTCTATGTGAGGCGCACAAACATCAGGAAATCTGTCTATAAATTGGCACCTCACTTCTCTACATGAGTTTGTTGTCACACAGGACTCATACAGGAAGATTCTGTGCTAAACTATATGGACTTTATGACATTATAACAGCATGGCATCCTTCAGAGGGGAAGTAGAGCCAGTGGCCCAGTGTAATAGATTTACGGCACATAAAAGAATCTCAAGCCTGATAAAGAGGCCTCTGAGCAAAATTACCAATCTTTCATGCCCAATATAGAATGGGACACTATGGACCACAGCAGTTAAAGAGCATTCATAAATAAAACTCAATTTTTTCTTGCCTGAAAACTGCACTCTTTCGTCAGACAGATAGTACAGAGTAAGCCAAAAGACTCTGAACCGCCTGCGCTGTGTTTTTCCTGTCCAGATCCTCAGCGCTCGTTGCTGTCTGCCGCTATCATAGAAAGTCACGGACGAAACCATATAACATTTTTAAAACAACTTTTAAAGGCTTTACTTACCAACTTTATGAAAGGAGATGCTGAAACTGGCCACCGTCATTGTCCATACATTTTTGGCACCTCTTTAGGAAACTATCCATCATGGATTTTTTTTTTGGGGGGGGGGATTTTCCAAACGATGACCGATGTCATCAAATATTTCTTCGGTAAGAACTGAACGCCGTATTTTAGATTTCTTAGCCTGAACACTTCGTGTGGCCTGAAATTTACTGTAAACTTCATGGATTGTTGTACAGTCTGGAACTTTTATATCTGGAAATCTTTCTGCAAATCGTACTTTTACTTGGAGAGCTGACCGAGTTAACACATACGAATCATACATAAATATACACTGTACAGTAGAAAATATATACTGAGCCGTAATATACTTTGTGACTAAGTACAGGACAAAGCAATAAATAACTTGTAATAGCTGAACTACACCACATCACCGTCAACTCAAAACTGCAATTCACACTGCACATCAAAACCACAACAGCGTGACTTTGTTTATAGCAGCAGTGCGTTATCATGTTTTTATCATATTTCCACACGCCCAGTGGAAAAACACCACGCAGCCAGTAATATTGTTCATAAAATACCGCTCCGGGGTAACTTAAAACATAAAGTGTACAAGACAAACCCAGACACCCTGGAAGAATTAAAACAAAATATCCGCCAGGAAATTTCTCAACGTGAACTACGGTGAGCGATGGATAGTTTCCTAAAGAGGTGCCAAAAACGTATGGACAACTACGGTGGCCAGTTTCAGCATCTCCTTTCGTAAAGTTCGTAAGTAAGTAGTTTTAAAAATGTTGTATGGTTTCATCTGCACCTTTCTATGATAGCGATAAATGGCAAGGAGCACCGAGGACGTGGACATGAAAAACACTGCATAGGTGGTTCGGGGTCTTTTGGCTCACTCTGTAGTATACACCATGATCACTATAAACAGCTTCACATTACATTATTACACCATGCCAAACAACATTACATTGAACTGCAAATACTGTTATCCTCCATAGGCATTGGCCTAGGTTACCACAGAGCAAGGTCATTCAACCCTATAACTACTATCAGTCAGTTGCCTCATCCAAGATAAGCCTGGTAGTATAATGTTCAATAATTTTTAGGCTTTGGTGCCCATGGTTTCTGATATTACAGAATTAGTTAAAAGCCCTGCATCACCTATCTTTTGAACCATATGTTTCAATAACATGACACTCAGTGTGCCTCTGGAAACACAGAATCATATTGCTAACTTGTTTTACTTTCTCTAAAAACTGAGTTTCAAAACAATCGGCAATTTTATGTTTTGGTAAAGCACCATACATTTTAATTACCTTGTTTTAAAAATAAAGCTTGTTGTTCTACATGGTCTACATTTTTATTCTGCTAATATAACACCTTTTTGTGAAAATGTTATGATGATGGTAATAATAGTATCCATATTGATTTTATTTGTGAAATAGTTATAAATTATCTATGATATTAAATAAGTACTAATATTTTTAAAAAATATTTATTATCAATACTGGCAATGTCGACGCTGACCTAAATTTAGTTCATCATACTTTAATTGCAATTCAGAGTGCTTTGCTTGCAAATTCAAGCAGTCTTAAAATTAAATTGTATCATTCTTGATAGTATTGCTGCATTAATGCACAGTTACCCTTTAGAATTCATCCTTTCTCTCTACCTTTACAAGTTCAACCTCAAAAATAAGTGTTGCATCACCTGGAATTTTTGGAGGAGCTCCAGATGCTCCATAACCTAATTCTGGAGGTATCACAAGCTTCCTCTTCTCTCCTTCACACATTCTACAACAAACAAATAAAAATACTCAAATATAATGCAACTGCTTGTAGCCATTTGTACTATTAACATCAAGCCTTCTCTGATAACGTATTCTAAAATAAAAGAATGATGTGTTTGTAGTCCAAATAAGTAAATTTGAGCTGCAAATTGAAACCGAAATATCATTAAATACACAGAGAACCAAAAAACTACGAACTGGCTGGGTGGTGTTTTTCGTGTTCGCATCCTCGGCGCTCGTTGCCGTCTACCGCTATCATAGAAAGGCACGGATGAAGCCATACAACATTTTTAAAATTACTTTTAAAGGCTTTATTTACCAACTTTATGAAAGGAGATGCTGAAACTGGCCACCATCGTCGTCCATACATTTTTGGTACCTCTTTAGGAAATTATCCATCACTCGCCGTAGTTCACGTTGAGAAATGCTGGCCATTTCCTGGCGGATATTTTGTTTTAATTCTTCCAGGGTGTGTGGGTTTGTCTTGTACACTTTGTTTTAAGTTACCCCAGAGATAGAAATCGCAGGGGAATAGGTTGGGGGACCGAGGGGGCTACAAATCTCTACTAATAATTCTGTCCTCAAACACACTTTCATAAAGTTGTTAAGTAAAACCTTTAAAAGTAGTTTTAAAAATGTTGTTGTTCACCAATGACACTGGAGATTAGTTGATCTGCATCATTTTCACTCTGGCGTCCCAATATAAAGTCTGTAACTTATCACTTCTAAGGCCTTTGCATTTGGCGAGATGTTGTTTGTTCAGGATGACATCTTCACAGAGAGTGCACTTGGGTGTAGTAGGCATTGTATCTTGTAGATGTTCTGCAAGGCAATTGTGACCAATTGCCATCCTAAATAAGGCCACTGCAGTCTTCCTTGACATTTTTTGTATGTCAACTCTATCTTTAATATTCTTATAATCTTTATCTTTTAATTTATGTTCTTCATCAAGTCTCTGCTGTATTTTGAAATGTTGTTTAAAGTTATTTAATTGTTTATTTATTTCTATTTGTCCTGCAGGTTTTATTTGTTGTATTGCACCTTTCTTTGCTAATTGATCCACATGTTCATTGCCCAAAAGTCCGACATGAGCTGGGATCCATTGTAGAGTGACATGATTTCTAGTTTCAACTGCTTTAAATTAGGCTTCATATTTCTTTAATATTTCTTGTTGTTTTATTATTGTAATTTACTATTCTATCTATGGCTGATTTTGAGTCTGATAAGATGACCATTTTTTGTTTTATGTATGGTCTATATAAAATGTTCTGTAATGCTGCTTTTATAGCTGTTAATTCTCCATCATAGTGGTTTGACGTTTCATCTGTTAGATACTTGCAAAATGTTTACAGTATACTCCTGCACTGGCGCTTTTTTTTATTGATGAGGGATCCATGTGTATATATTCGGAGCCATTCTTTTTCTGGGTATCTTTCATTTTCCATAGCTATTGCTATGGCTCTCATTTCATCTGGTATATTGTTTTGTTTGTGTATTGTATATATCAGGTCATTCTGATATTGTATATCAATGTATTCTATTGGACTTGTTAGCTCTGTAGCAATTATATTATAAAGTTTTAAAAATGTTGTATGGTTTCATCTGCGCCTTTCTATGATAGCAGTAGATGGCAATGTGCCGCCGAGGACGCAGACAGGAATAACACTGCACAGCTGGTTCGTAGTCTTTTGGCTCTCCCTGTACATCAATGAATAACAGAACCAAAGCACATCAGCTGTCACATCAGCTTTCATGTGGGTCTGTGCATATGACTACCAAATTATTGGGTTTAAAGCAGTATAAAATAACCATAGCACACACTACCATACACTGAAGCACATTTTGTGAATGAAGTCTGCAAAATGTGTACAATGGACAAATACATCCACATTTTAATATTCTTCTCAGATAGGCAAGGTTATAACTGCATGGTTATGTGTGTACTCAAAACAATCTTTACTAGAGTGCTGTTAAACCTGACTTTATACATGAAGTGCTCCTCCAAGATAAAAACATGGGTGTATGTTGTGCCATCAGTGATGGAAGAATCAGAGAACCAATCTGTTTTGAGAATACAGTTGATTCTGTTACCTAAGTGAATACCTTACTTCTTCTTTCTCTGTTTAATCTCCTTGTACGAGGGTGGTCTGAAAAGTTTCCGACCTCAACATGAAGATGGCACCACTCGTAAATAAAAGCTACTGAATTTCGTTGTTCATCTGTTGACAGTTACTCACCAAAGTTTCAGCCATTTTGGAAGCTCAGTTGTTATGTAACAGTCCTTTGAGTGAGGTGATGTGAGTGTTTTTATGAAAATGGACAAAATCGAGTATCGAGCTGTCATTAAATATTTGTTTTTGAAAGGCAATACGCCTACGCAAATCAAAGATGAGTTGGATTCTGTGTATGGGGGACTCTGCACCATCATTTACCACAGTGAAATTTTGGGCAGCTGAATTTAAACGTGGCCGTAAGAGCTTGGGAGACAATGAACGTTCGGGACGTCCAAAAACTGCAACTACCGACGAAAACATCGCCAAAGTTTACCAAATGAAGCTAGACGACTGCCGAATTAAAGTGAGAGAGATAGCAGAGGCTATGAACATGTCAAAAGAACATGCTTGTCACATATTAAATCAACATTTACACATGAGAAAGCTGTCTGTGCGTTGGGTGCCGCGTTTGCTCACGTTTGACCAAAAACATGTTCGAATGAACATTTCCAACGCTCTGTTGGTGCAGTTTAGGTGCAATAAATCCGAGTTTGGCGCCGATTAATTACTGTAAGTGAAACTTGGATACACCATTATACGCCCGAAACAAAAATACAGTCCAAACATTGGACTGCAAAGGGGGAACCGGCTCCAAAAAAAAGCAAAAACTGTTTTTTCGGCTGGGAAAGTGATTGCGACTGTTTTTTGCGATAGTCATGGAGTTGTTATTTTAATTGATTATCTTCAAAAAGGAAAAACCTTTACAGGAGCATACTATGCATCACTACTTGACAAGCTGAAGGCAGAACTTGTGGAAAAACGGCCGCATTTGCAAAAAAAGAAAATCGTGTTTCACCAAGACAACGCACCGTTTCACACCTCAGCGGTTGCAATGGCGAAAATCCACAAATTACGGTTTAAACTGCTTGACCATCCGCCTTACTCACCAGATCTAGTCCCAAGCGACTTCTTTTTGTCCCCTCATCTGAAAATTGCGCTCAGAGGACAGAGATTTTCTTCAAATGAAGAGGCAATCACCTTCGTGAACAATTATTTTCCAGAGAAAAATGCCGAGTACTATTTGGACGGGTTACAGAGATGGGAGCATCGCTGGGTGAAGTGTGTAGAGTTACAGGGAGACTATTTTGTAAAATAAAAAAATTAAAAAAAAAAAAACAGGACTTACAGGCGGGTACCTGGGGTCAGAGGCCCGCCGAGGAGCAGACACTCATGGATCAGACAGAATGTCCAGGATGGGTGATCAGCCCGATGCCTGGTATGGGAGGAAGGAAGTAGATGAAACGAAATGATGGTGAAATGGATGAAAGGAAAGGCGATGATGGAGCAGTTGGTGGAATGAATGGCGGGGGAAACCGGAGAACCTGGAGAAAACCCACCCAGGCGCCACTTTGTCCACCACAAATCCCACATGCAGATCCCTGGGATTGAACCTGGGCTGCCTCAGTGAGAGGCAAGCCATCTAACCACTCGGCCACAGCGCCGCCTGAATACCTTACTAATCCTTTTAATCAAAGAATCAACTGGGAGAATGATTATGCACTTTTTCAACAGGATTCTATTGAAAAATTCCAGGAGTTAAATTCATAAAGATGTTTCCATAAAGCAGAAGTAGTAGTTTGGATTTGTAGCCCCCTTTGTCCCTGGATTTATCTGCCTGCAAAAATCATCTCTGGGGTAAATTAAAAAATGCAATATCTGAAACATACTTGCCATAAATTGCTTGGATGGTGTACTACAGAGAGTGATGAATAATTTCCTAAAGGGTCCAAAAATAGAATGAAGGCAGACAGTTTCAACACTTCCTTTCATAATTTGGTCTCCTTAGCATTGTTTGTGCTACTGTTGTATGGTTTACCTTCTTGCTAGTGACCTTAACACTAACACAGAGCAAGCTCACCCATAGGAAAAACACAGCGCACCCCAAAGTAATTGAGCTGCTCTGTATTAATCAAAATCAATTTAAAAAAAAAAACACATACACACCCATACTCTTTTGCATAAAGATTCTTTGGGGTGGGAAAAATTTAATAAAAATCTTTGCATTGTTTCTTAAAATATCTGCAACTGAAATATAAAATTCTGAATTTATTTAAATTTTATTTTTTTGTTATACTGCTCAAATCAAACACAAATACCTCCTCTGAGTTAAATATGGGGTTGTGAAAGTAAAACTCAATGCATAAATAAATACATCCTAAACACTGCCAACTGCTTAAAACATCCAGTGTTTCTTATATTGTAGAAGTAATCAGGCAGTTTTAGAGAGATACTTTTTTATTGTAACCATCACATTCTACATACCCCATTAGACCTTGGTCCCAGCCCTTTATGACTTGACCGGATCCAAGAGTGAATGTCAATGGCTGACCTCGGCTATAACTGCTGTCAAACTCTGTGCCATCTTCCAGTGTGCCCTTTAACAGAGTTAACAAATTCTTTTAAGGAAATGATAATCACTATTGAGTTTTCGAAAGATGTGATGATTTAATCGGACATTATTCCGTACGTGGGTAGAAGATATGAAATATTAAGAAATTTCTGGAATCAGAGTTTTTTAATATGTAGAGTTCATTGTGTAGTATCCTGGGTTCTCATTCAAGCTGGCCGCAACTCCTACACTGCTCTTCTTCTAAAAAACATCCCTCGGCTACTGCTTGCAGCTTAGGGCCCTCGATGTTACAATGTTGAAACCCCGATTCCGTAAGTTTCTTAACATTTCACACATCCTACCCGCATACGGAATAATGTCCAATCTTTCAAGGATTATGCTAGCAACACAATAATAATACCTAATGAGTTGCATGCATTATCTTAAAGTGATTGTTTACTCACAAGAGAATTCATTTCAATTAATTTCTGTGAAGGGGAAGTAGAAATTAAACTTAAGTTTCCATTCTAAGTGATTGATTTACGTTCCTTTTGTGGTATAATAGAGGTCTCGGTAAACATTTAAGCTTGGTGTATTTATAACAAATTAGGTTATGTTACGTTAGGATAGTAGCTCTCTTATGTTCGTACCTTGTAGTGCATGTGCAGAAAGTCGCCTTTCTTAGATTTTATTTGACAGTTATCAATTCTCTTTTTAACCCCTATCTGAAGCTTCTTCTTTGTTGTAATTTTTCCTTCATTGCCTTCACAAACATAAAGGCTAAAGGACAATAACATAGTAAAATAAATACAATATACACTTAAGTTTCCTACAATCATATTGCTTTTATTAAATATTTACTAGTTTCCACACTTTTTCACAAAAACATTGCCTTAACTGATACTGGTGTTTATACTGTTTATATTTATTAATATGCCTTTCCTTCTTCTTTTTGTAATGTTGGCAAGGAATTCAGAGAATACCAGAGAACACCAAACGGAATTGCTGTTCCTTTTAGTACCCCAGCGCTCCAATGGTCCAAAAAAGCACTATTCCTGCCGATCTGGCTAGCAAGCCCGTAGCAATTTTATGATTTTGCCTTTCGCTTCTAAGGAAATCGCAATTCAAATTTCTATACATTAAAATTAATTCAAAACGGACCAGATAGTGACTTCACAAATACGCTATGAAACTTCCAGTTTCAAAAATGTTCACCTTTACTTGCCTTTCCTTTCAGTAGACATGAAGCTGTGGTATCATTTTTTAACAAACTTTACTTATTAATTAGGAACATGGCACCATCGGAGCGCCCTCGTTCGGTCTCTTGGGGACACAGATTAATACTGGTTGGGGATTTTAACTCCAGAACACGCCGTTTGAGACCTCATCAGCTTCTCTGCATGGCATGCGGGCACATTCGATAACAACGGGGCAACACCATCAGCAGCTAAGGCTGAGCTCCCATACCCCCATACAATCCCTGCAAGAGTTACTTGGACATTCAAAATTTGTCTAAACCCAAAATAAACTTTTTGAAAACTAAAATTACACCAACGGTGCACAAAAGGGTCGTTATACCATGACCAGCAACCGCTAGGGAGCAAATCTTGCTACCTGCTTTCATACCCTTACTTATATAAACTACACCCGCCACTCCGTAAATCCCTTATCCCGTCTTTAGTGGTCAAGTCGTAGTAGTCAGTGCAGGTACACGTTAACACATCTGCGACTGGACTGGCACTCGAATTTGTTACTGTTTTATGCAAACGCACTTTAAATAACACCAGCATTTTCAAGTGTCTTTGATTCAACTCTCTAAGTTGATGGAAAATCTTTCTCGTTACTTATGTCTACATTTTATTCCTCTTATTTATTTCTCTGCTGTTAAATTTTCTAGCTAAAATATTTCGCAATCTTGCATATTATACTGGATGAGGAACCTAAAACCACCATCGTAAACCTTTTTGAAACAAGGGGCTCTATTGACGTAGAGTTTTCACGGAACTGTGTTTCATAGAAAGATACATAAATGTAGTCCTTAAGGATTGTATTATTCTTTTTCAGAAGAGCTCTGGTTTCGGGTTGTACTGGAATAACATTGTCTTCGTGGTATGAATATCTGATGCCTTCCAGTAAACCTCTTGCATATAAATACCCGTCTCCTGTGGTGTAGTGCACCGTACATTGATGGCTAATGCGAGTGCACACTCAAGATAATTAATTAGCAAGATTTCTGGATAAAACAATTTTTTTTTTTTTTGAAAAGTGCATGCCATTTTTCATTTTTTGGAATACAAATTGTTAAAATTTTCCATACAATAAGCAAAATCCAGAAATTCTTGAGAGGACAAAATGCTTTTACAAAGCTTCCTATATAAGCAACTCTTACCTATTTCAACCAAACTTAAAATGTGTCAGTAGGTGTCCTTCAAATCTATATACAAAAACTTCAACTCCTTAAGTGTAGCTATAAAAGTTGTAAACTTCTAGAAGGGTATCAATCTAAACTACCCTTAACATTTTATTTCTTATGAAAATAACTTAAACATATAGTATTTTAATAAAAATAGTAAGATCCATTAAAAAAAACAAAAATAACAAAACTTTTTCCAAATAAATGATAATTTGGGGTGGGGGAATTTTCTTTATAACCTTTATGTTGCATCTTTGGAAGATGTTGAACACAAATGCCATGCTTAACATATAATTGATGGATCCCAGCTCATGTTGGACTTTTGGGCAATGAACATGTGGATCAATTAGCAAAGAAAGGTGCAATACAACAAATAAAATGTGTAGGATAAACAGAAATAAATAAACAATTAAATAACATTAAACAACATTTGAAAAGGCAGCAGAGACTTGATGAAGAAGATAAATTAAAGGATAAAGATTATAAGAATATTAAAGATAGAGTTGATATACAAAAAATGCCAAAGAAGACTGCAGTGGCCTTATTTAGGATGGCAACTGGCCATGATTGCCTCACAGAACACCTCTAACCTGGTCTAAGTCATAAAAACAGTTTTCAATTGATAATTTCCTGACATTGTTTTTAAAATTAAAACTACTTTTCAGGCAAGCTGGTAATTTGTTGTAAAGGTTCATACTAATACAGGTTTCTTAATACAACTAGTGGCTAGCGGAGGTACTGATGAAAGGTTAAACAATTGCATGACCTCCCAGTGATTATGAGTATGCAGGTCATCCCCATCTGTGAACTCTCATGGCCAGAGGAAAGGGTGCTCCTGCTCTAGGATGTTTATGCACACAGCTTCTCCTGAGGGAGGATTTCCATGGGCCTACTACTAGAGTGCCCTCCAACACACACACTGTTAGGTCACTTTTTCTTTCAGATCATGTAGTTTGTAAGTTGTAGACTGTCTTGTGATTCTCAACAACACGAGATGGAGGCAAGTGATGGAGTACTCATTGATGTTCCCAATGAGTATGATGGTAAAGCTAGGTCACCACAATGTCACTTTCAGCTTCCCTTGTTCATACCCATGTTCGGCCTTAGTAAATAAAGTTCCCCAAACACTAGGGTATCAGTATGAATGTGCGAGAGTT
The DNA here is from genome assembly GCA_030765065.1 of Deroplatys truncata. Classification (NCBI taxonomy): domain Eukaryota; kingdom Metazoa; phylum Arthropoda; class Insecta; order Mantodea; family Mantidae; genus Deroplatys; species Deroplatys truncata. The sequence continues at coordinate 181,795,414 of CM060980.1, forward strand.
ATTTTTCAGGGTAGTTTAGTTGATGGGTGCCCTGCATTCTGACTTGCATGTGTATTTAAACATGCTTCAGGGTGAGAGTAGGCTGTCAGGCCCCTTTGTATGTGTATATGAGATCATGGGCCCACAAGAGCTCAACAAATATATTTGCATAGGGGAATATTAGAGATTAGATCTCAATGAGATCCAACAATTAGGTGAATCCCACTACCACAAAATAATCCTTCCTCTTCTGACCTGCATCTATGGAATTGAACAAAGATATTTATTTATAGAGATGTTCTATTTAATGTTTTGATAGCTATGCCAATAATACAGGGTAGTTAAATTATATTCAAACCCACTCGCAGCCTCTCTCTACTGTGAGACAGCCGGCAGTTGCCAGGGATATTACACCGGCAGAGGTGTACTAAAATCCTTACCTTATAATAGATGCTTGAAATGTTGACCTTCTGCTCTCAAACAGGCAGCATATCTTGTGTAAATATTCTCGCTCACTCTCCAAAGCTCAGCAGCAGGAATTCTTGTGATTTCTAGCACAGTGTTTTCTCGAAGTTCCTATAGTGTGCGAGGATTGGAACGATACACTTTGTCTTTTAAAGAACCCCATGAATAAAAATCACAGCTCGTTAGGTCAGGAGAACGAGGGGGCCACACATCAACACTAATTATTCTGTCATCAAACACCTCTCTTATTGCATGTAATGATACAACAGCTGTATGTGCTGTTGCAGAATCTTGCTGGAACCAACCATACCATTTCTCTTCTTATGTTAAGTGATTGCAAAATGGCTGCAGCATTAACCTCTGATATCACTCCTGCTAAATGTGTGAATTATTGTAACTGGTTTTTCCAATCCGTAGAAAGGGGTTTCATTGGACCACAGCTTTTGTTTTTCAGTGATGAATCTTGGTTTCATCTAAGTGGATATGTGAATACTCAGTCGATATTGGGCTTCAGAAAAACCTGTGCTGCTGGATGAAATGCCTCATTATGATCACAAAATTGGAGTGTGGTGTGCGATAAGTGCTAGAACAATAATAGAGCCCATATTCTTTGATGAAACAATAAATGCAGAGCGATATCAGAGGTTAATTCTGAGGCCATTTTGCAATCGCTTGACAGAAGAAGAGAAATCATATGGTTGGTTCCAGCAAGATTCTGCAACAGCACATACGGCTGTCGAATCATTACATGCAATAAGAGAGGTGTTTGATGACAGAATAATTAGTGTTGATGTGTGGCCCCCTCGTTCTCCTGACCTAACGAGTTCTGATTTTTATTTATGGGGTTCTTTAAAAGACAAAGTGTATCGTTCCAATCCTCATACAATACAGGAACTTAGAGAAAACATTGTGCAAGAAATCACAAGAATTCCTGCTGCTGAGCTTCAAAGAGTGAGTGAGAATATTTACACAAGATATGCTGCCTGTTTGAGAGCAGAAGGTCAACATTTCCAGCATCTATTATAAGGTAAATATTTTAGTCTGCCTTTGCCGGTGTAATTTCCCTGGCGACTGCCAGCTGTCTCGCGCAGTGGAGAGAGGGCGTGCGTGGGTTTGAATATAATTTAAGTACCCTATAGCATGGATAGTTATGAATAGCATAAACACAAACAATGAAGTGTTATAAGAATTAAGAATGCAGGATAATCCATATGCAAATATATTGAAAACAAATTAATATTAGCAAATTTGCATGATAATGTACTGATATAGTTTAAAATTTCCTGAAATATTTAAAATAAATATGTATTTCATAAACATGTCCTTATAAATTTCTCTCTTTCAGGTATTGAAATGCATCTTTAATTGAATTAAGGTTCATCTTTTAAACCTATGATAATACCAGACGCCTTTCTCAGTAGGTTTCATTTATGCTTTCATTTTAAATGTAATGTTACGTTAATAAAATCATGTTTTCAGATTGAATAGTAGGCCAGCTCAAGCCATTCCACAATAGCAAATGTCTCCTGCATATTACCTTGAGTTAGGTTATCATATAAACAAGCCTGTATAGCCAATATAATATTTTTAATTTATGATATACTGTTAGGTTCATAGTATTATAAGTTGAAAAATTGTATAAATAAGATATAAACTCTTAGACCCACACAAAGCTAATGCTCTAAATTATACATATGTTACAAAAATAGAAAATTTAATTTTTTGACTTATACTCTTACTTCCTGGTACAAACGATTTATCACCATATTTCACACTGAAGAGTCTGCCTGATATGTCTTAAGTTTACAAAAACTCTTCAAAGTAGAGACCATCACATTCTATGGTCTTTAGCCATCTTTCAGTGAGGTTTATTATCCAGCGATGGTACCAGTCTCAGGTGTTTGATGCGAAGACCCACTTCCAGAGCTTCAGTGTTTAACTTCTATAATACTGAATTACATAAAGCTTAATAATTTGAATGTTAACATATATAAACAAAAGTAAATTAATTATTTTTGAATACCAGGCGATATAGTATTAGGTGGTAAAGATATTGTTCAGGCTGATTCTACAAATTTTCTGGGTATTGAATTGGATAAAAATTTAAAATTTCATAAACAGTTCGAATGTGTGCGCAATAAAATTAGTAGTGGAATATATCTGTTAAGAAATTTGTCTAAATATTTGAATAAGGAAGTACTGAAAATGGTTTTTATGCAATAATACATAGCCATCTTAGCTATGGAATAGAGATATGGGGCAGTAGTGGCATAACAAATATGAACAGAATTTTAAAATTACAAAAGATGTGTTTAAGAACAATGTTTAAGTTAGGAAATAGAACATCATGTAGACCAACTTTTATAAAGGAAAGGATTTTAACTGTAATTTCATTGTATGTATATATAAATTGATATTACTTGTACATAAAAATTAATTCAATGTAATTAATGTAAATAGAAATGGTAAATTTTATGAATATAATACTACAGGATATGATAACTTTCATAGAAACTCAATAAGAAGTAGGTGAACTGAAAAAGACCCAATATTGAAAGGAATTAATTATATTTTATAATAAATTGCCAAATTATTTAAAAGCTTTACAAGGAAACACATTTAAGAATGAACTAAAAAAGTATTTAATAGAAAAATGTTCATATAGAACAGATGAATTGTAATTAGCTGTTACAACAGTATAGTATAGAATATTTATTGTGTATTTATTTTTTGTTTTGTAAAATATTAAGATTGTGATTAATTTTGAAACTTGACAAATAAATATTATTATTATTATTATTATTATTATTATTATTATTATTATTATTATTATTATTATTATTATTATTATTATTATTATTATTTTGCAAATTTCTTCCACACAAGAAATTGGCCATGGATTGAAACAGATGGTAATCTGAAGGCGCAAGATCAGGGCTGTATGCTGAGTATGGTAGCAGTTTGACTGCTTCCAATCCCTGAGTTTTTGTAATGGTTGTTCATGCAGAATGGGATGTTGCATTGTCCTGCTGCAAGAAAACTCTATTTCGGCTAACTAATGCTGGGTATCTCCATCTCAAAATTTCATGAACTCATTGCAGTTGTTGAGAATGAAGATCCGCATTGACTACATGCCTATTTGGAACAAATTCCCAGTGAATCATTCCTTCAAAATTGCACCAGAAACACAACATTACTTTGGGGCTGAACTGATTCTTTTTAATGATGACTATGGCAGGTTGAGGGATACTGAGCCAGTTTTGAGGCATCAGGGTTGTGGTAATAGACCCATTTTCATCACATGTGATTACCAATAAGCTGACGACAGATATCCACTCTACGTTGAAACTGTTGAGGTGTCAGTTCATGAGATACAGATTTACAGCTTCCGTTTGATTTTCCAAGTTTCTTAATCTGGTGATGTATGGTATCTTTTGATGGACCAAATTCTTCTTACAGCCTACGAGTACTTTTTTGTGAACTTTAAAAACTCTGCATGTATTCTCAATATTCATAATTTAGGTCTTCCAGAATGTGGTAAATTCTTCTCCAGTATTGAAACGTTGGAACCATCATTGTGCCACATGCTCACTAACAACACCTTCTCCTTCACATGTTTTTCGAGCCACGGCAGCAGTTTTATAATCTTATTTCCAGTAGTGCTTTAGGACTAATCTCAAACTTTGTAACTTCTGTTTTATGATTGTGTGTTAACAACTGATGATTGACACATTCTCACAATATACTCAATACTAGTCATGGCATCCTGTAAATAGCATTGGCGAACCAAAGAAAAACAATTCTATCTTGTAGAACACCAAACTTAAAAACCAAAATTACCTATGAGACAACCTAATAGATGTTAGAAATATTCTTTTTCTCCCACACATCTCTCACACAATTAACAAAACTTAATGCTCATTAATTCTTCATGGCCATGTAAACAAAACCATACTTAATTACTAAAAATAAAATTAAATGTTGGTTAATAGAGTGATTATTAATATTACCTAACACCCAAGTGCAGAAATTACCTATATTCACATTATCACATGGTCACAATCCCTGATCTACAGTTATCTTTTAGCTTTTTCATTTTAAAATTTTAGTGGCATTCCTGATTCCTGTGCAAGTTTTCTTTGAACTTCATTCTAATTTTTCTCAGATGTCGTGAAAGTTTTCCTTTGTAAGAGCATGGCAATTTAATTTCAGTTTCTTATCAAGAATAGATCCCGTTTTCCTAACTCTATTGACAAGATTACTAACGGTTTCTCTATGAGGTGCACAAATAGTAGAGAATCTATCTATAAATCACCATCTTACCTCTCTACCAAAAGTTTGCTGTCACACAGGAGTCATAAGTGAAGATTTTTTGTGCCAAATGCACTTTTTGGTATTATAACAGCATTAACACACTATAATACTGGTCTCACAACACAAACTCCATACAGCACAGGCTTTGGGTCAACTGATAGCCAGCACACAGAGAGGAGAGAAAGTGGAGGGGAACAGAAGTGATTAGAAACAGTGCGGTGCAGGGCAAGGAATTCCCACATGTCAAATGAAGGCTCTATATAATACAGTGAAGCACTCCTACAATGATTAGTCAATTCTTTTTCATATCTTATACTGGTTCTGTAGAAGTAGTTCTGATGGAATACTCTACACAACTGTAGCAGCATTTGATGGGTTAATGGAAATTCATTGTGTTCACTCTCATCGCCAATGTTGCCATTATTTAGCAGGTAAATTATTCAGGTTACCTACATATGAGTAGAAAATTAAATATTGTATGGTTTATATAAAAAGTATGTTACAACAACTATGAAAAACAGATGTAATTCATACCTCTGCCTTCTGGAAATATTTATTCTGATCCATGTAAACGTTTCTTTGGACTTTTAAATAGGTTACTTTCATAGAAAACAAGGATAATATCTTACATACTGCAGAAGTTCAATACAACTCTTTCTGAACTTATTATGCAATATATTATTCTTTGTTTTAATTCTTTATGTTTTGCAAGCTTGACCAGCAAACTCCAAGTGGATTAATTCTATATGCAGCTCTCTGTGATCTATTGTCCTGTGAATGAGGCACTCCAAGGTATGCATCTCATCTACTTCTACAGCAAATTTAATTTACTGAACACTAAATTTTGTTTAAATTGAGCATGTTTTGGTCTTTTGGCACTATTCTTGAAAGCTGTTTCTGTATAAATGTGAAGAGCTATTTCTACAGCATTTGTTCTTCTGCAATTGAATAGCAATCTTTCGTTTATGTAGGTACACCAACTCACAAGAGTGGAGGTATTACTGTTATACTAAAAAAGTAAAACATTGGAAAATCTGCTGGAACACAATGTGTTGTATGAAGCAGAAAAGCATGTGATTGGTGAAGGAAAGACTGTCACCAAAAGTCATCCTCCATGGTGTAGTTTGTACCTCAAGCCTGATAAAGTGGCCTCTGAGTAAAATTATCAGTCTTTCACGTCCAATATAGAATGGGACACTAAGAACCATAGTAGTTAAAGAGCGTCCATAAATAATAACCCTTTAACCTGTCACCAAAACATTACAAAATGGGAAATATTTGTCCTTGCATCTATATTAACCTCTCTGTGTAATAACACATGAATATACTACTCCTGTATTTTGTATTAGAAAGACAGAGAGAGAGAGAGAGAGAGAGAGAGAGAGAGAGAGAGAGAGAGAGAGAGAGAGAGAGAGAGAGAGAGAGAGTGAGAGTGAACTATATTTCAAGCTGATGTACTAACTTGACCAAGTTAAAATAGTGAATGGGTATCTCAGTAAAATATGATAAAGTGTGCACGTAAAATATTACTATATAAGTATCAATTGAGAAAAAAGGTGCAGAAAATAAAATATAATGCACATTTAATAGTGCCCAAAATACAAGTTAAAGAAGGTATAGTTCAAAATGCTATTTACAGCTTGTAATTTGGTAAGTATACATATGAAGTAGTGCAATGCAAACCTAGATATCCGAAGTGAAAACTGGCCATATCAGCAAAGTGATGAGAAAATAGTGCAGAAGGCATACACTTAAATCTGTGCTATAAGCAGATGGTTTCCCCAGGTCGCCAGGCAAATGTTGAGGTAGTTCATCTTCTACCACAACTCTCCTTTCTCTCATTTCCTGTACCCATCATCTTCCTTGTCATCTGTTTCAGGGTTGTATGACCAGGTGACGCAGTTTGGTGGATTGCGGTTGGACAGTCTCTAAGGTTTATTCCCTGGCATCGCTCAGTTAGGTCTCTCCTCAGAGAGGGCTCTACTCTGGGGGACCCTGGAGGTTGATGGCTTGTAGGCAGGGGCTGGGTGGCATCAAATGCATTCTGTCTGGAATCGTTAGGGACCCTGTCCATGCTTGTGCCTGTCGGCATCCAGATCTGATCACCCTCCGGGTCTCTCCCTTCATCCTTCTCTCCCAGAGGTCAAGTTGGAAGCACAAGGGGTTAACTGGCCTGCGTGTGGTGCTCTGCCCCATTTCCAGGGCCCCTCCATGATACATATTTGTAACTGTCCCACAATGCACTATAAATTTAGGCATTTTGGCTGAGATGGGGAGCGTTAGTATGAGAGGACAAATAATGGAAAGGGTTCTGAAGTACCATTTCTAAATTCAATTATAACCAAAGACAGATATTTTTAAAGTATGCCACGATTGGAAGATATGGATAGGCAGATTTTATTTGCCCAAATGAGAGAAAAGATGTCCTAATAGAGTTAAAGAAGGCATAGTAAAGGAATTATATGTTGAAATGTGTAATAGAAATGAGGAATCAGGGATTGCCTGGTTTAGATATTTGGAAGTTAAAAGGTTCAAGAGGGGAAGTTACACAGGGGCTTTGCCCAATTTGTGGGGAGAAGAAAATGAATCTCACATAATGTTTGAATTCATGGGGACTAATGATGGAGAAATGAGCTGATAAAAAATAAATGGCTAAAGATAATAAAAGTATGAGGGACATTCAAATGAAACCTGGTCAGTGCATCTAACTTTGCACTACACGTAAGGTGGCACACTGCGTGTATGGTGGCACCATCTATTGGTAGAGTGACTACAGCATGTGCAACATTTTACGTTGCATAGCGACAGTGTGGTTTTACGCCGAAGAGAAGGTGGTCACACAAGTTATTGTCCACTACTGAACATGAAGGCGAGTAAGCAGGAAGAACGAGGAGTGAGTCAGAGCAAGCAGTGGAAACATGTGACTTCACCACCTCCAAAGAAATCAAAGGCCGTGCACACCACACTTTTTTGACCATAAGGACCCACTGCTTGTCGAGTTCCTGGAACGGGAAACCACCATTAATGCCCAGCATTATCAAACTACTTTACAGAACCTTAGACGAGCCATCAAGTCGAAACACTCAGGCATGTTGTCCATTGGCATTATTCTCCTGCATGATAATGCCCGCCCGCACACTGCTAATGCAGTGAAGACGACATTGCAGCAGTTTTGATGGGAAACGCTGGAACATCCACCGTACAGTCCAGACCTTTCGCCGTGTGACTTTCATGTTTATGGACCTCTAAAACAAGCTATTCGCGGACATTGATTCACAACGGATGATGAAGTGTGTGAATGGGTCCAAGCCTAGATCCGATAGCAGCCTCTAGCTTCTTCAAAGATGGAATCGACCGGCTAGTGTCGCAATGGGATAAATGTGCCAACAGTTTTGGCGACTATTGTTAATAAAATCATTACCGTTACTTTACACAAGTGACCGGGTTTTATTTGAATGACCCTTATAGTAGGATTAAGTAAGGTTTTTAAACATTACAAGTCAGTTAAGAGATTTAGGGAATTCCTATGGAGAGTCAAATGGCAGAGACAAATGGGCAAAGAGTTGACAATGTAATTTAAGTCATTATATTAATCCTTTAAAGATAACAGTAGGTAATCTGTTAAATGAAAAAGGGAGAACTACCTGAGAATGGCCAGGGCCAAAAAGTTAGACTCCAATGTTATGTACTCAGCACTGAAATAAATAAACTTATAACACATGGTTACACAGAAAGTGTTATGTTTATACAGTAACAAAACTAACACACAATATTTTTCCAGTACTTTTGGTAAACGTAAATGGGAAGTGATTGTATTGAAACCCAGATATTCTTGAGGTTGTAGGTTCAGATCCGGCGGAGGGCAATGGATTTTTTCGGGCATAAAAATCCTTATTATGGCTTCCTTCAGAAGGGAAGTAAAGGTGGTGGTCCAGTGTCATAGATTTAAGCCACATAAAAGAAAATTTTCAATCTTTCATGCACAACATAGAATGATATACTAAGAAGTATTTAAAGAGCGTCCATAAATAAAACTCGATTTTATTTTTTTAAAACCCAAGTATCTAAAGCGAGAACATAAAATGGTTATCAGCAAAGTGATAGAAAATAGTGCAAAAGCCTATTGTTAAATTTGTGCTCTAAGCAGTTGCTATACTAATCAAATGTAATTATGATATATGCATACCTACTAAATAATAACCAACTCATGTTAAATAAGTGTGGTTACACATAGTGTTATATTTATAGGTACTGTAATAAAACACTGATGCAATATTTTTCTTGCAAAGATCTAAAATTAGTCTTTAATGTGTCTATTCAGTAAGAATACTTTTTGGTTAAACATAGCTGTAAAAGGTATAGTTAAGTCAGTAACTCTTGAGTAACCTCTGATCTCTAGGTCAAAACAAAATTTAATAAACAACTGTATGTATCTTTTTTACAAAGATCAAATGATATAAGAAATGATTCCTTTTGCTGATATTCTGTCAAGAATAAAAAGAAATGAGAAAGTTGAAGTTATTTTGTTGTATTGTTATTTTCCCCATGCTTTGGGAGCCAATTTTAAGTAGGTTGTATTGAAAGAGTTGTATTATATTTCAACTTTTGAGAGCAGAACTTGAAGTTCATTGCAACCACATGTATAGTACCGCTTTCCGGTAGCCTTCGCCCCAAATGTACTTTCCAGTGGCCTTTGCCCCCCCAAAAAATGTTTAAAAATATTAACTTTGTAGGTTTACACAGATTATAATTTTACTTCACTCCTTTTATTAATGCTTGATACTATTTAAATAACAATTCACTGATGTAGAGAGAGCTGTGAAATTTTTTTTTAATTACTTGCACTTTTTAACACATAAAACTATTTTCGTCTCACACAAATATGTATTAAATTTCTCAAGGACATGTCTCACGTCCGATTAGGAACACTGTCTGCAAGCAACGTGTCCAGTTATGAGTGCTGTCTACAAGCAACTGACTTGATTTCAACTGCCTAAATTTGTAAATTTCTGTATTTCAATTTCTGATTGGCTAATCCTAGTTCAATAGATTACCTTCATTTAACTAACGCTTTTTCTGGTTGTTGATGGTTATTTTATAAACTGTCACAAAAATTACATTATTGTTACTCCAAGACTCACAAGTAGTATTGTTAAACTTTCTTACTCATTATTGACTAAAGGTTACCTTATTGTTACCTCACTGTTAGCAACTTTTAACCTATTATTCTCACAGCTCCTACATTATTAAATTATGTAATACATTCACATAACATTATTACACATATATACAATAATATAAACATATATAATAACTGTAATATACACTTTTTATATATTGTTACATATACATATTGCTTTAAGGTGGGCTGTTATTATATTTTATATTATATAATTTGACTGAAATCATTTAAGTGTTAAAAATGCTGCCTCAAAGTCAAAATATACATATTTTGTAAAAGACTTGGATTGATTTTTAAATTTTACAATGGAGGTGAATTCAGCAGAATTAACCAGTGTTTAAAAGAGACATTGTAAATTTTTATGATGCAAGTTACAGAGAGTAGGTACAATGTACAGAAATCACTGTTTTGGGAATAAAAAGTCTTGATGAACATAACAGATAACTAGTTTATATAAAAAGAGATATTTTGATTATATCTTTCAGAAATATCAAACAGACAATATCTATAAAAATAAGCATATAAAACTGCAGAATACAAAATTATCAGAAGATCTTGAATAATCATTTTCTGGTAAAAATATTTTAAGAAACACTGCAAAGCAATGTAATGAAAAATTGCAGAGTATGATAAAATGTAGAGACAAAGTGCAAAAGTGTTGTAGTAAAAAACAATACTATAAAGTGTAATTATTTAAATTTGAGGTGTTTTAAAGAGTTAATATTCTGGAAAATGATTACTTCTGCTGTAACAGAAATGCTATAATTTACTAAACACTTGAGGAAAGTCAAATACATAACTTATGTAACCATTAAGATGTATTTTGTTTCTAAAACAAGTTGATGTAATACAAATGTTGGATCAAACGGATACAATCAAATACCGTTTTAATGAATGCCACTTTAATGAATATTTCACTTCAAACAAAAATCTGAAACCCCCTTCTATATATATATATAAGCGTCAATGTTAAATTATTTAAATTGTATGAACATTGGTACAATGAAAATAAGTGAAAATAAGAAATTCCCGTTAACGAAATATGACCGACGGAACAAATCTTTAAAATGTTTTCTTGACTTACTGAATAATTACAATGTCATTTCCTGATTCACAGGGGATTGGTTCATCTCTTACCGTACAATGCTTTGCCTCAACTTTTTTCATAGAAGGTCTGTTTTGTCTAATCAAATTCCATAGTCTGGATGTCTGCTGTAACCATTAAATGGTAAACATTTGTTTTGTCTGCTTATTGTTGTCTCATGTGGTTTAACTTACGTAAGATGGAACTTTCGGTGTGCTTAGAGCAAGTCTGGTTTAAACAATGTCAACCAACGGAGTAGCAAAAAGAAAGAAAGCAGTTTTCTTTTAAAAGAAACGCCAAAAATCTTAGAAGAAGTTGACAATGTAACAAAAAGTGCAAGTTGCATTGTAAACTACTTGGAAGAATCAACTGTGAAGTGTTTTGTCAAGGAAAAAATTATAGACCTTTTCCCAAAATGAAATCATTTGTAAAGTATAATGCTATATAGTATACAGGGTGTGTATAAATCCCCTTTACAGACTTTGAGGACTTGAGGTGGGGACCAAGCATGGCTTCTTTTAAAAGGGAAGTAAAGCCAGTGGTCCCATGTCGTAGATTTACATCTGTAAAAGAACCTCGAGCCTGATAAAGAGGCCTCTGAGCAAAATTACCAGTATTTCACGCTCAGTATAGAATGGGATGCTATGGACCATAGCAGTTAAAGAGCATCCATAAATAGAACTCAATTTAATTTTTACACCAGCTCATTTTGCACTTGTGGTCTGACGTCTTCTGGACCAATGATTTGTGCAATGGTAGATAAATCATAGTAGCCTGATTACTTGGCCTGCACGCTCTCCTGACTGGACCCCGCTTGACTACCTGTGGGGTCACGTGCAATCCTCAATTTACAAGACCCCTGTGGGATCTGAGGAAGACATACTGGCATGAATTATGGTAGCAGTGGATATTGGAGGACTAGGAATTGGTGATTGAGTATACCAGAACATGACACGGAGGTACCGTATCTGTGTTGAAGTTGGTGGTCATCACATCGAGTCCTTCTTGTAAGTGGCTCCAGACTACAGACAGCAGGAGTCTGTGTTGTGGTAGTACTTTGCGTGTAGCAGGAAAATGGTACGTTTCTAGACATGAGTTCCTATGCTAAAGTTAACCATCTTGGTCCCCACTACAAATCCTCAAAGTCTATAAAGGGAATTTAGACACACCCTGTATAAGTATACTATATATTAATTATGTAATATGCCAAATTTTATGCTTTAAATGTGAAATTACTTTAGTAGGGAATTTCAAACTGTAGCATTTTCTTCCATGTCCATTCCTAATACATATGTATTACATTTTAAAAAATCTGATGTGTTACACTCACATGACTTTCTTGAATCCTCTACAAAGTATTTTTACAAACGTTTATTCTCCATCTACTTCATGTTAATAGAGATATCGAGATGTTAATCCTATTGCTAATTTTCTTGTAGATGCAAGGGGAGGCTTTAAGCGATAGTTAAATATTTTAAGAGCTGGTTGCTATGTCAAGTATTCTATTCTCTTTGCATTACCAGGACAAAAAAAATCTGATGTGTTACACTCACATGACTTTCTCTACTCTTGTAAAATCTATTTTTACAAACGCTTATTCTCCACATGCTTCATTTTAATCAAGATGTTAATCTTATTTGCTAATTATCTTGTAGATGCAAGGGGAGGCTTTAAGCGATAGTCAAATATTTTAAGAGCTGGTTGCTATGTCGAGTATTCCATTCTCTTTGTATGTCTAGGACATAAAAAAAATGAATAACAAATTCCCATTTGAGAAAAAGTATAAGTATTGGAAAATTTAAGGGAATAACAAGCAATATCTTGAAAATGGTTCGCTCAACAAAAAAAAAAAGGTATATGACATAAATTGTGCATTTTAACGTGATCTACTATTTTTGTGCAGTAAAAGTTTATCTATCTCGTATGGTTTACCAGTTATGCAAAAGTCGTTCACAATGAAGAATACTTTTGGAGACATTCCCAGAAAATTCGAGATATACATTTCATTTGTCATGAAAATATCTTAAACATATGACATTTTAATCAAAATCGTTAGATCCATTTTTGAGGAAATTAAATTTTTCAAAAAATGTTTCATGTAAAGAGTAATCTGGGGTGGGGGGATTTTCTTGAAAACCTTCGTGTCGCATCTCTGGAAGATACTGAACCTAAATACCAAGTTTGGTGTTTATCTGACTGTTCGTATCTGAGTTATGCTGTTCACAGACACACACACGGACATGTTTCCAAAACTACTTTTTTTGGATTCAGGTGGTCTCAAAACATGTATTTCCGTTGAAATCACGGTATTGAATTTTTGGGTGGAATTCAATACTTCCCCTACTTACTATACGTAGTAGAGAAAGTAAAACAAACAAACAAACAAAAAACAAAAAAAATAGAGAGAAGAAGAAGAAGCACTTTGAAAAGAGTTCTTAAGAAATGTAAAAAGGGCATCTAATGATGTAAAAACTGCTAAATGTCTGCATATAATCTGATATTATTCTGGTAGTGTAAGATGTTAAACCACTGGTATAAGTTGATGTCCTGAGCAGTATTTCCATATGATTCATTAAAATAGTAATAGCTACTCTATGGCACTGATATTTGCTTTACAGACAGGAAACACTTGTAATTGAGTATGCTATATAACATATTTTAGTAACATGAAGCTAATATCCCTAATTATTAGCTGTACATGGTGATCACTAAAGAATTATTACAATGAACAGAGCATGTATAGCATAAATACATATTCCTCTGCACATGAAAGTAGCACATACAATGCGTTCATGATAGATTATGAACATAGATAATATAAGACATAATGATGCAATGCATCAGCAAAGAAAACAATGGTGTATGAAAAGCTGAATAAGTAACATTCTGAAGGTAACTATGCATTTAAAAACATGTGAAGAGATCAACAAATGTGCTCAGATGAATATAAATAAAAAATATTGCATACACTGCTGGTAAACCTAAGTATCTATGATAAAACATATAAATAAAAAGTATTAATTACAGTTATAAACTATAAAACTCTAATTTATAATAGTGAATCAACAGGTAAGTGAAAAAGTGGAAGTTTTAAAATTGTGTTGATAAAAATGAAATGATCTAATATAGTTAAGAGTTGAACAAAATTCTGAAAACAACATGAAAGTTCCACAAGTGGTTCTGAGCATTACAAAGCTGATGTTGGTGTGTTCACATGCAGACTAGATTCAAAATATGCTTTTAACCTTTCAAAAGTGTTTCTGATTTGCTGGAAGAAATCTATGTGTTTTTTTTATAACTATCTAATATTACACAAGTATTTTCTCCAAGTAGGTTTACAAATGTATAAAATAATTGTTGTTTTAATAAAAGTGTACACGTACCATGTACAGTATTCTGGTTTAAGAGATCAATACTTATTTTCCGTCATCTGATGATTCAGATATATTTGAAATTTAATTAAGGAAGTCATTAGTTGTAGTGCTTTCAATTACAATGGGTATAAACCTATGGTTTGCACCACAAAATTTCTGAACATTATCCATAAAAGACTCCAGGCCAAAGTTTTAAGACTAAGGTATTCGGCTGTGTTTTATTTTTTGGCATGTTATATGCTCAAACAGATAGTTATACTGTAAGTATTGTTTGTAATTTATATTATTTAAAATATAAACAATCTACTTTGATGCTATATTTGTATTAATGAACAACATTGCTGAACTTTGTATTCACTTCAGTCATTATATTGGATCAAATCAGTCATCTTAACTTCCTTTAAACCTAAATAGTTGAAAAATACCTACGCATTTAAAATCTGTTAGGTATTAAATGATTTTAGAACAAGTAGGTTTGTGTAGCAACAGTGATTTTGGAAGATCAACTAAATAATTTTAAAAGAATATTCCATTGTTGCATTAGACTGATAAAGTATTTAATTGTTCGTATTGTATTCACTCTGTAAACTTGTTGCAATTTATAAGTGTTTTCCCAATTTGTAAAAAATGTTTTCAAATTTACTTCCTCTTCTCTTTTGTAAAAAGAAGCATAAAACAATGTTTGTACATTCAGGGGTTAATAAACTATTCTAAATTGTCATTGCCTATGTATAAAACTAAATAAACAATCTTAAGAATCCATTGTATTGTTTGTATAAATCCCTGTATCCCTTCCTTTTTGTCAAAAGCGTTAACAAGTTTCTATCTTTATATATTAATATATTACATAATACATTGCAATCTCCGTACATTTAGAAAAGCATTCTTTTGGCCATTAAGACCTTTTTCATTCATTGAATTTTGAAGGTATGCAAATCTAATTTACATCTGTGATCACACTGTTTAAACTTATATAAGTATGATTAAATTGTATTGTTCCCACCCAAAATTTCATTTTGATAATTCTTCAGAAATACACCTTTAAGGTCCATTGAATCCAGTAGTATGTTTATAAAAAGTGTCATGCAGGTTCATCTAAATAGCATAACTCAAAACCCAAACGTTTTATAAATGTGGAATTTTTTATTGAAACAAGATACAATTTAAATATTCATTATTCCCCTGACCAAAGTGGCTCAATAACTTTGATAAAAAGAATTTTGAAAACAGCTAACGCTATGAAAAAGTTTGACACAAATTGTATACTTAAATAAGCTCTACATTTGTCCTGTAGCAAGTTTTAGTCCATCTTTTAAGACTTCTTTGTTACACCAACAAAATTACACAAAATTTAATCAAATAAAAAGAAGTTCTCAGGATATTCAAAGAAACTACAAGATATAGGTACATTTTATTTCTTCTACTCTTCAGGCTCTACAGCAGAACTTTGCCCTCCTGTACAGTCTTCCTCCACAAATCTCCACCTTACTTTTCCACCCTCTAATTCTAATCTCCCTTAAATGTTCTATTACATCATCTAACCATCTTGTTTTGGGCCTTTCTTTTCTTCTTCTGGCATACAATCTTCCTTTCAATCAATAGTTAAACACATGGCATTTTAATTGAAATTGTTAAGAGCAGCTTTAGAGAAAATAAATTGCCAACATTTTCCCGTATATCATAGTTTGGGGTGGGGGAATTTTCTTGAAAATCTCTGTGTCCCATTCTTGAAATATATGAAACTTAAGTTTGGTATTTGACTGACTTTTCGCTTTTGAGCTGTTCACACAAATAGGTGTAGACATTTTTTCAAAAATGATTTTATTCCTCTTCTTCCTTTTCTTTCTATTTTTTTGTGCAGATACTAAATCCTGTATTTTTGGTGAAATCTCAATAAAAATTATTGGGGTGATTACAGTACTTCTGCCTACTATAGGTAGGTAGGTGGCAGAGAAAGTAAAACGATGAAGTGTTGCTTCCCCAGAGTCTATTGCAGAGTGTTGTCAATTGTCCAGGATGTCCAGGATTCGAATTCATGCCTTTCAGGCTTGGAGGCACACATACTAATTACTCTGGCTTTATTTACAAATAAATATGCGTGATTGATAAATGAAACTTGAGAAGGGGTAGATATATTATAAGGTGAAAGAACAAAATTGTTCTAAGCGAAAGATAAAGCAGGCAAAGTATTTCGGGTTTACCCTTCAGGAGATTGATTATAGAGATTATTATAGGGTATGCAATGATGAGGATCACCTCGCGTTCTGCGACCTACGAGATATCTATTGCGGCTATCATCTCCCCAAGTGGAAGGAATAAAGCTACATTCATGCAGATTGTTGAACAACTGTCACGTACGAGATGTTTCGACGCTAATTGTCAATGAGTGTCGCCCAGTGACCAACTCTGATGCATTTGTCAGTAGTTTCGAAATAAAAAAGCTCTAGAAAGTCGTAAGAATTTAAGCATGATTTGTAATTCCGTTGTATTTTCGAATACCTTGTTCATGTTTTAAGATTTTGAGGCCCTAAAACCCGTCGTCCTGGGCGGGTCCGATCGACCCGATACTTGAGCCGGCCTTGAATGAGAGATGTGCGTAACTTTTTATTTTAATTTTTCCTGACATAAGATTGCTTAGAAACGCTTGCCGAAAAAGCTTTTCCTCCAAAATCCAGATCATGTAGTTGCAAGAGGTGGAATCGCGCCAAACCATTATCGTTGCAAGAAGTGAGTAGCAGACGGCAATGGAAATGATCATCGTTTGTATGCCCTTAGTCATCCTGTTCACATAAGAGCTCTCCTGTTCTTTTCTTCCCTGTTTCGCAATGTTGACCATTACTCTATATAAAACCTTATATTTTGCTCGAAGTGTTTCTGTTCGCTGGTAGGGACATTTGGTTAAAAGTGGGAAATAATTTCGTTGTAGACAAAATTTGATGTTGGCTAATCTGTAATATTTTCGTTGTTCATTTGTAGCGCTGAGATTAAAAACAAAAACATGTGCTAACCTTAGCAGAAGAAAATAATAATTTTGTGATATTGAAGAATATAGTGTTTTAAAACATGAGCTTCTCAAAGTTTAAGGAGACAATAGAACTTGGTGATACAGTGATACTATACCTAAGCGTCAATAGTATGCATGCTCTTCAAGTACAACCGAGAATCAAGAATAAAAAGGATGAAATGATTGAGAACGTGTTTCAGACAACCTATGGTGCTCTAAGAGTACAATCTCTTATAGGAAAAAAATTTGGAAGCAAGGTGCAGCTCTCGAGGGGATGGGCGTACGTCCTTCACCCCACACCAGAACTGTGGACCCTAACCTTACCTCACAGAACTCAAATCATATACGCTCCAGATATTAGTATGATTATCCTCCAGCTGGAGATAAAACCAGGAAGCATAGTTGTGGAATCAGGTATGCATTAATGCTTTTCTGTTTTTGAGGGATAGATTTCTATTTTTTCTGGATATCACAGTTAAAAGTTAAGGCCTCTAAACTTTTCTGGTAACAACATTTTACTTAAATGCTTATCAAACATTGTACATCATGGTTATTTTTCTTAGCTCGTGTTACAACCAATGATAGCTGCAGAATTATATTTAGTTTCATATAAGATGCAGTTTTAAATCTGGGAAGTTGAGAGACTTTTATTTCTGTTTTTAAGACATTGAATTTAAAAATTAGAAGTTCATACAAAATTAACTGCAGTCACATTGTATTTGGCTAATATTTTCATCTAGAATTTTTATATAAAATGTAATGCTAAGTGGAGTTATGTCAAGATTAGTTTTATTTTGTACGAGATATAATTATATATTTCTAATTGCTGTTGGAACTTTGAGGAAAGCAGACTTGACAGTATTTCTGTAGTAAAAGAAAGATACTAATAGTGATGCCTGTAAGACCAGATCTTGAAGATCCGTTCGCAAAGAAACAATTTTTATAAATCTAGATATATTATTCAACTAACTGGGTTATCCAGCATTGCATGTATGTCTTCTTAAACCTTAAATGTCAGTTTAAATAATTTCGTTTACTTCACACAGTATTATGATGTTTTTGTACAGGAATCTAGAAGTTTTAATGATGAAACCTTTCCTTTACCATTAGGACTGTAATTTCATAAAACCATATGATAATCCTAATAACATATAAGAAATCTGAAGTGTTGTATTCATTATAAGTTTCTGTGTTCACTCTTCCACAAACTATTCTTACAAAATTTTAATTTTCTATCTGCTTCTTGTTAATCGAGATAAACTTTCATTATATATTTACACATTCATTGGAGGTATAAGAGAGATACCATAGGCTAAAGTTTTAGGTAGATTGAATGACTATGTGATGGCTTTGAAATTCTATGCTCCTTGCGTGACCACGAGGAAAAGTGATTAGAGGCCTGCCACTGAAAAAAAATAAATATTTGAAAGTTCAAACCAATATATCCTGAAAACAGAATATCCTGAAAATGGTTACCACTACGAAAAATATTATTTGACATAAATTGTGTCCTTTAACAACATGTACATTTTTTATGTTGTAAGATTTTGTCTATGCCTTACAGCTTACCACTTATACAAAAATAAGGCTAAATTGCCTTTCTTGGGCCCACCTAGAAAATGCTGAAGGAAGTAAGAAATAATGGAATGAATCACCTTGTAGAAGTAGATGTGATCTTGCCAATACCCCGTGCATCCCTACTCTGCCGTTTTAGGTGTTTTACTTTTATAGGAAAATTGCAATATGAACACAACAAACGTAGCCATCTTCCCGCTAAAACAGTCGCTGAATGGGAAGTGCCAATCTAAATAAGAAGTGAAATCTGCGAAGTAAGGAATTTCTGCAAATGTGAATCATTCGAGTTTTAGACGTGCAGATCCCTTGGCTATGTCCTGTCGTCGCCTCGCAGTTGTGGCTTTCCTTTTGCAGTACCTTTTGCTTTTTTTTGTGTTCAGGAAGTCTCAAAGCATGTATTTACGGTGAAATCTTGGTATCAAAATTTTGGGTGGAATGCAGTAGTTGTGTTTACTATAGGGAAGTATAGAGAATGTAAAAATACCATAATATTTATACACTCACATGACTTTCTCTACTCTTGTACAAACTATTTTTACAAACGCTTATTCTCCATATGCTTCATGTTAATCAAGATGTTAATATTATTGCTAATTTTCTTGTAGGTGCAAGGGGAATATGGTAGGCTTTAAGCGATAGTCAAATGTTTTAAGAACTGGTTGCTATGTGGCGCATTCCATTCTCTCTGCATGTCCAGGACATAGAAAAAATAAAGCATTTTTGGAAACATGTCTGAGTGTGTGTGTGTGTGTGTGTGTGTGTGTGTGTGTGTGTGTGTGTGTGTGTGTGTGTCTGTGTGTGCGTGCGCGTGCGCGCGCGTGTCATAACTCAAAAACAAAAAGTCACATAATCATCAAACTTGGTATTTAGGTTCAATATGTTCCAGGGATGCGACATGAAAGTTTTTAAGAAAATCTCCTTACCCCAATCCACCCATTACATGGAACATTTTTCGAAAATTTTTATTTTCTCAAAAACAGCTCTAACGATTTTGATTAAAGTATCATATGTTTAAGACATTTTTATGGCGAATAAAATGTATGTCTTGAATTTTCTGGGGATGTCCCCAGAAGTCCTCTTCATTCTGAACGACTTTTGCATAACTGGTAAACCGCAAGAGATAGACAAAATTTTACTACATAAAAAAATGTAGATCTCCTTAAAACACACAATATGTCATAAAAATTTTTTACTTTCTCTACTACGTACAGTAAGTAGGGGAAGTATTGTATTCCACCCAAAAATTCGATACCGAGATTTCACCGGAAACACATGTTTTGAGACCCCCTGAATCCAAAAAAAAGCATTTTTGGAAACATGTCCGTGTGTGTGTGTGTGTGTGTGTGTGTGTGTGTGTATGTGTCTGTGACAGCATAACTCAGAAACGAACAGTCGGATAAACACCAAACTTGGTATTTAGGTTCAGTATCTTCCAGAGATGCGACACAAGGTTTTCAAGAAAATTTCCCCACCCCAGATTACCCTTTACATGAAACATTTTTCGAAAATTTTAATTTTCTCAAAAATGGCTCTAATGATTTTGATTAAAATATCATATGTTTAAGATATTTTCATGACAAATGAAATGTATATCTCAAATTTTCTGGAAATGTCTCCAAAAGTATTCTTCATTGTGAACGACTTTTGCATAACTGGTAAACCATAAGAGATAGACAAAATTTTACTACACAAAAATGTAGATCGCGTTAAAATACACAATTTATGTCATACTCGTACATTTTTTTTGTTGAGTTAACCATTTTCCAGATATTGCTTGTTATTCCCTTAACTTTTCCAATACTTAACTTTTTCTCAAATGGAAATTCGTTATTCATTTTTTTTTTTTTGTCCTGGACATGCAAAGAGAATGGAATACTCCACATAGCAACCAGCTCTTAAAATATTTGACTATCGCTTAAAGCCTACTAATTCCCCTTGCATCTACAAGAAAATTAGCAATAAGATTAACATCTCGATTAACATGAAGCATATGGAGAATAAGCGTTTGTAAAAATAGTTTGTACAAGAGTAGAGAAAGTCATGTGAGTGTAACACATCAGATTTGTTTTGTTGTACCTTGAATCTTAAAAAGGCATTTTTTAAAAAACTTCCGTGTGTGTTTGTGTCTCTCTCTCTCTCATATATAGCTCAAAAACGAAAAGTCTAATAAATACCAGCTTTGTATTTAGCTTCAGTACTTCCAAAGATGCAACATGAAGATATTCAAGAAAATTCCCCCTACCCAAACTACCCTTTACATGGAACATTTTTCAAAATGTTTAATTTTGTAAAGAAATGGCTCTTAATGGTTTTGATTAAAATGCCATATATTAAAGATATTTACATGACAAATAAAATGTATACCTTCAATTTTGAAGTCCTCTTCTTTGAGAGGGAATTTCGTATAATCTTGTGTAGCTGGTTAACATTAAGCGATAGATGAAAATGTACTGCACAACAAATTGTAGATCTCTTTAAAGCACACAATGTATTTCAAATAATTTTTTTGGTGGCATTAGCCATTTCCGAGATATCTGTTATTAATGGTTCGAATTGTTCAAAAGTTAGCCATCCTTTTATAGCCCTGTTCATTTTAATGTTTTTGTTCAATGTCATGGAAAGAGTAAGAAATTTTAAGGCCAGCATATGGCGACCGGTTCTAAAACATTTGAATATTGCTATTGTCTTAGTATCTATAACGAAATTTGTTAAAAATTAAATTGAGTTTTATTTATGGACGCTCTTTAATTGCTATGGTTCTTAGCGTCCCGTTTTATATTGGGCGTGAAAGACCAGAAATTTTGCTCAGAGGCCTCTTTACCTGGCCTGAGGCTCTTTTTACATGCCTTAAATTTATGACATGGTACTATTGGCTTTACTTCACTTCCGAAGGAACCTATGCTAAGGGTTTTTACACCCGAAAACAATCCATGCCCTTCCCGGGTTTGATCTCGCAACCTTGTAAACTAGAGACTAGCATGATAACCCTAGACCATGGAGGACAACAATGAAATGTGTAGTGCAGCTATTTCTGAAAAGGTTTATCTTGATCAAAATGAAGTAGATTGGAAAATGAGGCAGTATTTTTAACACTTAAGTAATTTCAGTCTAATTATATAATATGTAAATTCAATAACAGCCCACCTTAAAGCAATATGTGTATGTAATAATTTGTAAAATGTATGTAACAGTCATTGTATATGTTTGTATTATTGTATACATGTTCAATAATGTTATGTGAATGCATTACGTAATTTAATAATGTAGGAACTGTGAGAAATAGGTCAAAAGTTGCTAACAATGAGGTAACAATGAGGTAACCTTGAGGCAATAATGAATTAGAAAGTAATAATACTAATGGTGATTCTTGGAAGCAATAATGTAATTTTTGTGACAGTTTATAAAATAGCCAATCAATAACGAGAAAAAACTTTAGTTAAATGAAGGTATTCTATTGAACTAGGATTAGCCAATCAGAAACTGAAATAGGGCAAATTGTACAAATTTAGGCGGTAGAAATCAGTTCAGTTGCTTGTAGACAGCACTCATAACTGGACGCGTTGGTTGTAGACAGTGTTCCTAACCGGATACGAGATGCGTCCTTGAGAAATTTAATACGTATTCTTGTGAGACGAAAATAGTTTACGTGTTAAAAAGTGCAAGTAATTAATAAAAAAATCTCATATTGTGAAGTGTTATTTAAATTGTGTCAAGGTTTAATAAATGTAATGAAGTAAAAATTATAATCTGTGTAAGCCTACATTCTTCAGCCGCACCATGCCTTGCAAAGAAATCCATGTCTCTAACAATAATACTGACGCAGCCGAGGCAAACATTAATATATAATATTTAAAGAAACAGTCTAATTACAAAGTTAATATTTTTTTAAATTTGGGATGAAGACTACCGGATACCATACGTGCGGTTGCAACTACTTCAAGTTCGGCTCCCCAACAGTCGAACTACAATACAACTCCTACTTCAAATTGGCTTTCCATACGTGAAGCAACAAACCATCTACTTCAAAAATAAACCTTCATAAGAATAATTTGTATACTCATTAATAAGCGATAGAGGGTAGAGGAAGTCATGCAAATGTAACACATCAGATTTTTTGGACATAGTATGTTTAAAACAATGCTCCTCATGTGGCAAGCTTAATTTTTGTGAGTCGGAAATGAAAAGTAAGGCTAATATTCAACTTAACTTTAAATGAAGCAAATATGAGCTAGTTTGTGTATAACTTAAACATCTTTCTTTTACAGGAACTGGTAGTGGGTCTCTATCACATGCACTTATACGCTGTATCAAGCCAATGGGGCATCTCCACACATTTGACTTTCATGCGTATCGAGTATCAGTAGCCCAGGAAGAGTTCGCATCGCATGGTATTGGAGAGTATGTCACCGTAGTGCAACGTGACGTGTGTCAGGATGGCTTCGGAGCTGAACTCAACGGAAAGGCTGATGCAGTCTTTCTCGACCTTCCTCATCCTTGGGAAGCTGTGCCTCATGCTGCAGCAGCCATCAAGGAAACTGGTAGGACCCCATTCTGTAATGCTTGCATGATTCACTAGCTTATATTCCAATATTTTGTTTCACATGTGCTTAAACTGTGTTTACACTCTCTACCACTTACCTATACTAAGTAAAGGAAGTATTGTATTGCATACAAAAGTTCAATGTCAAGATTTAACCAGAAATACATGTTTTTAGGCTGCCGAAATCCTGAAAAATAATTTTTATCAAAAGGTTCTGTGCATATGTCTGTGAACAAGTAACTTAAAAATGAAATCTTGGATAAATACCAAACTTGGCACCTATAGAGTAGTTAAATTATATTCAAACCCACTTGCGGCCTTTCTCTACTGTGCGAGATAGCTGGCATAAGCAGACTAAAATCCTCACCTTATAATAGATGCTGGAAATGTTGACCTTCTGCTCTCAAACAGGTAGTATATCTCCTGCAAATATTCTCGCTCACTCTCCGAAGCTCAGCAGCAGGAATTCTTGTGATGAAACGCCTCATTATGATCAGAAAATTGGAGTGAGGTGTGCGATAAGTGCTAGAAGAATAATAGAGCCCATGTTCTTTGATGAAACAATAAATTCAGAGCGATATCAGAGGTTAATTCGGAGACCATTTTGCAATCGCTTGACAGAAGAGGAGAAATCTTATGGTTGGTTCCAACAAGACTCTACAACAAGCACATACAGTTGCCAAATCATTACATGCATTAAGAGAGGTTTTTGATGACAGAATAATTGGCCACCCTCATTCTCCTGACCTAACGAGTTGTGATTTTTATTTATGGGGTTCTTTAAAAGACAAAGTGTATCGTTCCAATCCTCGCACACTACAGGGACTTAGAGAAAACATTGTGCTAGAAATCACAAGAATTCCTGCTGCTGAGCTTTGGAGAGTGAGCGAGAATATTTACACGAGATATGTTGCCTGTTTGAGAGCAGAATGTCAACATTTCCAACATCTATTATAAGGTAAGGATTTTAATCCACCTCTGCTGGCGTAATTTCCCTGGCGACTGCTGGCTGTCTCGTGCAGTAGAGATAGGCCGCGAGTGGGTTCGAATATAATTTAACTACCCTAAATTTAAGTCAGTATCTTCCAAGAATACAACAGATTTTTCAAAAAAAATTCTCCACCCCAAACTACATGCGGGTATGAGGCATCCGATGGGAGACTAGCAACACCAATTTGGCTGATTACATACAGCAGCGTATTTAAGTTTAATGTTGAATGAGCTGATAAAAATATCTGTAGATTCTGAGTTTAGATTACAAAATGCATCATTGGAAGATTCAGAAGCAATTATTAAGAGGAAACAGACACGAAATGTTTGTTTATGTTCATGAGACACTTGCCACTCTGAAAGAAAAGTGAAACTTGTTTATATGATTTCCTCAAACTGTTTTGAAAGTTAAAGTGACATACCTGCTACCATGGCTTAGCAAACCGTGCAATATTGCCAGCATGTCTGTTTTATGTTTTTGAGAAACCTAAAATATATCCGCAGGAAACGGTCATAGCAAAAGTGGAAGTTCCAAATAATGAGCGCTATAACTGGTTTAAATTAATGTAATAACTTCCCTTGCATCTGGTATAGTTTCCCCATATGTCAATGATACAAGGGTCACTCTGAAAGTTTTGAGAATGGGCCACAATGAGTAGTGATAAGCCAAAGCAGCTTTTCGCAATTTCAGATTGAAGTTCAGACAGCAACATGTGCAAGTCTGGGTGCGCTCCAATAATATGCATCGTCAGTACCGCATGTGTATGTATAGCAGGTGTTTCTACACCATTCGCTAGAATGGATCTCAAGCGAGAGCATTTCCATGCTATGATTTTCTGACTTTAAAGTCGGTTTAGAAGAGAGAGCATGCTTTGAAAGACTACATCATGCATTTAGGGATCTTTGCTCTTCGCAATTTACCATTTATCAATGCTATGCAGAGTTTAGAAGAGGAAGGCATTGCCTTGAAGATGGAGACCGAGCAGGATGGCCGACTACAGCAACAATGGGTGAAAATGTGGTGAAAGCAGAGCGCATGTTGCGGGAAGATCATTGTTGCACATATGGTCAGCCTTAAATATGAATTTGCAGCAGTGAAAACAAACCTGAAAGAAAAGCTTGACGTTAGGAAGCTCTGCAGTCGCTGGATCCCCCCACCACCTCATCAATGAGCAGAAACAAGCACGTGTGCAGTGGTATCAGGAAATGATTAAAACATTCAATGTGGGAAGATCCAAAGCCGGATTTACCTGTATGATCCAGAAACTAAACGACAGTCATTGGTGTGGGTCTTCCCAGTAGAAGATCCCCCAAAAAGTGAGGCGAACGAGAAGTGTTAGCAAGATGATCTGTTCCTTCTTCTCAGCAACTGCCCACATTGTGACGATTCCGCTTGAGGGACAAAAGACTGTTACTGCCAGCTACAGCACAAAATGTCTGCCACAAGTTTACAGTGAATGAGAAAAAAGCATCCTGAGACTTCTCTGTGTGGAATTTTGTTGCACCATTACAATGCCTCTGCCCACACTGCACAAGAAACAGGAGGAGTCTGATATTTGTCCATTCCTCCTTACAGTCCAGATCTGGCCCCATGCAAGTTTTTTCTATTCCTCAAACTTTGATATCAACGATTTGAGTCACCTGAAGCCGCAGAAGTTCCTTATGAAGATGTTATTTGCACTCTCTCCAAAGAAGAATGGTGTTCATCATTTGAAATATTATTTGAAAGGATGAGACGGTGTATAGAATGCAATGGAGAATATTTTGAGAAGATGCAATGATCAGATCTAAATTTTCAATATCTTTTATATCACTTTTAGAGTGTCCCTATGTATCACATACTTCTAGCCTTCTTACGTTGGCTGCAGAGCACATAAGCACTTATTGCATTGTAAATAAGTTGTCTATTTAAAGCAATAATTTCCCCTAAACAATTTAAGAAATCTCAAGAAGGTTATACACTTTGGAATTATGAACTAGGTATGTGTATGTATTAACTCCTTGTATATTATTGTCACATTATTCTGAAATAGTCAGGAGTTAAATTTTATGCTTAATCTTAACTCATCATGGTGAAGCAAAAGCGAAGACAGTGTAGACAGTGCCTGCCCTCAATTTTGAGACAAGCATTGTTTTAGTTTTATTTCACTTCTGCCACATTAAAATAAAAGTAGTGTATTTTATTTTGCATAAAGAATATAATTGTTTTAGACTACTTATTTGAAATAAATTATCTGTTTTAACGAGATGTATACTTCTAATTTTTGCCTCTGTTATGGTTTTCCTGTTTCCAAAATTATACAAAATTCATTTAGAACGAACGGGGCTTCACAAGCTATTCTAAGAAGGCAAAAGTTAACAATCAAAGTTGTTAGAGGTATTTTTGAGAAAATAAAAAAATATTGACATTTGTTCCATTTAAATGGTAGTTTGGTATGGGGAGGATTTTCTTGAAAATCTGTGTGTTGTATCCTTGAGGACTCCTGAAGTTAAATACCCTTTTTGAGATATGCTGTTCACTGACACTCTTACAGGCAGTTTCAGGGAACCTCAAAACATGTATTTCCATTGAAATCTGTATATGAAATTTTTGGGTGGAATACAATACTTCTTCTGCTTACTTTAGATAAGTTTTACAGAAATTAGAAATGTGTACTCAAAATTTGTTTTAGGCTACTTTGCTGCTGTTCATAGTAACATATCACTATTTGGAAACTGTAATTTGGTCAGTTTTCACAGGTAAGTTGGCTGAAATGGCTCGTTTCTAATACATTTAAGCAGCTTTGGCCCTAATTTATAGTTTGAGCCATTTTTGATCATTTGGCGCTTGGACATGTCCACATAAGAATACTGTGTGGCCCAAATGTCAGTATTATGGAGTGTTATTGAGTGCCTTTTAGAATCTGATTAATTGCAGTGACTGTTGGCTGCATCATTTGGCAACATGAAGGCAATGTAGACAGTGGCTAGTTTGTCAGCCGTACCATAAACAAATGAAAATTAGAAAACAAATACAGAAGACAAATTGTATTTATTGCATAAGGAATGTATTTCAGTTAAACCATTTCATATTAATCGTGCTCACCCCTGAACAGCAAGTTGAACTTATATTGCTTGGTTGTGACAACCACAGAGCTGTGAGACTGCAGAGCAGTTTCATAGGCAAAATCCTGAAATTGTTGTCGTTGTTCACCAATGGCACTGGGGATTAATTGGTCTGCATCATTTTCCCTCTGGCTTCCCAATATAAAGTCTGTAAGTTATCACTTTTAAGGCCTTTGCATTTGGCGAGATGTTGTTTGTTTAGGATGACATCTTCTTCACAGAGAGTGCACTTGGGTGTAGGTATGCATCCTATCTTGTAGAGGTGTTCTGCGAGGCAATCGTGGCCAGTTGCCATCCTAAATAAGGCCACTGTAGTCTTCCTTGACATTTTTTGTATATCTACTCTATCTTTAATATTCTTATAATCTTTATCTTTTAATTTATCTTCTTCATCAAGTCTCTGCTGTCTTTTGAAATGTTGTTTAATGTTATTTAGTTGTTTATTTATTTCTATTTGTCCTACAGGTTTTATTTGTTGTATTGCACCTTTCTTTGCTAATTGATCCGCATGTTCATTGCCCAAAAGTCCGACATGAGCTGGGATCCATTGTAGAGTGACGATTTCTAGTTTCAACTGCTTTAATTAGGCTTCTTATTTCTTTAATATTTCTTGTTGTTTTATTACTGTAATTTACTATTCCATCTATGGCTGATTTTGAGTCTGATAAGATGACTATTTTTTGTTTTATGTATGGTCTATATAAAATGTTCTGTAATGCTGCTTTTATAGCTGTTAATTCTCCATCATAGTGGTTTGACGTTTCATCTAATGTTAGATACTGTGCAAAATGTTTACAGAATACCTCTGCACCAGCGTTTTTTTTGTTTGAGGGATTCGTCTGTATATATTCGGAGCCATTCTTTTTCTGGGTATCTTTCATTTTCCGTAGCTATTGCTATGGCTCTCATTTCATCTGGTATATTGTTTTGTTTGTGTATTGTATATATCAGGTCATTCTTGATATTGTATATCAATATATTCTATTGGACTCCTTGCCTCTGTTGCTATTATATTCTTGTATTTTTAGTTATTAATATATGTTCTGAAGCTTATTTGAGTTTTTAAATTACTTATATTATCTGTTGTGTGGTACCATTTGTATCTGTTTCTATTGACTTGCAGTTTTTGTGCTAGAGTAATTGCTTTCAACTCATGTTCCAATTCTATAGCCATATTTTTTGTGAAACTTTGTAGTATTGGTGTTGTTTTTACAGCTGCTGTTATTATTCTTAGTGAATTATTTTGTGAAATTTCTAGTTTACTTTTAAGTTTCCTGTTTACTGTTGCTAGTAGTTCTCCTCCATACAATAGGTTAGGTTTTATGTATGTTTTATATGTATTATTAAGGAGGTCCATGTTTCCACCCCATTTTATTCCTGCTAAACATTTTAAAATGTTGTTCTTTTTGTTGATTTTATTCGTTACATTGTTTACATGTTCTTTCATTGATAGTTTTTGATCTAATTCTATCCCTAGATACGTTGTTGTAGTTGCTTCTTGTAATCTTGAAATTAGAAAACAACATTTCAGCAGTAGATAACATTTTAAATAACTTTAAAAGGACTTTTTCTGTGCTGGATGAAAATGTTGTGTTAGGTCGAGTTCAGCAACTAATGAAGAAAGTGGCATTAATGTGATTGTAAAGATCACAGTGAGCCCTAAGGATCAATTTGCTATGTGACAAGAAATCTGTTCAGTGAATTTTAAAAGCTGCACACTTTCATCCATACAAGTTGCAACATATCCACACAGTGCAGAGAATGATCCTCTACACAGGCAACAATTTTGTATTTGAATCACCAACCATATGCATAATCAACATTATTTTCTAAAATTCATTCTTTTTAGTGATGAGTCATGTCATAACAAAGAAGCTGATCTTGCTGTATTTTTAAATAATAATAAAATTGAAAAAGTCGACAATCACAAATTCTTAGGCATACACATAGATAATAAACTAACTTGGGAAGTTCATGTTGACTACATATGTAATAAAATCAGCTCCAATATATATGCAATAAGACAACTATCATTGCACCTAGACAAAAAAATCTGATGTGTTACACTCACATGACTTTCTCTACTCTTGTACAAACTATTTTTACAAATGCTTATTCTCCATATGCTTCATGTTAATCGAAATGTTAATCTAATTGCTAATTTACTTGTAGATGCAAGGGAAATTGCTAGGCTTTAAGCTATAGTCAAATATTTTAAGAGCTGGTTGCTGTGTGGAGTATTCCATTCTCTTTGCATTACCAGGACAAACAAAAATGAATAACGAATTTGAGAAAAAGTATAAGTATTGGAAAATTTAAAGGAATAACAAGCAATATCTCGAAAATGGTTCACTCAACAACAAAAATGTATACGACATAAATTGTGTATTTTAACACTATCTACATTTTTTGTGTAGTAAAATTTTGTCTATCTCTTATGGTTTACCAGTTATGCAAAAGTCGTTCACAATGAAGAATACTTTTGGAGACATGCCCAGAAAATTCGAGATATACATTTCATTTGTAATGAAATATCTTAAACATGATATTTTAATCAAAATCGTTAGAGCCATTTTTGAGAAAATTAAAATTTTCGAAAAATGTTCCATGTAAAGGGTAATCTGGGGTGGGGTGATTTTCTTGAAAACGTTTGTGTCGCATCTCTGGAAGATACTAAACCTAAATACCAAGTTTGGTGTTTATCCGACTGTTCGTTTTTGAGTTATACTGTTCACAGACACACACACGGACATGTTTCCAAAAATGCTTTTTTTGGATTCAGGGGATCTGAAAGCATGTATTTCCGGTGAAATCTCGGTATCAAATTTTTGGGTGGAATACAATACTTCCCCTACTTACTATACGTAGTAGAGAAAGTAAAAATGCTACAAATTTTATACTTTGGAATCATTTACCCCTATATCTCCTATGGTATAGAATTATGGGGAAGCGCCAGTATTTCTAACATGAATAGGGTTTTAGTATTACAGAAAAAGTGTTTACAATGTATACATGGTCTAACTAACACAGACTTGTGTAGAAATGTTTTCACAGAAAATAAACTTCTTACTGTGGTAGGATTATATCCGTATAAGATAATAGTTATTGCAATGTAGAAAGAAAATAATGGGTTATATAACAGTATGCTTTATAGCCATGATGCTAGAGGTATGGACAATTACCACAGAGAGCAAGTTAACCTCAAATCTACGTGTAAAAATCCGTTAATCAAAGGACTGATTTTATACAATAAACTACCAATGACTGTTAAATTGCATAAAGGAAAGAGATTTAAAAGCGAACTTAAAACATACCTAACACACAAATGTTTATATAGGTTAGACAAACTTTAGCTTATTATGTAAATAGAAATCTATTGTAAAGAAATGTGAAATGTAAATACTATGTACTATACAATAGTTGAAAATTGTAAATGTACGAGGGCTGATCAATAAAGACTGAGACTGATTTTTTTTTCACAGTATTTATTACTCCATCTCAATGTTGACATGATCTTTTTCAAAGTAGTTCCCTCATACTTGAATGTACTTTTTATAGCATCTCTGCCAGTCCTCAAACACATGGTGCAGGCCATTCTTTTGTCAGGTCTTTGTGAATCGCCTCACTTTTCCTCAGCATGCTTCAGTGCTCTCAAATCGAATGCCCCGGAGCTTTGCCTTTAGTAATGGGAATGAAAAAGAAATCACAGGGGTCAAGATTGGGGTTATAAGGCAGATGCAGTATGCAGGTGATGTTGAATTCCTGGACTTGATTTGCGACGTGAGGCCATGCGTTGTTGTGATGAAGTCGCCACCCATTCTGATGAAGTTCTGGAAGTTTCCTTGCAATGTGCTCCCTCAGTGTAGCCAATACTGGCGTGTAGTACGCTGCTGTAACAGTAGTGTGAGGAAGAACAACAATCACAGCAGCTGTGTTGATGTTGACTTCAGTCATAGCAGATGCTGAAGCACCAGGCCCAGCTTGCTTAGCACAGAGGACTCGCCCTTCTTTGAAGTCCTTGAACCACCTAAACACTGTTGCGCGAGATAGTGCATCTTCACCGTATGCTTGCTTCAGCTTTTCCAAAGTTTCAGAGGCTGTATGATTTAAACAAAAACAAAATTTTATTGCTCCTCTCGTGTCGAGTGGTATGCGAAATTCAAGTAGGGTCAACAATATACAGCATTACTACCAACCTACCTATACAAGAGTGCTGCCGTCTATGGACATTATACATGAAACCCCGCTATTTTCAAATATTCATGGTAGAGACAGGAAACTCTCAAGAAAGCTACAGGAAAAAATCAGTCTGTCTTTATTGATCAGCCCTCGTAGATTCCTTGACAATGTCTGAAACTTGTATAAGCCTATGAAAAATAACACAACAATGTCCATACTCAAAATGCGTCATATCCGTCTGTGCAAAATCCAGCTAGGATGTATGTGACTAATGACCCAGGTGCTCCTAGAGTTATGCAGGTTTGGACCCACATTTCTTTGAAGGTAAGGTGAACAAGTACTCATACGTGAATTACTAGATTCTATTATATTGGGTTTCTAGATGACATGTCACTGGACGGGAGGCAGAAATTATGGTTTCAGCAAGATGGAGCTTCCTGTTATGCCATAATGGTTTGACAATGACTGGATGGTTGTTTGGTTGTCAATGGATTGGACGGGATGGTCCATGACCTTGGCCTGCCCACTCACCTGAACTGACAACCCTAGATTTCTTTTTCTGGGGATATGTAAAGCATTTTTTTTTGAGATGCAACCAACATCTCTGGAAGACCTGCAAGAAATGATCAATGGTGCTATTGACGTATTTCGCTGGCTACACTTTCAAATATGACTGATAAACTGCAGAATTGGGTGAAGCATCGTCTTCAGGTTAATAGACCACTTTGAACATCTGCGTTAGTTATTATTGTTTGTTATAAAATCCCAGTTACTGCAGTTAATTAGATTCTAAAAGTCCTAAAGAGCCTTGATGTGAAGTTTATGGAAGGACGTTTTTAATCACCGTTTGTCGCAGTAATCGGCTCGTGTTATCGTTTTTTTACTTGGCGCCTGTTTTTGTTTTACTATTTTGAATTTAGGGTTCTTTGTCCTCCGGCTAGCTATTATTACTCAGTCGAGCAAATATCTCTGAGCAGGGCGTGTAAACGGAAAGGAGTTGTTGCTAAAAGACAACACTGATAAAAGAATTTGTTTTTACACTTTTATTGCCGTCACACTTAATTAATAGTTCACATCTGTAATCTTTATACACGCCTGACTGAAACTGTTATATTTCCGAAGGTAATTACTGTAGTAATAGTTGTCGCGTACTTCACATTTTGTAACTAACTTTACGACGCGAGAGATTCTGTAGAATTGCGTAATGTGTACCTTGCAAGAGATTGTGTAGAACTGCGCGATACTTGCTTTTGGCTCAAGAATTTATACTCCCTCACCCCGATATGCCTAAACATTATAATAGAGCTGCTATTGGTTACTAAATCGCGCCAACATTAGCGTCTGTTTTGTAAGCCAATCATAATTACTAATACATATGCTCTAGGGAAGATATTCCCTCCATTTCTAAAGAAAGGCACGCTACCCTGACGTCATTTGTTTGTCTCTTCTTAGTGATAAACAACTCACCCCGTCGCTTCATTGTTACCCATCCTATTGTCAGTTTCAGTGAGGCCGTGTAAACTTATTTCCTAACAATGCTTATAGCTAACAAACATCTAAAATCATTGTCATACAATAATGTTAATTTACACTACAATCACTCTGGCATTCACAGTGTTATGATATAAAATACTGCCTCACGTTCTATGCAGCAAAACAGATGTAAGAGCAATTAAATATAATTTTGCATAAAGATATTAAAGTCCAAATAAATATAGGGTAAAATGTGTTTATTTATGATAAAGTGTTGGATTTTGGAAATTTGGGCATTTGGTAGCATTCTGTAGTGTTGCCATTTGTCAACTTTTGGGCCATGCAGTAGGGGAAGCTGCCAACATACAAAAGAACCATTCTAGAGATAGGCTTCTTGTGTTGAACACAAAAGTGAGTGTTCAAAACTTCGATTTTAAATTAGGTATTTGTAACATCTTAAAATGTTTATTTGTGCATTTAATTGAAATTTGGGAATTCTGCATTTCTTAAAGAGTTGATTTAATTTTGTGTACCAAACATTTTACACCTATTGTACAACAGATTTCCAAATTTTCAGAACAGTTCCTTAAGTAGTTGCTGAGAATAATTTTCTGCATTTTCAGTGATCTACAGGAAAGGTGCCATTTTCAAAATATTGGAACCAAATTTCAATTTTGTGTTCCAAATGTATCTCTTGTACAAGCTGATCACAGGATTTGGAAATGAAACATGAAATGGTTTAGAAAAAAATGAAAAATATTCACTTCTTGCTTTTGTGTCTTTTAAGCAAGACATATGATTGTATGTACTTAATAATTTTTATGTTCTTGAAATTTTCTGGCGATAACTTTTATTTATCATCTTAAAACTCCCTGCAGAAATTTTCAAAATAATTGGCAAGGGTCTCTGCAAGGAGCAATTTGATTGATGAATGTTGAAAAAAATAGTGAAGAAAATAAGTTACTTTTAAGGGTAGAGAGATGATTTTAGACTTTAAACTGTACTCCTATGTTGGCTGACACTTAATGATTTTAGTGTATATACCATTATATGACCACACCTTTTAAAAATACTAAAATGTGTCACCACACAATTTTTTCCCCAGAATTTTCGACAGTTTTCACAGGTTGTTCCCCTTAAGGGTAAATAATTCGAGTCATTACTTATTCGTACCACATTCCTTTTTAAAACAGTGTTATTATGTCTTTATAATACTCAGTTATTAATGCAACAACTAGTGGGAAATGAGCATTATTACCGCTTGAGTGCGTTTTGCAAGAACGAGGTGTAAACCGAGTTCTGTAATTACATGAGAGCGGCAATTATGTTCATATCCCTTTAGCTGCCTACAGTATTTTATCCGCGACCATACAATAACCTTATCTGCGTTCATGATACGATCGTTGATTTATAAATAACAGAAACATTGTGATACTCTGTGATTCAATGTAAACAAAGACTAGTTAATATTGGAAAGGTAGAATCAGACGACTGAAAAATTCAATGCTATAGCCGGGATTTGAACCACGGATCTCCCGGTTTCCGTCCAGCTGTTCTGAACAGTGAGCTACCATGGCAACATGTCGGTAGGGCATTAATTTCTCCAGTTGACGTGCATTAATCTCAAATTACTTGAAGTCCCGGGCTTCATATTTTAGCCTCTATTAGGTCAATTAATGGATTAATTGTTCTTCCACATATGCATGTAGCCATGTTAGCTCAGTGGTTAAAGCAACCGGACGGAAACCGGGAGATCCGTGGTTCAAATCCCGGCTATGGCACTGAATTTTTCAGTCGTCTAACTCTACCTTTCCAACCTTGTCCTATACACATGACTAGTGGAAGAATAATTAATTCACTAGTTATTATTGTTCCGTTGATCACAGTAAAGTTGGTCTAGAAACAAAAGAATTAATGTAACAATATTAATTTGTTTACGATAACAATAGAATGGTATAGATTAGCTGGAATCAAGACAAATCGGCTAATTCGTTCTAAATAACGAATGATTCTAAAAAAGGTATCCCTTCTTTAAATACTCTTGGTCGTAAAAATAGTGTAATAATTCAGAATTATTAGGGAAGTTCTACTTTTATTAAATTTTGATATTAATTACGTAATTAATCACATAATGTTGATATTCTGCTTATAATAATCTGGTATTAATTATTTTATTGCAAGAAATGTGTTATAAATACATTTAACAATAATAATCAGAGTATTTTAAGAAGTCGTTTTGAATGTTAGCATGACGTGTAAACATATTAATTCGTTGCCATGGTGATATGAATAACTAGCCATTATTAAATGGTCGCGGGTCTAGTATCAAATACAACTGTGAGTTAGGTTATTAAGGGAATAAGCAAGCCTCCAAATGACTTCCCTGCAGAAAGAAGTGTGTATTAATACAACGGAAATGTTGATAATCTTGCTGTGTTCTGCTTGGAGAAGACGCACGTCCGGTATCTAATGACGTATATAAATATTAATGTGACCCGTGCCCGTACACGATCCTTTGACTGTTGAAACAAATTACTGGCGGTTTGCGGACCGAGTTGAAGGCGTCAGCATTAACACCGTTGCGCTGCGGGAGCCCTACCCCCTCATAAATTAGATTACGGTGCCATATAACGACGCCTCATAACTGAAATGATTGACGCGAATGTTAAAAAGGAAAGTGGTACACTCGAGCAATTAAAAAGTCTCTCGCCTGATATATCAGTTTCGGATAGTTTGTGAGTAATAATGTTAAAGTGAAATCGCAAATGAACTATCAGAAATTTATTTTGAAATGTAGGTATGTAAAGCACAGTTCTTAACAATAAATACAAAAGCAGTCTTGCCAAATTTAACGTTTAAACATTTTACGGTGCCTGTAGAATGCACGAGAACGGAAACCTTTCTACGACTTAACGGCGAAGGAGTCGTTTTATGGCTTTTGTGTAGGCAGATTCAGTGTGTTACAGATTTTCACCACGGACATCACAAAACATTAAAGTCTATTACATTATATTGTAACTTAAGATTATAGACTGAAGTTTGAAGAAGGTTGTGTTAGGAGGAGTTGTATTGTAATTCTTATGTTGGGGAGCCGAACTTGAAGTAGTTGAACAGCACGTATGGTAAAAAAAAGTTTTCGGTAGCTTTCGCCCCAAGTTTAAAAATATTGACTTTGTAATTAGACTGTTTCTTTAAATAATATTGATTAATGTGTCTATGTGAATGTATGTGTGTGTGTGTGTGTGTGTGTGTGTGTGTGTGTGTAGCGTATCCTAGATCATTTAAAACTTTTAAATTTTCTCTACTACGTATAGTAACTAGGGGAAGTATTGAATTACACCCAAAAATTCGATACCGAGATTTCACCGGAAATATATGTTTTGAGACCTCCTGAATCTAAAAGAAGCATTTTTGGAAACATGTCCGTGTGTGTGTGAACAGCATAACTCAGAAACGAACAGTTGGATAAACACCAAACTTGGTATTTAGGTTCAGTATCTTCCAGAGATGCGACACGAAGGTTTTCAAGAAAATCCCCCCACCCCAGATAACCCTTTACATGGAACATTTTTCGAAAATTTTAATTTTCTCTAAAATGGCTCTAATGATTTTGATTAAAATATCATATGTTTAAGATATTTTCATGACAAATAAAATGTATATCTTAAATTTTCTGGGAATGTCTCCAAAAGTATTCTTCATTGTGAACGACTTTTGTATAACTGGTAAACCATAAGAGATAGACAAAATTTTAGTACACAAAAATGTAGATCGCATTAAAATACACAATTTATGTCATATACATTTGTTTTGTTGAGTGAGCCATTTTCGAGTTATTGCTTGTTATTCCCTTAAATTTTTCAATACTTATTTTCTCAAATGCGAATTCGTTGTTCATTTTTTTTTGTCTTGGATATGCAAAGAGTATTAACCTGTGGCAAAAGAGAATGGTGCTGCACCTAGCAACCAGCTATTAAGAGAGATGTCTATGCTTAAAGGCTACTGTATTTCTATATTGCCCTTGCAAATTCAAAACAAGGGGAACATAGTACGCCTTAAGCGATAGTCAAGTATTTTTAGAACTGGTCGCTATGTGTAAAATGTAATTCTCTTTGCTTGTCAAAAGATCGTTTCTGCAAATGTTTATCTCGATTAACATGAAGTAGATGGAGAATAAGAGTTTGTAAAAATAGTTTTTACAAGAGTAGAGAAAGTCATGTGAGTGTAACATCAGATTTTTTTTTTGTATGCATAAGTGTGTTATCTTTTCACGCAAAAAAATATCAAGGCAATTGTTATGAAACTTGGTATCTAACATATCATCGGGGTTGTCTAAAAGGTTCTGGCTAATAACCTTTGGTTAATACTACAACAAAATGTAGCTGACACAAATTGTGTGATTTAACGAGATCTACATATTTGTATGCTAAATGTTTGTCTATTTGTTACGGCTACGAAATTATACAAAATTCATTCAGAATGAAGTGGACTTACAGGCAGAATATACATTTATGTGTCATGCAAACATCTTAAACTTATGGCATTTTGAGAAAATAAAAAAAATTAAGATGATTTTTCCATGTGTATTTTGGGATGGGGGCATTTTCTTGAAAGTCTTCCTGGCGTACCATTGGAAGATGCAGAACTTAAATGCTAAGTTTGGTATTTAAGCGATGTTACGTTTGAATTTAGGGACCTCAAAACGTGAAATTCCAGTAAAATCTCAGTATCAAATTTTTGGTTGGAA
Organism: Deroplatys truncata; assembly: GCA_030765065.1. Lineage (NCBI taxonomy): Eukaryota > Metazoa > Arthropoda > Insecta > Mantodea > Mantidae > Deroplatys > Deroplatys truncata. The sequence goes on from CM060980.1 coordinate 181,833,425, forward strand.
AATAATCCTTCCCCCACCGGCTATAACAGCGTCACTGTTGTCAGAGATTTTAAAACTCCGATTTGCTTCTCCACGAAATTCTCCAAATACAAATTCACTTGGACTATATGAATATTGCGCGCACAAGCAGAATGGGCCTGTTGACGTTGGTAACCCTGTACACAGTGGAATGAAGATGTCGCAGCTGCACATTTATAAACGCCAGGGCAGTGTCCCTCCAGATTTACATTTACAAGAGTTTCAGCTCCGGTTGATTAATTGTGGACGTTGTTCCTGGGCCGTACAGACAACAAAAAGTGTTAGCATATGTGTTTGGGGCATCCCCCCTGTCCAGTTTCAGGCGTGCCATACAGGTCCAACACATCCACGAAGGTGATTAGGTGCACCAGAAGTCCTTTACTATTTACTTGCAATAAGTAGAACAAATGTTACATTCCACCCAAAAATTCGACACCGAGATATCACTATAAATACAGTTTTGAGGACCCTAAAAATTCAAAAAAAAAGAGCAGTTTTAGACAAAATCTGATGTGTTGCACTCACAAGATTTTCTCTACTCTTCTAAAACTATTTTTACAAACGCTTATTCTCCATCTACTTCATGTTAATGAAATAAACATTTGCAGAAACTATCTTATTGTTAATTTTCTTGTAGGTGCAAGGGGAATTGGTAGGCTTTAAGCGATAGTCAAATGTTTTAAGAGGCTGCTATGTGAAGCATTCCATTCTTTTTGCGTGTCCAGGACATTAAAAGAAAAACATTCCCAATTGAGAAAAAGTATAAGTATTGAAAAATACAAACAAATAACAAGGAATATCTCGGAAATGGTTCACTCGACAAAAGGAAAAAAAAATTATGTATCTGACATAAATTGTGTGTCTTAACAAGATCTACCTCTTTTGTGTGGTAAAATGTTATGTATTTCTTAAGGTTTACCAGTTATGTAAAAGTCATACAGAATGAAGAGGACTTTTGGGGATATCCCCATAAAATTCAAGACATACATTTCATTTGCCATGGAAATATCTTAAACATATGATATTTTAATCAAAATCGTTAGAGCCCTTTTTGAGAAAATTAAAATTTTCGAAAAATGTTCTATGTAATGGGTAATCTGGAGTGGGGGGATTTTTTTCAAAACCTTCGTGTCGCATCTCTGGAAGATACTGAACCTAAATACCAAGTTTGGTGTTTATCCGACTGTTCGTTTTTGAGTTATGTTGTTCACAGACACACACACACACACACGGACATGTTTCCAAAAATGCTTTTTTTTTGGATTCAGGGGGTCTCAAAACATGTATTTCCGGTGAAATCTCGGTATCGAATTTTTGGGTGGAATACAATACTTCCCCTACGTACTATACGTATCAGAGAAAGTAAATATTGATCAGTTTGAACCATTAATAACGAATATCTCGGAAATGGCTTATGTCACAAAAAGGGTATTTGGAATAACTTGTGTGTTGTAAAGAGATCTACTCGTTTTGTATGGTACGTTTTCGTCTGTCCCTTAACGTTTATTAATTATACAAAATTCCTTCGGAATGAAAAGGCTTCACAGGCTATTCACAGAAAATTCAAGATATACTTTTTATTTTCGATGTAAATATGTTTAATATATCGCATTTTAATCCAAATCGTTAGAGCCACTTTTGGGAAAATAAAAAATTTCGAAAAAGGTTCCATGTAAGGGATAGTTGAGATGGAGGAATTTTCTCGAAAATCTTCTGTCGCCTCTTTGGAAGATACTGAACGTAAATACTAAGTTTGGTATCCGACTTTTCGTTTTTGGGATATGCTGTTTACGGACACATACTTGGACCTGTTTCTAAAAATGGTTTTTATGGATTCAGTAGTTCTCAAAACATGTATTTACGGTGAAATCTCGGTATCGAATGTATGTGTATAGGAAGTTAAAAAAAATTGTTTCTGGCATTAATCATTTCCGAGATATTCTTTGTTGTTGGTTTGAATTTTCAAATAATTAAAGTGGTAAGTCGCTGTTTCTTTTTGTTTCTTCTCGTGGTCATGTAAAGGGCGTGGGATTTTAAAGCCATCATATAGCGATCGGCTTTTTAAAAAATCTGACTTTGACTTTAGCCTACTGCATCCGTTACCTATATATTTACAGTGAAATGTGTAGACAAGTTTATTTCGATTAACAACAAGTAAGCTTTTGTAGGAATAGTCTATAGAAGTGTGTAGAGAAGGTCATGTGAATGATTTGTTTAAAGTGCTGTTTCAGTTGATTCTTGGGTATTCACGGAAATATTATGGAATTTCAATGCCAGCATATAGCGAGCAGCTTTTAAACATCTGACTGTGGTTCGGTTTCCTATGTCTCTCCTGTATATACAACAAAATGTGTAGTGTAAGTATTTTTGCTAAGGTTTTCCTCGATTAGCAGGGAATGGATAGAAAACTAAGCTTATATACAAATAAGCTATATTGGACAGGGAAATTCATGTGAATGTAAAATATCAGAAGGTTTTTTTTCCAAGACATTCCAAAACGTTAATTTCCATTGAAAGTTGACTATAGAGAACAGTGTTTCCTCTACCTTACACAAGTAAGTGGTAGAGAAAGTAAACATGCCCCTGGTGTTATAACTAGAAATAACTTGACAATTAGTACGCGAAAAAGAAATTGGGTCTTCAATATTTAAGTGAAGCATTTTAGACGGAAGATACAAATGCTACTTTAAGGTCAGTTCTCGGACTTGGGAGCGATCAGTGACCAAGAGACTGGACAAAACATCCGAGCACGGCCACTTTCGAGGTCTTGAGGTGTACTTGACCTTAAGAACAGCAGAACCGTTAGTAGTCAAGTCATATTTCACTCGAAAACACGGCTACCTACCGAGAAATACACGGAGACAGACCACAGGTATTCAGCAATGTTGGAATCAGTCTCTGTGAGTCATGGACATTTGTACACTTGCATAATAATTTTGCTATAAAACGTACGGGAGCGGAGGTATTTGCAGGGTTTACGGGAAAAGATGCTTTTTACGGCTTTGTGGGCAGATTCATTGTTACAGATTTTCATAACGGACATGACGAAATATTAATTTATATTGTAACTTAAGGTTACAGGCTGAATGTGCTGCGCTAATTGGTATATCGTGCTATGATAGACTAGAACTTATATAGTTCCCGAGGTCGCGGGTTCAAACTCGGAGGAGCGCGATGGGGTTTTTTCGGGCGTAAAAAATGCTTAGCATGGCTTCCTTCGGAAGGGAAGTAAAGCCGGTGGTCCCGTGTCGTAGATTTACGTAAAAGAACCTCAGGTTTGATAAAGAGGTCTCTGAGCAAAATTTCCTATCTTTCACGCCGAATATACAGGATGAGCCAAAAGACTCCGAACCGCCTGCGCGGTGTTTTTCCTGTCCGCGTCCTCGGCGCTCGTTGCCGTCTGCTGCTATCATAGAAAGGCGCGGATGAAACCATACAACATTTTTAAAACTACTTTTAAGGGTTTTACTTGCCAACTTTATGAAAGGAAATGCTGAAACTGGCCACCGTCGTTGTCCATACATTTTTGGCACCTCTTTAGGAAACTATCCATCGTGGAATTTTTGGGGGGAATTTTCCAAACGATGACCGATGTCGTCTAATGTGTCTTCGGTAAGAGCCGAACGCCGTGTTAGATTTCTTAGCCTGAACACTTCCAGTGGTCTGAAATTTACTGTAAAGTTATGGATTGCTGTACGGCCTGGAACTTTTACACCTGGAAATCGTACTATCACTTGGCGAGCTGACCGAGTTAACACATACGAATCATAAATATACTGAGCCATAATATACTTTGTGACTAAGTACAGGACAAAATAATAAATAACTCGTAATAACCGAACTACATCTCATCACCGTCAACTCAAAACTGCACTTCACACTGCACAGCAAAACCACACAGCGTAGCTTTGTTTATAGCAGCAGTGCGTTATCATGTTTTTATCATATTTCCACACGCCCAGTGTAAAAACACCATGCAGCCAGTAATATTGTTCATAAAATACCCCTCCCGGGTAACTTAAAACATAAATTGTATAAGACAAACCCACACATCCTGGAAGAATTAAAACAAAATATCCGCCAGGAAATTTCTCAACGTGAACTACGGCGAGTGATGGATAGTTTCCTAAAGAGGTGCCAAAAATGTATGGACAACAGCGGTGGCCAGTTTCAGCATCTCCTTTCGTAAGGTTGATAAGTAAAGTCTTGAAAATTAGTTTTAAAAATGTTGTATGGTTTCATCCGCGCCTTTCTATGATAGCGGCAGACGGCAACGAGCGCCGAGGACGCGGACAGGAAAAACAGCGCGGAGTCTTTTGGCTCACTCTGTAGAATGGGACGCTAAGAACTACAGCAGTTATAGAGCGTCAATAAATAAAACTCAAGTTAATTTTAATTTGTGTATCTATCTTTCATCACAATCATAGTTCCTTTATTGGCTGCAACAAAATGCAAAGTGTGCGGACTTAAATTTTTTTTGCATCACTAGTGACTTCAAAAAACTGGGAGTGAGCATCAGTAATGGACAAGCGGATTATAAATCAACTCTCGCACATATCTTATTCACGTTCTATGCCTGCGGGATATATTTTGCCATTTTGAGACTGTTTTTGTTCATAGTTCATGTTATGAAACATAAAATGGACCAGAATACTGTGTATGGCCTAGGAAGTGGTGTTTTTAGCTTTAATCATGTTTATTGTGGTACCAGGAAGAATTTCAGCACGTGTGACAAAGAAATAGTATTACCAGATCTTCAAGGATACTTATAAAGCGGAATTCCCTTTATGTGTTTACTGCACTGAACATTTTACGCATTCTGAGTTACATCTCATCTCAACATTATTACGCTTTGCTGGACGAGGGGAAGTTTTAGCAAGGGTTTCAATTTCAAGAAGTTGACAAGACGTTTGCACATTTATGACAAAACAACACGCGTTGTTGGTTAATGATTGGTGGAGGGGGTAAGAGGATAGAAGGAAGATCTCTTATGTCATCACTAAAAATTATCCTTTCAAGATATAAAAACGAATCAGGTCAAATACTGGGTTAATCTTGATTTATACTACTGGCATCTTGAGAAGTAGTATTTTAGAAGATGATGTATTGTATTTCAACTGTTGGGGAGCCGAACTTGTAGTAGTTGCAACCACACGTATTGTACCCGCTTTCCGGTAGCCTTCACCCCAAATGTACTTACAGGTGGCCTTTGCCCCAAGTTTAAAAAAATATTAACTTTGCAATTAAACTATTTCTTTAAATATTTAATATTTATGTTTTCCTGGCTGCGTCAGTATTTATTTTAGAGACATGGATGTCTTGGCAGGGCGTGATGCGACAAAGAATGTAGGCTTACACAGATTATAATTTTACTTCTTCTTTTATTAATGCTTGACACGATTTAAATAACACTTCACTGATATAGAGAGCTGTGAGATGTTTTTATTAAATACTTGCACTTTTTAATATGTAAACTTATTTTTTATCTCATACGAATACGTATTAAATCTTTCGAGGACACTTTTTGCGTCTGGTTACTATCACTGTCTGTAGGCAACTGAATTGATTTCAACCGTCTAAACTTGTAAATTTCTGTATTTCAAGTCTCTGATTGGCTAATCCTACTCCAATAGAATATCTTCATTTAACTAAAGCTTTTTCTTGTTGTTGATTGGCTATTTTTAAATTGTCTCAAAATTTACATTATTGCTGCTCTAATAATGACTAGTAGCATTTAAACTTCATTATTCATTATTGCCTCAAGGTTATCTCATTGTTACCTAATTGTTAGCAACTTTAAACCTATTTCTCACAGCTCCTACATTATTAAATTACGTAATACATTCACATAATATTATTACACATGGATACAATAATATAAACATATGTATTGACTGTAATATACACCTTTTACAAATTATTACCTACACATATTGCTTAAAGGCGGACTGTTATTGCATTTACATATTATATAATTTGCCTGAAATCATTTAAGTGTTAAAAATACTACCTCAATCTGCATTTGCAGTTCATTCTAACGTCGTGTAGTGTGGTGAAATAGCGCCATGTGAAGCTGTGTGTAGTTAGTGTATACCTACTACAGAAAGGCGTGTGTTTATTGTTTTATATTTTGCTCGGAGTCACCTGAGGGCTGTCAGCTTCAATTTATACAGAAATTCTCTGGTCTCCCTTTCAACAAATCCACAATTTATAGCATGTTAGAAAAAGTAAATAGAGTGGGTCTCTGTTAGACAAAGAAACATAGACAACGGACAGATCTGACCAATTAAAAACAAGATGGGGCTGTCGTGGAGGGAAGTCTGCATTACAACGTGTTTTAATAACAGAATAATTGATTCGCTCTCTAGATCTAAATCCATGTGATATCTGTGCGGAATACTTTGTTTATGTAATAAATACGCTCGACGAATTAGAAGACTATCTGGCGTGCGTCTCCAATAATTTCAGCTGCACAATTCTTCGGGTGTTCAACAGCTGCTAGGCTTGTATAGATGCAGAGGGGCAATTTTTTGAACCACTTTTATAACGAAAGGTAACAGTAACGTATTCATATCATTTCACATCGTTAGCAATATCTGGAGGAGAAACTAAGGCCGGTCCAATGATAATGATGACTTGTGTTTAAGGGCTAGGTCATTAACGCCTTTGTAAGACAGATCATGGCAAAGACCAGAGATAAAGATCAGTATAAAATCATAGCAAAAGTAAAAAATTAGTAGGAATACACAAAACTATACCGAGAAGTATGAAACACCTCATATCAACATCCGCATTTGGAAATTTACCTTTAACACAAAATTTGCTTATCATCCGCTAATACCTCTGCAACACTGGCCGGCAGTTGCAGAGAGTCCCAAGGTGTGCTAGAGCAACACGTGACGGACCGACAGACCTTCGCTACAAAACCGACAAATAGTAGCAGGACCACTCTTATAAAAATAACCGTGCCTAAAATTGCAGTGGCGAATACGCAACCGAGCTAAACTCACCTCCTCACGACGAGAGAACGTTATCCGGTTTATCGGAATGTGCTTCACTACTCTAAGCTTATTTCCGCGGAGAGGTAACCACTCCTTGCGTCAGCATGGGCGGTACGCCGATACTGCACGAACGTATTGCTATAGGGTATACAGTGAAGGGGTATATCTATTGCGGGTACTACCCCCCAGGAGGAAGGGATGAAGTGAAGGAACCACAGCAGGCTACAGGCCGCAGAAACGCACGGAAGTCCTTAAGAGTTCCTAGCTGGAAGACCAACCAAGATCTGTTCAATTAGACAGCCCACTAATGTCAACGGGGAATACTCTTTCGTTTGAACAAGCATCCGCGACTTCTGTCCGGCACCGCCATACGCCACGAAATCTAGAAGCACACTTGAAACATGAGAAGGAACCGGAATGAAAGGGAAATGAGGGAAAGAAAATCATGGTAGATGAGAAGCCACCCGGGCATTCGCCTACCGACTAGGGAAAACCATGAAAACCCAAGGTCTTAGTGAGTGGTCGTCGTGAACCGAAACTAGGGCTTTCGGAATGCGAACCTTACACGTTACCGCGGAGCCATCTCGTTCAGTAATGCATTCGTGTAGTGCCGTGGGAACTAAATAATATGTTTGTGTGCACTAATTTTTAGTCTACCTTCTACGGTTTACCAATTACACAAAATTATACAAAAACCATTCCGAATGTAGAGGACTTCGTAGGACATTCACAGAAAATTTAAGACATGCATTTTATTAGTCATATAAATATCTTAAACAAGTGATATTTTAATAAAAATCTGATGTGTTACACTCTCATGACTTTCTCTACTCTTGTACAAACTATTTTTACAAACTCTTATTCTCCATCTATTTCATACTAATCGAGATAAACATTTGCAGAAACGATCTTTTGACGTGCAAAGAGAATTACATTTTACACATAGCGACCAGTTCTAAAGATATTTGACAATCACTTAAGGCGTACTATGTTCCCCTTCTTTTGTAATTTACAAGGGCAATATAGAAATACAGTAGCCTTTAAGCATCGACATATCTCTTAATAGCTGGTTGCTAGGTGCAGCACCATTCTCTTTGCCTCAGATTAATACTCTTTGCATATCCAAGACAAAAAAATGAATAACGAATTCCCATTTGAGAAAACAAGTATTGAAAAATTTAAGGGAATAACAAGCAATATCTCGAAAATGGTTCACTCAACAAAAAATGTATATGACATAAATTGTGTATTTTAACGCACTCTACATTTTTGTGTAGTAAAATTTTGTCTATCTCTTATGGTTTACCAGTTATGCAAAAGTCGTTCACAATGAAGAATACTTTTGGAGACATTCCCAGAAAATTCAAGATATTCATTTTATTTGTCATGAAAATATCTTAAACATATGATATTTTAATCAAAATCGTTAAGAGCCATTTTTGAGAAAATTAAAATTTACGAAAAATGTTCCATGTAAAGGGTAATCTGGGGTGGGGGGATTTTCTTGAAAACCTTCGTGTCGCATCTCTGGAAGATACTGAACCTAAATACCAAGTTTGGTGTTTATCCGACTACTCGTTTCTAGTTATGCTGTTCACAGACACACACGGACATGTTTCCAAAAATGTTTTTTTAGGATTCAGGGGGTCTCAAAACATACATTTCCGGTGAAATCTCGGTATGAAATTTTTGGGTGGAATACAATACTTCCCCTACTTACTATACGCAGTAGAGAAAGTAAAAATGTAACTATGGGGAAGTTCAAACAAATAGCAAGGAATATTTCACAAATGGTTCACTCGACAAAAAAAAACTATATGATATAAATTGTGAGTGTTAACGAGATATACATTTTTTATGTAGAAAAAATGTGTATCTCTTACGGTTTACCAGTTATGCTAAAGCCATTCACAACGAAGAGTACTTTTGGGGACATTCTCAGAAAACTCAAGATATACATTTCATTTGTCATGAAAATATCTTAAACATATGATATTTTAATCAAATCGTTAGAACCATTTGTAAGAAAATAAAAAAATTCGAAAATATTCCATATAAAAAGCAGTCTGGGGTGGGGGATTTTCTTGAAAATCTTCATGTCACATCTTTAGAAGATACTGAACCTAAATACCACGTTTGGCATTTGTCCGACTTTTCGTTTGTAAGTTATGCTGTTCACAGACACACTCACGGACCTTTTTCTATAAATGCTTTTTGGTTTCAGGGGGCCTAAAACATGTATTTCTGTTGAAATCTTGGTATCGAATTTTTTGATGAAATGCAATACTTCTTACTATGTAGTAGAGAAAGTAAAAATGTTTTTTTTATACAGGGGCCTCAAAACATGTATTTCCGGTGAGATCTCGGTATGGAATTTTTGGGTGGAATGCAATATCTGCTGTACTTACTATGTACGTAGTAGAGAGAGTAAAAATTTAGAGTAATTTTTTAGAAAATCAGAAATAACGAAAACGTTTACTTGCTAAGAGTAGCTTGAAATGGGAGGGTTTCTTAAAAATCTTAGTGTTGTATCCTATGAATATGCTGAATTATGAATAAGAGGTTAATGCTATTCAAAGGATCTCAAAACACGCATCTTATTAAATCCCGTTATCGAATTTTTGGTTAGTATGCAACACTGGCATTACTTGCTGTAGGTAATTGGTGTAGAATGTAAATATTTATTAGAATGAAGAGTTGTGAAAAGCAAAATGCATGGTGTCTTCATTTTATTTTTCCCCGAAAGCGTAAAAGACCAGTTACGGGGAGCACCAAGCTCAGCTGCCCATAAACAGCTCGTCACATGGTGGGAAAACTACTGAAAACGTGTCTACATTTTAAACGAGCTGAAGTTTTACCTTGTTAAGGGAAAGAAGAGGGGAAAAAATATAACTCATCACTGAAGCCTTAACTGCCGACCAATGTTGGTACGCTTGGCGTCACACTCTCAGACAAAAATGGAACAGGCGATAAACTACTTGTGCGGCATTTTAACTACATTTAGCGGAATGCATTGATTTATGCCAAGAGGGGAAACGAAAGAAAAATAAACAAAAGCTGGGATTCTTCGAAAAAAGGCTTGCTATGGGCAAATCAACAGCTGGAGTTCTCGCATACTATTTGCTTTTCTAGATGAGCAATCACGCTCAAGCAGTGCTTTCACTGCAACCAATTTTACTTTCTCTACTACGTATAGTAAGTAGGGGAAGTATTGTATTCCACCCAAAATTTCGATACCGAGATTTCACCGGAAATACATGTTTTGAGACCCCCTGAATCCAAAAAGAGCATTTTTGGAAACATGTCCGTGTGTGTGTCTGTGTGTCTGTGTTTGTGAACAGCATAACTCAGAAACGAACAGTCGGATAAACACCAAACTTGGTATTTGGGTTGAGTATATTCCAAGGATGCGACACGAAGGTTTTCAAGAAAATCCCCCCACCACAGAGTACCCTTTACATGGAAGATTTTTCGAAAATTTTAATTTTCTCAAAAATGGCTCTAACGATTTTGATTAAAATATCATATGTTTAAGATATTTTTATGACAAATAAAATGTATATCTTGAATTTTCTGGGAATGTCTCCAAAAGTATTCTTTATTGTGAACGACTTTTGCATAACTGGTAAACCATAAGAGATAGACAAAATTTTACTACACAAAAAATGTAGATCGCGTTAAAATACACAATTTATGTCATATACAAATTTTTTTTTGTTGAGTGAACCATTTTCGAGATATTGCTTGTTATTCCCTTAAATTTTTCAATACTTATTTTCTCAAATGGGAATTCGTTATTCATTTTTTTTGTCTTGGATATGCAAAGAGTTATAATCTGTGGCAAAGGGAATGGTGCTGCACCTAGCAACCACCTATTAAGAGATATGTATGTGCTTAAAGGCTACTGTATTTCTATATTGCCCTTGTAAATATATTTTCCCCTTACATCTACAAGAAAATTAGCAATAAGATAGAGTTTGCAAATGTTTATCTCGATTAACATGAAGTAGATGGAGAATAAGCGTTTGTAAAAATACTTTGTACAAGAGTAGAGAAAGTCATGTGAGTGTAATACATCAGATTTTTTGGTAAATATTGAAGCGTACCCTTTGCTTCAATATCTGCTCTTGATTCTGCTGCCGGCTGCTACAGTGGTATAGCTATGAGTTCTTTATATCAGGGTATGCATGGATGTATTTTGAAAGGATAACAGCAGTTTAGTTAGCTGATAACTTTTAATGTTGACTCGAATACTCTGTATGAAAAGAGTGGCTGAGTGTTGAATTTACGAATTAATTGCTTCTATAACAATAATTAAGCGAAGCGTCAGTTGCCGTAAGTAGCAGAAATGTTGCTCTGAAAGATCCTCAATAGCCGCTAAATGTTACTCAAGCGCGTCACTAAGCCCTACATAACTTAAAACGTAATCGTAGTCACAAGGATCGCCTTCACAGGATTAAGTCAATGATTAGGTGACTAATTCTAAAGAGAGAGTGTTCTAAGAATTTCATTTGTCTTTCTCTGATAAATAATTTCTGTCTACGCGACTGTTCAAACGTACTGAATTCACTCCTTAATTGCATTCCAAAACTTTTATGCCTAACGCGTTCGCTACTCACACTGTTGCTAATGCCTTTGCTTAACATGTCTCGCTAATAACCTTTTTCTTCGGACAATTCTTTCAACTCAAGCTTGTTACTTTGTACACTGATTTAATATACGGAAATTATTTATTGCAATTATTTTCTTTACCTTACTACTATTTATTTATTTAATTACGTATCAATATATACCTACACATTATTTCTATTTCTCTCTCACATAAACGTTATTTGCTTATTACATTAAATTTGGGTTAACTTTAAGGAATATTCTTTTCAACAGATTGCACATACATAAGATAACATATAGATAACATAGGATATTTTTGCACATAGCAGTACAACTTCAACCCTGTAGGTAACCAGTTAACAAGTAGCGTACCGCTACTAACATAAACCAAAAACCAAACAGAGCTACCAAACTGGTTACATTTCTCACTCACCTAGCTTGAAAACGGACATAACCAAAAAAGGAAGCAAAGTCAGAATATATAAAGCAGTTGTAAGACCGGTATGGACATTTACGTCAGAAACTAGACCCGATGCAATTAGTATCCTTCAAGATCTCGAAGCTATGAGAAGAATGTGTTGAGGTAAATCACTGGAGAAACAAGATAATAGCGCTGTTAGGAATTAGATCATTGCAACAAGAATGTTCCAGAGAGATTGCTTGATGTTGCGAACACTGCAGGGAAAAAAGCCTGATCTGTTACATTCAGCTCACTCTCTCTAGCCTCTATCTGTATTGCATTCCACCCACAATTTCCATATCAGGGTTTCACCGGAAATACATGTTTTGAGACCCCCTAAATAAAAAAAATCTGATGTGTTACACTCGCATGACTTTCTCTACTCTTGTACGAACTATTTTTACAAACGCTTATTCTCCATATGCTTCATGTTAATCGAGATGTTATTCTTATTGCTAATTTTCTTGAGGGGCAAGGGGAATATGGTAGGCTTTAAGCGATAGTCAAATCTTTTAAAAGCTGGTTGCTATGTGACGCATTACATTCTCTTTGTATGTCCAGGACAAAAAAAATGAATAACGAATTCCCATTTCAGAAAAAAGTATAAGTATTGGAAAATTTAAGGGAATAACAAGCAATATCTCGAAAATGGTTCACTCAAAAAAAATGTATATGACATAAATTGTGTATTTTAACGCGATCTACATTTTTTGTCTTATCTCTTATGGTTTACCAGTTATGCAAAAGTCGTTCACAATGAAGAATACTTTTGGAGACATTCCCAGAAAATTGGAGATACGTTTCTGAGTTATGCTGTTCACAGACGCACACACGGACATGCTTCCAAAAATGCTTTTTTTGGATTCAGGGGTCTCAAAACATGTATTTCCGGTGAAATCTCGGTATCGAATTTTTGGGTGGAATACAATACTTTTCCTACTTAGTATTTTTAGAAAAAGGTCCGCGCGCGTGTGTGTGTGTGTGTGTGTGGACGAAAAGTCGGATAAATACCAAACTTGGTATTTAGGCTCAGCATCTTTCAAAGATGTGAGACGAAGATTTTCAAGAAAATTCTCCCACCCCGGACTAACGTTTATATGGAACATTTTCCGAAAACTTTGATTTTCTCAAAAATGGCTCTAACGATTTTGATTAAAATATAATATATTTAAGATATTTGTAAAATGTATATCTTGAATTTTCTAGGAATGTCCCCAAAAGTCCTCTTCTTTCTGAATGCCTTTTGCATAACTGGTAAACCGTAAGAGATAGACAACATTTTTCTACATAAAAAAATGTGGAGCTCGTTAAAACATACAATTTGTCATATCGTTGTTTTGGGGGGGGTGAAGTGAACCATTTCCGAGATATTCCTTGTTATTTGTTTGAGTTTTCGAACTTATACTTTTTTCAAATGGGAATTCGTTATTCCTATTTTTATGTCCTGGACATACAAAGATAATGGAATGCTCCACATAGCAACCAGCTCTTAAAACATTTGACTATCGCTTAAAACCTACCAATTCCCCTTACATCTACAAGAAAATTAGCAATAAGATAGAGTCTGCAAATGTTTATCTCGGTTAACATGAAGTAGATGGAGAATAAGCGTTTGTAAAAATAGTTTGTACAAGAGTAGAGAAAGTTTGTGAGTGTAGCACATCAGATTTTTAGAAAAAGGTTCATGTGTGTGTGTGTGTGTGTGTGTGTGTGTGTGTGTGTTGAACAACATAACTCAAAAACGAAAATTGGGATAAATATCACACGTGGTATTTAGGTTCAGTAGCTTCCAAAAATGCGACACGAAGATTTTCAAGAAAATCTACTTACCTCAAACGAACCTTTACATGGGACATTTTTCAAAATTTTTGATTGTCTAAAAAATGGCTGTAACGGTTTTTATTTAAATATCATGTATTATATTTACACGACAAATAAAATGTATATATTAAAATTTCCGAGAATATTCCTTGAAGTCCTCTTCCTTCGGAAAGACTTTTGTATAATCTTGTATAACTGGTAAACGTTAAACGACAGACGAAAACATACTAAACAAAAAAATATAGATCTCTTTAAATCACACAATTTATTTCAAATAACCTTTTTTGTTGCATTAGCCATTTCCGAGATATCCGTTATTAATGGTTGGAATTGTTCAATACTTAGCTATTCTTTTTAAGTCCTGTCAGCATTCGTTGTTTCTCGCGATGTTATGGAAGAGTATGGAATTTTAAGGCCAGTTCTTAAACACGCGACTATCGCTGTTTTCTTTGTGTCTATAACGAAAAGCGTAATGTAGCTATTTCTATAAAAGTTGATTTGGATTGAAATGAAGTAGATGCAAGAATAATCTCTAGCAAGACTAGCTTGCATACCCACCAATAAACGATAGAGGGTGGAGAAAGTAATCTGAATGTATCACATCAGACTTTTTGTAGCAAGACCTTGTCTATCTCAAACGTCATTTAGAGTGAAGAGGACTTCACAGGCTATTCCCAGAAAGTTCAAGATATACACTTTATTTGCCATGTAAATGTCGTAAACATATGATGTTTTAATCAGAAGTGTTAGAAACATTTCTGGGAAAAATGACGAAAACTGTTCCATATAAAGGGTAGTTGGTGGGGGGTATTTTTAAAAATCTGATGTGTTACACTCACATGACTTTCTCTACTCTTGTACAAACTATTTTTACAAACGCTTATTCTCCATATGCTTCATGTTAATCGAGATGTTAATCTTATTGCTAATTTTCTTGTAGATGCAAGGGGAATTGCTAGGCTTTAAGCGATAGTCAAATAGTTTAAGAGCTGGTTGCTATGTGGAGCATTCCATTCTCTTTGTATGTCCAGGACACAAAAAATGAATAACGAATTTGAGAAAAATTATAAGTATTGGAAAAAATAAGCGAGTAACAAGCAATATCTCGAAAATGTTTCACCCAACAACAACAAAAAATGTATATGACATAAATTGTGTATTTTAATGCGATCTGCATTTTTTGTGTAGTAAACGTTTATCTATCTCTTATGGTTTACCAGTTATGCAAAAGTCGTTCACAATGAAGAATACTTTTGGAGACATTCCCAGAAAATTCGAGATATACATTTCATTTGTCATGAAAATATCTTAAACATATGATATTTTAATCAAAATCGTTAGAGCCATTTTAGAGAAAATTAAAATTTTCGAAAAATGTTCCATGTAAAGGGTAATCTGGGGTGGGAGGATTTTCTTGAAAACCTTCGTGTCGCATCTCTGGAAGTTACTGAACCTAAATACCAAGTTTGGGGTTTATCCGACTGTTCGTTTCTGAGTTATGCTGTTCACAGACACACACACACACGGACATGTTTTCAAAATTTTTTTTTGGATTCAGGGGGGGCTCAAAACATGTATTTCTGGTGAAATCTCGGTATCGAAATTTTGGGTGGAATACAATACTTCCCCTACTTACTATACGTAGTAGAGAAAGTAAAAAGTCTTCATCTCGCATCCTTGAAAGACGCTAATTTAAATACCAAGTTTGGTACACAACCGACTTTTCGATTTTGAGTTATGCTTAACTGATATGGCAGACTTAAGAAATGACAAAGCCCTTTGTCGTCCAAATAATACATTTCGTTGTGAAGTTTCCCATCTAAACGACAGGTAAAATCGCGTCAGTTGTTGGTAATTAGGACGGACTCGCCTTCACTTCGTGGTTAATGTATAAATGTTGGAATGCACTGTGTGTTTTACAAACTAAAATACAACATTGCTCCGTTATGCTACAGCAGCAGATTGAATTAGCTCAGTGTATATTTTACATACTAAAGACTTGCACCAAAAAGGCGTAACTTGAGTTCTTTTCCAGTATTAGGTCCGTGAAGCTGAAACAATTGCCTTGTTAATTACCACGTGCACCACTGTTTTGCATATTTATGGCCCTGTTTTGCATATCTATGTATAATTAAGATGCACGCTCATCAACAAGTGTTGGTAATCATGCCTTCAAGTGGTATAACGCCTGTAGGGATGGGCTGTTGGTCCCCTCCCGCAATTATTTAGCTTCTGTGTTCCACGTTAACAGTACTATTTTTTGCTCTGCGGAAAGAATAATACAGTGTCATTTACTAAGAACCAGTTCTCATTAGCATAATTATGTTTTCATACTACTGGGCGTTTAAGTCTAGAAGTTTTTGTTGCAAACCTTTATTGCCAGCAATCCGGTACTGCATGGTCTAGCTTTAGGGCTATTCGTTTACACCAGGTTTCTCTTGGATGACGCGACTGACAGCGGGCGAGGGTGCGGTAGTTCCCGATCAGTTACTCCGCGAGGTCGCAGCTGTTTACCGCAATATTTTCCTGCCTATTTTAACAGACTTAGAGCCGGTTTTACGCTTTAAATTTAAGCTACAGGGAGTTTTCTAACGCCCAGTACCGCACGGTGTCTCGCGAAACAGTTGTAATATCCCCGCAACCGCCTTAAGTTATCATATTTACAGTTAGAATCACAATGATAATAAGCACTTACTTTATCATAAGAGTGTTGGAAATGCCATTTTATATCCTCTCATTACTGGCATCTTTTCAAGAAATTTTCATTCATTCTGGAGAGTTCAATATGCGAGTTTGAGTGATTGTTTTCGCCTGTTTACTTTCAATGTATGGATTTGTTATATACACCTTTTTACTTTCTCTACTACGTATAGTAAGTAGGGAAAGTATTGTATTCCACCCAAAAATTCGATACCGAGATTTCACCGGAAATATATGTTTTGAGACTCCCTGAATCCAAAAAAAAGCATTTTTGGAAACATGTCTGTGTGTGTGTGTGTCTGTGAACAGCATAACTCAGAAACGAACAGTCGGATAAACACCAAACTTGGTATTTAGGTTCAGTATTTTCCAGACATGCGACACGAAGGTTTTCAAGAAAATCCCCCACCCCAGATTACCCTTTACATGGAACATTTTTCGAAAATTTTAATTTTCTCAAAAATGGCTCTAACGATTTTGATTAAAATATCACATGTTTAATATATTTTCATGACAAATGAAATGTATATCTCGAATTTTCTGGGAATGTCTCCAAAAGTATTCTTCATTGTGAACGACTTTTGCATAACTGGTAAACCATAAGAGATAGACAAAGTTTTACTACACAAAAAATGTAGATCGCGTTAATATACACAATTTATGTCATATACATTTTTGTTGTTGATTGAACCATTTTCGAGATATTGCTTGTTATTCCCTTAAAATTTCCAATACTTACATACTTTTTCTCAAATTCATTATTCATTTTTTTATGTCCTGGACATACAAAGAGAATGGAATGCTCCACATAGCAACCAGCTCTTAAAACATTTGACTATCGCTTAAAGCCTAGCAATTCCTCTTGCATCTACAAGAAAATTAGCAATAAGATTAACATCTCCATATCTCGATTAACATGAATCATATGCAGAATAAGCGTTTGTAAAAATAGTTTGTACAACAGTAGAGAAAGTCATGTGAGTGTAACACATCAGATTTTTTTCAAGTTGCCCCATAGAAAAAAAATTACATGCAGTTAAATCACGGAATCGCGAGAGCCATAATTACTTACCAATTATCTTATCTTCACATATTTCCTGAATTAAATTTAACGACTCATCAGTTGCATGCGCGGTAACAAAGTCTTGTTGGAAAAATCCAAGCTGACATTCAACGTTGGTCATTTGTTCATAAAATCATGTAAGCTATTCCTGTGCCTCCCTGCATTTATTGTTCTTTAAAAAAATTAGGTCCTATTATTCTGTATGCATTTAATGCCCACTAATGTGTGCGTCATGCAAGAGAATCACGTGTATAAAATCGGGTTTCTCTATACTCCAATATCTGTTATTCTGCGACGAAACATATGTAAGCCGGAACCATGTTTCTTCACAGAGCAATATTAAGTGTGGGTCAATTACTCCTATCATTTCACAAAATCCAGTTACAGAAATTGGATTACATGAAAATAAATCCTGATGTGATACATTCACATGATTCTCTGTCCTCGATTGTTTATTATAGGGTATACAAATTATTCATACTCAAGTTTATTTTTCCATCTACTACATTTTAATCCATATAAACCTTTGCAGAAATAGCTACACAACACATTTCGTTATAGATACAAAGAGAACAGCGACAGTCAATTGTTTAATAACTGGACGCTATATGCTAGCCTTAAAATTCTATACTGTTTTCATGCAATCGCGAGAAACAACTGAATGTTGAAAGGACTGTAAGAGAAAGACCGAGAAATGAACAATTCGAACATTTGTCCCGGTAATCTGTTCGTGTTATCTTATTTGCTGAGCGCCTGTTATTGTTTTACTATTTTCAATTTTGGGTTCTTTGTCCTCCGGCTAGCTATTATTACTCAGTCAAGCAAATATCTCTTGAGCAGGGCGTGTAAACGGAAAGGAGTTGTTAATAAAAGATAACACTGATAAAAGAATTTGTTTTTACACTTTTATTACCGTCACACTTAATTAATTTCACATATTTAATCTTGATACGCCTGACTGAAACTTATATTTTCGAATGTAACTACAATCACTTATTTGCCGCCCACTATTAATTCGCGTATTTCACATTTTGTAACTAACTTTACGACGCGAGAGATTCTGTAGAATTGCGTAACGTGTACTTCGTGAATGCTTCCTTAGAACTGCGTGACGTGTAACTCGCGAGAGAGATTTCTTAGAACTGCGCGACGTTTACCTCCTGAATGATTCTGTAGAACTGCGCGATACTTGCCGTTGGTTCAAGAATTTATACTCCCTCACCTCGATATGCCTAAACATTATAATAGAGCTGCTATTGGTTAATAAATCGCGCCAACATTAGCGTCTGTTTTGTAAGCCAATCATAATTACTAATACATATGCTCTAGGGAAGATATTCCCTCCATTTCTAAAGAAAGACACGCTACCCTGACGTCATTTGTTTGTCTCTTCTAAGTGATAAACAACTCACCCCATAGCTTCATTGTTACCCACTCCTATTGTCAGTTTCAGTGAGGCCATGTAAACTTATTTCCTAACAATGCTTATAGCTAACAAACATTTAAAATCATTGTCATACAATTATGTTAATTTACACTACAATCACTCTGGCATTCACAGTGTTGTGATATAAAATACTGCCTCACATTTAATAACGGATATCTCAGAAACTTATTTGAAATAAATTGTGTGTTTTTGTGAGATCTACATTTTTTTTTGTGTAGTACGTTTTCGTCTATTCCTTAACGTTTACCAGTTATACAAGATTATACAAAATTATCTCCGAATGAAGAGGACTTCATCGGCTATTCACAGAAAATTCAAGATATACATTTTATCTCTCATGTAAATATTTGCCATATATTGTATTTTAATAAAAATCGTTAGTCAGTTTTTAGAAAATAAAAATTTTGGAAAAATGCTTCATGTAAAGGGTAGTTTGGGGCGGGGGAGTTTTGTTGAAAGTTATCGTATGGCATCTTTGGAAGACATTGAACCTAAATGCCAAGTTTGGTATTTATCCGACTTTTCGTTTTTTGGGTTATGCTGTTCACAGACACAGACAGATAAACACACAGATACACACACGGACGTTTCCAAAAATGCTTTATTTGGATTCAGGTCGCCTCAGACTATGTATTCACGGTGAAATTTCGGTATCGAAGTTTTGGTTGGAGTGCAAACTTAATTTATATCTCATGCTTTTATCGTATGCTCCGTCGCGGTCATTGCCGTCGCATCTGTAACATATCGCTTTATACGCGTGAGAGATAGCTCATTTAACTGCCCTCATGCTTTATAGTGAAGAGATTGAAGGCTGTTTATTCCATTTTCCTCTCATACTAAACATAACGACGAATATGTTCGTGCAATAGCGGGGGACCGGCTTACCGTTTCTCTCCTAGATAATACTATTGATGCGAAACAAAAGAATATGTTACGCTTACCTTAGTTTATTCCCAAATAGCTGCTTCAAATTTACAGAGAATCACAGAAATTAGTGACACAGCTCAAGGAATCTGACATGGAAAGCTGAAAATCTGCAGTTTGGAGTCCAGTTCAATTTTCTAAAATATAATTCACTTATTTCCACCCTAATGGTTCTATATCCATAAAAATTCCAAATGTCGATGCATCTAAAACTATTGTTTTCCATTCAAGATATATTTAGTCAACATTTGAAGGATATTGTGAAGATATTTCTGAAATGATTGCCCTCTGCGTCTACCGGGTGTTTCAGAAATACTTTTACAAACTTCGGGTATGGGTTCCTCACACCAAAAAAGCAAAAAGTTTATATGAACATATGTCCCATAATCCTTGGTTTTCGCGTTATTCCTGTCACAATGAAAGTGTGAGTTTAACGGCCTTCGGGGTCCAACCTCAAAACTTCATTTCTCTATGCATTCATAGAAGGCGTTGACCCATACGGTAGATGGCGAAGTGTTGCTATGGAGACTTGTTTACGTTTGTCATTAGTCTGTCTTCAACGTTTCAGTTGTGTACATGTAGTGAGTTAACTGCACGTGTTTCGTTCCACCATGGCCGGATATTCATTTCGTGAACAGACAGACATGATTTTTATGTATGGACGCGCGAATGGTAATGGACGCGAGGCTGCACGGCTCTATCAGATGGAGTTTCCAGACCGAAGACAACCGAGTCAACCAAACTTTGTCGCTGTTTATCGTCGCCTTGCTGAGACAGGAACCGCTGCACCACGGACTATTGATCGAGGAAGACCAAGAGACCTATGGATGGGCAGAGGAAGACCAGTTCCATGTCCTGCACGTTCTCCCGACCTCAATCCTGTGGATGTTTACCTCTGGAGGCATCTTAAATCATTGGTTTATGGAGCAGCCATCCCGGATGTAGAAATGCTTCATTGACGTGTCATGGAAGCCTGCGAAACCATTCGACACCATCCCGGAGTTTTTGACAGGGTGTGACATTCCATGATTCGACGAGTACAGGCATGCATAGAAGCAAGAGGAGGGCATTTTGATCATTTATTATGAGTTTTGTGTGTTATAAGTGTACCACTGTGTTGAACACCTCCTAGCGATAAAACAAAGGATTATGGGACATATGTTCATATGAACTTTTTTCCTTCTTGTGGTGTGAGGAACCCATACCCGAAGTTTGTAAAAGTATTTCTGGAACATTCTGTATACAAGCCTGGTGCCTCTTGAACATATTGTGCACTCGTCGGGTTCGCAGCTATCTGGTATCACCCCATTCATAACGCCATCGACGCCATACTAATTGAAATAAATATAATACAAGAAAATTGCAACAAGCAAAAGAAAGTTGATAATGGCACTAGCTGGATGGAGGTCAACCCCTTCGGGCACCTCGCTGGCGACATCAGACTGGTGGCATGTGGATGAAGCGGATTCATTCGGAGCTAACTGTACAGGGAGTTAAAGCAAAAGATCCGCGATTGTGAGTTTTGGTGGGGAGCTGTGAGCGAATGCCAAGCTCACGTTTAACTTCATTCCATAAGAACCAAGGAGCAGGGACCGTTACGCGTAGAAGTTTGTTTTGGAACGACCAAGCTGTAGTTTTGCACCATCACACATAGGGCAAGCGTACATCCGTAGAGGACGTAAGAGAGACTTATAGAAAAAGAGCGGTGTCACTGTGTAGAGAAGGTTTGCCATTAATTATTGGATAAAGTCGTGAAAGAAGAGAATACGCTTAAGTGAGTTTGCCTGTTGATATGAGCCTTCCAGACGAGATGACGGGTCAAAGAGTATCCCCTGATATAGACGCTTGCATGGTATAGTGGTACCGTTAAGCACAATAGTTGGGGGTTGTGCAGATCGACAGCGTGAAGATATTCATTTCACACTTGTTGAAGCTGACATATATGCGCCAATTTTTAAGCCAAATTTGTGAGAAATCTAAGGTGGTTTGGAGGAGTAGAAGCGGCGAGGACATCCTTATCAGATGTGAATAAAGTCGTATCATCAGCATAAATGGATGTAGTAGCATATGCAAAGGAGGAAAATCAGAAGTCTAGATATTGAAAAGTATAGAACCCAGCACGGAACCTTGAGGAACGCCACCGGCGAGAAGTGATTGGGATGAAAGCGTTAAGATCCTAAAGCGACTGAGAACGTGCGATATGCGAGCATGTGAATAATGTTATATAGTTAATGAGGTAGGCCATTGCCATGCAGCTTATACAGTAGACGGCGTGCGACACCTTATCAAAAGCTTGAGTGAAGTCTAAAGCCTCTTGTACACGATCAAACTTTTTTTTTCAATTCAATAGTTTACAAGAAAAATTATTAAATGTTTTTCAATATGTGACAAGATTGGAAAAGACTTGGCAAGACCTGGCAAGACTTGACAATGTCAAAAATTTGTATTTACAAGCTGTCTCTTCGCCAAACTGAAACCCTTCAGAACACATTGATAATTTATCACGCGCAAAGCAATTTGGTTTTGGCGTCACAGTACAACAATTCGCAATGAAATATTGTTCTTTACTAAAATTATGTAACACTTTCATGTATTATATCCAATGAAATCACATTCCGAGTGTGGAATACAATGAAAATAACACCAACTGATAGGTTATTCATAATATATAACATTGCATTCATGTACACTTAGTTCGGAAAACTGCCTGGCAAATATTTCTTCATAATCGTCTTCATCTGCTCCATGTTGTGGTAATCCACGGAGCCCTCGACGTACAGACATGGTTAGCTTGTGTATAACCTAATCATACGCCATACCTTGACCGGGTAGCCATTTTTGTTACTTTCTCTACTACGTATAGTAAGTAGGGGAAGTATTGTATTCCACCCAAAAATTCGATACCGAGATTTCACCGGAAATACATGTTTTGAGAGCCCCTGAATCCAAAAAAAGTATTTTTGGAAACATGTCCGTGTGTGTGTGTCTGTCTGTGAACAGCATAACTCAGAAACGAACAGTCGGATAAACACCAAACTTGGTATTTAGGTTCAGTATCTTCCAAGGATGCGACACGAAGATTTTCAAGAAAATTCCCCCACCCCAGATTACCCTTTACATAGAAGATTTTTGGAAAATTTTAATTTTCTCAAAAATGGCTCTAACGATTTTGATTAAAATATCATATGTTTAAGATATTTTTATGACAAACAAAATGTATATCTTGAATTTTCTGGGAATGTCTCCAAAAGTATTCTTCATTGTGAACGACTTTTGCATAACTGGTAAACCATAAGAGGTAGACAAAATTTTACTACACAAAAAATGTAGATCGCGTTAAAATACACAATTTATGTCGTATACATTTTTTTTGTTGAGTGAAGCATTTTCGAGATATTACTTGTTATTCCCTTAAATTTTTCAATACTTATTTTCTCAAATGAGAATTCGTTATTACTTTCTCTACTACGTATAGTAAGTAGGGGAAGTATTGCATTCCACCCAAAAATTCGATACCGAGATTTCACCGGAAATACATGTTTTGAGACCTCCTGAATCCAAAAAAAGCATTTTTGGAAACATGTCCGTGTGTGTGTCTGTGTGTGTGTGTGTGTGTGTGTGTGTGTGTGTCTGTGTGTGTGTCTGTGAACAGCATAACTCAAAAACGAACAGTCGGATAAACACCAAACTTGGTATTTAGGTTCAGTATCTTCCAGAGATGCGACACGAAGGTTTTCAAGAAAATCCCCCCACCCCAGACTACCCTTTACATGGAACATTTTTCGAAAATTTTAATTTTCTCAAAAATGGCTCTAACGATTTTGATGAAAATATCATATGTTTAAGATAATGTCATGAGAAATGAAATGTATATCTCGAATTTTCTGGGAATGTCTCCAAAAGTATTCTTCATTGTGAATGACTTTTGCATAACTGGTAAACCATAAGAGATAGACAAAATTTTACTGCACAAAAAATGTAGATCGCGTTAAAATACACAACGTATGTCATATACATATCTTTTGTTGAGTGAACCGTTTTTGAGAAATTGCTTGTTATTTCCTTAAATTTTCCAATACTTGTACTTTTTCTCAAATTCGTTATTCATTTTTTTATGTCCTGGACATGCAAAGAGAATGGAATGCGCCACATAGCAACCAGCGTTAAAATATTTGACTATCGCTTAAAAGCTACCATATTCCCCTTGCATCTACAAGAAAATTACCAATAAGATTGACATCTCGATATCTCGATTAACATGAAGCATATGGAGAATAAGTGTTTGTAAAAATAGTTTGTACAAGAGTAGAGAAAGTCATGTGAGTGTAACACATCAGATTTTTAATTTTTTTGTCTTGGATATGCAAAGAGTATTAATCTGTGGCAAAGGGAATGGTGCTGCACCTAGCAACCAGCTATTAAGAGTAATGTCTATGCTTAAAGGCTACTGTATTTACAAATTGCCCTTGTAAATATATATTCTCCTTACATGTAGAAGAAAATTGCAATAAGATAGAGTCTGCAAATGTTTATCTCGATTAACATGAAGTAGATGGAGAATAAGCGTTTGTATAAATAATTTGTACAAGAGTAGAGAAAGTCATGTGAGTGTAACACATATTTTTTATTTTTCGCTTTCAGCCATGTTGCAGATTTCGTGACGCACTTTGAATACTCGCATTTCATTGGCCAAAGCCATCAAATCATTGTGTCCTTATTTGCTTTCAACACTTTCAAAGACTTTAAAAGTATTGGAAACAATTTGACAAAAAAAAGTTTTGAAGTTGTGACAACTTTTGAAAAGTCTTTTAAAGTATTGAATTTGACAAAAATTTGATCGTGTACAAACGGCTTAAGAAGGCGGCTACACCAATTCAGGTTCTGAAGAAGCTTAACGTTTTGTGATCCTTTAGTAAGTTCTTTTATGTTGTTTTTGTTTCTCGAGTCGGTGTTCTCAAAAGTCTGTATATCGCTGTAAGGGTTCCTTCAAACGAAATATTTAAAAACGCACGCCAGATGCTGTCTTCTAATTCGTGGAGTATATGGGGATCTATTACATAAACTTTATATTTAAGTATTCCCCCACACATAATCACATCGATTTAGATCTGGAGAGTGAGTCAATTGTTCTGTCATCAAAAACACGAGGCAGCGATTTTTTCGGAGTTTTTTCCAGACAGTTTCTATCTCTAAAGTTTTTCCTCGGCTAGAGCTCCTGGCTGTTTGTTTCTTTTTGTTTAACTCGAACCCAGTCGAAGTGTTTCTAACAGCATACAAGTTATGAATTTGTTAGGGACGGTGACACTAGGGAATTTGTGCATGAATTCATGCTGACAGTCCATATGTGACTGCGTTTGAGCAAAACTTAAGACAATAAATACACGCCGTTCTGTAATATATACACGATAATTAAACTCGGCTTCATATAACGTTATTCCATCATGTCAAAGAACATTATACTGAACCGCAAATGCTGTTACCCTCCGTAGGCGCGTGTGCAACGCTACCGCAGATCGAGGTCGCGTCTTTTGGTACAAGGAAACATGGGTGTAAATGGAGAATATGAATAGGCATTTTGTGAATTTTACCCAGTCTGTAATCGCCAAGTAAAATAATAATCTCCTGAGTTGCTAATTATAAAGTATCGGTTGATGGATTTCTGAAGTTACCCTGGACACAATTTTCTCTCTTTATATGATCATTTAGTAGTAAAGTCGATTCCAAGACTACAAAGTGAAGAAATGCAGTAAAGCTGTCTTAGTAAGGATTGTGAAAAGGTTTTTGTATACGTATTGCATACATATCTTACTATTGTCTTGCTGACACTTCTGTTTTCTCAGTCGCTAAATCGTGTCCATTGCTTGGAATGAAATATCTGTTTTTTTTTTGTTCTTCCCCTGTTACTTACCTATAGTAAGTAGAAAGTTCGATACCAGGATTTCACCAGAAATGAAAGTTTTAAGTTTCACTGAATTAAACCAAAATATTTTTTTTTTAAAAAAAAAGGGCCATGTCTATGAATATCAAAACTCAAAAATTAAAACCGGATTAAGTATTTATTTTAGCATCTTCCAAGTATTAATCACGAAGATTTTCAAGAAAATTCTCCCACCCAAACTAACCTTTACATGGACAAATGTTCGTTAGTTTTGATGCAGTAATTTGTATCATAAATTACTTAAATGTAAAGAATGATTATAGTATGAATATGCATTTTTGTGTGACATTGATTTAAGATGTTTGTTGATTGTAATTATTGTTGAGAAGTAAATTTATACTGCCTTACTGAAACTGACAATAATAGCGTGCAATAATGTAGCGAGGGGGTGAGCTGTTTATCATTATTAGAGACGAGGAAGTTACGTAATGTTGGCGCGTTTTATTAGCCAATAGCAACTTAGTTATAATCTTTAGGCATATCGGGGTGTAGGAGTATAAAAAGGGCTAGTTTAGAGGTAAAGTCCTTCAGTCCGTCAGTTCGTCGAAAACATTTGTACGTTACACGTCGCCTTCAGTCCAGCAGAAATATTTGTACAGTACATGTCGGCTATCGATTTGCAAGTTACGCGTAGCAGAGTTATGAAAAATCTAAAGTGTTGTAAAGTTAATTATACAAAAAGTTGAAGTACGCGAATTAAGAATGATCAGTAATGAAGTTATTATAACAGTTTCAGTTTGGTGAGTGTCAAGATCAAAGTGTAAATATGATAGTGAATGTGTTCTACAATAAAAAGTGTAAAACAAATTCTTTCATCAGTGTTATCTTTGGATAAAAGATTCCTTTCCGTTTACACAACCTGTATAAAGAGAAGTGCTCGACCAAAAAGATCATAGCTAGCCGTAGGACAGTGAACCAAAATTAAATAAAATAACAGTAGCATTCTTTCAAACAAACACTAATACTGCCGCAAATTGCTAACACCAGATGGAGCTACAAACCTAACAAAGAATCACGTCACAAAATGGCTTCACCACGTGGAGTAAACACAAATACACAAACCTTATAAATAATACCGCCCCAGTTTTGATTTTCTAAAATTGGTTCTAAAGATTTGATTAAAATACTACATCTTGAATTTTCTGGAATAGCCTGTGGAATCCTCTTCATTCTAAATGACTTTTGTGTAGAGAAAATCTTATTACATAAAAAAATGTACATCTAGTTAAAGCACACCGTGTTTGTGAAATATAATTTTCTTGTTGCGTTAATCATTTCCGAGATATTCGTTGTGGTTGGTTCAAGTTTACAAATACTTATGGCTTTTTCAAGTGATAAGTCATTATTCGCTTTTCTCTCTCGGTCATACAAGCCAACATATAGTGACCCACTTTTTAAAAATCCGATTTTTTACATTCACGTGAGTTTCTCTACTCTCTCTTGATTATTAGTGGGTATACAAATTATTCTTACGAACGTGTATTTTTCTATCTACTTAATTTTAATCGAGATAAACCTTTCTGGAAATAACTATTTCTTAGAGATACAAAGGGAACAGCGATAGTCAAATGTTTTAGAACTGGACACGTACACACACACACGCACACGCGCACGCACGCGCGCGGAGCTTTTTCTAAAAATGCTCTTTTTTATTCAGGGGGCCTCAAAGCATGTATTTCCGGTGAAATCTCGGAATCGAAGCCTCCAGCGCTTATTAGTGAGTATAGGTATAATTTATTCTTACGAAAGTTTATTTACCTATTTACTTAATTTTAATCGAGATAAACCTTTCCGGAAATACCTACATTACACATTTCGTTATAGATAAATGAGAACAGCGATAGTCAAATGTTTTAGAACTGGACGCTGTACGGGTATCTCGGAAATGCTGATGCCTTAAAAAAGTCTACTTGAAATAAATTGGGTATTTTAAAGAGATGTATATTTTTTTGTGTAGTACTTTTTCGTCTATTGCTTAACATTTACCAGTTATACAAAATTATACAAAATTCGTTCGGAATGAAGATGACTTCAGATTATTCCCAGTAAATTTAAGGTATACATTTTATTTGTTATAAAATTGTGTCATTATGTGTGTAATATATGATATTTTAATCAAAATCATCACAGCCGTTTTTTAGAAAACAAATTCGAAAAATGTTTTAGGTAAAGGGTTGTTTGGTATAGGGGAATTGTGTTGTTAAAAAACTTCGTGTCTAATCTTTGGAAGGTACTCAACCGAGATACCAAATTTGGTATTTATTCGACTTTACGTTTATGAATAATGCTGTTCACAGACACACACACACACACACACACACACACACACACAAGGAGCTTTTTCTAAAAAATTCTCGGTGTAGGATTTTTGGGTGGATTGCAATACCTTCTCCACCTACTATGCACATGGTAGAGAAAGTAAAAATCTGACTATCGCTTTACCTCGCTGTGTTCTGCTTATACCTACAACGAAATGTGTAAATGTGCTATGAAAAGTTATCTCGACTGACTAGAAGTAGATAGAAAAATAAGCTTTTGTCAGAATAATTTGTACAAAAGTGACTAGAGAATGTCATGTGAATGCAATATATAAGATTTTTAGGTACGTTTTCTATGGAGCAATAACCATTTAGTATTTTAGTAATTTAAGAATAGAAATTTTAAGTTGTCTTATAGCTTGTGTCCATCGGAAAGAACGGTGTTTTTTAATGGTGGAAAGAATTATCAAAGTTGGTTGAGTGGTTAGCGAGGTTGCCCTATATGCACATAGAAATGTTCTCTCCCTACAATAATAGATTAGTTTTGATTAAGGAGGATTTACAATAGTTGAAAAGCCAGAATTTTCTGTCAAAATCACAATGCTGCGAAATTTCAACGTGTGTTCATCAGTAAATCGAATTCACATTTATGAGTTCCAACGCCAGCGAACCTGCTCTCAGAAAAAGTTCCATTTTTGTCTCGAGGTGTGAAGGTTTTGTTGACCGTATATGTGTTTTTGTATTGGCAACGATATCCTGTCACCCACGGGGCCCTGCCGTGCCGGTGAGCGGCGGCCTGGAGACCTTCAGCGTTATGACTCCCGGATCTCCGGCTGTCGCGAGCAGCACGCGGAAGTCTTGTTGTATATAAGATTCGTCCGGCGGCCTTCTGGTCTGTCAGACATCACTACGGCCTCGTTACACGTGAGTACTACCATCTCGCTCGCTCTCTCTGCCTCGCATCCTCCGTGGTGTAGGGTACAGTGTTCTGCCTTCTAGCCTAGACGCTCCGAGTTCGAATCTCGGTTGGGAAAGTTGCCTGTTTAAGGCTTTCCCCGTTTATCCTCAACGGATAGGTTTGGTAACACGCACCACAGATAGTTCCTTCCACTTTATTCACCGTCTCTTTGGACCTCAACTGTCAAAAGGGACGTTAAGCACATCACATTTTTTCCTTTTCTTCATAACATTATTATTGTAATTATTACTAGTATTTATAGTATTGTTCCTTACTGCG
The DNA here is from genome assembly GCA_030765065.1 of Deroplatys truncata. Taxonomy (NCBI): domain Eukaryota; kingdom Metazoa; phylum Arthropoda; class Insecta; order Mantodea; family Mantidae; genus Deroplatys; species Deroplatys truncata. The sequence continues at coordinate 181,862,903 of CM060980.1, forward strand.
ATGGTTAGCATTCCTGGCCAGCGATCCGTTTCCATATTTGCCAACTCTTATCCGTAAAATGTACGGGAGCGGAAGCCTTTTTACGAACTTTACGGCAAGGAAGGCGTTTTTATAGCTTCGTGGGTAGATTCATGGTGGTTATATTGTGTGTTTCACCACGGACATGACAAAACATTAAATTCTATTACGTTATATTGTAACTTAAGTTTACACGAATGTACTGCGCTAATTGGTATACAGTGCATGATAGGCCAAAGCTATTCTTGATCACGATCATGGTTCCCTTTTCACTGGGCTGCAAAAAATAGCGTGCGGATTTAAAATTCTATACCACTGGTGAACTACAATGCCAGCAGTAAATGGGCGCGAACATTCAGTAATGGTCGAAGTGAATTGTTTCTTACTCGCGTTCTATGACTGTAGGATATAAGTTTCCCGTTTTTTTGTAGCAGTTTTTGTTTATAGTTCATGGTATGAAGCGTAGAAATTTGTGTTTAGCGTAGGAAGTGGTGTTCTTCGCTTTAATGTGTGTTTATTGTGCTAACAGGAAGGACTGCAGCACGCGTGACAGAAAGAAGCAGTATTACCATGTGTTCAAGGATTCTTATAAAACAAAATTCCCACTTATTTTACATGTAAATTTTGTACATTTACTGGAGTGAACATTCTACCTATTCTAAATTATCGCAAAATTATTACCCTTTCCTGGACGAGGGAAGGTTTTACGGGTTTCAATCTCAGAAAGTTGGCAAGTATTAATGATCAAGGCGTGGAAGGGCTTCTGTCTGGAGTTCAAAAGGCTCGGTGTTCTGTGTGTGTGTTTTCTTTTCGTTCCCAAGGCAATGGTAAACCACCGCAGTATCATCCTGCTTTACGCCCTTGAGCAAGTCGGGTGGCCTCCCAGGATGTAGGACCTGCCTTCGAGCAGAGTATCCATAAAATACATATCAGACGATGAATGAATGAATACAGTGAACGCGCAAGCTAGTATTAACCCTGTAGACAGAGTGAAAAACTAAAATAGGCAGACTAACCCAACCAGGATTCGAATCTAGGTCTGTAGCGGATAGACAAAGGTGTTACGCTTACTTATCGGTTAATAAACTTTAGTATTGCTGGCTTTTTCTCACTATTCCTCCATCTATGTTTACGTTTTATCTCATACCACACCATTAACTTCTAAGTTTTACTCAACTTTCAGTTTCTCCTGCTCAAATTTGCTATTTCATCTCCCTTCTGGCAAAACTTCGTCATCATAATCGGCATAAACACATAAACATTGAACTCCTTAAAGACGTGTAAAATTTGCTGTAAGGAAAGATAAAGAAATTGTAAGTGACTGTATAAACTCTACCAGCCCACTTTGATTTACCTTGCTAATATAGGCTTTGCGTAAAATCAAGAGACACATGAATATCGCCCACATATTTAAAGCTGGCATTGCATAAAATTATCTTCTTGGTTTAGTTAAGTGTTTTTGCCTCTCTCCTTTGTTCTTTCTTGCGCCAATATTTACAATTTTTCGCTTTTTTCAAATTACTTTTCTTTCCTTTCTATACGACTTAATTTCCTTTCCTTATCCCTGCTTATCGCAACTTTTTTCTTCTTAGGTTTTTGTTACTTTGCTCATAATCTAAGCGCCATTATTTATTTTTCTTCTCTTCAATTTTGTCAAGTTAGTATCCATGTTTGTTTTATTTTGCCCATTCCCTTTGTGTTGAGAATTTCCTTTTATTTTAATGGCAAACGCCATGCTGGTTGGCAAAGTGTGCAACTTAATTTTGTATTTTTCTGTTCTAAAATTGGGAATGCATCCATCGCCACTGCATTTTAAAATATGTTGTAAAATGAACATTATTTTAACATTTTTATCTCAGCGGTTTTCCTTAACATAGTTCCTTTTAAAAGTATACGGTTGAATGTAAAAGTAATACTGTTAATTCGATTTATTTGAAGAAAATTAATTAAGTTCTTTCTGTCGTTTTTGGTTAGGCGTTATGTGGTTTTTAAAACTTTGTTATTTTGTATTTATTTATAAAGCGTTTTTCTGAACATCTGGTGTAATAAATTGCTCGAAGTCTAAACTTTCAGCGCAATCTGTGTGTGCTTATTTACTTGCGTTTTCCTTCTTCATGCTGTGTTTATTTTTTTACTTATACATGTATTTTATTTTGATTTACTCAATTATTAGATTTATTTTTAGCTGTTTGCGTTTCACATTCTAGGAGGAGCAATGCAAGAGCGCCGAATAACATACGCCAATGTAGAGGAAAGCCGACATGGTATAATTAATAACATTATCGCTCGACAACATAAAGGATATCGCCGTCAGTCATCTGTCTTGAAAAACAAGTGCAGTGTCATGGTGCGTGATGCAAGGATTATGTGTAACAGTTCATTAAAGGATTTCCTTCAGTGCAAATCACAAGTGAAGAACGGGTAATGCGTTGTGAAAGAGATCCCATAATAGCATCTTATGATGCTTGTGGATTTGTGGAAGAAATAATAAATTTCATTAGTGATTCACGTAGCGAAGGTTAACACGTGTGTCAGTTGCGAGGCCGGCCGGCAGAGTGCTGCAGTTGTTAGGGTCTCTCAGTAGATGGCTCTGAATGCTAGTTCTCGTTAGTGTCAGTGTGGGAAACGAGTTTGATATTTTTTATGGATACTTAAAACATGGTTATAACTTTATTCAGGTGCGCTTTTATGTGTTGGAAATGTAAATAGCAACATGGTTACTCATGTCAATGGTACTGGAGGAATCATAGCGTCTTTATAAACATCAGACAGGTTCATCGCTATAGAGGCGTTAGGAAAAACGTCGTAACCTTAGGACCAGCAATTCAAGTCCAAACCATTTCTGTACGATATTTGAGTGAATTTGTCCGCGCGTATGAAGTAAAATTAATATAGCAGGAAATTATTCATCTGTTTTTTCAAAATTTCATATCAATCGCTCAATCGTCCGAGATTTATTGATAAAAATCTGATGTGTTACACCCAAATGACTTTCTCTACTCTTGTACAAACTATTTTTACAAACGCTTATTCCCCATATGCTTCATGTTAATCGAAATGTAATCTTATTGCTAATTTTCTTGTAGGTGCAAGGGGAATATGGTAGGCTTTAAGCGATAGTCAAATATTTTAAGAGCTGGTTGCTATGTGGAGTATTTCATTCTCTTTGCATTACCAGGACAAAAATAAATGAATAACGAATTTGAGAAAAACTGTAAGTATTGCAAAATTTAAGGGAATAACAAGCAATATCTCGAAAATGGTTCACTCAACAAAACAAATGCATATGACATAAGTTGTGTATTTTAACGCGATCTACATTTTTTGTGTAGTAAAATTTTGTCTATCTCTTATGGTATACCAGTTATGCAAAAGTCGTTCGCAATGAAGAATACTTTTGGAGACATTCCCAGGAAATTCAAGATATACATTTTATTTGTCATAAAAATATCTTAGACATATGATATTTTAATCAAAATCGTTGGAGCCGTTTTTGAGAAAATTAAAAATTTCGAAAAACGTTCCATGTGAAGGGTAATCTAGGATGGAGGGATTTTCTTGAAAACCTTCGTGTCGCATCTCTGGAAGATACTGAACCTAAATACCAAGTTTGATGTTTATCCGACTGTTCGTTTCTGAGTTATACTGTTCACAGACAGACAGACAGACACACGGACATATTTCCAAAAATGCTTTTTTTTGGATTCAGGGGGTCTCAAAACATATATTTCCGGTGAAATCTCGGTATCGAATTTTTGTGTGGAATACAATACTTCCCCTACTTACTATACTTAGTAGAGAAAGTAAAAATGCACATGTTATAATATTTGTTACGTTCCTGTCATGTCTATCAACGAATACTCTAGATACAGCAATTTGTTTTCATTGAAGTCGAATTTCACCTTTACAATATTGCTATCGTACAACTGATGTCGAAAATCAGTTAAACCTGACGATATGCAGAGTCATGCATTGCGAAGTATCACTGAATGTCACACAACGTTATTCAGAAACAAGGATTTTTATTTCAAACAAGCGGTGAAAGTCAGAAATGCGTTCCACTCCGCTGAATCGAGGAAAGTTCAAATTAAAAAAAAAGCATAAAAATTCTATTCTTTGGCCTAAAGCAGTGCTGTAGAAAAATCTTGTGTTACATTCACATGACTTCCTCCAGCCTATATCGTTTATTTTTGTCTCTTCTACAAACTGTTCTTGTAAAAGTATGCTGATGTTGAAATTTCACACTGTTTCCATGACATCGAGAAACAGCTTAATAGTGACCACTTCAGAAATTGAGAAATTACTAAACAAATTCAAACCAATAATAACGGATATTTCAGAAATGGCCGAAGTCTCAAAAAGTAATCTGAAATAATGGTGTATTTTAAAGTTATCTACTTGTTTTGTGTAATACTAAAATTTTGTCCATCTCATATGGTTAAAATGATACAAAATTCATTCCTAATGAGGGGAACTTAACAGAAAATTCAAGATATACGTTTTATTACTCGTGCAAATATATTAGTATGCTATTCTAACCAAAAACATTAGAGCCATTTTTGAGAAAATAAAAAATAACCAAAAATGTCTCGTGTAATGATTATAGCTTGGGTGGGAGATGAAAATATTCGTGTTGCATCATTGGAATATGCTGAACTTAAATACAAATTTTGGTATTTGAACTTTTTGAGCTATGCTTTTCAGACACACACTCACGACCTTTTTCTAAAATGTGCTTTGGGATTCTGGTGAAATGTCGATATCAAATTGTTGCCTGGAATGCACTTCTTCCTCTGTCTTCTGTAAATAGATGCTAGAAAAAGTAAAAAGTGGTGAACACAGGAAAAATAATTTTGTGTCCTGCAGTTCGCTGTGAATCCATTTTCAATTGCAACAGCCGCCTAGAAACCAACTAATTTGCTTGTGCTAAGGAATGAACTACTGTTTTCTATGTTTTGTACAACAAATAGTTCTCTTGTTAAGTTCTTATAACCCTAATTACCATACAACTAAAATTAAACTTTTCCCCATGTAGTGATATGCAGAAAGCATTTGTCTTTCACAATTTCTTTGATATATGTTCATTCTTTTTTACAGATATTATTTTAATCCACTTTGCCACGGACCTAAGGTGTAATTCTTGCAAGATATAGTTTAAGAAAGATTGCAGAAGTTCATAGTTCTAAGACGTAGATTGGCGATTAGGTGTACCTACTTTGAACAGATTCCAAGAAACTGTTTTAAACTTCACTTTGAAAATAAGAGTGCATATTGAATTACAAACTCTTCTCACACTGTCATGGTTAAATATGGAAAATGAAGTTTCAGTATCCCTGCTAGTGGACTGGGCATTTAGAATTGGATTGAAACTATGAAAAATCACTTATTCTTATGGGCTGACATTTTAAGATTATTATTGGAATTTCAGATTCACCTCTTTCATTTCCTGATTATAGAGATGGCTTTTGTGAATGTGTTCAGATTTCTCTCTTTGACGTCATCAGAAATTTGGATATGTTGTATTTTTACAACTTCTTGAAGGTCATGTGGTATTTTACTAAATATATAAAATGTGTATAATTAAATAAAGTCTTAGGTTCAGGCTTACAAATCACCGGATTTATGGGGATACCACACGAATTTTAATGTTCTTTTTCAAATCCGGTTACAAATCCAGAACAATAAATAAAACCCGGTTTTCGTGCTTACGTATGTATTTATTTTTAGGAAAGACTATTCCTGATAGTGATGTAAAGTTTTGAGTAGTCACTTTGACGACAGGTGCACCGAAGTGTTGCAATCCCTTACTGGTTCACTGCGCAGATGAGAGAAATAGGTTGTCAACAGAGTGTGTGTAACATTTGCTGACTGTTTCATCTATATTAATATGACAAAGAGAAAAATTGTGTTTATGTATATGTAGGGTAATCTCTAAAAACCACTTAACCGATTTTGATAATTCTTTCACCATTGAAACGCCCAATTAGTTCTGACGGACATGGGTTTATAAACCATCTAATTTCATTTCATATATTACTAAAATATTAAAAAGCATTTACAAAGCCCATGCACTTGAATTCGACCACATGTTTGTGAAGAAGGCCTTGACTTATAGTTGAGAATGCCATGGAGTAGAAAATAATTGTTGTTACTCCATAGAATATGCATGTGAAATAAAACAAATGCCATGAATGTTTCATTCCAAGCAGTATATAATATGTAGGTGGTCATGATTTAGCAACTAAAGACACGGAAAAGCAAAAGAGAATCGAATCTGCTTATAACTCTACGATACTCGTGCGATACCAATGCCAAAATATTTTAATAACACTCATGAACGAAAGTCTTGCTTTTTACTTTCTCTACTACGTATAGTAAGTAGGGGAAGTATTGTATTCCACCCAAAAATTCGATACCGAGATTTCACCGGAAATACATGTTTTGAGACCCCCTGAATCCAAAAAAGCATTTTTGGAAACATGTTCGTGTGTGTGTGTGTGTCTGTGAACAGCATAACTCAGAAACGAACAGTCGGATAAACACCAAACTTGGTATTTAGGTTCAGTATCTTCCAGAGATGCGACATGAAGGTTTTCAAGAAAATCCCCCACCCCAGATTACCCTTTACATGGATTATTTTTCGAAAATTTTAATTTTCTCAAAAATGGTTTTAACGATTTTGATTAAAATATCATATGTTTAAGATATTTTCATGAAAAATGAAGTGTATATCTCGAATTTTCTGGGAATGTCACCAAAAGTATTTCATTGTGAACGACTTTTGCATAAATGGTAAACCATAAGAGATAGACAAAATTTTACTACACAAAAAATGTAGATCGCGTTAAAATACACAATTTATGTCATACATTTTTTTGTTGTTGAGTGAACCATTTTCGAGATATTGCTTGTTATTCTCTTAAATTTTCCAATACTTATACTTTTTCTCAAATTCCTTATTAATTTTTTTTTTTGGTTCTGGTAATGCAAAGAGAATGGAATACTTCACATAGCAACCAGCTCTTAAAATATTTGACTATCGCTTAAAGCCTAGCAATTCCCCTTGCATCTACAAGAAAATTAGCAATAAGATTAACATCTGGATATCTCGATTAACATGTAGCATATGGAGAATAAGCGTTTGTAAAAATAGTTTGTACAAGAGTAGAAAAAGTCATGTGAGTGTAATACATAAGATTTTCTTTTTGTCACGTCTATTGCATTCTTCACACTAGAAAGCGTAAAAATATTTTTCCCATAATGATAGCAAGCATGGTTTATAACTATATATTTTTCCTATCTCTACTTAACAATATTTCGCAAATTTCCCTGAGGAAGGATGCCACGTAAATCAAATGTTAGCACAGCGATGGAAAATCAGATATCTACGGTTCCATCCGTATTTACTTATGTCGATGAGTTATCGATGCATTTAGTTTGAAGTTTTTGCGACGTAGAAAACGTATTACTTGCGCTGTTGGTTGCGTGAAGGAACAAAACTGAGGTATGAAATAACATTGATTATTATTGGTTTGATTTAGTTCTGTTGGTATCCCTTCTCTTGCTGATTGTTGAGACCGCTTGAAGCGAATGTGGGTACGCGTTATTGCGATTTTATTGCGAGTTGAGTGCAAGAAAACCAGGTATGTAATTGGGACAGCGTTTTATACGATAGGCGTGGTAAACTAACCCCGGGTTTTATACGCCTTACCTCATGTTGCAGTGTCTTGCCTTAAAGTTTTTCTTCCAGATTGATGTTTGAGTTTCAAAGGAATGTTATGATGCATTTTAATCTGGTGTGCTGCATTCACATGGCTTTCTCTACAAAATTTCTTACAAAAGCTTATTCTTCTCTCTAATTCTTTCATTACTCCTTTAAATATATTTTCCTTTTAGGTATAAGTAGGCTAAAGTGATAGCTACGTGAAGACTTCGAAATTTCAAGCAGTTTTTGACCACGAGAAAAAATGAGTAGTGACTTCCCACTTGTAAAAATTCTGTTACATTCACATGACCTTCTCTACCCTCTATTGCGTATTAGTAGAAATACAAATACTTTCCTATCTACTTCATTTTAATCGAGATAAATCTTTCCGGAAATAGCTACATTACACATTTCGTTATAGATACAAAGAGAACAGCGATAGTCACATGTTTAACAGCTGCATGCTATATGCTGGCCTTAAAATGCCATACTCTTCCCATAACATAGCAGAAACACGCACAAAAAAGTAATAATAAATAAAATAAAATCCGCAATACGCCATCCTGATATCTTGTTTCCTACACAGGACGTGTATTCAAAATATGTTATTTATTTAAATATTTCTTTCAATTTATACATTATTATTGTACAGAATTTGCTTATATTCTAGGGAATAAAAATGGAAAATAAAACAAAAAGAAAATAGATACAATAAGTAAGCTAAAATAATAATTAAATAAACACTATAATCAATACAGTTAAAATTCAAATCAAAATTATATATTCAAACTACTGTTACTGGTATCCAGCTATTCTCAATTTGTAAACTAAACAAAATAAGGATATCAAATCCCTATTCTAAATTAAACTATATTCTAACCACTGGTATCCATTGGTTAAGGTTCTGGTAACCATTACCCAAACTACACTTAATATAAATATTAATTTTTAACTAATTAACTAACAATTTATTTTAATATCATACTAAGTTCTATGTGCTGTATATAATATTATTTATTCTATTTATCCCTAGTAATAATTTTAACAATTTCAAAAATCTAACTACTGTTTTTTTCTTCCTTTTTTAAAAAATTACTACTTTCAATACATTTTCCTCATAATATAACTTTAACCTTTCAGTTTTCTTAATATAGTTTAACTGTTTTACAGTACTTAATAATTTTATTAAACTTATCACTCACTCTGAATAAAACTTATCTTTCCTTTTCACTTCAATTAACACTACATTCACGTTATCTTCAAAATAAACACTTAATATCCAAAAATAAATTTAAAAAAATAGCCAGAAGCAACTGAAAAGCGACAAGACTTTAAAAGAATTGCTAAGTATTGAAGAATTCGAACCATTAATAAGGGATATCTCAGAAGTGCCGTATGCCACAAGAAAGTTATTTGAAATAAACAGTGTGTTTTAAAGAGATGTACATTTCCTGTGTAGTATGTTTTCGTCTGTCGCTTAACGTTTACCAGTTATACAAGATTATATAAAATTCCTTCAGAATGAAGAGGACTTCAAAGGCTATTCCCTGAAGATTCAATATACGTATACATTTTATTTGTCATTGAATATCTTTAATATACCCTATTTTAATAAAAACCGTTGGAGCCATTTTTGCAATAAGTAAAAAATTTCGAAAAATTTCCATTTAAAGGGTAGTTTGGGGCGGGGGTTTCCTGAAAATCTTTGTGTGCATCTTTGGAAGGTACTGAACCTAAATACCAAGTTTCGTATTTATGCTACTTTTCGTTTTTGAGTTATGCTGTTCACACATGGACCATTTTCTAAAAATGCTTTTTTTCTGATTCAAGGTGCCTCAAAACATCTACTCGTATTTCCGGTGAAATCTCAGTACCAAGTTATTGGGTGGAATACAATACCTTCTTTACCTACTATGTACAAGGTAGAGAAATTAAGAATCTGTGTTACATTCCTATGACTTTCTCTGCCCATTTTTCAACGAAGTATTCTTTCAAAAGCTTATTCTTTTATCTACTTCGTGTTAATCGAGATAAACATTGGTAGAAATGGTTTTATTACATGTTTCCTTGTAGGTATAATGGGATTACGAGAATACTGTTGGCTTAATCGATAGTCATATCTTTTAAGAGCCTGTCGCTATGCGATGGCTTTGGAATTCCGTTCTCTTTGCTTGGGCAGAAAAAAATGAAGAAATATAATAACGACTTCCCAGTTGGGAAAAGTATAAGTGTTGGAAAATTAAAACCAATAACAGAATATATAAAAAAATCTGATAATGTTACACTCACATGACTTTCTCTACTATTGTACAAACTATTTTTACAAACGCTTATTCTACATATGCTTCATGTTAATCGAGATGTTAATCTTATTGCTAATTTTCTTGTAGATGCAAGGGGAATTGGTAGGCTTTAAGCGATAGTCAAATATTTTAAGAGCTGGTTGCTATGTGGAGTATTCCATTTTCTTTGCATTACCAGGACAAAAATAAATGAATAACGAATTTGAGAAAAAGTATAAGTAATGCAAAATTTAAAGGAATAATAAGCAATATCTCAAAATTGGTTCACTCAACAAAAAAAAAAAAATGTATGTGACATAAATTGTGTATTTTAACGCGATCTACATTTTTTGTGTAGTAAAATTTTGTCTATCTCTTATGGTTTACCAGTTATGCAAAAGTCGTTCACAATAAAGAATACTTTTGGAGACATTCCCAGAAAATTCGAGATTTACATTTCATTTGTCATCAAAATATCTTAAACATATGATATTTTAATCAAAATCGTTAGAGCCGTTTTTGAGAAAATTAAAATTTTCGAAAAATGTTCCATGTAAAGGGTAGTCTGGGGTGGGGGGATTTTCTTGAAAACCTTCGTGTCGCATCTCTGGAAGATACTGAATCTAAATACCAAGTTTGGTGTTTATCCGACTGTTCGTTTCTGAGTTATGCTGTTCATAGACACACACACACACACACACACACACACACATACGGACATGTTTCCAAAAATGTTTTTTTGGATTCAGGGGGTCTCAAAACATGTATTTCCGGTGAAATCCAGGTATCGAATTTTTGGGTGGAATACAATACTTCCCCTACCTACTATACTTAGTAGAGAAAGTAAAAATGATTAACGCCATAGAAATGTTAATTGACACAAATTGTGTGTTTTAACGAAATTACATTTTTTGTGTAGTAAGATTTTGTTTATCCCTTAAGGCTTACGATTGTATACAATAGTCGTTCAGAATAAAGAGGAATTCACAGGCTATTCCCGGAAAATTCAAGATATGTTTTATTTTCTTACAAATATATTAATGGTATTTTAATCAAAATCTTTAGAGCCATTTTTGAGAATATCAAAATTAATAAAACTTTTCCATGTACAGGATAGTTTGAGGTGGGGGTTTCTTGAAAATCATGTTGCATCCATGGACGATGGTGGGTTTAAATACCAAGTTTGGTGTTTAAATCCAAACCAAAATTTTGTATGTGGGTGGAATACAATACTTCCTCCTACCATAGGTAGAGGGTAATTTTTTTAAATAAAAGTTGGCCTAGGAGGATTTCTTGAAGGACTTCGTTTGGGTCCGTTTGTTATTATTATTTATTTTATGGACGCTCTTTAACTGCTGCGGTCCTTAGCGTCCCGTTCTATATTGGGCGTGAAAGACCGGTAATTTTACTCAAGGCCTCTTTATCAGGCTTGAGGTTCTTTTACGAGGCGTAAATCTATGACACGGGACCACCCGCTTTACTTCCCTTCCGAAGGAAGACATGCTAAGGATTTTTACGCCCGAAAAAAATCCATCGCCCTCCGCCAGGTTTGAACCCGCGACCTCTGGAATTAGCTAGCATGGTAACTACTACGCCACGGAGGACGACATTTGGGTCTGTTGAAGTGCCTGACTCCGGTATGACATTTTATATTTATCCAACTTCAATACTTCTATCTACTCTAGGTACGTGGGAGGGAAATTAATACAAACAACATATGTGTCAGGAATTAGTTGTGTTTGCGTATTGCTGCATACATTAACCTTTCAGAATATGTTAAGTGTTGCTAATCGTTATTATATAACGTTATTGGACGAGTGTTGACTGTCCGTTTAAGAACGTTTGTAAATATATAATACCAGTTACCACAAAGCGGTTTGTGTGTGAAAGTCGGCGGTGCAAGAACAAAGACTACGTGTTAATTTTCTCGGCACATAAGTTACCGTGAAGTCTGTAATATACACGTAGGCGGCCGTACTTGGACAAATGAGCCGAAAACACTTCATAGGCGAATTAAACTGTTGAGGCGATAGACCGTTACGAGAATGTTCCCTCATATACACGCTACATTAAATCTTCCTGACGTGGGGAGATTACAGATTCTTGCAAAAACGTTCAGAGCTGGGACAAGAGTGCAATGTTGATCATTCTTACTGTGGATTTATGGGTCGATTTCTTTGACTATTCATTCTGTAACATGTAAGCCAATCCCAAAAGTTCATACTGAAGGCTGTGCGATGCCTCAAATGACCAAGTCGGGTTAGAAATGTCTTCAATTTGAATCATTCGCGGCTGTCTAACTTGGAGGTTTATTACTTTCTTTACTACGTATAGTAAGTAGGGGAAGTATTGCATTCCACCCTAAATTCAATACCGAGATTTCACCGGAAATACCTGTTTTGAGGTGCCTTGAATCCAAATAAAGCATTTTTGGAAACGTGTGTGGCCGTCTGTTTGTGAACAGCATAACTCAAATCTGATAAATGCCAAACTTGGTATTTTGAGTTTGCTATCTTCCAAGGATGCGACACGAAATTTTCAAGAAAATCCCCCAGACTACGCTTTACATGGCTCATTTTTCTAAAATTTTGATTTTCTCAAAAACGGCTCTAACGATTCTGACTAAAATATCATGTGTTTAAGATTTTTCATGACAAAACATATGTATATGTTGAATTTTCTGGGAATTTCCCCAAAAGTCCTCTTCATTCCGGATGACATTTGCATAACTGGTAAACTGTAAGAGATAGACAAAATTTTACTCACAAAAATGTAGATCTTATTAAAATACATAATTTATTTCACATACTTGTCGAGTTAACTATTTCCGAGATATTCCTTGTTGTTTGTTTGAATTTTCCAATACTTATACTTTCTCTCATACGGGAATTCGTTATTATTTTTTATTTTATGTCCTGGACATAGAAAGAGAATGGAATGCTCTACATAGCAACCAGCTTTTACAACATTTGACTATCGCTTAAAACCTACCATATTCCCCTTGCATCTACAAGAAAATTAGCATTAAGATAGTTTCTGCAGATGTTTATCTCGATTAATATGAAGTAAATGAACAGTGTAGGTTTTGACTTATCTATAAAAATAAAAACTTCAGGACTTTGACTATATCAGGATTAAAAGAATGTATGTAAAGGTAGCAAGAAATAAATATAATAACATTTTATTAACTTATTAAATTAACTGATCGAACTGCTTCTGTTGGTGTTGTTTGGTGTCGTGCTGTTTTGGTTAAGCTAACTTTGAATATCTATGCGTAAAACACGCATGGCTCAGGCGGTAACGTCTGTGGTCCGCGTTGGGAGATCCCCGTTCAAACCCCTGGGGTCGACCAATCTGACCTAAGGTTTTCTCGCAGTATTCCTCGGTCGCTAGGGGAATGATGGGTTGGATAATTTGATCCGCAAATTTTCCTATCATCCCTTGCATCACTGTATTTTATTATCTTCTTCTTGACCGCCATGCCAGGCATTGGGCTGATCACCCATCCTGGATATGCTGTCACAGGTTTTCAGTAAGATTTATTAAACAGTGTACAAGAACATTATATATTATACTAAGTTTTTGCTATCTGCATAGTTCCCGAGATCGCGGGTCAAACCCGGTGGAGGGCGATAGATTTTTTTCGGGCGTAAGAATCCTTAGGATGGTTTCCTTCGGAAGGGAAGTAAAGCCGGTGGTCCCGTGTCGTAGATTTACAGCACGTAAAAGAACCTCAAGCCTGAGGCCTCTGAGTAAATGGGGCGCTAAGAACCATAGCATTTAAAGAGCGTCCATAAATAAAACTCAGTTTAATTTTCATAGGATGCAGGAGCATAGAGTTTGCTTGCTCCTTGACAGGCTACTGACCCAAGGTATTGGCTTATTAAATCTCAAGTCCTATAAAGAGGAGGGTGATCAGTTGAAGAGGAAGAAAACAAATGACGATAAACAAATTAACAGTTTCTAGGGCGATGATAAAAACGGACAAATGCTAGTGAGTTGATAAAAACGTGGGATAAGCAGCCATGAACGGTTGAAGCCTGTCATTTCGTAGCGTATTATTGGCCAAAAGCACTATGACGTAATAAAAGTGCGATAGTTACAGGTAATCCCATTCGAGGTTACGAGTTTATCTGATGTAATTCCTAACCTCGAATGGGATTTATTAAACTATTGTATAAATAATAATCGCTTTCTTTCTTGTGTTGTTTAAAATGAAATCACCATTGCGTCACTGTCAGATCACGGCATAATAAATGTGTTACGAATACTAACCAGTGCTACCAACATTGGGAATCTGAAAATAGTTAAGCTCAAAAGATCACAATAGACACGTTTTATTCAAGAACGTAATTCATTTGGAAATTGACACTTTCACTGTGAACGAATTAAAAATATAATTGGATGACGTAGCCTATTAATCGCTGCATACTGTTACTATTACGGGTCAATAATGAGCTGATGTTTTATCCAATAAAGTCGTAAGCTTGTAGGCGTATTATAATATAAACAACTGTGATTCGTCGATATTCCAGGCATTCCTGAACGCTATTGGTCAATATCGAATACGTCGCAAATGGATGGAATAATCATCTTAATACGAGGGTCGTCCAATAAGTAAGTTTCCCTATTTTATAAAAAAAATTACACACAATTGATCATGTTGAATTAATTTTATTTGTATTGTACAATCCCTCTGTTACTTTTCTACAAATTCAACATGTTTATACCAAGCATTTTTGGGGACGTGACGCAAGTTTTTCCAACCAGTGTTGTACCAAGTCGGGTCCTGTGCTCGTAACCAGCTCGTAAAACACACACACACACACACACACACACACACACTTACACACACACGCACAGACACACATGCTTTTTTGGATTCAGGGGATCTCAAATCATGTATTTTCGGTGAAATCTCGGTATCGAATTTTTGGGTGGAATACAATACTTCCCCTACTTACTATACGTAGTAAAGAAAGTAAAAAGGTCCGTGCATGAAAGAGAGAGAGAGAGAGAGAGAGAGAGAGAGAACAGCATCACCCAATAACTAAATCTAGGTTAAACACCAAATTTGGTGTTTAAGCTCCGCAGCTTCTAAGGATGAAACTCAAAGACTTCAAGAAAATTCCCCCACCTCAATTTACCCTTTACATGGTACATTTTCTATTATTACCATCCCAAACGCGTACATAGTAGGCGGAGAAGGTATTGTATTACATCCAAAAATTCGGTACCGCGATTTCACCGGAAATACATGTTTTGAAGTCCCCGAATCACAAAAAAAACCTTTTTAGAAAAATGTGCACGTTTGTGTGTGTGTGCGAATAGACGAAAAGACGGGTAAATACCTAATTTGGTTATTAAGTTCAGCACACACCAAACATGCGACACGAAGGTTTTAAAGAAAATCTCCCTAATCAAATCTACCCTTTACATAGAAGATTTTTTATTTTCTAAAAAATAGCTTTAACGATTATCCAACATTAAAGATATTTATATGACAAATAAAATGTATATCTTGAATTTTGTCGAATAGGCTGTGAAGGCTTCTTCATTCGGAAGAAATTTTATATAATCTTATATAACTGGTAAACGTGAAGCGATTGACGAAAGCGTGCTGCATAAAAAAAATGTAGATCTATATAAGACACACAATTTATTTCAAATAAGTTTTTTGTGGCATAAGCCATTTCCTAGATATTCACTATTAAAGGTTCGAATTGTTCATTTCTTGGTCATTCTTTAAAGTCATGTCAACATTCAGTTGTTTCTCGCGATGTCATGGAAACAGTATGGAATTTTAAGGCCAGCATATAGCGTCCAGTTGTTAAACATTTGACTGTCGCTGTTCTCTTTGTATCTATAACGAAATGTGTAATGTAGTCATTTCTGCAAAGGTTTATTTGGATTACAATGAGGTAGATAGGAAAATAATTTCATTAGGAAGCTAAAGATACGCATTCAGTAAGAATAGTTTGTGTACCCACGATGGAGGCTAGAAAAAGTCTTGTGAATGTAACACATCACTATTTGTTAATGTGATATTAACAGCGACGGTTGTGGGAACATTCCGGAGGGTTAATTGATTCTATTGGTTGATGTAATGGCGCAGTGATTAGGCCTGTGCTGTCACCTTCAGCTCGACCTCTAGAAGTCCTCTGCGACGCAAAACATGGGCCCACCCTACATCCACAATATGGCGGCTCCTGGCCGGCCGTCCGTCGGGCCGGACAATATCGCACTAGGCAGACTTTTACAACACCGCTCCCCGCTGATCCGTAATGAGAACGTGTCTTCTTGCGAAATACGTCTCAAGTTCATTACGTGCTTATCTGGGTTAAGTACCGAATTAAAACCTGACTTTCTGTTGCTTTGGTCTAGCCGACAATATTTGCTGTCGTATTTCCTACCTATTTTAATGAACACAATTTTAAGGTATTAACAATTCTGGAGAAACTGTAAAACGCATAAAACGAATCTCTGTGGTTATATCCTCATGGATTCCTCCACCCATTCTTCTAGAAAAGCCTATTAGTTTCTCTTCTGCTTATCTGTAGCAACTAGACGTACTAATGCATTCCTCCCAAAAACTCGATATCGAAATTTCACCTAAAACACACGTTTTGAAACTCCCCTAGTGAAAAAAATCTTATGTGTTACACTCAAATGACTTTCTCTACTCTTGTACAAACTATTTTTACAAACGCTTATTCTCCATCTACTTCTCGTTAATCGAGATAAACATTTGCAGACTCTATCTTACTGCTCATTTTCTTGTAGATGTAAGGGGAATATATGTTTACAAGGGCAATTTGGAAATACAGTAGCCTTTAAGCACATACATATCTCTTAATAGCTGGTTGCAGCACTATTCCCTTTGCCACAGATTATAACTCTTTGCATATCCAACACAAAAAAATGAATAACGAATTCCCATTTGAGAAAATAAGTATTGAAAAATTTAAGGGAATAACAATATCTCGAAAATGGTTCACTCAACAAAAAAAATGTATATGACATAAATTGTATATTTTAACGCGATCTACATTTTTTGTGTAGTAAAATTTTGTCTATCTCTTATGGTTTACCAGTTATGCAAAAGTTGTTCACAATGAAGAATACTTTTGGAGACATTCCCAGAAAATTCAAGATATACATTTTATTTGTTATAAAATATCTTAAACATATGATACTTTAATCAAAATCGTTAGAGCCATTTTTGAGAAAATTAAAATTTTCGAAAAATCTTCCACGTAAAGGGTAATCTGGGGTGGGAGGGATTTTCTTGAAAACCTTCGTGTCACATTCTTGGAAGATACTGAACCTAAATACCAAGTTTGGTGTTTATCCGACTGTTCGTTTCTGAGTTATGCTGTTCACAGACAGACACACAGACACATACACGGACATGTTTCCAAAAAATGCTTTTTTTGGATTCAGGGGGTCTCAAAACATGTATTTCCGGTGAAATCTCGGTATCGAATATTTGGGTGGAATACAATACTTACTTCCCCTACTTACTATACGTAGTAGAGAAAGTAAAACTTATGACTTTCTCTACTCTACAAATTATTCTTACGAAAGTAGATATTTTCCTACCTACTTCATTTTAATCGAGATAAAACTTTTCTGAAATAGCTACATTACACATTTGTTATGCATACAAAGTGAACAGCGATAGTCAAATGTTTATGCTGGCCTTAAATTCCATACCGTTTCCATGCAATCGCAAGAAACAACTGAAAGTCGACAGGACTTGAAAAGAATGATAAAGTATAGAACAATTTGAACCATTTACAAGGGATATCTCGGAAATGGCTGATGGCACAAAAAAGTTATTTGAAATGAATTGTGTGTTTTAAGTAAATCTACTTTTTTTTTGTTTTGTGAAATAAGTTTTCGTCTATCGATAACTTTAAACCAATTATAGAAGATTATACAAAATTCCCTCCGAACAATGAGGACCTCACAGGCTATTCCCAGACAACTTACCAGTTATGCGAAAGTCATTCAGAATGAAGAGGAGAAAATCAAAATTTTCATGCTAAGGGTAGTCTGGGGTGGGTGTATTTTTCTTGAAAATCTTCGTGATGCATCTTTGAAATATACTGAACCTAAATACCAAGTTTGGTATTTATCTGAATTTTCGTTTTTGAGTTATGCTGTTCCAGATTTAGAGACAGACACACACACGGACGTATTTCCAAAAATGCTTTATTTGGTTTCCGGGCACCTCAAAACACACATTTCCGTTGAAATCTCGCTATCGAATTTTTGGGTGGAATACAATACTTCCCCTACTTACTACACGTAGTAGAGAAAGTAAAAAAGCAATACAAAATTGATTCTGAATGAAAAGGACTTCACAGGCCATTTACAGATAATTCGATATAAGCGTTTTATTTTTACTTTCTCTACTACGTATAGTAAGTAGGGGAAGTATTGTATTCCACCCAAAAATTCGATACCGAGATTTCACCGGAAATATATGTTTTGAGATCCCCTGAATCCAAAAAAAGCATTTTTGGAAACATGTCCGTGTGTGTGTCTGTGTGTCTGTCTGTGAACAGCATAACTCAGAAACGAACAGTTGGATAAACACCAAATTGATATTTAGGTTCAGTATCTTCCAGAGATGCGACACGAAGGTTTTCAAGAAAATCCCCCCACCCCAGATTACCCTTTACATGGAACATTTTTCGAAAATTTTAATTTTCTCAAAAATGGCTAACGATTTTGATTAAAATATCATATGTTTAAGATTTTTTCATGACAAATAAAATGTATATCTCGAATTTTCTGGGAATGTCTCCAAAAGTATTCATTGTGAACGACTTTTGCATAACTGGTAAACCATAAGAGATAGACAAAATTTTACTACACAAAAAATGTAGACCGTGTTAAACTACACAATTTATGTCATATACAATTTTTGTTGTTGAGTGAACATTTTCGAGATATTGCTTGTTATTCCCTTAAATTTTCCAACACTTTTTCTCAAATGGGAATTCGTTATTCATTTTTTTATATCCTGGACATGCAAAGAGAATGGAATGCTCCACATAGCAACCACCTCTTAAAACATTTGACTATCGTTTAAAGTCTACCAATTCCCCTTGCATATACAAGAAAATTAGCAATAAGATTAACATTTCGATTAACATGAAGCATATGGAGAATAAGTGTTTGTAAAAATAGTTTGTACAAGAGTAGAGAAAGTCATGTGAGTGTAACACATCAGATTTTTAGTATCAGTTATCTCAAACATGTATTTTATTTGAAGTTGCTAAAGATCTTTTTGGGACGAAATATAAAGAATAGCGAAATTTTTTTTATGTAAAGCTAGTTTGCTGTAGGGAATTTTATGAAAGTCTCTTGCATCTTTAAAACACGTTATTCAACTCTCTCTCTCCCCCCTCTCCCCCTCTCCCCCTCTCATCTCCGCGCACTTGTGATTTTCTGTATCTTACAAGAATTTTGGGATTCGGTGGACCTCAAAACGTGTATTTCCGGTAAGATATTGATATAGAATTTTTGGATGTAATACTTCCTCTACCTACCACAACACTCCCTTCCATTTATGCTGTTACCGCATCTTCAAACGGCATTCTACTGGCCTTCGCAGGTGGAGTATGTATACAAGGAAGAGGTGCGCGTATCGTTTATCTTTTCGCGCATGTAGTGGCGTTCTATTTTACCTGCACGGTTCTAGTTTACTCACATGTGAATATATAACTTTGAGCAATAGCTTTACTCGTCATCACTTATAATATATAACTAAGTAAAACAATTTTTGCACAATATTTCGTCGAGAAAATATGGCAACATGATGTAAAACTAAAATATATTATACTTTTTACTTCAAAGAGGGCACATTTACTAGATATTATTGGAATTATCTGTACAGCCCAAATATACAAGTAAATAAAACACTGTTTTGCACAATTTCTCCATTCTCTGTGGTAGGGGGGGTAGTATATCTGCCTCACATTCAAGAGGTCCCGAGTTCGAATCTGATTAGGATGAGTTATCCGGATAAGGTTTTTCCGGGGTTTTCCCTTATCCTGAAAAGACAAATATAGGGTAACTTTAAGCTCCGGAACCTTTTATTTCAGAATAGTGTATCAAATCCTACTTTGTAGATAAAAGTTCTCAGTTCATTACAGCATATACTAATTATTTTTATAATATTCGGAAAAATCTATATACAGATTTTGCTTATTTTAAGCGTCTCCGGATTTTTATAAAACTAAAATATTAGCTTGAAAATAATCCATGGTGTCATTAAGAGAAGTCGTTGATGTTGGTATGTTTGGGTGTTCGTAGTTATAACAAAACAAGCGAATAAACGCAGCGATTTACATAGTTGATGCACGATGATCACCAAGCGTTCTCATTGTTTAACCATGCACAGCAGCTTGCTTGACCTTCAGTTCAAAACAAACGTGCGAGAGCGACCATGAGCTCGTAAAGTAGTTTACTTGCTTAATTATTTTAGACGAAACCTTATCAGTAACCATTACAGTAAAATATATACTTGCATTTAAATTATGAATCTTATCATATATAATTAATTTTTTTAATACGTAACCGCCTACACTTGAAAAAATATAAATGCTTCACTTAAATAAAAATAAAAGGAAGAGGTTTACTTACCAGTGTGAAATTAAAGTTTAGGGAAACAAAATAAAGATAGATTTAAATAATTAGATTTAAAGATTTCAGAGTTATAGTAGCTTGAAGTTGGAAGTTTTAGGAAGATACGCTGAATTTGAACAATTTTAATTGCCAAACTGTTATGTTCTGAATTTTAAGAGTACATAAAGCATTGTATCGGGCTTGTCTACAAATACAAAAAGTTTCGTTTCGTTTAAAAAATGCAAGATGGTTTTCCTTCTATTTCGGACGATTTGAAACGTAATGTCCCGGACCGTATGCGTTAAGCGCTCTTAGAACAATGACAAACAACATTACACTGAACTGCAAATGCCGTTATACTCCTAAGGCGCATGAGCTAGAACGTCGAAGAGTTAGGCCATTCAAGATAAACCGACAACTTTCAAATGCTGTTCTTTTGTTTCTCCTGAACTCGTGTAAAGAGTGTATAATATCAAGGCAGGCGTCTACACAGTTGACTCGTTATCAGCCTCCTGTTTGCTCTTGTACATCTGTTACAAAATGTGCATTGAAAAAATTTCTTACTACACTTATCGTGACTAATAGGAAGTACATTGAAAAACAAGCTTTTGAATGAATGATAATGAGTAGAGAGAGTCGTGTGACTGCAACACATCAGGTTTCTCGTCAGATGAACAGTAATTGTCCCTCTGGTTGTAAATAGGAAATCCATTCGTAGCAATGTTGTTGTCGGTTTACTTTGATGATAAATGCATATTTAAACACTGTTATTCATTGCACAGGAAAACGATTATGCTGCTCTGAAATTAAGTTAGGTTACGAAACAAGAATGTTACGCACTAAAACTTAATTAAAGCGTAAGATAGTTGAATCGAATTTGAAAATTTCATTGCCAAGGCCTGAACTTTAAACACGAATCTTCAGGGCGTTTAAATCGCTCGTTTTGTAAAACTCCCTTCTGTCAAGTGTTTTAAATGCGTGCAGTTTCCGGTAGCGCCATAAAGACTCTCATATATACGTAAGCTACACTCACCACGTATCAAGCAATAAAACAGTTGACTTTCAATAACCGGAAGTATAACGAATTGGGTTGATAACACCGTCTTTTTAAGTTCACTATTTCCGTTTCCTGGATTCAGCCTATGTTACTTTATACTCTGTGGTTACGTCTGTGCCCATGGGAAACAAAGGATGGGTGCTTAATACTTGAGAATATAGCCGCAGGCAATACCTTTTTACTTTCTCTACTACGTATAGTAAGTAGGGGAAGTATTGTATTCCACCCAAAAATTCGATACCGAGGTTTCACCGGAAATATATGTTTTGAGACCCCCTGAATCCAAAAAAACATTTTTGGAAATTTGTTCGTGTGTGTGTGTGTGTGTCTGTGAACAGCATAACTCAGAAACGAACAGTCGGATAAACACCAAACTTGGTATTTAGGTTCAGTATCTTCCAGAGATGGGACACGAAGGTTTTCAAGAAAAGCCCCCACCCCAGATTACCCTTTACATGGAACATTTTTTGAAAATTTTAATTTTCTCAAAAATGGCTCTAACGATTTTAATTAAAATATCATATGTTTAAGATATCTTCATGACAAATAAAATGTATATCTTGAATTTTCTGAGAATGTCTCCAAAAGTATTTTTCATTGTGAGCGACTTTTACATAACTGGTAAACCGTAAGGGATAGATAAAATTTTACTACACAAAAAATGTAGATCGCGTTAAAATACACAATTTATGTAATATACTTTCTTTTTTGTTGGGTGAACCATTTTCGAGATATTGCTTGTTGTTCCCTTAAATTTTTAGTACTTATTTTCTCAAATGGGAATTCGTTATTCATTTTTTTTTGTCTTGGATATGCAAAGAGTATTAATCTGTGGGAAAGGGAATAGTGCTGCACCTAGCAACCAGCTATTAAGAGAGATGTCTGTGCTTATATTGCCCTTGCAAATACAAAACAAGGGGAACATAGTACGCCTTAAGCGATAGTCAAATATTTTTAGAACTGGTCCTTATGTATAAAATGTAATTCTCTTTGCATGTCAAAAGATCGTTTCTGCAAATGTTTATCTCGATTAATATGAAATAGATGGAGAATAAGAGTTTGTAAAAATAGTTTGTACAAGAGTAGAGAAAGTCATGTGAGTGTAACACATCAGATTTTTATTAACCTAGAGTAAGTATTGCACTCCATCCAAAAACTCGATACCGAGATTTTACCGGAAATGCACGTTTTGAGATCCCCTGAATACAAAGTAGCGTTAGAAAAAGATTCGTGTGTGGGGGCGGATCCGTCTGTCCGCGAACACCATAACACAAAAATGATCAGTCTTTTAAATACCAAACTTGGTATTTAAGTTCAGCATTTTCCAAAGATGCGACACTAAGGTTTTCAAGAAAATTCCCGCACCACAAACTACGCTTTGCATGGAGACATTTACGTTATTTTTTTATTTTCTCAAAAATGTCTGCAACGACTTTGATTAAAATGTAATATATTTAAGGTACCTGCATAATAAATAAAAATGATTATCTTGAATTTTCTGGGACTAGCCTGTAAAGTCATCTTTATTCTGAATTACTTTTGTATAACTCGTAAACCGTAAGGGATATAGACAATATCTTATGTCGATTCCATTAGAACACAGAATTTAAGTCACTCAACAATTTTTGTGCATTAACCATTTCCGAGATATTCCTTGTTAATGCTTTGAATTTTCAAATGGTAATGGCTATTCGTTTTGCCCTCGTCGTCACGCAAAGAGCATGGAATTTCAAAGCCATCACCTAACGACACGCTCTTTAAAAATCTGACTATGGCTTTAGCCTACTGTATCGTATAACGAAATCACGACATTACACATTACAGTTTTTGTGAGAATGGTTTGTAGAAGAGGGAGTAGTGAAAACCTTGTAAATGCAGGAAGTAGACAGCTTCTGTAAGAATAGTTTGTAGAACAGCGAGTAGAGAAAGTCTTGTGAATGCAGGGAGTAGATAGCTTTTGTAAGAATAGTTTGTAGAACAGCGAGTAGAGAAAGTCTTGTGAATGCAGGGAGTAGATAGCTTCTGTAAGAATAGTTTGTAGAACAGCGAGTAGAGAAAGTCTTGTGAATGCAGGGAGTAGATAGCTTCTGTAAGAATAGTTTGTAGAAGAGTGAGTACGGAAAGCCTTGTGAATGCAGGAAGTAGACAACTTGTTTAAAACATTTTGTAGAAGTGAGTAGAGAAAGCCTTGTGAATGCAGGAAGTAGACAGCTTATGTAAGAATAGTTTGTAGAAGAGTGAGTAGAGAAAGCCTTGTCAATGCCGGAAGTAGACAGCTTCTTTAAAACATTTTGTAGAAGAGTGAGTAGAGAAAGTCTTGTGAATGCCGGAAGTAGACAGCTTCTTTAAAACATTTTGTAGAAAAGTGAGTTGAGAAAGTCTTGTGAATGCCGGAAGTAGACAACTTCTTTAAAAACATTTTGTAGAAGAGTGAGTAGAAAAAGCCTTGTGAATGCAGGAAGTAGATAGCTTCTTTAAAAACATTTTGTAGAAGGGTGAGTAGAGAAAGCCTTGTGAATGGAGGAAGTAGGTAGCTTCTGTAAGAATAGTTTGTAGAAGAGTGAGTACGGAAAGCCTTGTGAATGCAACACATCAGATTTTTTATACTTATACTGTTCTCGCTTTCTCTCTCCCTCCCTACCACACACACATAGACACATACATATTTTTCTAAAATCCATTTTTATTCAGGGGACGTCAAAACATGAATTTCCCTCGATTTCGAATGGTTAGTTGTAGTGTCAAACTTCTTCTACCTTAGGTAAGCGGTAGGCATGGTGAAAGTTTTGAAATAATATTCTTCGGAAGCTTTACAAGGTGAGAATCAACATTTGTACTCCTTTATAGGATGAGAGCGAGTTTTAAATTGCAATGTTCTGGATGCTTTGAGTATTTAACACGTGAGAGTCCGATTAAGGATTCGATTTCCTAAAAATGCATGTTTAAATCACTGGTCCAGACGCATTAAATGCTGTCTATATTCAACATTACTATTATAAACGTACTGGTAGGAAATTTGGTATTGATGGATTCAATAAAATTTGAGTGTTCGAAAACCTGACAGCAATAATCCATAAGAATTCGTATGTTTATTTTTTCACTTTCTAAATCTGTTCTCTGCGAGGTTAAACTGATATGCATTGTATCTCCGATAGTAGTTAAGTAACTTGGCACTTGTTCGCATTTTTCTTATTGTGCGGGAATTGAAGCCGCACCCCGCTGATATGTAGGCAAATGCGCGTTAGCTGCCAAATGGTTGAGTCATACATTCCGTATCCCCCCCTTTCCGATAATCGATGATACATTTTCCTCATTCGCAATATGTTCGTTGTTTATAATTCCATCTACTCCGGATCTCCTAGCTGGCGGTTAGATCTCTATCAACCATCCACAATTACGGTAATGGGTAAAGCTGAATTTACTGGAACTGTCTTGATTCATGTTTCATTTCTTTTATGTCATTAAATTTGGTAGAGGAAGTTTCGTATTTCAGTAAAAATGCAGTGTAGAGATTTACCGGAAATGCATGTTTTGAGGCCTTCTAAATGTCCCCTCCAGTAAGAAAATTATTAGAAAAATGTCCGCTTGTGCATGCAAGTCGGATAAATACCAAAATTTTGTAGGATTAGGATTAACGCCCAGGGGCACTTAGCACGTCGACCTATATAGATCCTTTGTAGGGGAACCACTTGAGCCTAATTAGTAAATAATAATTATATTTTCAAATCAAAATTTTCAGAAACACAAGCTTTAGAGTGACAAATTCTTGAGCTATAAATATCCTCAACACAATTTAAAATTAATACAATTATCAAGTAAATAACATTTAAAAAGTGAGAAGGTGTAAATCGGTTCAAATTAGGAACGTGGTCCTTAAATTGAACCACCCGTGTCTTAAAATGAACCAAATACTTTTAAGTACAAAAGTATTTATATTAATACAAAATACACATATTTTATTGTACATTCAAAACAAATGTGCTATCAGCAACAAAAGTAGAGTCCAAAATTGTGATAAGAATAGCAATTTCCTTGAACATTTTGAATTTTTATATAATGACAATCACTTGGTTTTTGGAATAGGTATTATTTGCAAATATAGAGCTTTTACTAATTTTTACTCTCTTACAAAAGAGTCCAATTATACGCAGTCTTCAAAATAAAACAATTTTTTCTTGGCACTAACTTTTGGTGAAGCCATATCCTACAACTCACACATTAGATCATGTCCATCATTTCAAACAATTCACATATTCTTGTCAGCCACTGTTTTTAACATGATTTTTTTTTAACTTAGCATATTATGTGGACATTTATTCACACGATAAACTATTCGCAGTTGAGCAATCCAAGAACTTCAATAGGTTTCCTAAATTGGACCAGTTCAATATAGGGTTCAAACAGTGGTTCAATTTACGAGCCACGCCATTTTGAAAGCTTTAGCATCTACGTGACAAGGAGAGACGTGCTTGAAAAAACGTATGCATGAATATTGTTGCTAAATAAACACTTTATAACATGTAATATATATATATATATATATATATATATATATATAGATCATCTCAAACTTACTTAATTGGTCGTATAAGCTTAGCTAGATGAGTCAAATATTACTTCTGAAGCACCAAAAAACACAAAACACTTCATACAACTGAAACCACAGCTCAGAATGCAAAGTCAACATTTCCAAGCATTCATAGCTGTACACGCCACACTTCTGCTAGGATTATGGTGACATCTGTCAAATAGTTTAGAAAATATCGGGGTGGTTCAATTTAAGAGGCGGTTCAAATTAGGGACCTTTCCCCTATCTAAACCCAAAGCGGCGACGAAGGCGGACGAATCAGGCAGAGAGCAGGGCCCCTATCATTTACAGATGTAAACTCCCCGGATGGGCACTGGTACAGCTGGCTCCCCTTCCCCCTGCGGGCCTGGAACCCGGAAACCGCCCCCATTCCGGGGGACGAATGTTTCCACGGAGCATTCCTTTCCCCTGCTATGTACACGCCGAGAAAGAGACTTAAGCGGACGAAAGGTGAATTGAAGTGAGAATGAAGGTGAAATGGAGGAACAGAAAATTCGGAGAACTTAATGATTCTTCCCAGCATTTGCCTAACGTCCCAGGGAAAACCCCCGAAAAAACCCATGGGTCAAGAAGGTCGGTCACGGGAGTCGAACCCACGAACTCCGGAATGCGGGCCACAGACATCGGGTGAGTCATCCCGCTCGTATCAAACTTCATAAGTGAATTGAACCTTATTTAAGCATTGCAAGCGAAGGGCTCAAGAATACCCCCACCCCCAAACAACCTTACTCTGAGCTTCTCAAAACTGGAGCTTTTTAATTAAAATCTTGGCGTATTGGTATGACATCTATACATACACAGAAGTGTGAAAATTATTATTAGGCTCGTGGCAAAGTTTGAGTTGTTTACTATCCGAGGTTATTGCTCCAAGATATCGAAGCTTTAGTGTAGTAAATGATTATAGAATTTCCGATCAGAATTAGATGCCCGAGTTTTACATTCACGTGACTTTCTCTATCCTTTTTTAACGGGTATACTTACGAAAGTTTATTTTTCGGTCTCGTTCATTTTAATCGAGATACACCTTTGCAGAAATAGCTACATTACACATTTCGTTATAGATACAAAGAGAACAGCGATAGTCAAATATTTTAACAACTGGACGCTATATGCTGGCCTTAAAATTCCATACTGTTTCCATGACATCGCGAAAAACAACTGAATGTCGATAGGATTTAAAAAGAATGACAAAGTATCGAATTATGCCAACCATTAATGACGGATATCTCGGAAATGGCTTATGATACGAAAAAGTTATTTCATAAAATGAGCGTTTTAAAGATATATACATTTTTTTAAGTAGAACGTTTCGTCTATCGCTTAACGTTTACCAGTCATACAAAATTATATAAAATTCCTTCCGAGCGAGGAGGGTTACGCAAGCTCTTCACAGAAAATTCAAGGTATACGTTTTATTTGTCATGTAAATAGTTTTAATATATGGTATTTTAATCGAAATCTGTAGTCATTGTTCAGAAAATAAAAAAAAATTCAAAAAATTTTCCATGTACTACTTGCAGTGGGGGAATTTTCTTAAAAATCTTCGTGTGGCATCTGTGGAAGATACTGAATTTAAATGTCAAGTTTGGTATTTACCCAAGTTTTCGTTTTTGAATTATGCTGTTCTCAGATACACACACACACACACACAGGCTTTTTTCTTGCTTTTTTGATTCAGGGGCCTCAAAACATGCATTTTCGGTGATATCTCGATATAAATTCTTGGGTGGAAGCAACACCTTTTTACTTTCTCTACTACGTATAGTAAGTAGGTGAAATATTGTATTCCACCCAAAAATTCGATACCGAGATTTCACCGGAAATACATGTTTTGAGACCCCCTGAATCCAAAAAAGCACTTTTGGAAACATGTCCGTGTTTGTGTCTGTGTGTCTGTCTGTGAACAGCATAACTCAGAAACGAAGAGTCGGATAAACACCAAACTTGGTATTTAGGTTCAGTATCTTCCAGAGATGCGACACGAAGGTTTTCAATAAAATTCCCCCACCCCAGATTACCCTTTACATGGAACATTTTTCGAAAATTTTAATTTTCTCAAAAATGGCTCTAACGATTTTTAATTAAAATATCATATGTTTAAGATATTTTCATGACAAATAAAATGTATATCTTGAATTTTCTGGGAATGTCTCCAAAAGTATTCTTGATTGTGAACGACTTTTGCATAACTGGCAAACCATAAGAGATAGACACAATTTTACTACACAAAAATGTAGATCGCGTTAAAATACACAATTTATCTCATATACATTTGTTTTGTTGAGTGAACCATTTTCGAGATACTGCTTGTTATTCCCTTAAATTTTTCCATACTTATTTTCTGAAATGGGAATTCGTTATTCATTTTTTTGTCTTGGATATGCAAAAAGTATTAATCTGTGGAAAAGGGAATGGTGCTGCACCTAGCAACCAGCTATTAAGAGATATGTATGTGCTTAAAGGCTACTGTATTTCTATATTGCCGTTGTAAATATATTTTCCCCTTACATCTACAAGAAAATTAGCAATAAGATAGAGTCTGCAAATGTTTATCTCGATTAACATGAAGTAGATGGAGAATAGGCGTTTTAAAAATAGTTTGTACAAGAGTAGAGAAAGTCATGTGAGTGTAACACATAAGATTTTTTTACCTACTAAGTACGCGGTAGAGAATGTAAAAAATGGATATCGAGGTTTTAAAAGAAGTGTGTGTTTTGAAGTCCTCTAAATCTCTCTTCCGCAATAAGATTTTTGGACAAATATCCTCCTGTGTGTGCTAATCGGATATATACCAAATTCCATAAGTGAATTGAATAATGTTTAAGCATGCCAGAAAAAAGGAAACAAGAATATCCCCATCCCAAACAACCTTATTTTCACGTTCTCAGATTTGGGTCTTTTTAATTCAGATCTCGACGTATTAGGATATTGCTATAGCATCTACACAGATATAGAGGTGGTGAAATTATTAGACTTGTAGCAAAGTTCGGGTTGTTTACTCTCTGAGTTTATCTTCAAGACATCAAAGCTTTAGTGTGATAAAGGCTTACAGAATTTTCAACCAGTTCAGAATTAAATGACTATAAAAAAGGAGAAAATAATCTGATGTGTTACACTCACATGACTTTCTCTACTCTTGTACAAACTATTTTTAGGTGCAAGGGGAATATGGTAGGCTTTAAGCGATAGTCAAATGTTTTAAGAGGTGGTTGCTATGTGGCGCATTCCATTCTCTTTGCATGTCCAGGACATAAAAAAATCTGATGTGTTACACTCACATGACCTTCTCTACTTTGTACAAAGTATTTTTACAAACTCTTGTTCTCCATCTATTTCATATTTATCGAGATAAACATTTGCAGAAACGATATTTTGACATGCAAAGAGAATTACATTTTACACATAGCGACCAGTTCTAAAAATATTTGACTATCGCTTAAGGCGTACTATGTTCCCCTTGTTTTGTATTTGCAAGGGCAATATAGAAATACAGTAGCCTTTAAGCATAGACATATCTCTTAATAGCTGGTTGCTATTAAGAGATATGTCTGTGAACAGCATAACTCAGAAACGAACAGTCGGATAAACACCAAACTTGGTATTTAGGTTCAGTATCTTCCAGAGATGCGACACGAAGGTTTTCAACAAAATCCCCCCACCCCAGAGTACCCTTTACATGGAACATTTTTCGAAAATTTTAATTTTCTCAAAAATGGCTCTAACTATTTTGATTAAAATATCATATGTTTAAGATATTTTCATGACAAATAAAATGTATGTCTTGAATTTTCTGGGAATGTCTCCAAAAGTATTCTCCATTGTGAACGACTTTTGCATAACTGGTAAACCATAAGAGATAGACAAAATTTTACTACACAAGAAATGTAGATCGCGTTAAAATACACAATTTATGACATATACATTTTTTGTTGTTGAGTGAACCATTTTCGAGATATTGCTTGTTATTCCCTTAAATTTTTCAATGCTTATTTTCTAAAATGGGAATTCGTTATTCATTTTTTTGTCTTGGATATGACAAGAGTTATAATCTGTGGCAAAGGGAATGGTGCTGCACCTAGCAACCAGCTATTCAGAGAAATGTATATGCTTAAAGGCTACTGTTTTTCTATATTGCCCTTGTAAATATATATTCCCCTTACATCTACAAGAAAATTAGCAATAAGATAGAGTCTGCAAATGTTTATCTCGATTAACATGAAGTAGATGGAGAATAAGCGTTTGTAAAAATAGTTTGTAGAAGAGTAGAGAAAGTCATGTGAGTGTAACACATCAGATTTTTTATTCAGGGAGTCTCAAAACATGTATTTCCGGTGAAATCTCGGTATCGAATTTTTGGGTGGAATACAATACTTCCCCTACTTACTATACGTAGTAGAGAAAGTAAAAATGAATAACGAATTCCCATTTGAGAACATAAGTATTGAAAAATTTAAGGGAATAACAATGAATATCTCGAAAATGGTTCACTGAACAAAAAGTGTTTATGACATAAATTGTGTATTTTAACGCGATCTACATTTTTTGTGTAGTAAAATTTTGTCTATCTCTTATGGTTTACCAGTTATGCAAAAGTCGTTCACAATGAAGAATAATTTTGGAGACATTCCCAGAAAATTCGAGATATACATTTCATTTGTCATGAAAATATCTTAAACATATGATATTTTAATCAAAATCGTTAGAGCCATTTTTGAGAAAATTAAAATTTTCGAAAATTGTTCCATGTAAAGGGTAGTCTGGGGTGGGGGGATTTTCTTGAAAACCTTCGTGTCGCATCTCTGGAAGATACTGAACCTAAATACCAAGTTTGGTGTTTATCCGACTGTTCGTTTCTGAGTTATGCTGTTCACAGACACACACACACACACACACACACACACACACACACGGACATGTTTCCAAAAATGCTCCCCAGAGTCTGGAAGTATGAATGGCAGATTAACACAGTAAGCGAGTGAACAACATTGGTGGAGAGCAATTGTTCCAAAGGTAAAACATCCGCCGATATGACCTTAGATGTTAAAGGCTCCATATAAATGGAACATAAAAACAAAACAAAAGAAAAAAAATAGAGACAAAATTTTTTTACTCTATTTTATTTTACGTCGCTTTAACTCCTTGGTCATATCGCGACGGATCTGTTGGTGGATAACTCTTAGAACAATATGTGATGGACAGTTAGCCTTCTAGGTCTCATTCCTGTAACCAGCCGCTCCGTCACGTGTCACCGTGCCGTGTAGACGACATTAGTGTGCCGTCCAGTCCAACCGCCGCCCCCACACAAAGACGGCTAGCATTCTAGGTCTCATCCCTGGACATGCCATTTTGCTACGTCACGGGCCCACAGAGACCCCCAGCGCATAGAGGTAAA
This sequence comes from Deroplatys truncata, assembly GCA_030765065.1. NCBI lineage: Eukaryota > Metazoa > Arthropoda > Insecta > Mantodea > Mantidae > Deroplatys > Deroplatys truncata. Next base: position 181,894,586 of record CM060980.1, read on the forward strand.
TTGCCTCTGACTAATTGAACTAATTTGATCTGGCTTCGGGCACTTTAAACAGGAAATAGTCCATGTTTTGCCAGTTCTTCTGGTCAGCCAGTCTGATCCCAACATGCGAATCTCCGTCTAGCAGGACATAAGAATTTTTCTTTGAGTTTATTGTTCGCTGGTTCTCCCACTGTGCGCATTCCGTCAGAAATATATAGCTACCCAGTCTTCACCCAAACCACAAATGAGCAGATTCTCCTACCAGAAGAGTCAGGCATTTTGTGTCACCTCCCATTCCTGATTTGTAAATTGTGTCCTTTTAAATGTAAATACTCACACACTAAAGTTGCATGCTGAAATTCCAACTTTAAAATATATTACTTTCTCTACTACGTATAGTAAGTATAGTAAGGTTTTCAAGAAAATCTCCCCACCCCAGACTACCCTTTCCATGGAAGATTTTTCGTAAATTTTAATTTTCTCAAAAATGACTGTAACGATTTTGATTAAAATATCATATGTTTAAGATATTTTTATGACAAATAAAATGTATATCTTGAATTTTCTGGGAATGTCCCCAAAAGTATTCTTCATTGTGAACGACTTTTGCATAACTAGTAAACCATAAGAGATAGACAAAATTTTACTACACAAAAGATGTAGATGACGTTAAAATACACAATTTATGTCATATACATTTTTTTTGTTGAGTGAACCATTTTCGAGATATTACTTGTTATTCCCTTAAATTTTTCAATAATTTTCTCGAATGGGAATTCGTTATTCATTGTTTTGTCTTGGATGTGCAAAGAGTATTAATCTGTGGGAAAGTGAATGGTGGTGCACCTAGCAACCAGCTATTAAGAGATATGTATGTGCTTAAAGGCTACTGTATTTCGATACTGCCCTTGTAAATATATATTCCCCTTACATCTACAAGAAAATTAGCAATAAGATAGACTCTGCAAATGTTTATCTCGATTAACATGAAGTAGATGGAGAATAAGCGTTTGTATAAATAGTTTGTACAAGAGTAGAGAAAGTCATGTGAGTGTAACACATCAGATTTTTTTTACTTTTTTTACTCCGTACCTAGTAGATAGAGGGAATATTGCATCATTTCACCCGAAAATTCGATATGGAGATTTCACCAGAAATATATGTTTTGAGGTTCCCTGAATCCAAAACCAAACAGTTAAAAAAAAAAAAAGGTCCGCGCGTCTGTTGTGTCTGTATAACTGTAAAACGAAAAGTTGGTTAAATACAAAACTTGGTATTTAAGTTCAGCATCTTCTAAGGATGCAACACGAAGATCTTCAAGAAACCCCTCCCCCCACACCCAACTACCGTTTATATGGAAAATTATTGTTATTTTTGGTTTTCTCAAAAATGGCTCTAACGATTTTTATAAAAATACCACCGATTTAAGAAATTTACATGACAAATAAAATATACCTATCTTAAGTTATCTGGCAATAGTATGTGCAGTTCTGTTTATTCGGAATCACTTAGGAATAATTTATTAATCATAACAAAAACAAAAGCTTACTACACAAGAAACTTAGATCTCGTTAAAACACTGCCAGTTATGTGGCATTAACTATTTCCGAAATATTCTTTATTTTTGGTTTCAATTATCAAGTGCTTTGTACTTCTTGTTTTCTCTACCATGTACGTGGTAGGTAGAGAAGGTATTGCATTCCACCCAAAAATTCGATACTGAGATATCGCCGGAAATACATGTTTTGAAACCCCCTGAATAAAAAAAAATAGAAAAAGGCTTATGTGTGTGTGTGTGTGTTTGTGAACAGCATAACTCAAAAACGAAAATTCGGATAAATAGGCAGTGTCTTTCAGCCTTCCCCACAGAAAAAAGTCTAAAGGGGTCAGATCCGGTGAACGGGCCGGCTAAGGTACAAGTCCTCTTCGTCCAATCCAACGATTTGTAAACAATCCGTTAAGACAAGCTGTAGTACTTCGTGCTGTATGGGCTAGACAGCCATCATGTTGATACCACAGGTTCCTCCTAGTCTGCAAAGGAACGTCTTCTAGCATCTGTGGCAGATGGTCTGTCAGGAGGCTGCTCCTTCTATCAACAAAGGGCCTATGAGCTGATGGTTTATTATCCCACACCACACGTTTAAACTCCATGGACACTGACGTTTCACCTGACGAAGCCAACGGGGATTGTTAACAGACCAATAGTGCATGTTTCTGCGGTTTACCTGGCCATGATTAGTAAATGTTGCCTCGTCACTAAACAAAATACATGATGAATCTGGAGTATCATGTCTTAATGCCCATGTACAAAAGTTAACACAATTCTCAAAATCGTTTCTATGCAGCTCTTGATGGAGAGAGATGTGATAGGGATGGAACCTATGTCGATGGAGAATGCGTAGTACACTTGCCTGAATTATGCCACTTCCACGTACGATTGTGCGGGAACTAATTTGCGGATCTATTGCAACGGCAGCCAAAACATTAATTTCCGCCTCTTCTCCAGTCACTTGTTTGTTTCTGTTACGTTTTCTAGATGTTACAGTACCACTTTCACGTAATTGGTTGAAGAGGTTGATAAATAATTGCCGAGATGGTTGACATGTATTGGGATACGTTTCCGCATACACCGTACAGGAACGAACTGCATTCTTCCTACACTCTCCATACACCATGAGCATATCGGCTTTTTCTGAAGTAGTAAACCCCATCTTTCACTCACGACTTACTGCTTGAACTGTCACAAACTAACTGACTAGAAAGTCGCAATGCAATCAATGAACAGAAAACACAAACAAACATAACAACATCGTACCTAGCAACTTAGCAGCTTGAATGGGACAAACAATTGTCGGGGTGGAAACTTTTCAAAATACGACTTCTCGTAAACCACTTGCACTAGAATCCTGCAACAAAGACTATTGACATTCTAATTTACCCTGCCTTTATTCTGCTGATGTAACTAGACATTGTTCCGTTTAAAAAAATGATGTTTGCTCAAAAAATACACTTTCTCAGTATTATTAAAATCTGTTTATTGGCTAAATGTACGAGCCCCTGACTACCAATCAATGCTGTGAAAACTGCACATCAATAGCACTTTCCATTTCCGAAATATTTGCGGTGCAAGTTTTAGGTGATTCACCCTGTATGTGTGTGTATTTTATTTGTAAAATATTTTCCACTTTCACAGTTAATTTCTAATATCTTCACTTCTTTTCTAATTCAATAAAGTATATCTAGCTTCGAATCTGAGAAACTTCATTTCTCCTGCCTCATTTTTCCCCTGCAACAGTATAGCAAAATCGGCTGTGTCATCACTTTTTAAACCCTTACTAAGCTTTCCCTTCTCACTCTTTTTCCTAATGTTCTTCGACAAAAATGTCTAAACTTGTTTAACTTGTCCTCAATTCCACTTTTTATTTATATGTTATTGAACAATCAAATATATAAAGTATTAACCTCTTCTACTATTTTATTATGTATCATCAACTTAATTTTATTTGGCTGGTGGTTAATGAATGCTGTTGATTTGGTCTTTTTGGCAGATATTTTTATGTTAAATATACAGGTTTGATTTATTTTAAAAGGAGCATGTTGTAACATATTTTCGCCTTCCCTTATGACACTAGTCTGCATGATATCGGATGACTGAAAACTAATAAGTGATTCTGACTCACTTTTTATGCTAATTTCAGAACTGCTTTTAGTTTTTTTCTATCACGTACAGTTTTTTTCACAATTTCGCTTAAAAAATATAGAGATATAAAGATATTGCTTCCGCCACTATACATAAAATTGGGCTTGATGAAGCAATTTGTAAGGGCTCTACCACAGGATGGACCCTGCTTCAGGTACCTTTCCAAGAAATTTTCCTTCATTGCACAAGAAAAATTAAAGCCTCGAATTTTTGTTGGTCCTCAAATAAAGAAATTGATGAAGGGTGAAGATTTTGAGAAGACAATGAATGAGAGAGAAATAGAAGCATGAACCGCCCTCTGATCAGTTACTGAAAACTTCTTAGGCAATAACAAAGATCCTAATTACAAGGCCATTGTCGAAACAATGTTGGAAAATCTCAAGAAAATGGGTAGTAACATGAGTGTAAAGGTGCATTTTCTGCATTCACATATCGACTACTTTCCAGAAAATCTGGGACATTATAGTGAAGAGCAGGATGAACGTTTTCACCAAGATATTAAGGAAATGGAGAGGAGGTACCAGGGGAGATAGAATGAAAATATGATGGCTGACTATTGTTGGATGTCGAGGAGGGACAGTCATCTTCAAGGATCTGCAAGGAAGTCAAAGAAGAGAAAGTTTGAAAAAAATTAAATGAAACACTTTGGTTTCTTGTTTTGTTAAAATGTAGTCATGAAATAAATTAGTGGAGTTCTTGAGAGTATTCTTAAAATGTTTCATGAATAAAAACTTACCTTGTGTGAAATGGTATTTGAATACGTTTCTACGCTCATTAGTAAAATGGTCAAAACATTACTTATTTTGTGTAAAAACCTGACGTGATAGAAAAGAACGGAAGTTATTTCTGGAATCAGCATAAAAATTTGATTCAAGAACACCTACTTTTAAGAAATAATCTGACAAAAAGTTTGAAAATGCAGACTAGTGTAATCACAAGGAATAGAATTGTTGTACAACTTATGTATTTTATTTTGAAATGTATTGATACTTGGTTTAGTCACAGTCTTATGACTTTGTCCATATGCGCATACATAGATTAAAAAGTGTCGGGGACAAAGGGCACCTTTGTCAAAAAATCTTGGTTTATTTCTGACAGGTTATTACTACAACTTTTTTAAAATTTTTATTGTGTTACCTATTGTTGTTGTTAATAACTGAAATGACATTTCTTTACTTTCTGCATTTTTGAAGACTATTTACTTTACAGCTTTCCGACGTTGTAGAAAGTTATAGTAAATTATAAGCAAGAAATACAAGTAAGATTAATGCAAAAATTGCATTCATAAGAACAAAATTGTGCAGAAGTAGACATTATCACGTATAATCAAGGTTAGCGTGGCAGATTGCGAAATAATGACGATCCAGTGTTTTCTCTGTCGCAGACGTTGATATTTCTACGAATGCCTAATGACTGTGCATCGTACACATTGCATTAAGTCATGATGATATTGCATTTCCTGCTTTAGCTGATGACTAACGTGGTCACTTTATTTGCACAAGCCAGATGCTACTTCATACAGGTAATCCCTCAAGAAATTTTGTTACTTACTCAGATCTGTTTATTTAACACTAGAAGTTGAAGTAGGTTGTTGCTTCACGTATGGAAAGTCAGTTTGAAGATGTATTATTATATTTCGACTTGAAGTTCGTTTCCAACCGCACGTATGGTACCCGGTTTCCGGTAGTCTTCGCCCCAAATGTACTTTCAGGTAGCCTTTGCCCCAAGTTTAAAAAAAAAATGTTAACTTTGTAATTTAACTGTTTCTTTAAATATTATATATTTATGTGTGCTTCGGCTGCGTCAGTATTTATTTTAGAGACATGGATGTCTTTGCAGGGTTGTGGTGTGACTGCAGAATGTAGGCTTACACAGATTATAATTTTACTTCACTCCTTTTATTAACGCTTGATACGATTTATATAATACTTCACTGATAGAGAGCTATGAGATTCTTTTGATTAATTACTTGCACTTTTTAAAACTATTTTTTTGTCTCACACGAATACGTATTAATTTTCTTGAGGACACTTTTTGCGTCTGGTTAGTAACGCTGTCTGCAACCAACTGAATAGATTTCAACCGCCTAAACTTGTAAATTTCTGTATTTCAAGTCTCTGATTGGCTATTCCTAATCCAATAGAATACCTTCATTTAGCTAAAGCTTTTTCTGGTTGTTGATTGGCTATTTTTATAAACTGTCACTAAAATTACATTATTGCTTCCAAGAATCACAGGTAACATTGAAACTCTCAAACTCATTATTGCCTCAAGGTTACCTCATTGTTACCTCATTGTTAGCAACTTTTGACCTATTATTCTCACAGCTCCTACATTATTAAATTACGTAATATATTCGCATAACATTATTACTCATGGATACAAACATATACAATGACTGTTACATACATTTTTTATATATTGTTACATACACATATTGCTTTATGGCGGGCTGTTATTGAATTTATATATTATATAATTAGACTGAAATCATTTTAGTGTTAAAAACACTGCCTCAAAGTACAGATTGAGCCATTTTGACCCGTTTGAAACCTTTACTGCTTACTGCTTCCTTTTCAAAAGAAGTAGAAGAACAAGAACCTGTTTATTTAAGAGTAGAAACGCCGGCGGGGTCATTTTGATCCATTTAATGCTTTTACTGCCTCCTTTTCAAAAGAAGAAGAAGAAGAAGAAGAAGAAGAATAGGAACCTGTTTGTTTAACACTAGAAGCGCAGACGGGATCATTTGACCCATTTAAAACGTTTCCTGCGTACTGCCTCCTTTTCAAAAGAACTGCTATTCGGATCATTTTGACCCATTTGATTAGCAGTACTAGGTTCCTACAAAAAATATTGTTGCGTCGTTTTGCATTGTTGATGCATTTTTAAGTATTGTTGCATTGTGCGCGTATATACTTCAGCTGTTTTGGATTTACATTATTGCATTTTGTGCCCATGGTTTGAAATACATCTTAAACAACAAAAATGTAGCATTATTGTGCAAGATGGCTTCGAGGAAAAGGTATACAGACGCCGAATTCGTGACGAGAGTCAGGTAGGCACCTACTGTACTTGTAATAAAACCAATCTGAATTAGAGCTCATTATTTGCGTATTTTGTTTCTTAGTTTAGTATCGCAGGTTTTGTATATAAAAAATCTGATGTGTTACACTCACATGACTTTCTCTACTCTTGTACAAACTATTTTTGCAATCTCTTATTCTCCATTTATTTCATATTAATCGAGATAAACATTTGCAGAAACGATCTTTTGACATGCAAAGAGAATTACATTTTACACATAGCGACCAGTTCTAAAAATATTTGACTATCGCATAAGGCCTACTATGTTCCCCTTGTTTTGTATTTGCAACGGCGATATAGAAATACAGTAGCCTTTAAGCATCGACATATCTCTTAATAGCTGGTTGCTAGGTGCAGCACCATTCTCTTTGCCACAGATTAATGCTCTTTGCATATCCAAGACAAAAAGATGAATAACGAATTCCCATTTGAGAAAATAAGTATTGAAAAAATTAAGGGAATAACAAGCAATATCTCGAAAATGGTTCACTCAACAAAAAAAAATGTGTGACATAAATTGTGTATTTTAACACGATCTACATTTTTTGTGTAGTAAAATTTTGTCTATCTCTTATGGTTTACTAGTTATGCAAAAGCCGTTCACAATGAAGAATACTTTTGGAGACATTCTCAGAAAATTCGAGATATACATTTCATTTGTCATGAAAATATCTTAAACATGATATTTTAAACAAAATCGTTACGGCCATTTTTTAGAAAATCAACATTTTCGGAAAATGTTCCATGTAAACGGTAGTATGGGGTGGGGGGATTTTCTTGAAGACCTTTGTGTGCATACTTGAAAGATACTAAACTCAAATAGCAAGTTTGATGTTTATCCGACTGTTCGTTTCTGAGTTATGCTGTTCACAGACACACACACGGACATGTTTCCAAAAATGATTTTTTTGGATTCAGGAGGCCTCAAAACATATATTTCCGTTGAAATCTCGGTATCGAATTTATGGGTGGAATGCAATACTTCCCCTACTTACTATACGTAGTAGAGAAAGTAAAAAGTGATCATGTTTGTCATAAACAATACATAGTAGGTAGGTGAAGAGTGCAAATTTAAAGAAAGAATATTTCATCTTACACTCCAATAAGATAATAATGGAATTTAGTAAATTGAATATATGGAATATGGATATTTGAAATGCGACGTTTCTATAATGTTCTGCCATGTCAAAATATGTTTTCAAGTAGTTTATGAATAAAATATGTTTGTACCTACTTCAATGTTTATCGCTGCTGAAAATGCCTTTATTAGTGCCTAAGGTTTTAGAGCCTAATGCGCCGAGTTTTAGTTATCATTTGCAGAATTTGTTTTTAAAAAATGCGCTGGTAAACCAATGATATTGATTGTAATGCTCCAGTTTCTCAGAATAGTTAACAAATGGTAGGTGGTTGTAATGCGAAATATTGTATGTGTTACTTCTCGTGATTTTCTGTACCCTGTATTGTTTATTAGTGGGTCCACAATTATTCTTATGAAGTTTACTTTTCGATCGATCTACTTCATTTTAATCGAGATAAACCTTTGCAGAAATACAAAAACGGACGCTATAAGCTGGTGTTAAAATTCCATGCTGTTTGCTGACATCACGAGAAACAGCTGAAAATCGACAAAGTATTGAACAATTTCACCATTAATAACTGATGTCTCGGAAATGGCTTATGCCACAAAAAGGTAATTTGCAGTAAATGTATATGTTTTAAAGGGATCTACATTTTTTGTGTTGTTGTCGTACATCCTTGGGGGGTGCTGAACTTAAATACCAAGTTTGATGTGTAACCGAGTTTTCGTTTTTGAGTAGAGAAGACACACACACACACACACACACACACACACACACACACACACACAAACTACACGCACACACAGAGAGAGACCTTTTTTTGTAAAAATGTTTTTTTTGGGGGGGGGTTCTGTGTATCAAAACATATAAGTATTTCCGGCGAAATCTTGACATCGAATTTTTGGGTGGAATACAACCTTTCCCTTACTTACTATATACAAGGTGGACCATTTAAGTTGACACTGCACAATATCTCCAAAACTAAGCGTTGTAGAAAGAAATGTCTTTGATAAAAGTTGCGGGATATTATGGGGGAAAGTAAATTGTAGGTTCCCATTAAAAAAATCTGATGTGTTACACTCACATGACTTTCTCTACTCTTGTACAAACTATTTTTACAAACGCTTATTCTCCATATGCTTCATGTTAATTAAGATGTTATCTTATTGTTAATTTTCTTGTAGATGCAAGGGGAATTGCTAGGCTTTAAGCGATAGTCAAATATTTTAAGAGCTGGTTGCTATGTGGAGTGTTCCATTCTTTCTGCATGTCCAGGACAAAAAAAAAAGATTAGCGAATTTCCATTTGAGAAAAAGGATAAGTATTGGAAAATTTAAGGGAATAACAAGCAATATCTCGAAAATGGTTCACTCAACAAAAAAATGTATATGACAGAAATTGTGTATTTTAACGCGATCTACATTTTTGTGTAGTAAAATTTTGTCTATCTCTTATGGTTTACCAGTTATGCAAAAGTCGTTCACAATGAAGAATACTTTTGGAGACATTCCCAGAAAATTTAAGATATACATTTTATTTGTCATGAAAATATCTTAAATATATGATATTTTAATCAAAATCGTTAGTCATTTTTGAGAAAATTAAAATTTTCGAAAAATGTTCCATGTAAAGGGTAATCTGGAGTGGGGGGATTTTCTTGAAAACCTTCGTGTCGCATCTCTAGAAGATACTGAACCTAAATACCAAGTTTGGTGTTTATCCGACTGTTCGTTTCTGAGTTATGCTGTTCACAGACAGACACACACACACACACACACGGACATGTTTCCAAAAATGCTGTTTTTGGATTCAGGGAGTCTCAGATATATATTTCCATTGAAATCTCGGTATCGAATTTTTGTGTGGAATACAATACTTCCCCTACTTACGTAGTAGAGAAAGTAAAAATTAAATTGATCCTAAAATGACCATCATAACATCCTCGAAACAAAACACAACTAATGACATTTGCTTTCTCCCATAATATCAAGCAACTTTTATTAAAGACATTTCTTTTTACAACGCTTAGTTTTGGATATATTGTACAGTCTCAACTTAAATGGTCCACCCTGTATATGTAGTAGGGAAAGTAAAAATTTTGTTTTTTTACGTTAAAATGTTACATCATGATAACAAAGCTTGGGATGCTCTGTAGTTGGAACACATGTATAGCCAACTTCTCTATATGGACTTATGTTAACATACTCTTTATTTCCTTGCATTATTAATGCTATATTGGATTACTAAATTAAAGACAATAACACAGCAGCAGATATAATGCCAGTTATTGTGTTCTGTTGGCTCAAAATTGGCTCAAAATAACCCATTGGCGCTTCTCGGGTTAAATACCGTTGAAACGGGCAAAGCAAGACATGTTACCGGGTTGGATTCCGGCTGGAGGATGGGCATTTTTTTTAGCCAGAATTCTTCCCTGGTCTTCCTAGTGTCTGGAAATATTAGTGAGAGTGTAGATGCGTGTGTGCGAGATTAATGTTTAAACAGAAAACCGAAAGTTAACAAATCCAAATATTAATATCGTATTAAAACGAGTGAACATCATTGCCTATGAGTAATTGTTCCAAAAGCAAAGTGGCCGATATGACCACAGATGTTAAATGTATGAAATGGAACAAACGAAACAAGCATGTTTACGGTAAATAATAAACACGTATTGAACGCGCCTAAAGTGTTGCCCAATCAGCACGCGCCATTTTAGAGAAACTGTGCCGAAATGATTGCGCGCCACCCCCGTATGTTTCGAAAGTAAACCTGATGTTGACGCAATCCGTTTACATAGATTTCCTCATCCTGCCATTGGTGCACGGTGTTATCTGATTCCCCGCCCACAAGCTGACGAAATGTTAGGGGTGAAGTCTCATCAATTGTCTGTTCCGATAACGTTTACTGTCGAGGTGAATATTGCAATTCAGGAAATCATATGACCAGTAGAGACGCAGTTTAGCTGGCTTACTTGGCGTTGCACGGCTCACTTTATAAACCTCGAATGATTGCGTTTGATTAACCTCCCCTATATTCTTTAGGAGAGTATTATTTTTAATTTCTATACCACATACCTGTAGTAAGTTGAGGAAGTATTGCATTCCTCGCAAAAATTCTACTCTTGTACAAACTATTTATACAAACGCTTATTCTCCATCTACTTCATGTTAATCGAGATAAACATTTGCAGACTCTATCTTATTGCTAATTTTCTTGTAGATGTCAGGGGAAAATATATTTACCAGGGCAATTTGGAAATACAGTAGCCTTTAAGCACATACATATCTCTTAATAGCTGGTTGCTAGGTGCAGCACCATTCTCTTTGCCACAGATTAATACTCTTTGCATATCCAAGACAAAAAAATGAATAACGAATTCCCATTTGAGAAAATAAGTATTGAAAAATTTAAGGGAATAACAAGCAATATCTCGAAAATGGTTCACTCAACAAAAAAATGTATATTGCATAAATTGTGTATTTTAACGCGATCTACATTTTTTTGTGTAGTAAAATTTTGTCTATCTCTTATGGTTTACCAGTTTACCAAAAGTCGTTCACAATGAAGAATACTTTTGGAGACATTCCCAGAAAATCCAAGATATACATTTTATTTGTCGTGAAAATATCTTAAACATATGCTATTTTAATCAAAATCGTTAGAGCCATTTTTAAGAAAATTAAAATCTTCGAAAAATCTTCCATGTAAAGGGTAATCTGGGGTGGGGGGAGTTTCTTGAAAACCTTCGTGTCGCATCTCTGGAAGATATTGAACCTATTAACCAAGTTTGGTGTTTATCCGACTGTTCGTTTCTGAGTTACGCTGTTCACAGACACACACACACACGCACACACACACACACAGACACACAGACACACACGGACATGTTTCCAAAAATGCTTTTTTTTTGGATTTAGGGGTCTCAAAACATGTATTTCCGGTGAAATCTCGGTATCGAATTTTTGGGTGGAATACAATACTTCCCCTACTTACTATACGTAGTAGAGAAAGTAAAAACGAATAACGGATTTCCATTTGAGAAAAAGTATAAGTATTGGAATTTCAAACAAATAACAAGGAATATCTCGGAAATGGTTCACTCGATAAAACAATGTATATAACATAAATTGTGTTTTAACGAGCTCTACATTTTCTGAATAGAGACATTTACCAGTTATGCAAAAGGCATTCACAAAGAAGAGGACTTTTGGGGAAATTCCCAGAAAATTTAAGATATACATTTTATTTGTCATGAAAATATTTTAAATATATAATATTTTAATCCAAATCGTTACGACCATTTTTTTAGAAAATCAAAATTTTCGAAACATGTTCCGTGTAAAGGGTAGTCTGGGGCGGGGGGATTTTCTTGAAGACCTTTGTGTGCATACTTGAAAGATGCTAAACTCAAATAGGAAGTTTTGTGTTTATCCGACTTTTCGTTTTTGACTTGCGCTGTTCACAGGCAGACAGACGAACACACACACGGACGATTCCCAAGAATCCTTTATTTGGATTCAGGGCACATCAAAACGTGTATTTCAGGTGAAATCTCGGTTTCGAATTTTTGGGTAGAATGCAATACTTCCGCTACTTACTGTACGTAGTAGAGAAAGTAAAAAAAGAAAAATATGTATGTGTGCGTGTCTGTAATCAGCATAAGTCAAAAATGAAAACCCGCTTAACTACCAAACTTAGTATTTAAGTTCAACTTCTTTCAAGTATGCAAGATGAAGTTTTTCAAGAAAATCCCCCATCCAAACTACCGTTTATATGGAAATAATATCGTTATTTTTGATTTTCCCAAAATCGCTGTAATGATTTTGATTAAGTTGTCATATATTTAAAATATATATACCTTCTGAAACTAGAAATAATAGAGATTTTATTAGCGCCGAAAACAAAAAATATGATTTTTGGCCATTTCAGAGTACCTTGCTCCCTTAAACATTTGACTATCGCTGTTCCCTTTGTATCTACAACGAAATGTGTAATATAACTAGTTTTTGCAAAGGATCATTTGGATTAAAATGTAGTAGATAGAAAAATAGGCCTTAGTAAGAATAGTTTGTATACCCACTAATAAACGAAAAGCGTATAAAAAGTTATGTGAATGTATCATATCAGATTTTTCTCATGGTCATACAAAGAGGATGAAGTTTTAAAGCCATCACACAGCGACAAGTTTTTTAAAAATCTGATTATCGCTTTAGTTTACTGTATTTTACTGTATCCTTCTTATACGCGTAACGAAATGTGTGCATGTATGTGGATAAACATATAGTAGATAGAAGAATAAGCTTTTAGGAGAATAGTTTTTAGAGAAAGTCATGTGAATGCAACGCATCAGAAGCTTTTTGCATCTAAAAGGCTCCGCGGATGAAAATGATTGATGAACGTCGGGTTGTAGGAATGTCTGTATTATGTTAGTATTCTGTATGTGGTCTTTTAGCGAATTAATCGTCCACCTCGAGGAATGTGTTCTGCAAGGGGCGGAGTTTACATTTTCGGCCTCGTGTTCACACATCATGAGTCATAACAATAGGATGTTCTTCTCGCAGTGTTTATGACATTGTGTTGGCACTTAGCTCTGTCACGGCGAACTGTCGCGTTTTGTTTAGTAAATCAACCCCGGGCCACATCGCCGGCTGCATCACAAGCAGTTAATTGTCGTGCTGGACCTCTGAAGGCACAGTAGGTGTCTGCTGCTGGAATCTCCAGGGAGATGCTCAGCTTGCTCTTCAGCGATTCCAAAACCTACCCTATAAAACTTATTTTATCCACTACCGTCAAATAAACTTAGCATTCGTTTCGTCGTTCCCAGCAATCTACGAAATGAAGAAGGTGTTTTTGTTTTGTAGTGGTATTATATTTCTACTGTTGGGGAGCCGGACACTTGAAGTAGTTGCAACCGCACGTATAGTAGACAGTTTCCGGTAGCCTTCGCCCCAATTTTTAAAAATATTAGCTTTGTAATTTGACTGTTTCTTTAAGTATTATATATTTATGTTTGCCTCGGCTGCGTCAGTATTTTTGTTAAGAGACACGTTTCTCTTAGCAGGGTTGTGGTACGACTAAGAATGTAGGCTTACACAGATTATAATTTTACTTCACTCCTTTTATTAATACTTGATACGGTTAAAATAACACTTCACTGATATAGAGAGCTGTGAGATTCTTTTTATTAATTAATTACACTTTTTAACACGTAAACTTATTTTTCGTCTCACACGAAAACGTATTAAATCTCTCTAGGACGTATCTCGCATCCGGTTACAAACACTGTGTGCAGGCAACTGAACTGATTTCAACCGCCTAAAACTTGTAAATATCTGTATTTCAAGTCTCTGATTGGCTATTCCTAATCCAATAGAATACCTTCATTTTATTAAAGCTTTTTCTGGTTGTTGATTGGCTAATTTTATAAACGGTCACTAAAATTATATCATTGCTTCCAAGAATCGCAAGTAGTATTGTTAAACTCTCAAACTCATTATTGCTTCAAGGTTACCTCATTGTTAGCAAAGTTTAACCTATTATTCTCACAGCTCCTACATTATTAAATTACGTAATATATTCACATAACACTATTACACATGGATACAATAATACAAACATATACAATGACTGTAATATACACTTTTTATACATTGTTACATACACATATTGCTTTAAGCCGGGCTGTTATTGAATTTACATATTATATAATTTGACTGAAATCATTTAAGTGTTAAAAATACTGCCTCAGAGGGCGACACTGAAAATTGTTAGAAAATCAAACAGGGATTACCTTTTAAAAATTTAAATGATTTTATTATTTTTCAAAACATTTTTGCATTTGATGAAACCAGTCCTTAAAGCAATGATGTCACTCTTCCTGAGACACTTCAGAAATCAGGTTTTATAATTTTCCACTGCTTCATCTGATGATGAAAAAGTGATTCCGCGCATTGTATCTTTAATTTTTGGAAACAAAAGAAATTACAAGGGAGGTCAGGACTGTATGGTGGAGGGTTCATGGTGCTGACCTTTAGGACATCCAGATACTCAGTTGTTTGTTTTGCTGCATGCGACGATGCGTTGTCGTGATATAACGTTATTTTTCCTTTTGGGCGTCTTTCACGAACGTTTTCCAAACATGTGCGGTAAACAAACATTTGTGTGATAATTTAAACTGAGTCCAGATCTGTTAACAACTTGGTTAGAATAACCATAATTACAAGAGAGTTACATTCAAGAAATGATCACACTTACAACTTGCTGTATCAACCAAAATTATTTTTCTTTCAATAAGAATTTCTACAAGCAGACACATGGTTTGGCTATGGGTAATCCATTATCTCCTCTCCTGGCAGACCTTTATATGAGCTCCTTGGAAAAAACTATTACTACTTTATATCCAAATATTTTCAAGATTTGGCATAAATATGTAGATGATATTTTTCTATTATTCCCCAAGATTGCATAAATTTATCATTGGATATTTTGAATGAACAAGACACACATATCAAATTTACTATTGAAGCAGAAACTAATACTTCTTTACCCTTCTTGGATGTAGTGGTAAAAAGAAAAGAAAATAATATAAAGTTTGGCATTTACAGAAAACCTACACATGTGGATAACTATATTAAAATAATTTCTGTAACCCTACTTCACACCAACATTCTGTTTTTAGAAGTCTGGTCTACAGATTGATTAATGTACCATTGGATAAAGAAGACTATGTCACTGAATTAAATTATATTGAAAATGGTTTCAAACCTCAACTTATCAATAAATTAATTACTAGATATAAAAAGTAACATAGCTTACATATGATTAGTACGCTACAAAATCCGAATAAAAAGGATTTAGTATACAAGAAGTTTACATACCACCCAGAGTGATGTTCAAAGTTTTCGAAAAACTATTCAGAAAATATCAGATCCAATTGACACCTTAGAATATCTGCAGTTTAAGAATATGCTGAATACACCTTTGACTAATACAACTGATAATCTAAAAAAGTCAGGAATTTACCAGATCTCATGTCATGATTCCCAAGGCTCATATATAGGTAGAACTAAAAGGAATTTAAAAATAAGATTAAGTGAACACCAAAGAAATATAAAACTGAAACAAATATATAAATCAGCAGTGGCCAACTATTTTTGGAGCAATAACCATGAAATAGGACAAGAGATAAAACTATTAAAATCTATACAGATTCCTTCACACTTGGAAATTTGGGAAAAGATTTTTATTCATCTCAGCACTGAGAATGCTTTGAATTTTGAAAACCACCTATAGACTCCTTAATGCAGCTGATCCAATCAGATTACAACAGAGAAGAAAGAAGACAGATGAGTTCTCAACCTTCACTACAGATGATAACAAATCCAACACCACTAGTTTCCAATTCTTCACAACAGAGGGCAAAAGAATCGTCTGATAAAATACTTCTTGGGGTTAGGGGAGAAAACGGTCAGATAGTCGGCCGTAGCTGATGATGGGAGAAGCATATCTCCCGAAAGCACTCCTTAGTTAACATCCAGTGCTAATGTGATGGGAATTAATAAGCAACGACTCAGTTTAAATTATCATATGATAAGATCACAATAAAAAGTAGTTCTGTTCATTATAAACATTTGTGTACCAATCGGCAGTAACGGCACGTCTATCTTCTAATGCTATTGTACCAATATGACCGGTTTTAAGAAAACAAAATAGCAACCTTCTTCTTGCCAGCACTGCGAATTCGTCGGACTTTCGTATACTTAGGTTCTGTTCGAAAGACTCATTGAACCGATTGCCTTTTCTTTTCAGGATCATAACAATAAATCCAAAATTTATCACCGATAGCGACATTCCAAACCAAATTTGAAGCGACTCCTTGGAATTTTTCCAGAGTTTTTCTGCACCAATCAGTGCGTTGCTGGTTTTCATCGGGAGTCAGTTTATGTGGAATCCATCGACAACAAAGTTCTCTTACGTCTAATTGTTGATGTAAAATATTTTGGATTTGATTCATACCAATGCTCAACATCGCCTGAATAAATGCATAAGATGTCCGCCGATCCTCTTCAACCATTGCTGGAATGGCGGCAATATTTTCATCAGTAACATAGTCCTTAGGCGTCCTTCACGAAATTCATCGCTGAGAAAAGAACACATCTCTTTTTACTTTCTCTACTACGTACAGTAAGTAGTGGAAGTATTGTATTCCACCCAAAAATTCGATACCGAGATTTCACCGGAAATACATGTTTTGAGACCCCTTGAATCCAAAAAAAAGCATTTTTGGAAACATGTCCGTGTGTGTGTCTGTCTGTGAACAGCATAACTCAGAAACAGCAGTCGGATAAACACCAAACTTGGTATTTCGGTTCAGTATCTTCCAGAGATGCGACACGAAGGTTTTCAAGAAAATCCCCCCACCCCATATTACCCTTTACATGGAACATTTTTCGAACATTGTAATTTTCTCAAAAATGGCTCTAACGATTTTGATTAAAATATCGTATGTTTAAGATATTTTCATGACAAATGAAATGTATATCTCGAATTTTCTGGGAATGTCTCCAAAAGTATTCTTCATTGTGAATGACTTTTGCATAACTGGTAAACCATAAGATATAGACAAAATTTTACAACACAAAAATTGTAGATCGCGTTAAAATACCCAATTTATGTCATACATTTTTTTGTTGAGTGAACCATTTTCGAGATATTGCTTGCTATTTCCTTAAATTTTCAATACTTATACTTGAATACTCCACATAGCAACCAGCTCTTAAAACATTTGACTATTGCTTAAAGCCTATCAATTCCCCTTGCATCTACAAGAAAATTAGCAATAAGATTAACATCTCGATTAACCTGAAGCATATGGAGAATAAGCATTTGTAAAAATATTTTGTACAACAGTAGAGAAAGTCATGTGAGAGTAACATATCAGATTTTTAAAAACAGCTACCTCTTCTATTTTGCACACCGAATTCTACACCACTTCAAGAAAAATCTAAACTCTTACACTCTTTAAATTATTTATTTTACGTCGTTTTAAACAGGTGTTCATATCGCGACGGATCTCCTAGAGATACCTCGTGGCTCTTCTGGTGGCGGACAGTTAACGCTCTAGGTCTCAACCGTGTCTATACCATCTTACTTCTTCACGTGTCCACAGAGGCATATGCATAGCAACTGCACCCCTGCTTCTGTGGCGGGATGACAGTTTCGATGCGTGCCCACAGAGACCGAAGTGCAAAGCAACTGTATCTGTGCCAAAAATTCGATACCGAAATTTCAACGGAAATACATCGTTTGGAGGTCCCTTGAATACAAATAAAGCATTTTTACTTTCTGTAGTACGTAGGAGACGTACTACATTTCACCCAAAAATCCGACACTGAGATTTCACCGAAAATGCGTGTTTTGAGGCTTCCCTGAATCCAGATGAAACATTTTTGGAAGTATGTCCGCGTGTATGAGTGTCTGTGTCTGTCTGTGTGTCAATGAACGCGAAAAGTCGGATAAATACGAAACTTCGTATTTAGGTTCAGTATCTTTCAAAGAAGCGGCACGAAGATTTTCAAGAAAATTTGCCACCCCAGACTACCGTTTACATGGAGCATTTTTCGAAAATTTTTATTTTCTCAAAAATGGCTCTTAACAATTTTGACTAAAATATCACATGTCTAAAATAATTCCATGGCAAATGAAATGTGTATCTTGAAGTCCTCTTCATTCTGAATGACTTTTGCATAACTGGTAAGAGATAGGCAGAATTTTACAATACATAAAAGAGGTAGATCTCGTTAAAACACAGAATTTGTCACATACATTTCGTTTTTTTTGTGGAGTAAACCATTTCCGAGATATTCCTTGTTATTTGTTGAATTTGTTAAAACATTTGACTATCGCTTAAAGCCTACCATATTCCCCTTGCAGCTACAAGAAAATTAGCAATAAGATTAACATCTCGATTAACATGAAGTAGATAGAGAACAAGCGTTTGTAAAAATAGTTTGTACAAGAGTAGAGAAAGTCATGTGAGTGCAACACATCAGATTTTTTTTGGTAGTGTTTTAAAGCCCGCTCTCACTACATACGACACCACAGGTGATGAATGCTGTTGATGCATAGCATGGAATGATAATTGGAATAGGAAATTTGGGATGGAAACGTTCCATACTTAAGTTTAGGCTACCTCCCCACCATTTACCAGTTATGAGGAAAATCTGGAAAAAGCCTCAGTCAGGGAGGACGGTCCTGACGAGACTTGAACCGCAGACCACCTATTAACGAGTCCGTGTGTTAACGATCTCGGTTACCCGTGTCGGTTTTTCATTTTAAGAGAGCTCATTTCGTTTATTTAACAAAAACTACTCTATGCAGCAGGCTGACACAACCTTCAATTCTTTACTAAAGGACGAAGAAGTTATTTTGTTGTAGGAGTTGTTGTATTTCGACTGTTGGGGAGCCGAACTTGAAGTAGTTGCAACCGCACGTATGGTAAAAAGTTTCCGGTAGCCTTCGCCCCAAAAATGTACTTTCCGGTGGCCTTTGCCCCAAATGTTTAAAAAATATTAACTTTGTAATTTTTACTGTTTCTTTAAATATTACATATTTATGTTCGCCTCGGCTGCGTCAGCATTATTGTAAGAGACATGGATTTCTTTGCAAGGCGTGGTGCGACTAAGAATGTAGGTTTACACAGATTGTAATTTTTACTTCACTACATTTATTAATCCTTGACACAATTTATATAACACTTCACTGATATAGAGAGCTGTGGGATTCTTTTATTAATTACTTGCACTTTTTAACAGGTAAACTATTTTTGTCTCACACGAATACGTATTAAATTTCTCGAGGACGCATCTCCCGTCCGGTTAGGAACACTGTCTACAACCAACACGTAAGGTTATGAGCGCTGTCTACAGGCAACTGACTTGATTTCTACCGCCTAAGTTTGTAAATTTCTGTATTTCATGTCTCTGATTGGCAAATCCTAGTCCAATAGAATACCTTAATTTAACTAAAGCTTTTTCTGGTTGTTGATTGGCTATTTTATAAACTGCCACTAAAAGTACATTATTACTTCCAAGAACCACAAGTAGTATTGTTAAACTTTCAAATTCATTATTGCCTCAAGGCTATCTCATTGTTAGCAACATTTAACCTATTATTCTCACAGCTTCTACATTATTAAATTACGTAATACATTCACATAACATTATTACACATGTATACAATAATATAAACATATACAATGACTGTAATATAAACTTTTTATATCTTGTTACATACACATATTGCTTTAAGGCGGGCTGTTATAATATTTTTATTACATAATTTGACTGAAATCATTTAAGTGTTTAAAATACTGCCTCAAGGAGTCGATGTATTGATATAAATGATGAATTTCTTTGTGTGAATAATTCTGTCTGCGGATTTTAATGAGGAATATACTTGCAAAAAAATAGCTGTTTTGAAGGATTCTAAATTTTCTTGATTTTTCGAAAGTGAGTTTTCCAATTTTACAGGAAAGCAGGAAGATTCGGTAAGATAATTACACCTTGAGAACGATGCCATTTTTTGAAGTGAGTTACCTCTTTCATCGTTCTAAAATTTTTCACTAATTTTATTAGCTTTTATTCCAAGTAGAACCGCATGTTAAAACAAATAAGTATAATTTGTTTTTAATTATACAGTGTATGAGAATGGGCTTCCTGCATCCCCAACCGAATCGAAGCTAAGATTATAGGGAAAAATATATTGTGATATATTCACATGACTTTCTCTACCCTGTATTTTATACAAACCACATTCTTACTAAAGCTTATTTTTCTAGCTGCTTAATTTTAATCCAAACAAACCTTTGCAGAAATAACCACATTACACATTTTTTACAAAGAGAACAGCGATAGTCAAATGTTTAAGAACTGGACGCTATATGCTGACCTTAAAATTCCTTACTGTTTCCATGACATCGCGAGAAACAACTGAATGTTGACAGAACTTAAAGAGAATGACCAAGTAATGAACAATTCGAACCATTAATAACGGATATCCCAGAAATGGCTTAGTCCACAAAAAAACTTATTTGAAATAAATTGCACGTTTTAAAGAGATCTACAATTTCTGTGCAGTACGTTTTCGTCTATTGCTTAACATTTACCTGTTATACAAGATTATGTAAAATTCCTTCAGAATGACGAGGACTTCCAAGCCATTCCAGAAAATTCAAGATATGCGTTTTATTTATCATGTAAATATCTTTAACATGTGGTATTTTAATCAAAATCGATAGAGCCATTTCTTAGAAAATTAAAATTTTCGAAAAAATTTCCATGTAAAGGGTAGTTTGGGGTGGGGGGATTTTCTTAAAAATCTTCGTGTCTCATCCTTGGAAGATACTTAACTCAAATACCAAGTTTGGTTATTTATCTAGCTTTTGGTTTTTGAGTTATGCTGTTCACACATACACTAACACACACAGACCCACGTACCTTTTTCTAAAAATGATTTTTTCTTTATTGAGGTGCCTCAAAACATGTATTTCTGATGAAATCTCAGTATCGAATTTTTGGCTGGAATGCAATGCCTTCTCTACTTATTCTGTACTTGGTAGAGAAAGTAAAAATGAATGTAGGAGAAAGAACTATTAGTTATTAAGCACTAGTCTTTGTAACTGTCGATTAAGTTCGATTGCTATTGGTGAATAAGGAATCAATGAGACCGTATATTGGCTAAAGTCGCTCGTATGTAATTACCAGCTTCATCCACCATTCCATTCACCGCCAGCGGTGTCTTAGAGAAAAATAACAACAGAAAGTCGGTGTTTACGGCAACATATGTATTCAAACATTTGCCTTTAGTTGCTATGACAACCGTAACAAATCAACAGTTATTCAGCTGTTCCCGAACGAGTTTCTTTTCCTTCCTTTTTGAAATTCATACGCATAAATAACGTCTTTACCTCTACAAACACGAACTGACCTTATTATCTGTTATAACAGATGTAATTGGGAATTTGCCAGCAGAAGAAGAGTTTAAGCAATGTGTCCTCATTCTGGAAGCTTGTAAAACAATTTGAACGGACCGGTTTAGTGGCAGAGAAAAAGTGCTCTGTTTGGCCAACAGCGTAACAGAATTATGTGAGTATGGCGCTGCTTTTACAGGAAATCCTTCTTCTCAATTCTGTGCATTTCCTGGATATTAACTATTGAATGAAGACATTCGAGCTTGTAGTTATGCATTTAACAGCTACTTGTATGTGTAAATAAACTATTGGTGGCTATAAATTCAATTTTAGGGAAGTATTATTTATTTTTATCGTTAACTGCAAATGTATCACACAAATGCTGTACAAAATGGTATAAATATTCACCAATATTGCTTGAATTTTGCAATTAAACGGTAATATACATTTTTACTTTCTCTACTACGTATAGTAAGTAGGGGAAGTATTGTATTCCACCCAAAAATTCGATACCGAGATTTCACCGGAAATACATGTTTTGAGACCCCCTGAATCCAAAAAAAAACATTTTTGGAAACATGTCCGTGTGTGTGTCTGTGAACAGCATAACTCGGAAACGAACAGTCCGATAAACACCAAACTTGGTATTTAGGTTCAGTATCTTCCAGAGATGCGACGCGAAGGTTTTCAAGAAAATCCCCCCACCCCAGATTACCCTTTACATGGAACATTTTTCGAAAATTTTAATTTTCTTAAAAATGGTTCTAACGATTTTGATTTAAATATCATGTTTAAAATATTTTCATGACAAACAAAATGTATATCTCGAATTTTCTGGGAATGTCTCCAAAAGTATTCTTCATTGTGAACGACTTTTGCATAACTGGTAAACCATAAGAGATAGACAAAATTTTACTACACAAAAAATGTAGATCGCGTTAAAATACACAGTTTATGTCATATACATTTTTTTTGTTGAGTGAACCATTTTCGAGATATTGCTTGTTATTCCCATAAATTTTCCAATACTTGTACTTTTTCTCAAATGGGAATTCGCTATTCATTTTTTTGTCTTGGATATGCAAAGAGTATTAATCTGAGGCAAAGAGAATGGTGCTGCACATAGCAACCAGCTATTAAGAGATATGTCGATGCTTAAAGGCTACTGTATTTCTACATTGCCCTTGCAAATATAAAACAAGGGGAACATAGTACACTTTAAGTGAGTCAAATATTTTTAGAACTGGTCGCTATGTGTAAAATGTAATTCTCTTTGCATGTCAAAAGATCGTTTCTGCAAATGTTTATCTTGATTAATATGAAATAGATGGAGAATAAGAGTTTGTAAAAATTGTTTGTACAAGAGTAGAGAAAGCCATGTGAGTGTAACATCAGATTTTTTATAGTGTTAAACGCCCGTTCTTGTTACATGCGGCACCACAGGCGGTGAATTCTGGTGTTTGCTTCCTTTGTTTAGAATCGTAGGCTTTTTATATAACAATACAGTTCATGCTTATTGGAATAAAACATTAATTTTATAGTGCCTACTTTCATAGTGTGTTCCTTTTCATTACATAAGGGTCTATTGTGGCCTTTTACATTCTTTACCACATACCCAGTAGGTAGAGAAGGTATTGCATTTCACCCAAAATTCGAGGTTGCACCGGAAATACATCTTTTGGGATCCCCTGAATAAAAAAGAGAGTTTTTAGAAAAAGGTCCCTGTGTGCCTGTGAACAGAACAACTCAAAAAGTAACGTCTGATAAATACCAACTTGGGTTTTAGGTTTCATTACCTTCCAAAGATGCGACAGGATACTTTTCAAGAAAAACTTCTTACCCCAAACTACGCTTTGTATGGATAATTTCTCGAAATTTTTCATTTTCTAAAATATCGTGCGAGGGATTTGGATTAGAATTCCACATATAAAGATATTTACATGACAAATAAGATGAATATCTTGAATTTTCTGAAAATAGCCTGTAAAGTCCTCTTCATTCGGAAGGAATTTTGTATAATCTTGTATAACTGATAAACGTTAAGCAACAGACGAAAACGTACTATACAAAAAATGAAGGTATCTTTAAAACACACAATTTATCTCAAATAATGTTTTATAGTATCAGCCATTTCCGAGATATTCCTTATTAATAGTTCGATTTGCTCTATACAATTTTCAGTTGTTTATCGCGCTTGCATGGAAAGCAGTGGCGGCTTGTGACCTGTTGCAATGGGTGTGCAGTTTGTTACATGCTCTCTTCCTGACACACACACACACACACACACACACACACACACACACACACACACACACACACACACACACACACAATCAATGCAAAAAAGAAAAGTTGACTCACCAAAAATCTCTTACAGCTTCCAGTCTCTTTCACTGTTTCACATCAGCTTACAGGGCATGGCGATGCATGAAGTCCATTCGGCGCTCCTTTTTAGTTGCAAACTTGTCTATTACTCTCTCATTGAAGTCTGAAATATCCCTTACAAGGCTTTTCTCTATTGACAACATGGCTAGAGCAGCCAGGCGTTCTTCTGACATCGTGGACCGAAGGAAGGTTTTTATGCCCTTTAAACTTGAAAAACACTTTTCAGCTTCACTAGTTGACATTGGCACTGTTACAAGTATTTTCAGTAATTTAGAAACTTCACCGAACGTTTTCTCTAGATTATTTTCCACAATAAACCCTAAAAGATCTACAGCACCCGATACATTTCTGAATTCTCTGCGCATGTACATCAATTGCAACTCCGTTCGTAATCTGGTCGTGTCTATGAATGGAAATGCTTCAGTTAAGTATGCATGTATTTCTCCGGATGCGTTTTGTTGTATTCGTCAAATCTTTCGGAAATGAAGAGATTTGACGCGACAAGATGATTGTGAAATGAAAACCTCTCCTTTGCTTGTAGCAGAATCACGTCACACACCTCTTTCGCTGCAGATTTTCTTGACAAATGGTCAACCTTACGTCGTTTTACAGCCTCTGCTGAATAACATGGTTCTCGGCTATATCATCAATCTTTCGTCTAACTTCCTTTATTGCTCTTTCTAATGTTTCAATGCCAGATTTTGCAAATACTGCATCAATGGATCGTCTTTGGAACTAATTAGATAGCACATCCACATGGGCATTATAATGAATATATCTAGCAAGAACAAGAAGTCTGGCTGTATCAGTTTAAGGCGCAGTCCTCTAGCCTGAACTATTGTGTTGCTTTGTTTACTGCTTCTCTCTATGGTCTCTAAACATTCGGTAATTAATTCCTTATGCTCGAAAACTGTTTGCACTATTCGGGATTTGAAATTCCATCTTATTGTTGAAACTCCAGGTATCCTCTTACCTACAATCTCATCCAAAACACGAACTCGTTGCGAAGAGGAATGCAGGAATTTCATTTAAGTCCACAAAAATATTCGAACTTCCTTATTTTGACTTGCTGCTTGCGCCATAATTAAATTCAAATTGTGTGCATAGCAATGAATGTAGTGAGCGAAAGGGTAATCTTTCTTCACCAATGCTTGTACACCAGCATGCTGCCCACTCATAACATTTGCGCCGTCGTAACTCTGAGACACGACTTTGTTTTTTATACATAGGGAGAGAGCGTTCGCATCTTTTTCATCTGGATTTAAAAATTTCCAGAATCTTTCCACTGGCTTACCATTTGGTAGCAGGTAACGAAACACAACCACCATTTGAAAAAGAGATGAAATTTCAGATGTTTCGTCGGCAATTACAGCGATATAGTCTGCTTTAGAAATCTGCTAAATCGATTGGTGGCAGCGGTCTGCCTTCATTTTAATTTGCAGCTTTTCTTCTAAGGATAAACCCGAAAATTTTATCTCTTAGTTTCGCAACGCTATTCATTTCCACACTTACACAGATTCAAATTACTGCTATGGGCCGATTCAAATGCATATCAATTGCCACCAGGACACAAACATAACAAACAAGAATGAAAACACCCTAAGAAATTATGTAACCCAAACTGAAATATTTACCTTATTATATTATGCAGAATAATTGTATGCATTTATAATGGTTTAATCAAAATAGATGTAATGTGTTTGCAGCATTAACATAACTCTCACGTTAATACAGAAAATGGCTAGATTGTGCTTAGAAACGTAAAGTTGGCTAAGTGTATAGCAGGTTTATCGCAACTTCTGCTAGACAACAGCGAGGGAAATGGTCGTAACTAGGGAAGCAGAGAAAGAAATGAAGTTATACGGGAACGCAGTGCGCTTGCGCTATAACAATCGCATCTCTTGGGCTTGTCGATTACACTGCGTTAACTCGCCGTACTTTCAAATACAAGCGTTGCCCCGCTCCCCGCGACTTCTCGCCCTAAAGCTTCCTTCGCCAGTCGCAAAATCTCGTTTGTGCGTCTCTACAGCTCGTTGACCAAATGCACTGGCGTTTGGCAAAGAAGGCGCGGGAAGTTTAAATAAGCTCTTCATACAGAAGAAAGTTTGACATTTGCACTTCTTGTATACATACCTATAGAGGCATATGCATATTCACATACAGGGAAAAATTAGTGGGTGTGCATTTGCGAGTATGCGATCACCCAAGAACCGTCACTGATGGAAAGTGCATGGAATTTTAAGGCCAACATATAGCGTCCAGTTTTTAAACCTTTTACTGTCGCTGTTCTCTATGTAGCTATAAATAAATGTGTAATGTGGCTATTTCTGTAAAGATTTGTTTCGGTTAAAATTAAGTAGAAAGAAAAATAAACTTTTGTAACAATAATTTGTGTAGCCACTAATAAACGATAGATGATAGAGAAAGTCTTGTGAATGTAACATATAATAATATTATTGCTGTAATGACTTTTATCAAGGTTTTTGTCCATCGTAGTTTCATTATTTTTGTGACTGGCGGTTATTTATTAATATTATTATTCTGTTAATGTGATTTAATCTTAGTATTGCAATTTATATATCACGCTCTGAGACAATGAGCCATTGTTGACAACGTGCCTGAGGAAGTTTGTAATATCTGCATTCCTTTCCTAACCTCAGCAGTTGCATTGTCTGCTGTAATAGTAAAATAATAGCTACTTAGCGCAATAAAACGTAGGTAAATGCCAACTACAAAAAAATTCCTGATGTGTTACACTCACATGACTTTCTCTACTCTTGTAAGACTATTTTTACAAACGCTTATTCTCCATATGCTTCATGTTAATCGAGATGTTAATCTTATTGCTAATTTTCTTGTAGATGCAAGGGGAATATGGTAGGCTTTAAGCGATAGTCAAATATTTTAAGAGCTGGTTGCTATGTGGAGTATTCAAGTATAAGTATTGGAAAATTTAAGGAAAATACCCCGCAATATCTCGAAAATGGTTCACTCAACAACAAAAATGTATATGACATAAATTGTGTATTTTAACGCGATCTACATTTCTTGTGTAGTAAAATTTTGTCTATCTCTTATGGTTTACCAGTTATGCAAAAGCCGTTCACAATGAAGAATACTTTTGGAGACATTTCCAGAAAATTCGAGATATACATTTTATTTGTCATGAAAGTATCTTAAGTATATGATATTTTAATCAAAATCTTTAGAGCCATTTCTGAGAAAATTAAAATTTTCAAAAACTGTTCCATGTAAAGCGTAATCTAGGGTGCAGGGATTTTCTTGAAAACCTTCGTGTCGCATTTCTGGAAGATACTGAATCTATATACCAAATTGGTGTTTATCCTACTGTTCGTTTCTGAGTTATGCTGTTCACAGATACACACACACACGGACATGTTTCCAAAAATCCTTTTTTTTGGATTCAGCGGGCCTCAAAACATGTATTTTCGGTGAAATCTCGGTATCGAATTTTTGGGTGGAATACAATACTTTCCCTACTTACTATCCGTAGTAGGGAAAGTAAGAAAACTTTTGGTTTGCGATTGGGAAATTGGAACATTTTAAGTATTAATTCGTCGCTTTGTTCATTAATACGTCTTTAGTCTTTTATACTTCCCACATAAGCGAAAATACAATATTGACCTAAAAAGATTAGAACTTATTTCATTGCAAACGTAACAGTAGCTTGTTTAACAATACATAGCAGACTCAATGATACTTGCAAACCCGTTGGGAGTGTAAAGTGTATTCAAGAGAGAAATTACTTAAAAACTGATAAGAAGGTTTGGCATAAACAATACATAGTAACTGAAGAGTGCAAATTTAAAGAAATAATGTTTACAATTTACACTTAATTAAGAGAATAGTGGAATCTAGTTGGGATATGGTATTTTATACATGATGTTTCTATAGTTTTCTGTCATTTCACAATGTATTTTTAACTGGTAAGTGAATAAATGACTGCCTTAAACACCTCAGTTAACCGTGTCGGTATAGACTTTGTTGTAGGTATACAATTCCCCGTAAGGGAGTACATAGAGTTCCGACCCCATTAGCTGCTGCGGTGCGAGCGTGCGGTGCCCTAGCACTTGTGGTACTTCTGACATCACTAGAAGTACGCTGGGCCGAAGGCTGTTCGGATTGGGTTGGACTCGGCAGGGCAGTGGTTTCCGGA
Organism: Deroplatys truncata; assembly: GCA_030765065.1. NCBI lineage: Eukaryota > Metazoa > Arthropoda > Insecta > Mantodea > Mantidae > Deroplatys > Deroplatys truncata. The sequence goes on from CM060980.1 coordinate 181,922,959, forward strand.
ACTCATGGGTGATTGGGTACGCCTGGTTGGAAATTCGCCCAGGCGGGGTTGTGAGACGCCCTGTTTGTTCTCCAGCACCAACCATTAGTGACAGCTGGTAGACGGTGGCTAGACACTGTCGCCCCCCCCCGAGATCTTCGGAAGTCTTCCTCTGTAGGGTTTTCCCTATGAGGGCTGACCTGCGTTTGTGGCGTATCCACTTCCACCCTGTGGAGCTAACGAGTTGTCCTGATCTCGTCTAGTGAAGCAGGGGTGCCGGGATATAAAATGTGTACTGGCTTAATGGAAATCCCCACGGCTCGACCCTGGGGCGTTAAGGATAGCTGGCTGAGTAGTCAACCCAGCCGCTCATTGGTCTCACTATAAGTATACAGCAGCCTGAGATAAACGTCAAATCTTTAAAATACAAGTCGATAGTAATAAATGCTAGGCTTATTACGCACTCTTTGCATCAGTAATGAGAAAAGGCCTCTAAAATTACGGTGTGTGCTGTCTAAAATGTGGTAAGCTTTAAACGAACCATATTTCCAGCTGCGACACGTGTAGAATGGCAGCACACGGCTTTCCGGTTGTCACTTCAGTATATGTAGCCAAAGAGGATTTCAGCAGGAGTCATTTCAATGTTCCTGCATCCTTTGTGGACAAACTCGTTAATATTTTATGTAGATGACAAAAGCTTTGTATATACGAGGGCTATTTTTTTTCAACCTCCGATGGGTCATAATTAAAAGACAAGAGTACATAGCCAAATAAATTTATTACCAAATATTAGGTACAAATGTGTTTACTTTTCAACATAATCGCCATTAAGGTTGAGGCATTTGTCATTCCTGTGGACAAGCTTTTCAGTCCCCTCTGCACAGTATGTTGCCGCCAGGGAGTTAAGATAGGTAGGGACGTTGGTTTGGAGGACTTCATCATTCTCGAACTTCTGCCCTCCCAGCCACTTTTTTCAGTCCAGGGAAGAGGTGAAAATCACCCGGCGCCAAATTAGGGCTGTACGGCGGGTGGTCGAAAACGTCCCATCGAAATTCCTGAAGAGTTTGTAGTTGACACGAGCACTGCGAGGGCGGCCATTGTCATAAATCAAGACAACCCCAGACGTCAGCTAGACTCTTCGTTTGCTTTCTGCACGGCTCTCCGCAGTCGTAATGTCTCGCAATAAACACTACGCAACTCACATTTGGCGGGAGAGTCAATCACAGCGGCCCACGATGGCATGGTGAAGTTGCCTGTGGTTGAGGGTAGAGTGGGGGACACGCGCAGTCGCCCTCCACGCACAAACAGTTTCCGCCGCTCGTGCGGTTGCGCTCCTGCGCGATCGGAGGTTGAAAAAAATAGTCCTCGTACTTCCCTCGTACAATGTTCTGGCCTTTGCAGATAGCTTCCGGACCGATTTTCACCTGCTTATCAGTGACCCTTGGCCTGTTATCTACAGCAAAACCATTTTCACTACAGGATTATTTGTAGTGTAATGGTTTTAGTGCAGATAAATTTTAAGATAGGATAATTAATAAAGAATTATGACCCTCATGATCCCCTGATTTAACTGCATGTGCTGTTTATCTTGGAGGGAACTTGAAAAATAAGACGTGTGCAACAAACCCCATATTTTGCAAGCACTAAAACAAAACAACAGGCGAGAAATTCACTCAATTTTGGATGTTGAACCCTCGAATGTGAATGAAAATTTCCTGAGATAATGCCAGAAATATGGAATAAAGAAGGGCAATATTTCAAACTGCTCTTATGATAAGTTACACTACGTGATCAAAAGTATCCGGACACGTGGCTGAAAATGACGTACAAGTTCGTGGCGCCCTCCATCGGTAATGCTGGAAGTCAATATGATGTTGGCCCACCCTTAGCCTTGATGACAGCTTTCACTCTCGCAGGTATACTTTCAATCAGGTGCTTGAAGATTTCTTGGGGAATTGCAGCCCATACTTCACGGAGTGCGGAACTGAGGAGAGGTATCGATGTAGGTCGGTGAGGCCTGGCACGAAGTCGGCGTTCCAAAACATTCCAAAGGTGTTCTATAGGATTCAAGTCAGAACTCGGTGCAGGCCAGTCCATTACAGGGATGTTATTGTCGTGTAACCACTCCGCCACAGCCCGTGTAGTATGAACAGGTGCTCGATCGTGTTGAAAGATGCAATCGCCATCCCCGAATTGCTCTTCAACAGTGGAAAGCAAGAAGGTGCTTAAAATATCAATGTAGGTCTGCGCTGTGATCGTTCCACGCAAAACAACAAGGGGTGCAAGCCCCCTCCAGGAAAAAACACTACCACACCATAACACCACCACCTCCGAATTTCACTGTTGGCACTACACACACTGGCAGGTGACGTTCACCGGGCATTCGCCACATTGTGTACCGTGATTCGTCACTCCACACAACGTTTTGCCACTGTTCAATTGTGTAATGTTGACGCTCCTTGCACCAAGCGAGGCGTCGTTTGGCATTTTCCTGCGTCATGTGTGGCTTATGAGCAGCCGCTCGACCATGGAATCCAAGGTTTCTCACCTCACACCTAACTGCCTAGTCCTTGGAGTGGATCCTGATGCAGTTTGGAATTCCTGTGTGATGGTCTTGATAGAGTCTGCCTATTACTCTTTACGACCCTCTTCAAATGTCGGCGGTCTCTGTCAATCAACAGACGAGGTCGGCCTGTACGCTTTTGTGCTGTACATGTCCCTTCACGTTTCCACTTCACTATCACATCAGACACAGTGGACCTAGGGATGTATAGGAGTGCGGAAATCTCGCGTACAGACTTCTGACACAAGTGACACCCAATCACCTGACCACGTTCGAAGTCCGTGAGTTCCACGGAGCGTCCCATTCTGCTGTTTCACGATGTCTAATGACTACTGAGGTCGCGGATAATGAGTACCAGGCAGTAGGTGGCAGCACAATGCACCTAAGATGAAAAACGTATGTTTGTGGGGTGTTCGGATACTTTTGATCACATAGTGTATGTGCTTATTATCATTGTAATTGTAAATATGAGAACGTGAGGCGGTTGCAGGGATATTATAACAGCTTCGACGGGAATCCGAACTGTGGCCACAGTGTGAAGGAATGACACTATAATAAACTCCTAATTGGAATTGCCAGTGGTTAACAACACAAATGCTTGTTGCATGTTAAGTTTGCTTTTCAGCAAATGTGCACAGTCGTATATGCACAAACTATTATACAGGAAAGTTTCCTTAAAAAATAAACAAAAGAAAGAAGAAAATGCGTATATTTTAAAAAAAATTGAAGAAAAAGGATGTTGAGAAAGTAAAGACTTTAGCAGAGAAGAGGCTAGAGGTCAGTCACACTTCTGTATACTACGATCAAACATATCGTAATTGGAAATGGAACTCTAAGACTCGAGGTATTGTAAATACTCTGGTCTTCCTCTCATGGTCGCCTACATACAGACACAGAAGCCCACTCTGTTCAAGGCAGGCAGTAAAGAAAGAAAACAAACTGCCGATCTGTATGAGATTTCTGTTAAAATGGGCAGTCTGTTTTGTTTTTCTCTTGAGCGTAACCTTGTATTTAAATACAATACGCTGTCTAGCTGCGTGGACACGACTGGAATACGCGATCCAAGAATAACAGAGACATTTTCTTCTTATGTCACACTCTTCTCTTTTTCTTAACGGCATCTGCTTACAGCTGATGCCCTCTCTCTCTCTCCCTCCTGCGTCTTCAGTCCAGTTCTCAAGACATTTAGATACGAGGATGTACTGTGATGAATTTCATTTCTTTACCTCATTCAACACAATTCGGAAAGTGAAACATTACATTACTCCACTCAAATTCTACCAGCGTAAATCTTTTTATCCGCGACGATTTATCCATCGTCATATCTCCCTGGTAATGAATTAACATACTTTCATGCGAGAATAATTTGCCTACAGAGACGAAGGTTGGTAAATTGTGATAAAAGTTCAAAATGTGCAGGTAAAGCTTTCTCATGTATGATATTACTCATTATCTTAGCTTCACATATGCCACTTCATACTTTACCCTCGATTTACTTGGCATCTGTCGAAGCTACTACTTCAAAATCTAAATTGAGTTTATTTATGAACACACTAACTACAATGGTGCTTATGATCCCATTCTATATTGGGCATGAAAGACCGGAAATTTTGATCAGAGGACTCTTATGAAGTTTGAGATTCTTTTACGTGTCGTAAATCTACGACACTGTACCACCGGGTTTAATTCCCTTCCGAAGGAATCCATGCTAAGAGTTTTTGCCCCGAAAAAATCTATCGCCCTGGTTTCAGTATCTAAGCGAGTTTCTTCAGAATCATCTTTATTGAGAACGAATTTTCTTGATTCCAGAAAATATATGCTATTCTATTGTTATCGTGAATAAATTAATCCGATACAGTAGTTATTTTGTTTCTAGACCAACTTTACTATGATCAACGGAATAATATTAACAAGGTTTTGGTTTACATTGAATCACAGGGTATCACAATGTTTACTGACTAATGCTGCTATTTATAACTCAACATTCGTATCATGAGCTCAAGATCAGGTAAGTAGCCATTATAAATGGTTGCAAATTAAATTGAGTTTTATTTATGGACGCTCTGTAACTACTATAGCCCTTAGTGTCCCATTCTATATTGGGCGTGAAAGACCGGTAATTTTGCTCAGAGGCCTCTTTATCAGGCTTGAGGTTCTTTTACGTAAATCTACGACACGGGACCACCAGCTTTACTTCCCTTCTGAAGGAAGCCATACTAAGGATTTTTACGCCCAAAAAATCCAACGCCCTCCGCCGGGTTTGAACCCGCGATTTTGGGAATTACTGGCTAGCCTGGTAACCACTACACCACGGAGAACAACTATAAATGGTTGCGGATAAAATATTGTACGCAATTAGTGGGATGAACAGAGGCAATATTTTATATCATAACATGCTGTGAATGTCAGAGTGGTTGTAGTGTAAATTAATATTATTGTATGTACATGATTTTAGATGTTTGTTTGCCATAAGTATTGTTAGGAAATAAGTTTACACGGCCTAACTGAAACTGACAATAGAGGTGGGTAACAATAAACCGAGGGGGTGAGTTGTTTATCAATAAGAAGAGATAAACAAATGACGTCAGGGTAGCGTGCCCTTTTTTTAGAAATGGAGAGAATATCTTCCCTAGAGCATATATGTTAGTAGTAGTGATTGGCTAACCAAAACAGACGCTAACGTGGGCGCAATTTGGTAACCAATAGGAGCTATATTATAATGTTTAGACAATTCGGGGTGAAGGAGTATATATTCTCGAGCCATAAGCAAGTTTCGCACAGTTCTGAAGAGTCTCTCACGGGGTGCACGTCGCAGAGTTAGTTACAAAACTGTAAAGTACCCGAAGTAATTGGTGCGCGGCAACTATAACGACTGTAATTACATTCGGAAATATCACAGTTTCAGTCAGGCATGTATAAAGATTAAATATGTCAATTATTAATTAAGTGTGATGGCAATAGAAGTCTAGATTTAAATTTTTTTATCAGTGTTATCTTTTAGTAACAACTCCTTTCCGTTTACACGCCCTGTTTAGAGACACGTGCTCGACTGAGTTATAATAGCTAGCCGGAGGATAAAGAACCCAAATTTAAAAATAATTAAGCAATAAACGCCCAACAAATAAGATAACACAAGACATAGAGAACTGCGACAGAACATAATTATCGCTGTCATGTAATTGCAGAACTCGGTTTACGCATCGTTTTTGCAAAACACATTCTAGCAGTAATGATGCTCATATACCAATAGTTGCATAAATAATTATTATAGATACCTTTTTAAAATACATGGAGTCACTCTGAAACTTTTGAGAATAGGCAACAATGAGTTATGGTAAGCCAAAGCAGGTCTTCCTAGCTTTAGATTGAAGTTCAGATAGTAACGTGTGCAAGCATGGGCATGCTCCAACAATGTGCAGCGTCAGCACTTCTGTGTATGTGCATGGCATATGCTACGGTTTTTCTCAAGTGAGAGCGTTTTGGTGCGATACTTGCCTTTGACTTTAAACTCGGTTTAGGGGAGAGAGAGAAAGACTTCATCTAGCATTTGGGGATCTTTGGCCTTCGCAGTCCATGATTTGTCGATGGTTTGCAGAGTTTAGGAGAGGAAGGGGTTCCCTTGAAGATGAAGACAGACGGGCTACAGCAACAACGGATGAAACTGTGATGAAAGCAGAGCGCATGTTGCGGGAAGATCATCCTTAAAGAAAAACTTCATGTCAGGAAATTCACCTTCTTACAAATGAGCAGAATCAGAGAGGTCTGCAATGGTGCCAGGGAATGATAGAAGAATTTGATGGGAGAAGATCCAAAAACATCTTTAGCATTTGAAATAGATTTTTAGTTGCTTTAGTTTATCTGCCCCACGTATGGGTGCCAACTTGAGAAAGTGTTTGTTTTCTTTACGTAATTTATTTTTACGTATTGTATTGTTACGTAAGTTATTATTAGCCTCACGCTTGGGAAGCTAACTTGAAGTATTGTTCTTGGAGTTTACTTGGTTTAAGAAGTTTGCAACACGTTTTGGGCGTCGGTTTAAAGTTGTTGATTAATAGTTACTGTTGTTACGCAATATGCTGCTAGGTATGAGAAGCTGGTTTAAAGATGTAGTTTTATTGTTACACTCCAAGTTTTACAATATTTATTAACTTTGTTATTAAACTGCTTCTATAGATATTATTTATGTTTGCCTCGGCTGCGTCAGTAATGTTTCAGAGTCATGTATTTCTTAGGCAGATTTTAAGTTTAAATTCACTTCTTTTTATTAATCCTTGGCACAAATTAAATAGCACTATACTGATATTAAGAGCTGTGAGATTCTTTTATTTAAAACTTGTGCTTTGTTATCACGTATACTTAATTTTCCTTACACACGAATACGTAATATTTTAGAGAACACATCTTCCATCCGGTCACTACCAAGGTCTGCCAGCAACTGAAAGATTTCAACCGTTCAAAATCCGTAAGTTTGTGTATTTCAAGTCTCTGATTGGCTAATAGAATACCTGCATTTAATTAAAGCTTTTTCTGGCTGTTGATTGGCTAATTTTAAACTGTCACAGAATTTACATTCTCGTTGCTCTAATAATGACCAGTAGCATTCAAACTCTCAAACTCATCATTGCCTCAAGGTTACCCCATTGTTACCTCATTGTTAGCAACGTTAAACTTATTATTCTCACAGCTCTTACATTGTTAAAGTACATAATGCATTCACATAACATTTTTGAACCTGTTTACAATAATATACGCATTTTGCAATGAGTGTTACATACATTTTTATAAATTATTACATACATATTGTTTTAAGGCGGGCTGTTATTGAATTTATATATTATATAATACAATTGAAATTATTCAAGTGTTAAACTACTGCCTCAAATTGTAAGAGGTGACAAAAACTCCCAGGAGAGGATCCCTCAACAAAAGTGAGCGACCAAGAATGTCGGCATGATGATCTTTTCGTTCTTCTCATCTAGTGGTCATATTGTGACAATTCCACTTGAGCGACAAAAGACTGGCACTGTCAGATGGTACACTGCAAAATGTCTGCCCAAGTTTTCAATGAACTGAGAGCAAAGCGTTCTAAGATTGGTCTGCGTGGAGTTTGTTGCACCACAACACTTCTGCCCACACTGACTTAGACGCACCCCAATTTCTGCAGGAGTCAGGAGTTTGTCCCATTCTCCCTACAGTCCAAAACTGGCCCCATGCAACTTTTATCTAGTCGAGGTCAGCGGTTTGAATACCTGAGGCTGCAGTAGCTCCTTGCGAACAATATATTTGTACTCTCTCCAAAGAAGAATTGCGTTCGGCATTTGAAAAAGTGGTTTGAAAGAGCGAGAGTTTTTAAATTTTTACTTTCTCTACTACGTATAGTAAGTAGGGGAAGTATTGTATTCCACCAAAAAATTCGATACCGAGATTTCACTGGAAATACATGTTTTGAGACCCCCTGAATCCAAAAAAAGCATTTTTGGAAACATGTCCGTGTGTGTGTCTGTGTGTCTGTGTGTGTGTCTGTGAACAGTATAACTCAGAAACGAACAGTCGGATAAACACCAAATTTGGTATTTGGATTCAGTATCTTCCAAGGATGCGACACCCCAGAGTACCCTTTACATGGAAGATTTTTCGAAAATTGTAATTTTCTCAAAAATGGCTCTAACGATTTTGATTAAAATATATGTTTAAGATATTTTCATAACAAATAAAATGTATATCTTGAATTTTCTGGGAATGTCTCCAAAAGTATTCTTCATTGTGAACGACTTTTGCATAACTGGTAAACCATAAGAGAGAGACAAAAGTTTACTACACAAAAAATGTAGATCGCGTTAAAATACACAATTTATGTCATATACATTTTATTTTGTTGATTGAACCATTTTCGAGATATTGCTTGTTATTCCCTTAAATTTTCCAATACTTATACTATTTCTCAAATTCGTTATTCATTTTTTTATGTCGTGGACATGCAAAGAGAATGGAATACTCCACATAGCAACCAGCTCTTCAAATATTTGACTATCGCTTAAACCTAGCAATTCCCCTTGCATCTACAAGAAAATTAACAATAGGATTAACATCTCGATTAACATGAAGCATATGGAGAATAAGCGTTTGAAAAAATGGTTTGTACAAGAGTAGAGAAAGTCATGTGAGTGTAACACATCAGATTTTGTGTGGAGTTCAGTAGTGAATAGGTTGGTTGGAATACAATATTTCCTCTACCTACCAAAAGGTCAGCGATAGGGAAATAATAGCAGGGAGAGAGAAGAAAATTGCAGAGATTAAAAGCGGGGACGACCAGCTAATAAAATTTAAGAACCCTATTTCTGAGACCGATAAAGACCCAAAGAAGAGTTCGCAAGCTCTTTCAGAACTCGAAACGATAATCCCTGCAGTTGATGAAGTACGTTTATAAAATACTGTAGTAAATTATTAGGAATAAAAAGTTGACATGTCACCAAAATCCGGGACACGGTCATTAAGGCAGAAGCGTGACTGTTTTACCAACTGAAGGCGGTTGCGATGATCAGGCTGGGAAGCTCAGCGCGCACGTCCGCGGGAAACTAGTTCCTCGAGGCGCCGCAACCAGAAATTAGGATCTAAATAACCAGCGGGCGATGAGAAATTAAGCTGCCAATACGGCGAGATGAAAAATTGAGCTAGGTTATACCGCGGCAATGAATCTATGTAATGACTGATAATTTCATTGTTATTAAATCAACGTGACATACGCGTGTGACAGATTGCTACTCGCCAAAATTATCTCCAGAAAATTTAATTTTAACGGGGGCAGCCTCCCCATGAACTGGTTATTATAAACAACACGTATAGACGTATTGAATTCAATTTCCAAACTTTCAGCTTGCGATCAAACGAGGCCGGAGTCTTTCGTGATTCAACTGTTCCTGTCTGGACGTTTTAACAAAAAATCTGATGTGTTAGGTTCACATGGCTTTCTCTACCCTATATCGCTTATTAGTGGGTATACAAACTATTCTTACTGAAGTTTATTTTTCTAGCTACTTCATTGTAATCCAAATAAACCTTTGCAGAAACACCTACATTATACATTTCGTTATAGATACAAAGGGAACAGCGATAGTCAAATGTTTAACAACTGAACGCTATATGCTAGCCTTAAAATTTGAACTGTTTCCATGCAAGCGCAAGAAACAGCTGTGTACGAAAGTTGTACCAGGACAAGAGCCGAAGCCTAAGTCTCCCTCCTAAGCCCAAGGCTGGTCACTTCAACCTTGGGGGTTTTCGATGAGGCCAATACCTTATTTCTTAAAAAGGTTCCCCTCTCATGCGAGGATGTAACGCGTCATCCCGAAAAGGGTGGCTACCGAAAACGTCATTGTCGTTCATCGTGGACTAGTGCTACCGTGCTAGCCTCTAGTTCCCAAGGTCGCGGAGGGAGATGGATTTTTTTTTCGGGCGTAAAAATCCTTAGCATGGCTTCCTTCGGAAGAGAAGTGAAGCCGGTGGTCTCGTGTCGTAGATTTACAGCACGTAAAAGAACCTCAAGCCTGATAAAGAAGCCTCTGAGCAAAATGTCCGGTCTTTCACGCCCAATATAGAATGGGACGCTAAGGACCACCGCAGTTAAAGAGCATCCATAAATAAAAATAAAATCAATTCAAACCGAAAACCTCAGTAGCGCCGACAGCAATCTAGCATGCCGTCTACCAACTCTCACTCATGGTTGGTGCCGGAGAACGTCGGGGCGACTCACAACCCCGCCTGGGCGGAAACCAGCCAGGCGTACCAATCTCCCATGGGTATCGGGAACCACTGCCCCACCGAGTCCAACCCAATTCGAGAAACTCCCCATCAAGAATGTTGACAGGACCTTATAATAATGAACAGTTTGAGCCATTAATAAGGATATCTCAGAAATGGCTGATACCACATAAAAGCTTATTTGAAATAAATTGTGTGTGTTTTAAATAGACCTACATTTCTTGTGAAGTGCGTTTACGTCTATCGCTTAATGTTTACTAGTTACACAAAATCAAACAAAATTCCTTCTGAATGAAGAGGAGTTCACAGGGGATTCCCAGAAAATTCAAAATGCACATTTTATTTGTCATGTAAATGTGCTTAATATATGGTATTTTAATCCAAATCGTTAGAGCCATTTTTACGACGGCCGACCAATAAGTAAGTTTCCCTATTTTATAAAAAAAAAAACATTACACACAACAGATCATGTTGAGTTAATTTTAATGTATATTGTACAATCCTTCTGTTACTTTTCTACATAGTCAACATGTTTTTCCAAGCATTTTTGGGGACGTGACACAGGTTTTTCCAAGCCAGTGTTGTACCAGGTTGGGCCCTGTGCTCGCAACCACCTGTTCACTGATTTGACGTCATCATCGGTGTTAAAAGTGCTTACCTTTGAGTTGGAGGCAAGCTCTGGTGAATACGGAGGATACGAGAAAACTTCCAAGTTGAATCTTGACCCAGGCGGAGCTCCGAAGATTCAACTGGGACGTTTTTCCGCATCCTCCATATTCACCAGATCTTTTCCTAAGAAGTGATTTTCACATGTTCCCCTGACTGAAATGTCATTTTGGAGGTAAGAACTTTAGCACTGTGACGAAGATCAATCAGAAGTGAACCAGAAGCCGGGTCCTGTGCTCGTAACCAGCTGTTCACTTCTCTGTCAAGATTGGACTGCCCTCGTAAGAACAAAAGTTTCAAAAAATATTTTATTTAAAGGTTAGTTTGTGGTGGGAGATTTTCTTGAAAATGTTTGTGTCGCATCTTTGGAAGGTACTGAGTAAAAATACCAAGTTTGGTGTTTATCCGGCTTTCTGTTTTTAAGTTATGCTGTTCACACACACACGGACCTTTTTCTAAAAGTCCTTGTTTTAGATTCAGGGGCCTCAAAACATATCTTTTCGTTGAAATCGCTACTATGTACATGGTACAGAGAGTAAAAAATCCCATGTGTTACACTCACATGACTTTCTCTACTCTTGTACAAACTATTTTTACAAACGCTTATTCTCCATAAGCTTCATGTTAATCGAGATATCGAGATGTTAATCTTATTGCTAATTTTCTTGTAGATACAAGGGGAATTCATAGGTTTTAAGCGATAGTCAAACCATTTAAAAGCTGGTTGCTATGTGGAGTATTCCATTCTCTTTGCATTACAGGACAAAAAAAATAAATAACGAATTCCCATTTGAGAAAAAGTATATTGGAAAATTTAAGGCAATAACAAGCAATATCTCGAAAATGGTTCACTCACCAAAAAAAATGTACATGATATAAATTGTGTATTTTAACGCGATCTACATTTTTTGAGTAGTAAAATTTTGTCTATCTCTTATGGTTTACCAGTTATGCAAAAGTCGTTCACAGGGAAGAATACTTTTGGAGACATTCCCAGAAAATTCAAGATATACATTTTATTTGTCATGAAAGTATCATAAATATATGATATTTTAATCAAAATCGTTAGAGCCATTTTTGAGAAAGTTAAAAATTTCGAAAAATGTTCCATGTAAAGGGTAATCTGGGATGGAGGGGATTTTCTTGAAAATCTTCGTGTCGCATCTCTGGAAGATACTGAACCTAGATACCAAGGTTGGTGTTTATCCGACTGTTCCTTTCTGAGTTATGCTGTTCACAGACACACACACGGACATGTTTCCAGAAATCCTTTTTTTGGATTCAGGGGGCCTCAAAACATATATTTTCGGTGAAATCTTGGTATCGAATTTTTGGGTGGAATACAATACTTCCCCTACTTACTATACGTAGTAGAGAAGGTAAAAATGTAGTTTTAAAAATGGTACATGCTCGCGTGTGGGTTTGTGTCTATCTTTAAACGGCATAAATCAAAAACGAAAAGATTAATAAATACCAAATTTGATATTTAGGTTCACCGTCTGCCAAAGATGCAACACGAAAACTTTCTACAGTGGTACCATAATTACTGACTGTTTTCTGACAATTTGATGCGGTTAACGAATGCTTCTTTCCATGATAATTATTTCGGGATGGAAGTTCAAGAAATCATTATCTTATGAAAAGATGCGTGAGTTTGAAGCCGAAATTAAATTGTCGTGGAAGACTAGTAGCACAAGTGATGCTAGGCTTGATAATTACACGAAAAATTTATTTATTATGAACTTACATTGTTTAGCAGCACCTAGTCTTGTAGAATAGAAGCAATCTTTTCGTCACTAACTGAGCCGTCAATTTTATAATTCCTCTGTGCACAGAATTCCACACCATGCTCTTGTTCTGTTTAATATTTTCAGGGTTAACTTGTCTGCAGCTGCTCTTATATTAGCAATATTTGGACTACCAAAGCGCACACCATGTTTGAGTTGTAATTATTGTAGTCACGGCCTACGTGATCTCACACAATGCATTCGTATAAATTAAAAACAAGTGCATTACGATGAAATACGAGGGCGGATCGAAAAGTAACGCACAATATTTTGTTTTTTTACAAAAAGGTTTAATAGTTAAAACAACAACAAAAATCACAAATGAACTTACACCTTTTACCTACTTTTCGACATAGTCACCAAGTTTCTCAACACATTTCTCCCATCGTGATACCAGTTTCAATATGTCCTGTTCGTAGAAGTCCGTTTCCTTGGAGTATAGCCATCTGCGTACTGCTGATTTCACTTCCGCATCTGCCGCAAAGAATTGACCGGTCAGGAATTTCTTCATGGGACCAAACAGATGGAAGTCCGACGGTGCAAGGTCCGGACTGTGTGGTGGATGCTGGATCACCTCCCAGGCAAATTGGGTGATTTTCTGACCAACAGCAGCGTCAACATGGGGACGAGCATTGTCACAGCATTTTTGTTGTGGCGTTTGTCACGAAGGGCACGACGCAACTTCACCAAAGTTCAACATTACAACGCCATGCATATCCCAGAACACCGTCACAAGCACTTCCCTAGCAGATTGAGTCACTTTGAATTTTTTCTTCGCTGGGGAACCAACATGTCGGTCGTTCAAAATTGCACCCTCAATGCCTCTGCGGGGTTGCAGCTGTTACCGGCCTCCCGGAGCGTGGTGAATCAACAAGGTTCACACGGCCCACCTGGAGACATGGCTACGGTCCATACAATCATCCCCATACACGTCACGCATGTCCCGGTGAATATCACTCAGTTTATGCACTTTGGCCCACAAATATCGAACCACACCTCTCTGCTCTTCACACGTGGTCGACAGTAACATGCCCATCATCTTTGTTGCGTAGTTCACGCTTCTCTCGCTAGAGCTGCACATGCAACAAAAAATACCCTCTGTAGTGAAAACTTCAAACTATATCTGTGTGAAATTGCAACATTCCAACTGCAATACCAAGGTAGAAATGCAATACCAAGGTAGAAAAAAGTTATTGTGCGTTACTTTTTTCAATCCATCCTCGTATTATGAACTTACAGAGTGTAGCGGCATCCAGTCCTGTAGAATAGAAGCAATCTCTTCGTCATTAATTGAGCCGTCAATTTTATGATTCCTCTGTGCACAGAATTCCTAAAATTGGTTCCACACCATGCTCTTGTTCTTTTTAGTATTTTCATGGTTAATTTGTCTGCAGCTGCTCTTATATTAGCAATATTTGGACTACCAAAGCGCACACCATGTTTGAGTTGTAATTATTGTAGTCACGGTCTACGTGATCTCACACAATGCATTGTATAAATTAAAAAAGTATAGTACTGCTATCAGTGTAGTACGGCTTTGATTGCTAACCTGTCTACCATGATGACGATCACTGAGTGGCCTCTCAAAGAGGCAATGCACGCAGCCTCAAGAGCCCACTGCCTCATATTTTGGCATTACTCAAGTTCGATGGTCCATATGAAAAGTATCATGTCCTTGATAGCTGCCCTTCTTATCTCCTGTTTCCAAGAAAAAGGACCCCAAGGTACGTATGCACAGCGAATCCTTCGCGTTCGCATAGTATGCGGTGAGGTATCTAAGTCCCTCGCAAAATTTTGAAGTGATAAGATCCGCCCGAAGAGAAATAATAATAATAATAATAATAATAATAATAATAATAATTAATAATAATAAGAAGAAGAAGAAGAAGAAGAAAGAAGAATAAAAATAATATGAAGGATTAGAAAAGGGGTGAATAAAATCATAACGACGGAGATTAAGTAGGGAATAGACACTAATAAATAAAATGAACGTGAATAAAATAAAACAGATGGAAATAAAATGTATGAAACCGCGTATTTCAGAGCGAAGAGAGACTAACGAAAACTGTAAAAAATGGGAAATGTTTCACGAGCAAACAGGCGAAGACATTAGCGAGCACTTAAGCTACATAGAATTTGTGAAACCCACAGGAAACGAATACAACAGACGGGGAGTCAGATGCAGTCAACCACACAGAAAAGGAAATAAGACGGTAATGTTAGACGCGGTGAAGGTCAACTTTATAATATAGCAAACGAATGGAAGCGGTGTAAAGCTTAGAAAAATGACCAATGAGAAATTAGAAAAGTCACGTGAATAGTAAAAAGGAGGAATGAAAGGAGAAAATAGGCGGAGAATAGAAAAAATTATCTAGGAGGCACAGGAGTTTGAGACGGGGGTAACAGGGACTACTTCGTGTCGAACTGTGGGTGAGACTTCAAGTCAAGCGTCGAGGCAGAATATATGTGAAAGTTAGTGTCAAGTTAGTTTGCGGAAAGGCGTGTAGAAATGAATAAATTCCGGTCGACAAAAATAACAACTTTATACTTTTCGCCGTAAGAAGGGAAATAGAAAGGGGGAAGCACGTAAATGATCGCTAGGAATGATAGGCGGAATCAAGTCTTGTGTGACGGGGATTCGGTAAGAGGAACACAGTGTGGATCATCACAATAAACGGGCCAGCGAAGGAGAAATACGTGTGTCATTAACCTCCTATCCACACTCTCTGAGATAAGATCCCATATCCAACCATTAACCCTCTACCTGAGCAGCGGGCAAAACAAATCCTTCCGAATCAGAAACCCGCACCAAGAAAACCTTATTTATCCCCGCTACAATTTCCTACATAAAAGGTCTTATGTAAGATCCCTTATGCATAGATGTCTGCTCAGGGTCCTGTGGCCCGTGAAAGCCCACAACCCTTCTGAGCTTAACCCTGTCCAAATTCAAGAGAAACTTACGTTCCGGTCAGGCTCTGATATCAAATCTTGGGCCTGTCTGGCAGTGGTTTGCTTACTCCAGATCTCAAGTTGAGACCTCGCCGTGAACTGTGTTATCTCATATTTTACGTTACTAGCAGACACTCCACAAAAGGACTCAGGCTGTATAAAATGGAGCTCCGATCCCTTCTTCGCAAGAGTGTCTGTCATCTCATGTCCTCTAATACCAACGTGCCACGGGCACCCAAAAAAAATGTAACCGGGCAGCTGGTACATAGTCTGTGCACCATACTCTGGCATTGCCACACCAGTCTGGAAGTGGCTTTGACCACTCTAAGGGCTTTCAAAGCTACCATACTATCCGATGTACACATCCGCTCATCCGCATGGCATATTGAAAATAGCATTGCACACTCTAAGATAGCAACCAGCTCTAAAACATTTGACTATAGCTTAAAGCCTATCAATTCCCCTTGCATCTACAAGAAAATTAGCAATAAGATTAACATGAAGCATATGGAGAATAAGCATTTGTAAAAATAGTTTGTAGTGGTATTTATTAAGTATTTAGTATTACATTACTTACATAACACAGTCGCATGGGTCATAAGACTGTACATGCTCTCTAGAAAAATACCTGGTCTGTATACGTGACTTGCAGAATCGACCAGAAACAACTATGTTTATAATCACCACATTATATACATATAAAATTGAAAAACACACTGAATCACACACACACACACACACACACACACACACACACACACACAAGTGCTCAATCACCACATATAATTTAAAGAAAATTTATATAAACATCTTATCTCTTAGTACACCTACTTCCATTAAGTATGTACCCAAGTTTGGCCAGTTTTGACTGTTTAAAATCAAGTCCCAGCATGCTGTCCTCCGTCTGTTGGAAGACAAAAATACTTCCGGTAATAATTTTTTCCTAATACTCTCCGTCTGCACGCATGCTGCCAAAATATGCGTCCAGTCTTCTTGTTCCCCGCATAATGGGCAAATCCTCCTGCCATCATCATCAATAATCTTGGAGCTTTCCACCCTCCCAACCTAAGCCATGCTATTCCCGTCCTCTGTTTTACACCCAATTCCAAAATATATGTTTCCTTACCCCACCTAGTTTTTATTTCATTTTGTAGCTCCAATGTTCATCTTTGTCTACATTCAGACTCTATTTTCTGACTATTTGTATCACATAGTCGTCTTTTGACTTTTTTCACGGCACTGGGTGTATTTTCATTACCCGTTTGCCAGATATCGTTTAAGCCAATGTTTGATAATTCCCGTTGTAAGCCGCCGCCCACCTTTTTGGATGGTCTATGTTGTTCATTTGATGCCGATAACATATTGCTCTCAGAGTTTTTTGATCAACTTTAATTATTCGCAGCCAGTACCTAACTACATTTAGTTTAGCAAATACAGCATCTTCCCAGCATCCTACCTCCCGAAGAACTCCGTAGTTTGAAGTACCCCTCCCCAACCCTAGAATGCGCTTCCAGAAATTGCATTGTATTTTATTTACATTATCCACCCTCTCCCATCCCCACACTTCACTGCCGTATAGTAATGAGGACCTAACCATTGCTTCATACATGGTCTGTAGTGTTTTTACTGGCATATCTGGTACCGGGTCAATATCCTTAATGTCATGTAAGTGCAACACATCAGATTTTTTGAAAAGCTGACCGACCTTGAATGTCAGTCTGATTTTTTTCCAAAAATACTTTTCTACCGGGCATAAACCAGCTGATGAGTCATAAAATTTATTTCAGGAATTGTTTGAAGATGTGGTAATTAGCAAAGAATTATGGCTCTCGCGATTTCCTGATTTAACTGTATGTGATTTGTATCTATGTGGGAACTTGAAAATTAAGTGTGTGAACAAACCCCATGCTTTGGAAGAACTAAAAGAAAACGCGAGAAGTTCGCTCAATTTTGGATATTGAACTCTGGAATGTGAGAAGATGGTTTGTTATGTTATTTGCACTGCGTATGGAAAGCCGATTTGAAGAAGTATTTTAATTTAGCTCCACGTATGAAGTAGGTTGTATTGAAGGAGTTGTATTGTATTTCAACTGTTGGGGAACCGAACTTCGCCCTAAGTTTAAAAATATTAACTTTGTAATTTGACTGTTTCTTTAAATATTTATGTTTGCCTCGGCTGCGTCAGTATTATTGTTAGAGACTTGGATTTCTTAGCAGGGTTGTGGTGCGACTAAGAATATAGGCTTATAATTATACTACTTCTTTTATTAATGCTTGACACTATTTAAATAACACGTCACTGATATAGAGAGCTGCGAGATTCTTTTTATTAATTAATTGCACTTTTGTAAACTTATTGTTTGTCTCACACGAATACGTATTAAATCTCTCGAGGACGTGTCTCGCGTCTGGTTAGGAACACTCTTTATTGGCAACTGAATTGATTTCAACCGCCTAAACTTGTAAATTTCTGTATTTCAAGTCTCTGATTGGCTATTCCTAATCCTATAGAATACCTACATTTAACTAAAGCTTTTACTGGTTGTTGATTGGCTATTTTTTATAAACTGTCACTAAAATTACATTATTGCTTCCAAGAATCACAAGTAACATTATTAAACTCTCAAACTCATTATTGCCTCAAGGTTACCTCATTGTTAACAACTTTTAACCTATTATTCTCACAGCTCCTACATTATTAAATTACGTAATACATTTTTATATATTGTTACATACACATATTGCTTTAAGGTGGGCTGTTATTGAATTTATATATTATATAATTTGAACTGAAATTAATTAAGTGTTAAAAATACTGCCTCAAGTGTAAATGTAAATTTCGTGAGAAGTCAGAAATGTGTGGACGGAGAGGGTCATTTCCAACATCTCTTATGGTATGGTATCTGCTTATTTAATTTTAATTGCAACTGTAAAAAAAGAGAACATGAAGCGGCTTCGGGGACATTATAACTGTTTCGGCGGGAGTCCTCGCTGCAGCGGCCGGCGCGCGAGCCCTACGCGCAACCCCCAACCCAGGAAGATAAGGGATTTGTTATCAGGATTACCTTCCCCTAGAGCAGTTTCCTTGCCTTGGATAATGAGTTCTCTACGCATACCATTGCCTCTTCTGCCGGTTTTCGGGGTTCTTAATAGTTCCTCGGGGCTACCTTAGCGGTTACAGAAACTTCACGTCTCCGCCTTACTTCGCCCTAGCAAGCAATAAATCTCCTACTTCCCGTTTTCCATCCCACAGGACGAGGGTCGACCTATGAAGAGGTGTGTGAGGTCGGAATATGCTAATAGTCTAAATACATGAAGAGGAAGTATGTGCGAGTTTGTCATTGCTACGAGAAATCGTGTACAGTTATATCAAATAGAACTTTATGTTAATATTTCATGGATTCTATATAAAATAGAAATAGCGAGATAAAATTCATGTGCCCGTGATATATCTGATCTCTCTATTTTATTTTTCTACATGCTATTACACTTTAATTATTTTCTAAGAGCGTAAAATTGAAACTGAAAAAGCAAGATGTAACTCTAAAGATAGCCCCAGGCTTTGCATCTGCTGAAAGTGGGTCATAAGTGTGACTCATATTTGTGCAAAACTTATTTGGCAACACCAGTAGACATATGACGTCACGAGAGCTAAAGTATGGCTACACCTCATGAGAACTGCACAGTTGTTTATTTATTGAATGCAAATTAAAGGAATACTAAAATACTGCGTGTGTTTTATCTTTCTCTACTACGTATAGTAAGTAGGGGAAGTATTGTATTCCACCCAAAAATTCGATACCAAGATTTCACCGGAAATACATGTTTTGAGACCCCCTGAATCCAGAAAAAGCATTTTTGGGAACCTGACCGTGTGTGTGTCTGTGAACAACATAACTCAAAAACGAACAGTCGGATAGACACCAAACTAGGTATTTAGGTTCAGTTTCTTCCAGAGATGCGACACGAAGGTTTTCAAGAAACCCCCCCACCCCAGATTACCCTTTACATGGAACATTTTACGAAAATTTTAATTTTCTCAAAAATGGCTCTAACGATTTTTATTAAAATATATGTTTAAGATACTTTCATGTCAAATGAAAAGTATATCTCGAATTTTCTGGGAATGTCTCCAAAAGTATTCTTCATTGTGAACGACTTTTGCATAAGTGGTAAACCATAAGAGATAGACAAAGTTTTACTACACAAAAAATGCAGATCGAGTTAAAATACACAATTTATGTCATACACATTTTTTTTGTTGGGTGAACCATTTTCGTGATATTGCTTGTTATTCCCTTAAATTTTCCAATACTTTTACTTTTTCTCAAATGGAAATTCGTTATTCATTTTTTTGTTGTCCTGGACATGCAAAGAGAATGGAATACTCGACATAGCAACCACATCTTAAAATATTTGACTATCGCTTAAAGCCTACCAATTCCCCTTGCATCTACAAGAAAAAAGTAGCAATAAGATTAACATTTCGACTAACATGAAGCATATGGATAATAAGCGTTTGTAAAAATATTTTGTACAGGAGTGGAGAAAGTCATGTGAGTGTAACACATCAGATTTTGTTTAGTGTGACAATCGATATGAAGAAAAATCTGATGTATTACATTCACATACTTTCTCTACCCTCTGTCACTTATTAGCGGGCATATAAATTATTGTTATGAAAGTTTATTTTCCTGTCTACTTTATTTTAATCCACATAAACCTTTCCGAAATAGCTACATTATACATATCGTTATAGATACAAATGTAACAGCGATAGTCAAATGTTTAAGAACTGGACGTTATATGTTGGCCTTAAAATTCCATACTGTTTCCATGACATCGTAAGAAACAGCTGAATGACTTTAAAAGAATGGCTAAGTTGTGAACAATTTGACCCGTTAATAACGAATATCTCAGAAATGGCTGATGCCACAAAAACAGTTATTTGAAAAAATTGTGTGTATTAAACGTATCTGCATTTTTTGTGTAGTACGTTTTCGTCTATCGCTCAACATCTACCGGTTATGCAAGATTATACACAATTCCTTCCGAATTAAAAGGATTTCACAAGCTGTTCTCAAAAGATTCAAGATGTACATTTAATTCGTCATGTAAGTATCTATAATATGTGGTATTTTAATCAAAATCGTTAGAGCCATTTTTTTTTTAGAAAATTAAAAATTTCGAAAAATCTTCCATGTAAAGGCTGGTTTACGGTGGCGGATTTTCTTGAAAAATCTTAGTGTTCCATCTTTGAAAGATACTGAACTTAAATAAAGTTTTTCTAAAATGTCTTTTTGGATTCAGGAGCCTCAAAACATGTATTTCCTTTGAAATATCGTTGCAGTACATTCTCTACATACATGTACATGGTAGAGAAAGTAAGAATTTGTCAGAATAAGAAAATATGAAGGAACCCCCCCCCCGCAAACTTATGAAATATATATTTTAAAGCCAAAACTCTTATACTTTAAGGGTTAGAGCATTCACCTTAGGTATTAATTTTAAAAAATAGGCCCTATAGATTTTTGTTCTTAGGGTATCAAATGAAATACATCAAATTACATGCAGTTTGTAGATTTTAATAATTCTGAAACCCTTAATCTTAGAATAAAAAAACAAAAGTTACAGGTTGTTTTCTGGTTTCTTAATATTATTTTCAATATGCCACTAAAAGCACCACTTCGGTGCTGCCTACGGACCTGCGCCCTCCTTTCGGCTCCTTCACTTCATCCCTGCCTCCCGGGGGGGGGTATAGCCACAATAGATCTAGTTGGTCGTAGCGGTAGGTGTTTCTCGTTTATTAACTTCACTACCACGTATCTAGTACGTAGAGGAAGTATTGCATTCCTCCAAAAATTCCATATTGGGATTCCAACAGTAATATATGTTTTGAGGCCCCTTGAATCCCCCCAAAAAAGCATTTTTAGAAAAGATCCCTATGTAGTTGTGTGTGTGTGTGTAAACAGCATAACTCAAAACTAAAAAGTGTGATTAATACCAAGCTTGGTATTTGGGATCAGAACCTTCTAAGGATGCGACACGAAGATTTTCACGGAAGTACCCCAAACTACTCTTTGCATGGAAGGTTTTTTGAAATTTTAGAATTTCTAAAAAAAAATGGTTTTAACGATTTTGATTAAAATACCCTATACTAAAGACATTTACATGACAAATAAAATGTATATCTTGAATTTTCTAGGAATATATTACGAAGTCCTCTTCATTCAGAAGGAAATTCGTATAATCTTGTATAACTGGTAAACGTTAAGCGATAGATGAAAATGTACCAGACAAAAATTTAGATCTCTGTAAAACACACAATTTGTTTGAAATAACATTTCTGTGGCATCGGCCATTTCCGAGATATCCGTTATTAATGGTTGGAATTATTCAATATATATGGAATTTTAAGGCCCGCGTATAGCTTCCAGTTCTTAAACGTTTGACTATCGCTATTCCCTTTGTATCTACAGAGTGAGCCAAAAGTCTCCGAACAGGCTGCGCAGTGTTTTTCCTGTCCGCGTCCTCGGCGCTCGTTGCCGTCTGCCGTTATCATAGAAAGGCGCGGATGAAACCATACGTTTTTAAAACTACTTTTAAAGGCTTTACTTACCAACTTTATGAAAGGAGATTCTGAAACTGTCCACCGTCCTCCATACATTTTTGGCACCTCTTTAGGAAACTATCCATCATGGAATTTTTGGGGGGAATTTTCCAAACAATGACCGATGTCGTCTAGTGTTTCTTCGGTAAGAACTGAACGCCGTCTTTTAGATTTCTTACCCTGAACACTTCCTGTGGTCTGAAATTTACTATAAAATTCATGGATTGTTGTACGGCCTGGAACTTTTACACCTGGAAATCTTTCTGCAAATCGTACTTTCACTTGGTGAGCTGACCAAGTTAACACATACGAATCATAAATAAATACACGCTGCGCAGTAGAAAACATATACTGAGCTATAATACACTTTGTGATTAAGTACAGGACAAAATAATAAATAACTGAACTACATCACATCACCGTCAACTCAAAACTGCACTTCACACTGCACAGCAAAGCCACAATAGCGAGACTTTGTTTAAAGCAGCAGTAGAGCGTTATCATGTTTTTTATCATATTTCCACACGACCAGTGGAAAAACACCGTGCAGCCGGTAATATTGTTCATAAAATACCCCACCGGGATAACTTAAAACATAACGTGTACAAGACAAACCCACACACCCTGGAAGAACTAAAACAAAATATCCGCCAGGAAATTTCTCAGCGTGAACTACGGCGATTGATGGATAGTTTCCTAAAGAGATGCGAAAAATGTATGGACAACGGCGGTGACAGTTTCAGTATCTCCTTTCATAAAGTTGGTAAGTAAAGCCTTTAAAAGTAGCTTTAAAAATGTTGTATGGTTTCATCCGCGCCTTTCTATGATAGCGGCAGATGGCAAGGAGCGCCGAGGACGCGGACAGGGAAAACACCGCGCAGGCTCATTCTGTATAATGTAATGCAAGTATTTCGGGAAAGCTTTACCTCGATTAAAATAAAGCCGATAGGAAGATAAGCGTATACGCACTAATAAGCGATCGAGGGTAGAGAAAGTCATGAGTAGTAATAGTCCCGGATGAGCCAATTGTTTTAACGATAATCCTGCCGCTAGGGGCGCTAGTGTCGCTAGTGTCGCTGCGTGCGACGGCGGCGGCGGTAAGTTTGAAAAGCGCCCTGAGCGTTAGGATTATCGTTAAATCGGTTGGCTCATCCGGGACGAGTTGAAAGAATTGAGGAAGTGACGTGGAGTGTTTTGATTGGTTCGTTAATTTGGGGTGGGAGATGGAGGAAGGGAGATGGAGGAGTATGGAGGTCGCGTGATGGAGAGGAGCTGGGTAGCGAGGTGTTGTCTGTGCGGAGGTCGGTACTGAAAGAGGGGTAAAGATGGGGAGCGAGGGATAAAAAGTGTAAAGGAAAGTGACGTGTGAAGTTGTGATTGGTGGGAATAAGAAGTGATTTTATTGGTGGAAAGGAGCAAATGAGAGTTGTTGATTGGTAAGAATAAGAGGGATTATGATTGGTGGAAAGAAAAAGGTGTGGGAGTGGGGTATGTTGGAGGTGATGGGAAAGGTAAGTTTTGCTAGCAGCAAGATTTGCAAAAGCCTGTCGTGAACTGATCAGCAATTTTTTTGAACGTTGGATGGTAGTTTTTTCTTGAGTGGATAGAGAGATGGGGGGCGATATGAGATGCGGTGGCGAAAATGGGAACTAAACAAGGTGTTTGAGACAAGAGGTTTAAGGACGAGGAAATTTTGAGGTTAGTGGTGAACATGGCGGTCGCAAGAGGTGGGGGGTAAGGAGACGCGGTGGTGAGAATGGGAACTAAAAGAAGATGGGGGAAGCAAGAGTTTAGAAGAGTAGATTTTGAGGTTAAAATAGTGGGAACTAAAAATGGCGGAGGGTCTGCGACAAGGAGATGCGGTGAGAACTAAACAAGATGGCGGACGCAAGAGGTGGGTAAGGAGGTTTGAGGTTACAGTACCAAAACACGAAAGGATATATTCCTACGCCAAGCAGGTCCGAAAAATAATTATGCGTGTGGTACTTACCTGTTACCGGTGTGGATGCGTCACCAAAAGCGCGGCACGCGACGCGAAAAAATAAAAGCAAACTGTTTTTGAAAATGCTTAACCAGCTTTAAGATCAACCAACATCACTACGCACTGATATACCTAGGTTTTTAAAGCGGTACAGACACCCTTTGCAGAGGCGTAATTTAACTATACCAAAAACCTGGTACTGGACCATCGTGATGGTCGCTAGCGTACGTAGGAGCAGGGTTCTCAAGCCGGTCGAAAGCGGTCAAAAACGTGTACGACGTAGGTGTTCGCAGTAGCTGCTGTCGAGTCAACCGTCGAGGTGTGAATAAACGAGATCTGTTCTCGCCGGCAATTTGGTTCGGAGATGTGAGCAGCGGCGAGGTGTTGTCTGTGCGGAGGTCGGGACTGAAAGAGGGAAAAGATGGGGAGCGAGGGATAAAAAGTGTAACAGAAAGTGACGTGTGAAGTTGTGATTGGTGGGAATAAGAAGTGATTTTATTGGTGGAAAGGAGCAAATGAAAGTTGCTGATTGGTAAGAATAAGAGAGGTTATGATTGGTGGAAAGAAAAAGGAGTGGGGTATGTTGGAGGTGATGGGAAAGGTAAGTTTTGCTAGCAACAAGATTTGCAAAAGCCTGTCGTGAACTGATCAGCAATTTTTGAACGTTGGATGGTAGTTTTCTTGAGTGGATAGAGAGATGGGGCGATATGAGATGCGGTGGCGAAAATGGGAACTAAACAAGGTGGTTGAGACAAGAGGTTTAAGGACGAGGAAATTTGGAGGTTAGTGGTGAACATGGCGGTCGCAAGAGGTGGGGGTAAGGAGACGCGGTGGTGAGAATGGGAACTAAAAGAAGATGGCGGTAGCAAGAGGTTAGAAGAGTAGATTTTGAGGTTAAAATAGCGGGAACTAAAAATGGCGGAGGGTCTGCGACAAGGAGATGCGGTGAGAACTAAACAAGATGGCGGACGCAAGAGGAGGGTAAGGAGATTTGAGGTTACAGTACCAAAACACGAAAGGATATATTCCTACGCCAAGCAGGTCCGAAAAATAATTATGCGTGTGGTACTTACCTGTTACCGGTGTGGATGCGTCACCAAAAGCGCGGCACGCGACGCGAAAAAATAAAAGCAAACTGTTTTTGAAAATGCTTAACCAGCTTTAAGATCAACCAACATCACTACGCACTGATATACCTAGGTTTTTAAAGCGGTACAGACACCCTTTGCAGAGGCGTAATTTAACTATACCAAAACCTGGTACTGGACCATCGTGATGGTCGCTAGCGTACGTAGGAGCAGGGTTCTCAAGCCGGTCGAAAGCGGTCAAAAACGTGTACGACGTAGGTGTTCACAGTAGCTGCTGTCGAGTCAACCGTCGAGGTGCGAATGAACGAGATCTGTTCTTGCAGGCAATCTGGTTGGGAGATGAGAGGCGCGGTGGTAAAAATGTGAACTAAATAAGATGGCGGAGGCACGAAGTTGAGGTTAAGGAGCGGTGAGGCGTTGTCTGTGCGGCGGTTGGGGTCTGAAAGAGGGGGAAAGATGGCGAACGAGGGATAAAAAGTATAACAGAAGTGACGTGCGAAGTTGTGATTGGTGGGAATAAGAAGTGACGTTATTGGTGGAAAGGAACAAATGAAAGTTGTTGATTGGTGAGAATAAGAGAGATTATGATTGGTGGAAAGAAAAAAGGTGTGGGAGTGGGGTATGTTGGAGGTGATGGAAAAGGTGAGTTTTGCTACCAACAACATTTGCAAAAGCCTATGCAGAACTCATCAGCAATTTTAAATAACTAGTGTTTCGGGGTTTTCTCTGGTTGGTAGACGAATGCAAGCTGTTTCTGCCATACTTATATTATTCGACTTTTCCTTTTTTTTTCGTCTTTTTTAAAAAATAACTAGTTTTTGGGGTTTTCTGCGGATGGGAAACGAATGCGAGCTCTTTCTGCTTTTTCATAGGTTTTCCCTGGTCGGTAGGCGTTTTCTGTACTGGTTGACGAAGGCGTTTCTAATTTTGGAGGTTTTCTCAGGTTTTTAGCGGTTGTCCCTGCCCGGTAGGCAAATGATGAAGTTTTACCTTGTCGGCGCACGGATACTAGGCACGTACTGGCGCGCACACACACACACACACACACACACAGAGAGAGACAGATAGACACACAGACAGGCACACACACACACACACGGACATGTTTCCAAAAATGCTTTTTTTTTTTTTTTTTTTTTTTTTTGATTCAGGAGGTCTCAAAACGTGTATTTCCGGTGAAATCTCGGTATCGAATTTTTGGGCGGAATGCAATACTTCCCCTACTTACTATACGTAGTAGAGAAAGTAAAAAAGTATTGAAAAATTTAAGGAAATAACAAGCAATATCTCAAAAGTGTACTATCTTGTTTTCAAGGGTTTTCCAGATCGGTAAGCGTTAGAATACTCTTAGAGCTTTTTTCAGGTTTTTTAGCGGTTGTCCCTGGCCGGTAGGCAATTGATAAAGTTTTTCTATAACGACGTCGTTTTGGCTTGTGGCGCACGGTTCCTAGGCACGTACTCGCGCGCGCGCGCACACACACACACACACACACACACACACTAAAATAGTAGCGTATAAAAAAACTGATTTGTTACACTCACATAACTTTCTCTACTCTTGTACAATCTAATTGGTAGCTTTTAAGCGATAGTCAAATATTTTAACGCTGGTTGCTATGTGGCGAATTCCATTCTGTTTGCATGTTCAGGACATAAAAAAAATGAATAAACGAATTTGAGAAAAAGTATAAGTATTGGAAAATTTAAGGAAATAACAAGCAATATCTCGAAAACGGTTCACTCAACAAAAGAAACGTATATGACATAAGTTGTGTATTTTAACGCGATCTACATTTTTTGTGTAGTAAAATTTTGTCTATCTCTTATGGTTTACCAGTTATGCAAAAAAGTCGTTTACAATGAAGAATATTTTTGGAGACATTCCCAGAAAATTCGAGATATACATTTTATTTGACATGACAATATCTTAAACATATTATGTTTTAATCAAAATCGTTAGAGCCGTTTTTGAGAAAATTAAAATTTTCGAAAAATGTTCCATGTAAAGGGTAGTCTGGGGTGGGGGGATTTTCTTGAAAACCTTCGTGTCGCATCTCTGGAAGATACTGAACCTAAATACCAAGTTTGGTGTTTATCCGACTGTTCGTTTTTGAGTTATGCTGTTCACAGACACACAGACACACAGACAGACACACACACGGACATGTTTCCAAAAATGCTTTTTTTTTTTTGGATTCAGAGATTCTCAAAACATGTATTTCCAGTGAAATCTCGGTAACGAATTTTTGGGTGGAATGCAATACTTCCCCTACTTACTATACGTAGTAGAGAAAGTAAAAATGAATAACGCATTTGAGAAAAAGTATAAGTATTGGAAAATTTAAAGGAAATAACAAGCAATATCTCGAAATACGGTTCACCCAACAAAATAAATGTATATGGCATAAGTTGTGTATTTTAACGCGATCTACATTTTTTGTGTAGCAAACTTTTGTCTATCTCTTACGGTTTATCAGTTATGAAAAAGTCGTTCACAATGAAGAATTCTTTTGGAGACATTCCCAGAAAATTCGAGATATACATTTCATTTCTCTCGACATTATCTTAAATATATGATATTTTCATCAAAATCGTTAGAGCCATTTTTTAATACAAAGAGAACGGGATTTCACAAGTGAAACAGTACTGTGATAACGATACCACTGAAACAAAAAAAAAAATCTGATGTGTAACACTCACATGACTTTCTCAACTCTTGTACAAAGTATTTTTACAAACGCTTATTCCCCATCTAGTTCATGTTAATCGAGATAAACATTTGCAAAATCTATTTTATTGCTAATTTTCTTGTATAAAAAAAAAATCTGATGTGTAACACTCACATGACGTTCTCTACTCTTGTACAAAGTATTTTTACAAACGCTTATGCTCCATCTAGTTCATGTTAATCGAGATAAACATTTGCAAACTCTATTTTATTGCTAATTTTCTTGTAGATGTAGGGGAAAATATATTTACAAGGGGAATATAGAAAAACAGTAGCCTTTAAGCACATACATATCTCTTAATAGCTGGTTGCTATGTGCAACACCATTCTTTTTGCCACAGATTAATACTGTTTGCATATCAAAGACAAAAAAAAAATGAATAACGAAGTCCCATTTGAGAAAATAAATATTGGAAAATTAACAAACAATATCTCGAAAACGGTTCACTCAACAACAAAAATGTATATTACATAAGATGTGTATTTTAACGCGATCTACATTTTTTGTGTAGTAAAATTTTGTCTATCTCTTACGGTTTTTCAGTTATGAAAAAGACGTTCACAATGAAGAATACTTTTGGAGACATTCCCAGAAAATTCGAGATATACATTTCATTTCTCACGACATTATATTAAACATACGATATTTTTCATCAAAATCGTTAGAGCCATTTTTTTTAATACAAAGAGAACGGGATTTCACAAGTGAAACAGTACTGTGATAACGATACCAACAAAACTAATTATTATTCACCCACTGAAACACATAAAAAAAATCTGATGTGTAACACTCACATGACTTTTCTCATCTCTTGTACAAAGTATTTTTACAAACGCTTATTCCCCATCTAGTTCATGTTAATCGAGATAAACATTTGCAAACTCTGTTTTATTGCTAATTTTGTTGTAGATGTAGGGAAAATATATTTACAAGGGGAATATAGAAAAACAGTAGCCTTTAAGCACATACATATCTCTTAATAGCTGGTTGCTATGTGCAGTACCATTCTTTTTGCCACAGATTAATACTCTTTGCATATCAAAGACAAAAAAAAAAATGAATAACGAATTCCCATTTGAGAAAATAACTATTGGAAAATTTAAGTAAATAACAAGCAATATCTCGAAAACGGTTCACTCAACAATAAAGATGTATATGACATAAGTTGTGTATTTTAACGCGATCTACATACTTTCGTACTCACCTATAAGATATAGAGGGTAGAGGTCGTACGAACGTAGCACTTTGAGAATCTATATTCAACAGTTGGTGTTACTCCTTAGAAAGGAAGTATCTGCTGATTTTTATTTAATTCTTTACATTTTACATAGCACGTATGCACTGGCACAACACAAAAGCACTACACACAATACTCAGTTTTAATATATGCACTAATAACATCAGGAATAACTGAAGTCTGCAAACAGTCATTTCCCATGTGCAGCCTTACGTACAGAAAACGTGTGTGGCTGATCTATGTGTAAAAAGAGCCTGAGAGCGGATGTACGTCAGCGGTAAAATCTTTTAAATGCATTTTTATTGGCGATGGTAGAAATCGTGCAGTGGTGGATCGTGAAAATTCATATAAATGGATGTATCACCTCATAATAAGCCTCTATATACCAAGAATATTGAGTTTTTAAAAAGTCAGCAACTGTACCTGTGTTTCTATACGTGAACGTCAGATGGCAGCTTCGATACGTGTCCACGGAGACCTTAGTGCTAGGCAACTGTACCTCTGTTTCTATACGTGAACGGCAGATTGCAGCTTCGATACGTGTCCACGGAGACCTTAGTGCTAGGCAACTGTACCTCTGTTTCTATACGTGAACGGCAGATTGCAGCTTCGATACGTGTCCACGGAGACCTTAGTGCTAGGCAACTGCACCTCTGTTTCTATACGTGAACGGCAGATTGCAGCTTCGATACGTGTCCACGGAGACCTTAGCGCTAGGCAACTGCACCTCTGTTTCTATACGTGAACGGCAGATTGCAGCTTCGATACGTGTCCACGGAGACCTTAGTGCTAGGCAACTGTACCTCTGTTTCTATACGTGAACGGCAGATTGCAGCTTCGATACGTGTCCACGGAGACCTTAGTGCTAGGCAACTGTACCTCTGTTTCTATACGTGAACGGCAGATTGCAGCTTCGATACGTGTCCACGGAGACCTTAGTGCTAGGCAACTGCACCTCTGTTTCTATACGTGAACGGCAGATTGCAGCTTCGATACGTATCCACGGAGACCTTAGTGCTAGGCAACTGCACCTCTGTTTCTATACGTGAACGGCAGATTGCAGCTTCAATACGTGTCCACGGAGACCTTAGTGCTAGGCAACTGTACCTCTGTTTCTATACGTGAACGGGAGATTGCAGCTTCGATACGTGTCCACGGAGACCTTAGTGCTAGGCAACTGCACCTCTGTTTCTATACGTGAACGTCAGATTGCAGCTTCGATACGTGTCCACGGAGACCTTAGTGCTAGGCAACTGCACCTCTGTTTGTATACGTGAACGGCAGATTGCAGCTTCGATACGTATCCACGGGGACCTTAGTGCTAGGGAACTGCACCTCTGTTTGTATACGTGAACGGCAGATTGCAGCTTCAATACGTGTACACGGAGACCTTAGTGCTAGGCAGCTGTACCTCTGTTTCTATACGTGAACGGCAGATTGCAGCTTCGATACGTGTCCACGGAGATCTTAGTGCTAGGCAGCTATACCTGTTTCTATACGTCAACGGCAGATTGCAGCTTCGATACGTGTTCACGGAGACCTTAGTGCTAGGCAACTGTACCTGTGTTTCTATACGTGTCCACGGAGACCTTAGTGCTAGACAACTGTACCTGTGTTTCTATACGTGAACGGCAGATTGCAGCTTCAATACGTGTCCACGGAGACCTTAGTGCTAGTGCTAGGCAACTATACCTCTGTTTCTATACGTGAACGGCAGATTGCAGGTTCGATACGTGTCCACGCAGATCTTAGTGCTAGGCAACTATACCTGTTTCTATACGTGAACGGCAGATTGCAGCTTCGATACGTGTCCACGGAGACCTTAGTGCTAGGTAACTGTACCTGTGTTTCTATACGTGAACGTCAGATGGCAGCTTCGATACGTGTCCACGGAGACCTTAGTGTTAGGCAACTGTACCTCTGTTTCTATACGTGAACGGCAGATTGCAGCTTCGATACGTGTCCACGGAGACCTTTCGCTTCAGGTGACAAAATAACACTAGGCACTTGTGTGCCGTGGTGTAAGCCGCAATCACGGTATTGGTAGCGTGGATCTCCTTGGGGCTCTCCTCGGAGTTACCTCAACACCACGTACATGACCTGGTTCGTCACGGGTACGCAGGTCTGCACTACCACTTCCTCGGCGTTGAGCAGGCCCAGGAGGCGATCGTACCGGTACACCAGCTAGCACGTGGACATGTTATCGCGCTGTGGTGTTGCGTGTGCGAGGTATGGAAACTCAAGGACGCAAAACATGCACGACCGAGGGTTAAAAAGCAGAACAAGTAGTGACGTGGAGCGTTGTGATTGGTGTAAATAAGACGATCTCTGATAGGTGGACAAATTGAAATAACGTGATGTGATAGGCGAAAATAAAATCAAAGGTGATTGGATGAAAAATGACGAGAAGGAATTAGCGGTGAATTTGTGAACTAAGATGGCGAAGATTTTTTTTTTTTTTAAAAAAAAGGATAATATAAGTACGGCAACTGTAACGGTTTACGGCAAACGCGCGCCGCGCAATGCGTCACGCCCGGGCAATAAAACAAAAATCATATTGAGCAAGATGCCCGGCGTGACGCATTGCGCGGCGCGCGTTTGCCGTAAACCGTTACAGTTGCCGTACTTATATTATCCTTTTTTTTAAAAAAAAAAAAAATCTTCGCCATCTTAGTTCACAAATTCACCGCTAATTCCTTCTCGTCATTTTTCATCCAATCACCTTTGATTTTATTTTCGCCTATCACATCACGTTATTTCAATTTGTCCACCTATCAGAGATCGTCTTATTTACACCAATCACAACGCTCCACGTCACTACTTGTTCTGCTTTTTAACCCTCGGTCGTGCATGTTTTGCGTCCTTGAGTTTCCATACCTCGCACACGCAACACCACAGCGCGATAACATGTCCACGTGCTAGCTGGTGTACCGGTACGATCGCCTCCTGGGCCTGCTGAACGCCGAGGAAGTGGTAGTGCAGACCTGCGTACCCGTGACGAACCAGGTCATGTACGTGGTGTTGAGGTAACTCCGAGGAGAGCCCCAAGGAGATCCACGCTACCAATACCGTGATTGCGGCTTACACCACGGCACACAAGTGCCTAGTGTTATTTTGTCACCTGAAGCGAAAGGTCTCCGTGGACACGTATCGAAGCTGCAATCTGCCGTTCACGTATAGAAACAGAGGTACAGTTGCCTAACACTAAGGTCTCCGTGGACACGTATCGAAGCTGCCATCTGACGTTCACGTATAGAAACACAGGTACAGTTGCCTAGCACTAAGGTCTCCGTGGACACGTATCGAAGCTGCAATCTGCCGTTCACGTATAGAAACAGGTATAGTTGCCTAGCACTAAGATCTGCGTGGACACGTATCGAACCTGCAATCTGCCGTTCACGTATAGAAACAGAGGTATAGTTGCCTAGCACTAGCACTAAGGTCTCCGTGGACACGTATTGAAGCTGCAATCTGCCGTTCACGTATAGAAACACAGGTACAGTTGTCTAGCACTAAGGTCTCCGTGGACACGTATAGAAACACAGGTACAGTTGCCTAGCACTAAGGTCTCCGTGAACACGTATCGAAGCTGCAATCTGCCGTTGACGTATAGAAACAGGTATAGCTGCCTAGCACTAAGATCTCCGTGGACACGTATCGAAGCTGCAATCTGCCGTTCACGTATAGAAACAGAGGTACAGCTGCCTAGCACTAAGGTCTCCGTGTACACGTATTGAAGCTGCAATCTGCCGTTCACGTATACAAACAGAGGTGCAGTTCCCTAGCACTAAGGTCCCCGTGGATACGTATCGAAGCTGCAATCTGCCGTTCACGTATACAAACAGAGGTGCAGTTGCCTAGCACTAAGGTCTCCGTGGACACGTATCGAAGCTGCAATCTGACGTTCACGTATAGAAACAGAGGTGCAGTTGCCTAGCACTAAGGTCTCCGTGGACACGTATCGAAGCTGCAATCTCCCGTTCACGTATAGAAACAGAGGTACAGTTGCCTAGCACTAAGGTCTCCGTGGACACGTATTGAAGCTGCAATCTGCCGTTCACGTATAGAAACAGAGGTGCAGTTGCCTAGCACTAAGGTCTCCGTGGATACGTATCGAAGCTGCAATCTGCCGTTCACGTATAGAAACAGAGGTGCAGTTGCCTAGCACTAAGGTCTCCGTGGACACGTATCGAAGCTGCAATCTGCCGTTCACGTATAGAAACAGAGGTACAGTTGCCTAGCACTAAGGTCTCCGTGGACACGTATCGAAGCTGCAATCTGCCGTTCACGTATAGAAACAGAGGTACAGTTGCCTAGCACTAAGGTCTCCGTGGACACGTATCGAAGCTGCAATCTGCCGTTCACGTATAGAAACAGAGGTGCAGTTGCCTAGCGCTAAGGTCTCCGTGGACACGTATCGAAGCTGCAATCTGCCGTTCACGTATAGAAACAGAGGTGCAGTTGCCTAGCACTAAGGTCTCCGTGGACACGTATCGAAGCTGCAATCTGCCGTTCACGTATAGAAACAGAGGTACAGTTGCCTAGCACTAAGGTCTCCGTGGACACGTATCGAAGCTGCAATCTGCCGTTCACGTATAGAAACAGAGGTACAGTTGCCTAGCACTAAGGTCTCCGTGGACACGTATCGAAGCTGCCATCTGACGTTCACGTATAGAAACACAGGTACAGTTGCTGACTTTTTAAAAACTCAATATTCTTGGTATATAGAGGCTTATTATGAGGTGATACATCCATTTATATGAATTTTCACGATCCACCACTGCACGATTTCTACCATCGCCAATAAAAATGCATTTAAAAGATTTTACCGCTGACGTACATCCGCTCTCAGGCTCTTTTTACACATAGATCAGCCACACACGTTTTCTGTACGTAAGGCTGCACATGGGAAATGACTGTTTGCAGACTTCAGTTATTCCTGATGTTATTAGTGCAAATATTAAAACTGAGTATTGTGTGTAGTGCTTTTGTGTTGTGCCAGTGCATACGTGCTATGTAAAATGTAAAGAATTAAATAAAAATCAGCAGATACTTCCTTTCTAAGGAGTAACACCAACTGTTGAATATAGATTCTCAAAGTGCTACGTTCGTACGACCTCTACCCTCTATATCTTATAGGTGAGTACGAAAGTATGTAGATCGCGTTAAAATACACAACTTATGTCATATACATCTTTATTGTTGAGTGAACCGTTTTCGAGATATTGCTTGTTATTTACTTAAATTTTCCAATAGTTATTTTCTCAAATGGGAATTCGTTATTCATTTTTTTTTTTGTCTTTGATATGCAAAGAGTATTAATCTGTGGCAAAAAGAATGGTACTGCACATAGCAACCAGCTATTAAGAGATATGTATGTGCTTAAAGGCTACTGTTTTTCTATATTCCCCTTGTAAATATATTTTCCCTACATCTACAACAAAATTAGCAATAAAACAGAGTTTGCAAATGTTTATCTCGATTAACATGAACTAGATGGGGAATAAGCGTTTGTAAAAATACTTTGTACAAGAGATGAGAAAAGTCATGTGAGTGTTACACATCAGATTTTTTTTATGTGTTTCAGTGGGTGAATAATAATTAGTTTTGTTGGTATCGTTATCACAGTACTGTTTCACTTGTGAAATCCCGTTCTCTTTGTATTAAAAAAAATGGCTCTAACGATTTTGATGAAAAATATCGTATGTTTAATATAATGTCGTGAGAAATGAAATGTATATCTCGAATTTTCTGGGAATGTCTCCAAAAGTATTCTTCATTGTGAACGTCTTTTTCATAACTGAAAAACCGTAAGAGATAGACAAAATTTTACTACACAAAAAATGTAGATCGCGTTAAAATACACATCTTATGTAATATACATTTTTGTTGTTGAGTGAACCGTTTTCGAGATATTGTTTGTTAATTTTCCAATATTTATTTTCTCAAATGGGACTTCGTTATTCATTTTTTTTTTGTCTTTGATATGCAAACAGTATTAATCTGTGGCAAAAAGAATGGTGTTGCACATAGCAACCAGCTATTAAGAGATATGTATGTGCTTAAAGGCTACTGTTTTTCTATATTCCCCTTGTAAATATATTTTCCCCTACATCTACAAGAAAATTAGCAATAAAATAGAGTTTGCAAATGTTTATCTCGATTAACATGAACTAGATGGAGCATAAGCGTTTGTAAAAATACTTTGTACAAGAGTAGAGAACGTCATGTGAGTGTTACACATCAGATTTTTTTTTTATACAAGAAAATTAGCAATAAAATAGATTTTGCAAATGTTTATCTCGATTAACATGAACTAGATGGGGAATAAGCGTTTGTAAAAATACTTTGTACAAGAGTTGAGAAAGTCATGTGAGTGTTACACATCAGATTTTTTTTTTTGTTTCAGTGGTATCGTTATCACAGTACTGTTTCACTTGTGAAATCCCGTTCTCTTTGTATTAAAAAATGGCTCTAACGATTTTGATGAAAATATCATATATTTAAGATAATGTCGAGAGAAATGAAATGTATATCTCGAATTTTCTGGGAATGTCTCCAAAAGAATTCTTCATTGTGAACGACTTTTTCATAACTGATAAACCGTAAGAGATAGACAAAAGTTTGCTACACAAAAAATGTAGATCGCGTTAAAATACACAACTTATGCCATATACATTTATTTTGTTGGGTGAACCGTATTTCGAGATATTGCTTGTTATTTCCTTTAAATTTTCCAATACTTATACTTTTTCTCAAATGCGTTATTCATTTTTACTTTCTCTACTACGTATAGTAAGTAGGGGAAGTATTGCATTCCACCCAAAAATTCGTTACCGAGATTTCACTGGAAATACATGTTTTGAGAATCTCTGAATCCAAAAAAAAAAAAGCATTTTTGGAAACATGTCCGTGTGTGTGTCTGTCTGTGTGTCTGTGTGTCTGTGAACAGCATAACTCAAAAACGAACAGTCGGATAAACACCAAACTTGGTATTTAGGTTCAGTATCTTCCAGAGATGCGACACGAAGGTTTTCAAGAAAATCCCCCCACCCCAGACTACCCTTTACATGGAACATTTTTCGAAAATTTTAATTTTCTCAAAAACGGCTCTAACGATTTTGATTAAAACATAATATGTTTAAGATATTGTCATGTCAAATAAAATGTATATCTCGAATTTTCTGGGAATGTCTCCAAAAATATTCTTCATTGTGAACGACTTTTTTGCATAACTGGTAAACCATAAGAGATAGACAAAATTTTACTACACAAAAAATGTAGATCGCGTTAAAATACACAACTTATGTCATATACGTTTCTTTTGTTGAGTGAACCGTTTTCGAGATATTGCTTGTTATTTCCTTAAATTTTCCAATACTTATACTTTTTCTCAAATTCGTTTATTCATTTTTTTTATGTCCTGAACATGCAAACAGAATGGAATTCGCCACATAGCAACCAGCGTTAAAATATTTGACTATCGCTTAAAAGCTACCAATTAGATTGTACAAGAGTAGAGAAAGTTATGTGAGTGTAACAAATCAGTTTTTTTATACGCTACTATTTTAGTGTGTGTGTGTGTGTGTGTGTGTGTGTGTGTGCGCGCGCGCGCGAGTACGTGCCTAGGAACCGTGCGCCACAAGCCAAAACGACGTCGTTATAGAAAAACTTTATCAATTGCCTACCGGCCAGGGACAACCGCTAAAAAACCTGAAAAAAGCTCTAAGAGTATTCTAACGCTTACCGATCTGGAAAACCCTTGAAAACAAGATAGTACACTTTTGAGATATTGCTTGTTATTTCCTTAAATTTTTCAATACTTTTTTACTTTCTCTACTACGTATAGTAAGTAGGGGAAGTATTGCATTCCGCCCAAAAATTCGATACCGAGATTTCACCGGAAATACACGTTTTGAGACCTCCTGAATCAAAAAAAAAAAAAAAAAAAAAAAAAGCATTTTTGGAAACATGTCCGTGTGTGTGTGTGTGTGCCTGTCTGTGTGTCTATCTGTCTCTCTCTGTGTGTGTGTGTGTGTGTGCGCGCAGGTACGTGCCTAGTATCCGTGCGCCGACAAGGTAAAACTTCATCATTTGCCTACCGGGCAGGGACAACCGCTAAAAACCTGAGAAAACCTCCAAAATTAGAAACGCCTTCGTCAACCAGTACAGAAAACGCCTACCGACCAGGGAAAACCTATGAAAAAGCAGAAAGAGCTCGCATTCGTTTCCCATCCGCAGAAAACCCCAAAAACTAGTTATTTTTTAAAAAAGACGAAAAAAAAAGGAAAAGTCGAATAATATAAGTATGGCAGAAACAGCTTGCATTCGTCTACCAACCAGAGAAAACCCCGAAACACTAGTTATTTAAAATTGCTGATGAGTTCTGCATAGGCTTTTGCAAATGTTGTTGGTAGCAAAACTCACCTTTTCCATCACCTCCAACATACCCCACTCCCACACCTTTTTTCTTTCCACCAATCATAATCTCTCTTATTCTCACCAATCAACAACTTTCATTTGTTCCTTTCCACCAATAACGTCACTTCTTATTCCCACCAATCACAACTTCGCACGTCACTTCTGTTATACTTTTTATCCCTCGTTCGCCATCTTTCCCCCTCTTTCAGACCCCAACCGCCGCACAGACAACGCCTCACCGCTCCTTAACCTCAACTTCGTGCCTCCGCCATCTTATTTAGTTCACATTTTTACCACCGCGCCTCTCATCTCCCAACCAGATTGCCTGCAAGAACAGATCTCGTTCATTCGCACCTCGACGGTTGACTCGACAGCAGCTACTGTGAACACCTACGTCGTACACGTTTTTGACCGCTTTCGACCGGCTTGAGAACCCTGCTCCTACGTACGCTAGCGACCATCACGATGGTCCAGTACCAGGTTTTGGTATAGTTAAATTACGCCTCTGCAAAGGGTGTCTGTACCGCTTTAAAAACCTAGGTATATCAGTGCGTAGTGATGTTGGTTGATCTTAAAGCTGGTTAAGCATTTTCAAAAACAGTTTGCTTTTATTTTTTCGCGTCGCGTGCCGCGCTTTTGGTGACGCATCCACACCGGTAACAGGTAAGTACCACACGCATAATTATTTTTCGGACCTGCTTGGCGTAGGAATATATCCTTTCGTGTTTTGGTACTGTAACCTCAAATCTCCTTACCCTCCTCTTGCGTCCGCCATCTTGTTTAGTTCTCACCGCATCTCCTTGTCGCAGACCCTCCGCCATTTTTAGTTCCCGCTATTTTAACCTCAAAATCTACTCTTCTAACCTCTTGCTACCGCCATCTTCTTTTAGTTCCCATTCTCACCACCGCGTCTCCTTACCCCCACCTCTTGCGACCGCCATGTTCACCACTAACCTCCAAATTTCCTCGTCCTTAAACCTCTTGTCTCAACCACCTTGTTTAGTTCCCATTTTCGCCACCGCATCTCATATCGCCCCATCTCTCTATCCACTCAAGAAAACTACCATCCAACGTTCAAAAATTGCTGATCAGTTCACGACAGGCTTTTGCAAATCTTGTTGCTAGCAAAACTTACCTTTCCCATCACCTCCAACATACCCCACTCCTTTTTCTTTCCACCAATCATAACCTCTCTTATTCTTACCAATCAGCAACTTTCATTTGCTCCTTTCCACCAATAAAATCACTTCTTATTCCCACCAATCACAACTTCACACGTCACTTTCTGTTACACTTTTTATCCCTCGCTCCCCATCTTTTCCCTCTTTCAGTCCCGACCTCCGCACAGACAACACCTCGCCGCTGCTCACATCTCCGAACCAAATTGCCGGCGAGAACAGATCTCGTTTATTCACACCTCGACGGTTGACTCGACAGCAGCTACTGCGAACACCTACGTCGTACACGTTTTTGACCGCTTTCGACCGGCTTGAGAACCCTGCTCCTACGTACGCTAGCGACCATCACGATGGTCCAGTACCAGGTTTTTGGTATAGTTAAATTACGCCTCTGCAAAGGGTGTCTGTACCGCTTTAAAAACCTAGGTATATCAGTGCGTAGTGATGTTGGTTGATCTTAAAGCTGGTTAAGCATTTTCAAAAACAGTTTGCTTTTATTTTTTCGCGTCGCGTGCCGCGCTTTTGGTGACGCATCCACACCGGTAACAGGTAAGTACCACACGCATAATTATTTTTCGGACCTGCTTGGCGTAGGAATATATCCTTTCGTGTTTTGGTACTGTAACCTCAAACCTCCTTACCCACCTCTTGCGTCCGCCATCTTGTTTAGTTCTCACCGCATCTCCTTGTCGCAGACCCTCCGCCATTTTTAGTTCCCACTATTTTAACCTCAAAATCTACTCTTCTAAACTCTTGCTTCCCCCATCTTCTTTTAGTTCCCATTCTCACCACCGCGTCTCCTTACCCCCCACCTCTTGCGACCGCCATGTTCACCACTAACCTCAAAATTTCCTCGTCCTTAAACCTCTTGTCTCAAACACCTTGTTTAGTTCCCATTTTCGCCACCGCATCTCATATCGCCCCCCATCTCTCTATCCACTCAAGAAAAAACTACCATCCAACGTTCAAAAAAATTGCTGATCAGTTCACGACAGGCTTTTGCAAATCTTGCTGCTAGCAAAACTTACCTTTCCCATCACCTCCAACATACCCCACTCCCACACCTTTTTCTTTCCACCAATCATAATCCCTCTTATTCTTACCAATCAACAACTCTCATTTGCTCCTTTCCACCAATAAAATCACTTCTTATTCCCACCAATCACAACTTCACACGTCACTTTCCTTTACACTTTTTATCCCTCGCTCCCCATCTTTACCCCTCTTTCAGTACCGACCTCCGCACAGACAACACCTCGCTACCCAGCTCCTCTCCATCACGCGACCTCCATACTCCTCCATCTCCCTTCCTCCATCTCCCACCCCAAATTAACGAACCAATCAAAACACTCCACGTCACTTCCTCAATTCTTTCAACTCGTCCCGGATGAGCCAACCGATTTAACGATAATCCTAACGCTCAGGGCGCTTTTCAAACTTACCGCCGCCGCCGTCGCACGCAGCGACACTAGCGACACTAGCGCCCCTAGCGGCAGGATTATCGTTAAAACAATTGGCTCATCCGGGACTATTACTACTGTCATGTGAATGTAACACATCAGAATTTTTTTTAGGGTCATACTAAAATTGTACAGGTCTATACATCTAGTATAGAGTATCGGAGTTCAGATATTGGTTCCAGTAGACATTGAAGAAGATATTGTTCTTGGAGTTTATTTTTTTTTTTAGCTCCACGTATGGACGTCAATTTGAAGAAGAATGTTTGTTACATATAATATGCTACTACGTATGTGAAGCCGATTTGAAGATGTTGTATTTTTGTTGCTCCAAGTTTTTAAAGAAATATTAACTATTAACTTTTTTATTAAACTGGTTCTATAGATATTATTTATGTTTGTTTTTGCCTCGGCTGCTTCAGTATTGTTTTAGAGACACGTTTCTCTTAATCAGGGCGTGGTGCGACAAGAATGTAGGCTTACACAGATTTTAAGTTTAAATTCACTTCTTTTTTATTAACCCTTGACACAAATTAAATAGCACTTCCCTGATATTAAGACCTGTGATATTCTTTAATTTAATATTTGCACTTTGTTAACGCGTATACTTAGTTTTCGTTACACACGAATACGTAATATTTCTTTAGAGGACACATCTTCCATCCGGTCACTACCAAGGTCTGCAGGCAACTGAACATATTTCAACCGTCCAAACCCGTAAACTTCTGTATTTCAAATCTCTGATTGGCTAATCCTAGTCCAATAGAATACCTGCATTTAATTAAAGCTTTTTCTGGCTGTTGATTGGCTATTTTTAAACTGTCACGAAATTTACGTTATTGCTGCCCTAATCATGACTAGTAACATTTAAACTCTCAAACTCATTATTGCCTGAAGGTTAGCTCATTGTTACCTCATTTAGCAACTTTAAACTTATTTTTCTCACAGCTCTTATACTATTAAACTATATAATGCATTCACATAACATTATTGAACATGTTTACAATAATATAAGCACTTGCAATGACTGTTACATTTTTACAAATTATTATACACATATTGCTTCAAGGCGCGCTGTTATTGAATTTACATATTATATAATTTAATTTAAATTATTCAAATGTTAAAAATACTGCCTCTACATATGGAACGGACAGCGTTGCACAACATCCAGTTCTGTGCTAGTGTAACCTGATTTTGAAACGATGTCTAACCTCTGTGTTGTTGTTTTGATAAAAACAGATACACACACAGTTGTTCTGTTAAGCGAAGTGTATGATATCGAAGACCCATATAAACCACTTGTTAATGAAATTTACTGCCATTATTCAGGATGTGGTATAACCCGTGCAGTGAACAGACGTGGGAACGAGTGAAGGTAACCAACCCTCTAATGACGTTAGCTTCACGTAAATCAAGCGATTAGCGCACACTCTCGAGCTGTGTAATTTGTAGCAGCGTAATTTTGGGTGGAGAAGGAATTTCAGTGATGAATGGCGCTCAGTCGGATGGACGTGAGTTCCCTCAGTAGGTTCAGCAAATATAAATTTTATTATGTT
This sequence comes from Deroplatys truncata, assembly GCA_030765065.1. Classification (NCBI taxonomy): domain Eukaryota; kingdom Metazoa; phylum Arthropoda; class Insecta; order Mantodea; family Mantidae; genus Deroplatys; species Deroplatys truncata. The sequence goes on from CM060980.1 coordinate 181,964,918, forward strand.
AAATGAATTTCTGGCGTTGAAGGGCTCAGAAGTTTTCTGGTTCAAGTTTTTTACTTTCGCTACCACGTACATAGTAGGTAGAGAAGGCATTGCATTTCACCCAAAAATTCGATACCAAGATTTCATCGGAAATGCATGTTTTGAGAACCCTTGAATAAAAAAAAAATTTAGAAAAAGGTCCGTGTGTTTTGTATGTGTGTCTGTGAACAGCGTAACTCAAAAATCAAAAGTCGGATAATACCAAACTAACCTTTACAAGGAATATTTTTCGTAAACTTTTATTTTCTAAGTGACAAATAACATGTATATCATGAATTTTCTACGGATAGCCTGTGAAGCCCTCTTCCTTCGGAAGGAATTTTGTATAATCTCGTGTTGGTAAACGTTAAAGGATAATCGAAAGCGTACCACATAAAAAATGTAGATATCTTTAAAACACACAATTTATTTAAAATAACTTTCTTTATAGCCTCAGCCATTTCTGAGATATCCGTTAATAATGCTTCGATTCGTTCAATACGGTCTCATTCTGTTTAAGTTCCGCCGATTTTCTGTTGTTTCTCGCGATTACGTGGAAACAGCGTGGAATTTTAAGGAGCGTACTATAAACATTTGACTATCGCTGTTCCCTTTGTATCTATACCGAAAAGTGTAATAAAGTTATATCTGCAAAGGTTTATCTCGATTAAAGTGAAGTAACTACATAGAAAAAAAAATCTGATGTGTTACACTCATGTGACTTTCTTTACTCTTGTACAAACTATTTTTTACAAACGCTTATTCTCCATCTACTTCATATTAATCGATATGTTAATCTTATTGCTAATTTTCTTGTAAGTGCAAGGGGAATATGGTAGGTTTTAAGCGATAGTCAAATATTTTAAGAGCTGGTTGCTATGTGGCGCATTCCATTCTCTTTGTATGTCCAGGACATGAAAATAATGAATAACGATTTCCCATTTGAGCAAAAGTATAAGTATTGGAAAATTTAAGGGAATAACAAGCAATATCTCAAAAATGGTTCACTCAAAAAAAGATGTATATGACATAAACTGTGTACTTTAACGCGATCTACATTTTTTGTGTAGTAAAATTTTGTGTATCTCTTATGGTTTACGAGTTATGCAAAAGTCGTTCACAATGAAAAATACTTTTGGGGACATTCCCAGAAAATTCGAGATATACATTTAATTTGTTATGAAAATATCTTATACATATGATATTTTAATCAAAACCGTTAGCCATTTTTGAGAAAATTACAATTTTCGAAAAATGTTCCATGTCAACGGTAATCTGGAATGGGGGGATTTTCTTGAAAACCTTCGGGTTGAATCTCTGGAAGATACTGAACCTAAATACCAAGTTTGGTGTTTATCCGACTGTTAGTTTCTGAGTTCTGCTGTTCACAGACACACACACACACACATACACACACACAGGGACATGTTTTCAAAAATGCTTTTTTTTTGGATTCGGGGGGTCTCAAAACATGTATTTCCGGTGAAATCTCGGTATCGCATTTTTGGGTGGAATACAATAGTTCCCGTACTTACTATACGTAGTAGAGAAAGTAAAAAACTGTTACAAGCTGCATGGAGGAGTTAGATGTATGACATGTTGCTCCATCTTGCTGGAAATAACCTTCCGTCAGTTCGATATCATCCAGCTGCTCCACAAATGTATTGAAGATGTCCGCATAAACTGCAGTGTCTACAGTGTATCAAAGAAAATGTGGTCAACAATCCTGGAAGCTGACACCGCACTCCATACTCCAACCTTTTCATCATGCAATGGTGTTTCACGGATGATATGGGGGTTTACAGCAGCCCAGTATCTGCTGTGTTGATTTAGTCTGACAGATGAAACCATAGTATGGAGAGAATATCTGGACGGGAATAAGAAAACTCTGAAACCATCGACAATAACCATTCGTTTTTCATGAACTGCTTCTTTCAATTGCTGCACCAGATGCACTCTGTATGGTCGCAATCCCAATTTCTTCTCAGTTCTTTGATATGTGCCAAATGAATAGCCTGGCTACAGCTAGGCACGCAATCTCACGATACACAGTGGCACGGCGACTACACAGAGGTGGTCTCTTTGCCCGACGGCCAGTACGTTGTGTTCCATTAAAATCCGCATATCCGCGGCACCGTTTGCGATGGTCCCAAGAGCATCAAAATTGGACCAACGAGGAATGGGGTCGCGTGCTCTTCTCGGATGAGAGCAGATTCAGTCCGAGTAGTGATTCTCGGCGTACCCTCATCTGGCGAAAGGTGGGAACACGTAATGAACCCCGGAACATCCTTGAACATGATCGTTTTGGTGGCCCGGGTGTTATGGTTTGGGGTGGGTTAATGTTGCATGGTCGCACCGACCTCCATATCTTTGAACACGGTACGCTCACTGGTCAACGTTATTGTGATACTGTACTCCTTCCCCATGCGCATATTTTCAGGGGTGCAGACGGCCCTGACTTCATTTTTATGGATGACAATGCGCGACCGCATCGAACAGCGCAGGTTGAGGATCTCTTGGAACGAGAGGATATTTGGCGAATGGACTGGCCTGCCCGGTCCCCCGAATTAAATCCCATCAAACACGTGTGGGATGCTTTGGGGAGACGCATTGCAGCACATCCACATGCACCAACGACCATCTAACAGTTGTCAACAGCTGGAGGAATGGAACGCCCTACCACAAGAAGCTTGTGGCCTGCATGGGAACACGATGCGGAGCATGCATTGCTGTCCGTGGTGATCATACACCCTTTTAAGTGCCATGTATCTGTTTCTGTAAATCTAGAGAGCCGTCATATGTCGTATTGACTTTAGTGTAGCTTATGGTCTATGAATAAAAGTGGCATTTCTGTTCATCTCATTTCATATTACGTTTATTTGCCTACTGTAGCATACCGTAGCAGTTCCCTCTATGTATGATTCAAGTTTCATCGAGCTATGTTACTTGCCAGTTTCACCGCATGCGAAGATTACTTTCGTCCTTAGGTTTTGCACACCAGTGTAGTTTCCTCTTATTGCGTTAGCAAATGTGATCGGCCTGTTCTTGTCGTCGTCCGTGGTGTAGTGGTTACTATGCTAGCCTCTAGTTCCCGACGTCGCGATTTCAAACCCGGCGGAGGGCGATGGATTTTTTTCGGGCGTAAAAATCCTCAGCATGTATTCCTTCGGAAGGGAAATAAAGCCGATGGCCCTGTGTCATATCTTTACGGCACGTAATATAACCTCAAGCTTGATTAAGAGACCTCTGGGCAAAATTACCGCTCTTTCACGCCCAAAATGGAATGGTACGCTAAGGACCACAGCAGTTAAAGAGCGTCCATAAATAAAAAATCTGATGTGTTACACTCACATGACTTTCTCTACTCTTGTACAAACTATTTTTACAAACGCTTATTCTCCATATGCTTCATGTTAATCGAGATGTTGATCTTATTGCTAATTTTCTTGTAGATGCAAGGGGAATTGGTAGGCTTTAAGCGATAGTCAAATATTTTAAGAGCTGGTTGCTATGTGGAGCATTTCATTCTCTTTGCATATCCAGGACGTAAAAAAAATGAATAACGAATTTCAGAAAAAGTATAACTATTGGAAAATTTAAGGGAATAACAAGCAAAATCTCAAAAATGGTTCACTCAACAAAAAAAAAAGACATAAATTGTGTATTTTAACGCGATCTACATTTTTTGTGTAGTAAAATTTCGTCTATCTGTTGTGGTTTACCAGTTATGCAAAAGTCGCTCACAATGAAGAATACTTTTGGGGACATTCTCAAAAAATTTGAGATATACATTTCATTTATCATAAAAATATCTTAAGCATTGATATTTTAATCAAAATCGTTAGAGCCATTTTTGAGAAAACTAAAATTTTCAAAAAGTGTTCCATGTAAAGGGTAATCTGGGGTGGGGGGATTTTCTTGAAAACCTTCGTGTCGCATCTCTGGAAGATACTGAACCTAAATACCAAGTTTGGTGTTTATCCGACTGTTCGTTTCGAGTTATGCTGTTCACAGACACACACACACACGAACATGTTTCCAAAAATGCTTTTTTTGGTTTCAGGAGGTCTCAAAACATGTATTTCCGGTGAAATCTCGGTATTGAATTTTTGGGTGGAATACAATACTTCCCCCACTTACTATACGTAGTAGAGAAAGTAAAAATTTAATTTAAACGGCCGTTCTTTTACTATTAAAGAGAGTATTTTTTTCTCTATATCGCGATATTATGGACTACACTTGGCTTCTTCCAATAATACCAGCAATTTCTGAAAATGATTATCCCTATTGATACTGTGAGAGGACAATTTCCTTTACCTTCAAAGCTGTTTCTTTACCTTTGCCACCCATTTTTCAATTGCACAGATTTAACCGCGTATTAAAACAACTCGCTGGAAGCGCAGGTTCCACTAAGGGCGTTCCTTGCTGCAAGGGTTCTGTTGGTGGGTTACTATGTTTACGTTTCTAGTGATGTATGAATGTTTTTACGCGTTAAATACCGCCAGAATCGCTGTATTGTTTATTTTCTTGAAGCATGTTTCTTTAATGTTCAAGACACGTTACCATTTTACGGAGTATTTAATGGTGTAGACTTCCAATCAAAATCTTAGCGATATTTTTTAATTTTATTTGGAAATATCAGCAATCAAATTTAATTGTAGTATTATATGAATACTTATTTCCACGACTGTACATATATTAATAATGGGAATATGTAGATATAATTAATGGGGCAGTTCGACGAAGTCTGTTGTGATTATTGTGATTACTAAATGACAAATAAAATTATTATTATTATCATCATGGAAACTTTGGGTAGTGGAAGAGCAAATAACTACCATTTGTTGATCTAGATGTTCAAATCAGAAATATTTCATAATAAATGTCTGTCTCGTGTGTCCATATAAAATGTTGTGCGTCCTCAGATGGAACGTTTTGACCTTCAGGAGCTGATATAATTAACGCGGCGGACTACGTTTTTGTCTCCGATGAACTCTGTGATGGGGTTAGAGCAGGTGTGGCCTGCATATAAAGAATGCTATTCAAACCACAGTTTCCGGCAGGTTTTTAGCGGTACAACCTGAACTATCATTCAGAGCGCATGTTTTGGCAATACAGTCACCGCGCAAGATCCGGGAACCCACCGCTGTGGCGCGTTGACTCAGAGGTCCTGCATTCGATCCTCGGCCAGGGTGACAAATGTGTGCCTGTTTGTGCAATTTAGAAGGGCATACCGTATCTGTTTCTTAGAACAGCAAGTTTAGAAGAAACCTCCAGATGTCAGCACTGTCAAAAACGGCGATAAATAACCAGTAGAAAGCGGCAACAGCTAATGTTCCAGCACCGTTAAGACCAGCTTTTATTCTAGGAAGACTTTTTGTTGAAACATGTTGTTACCTCACTGGTCTTTCAGCACTTGAACCATTTAACATTGTAATTATTGCTTAATGAGTTAAGAAATAACAGGATAATTACGTTTTAAAACAGCAATCGCTTTCATATGTTTACTCTAGTGAACAGAAAGGTAAAGCATTACAAATAAACCAATAGAAATAACATTTTTTTCTTATTCAAGGTTCTGTTCTTACTTTCTCTGCACTTACACATAAGGTAGAGTAACTGTTGTATTCTACCCAAACATTCTATATATCGAAATTATGTTTTGAGGCGCCATGTGTTACATTCACATGACTTTCTCTACCCTCTATCGTTTATTAGTGTGTATGTAAACTATTTTTAACGAAAGCTTATTTTTCTTATAATAGAATAAACCTTTCCAAAAATAGCTACATTACATATTCCAGCGATAGTCAAATGTTTAACAACTGGACGCTATATGCTGGCCTTAAAATTCCATACTGTTTCCATGACATCACGAGAAACAACTGCAAATCAACAGGTCTGTAAACGAATGGTAAGTTTTGTGCAATTAGAACAATTAATAACGGATATCTCGGAAATGGCTTGTGCCACGGAAAATGTTATTTGAAGTAAATTATGTGTTTTAAGGTGATCTACATTTTTGTGTAGTACGTTTTCATCTATAGCTTCACATTTACCATGAATGAATGAGTGATTTATTGTTTACTTTGAACTTACATGCAATTTATACATTGCTTACAATACAATGGAGTTGCTTATTATTTCTCATCCCCTTATATTTAACATTCTCCTGTATATATATATATATATATATATATATATATATAATGGGGAAGTATAATTTTCCACTCTACTTTTTTGCCTTGTTACTCTTTTTCCGTGTCTTCTCCAATGTGATTCACGTCTCTTTTAACCACTTTAACATAATTTTTCCTAAATATTTTCCTGCTTTCTCTATGTACTCATTTGATCTTGTATTAAAAATCTTCCTAACCTTTGGCTCTATTGATAAATTTTTCCATTTCTCTAGTGTTAAATTCTCTGTATCCTCGCATTCCAGAATATAATGCTAATTGTCATGTAATCCATTACATTTAGTACATCTCTCCCCCTTCTTCTCCCTGTTAGACACTTAAATTCATTACACCTGTCTTCGCCCATGCATACCCCATTCTGGCCTCTTTGTTGCATATTTCCATGTATCTTTCTTTTCCCCATTCCGTTTTAAAATATTTATAATCTATTAATGGCCTTTTTTCCCTTGAAATTACTCATAATTTCTTACTTTTCAATATCCTCCACTGTCGTTTAAATTACTTTCCAGAAACCCTTACTTTTGTTCTTTCTTTCTGTCCATATTTTCCCCATTTTTATTTCTTCCAATATTGTCTGTATCTTGTGCATCCAAGTTTCTGTTTCCCCCCATTTTCTCCTGTACAATCAAGCATTACTTTACTATCTCATTTTCCTCTAATAGCTTTAGATATTCTGAACCAGTATTTGATTGCCTTTTACATTTATCAATTATACAATATTATTTAAAGTTCCTTCCGAATGAAGAGGATTTCACAGGTATTCCCAGAAAATTCAAGTTATACATTTTATTTGTTCATGCAAATATCTTTAATGTATGGTATTTTAATCTAAATCGTTAAATCTATTTTTTATTAAATCCAAATTTTTGAAAAATTTTCCATGCAAAGGGTAGTTTGGGGTTGGTGGATTTTGTTGAAAGCCTTTCTGTTCGCATCTTTGTAACATATATTGAAACCAAATATCCAGTTTGGTATTTATCCGACTTTTTGTTTTTGATTCATGTTCACAGACACTCACACGTTTTTCTAAAACTGCTTTTTTAGATTCAGGGTGCCTCGAAACATGCATTTCGGGTAAAATCTCGGTATAGAATTTTCGGGTAAAAATACAATAGCTTTTCTACCTACTGCGTTCGTGGTAGAGGCGGTGAAAGTTAGAAAAAGCTCCTTGTGTGTCTGATAAATACTAAACCTGCTGTATGTCAGAATCTTCCAAGGACGTGACACTAAAGGTTTTAAAGAAAATCTTTCCACCACAAACTACGCTTTTCATAAAAACGTTTTGTTTTTAATTTCTCCAAAACTGCTCTAAAGATGTTGATTAAAATAGCATATGCTTAAGATATTTAAATGGCTAATTGAATGCTTATATTGAATTTTCTGCGAATAGCCTGTGAAGTCCTCTTCATTCCCAACGAGTTTTTGTATTATTTAGAGTATTAGCTAAACCATAAGAATAAACTCCACGAAAAATGTAGAACTCGATGGAACAATTTATATCAAATAACTTGTTTTTGTGGTATTAACCATTTCCGAAAAACTTTTGTACCACGTACACTCTCTTCAATTTATGCGTCCCTGCAGCTTTGGGAGGCATACAACTAGTCTTCACAGGTGGAGTAAGTATAGTAAGGAGGAGGTGTATGTATCTGTTTACCTTTTCGCGCATGCAGTGACGTCCTAATTTACGTGCACAATTCTAAATTATTCACATATGAAATATGTAACTTTGAGCAATACCCTTTACTCATCACTTGCATATAATAACCGTGTTTAAATATATACTAATAAAGCCATGTTTTGCACAATTTCTACATGCTAAAGTATTTTTAATGACAATATAATGTAAAACTGAAGTAAATTATCCTTTTTACTCTCAAAGAGGACACATTACTAGACATTATTTTAATAATGTGTCCAATCTCTTTTTGTTTAATACATGATTTAACCGCCTAGGCACTGAATCACTTAGGTGTTCATGACGCTGTTCCAAGAGGGCGACGAGTGATTCAGTGCCTAGGTGGCTAAATCAGGCATTGAGCAAGAATTTATATTGTACGATTATTAAAATAATGTCTAGTAAATGAGTCCTCTTTGAAAGTAAAGCGTATAATGTATTTCAGTTTTACATTGCGTTGCCATAAAAAATACTTTTTCATGGAGATATTGTACAAAACAGGGTTTTATTTGGTTATATAATATTTAGGCGGCCCGGGTTCAATCCCAGGGACCCGCATGTGGGATTTGTGGTGGACAAAGCGGCGTCTGGGCGGGTTTTCTCCGGGTTCCCCCGTCATTCATTCCACCAACTGCTCCACCATCACCTTTCCTTTTATCCAGTTCACCATCATTTCGTTTCACCTACTTCCTTCCTCCCATACCAGGCATGGGGCTGATCACCCATCCTGGATATTCCGTCTGCTCCATGAGTGTGTCTGCTCCTCGACAGGCCTCTAACCCCAGGCACCCGCCTGTAAGTCCCGGGCGGGGGGTGTAAGTCCTACATAAGATGAGGTTAAACAGTGAATGAATGAATATTGTAAGTGATACAGAACGCCATTGCATGCGCGTATAGGTAATATAATTTATGGTACGAATATCGTAACGTATCATATTACAATATGAGATTGGAAGATTGACAAACGAGGCCGCAGGCCGAGTATTGTAATATGTAATTACGATATGTGTATCGTACAACGTTTTATCTATAGATTTTTACTTTCTCTACTACGTATAGTAAGTAGGGGAAGTATTGTATTCCGAGATTTCACCGGAAATATGTTTTGAGACCCCCTGAATCCAAAAAAAGCATTTTTGGAAACATGTCCGTGTGTGTGTCTGTGAACAGCATAACTCAGAAACGAACAGTCGGATAAACACCAAACTTGGTATTTAGGTTCAGTATCTTCTAGAGATGCGACACGAAGGTTTTCAAGAAAATCCCCCCACCCCAAATTACCCTTTACATGGAACATTTTTCGGAAATTTTAATTTTTTCAAAAATGGCTCTAACGATTTTGAATAAAATATCATATGTTTAAGATATTTTCATAACAAATGAAATGTATATCTCGAATTTTTCTGGGAATGTCTCCAAAAGTATTCTTCATTGTGAACGACTTTTGCATAACTGGTAAACCATAAGAGATAGACAAAATTTTACTACACAAAAAATGTAGATCGCGTTAAAATACACAGTTTATGTCATATACATTTTTTGTTTGTTTGAGTGAACCATTTTCGAGATATTGCTTGTTATTCCCTTAAATTTTTCAATACTTATTTTCTCAATTGGGAATTCGTTATTCATTTTTTTGTCTTGGATATGCAAAGAGTACTAATCTGTGGCAAAGAGAATGGTGCTGCACCTAGCAACCAGCTATTAAGATATATGTCTGTGCTTAAAGGCTACTGTATTTCCATATTGCCCTTGCAAATACAAAACAAGGGAAACATAGTACGCCTTAAGCGATAGTCAAAGATTTTTAGAACTGGTCGCTATGTGTAAAATGTAATTCTCTTTCATGTCAAAAGATCGTTTCTGCAAATGTTTATCTCGATAAATATGAAATAGATGGAGAATAAGAGTTTGTAAAAATAGTTTGTACAAGAGTAGAGAAGGTCATGTGAATGTAACACATCAGATTTTTACTTTCTCTACTACGTATAGTAAGTAGGGGAAGTATTGCATTCCACCCAAAAATTCGATACCGATATTTCACCGGAAATACATGTTTTGAGACCTCCTGAATCCCAAAAAAGCATTTTTGGAAACATGTCCGTGTGTGTGTCTGTGTGTGTGTGTGTGTCTGTGTGTCTCTCTCTGTGTGTGTGTGTGTGTCTGTGAACAGCATAACTCAGAAACGAACAGTCGGATAAACACCAAACTTGGTATTTAGGTTCAGTATCTTCCAGAGATGCGACACGAAGGTTTTCAAGAAAATGCCCCCACCCCAGACTACCCTTTACATGGAACATTTTTCGAAAATTTTAATTTTCTCAAAAATGGCTCTAACGATTTTGATTAAAATATCATATGTTTAAGATAATGTCATGAGAAATGAAATGTATATCTCGAATTTTCTGGGAATGTCTCCAAAAGTATTCTTCATTGTGAACGACTTTTGCATAACTGGTAAACCATAGGAGATAAACAAAATTTTACTACACAAAAAATGTAGATCTCGTTAAAATACACAACTTATGTCATATACATTTCTTTTGTTGAGTGAACCGTTTTCGAGATATTGCTTGTTATTCCCTTAAATTTTCCAATACTTATACTTTTTCTCAAATTCGTTATTCATTTTTTTATGTCCTGGACTTGCAAAGAGAATGGAATGCGCCGCATAGCAACCAGCGTTAAAATATTTGACCATCGCTTAAAAGCTACCATATTCCCCTTGCATCTACAAGAAAATTAGCAATAAGATTGACATCTCGATATCTCGATTAACATAAAGCATATGGAGAATAGGCATTTGTAAAAATAGATTGTACAAGAGTAGAGAAAGTCATGTGAGTGTAACACATCAGATTTTTTTATTTACTTTGGTAAATTACATTTTTATTTGAGATGTGGTATTAGGAATTACTGAAACAGTACATTGCATTGATACATAGTTGATACGCGTGTAAAGTGGGCCGTGTATGATTTTATAGACGATTTGTTTGTTAGGTTTTTGTTTAAAACAGAAGAACATGTATACTAGGTGCATTAAATAAACTTTGAGAAATGAGTTCTGACGAAGATATTGCAATCGCAGCTAATTCTGTTATATATATAGTTTAATTCCTAATAAATCCCGTTGTTTTAAAATATTATCAATGTTTATAATAAATAAAATTGGTTCTATTTTGTTTATTATTTATGTATGTATGATTCATAATACGCAACCAGTTTCGTGATAAGAGTTATATTACGAAAATCGTTGCATAATAGAAGCTTCATTACGGAATAGGTTTACAACGTTTTATTTATTTATTTTTTTAGTATTGTAAAATCGATATTACGTAACTGCAGTGGATAAACAGATACACACACCTCCTCTCTGATACAAATACGCACTCCACCTGTGAAAGCCAGTAGAATGCCTCTTAAAGTTGCGGTGGCGGCATAAATGGAAGCGAGCGCACCTAGTAAGTAGGGAAGGTATTGCATTCTACCCAAAAAGTTTGATATCGGGCTTTCACCGGAGGTCCCTTGAATAAAAATATTATAAAAAAGCCCATGTGTGTGTGTCTGTGTTTATCTGTCTCTCTATACGTGTGTCGTCCTCCGTGGTGTAGTGGTTACCATGTTAGCCTCTAGTTCCCGAGGTCTCGGTTTCAAACCCGGCGGAGGGCGATGGATTGTTTAGGGCGTAAAAATCCTTAGCATTCCTTCCTTCGGAAGGGAAGTAAAGCCGGCGGTTTCTTGTCGTAGATTTACGTTACGTAAAAGAACCTTAAGCGTGATAAAGAGGCCTCTGCAAAATTTCCGATCTTTCGCTCCCAATATAGAATGGGACGCTAAGGACCACAGCAGTTAAAGGGCGTCCATAAATAAAACTCAATTTAATTTTTCTCTATATGTGAACAACATAACTCAAAGACAAACTTCATTTAAATACCAAGTTTAGTATTTAAGTTTAGTATCTTTAAAAAATGCGGAACGAAGATTTTCAAGAAAGTCGTATCATCGCCAAAAGTATCCTTTGTTTAGAAAAAATTCAATTTTTTTTATTTTCCTAAAAATGTCGCAAACGACTTTGATTAAGTTACCACGACTATATTGAAGATATTTACATCACAAATAAAATGTATAACTTGAGTTTTTTCTGGAAATAACCTCTGAAAAATCTCAAGATTCGGAATTAACTTTACATAACAGATAAATCATAGAATCCAATACACAGAAATGTAGATCTGTTAAAACACAGTTTATATAAAATAACTTGTTTTTGTGGCAGTAATCATTTCCTGGGTATTCTTTGTTACTGGTTTGCACTTTTCAATGCTTTATTCTCTATTTGATACTGTCTCTACCACGTACGAAATATTCCATTCTACCCATCAACTATTTCCGAGATATCTGTTATTATTGCTTTAAATTGTTCAATACTTCGACATTTTTCTTAAATTGCTGTTGCTTTTCAATTGTTTCTCGCGATGTTGTAGAAAGAGCATTGATTTTCGAGGCCAGTATATAGCGACTATCGACTCGGCCTCCCCTATGAATAAACTACGAGGTCGTATTGATGACTTTGTCGGGAGATGGCGTTCTGATCACAGATTTCTTGTTTGCTCCCAAGTCTTACATTATTCTGGGTATAATCGCAGAAATTCGTCGTCATTTGTTTCTTAGAACATTGTTGAGAGCGTCTAAAATAAGCAGATGTGTGTTGCTTCGTAGAAAATGGAGAAAAGTGAATTTCGTATTCTGATAAAGCAACACTTTTTGCGTGGTAAGACGGTGAAGGAAGCGGAATAAAACTGAACAAGTATTATGGAGACTCTGCTCCATCACATGTCATGGTTCACAAGTGGTTCACAGAAATTCGATGTGGCCGTTCGAGCACAAGAGATGCTGTGCGCACAGGACGGACGGTTGAGGTCACAACAGAAGAAATGGTGAACAAAGTTCACAATATTGTGTTGGAGGACCAATGAGTGAAAATCCGTGAGATAGCTAAGACCGTATACATCTCGAGTGAACGGGTGTATAACATTCTGCACGAATTTTTTGCATGAGAAAGCTGTCAGCAAGATGGGTGCCGCGACTCTCACAGTTGAGAACAAGCGGAATCGTGTGACCATTTCACAGGGATGTTTTAACATGTTCCAGCGCAACCCAAATGAGTTTTTGCGGCCTTATATCACGGTTGATGAAACTTGGATCCATTACTATCAATCTGAAACCAAACAACAATCAAAGAAGTGGATTTCCTTCTGCGAACCTGCACCAAATAGAGCGAAAACCATTCCGTCGGCAGGAAAAATCATGGCAGCTGTCTTTTGGGATTCACAAGGAGTGATAGACATTCACTACCTGGAAAAGGGTAAAACGATCACAGGTTCATATTATGTCGCAGTGCTTGATGAGTTTCACAAGGAATTGTTAAATAAACGACCCCACTTGGTAAAGAAAAAGGTTCTCTTTCACCAGAATAATGCACCCGCACACAAGTCAGCCATTGCCATCGCAAAATTTGTGGAATTGGGCCACGAACTGCTACCTCACGCACCATATTCTCCGAGCGACTTCTTCCGCTTCGCAAACCTAAAAAATTGGCTCGCTGGAAGAAATTCACGTCCAGTGAACACATCATGGCAGAAACAACCTCATATTTTGCAGGCTACATAAAATCATATTTTTGAAAGGGTTAAAAAAAATTGGAGAAACGTTGGACAACGTGTATTGAATTGAAAGGAGACTATGTTGAGAAATAAAATTGATTTTTTGGAAAAAATGATTATTTTCTTTAAAAAGTCACTGACTTATCAATCCGCCCTCGTGTTTCTGCAATTGTTTGTTTCGATGAACATAAATTAGATACAAAAATAAGCTTTCGTTAGAATATTTTGTAAAAAGTACATGAAAATGATAGTGGGTGGAGAAAGTCATGTAAATGTAACGCATCATATTTATGAACACGAAAGCCATTGTTATTGAACCGGATTTCTTGAGGCTCTACAGCAGGAATCGAACCACTGCTCTCACACAATACGGACGCCCAAGACTGGTACTATAGTTCGCCTGCGCGTACTTCCCACGGTTTGCAAACCTGTAACAGTCCCCGCTCTTCAATTATTCCACTCTCACTTATAAATTAGAATACGTCGCCATGTAATCACCAACAATAGGGCTAAGTAATTGTTTGCGCCGCGCTTAATGAGAGAGTAGCTAGGGAACGTGTCTAAGTGTGAACGGGCGAGATTTTAACACAAAATTTAGCTCGGCACATTAGCGCACGTGTAGCCAAAAGCAATGTGTTTTCTTTCAGTACTCCAATGGTACAATCAATTAACAAAAAGTCTGATGTGTTACATTCACACGAGTTTCTATACCTTGTATCGTTTATTAGTAAGAATACAAATTATACTTAGGAAAGCTTATTACTTTCTGTACTACGTATAGTAAGTAGGGGAAGTATTTTATTCCACCCAAAAATTCGATGCCGAGCTTTCACCGGAAATATATGTTTTGAGAACCCCTAAATCCAAAAAAGCCATTTTTGGAAACATGTCCGTGTGTGTGTCTGTGAACAGCATAACTTAGAAACGAACCGTCAGATAAACACCAAACTTGGTATTTAGGTTCAGTATCTTCCAGAGATGCGACACGAAGGTTTTCAAGAAAATCCCCCCACCCCAGATTACCCTTTACATGGAACATTTTTCGAAAATTTTAATTTTCTCAAAAATGGCTCTAACGATTTTGATTAAAATATCATGTTTAAGATATTTTCATGACAAATAAAATGTATATCTTGAATTTTCTGGGAATGTTCCAAAAGTATTCTTCATTGTGAACGACTTTTGCATAACTGGTAAACCATAAGAGATAGACAAAATTTTACTACACAAAAAATGTAGATCGCGTTAAAATACACAATTTATGTCCTATACATTTTTGTTGTTGAGTGAACAATTTCGAGATATTGCTTGTTATTTCCTTAAATTTTTCAATGCTTATTTTCTCAAATGGGAATTCGTTATTAATTTTTTTGTCTTGGATATGCAAAGAGTTATAATCTGTGGCAAAGGGAATGGTGCTGCACCTAGCAACCAGCTATAAGAGATATGTATATGCTTAAAGGCTACTGTATTTCTGTATTGCCCTTGTAAATATATATTCCCCTTACATCTACAAGAAAATTAACAATAAGATAGAGTCTGCAAATGTTTATCTCAATTAACATGAAGTAGATGGAGAATAAGTGTTTGTAAAAATAGTTTGTACAAGAGTAGAGAAAGTCATGTGAGTGTAACACATCAGATTTTTTTTGTCTTGTATATGCAAAGAGTATTAATCTGTGGCAAAGAGAATGGTGCTACACTTAGCAACCAGCTGTTAAGAGATATGTCTATGCTTAAAGGCTACTGTATTTCTATATTGCCCTTGCAAATACAAAACAAGGGGAACATAGTACGCCTTAAGCGATAGTCAAATATTTTTAGAACTGGTCGCTATGTGTAAAATGTAATTCTCTTTGCATGTCAAAAGATCGTTTTTGCAAATGTTTATCTCGATTAATATAAAATAGATGGAGAATAAGAGTTTGTAAAAATAGTTTGTACAAGAATAGAGAAAGTCATGTGAGTGTAACTCATCAGATTTTTTAAATCAATTTATCTTTGTACTTCAAGTTTGCAGCTAGCCTTTGTTGATTCGCCCATGAAGAAAGGGTTTGTTTAAGAGAAAACAATAGGTAACATGTATTAATAGAGTTAAATGTATAGTAACTCACGTTGTCATATCGATTAATGAAGATTTCGATTGTTACTGTATATAGGATATATCATAATTAGTAGCGAAAGCTAAAACGGTTGAAAATATGCGATATTAGAAGCAAAACGTCCCAGTAAATATGGGTCCGCGAACGAGCCATGAGCAAGATAATTGCAAATGTGAGATTATAAGCCGCCACTGACCTCATTAAGTAACATCGTTATAATCAGTACAAGTTGAAAATTAGACTTTTCGTTTAATAATTGCCGTTCTAAGTTGCCTAAAAGTTCACTCGTAGCTTAACTTAACAAGGAATACAATTCTACTTTAGTATGTTGCATGTTATTAATACTGTACACTCTTCCCTATTAAAGGAGGTGTTCAAAGTATCGTCCTTGCTTCTGGATGCAATACCGTACTCGTCTCTGCAGTGGGTTTCGAATTCTTTCAAATGTCCCCGGATCATCTCGGAATTCTTGAGAAGCGAATACAATTGCCTGCTCCAGTACTTCAACGGTATCAACGGGAGTGCTGTACGCTACACTTTTGAGGTAACCCCATACAAAAAAAATCTTATGTGTTACACTCACATGACTTTCTCTACTCTTGTACAAACTATTTTTACAAACGCTTATTCTCCATATACTTCATGTTAATCGAGATGTTAAACTTATTGCTAATTTTCTTGTAGGTGCAAGGGGAATATGGTAGGTTTTAAGCGATAGTCAAATATTTTAAGAGCTGGTTGCTATGTGGCGCATTCCATTCTCTTCGCATGTCCAGGACATAAAAAAATGAATAACGAATTTGAGAAAAAGTATAAGTATTGGAAAATTTAAGGGAATAACAAGCAATATCTCGAAAATGGTTCACCCAACAAAAATATATATGACATAAATTGTGTATTTTAACGCGATCTACATTTTTTGTGTAGTAAAATTTTGTCTATCTCTTATGGTTTACCAGTTATTGAAAAGAAGTTCACAATGAAGAATACTTTTGGAGACATTCCCAGAAAATTCGAGATATACATTTTATTTGTCATGAAAATATCTTAAACATATATTTTAATCAAAATCGTTAGAGCCTATTTTGAGAAAATTAAAATTTTCGAAAATGTTCCATGTAAAGGGTAATCTGGGGTGGGGGAATTTTCTTGAAAACCTTCGTGTCGAATCTCTGGAAGATACTGAACCTAAATACGAAGTTTGGTGTTTATCCGACTGTTCGTTTCTGATTTATGCTGTTCACAGACACACACACGGACATGTTTCCAAAAATGCTTTTTTTTCAGGGGGTCTCAAAACATGTATTCCGGTGAAATCTCCTTATAGAATTTTTGGGTGGAATACAATACTTCCCCTACTTATTATTCGTAGTAGAGAAAGTAAAAAAAATCCAAAGGATTGAAATGAGGTGATCGCGGAGGCCAAGGTACAGGCCCTCCTCGACCTATCCAACTTGGACCATATCTCCACGTTAGATGTCTTCTTACAGTAGCAGCTTAATGTGCCGTTGCTCAAGGGGAACATCCTCAATCAATTCACATCAGTGGCGGCTTATAACCTCAATAATAAATCTCACACAGGGCTTGTTTACGGACCCATGTTTACTGGAAGTTTTTGCTTCAGTTATCGTTTACTTTCAACCGTTTCATTTTGCATATTAATTATTATACATTCTGTACATGCATTGCCTACTACATTGATTTTCCTTCACACTGTGGCCACCGCACGGCTGCTGCACGCCGGCCGCCGCAGCGCCGACTTCCGCTGAAGCATTTTAATATCCCCACAACCGCCTCACGTTCTCATAGTTACAGTTACCATTACAATAATAATAAACGCATGCCTTATTATAAGAGATGGTAGAAATGGCTTCATCTATCCGCATATCTCTGGCATTTTCTCAGGACATTTTCATTCATACTCGAGAGCTCAATACTGAGTCAATTTCTCCGACTTTGTTTCAGTTCTTTTAATGTATGGAGGTCTGTTGTATACACCTTATTTTCCATGTGATTATTAGAGTCGTGTAAATTTCTATAATTGGATTTTGCCAAATGATAATAGTAATTTACCCACGTTTAACACTGTTGTCCGACGAAGCATGATTCCATTTATATGGCTATGTTTCGTCGCAAAGTAACAGGTATTCGAGAACAGAATCAGAGCTAGGAACTTCGTACCGATTCCGTTGTTCAAGGTGCGAGCGGCCAGGAAATGCGCGGTCAAAGCTGGTGGCCTGCGGTATCAAAAATCGCCTTGCAGCGCATCACGTTCATAATAACAACCCTAACTGCATTCAAGAGGGTCACCTAGGCAGTAATGGAGACGTTTGAGTAGCATCATGTTGTTCTAGTTCAAATGTGAGGGAGATTCATTTCCTTTAAAAACATAGTAGTTTTCCAGCACTTTATTTATTTATTTATTTATTTCCATCGTCATTTATATTCCAGTGGGATTTTCACATATTCGCATTATAAATCTTTGTTTCTGAGCTTTTCATTTAAAAGGCTTCAGGACATTTTCGTTGTCAGTAACAGGGCAATGGATGAGTAAATATGTCCATATTTATTGTTTACCTAGTAAATGCTTAAAGATATTTCAGACACGTGTTACTTTATTATTGTATCATTTAGTAAAGGTAAAAATACTTATCACGGAGGGGCCGCCGGAACCGGGGCAAGGCTCCGCATGCAGGCCAGTCGGCTCTTTGCGCTTCCATCGTGGCCCCTGAAAGAGAAGGATGAGAGGAGAGACCCAAAGGGCGACATGAACCGGATGCTGACGGGCGCATCATGGACGAGGTCCCTAACGTTTCCAGATAAAACACATCCGACCAATCCACCAACCTCCAGGGTCCCCCGGAGCGAAGCCCCACGCTGAGGAGAGACCTAGCTGAGCGGTACCGCAACGACGCCAGGAAAGAAAGCTTTACAGAGCGCAAGCCACCGCCCAGCCACAACCCGCCGAACACGGTCGCCTGGTCCTACAGCTCTGAAACAGGTGACAAGGAGGATGATGGGTACAGGAAATGAGAGGAAGGAGAGTCGTGGTAGAAGATGAACTACCCCAGCATTCGTCTGGCGACCCCCGGGACGCCCGAATGCGGGCCACAGGCATAACCGCCTGAGGCATCCCTTACATCACCTTCTGATGTAATTAAAGGTGTATATAATGTAAATATGTATATAAGATTTGTATCTGTCAATCTATGTAACCGTTCGTATAGCTGTAGGTACATACAAGCTGTGCATTTACGAATATCCCATAAGTCTTTTTTTTACGGAAACAGGAATATTGCCTACACACGGTTTTGTTTCGCTGTCCACCCTAGGTTGCTATATATGAGTAGTTCTGTTTTGATGACGTCGATTCTGGCTGGTCGTACCCTGTATAGAGCGATAGCTATCGGTACGTACTTCCTAGCTCCGCAGATAAACAAGATTTTAAACACTAGATTCCCTTGCAGAACGCAAAAATTGGTGTGCGGTAAATGCATACGCATACGGTAATAGGACCTGTATTTCTTTTAACAAACAATAAATGAAGGTAGATACGAGAATGACGTACACCGTATTTTGAACAACTGACCTACTTAGAATGTCGGTCTGTGTTTTCCCAACAAGACTTCTGCCGTACATCCAGCTGACGAGTCATTAAATTTAATTTAGGTAATTTTTGAAGGTATGTTAATTACGAGGGGCACTGTTTATATTTTGAGCCTTGGCAACCCTGAATGTTGTAGGTGCCATCTAACGTTTCTAATGGAAAGTTTGACATTTTTGACCATAATCTACTTCAAACATTTTGTCAATAGAGCGTCATTTGTTTTGTTTTTGAAAATAGTGTGTCAACAAAAACATGGAATTAACTCGTGAAAATGTTCGTGCAATGATTTATTACGACTTTCGACGTGGATTATCAATACAGGAGTGCATCGATCAACTAACTTCCACATTTGGAGACAAAACTCCATCCTTTGCCACTGTGAAACGCTGGTATAACGAATTTAATCGTGGCCGCCGTTCGCTCAATGATGAAGTTCGTGAAAGTCGTCCAAAATCAGTTGTTGTGCCAGAAAACATTGATGCTAATAATGAAAGATCGTCATGCGACATATTGTGAGATTGCAACCTTGGGCATTAGTTCCACCAGCGTTAATAAAATATTGCATGATTAATTAGCCGTGAAAAAGGTTTGCTCTAGTTGGATCCCACATAATTTAACGCAATCTCAAAAAGATGTTCGTGTCGATTGGTGTACAAAAATGCTCAAGAAATACAATGGCGGTGCCTCAAAAGGCGTATATAAGATTGTAACAGGTGACGAATCATGGATCTATGCGTAGGAGCCGGAACGTAAACAGCAGTCGACTGTATGGGTGTTTCAAGATGAAGCAAATCCAACAAAAGTTGTTCGCACTCGAAGCACTTCGAAGCAAATGGTCGCCTGCTTTTTCAGCAAAACTGGCCATGCGGCAACAGTGCCTTTAGAGGAACGGAAAACAGTCAATGCCAAATGGTACACAAGCAATTGTTTGCCTGAAGTCTTCGTGAAGTACGGAAAACCAACAAGAACCGCAGGATCGTTCTTCATCGAGACAGTGCGAGCGCACACACATCTCATCTAATAACAGAGTATTTGAAGGCTCAAAAATCGAATTGATGGTTCATCCGCCATATAGTCCTGATTTAGCACTTCTTTTTGTTCCCGAACATCAAGAATAAATTGCGTGGTCAACGATTTTCGTTGGCAGAAGAAGCTGTTGATGCCTTCAAAAATGCATGTTTTGGAGATGTCTCAAGAAGACTGGAATAAATGCTTTTGAGAAATGGTTCAAACGGATGCAAAAGTGTATTGATCATAAAGGAGAACAATAAAGCAGTTTTCAATCAGAAATTACTTTGTTTTAATTATTAGGCTCAAAATATAAATAGTGCCCCTCGTAATAAAGAATTATCGCCCTCATAGTTCTTGATTTATCTGTATGTGATTTTTATTTATGCGGGAACTTGAAAAATAAAGTGTGTGCAACAAACCCCATACATTTGAATAACTAAAAGAAAACACCAGGTGAGAAGTTCATTTAAATTCAGATATTAACTCTCGTGTGTGAATGAACATTTTCTGAGAAGATGCCAGAAATGTGCGGATATAGGACATTTCCAACATATTTTATAATAAAGTGTATGCTTAGTATCGTTGTGATTGAAACTGTAACTATGAGAACGTGAGGCGGTTGTGGGAATACTGCTGCGGTGGCCACATTGTGAACGAAAAGCACTGTAAATACAATAGTAGGTAAGGCAAATATTTGGTGTTTGAGACACAACGTCGTTTCCATTGCCAACTGAAATAAAAAGAAATACAGGGCGATATTACACAAAGCGGGTTAAGATGAAATTAGAATGGACTCGATTATAAATGCTAGATTTCAACAGATTTATTACGTCATTGTTGCTACGCAATCATTATGGTGTCGGTGCGAGGAAGACGCTAGCTGTATTACAGGATTTTGGCAATCATAACAAGTGTTTATAATACTACGATTGTATAAAGTAATTTTACTGCAAAAACTAAAAGGTTTTCAACATTAATCCTAAAGTTAAGCCTCGTTAGAAATTCTTTTTTAAATATCGTTCTTGTTTGTATACTGATGTTAAACAGAGATAAATCAAACTTCACGACTATCCTCATAGTTAATATGTCTGTTTCACACTCAACGTTCAACGTTTTATTGCACCGGCTTCCTCGAGAGGACAGAATAAAAACCAGGGTTTGTTTGTTTTCCAAAATCCGCTGTATAACAAATGAACACGAGGTTGTTAAGGAGCTGCAATCTGCCTACCGAAAGGCAAGATAATGTGCGTCATATTTCTGCAGAGTGACAGAGGCACTCTGGAAGCACGTATCATGCTGGCCAACCTGTTTCCATGGTGACATTGTATATGATAATGTGGTTGGCACCCTAATGACATGTTAGCCTGCCGACACATCCTCGCAATGTCCACCCTTTGGCTTATCGTAACGTGCAGTTAACATTTTCACTGATAAAGTTACTAGGGGAAAATGAGATACTAAAGGAATGCTTGGTTGTACAGGAGAAAGTGGGAAAAAATGAAACTTGCATGCACAAGATACAGACAACTTTGGAAGAAATAGGAATGTGCGGCCGTCACCTCCTTCGTCCTTCGCTGTAGTCTTACCTTGATGCTTCTCCCGTTGGTTCCAGAAGTTCGCCGTGTGTTGGTTCTCTTCAATTTTATCCTCGGCTAGCTGCAGTAGTTTTCTTTAACCTATATAGGAGCATGGACTTATCCTCGGTAAAGGAAGCGTAGATCTCGGGTGGTGATATAGGAAGACATAGACGTGCTTTGTTTATGAAAAGACGACACTGCCGTTTCTTTTTATTTAATTAACACTCGTAGTATACAACACTGGTATTGCCGCCGTAAAATACTGTCCACCGCTGTTAAACTACGGCGCGGATATGACACGAAGTTTAAATATGCTTATTATCTCTTTACGAGTAGCGGATCTTAGGTGTGTTTCTAAAACTATCTTGATTTCCTGTTTTGGCGCGATATCTCACACATCCTGCAGCATCTCTCCCTGACCATACATGACAAAACTGTCCAACAAACTGCAATACTAAACTGACATGATAAAACTCTCTTGCTTAAACTGCCTTGACAAAACTGACGACAAAAACTGTCTTGCTAAAACTGCCTTGACAAAACTGACGACAAAAACTGTCTTGCTAAAACTGCCTTTACAAAACTGACGACAAAAACTGTCCCGAATTTGCTCCAAACAGATCCATTTATAGTCTCAGGCTTCTGAGGCTGCTTCCTTTCCTATTGGTCCATTTTTAGCGCCACTCGACGCGTCTAACTATTTCGAATAAACTTCCAGAGATCTCATTGGTCCAAGTTTAATATAAATCGCGACTTTTCCTACATTTACCGTTAGGCTATCTGTCTCGCTCACTTGGTCACGGCGAATTATCCAATAAAGGGACAAAGGCGTTACACCCTCGCTGTAGGAATAATGGCACTGCGACCCAAAGACATGTCATAAACTAGGTTTTCTGCCTTCGAAGGCACTATTCCTGTATCTAAAACATTTCGTCGTGGACAGTATTTTAACATAGCGCTTAAATTATTTACATTAAACCATTTATAACTCTACTAATATTAGTAACCTAGATAGATGCATAACGTTAAATCACCCTTCTTAAAATATACAAGCAGTATGAGAAAAAGATATTTACATAGTACGATTTAACATCAATAAAAATTAATTAATAAATTATCTATAATTACAGTTCTCGGGCCCGGCCTAGAGTTGCAGTTTCAAATGGGAGAAACATGGGCAGAAAGACACAACAAAAATAAGGGTTTCTGTAAAGATATTAGAACAAGAGTGGAGGATCTTGAAAAGCAAGAAATTGTAAGTAGTTTCACGGAGAAAAGGTCATTGATACATTATAAATATTTTAAAACGCAATGGGGAAAAAAAAGATATATCGAAGTGTGCAACAAAGAGGCATGGGCGAAGACAGGTGTAATGAATTTAAGTGTCTAACAAGGAGAAGAAGGGGGGAGAGATGTACTAAATGCAATGGATTACATGACAATTGGCATTATATTCCGGAATGCGAGGATAGGGATAAAGGAAGAGAGAATTTAATACTAGAGAAAAATGAAAAATTTACCAATAGAACTAAAAGTTATGAAGATTTTTAATATAAGATAAAATGAATATATGAAGAAAGCAGGAAAATATTTAGGAAAATTTAGGTTAAATTGGTTAAAAGAAACGTGAAGCAAATTTGAGACGATACCGAAAAAGGGTAACAAGGCAAAGAAATAAATAATGGATAAATCATACTTCCCATTATATATACAACAAAATGTTAAATATAAGGGGAAAAGAAATAATAAGCAACTCAATTGTACTGTAAACATTGTATAAATTGCATGTAAGTTCAAAGTAGATAATAAATAAATCATTGATTCATTTTGAAGTAGGTGAATTAGCCCCACGCTTTGGGCGTCAATTTGAAGTAGTTGTATTATATTTCAACTGTTGGGGAGCCGAACTTGTAGTTGCAACCTCACGTATGGTACCCTGTAGCCTTTGCCCCAAGTTTTAAAATGCTAATTTACAAATTTCTTTAAATATTATATATTTATGTTTGCCTCGGCTGCGTCAGTATTTATTTTAGAGACACGTTTCTCTTAGCAGGGTTGTGGTAAGACTAAGAATGTAGGCTTACACAGATTATAATTTTACTTGACTCCTTTTATTAATGCTTGATACGATTTAAATAACACTTCACTGATATAAAGAGCTGTGAGATTATTTTATTAATTATTTGCACTTTTTAACTCGTAAACTTATTTTTCGTGTCACACGAAAACGTATTATATTTCTTGAGGACACTTTTTGCATCTGGTTAGTAACATTGTTTGCAGGCAACTGACTTCTAGATTTGTAAATTTTGCTACATTTCAGTTTCTGATTGGCTAATCCTACTCCAATAGAATACCTTCATTTAACTAAAGCTTTTTCTGGTTGTTGATTGGCTATTTAATAAACTGTCACTAAAATTATATTATTGTTACTCCAAGAATCACAAGTAATACTGTTAAACTCTCTTACTCATTATTGACTCAAGGTTACCTCATTGTTAGCAACATTTAACTTATTATTCTCACAGCTCCTACATTATCAAATTACGTAATACATTCACATAACATTATTACACATGGATACAATAATATAAACATATACAATGACTGTAATATACACTTTTTATATATTGTTACATACACATATTACTTCAAGGCGGGCTGTTATTGAATTTACATATTATATAATTAGACTGA
This sequence comes from Deroplatys truncata, assembly GCA_030765065.1. Lineage (NCBI taxonomy): Eukaryota > Metazoa > Arthropoda > Insecta > Mantodea > Mantidae > Deroplatys > Deroplatys truncata. Next base: position 181,989,465 of record CM060980.1, read on the forward strand.
AATTATTTAAGTGTTAAAAATACTGCCTCAATTTTCACATTGATTTCTTAGTAATTTCACATTAATACTCAGGCATTCATAAAAGTAGCCAATTGTCTACGAGCACAAATACTGGTTTTCTCTTGAATGATGCGACTGGCAGCCCGCAGGTCTCACGACACTGCTATACGCATTCATTTGTTCAGTAACGGCGGACCGGCTTGACATTTCTTCCTTAGGTAATGTTAAGGTTGCAAAACAATATGAATATGTTATGTTACCTTTCGTTATAAAAAGTGTTCGAAATGATTCCCTCTGCATCTATACAAGCATGGCGCTTGTTGAGCGCATTATTGAATACTGCAAACGAATTATCGAGTGTTTCAGAAATACTTTTACCAACTTCGGGTATGGGTTCCTTACACCACAAGAAGAAAAAAAGTTCATATGAACATGTCCCATAATCCTTTGTTTTCTCGCTAGGTGGTGTTCAACACAGTGGTACACTTATAACACACACACAACTCATAATAAATGCTCGAAATGTCCACCTCTTGCTTCTATGCATGCCTGTACTCGTCGAATCATGCAATGTTGCACCCTGTCAAAACCTCCGGGATGGTGTGGAATGGTTTCGCAGGCTTCTATGACACGTCGATGAAGCGTTTCTGCATCCGGGATGGCTGCTCCATAAACCAATGATTTAAGATGCCCCCAGAGGTAAACATCCACAGGATTGAGGTCGGGAGAACGTGCAGGCCATGGAACTGGTCCTCCTCTGTCTATCCATCGGTCATGGTAGATACCAGTCAGTGCATCTCGAACAATGCGACTAAAATGTTCCAGAGCCCCATCATGCAAAACCACGTGTTGTTTCTTATTTGCAGGGGCACATCTTCGTGAAATAAGTCGGGAAGAATGTGCTGGATAAAGTCCCTGTAGACAGCACCAGTAAGACGTGCTAGTAAAACGTATGGACCTACCAGACAGTCACCTACAATGCCAGCCCACACTTTCAGACTAAACTATTGCTGATGTCTAGCCTGAATTACAGCATGAGGAGTACGATCTGCCCATACTTGTACGTTCTGGAAATTAGTAACTCCATCTCTCCCAAACGTTGCCTCGTCTGTAAACAAAACTCACGAGACAAACAATGGATTGGCTGTTTGTGCTACAAACCATCGGCAAACCAAGTTATCCCGTGGTGGATAATCGGCAGGCGAAAGGCCCTGCACTTGTTGAATATGATATGGATACAGGAGCTGCTCGTGAAGTACCCTCCATGCTGTCACGTGTGATGTACCAGATGCCACAGCCAATTGTCTTGTACTGATACCTGGATCGTCTTCGACACACTTTAACATCTGTTCTTCGCGTTCCGGCGTACGAACAACTCTTGGTCTTCCTCGATCAATAGTCCGTGGTGCAACGGTTCCTGTCTCAGCAAGGCGACGATAAACAGCGAAAAATGTTGGATGACTCGGTTGTCTTCGGTCTGGAAACTCCATCTGATAGAGCCGTGCAGCCTCGCGTCCATTACCATTCACGAGATCATGCATAAAAATCATGTCTGCCTGTTCACGAAATGAATATCCAGCAATGGTGGAACGAAACACGTGCAATTAACTCTCTACATGTACACAATTGAAACGTTGAAGACAGACTAATGACAAATGACAAACGTAAACAAGTCTCCATGGCAACACTTCGCCATCTACCGTATGTAGTATAATGGTTCAACGCCTTCTATGAATGCATAGAGAAATGAAGTTTTGAGGTTGGACCCCGAAGGCCGTTTAGCTCACACTTTCATTGTGACAGGAATAACGCGAAAACCAAGGATTATGTGACATATGTTCATATGAACTTTTTTCCTTCTTTTGGCGTGAGGAACCCATACCCGAAGTTTGTAAAAGTATTTCTGAAACATCCTGTGTGTGAACGCACGCCGGGTACTGTTTTCTAATTCGTCGAGCGTATGGAACACAAACGTCTATCTAAGTGTTCCCTCGCAGATAATTATGACATGGAGAGCGTGTCAGTTATTCTGTCATCAAACACGTTGTAATGCGTGACAGAGATGTAGTTGGACTTCTTACCACGACACCCCCTATCTAGTCTAATTTTATCGTCAGTGCCTAACGCGCACCCAATCTATTCAAATGTTTCTAACAACCTATAAATTTGGATTTGCTACAAACGGTGACCCAGGAAATTTCTGTATAGATTCATGCTTGCAATCTACATGCGACTCCGTTCGAGCAAAAGTCAACACAATAAATACACGCTGTTTTGTAGTAACTATACACAGCTTCACATAACGTTACTCCACCATGTCAGACTGAGTTGCAAACGCCGTTCCCCTCCGAAGACTCGTGGGCTAGGCTATCACAAAACGATGTCATTCAATCTGATGCCTTCTGCGTGTGAGATCCGGCGGCCAATATTCATGCCATTTCAGGATAAAGCTTATATATTTGATATTAAATAAGAATCATATGATGAACACATGTGTTTTCAAAATGCTCCATTCTTCCAAATTATGCTTATACACTTTTTTCTCAATTGCTTACCTGTGGCAGGTAGAGGAATTGCTGCATTACAAGGTTTCACTAAAAATGCATGTTTTGAGAACCCCCTTCCCAAAATATTTAGATAAAATAGACTGTGTGTGAGAAAGGGGGAAGACAGAAACATTATAAGAACTCCTTAACTTCTATTTTGAAATGAAGCTAATGATTTAATTTCATATGTTTTGGATGTTTATAAAGCAAATAATATGTATATCTTACATTTTCTGTAAATAGCCTGTGAGTTCTTCATTCCTACTGAATTTTATGCAACTTAAAAAACTTGAAGCAACAGAGAAAAAACATACCAAGGAAAGAATATAAAGATTATTAAATAGCAATTTGTGTCATAACTTTTCTGGTAATATTTGCCGTTTGCTAAGTTTATCTCATCTTTAGGTCTTTATTTTCTAACTTTGAACTTTGAATGGACATGTATAAACCAGCTTAGGAAATTCGTAATTCTATTTTTCTGCAGTGACTAATTCGTACATTGCCGTCGTATTTTGCATATAATCAAGTGCATAATTTGAAACCTTTTTGGGGGAAGAATTTATTATGATTAACGCAACGTGGGCAGAAGAATCACCTCTTATACGAGACTTGTTTTTAAAGTAAGTACCGTTTTAATATTTTGCCGCTGCGGCGCAGCAATCGCGATTTTGAGCATGCACGATCAATTCCTTCATTCATTAGGAAGTCAGACGCAACTGTGAGCGATCTCCTTTTTGTGTTTACCTATTGATAGAGCGTTTTGAAATGTTCAAAACAATTGAATGACCCGCCTACTGAAGTCAGATTAGTGGTTCGTGTTTTTTAAATGCGAGAAATTTTACGCCAGCAAACATTCATCGCCAAATGTGCGAGATTTATGGGAAAACAATAATGAGTGGTAGAGGCCGGGAACAATACAGTCCGGATTTGGCACAAAGCAATTTTCATCAGAAGAAATTCTTTGGTGGAAAACATTTCAGCGACGATGTTATTATGAAACGAGAAGTGCAGACTTGGCTCCCATCATAGGCGGCATCATTCATTGACGAAGGCATACAAAAAATGCTTTTTCGTTACGAATCCTGAATAATGGCGGTGACTATGTGGAGAGGTAGTAAGGTAATGAATGATAATAAATAAAGTATTTGGAAAATAATGTTCTGTTATTTTTTTTAAAAAAAATTGTCGGTACCTACTTTGAGTACACGCCTCGTAGTAATTCACTTCCACTTGGGCGCATCGACCCATTTACGGACCATGGCCTCCCCATTTGCTCTCCACCAGCCTAGACAATCTGCGCTGCAACTCTTCAGTTCAGGATTTTAAGAATGTATGCCTCATCCTGCTGTACACTGTCTTCCCGTTTGTTACGTGGTCTTGCCAAAGGCCTTACTCCTCCAAAATCTCCTGAGAATTCCTTCTTTGGGATTCGATGTTCCTCCATTCTTATTAAATGGCCTGCCCATTTCAGTCTCTTGACCCGGATGATATGTGATAAGGGTATACCTTTCTATATAAGGAATATATTTCGTTATTGTGTCTAATTTTCCATTCTCGTGTATACAGGTCCACAAATTCTCCTCAGAATTTTCCTTTCGAAGTAATCGATCTTTACCACGGCTTTCTTTGAGAAAGTCCACGTTTCACTACCATACACCTCTATACTACGTATGAGGGTTTTATGCAGTATTGTCTTAAGTCTATGATTATGTTCCTGCTTTTGAAGAGCAGCAATACTGCCAAATATGCTCTATAACAACCTGTATTCATGCTTGAATCTCTACCATTTGCTCATTTTTGTTGGTTAGATATGTACCAAGATATTTAAACTAGTTTACTATCTCCACTTTGGATCCTTCGAAAACAAGCTGCTCATCCGTGTATTTTCTTCTCTGAGCTTGTGCCATACTTTTCTCTTTTGTTCATTTACTTTAAGACAATTCTGCTTACCTTGTGTACTCAAATCTTCGAACACTTGTTGTTCTTCCCAATGGGGTTAATATCATCAGCACATTGAGGCAGTATTTTTAACACTTAAATGATTTTAGTCAAACTATATAATATATAAATTCAATAACAGCCCACCTTAAAGCAATATGTGTATGTAACAATATATAAAAAGGGTATATTACAGTCATTGTATATGTTTATATTATTGTATACATGTAATAATATTATGTGAATGTATTACGTAATTTCATAATGTAGGAGCTGTGAGAATAATATTTTAAAAGTTGCTAACAACGAGGCAATAATGAATTAGAAGGTTTAATAATACTACTAGTCATTCTTGGAGCAACAATAATGTAATTTTTTGTGACAGTTCATAAAATAGAAATCAACAACCAGAGAAAGCTTTAATTAAATGAAGGTATTCTATTGGACTAGGATTAGCCAATCAGTAACTAAAATGGAGCAAAATTTACAAATTCAGAAGTCAGTTGCTTCTAGACAGTGTTCCTAACCGGACGCGATATGCGTCCTCGAGAAATTTAATACGTATTTTGTGTGAGACGAAGATAGTTTATGTGTTAAAAAAATGCAAGTAATTAATAAAAAAATCTCACAGCTCTCTCTATATCAGTGAAGTGTTATTTAAAATCGTGTCAAGCATTTATAAAAGGAGTGAAGTAAAATTATAATCTGTGTAAGCCTACAGTCGCACCACCCCCTGCTAAGACATACATGCCTAAAAATAAGTACTGACGCAGCCGAGGCAAACATAAATATATAATATTTAAAGAAACAGTTAAAATTACAAAGTTAATAACATTTTTTCAACATTTTTTAGCGACAAGGCCACCGGAAACTTTTTAACATACGTGCGGTCGCAACTACTTCAAGTTCGGCTCCCCAACAGTCGAAATATAATACATCTTCAAACTGGCTTTCCATAAGTAGCAGCAACCAACCTTCTTCAAATTGGCTCCCAAAGTGTGGGGAAAACAACAATACAACAAAATAACTTCTTCAATATCGTACTATTTATATAGAAATGTTTCATTGGAATCTACCCTTAATTTCCTTATCACTGATTCTACTAGATTAAATACCCTATGGTGTCTATAATAATGGTGCTAGTTCATCTGCGTGTTTCAAACCCTGTTTCACTTCGACGAAGCTACCTACATCCGCCTGTATTTTCACTCCTGCCATGGTATTTTTCATGATTAGTTTTACAAGCATGGAAGCCTGCGAAACCATTCGACACCATCCCGGAGGTTTTGCTAGGGTCCGACATTCCATGATTCGACGAGTACAGGCATGCATAGAAGTAAGAGGAGGACATTTCGAGCATTTGTTATGAGTTTTGTGTGTTATAAGTGTACCACTGTGTTGAACACCTCCTAACGAGAGAACAAGGGATTATGGGACGTATGTTCATATGAGCTTTTTTCCTACTTGTGGTGTAAGGAACCCATACCCGAAATTTGTAAAAGTATTTCAGAAATATTCTGTATATAGGACATAAAGGGTGGTTAAAATTAAACTTTCGCTACTTGAGCCAGTGTGGACGGAAAACTATTTACCGTATGGGCACCCAACTTTACAGGAATGGTGTTCAGACTGTGCGCTGAAGGTTTTGCGTTGTTATTACTGTTAGTGTCATGATTTGCCGTTAGGAAATGGTGCTGGTACGGCGATGTAGGGTTGAAACACACGCATCATTGTGCATTACAGTTGCAGACAGATAACATTGGTCTGCACAAGGTTAGCAGGGCTTTACAGTAAAGCTGTTTTATGAAAACAACAATAAACAAGGAGAGGTCCTCTTTCCGTACCGGGGTTGAAGAACATGATTCGGAAGTTCGAATTAACTGGCAATTTGGGAATTGCTCCTTGGAGAGGCCGACTGCCAATTGCGCCACAAGTTCTTGAAGTTATTGTTGCTATGGCTAAGAATGCGGGACGTAATGTGGGATGTTCAAGCAGTGCACGATCTGTTACGACAGCTGAACACGCCACGGTCCACCGTTCGAAAAGTGCTGCGAACAATTGTGAAATGGTATCCGTACAAACTTCACATTACTCACCAACTGTTACCACGTGACGCAGATATTCGAGTGGATTTTGCTCCTACGTTCCTTGAAGGGTAGAATTTGACGACGTGTGGCCTTGGAACACTTTGTGGAGTAATGAAGCACTTTTTCCGCTCACTGGGGGAGCGAGCAATCACAATTGTCGCATTTGGGAGTCGTCACCGCCAACGAACGTTCATGAAGTTCCCCTGCATGGTGGATGCCTTACTGTGTGGTTTGACTTCACAGCACACTTCCTAATTGGTCCATTTTTCTTTGAGGAACTCGGACTCCAAGTACCAAGGACATGCAACGTGAACGGCACACGTTACTGTGATCTGCTTTGCCAGCATCCCTGCTCTACTGGAGAGAGGTGCTTTGGACTCAACTGTTTGGATGCACGATGGAGCTCCACCTCACATTGCTCATGAAGTCACTCGGTTACTCCGTAATACATTTGGAGAAAACTGAATCATGGCCAACTTTCAAACTGCGTGGCTACCAAGATCACCAGATTTGAGCCCGTGAAGTTACCTGAAGGATAGAGTTTATCAACGGTACACTAATACACGTTGGAGATTGAAGATCAGCTTAGCGAGGGAGGTAACCAACATCCCACCTGAGATGCTTCGGGCAGGAGTAGAGCAATCTCTAGTGCGGTACCAGGCTGTCAGCTGCAGATGGTCGTCACATTGAGCAACGTTAGTAACCTGGTACGTAAACATTAACAAATGCTATCCTCTCATGTGAAAATTAAAATGTGTTTCTTTCAATGATTTATGCGTTTCTCTTTCGAATGTTCTTACAAATGTTTCCCCAAAGTTTCACTGTCTTACGATCGCTCGTTTTTCATGGGGGCCCTCTCAAGTAGCAAACCTTTAATTAACCAGCCTGTGTAATGCTGTCTTCGAGTGTTGCTTCTGTTTTAACGCCATTTACTCCTACCAAGTCCGATGCATGCAGGTCTACTACGTGGCCCCTGTGCAACGTTTAAAGAAGGCTAAGACATGCAAGGTGAGCTCCCGACGCTTAACTGGGGACTTATCAGCTAAGGGAGACAATCCTAACAGAAAACATTGAAGCCGGAATTATAAAGCAATAATTATCATAATAATCTGAGAAGGATAGTGATATAAAATAAGTAATAATATATTTAAAATCAGTGTATGTATAAAAAGGAGAAGTATTGTGAAAATTGTTGACTGTAAAAGCGACAGAAAGAGAAGACAGGCACAGTTTTGTTAATTAGGGACCAGCCTCAGGTAGAAAGGGTAAATACCATTGAAGCAAGTTTTTCCTGGTACCATCCGAGTGCAGCTGCACTTAGCCTGGCGAAGTCCACTCTCTAAGCATCATGACGCTAAGTTTGAGGGGAGAGAGGGGAAGTTGAGCCGTTGGTTTTCCTTGTAGTAGCGTGGGTATATCAGTCTGCCTGAGTGCCTGGGGAGTGTAGGACGACATTCTCGTCGTGTGGAGAAGATTGGCGGCGAACATGCTAGAGGGTAGAACGCTTAGCCGTAATTAGTATTCTTCGGTCTTGGTAAAGACAAAGTAACTTCGTATGCATTTAATAGTATTCGGCAAACCGCAGTATTATTTTAAATAGTGAATAAAAGTGTTCCAAGACAGCGTTTGTGTGTCTCTGTACACACCCACGCATACCCTGAGGTTAAGGTTTCATGCTGGAGCAGCCGTGGCAAAAGAAGAACCAACTGGGAGGAGACAAGCAGCAACCGTGAGGCAAAGGTATTGCTTCACTATTGGAGGACGGAGCGTGCCTGCGTCATATTGCGCCCAAACTTGGGGCAGAAAGTATTACCTGCGTCAACATCGATCCTCCAGGATCACAAGGGGTTGGAGGAAGGCTAAGAACCTTACTCCGGAAAAGCAAGCCCCAGGATTGGCCTCGGAATGATGGATTCGTAGTTGTATAAAACATAAGGGATGGCTATGAAATGGTGGTAGGCAGAGAAACTTAAGCTAAAGTACCGCTATATGGTTTTTGTAATTGCTTATCGCCCTTATTTTTATAGGGCATATATAGGCACTATTAATATTTTCAGCGCAGAAGGCGGAGTTACTACGGCAGCAGTCCATCATTGCTCAAGGAAGAAGACAATTACTGTGTAACGCAAAATCATTTAGGGCATGGTAAATGGAATGTAACATAAATGCCCTGTCTCGCTAAAGTTAAATCTATGGAATCTATCTGAACACCTATTTAAGACAATTGGATGAGCTTTTAGGGTGTGTTCTGCAACACTTTTGTTGTTGCTTGTTGGAAAAGAAAAAACTTTTGTTTACCAGAAGGAAAGTTTACTTTTTTAATATAATACATGCATTTGTTGAAAAATAATGCTTTTCATTTTTAAAAGCAACTATGGTTATTTACATATACGTTTTCATTAAAATCAGGCTTATTTAGTTACAAATTTGTGGTAAAATTTCAGCACTGTATATTAATTAGTTTCTAAGATAATGGGGCATTTAAGTAGCATTTCTGTTAAATGTAAACTTTAAAGGGAGCTCACGATTATGCTGCACAGAATGTTACATAACCCTCCAGGCTGATATCTTCTATGTAGTCTGCTTGGTTCTGTCAATAAATGCAGTGAAACTTCACCGTGGAAAAAAAATTCTCTCTACCACTATGTTTACTAAGTTATTCATGTTTTAACAGTATATTTAAATTGCATTTTAAACAATTTACAATTGGCTTACCGCTATAAAAGTTACAGTAGAATGAGCGGAAGACTTGAAATATTTACATGGAATTAAAACATTTTTTTAAAAAATGAAAATCCCCGTTTAGGCTCCTTTTAAGTATAAAGTCTCAAATAGTTTTTCTGGCAAAAGCAAAACATGTGTATTGTGAGGCAGTATTTTTAACACTTGAATTATATAATATGTAATTTCAATAACCGCCCGCCTTGAAGCAATATGTATGTAATAATTTGTAAAAATGTATGTAACAGTCATTGTTGTAAACATGTTCAATAATTATATGTGAATGCATTAGGTAATTTAATAATGTAAGAGCTGTGAGAATAATAAGTTTAAAGTTGCTAACAATAAGGTAACCTTGAGGCAATAATGAGTTTGAGAGTTTAAGTGCTACTAGTCATGATTAGGGCAGCAATAATGTAAATTTTTGTGACAGTTTAAAAATAGCCAATCAACAGCCAGAAAACGCTTTAGTTAAAATGCAGGTATTCTATTGGACTAGGATTAGCCAATCAGAGACTTAAAATGCAGAAGTTTACGGGTTTGGACGGTTGAAATGTTCAGTTGCTGGCAGACCTTGGTAGTGATGGATGGAAGATGTGTTCTCTAAAGAAATATTATGTATTCGTGTGTAACGAAAATTAAGTATACGTAATACCAAAGTGCAAGTTTTAAATTACAGAATCTCATAGCTCTTAATATCAGTGTAGTGCTATTTAATTTGTGCCAAAGATTAATAAAAAGAAGTAAATTTAAACTTAAAAATCTCTGTAAACCTACATTCTTGTCGCACCACGCCTTGTCTTAAGAGATACATGACTCTAAAACAAAATACTGACGCAGCCGAGGCAAAAACAAACATAAATAATATCTATAGAATTAGTTTAATAACAAAGTTAAGTTAATATTTTTTAAACTTGGAGTGTAACAACAGAAAAATACATCTTAAAATCGGTTTCTCATACGTAGCAGCATATTACGTAACAAACAATCTTTCTTCAAATTATACCCAAAACGTGGTGCAAAACTCCAACAACAGTAATTATTACGTAACAAACAATCTACTTAAAAATTGACGTTCATACATGGAGCTGATTAAATAAATAAACTTCAAGTTGGCTTCCCAAGCGTGTGGCTAACAACAACAGTAAAACTTCAACCACAATAAACTCCAACAGTTGAAGAACATAACTTCAAGTTGGCTCCCATACGTGGGGCAGAAAAACAAACACTTTCTCAATTACGTAAACAACTCCAACGTAAAGAAATTATCTTCTTCAATTGAACAGTTTTAGGTCGATCTTCGCATTTGTATTAAGGTTAGTAACGTTGTGTTGTGTACATTACGTTACGGTAAGGCCACAAGTGTGCCGCCTGCTGTAGTGACCAGCTAATTGTTGAGCTGAAGAGTGGGGCTATTAGGAAATACCATTACCTTGTCTCTAGTGAAAAGAGCAGATTTATACACTGGAAGATTGTTCCCTGGAGCTGCAAACTAACGCGAAGTGAGTAAAGCATTGTTATGCACTGTTGGCTAGCAGAGGATGTCAGAAACCTTGTTCTGGAATTGCATCTTGATGAAATGCTCAAGGAAGTAACCCTGACCAGCAAGTATACGCGGCGTAGTATTTGCTAATTATTTCTGTTGTAAAAACTTAACATCTTAAATGCGTGCATAGCCACACATTTCAGGTGCGTTCGAGAGATTTGTCTTACACTGTGGTATTTAGTGGATATTTTGGGGAACATTCCTAATAAAGGCTGCTGTGTTACATTCACATGACTTTCTCTATCTACTGCCGTTTATTACTTTCTCTACTATGTATAGTAAGTAATAACAGCATAACTCAGAAACGAACAGTCAGATAAACACCAAACTTGGTATTTAGGTTCAGTATCTTCCAGAGATGCGATACGAAGGTTTTCAAGAAAATCCCCCCACCCCAGATTACCCTTTACATGGAACATTTTTCGAAAATTTTAATTTTCTCAAAAATGGCTCTAACGATTTTGATTAATATATCATATGTTTAAGATATTTTTATGACAAATAAAATGTATATCTCTAATTTTCTGTGAATGTCTCCAAAAGTATTCTTCATTGTGACAGACTTTTGCATAACTGGTAAACCATAAAAGACAGTCAAAATGTTACTACACAAAAAATGTATATCCCGTTAAAATACACAATTTATGTTATAACCATTTTCGAGATATTGCTTGTTATTCCCTCAAATTTTTCAATACTTATTTTCTCAAATGAGAATTCGTTATTCATTTTTACTTTCTCTACTACGTATAGTAAGTAGGGGAAGTATTGCATTCCACCCAAAAATTCGATACCGAGATTTCACCGGAAATATATGTTTTGAGACCCACTGAATCCAAAAAAAGCATTTTTGGAAACATGTCCGTGTGTGTGTCTGTGTGTGTGTGTGTGTGTGTGTGTGTCTGTGTGTGTGTCTGTGTGTGTGTGTCTGTGTGTGTGTGTGTGTCTGTGAACAGCATAACTCAAAAACGAACAGTCGGATAAACACCAAACTTGGTATTTAGGTTCAGTATCTTCCAGAGATGCGACACGAAGGTTTTCAAGAAAATCCCCCCACCCCAGACTACCCTTTACATGGAACATTTTTCGAAAATTTTAATTTTCTCAAAAATGGCTCTAACGATTTTGATTAAAATATCATATGTTTAAGATAATGTCATGAGAAATGAAATGTACATCTCGAATTTTCTGGAATGTCTCCAAAAGTATTCTTCATTGTGAACGACTTTTACATAACTGGTAAACCGTAAGAGATAGACAGAATTTTACTACACAAAAAATGTAGATCGCGTTAAAATACACAACTTATGTCATATACATTTCTTTTGTTGAGTTAACCGTTTTCGAGATATTGCTTGTTATTTCCTTAAATATTTCAATACTTATACTTTTTCTCAAATTCGTTATTCATTTTTTTTATGTCCTGGACATGCAAAGAGAATGGAATGCGCCACATAGCAACCAGCGTTAAAATACTTGACTATCGCTTGTAACCTACCATATTCCCCTTGCATCTACAAGAAAATTACCAATAAGATTGACATCTCGATATCTCGATTAACATGAAGCATATGGAGAATAGGCGTTTGTAAAAATAGATTGTACAAGAGTAGAGAAAGTTATGTGAGTGTAACACATCAGATTTTTTTTTGTCTTGGATATGCAAAGAGACTTAATCTATGGCAAAGAAAACGGTGCTGCACCTAGCAACCAGCTATTAAGAGATATGTATGTGCTTAAAGGCTACTGTATTTCTATATTGCCCTTGCAAATACAAAACAAGGGGAACGTAGTACGCCTTAAGTGATAGTCAAATATTTTTAGAACTGGTCGCTATGTGTAAAATGTAATTCTCTTTGCATGTCAAAGGATCGTTTCTGCAAATGTTTATCTCGATTAATGTGAAATAGATGGCGAATAAGAGTTTGTAAAGATAGTTTGTACAAGAGTAGAGAAAGTCGTGTGAGTGTAACACATAAGAGTTTTAGAAAAATATCCGTGTGTCTGTGAACAGCATAGCTCAAAAATGGAAAGTCGGATCAATGCCAAACTTGGTATTTAGATTCAGTATCTTCCAAGGATGCGACACGAAGGTTTTCAAGAAAATCCCCCCACCCCAGACTACCGCTTACATCGAACATTTTTCGAAAATTTTTATTTTCTCAAAAATGGCTCTAACGATTTTGATTAAAATATCATATGTTTAAGATACTTTCATGGCAAATGAAATGTATATGTTGCATTTTCCTGCAATGTCCCCAAAAATCGTCTTCATTGTGAATGAATTTTGCGTAACTGGTAAACTGTAACAGATGGACAAACGTTTACTACACAAAAATGTATATATCGTTAGAACAGCCAATTTATGTCGAATACGTTTTTTTTTAGCGAACCATTTCCGAGATGTTCCTTGTTATTTGTTTGAATTTTCCAATACTTCTTCTCAAATGGGAATTCGTTATTCACTTTTTTATGCCCTGGACATACAAAGAGAATGGAATGCTCCACATAGCAACCAGCTCTTAAAATATTTGACTATCGCTTAAAGCCTACCAATTCCCCTTGCATCTACAAGAAAATTAGCAATAAGATTAACATCTGGTTATCTCGATTAACATGAAGCATATGGAGAATAAGTGTTTGTAAAAATACTTTGTACAAGAGTAGGGAAAGTCATGTGAGTGTAACGTATCAGATTTTCTTGTATATCTTCTGCAAAATATTCCAACGAAATCTTTATTTTTTTTATTTGAAATTAATCGAGATAAACCTTTGCAGCAGTAGTTTCATTACACATTCGTTGAAGTTACAAGGGGAATAGAGGGAAGAGAATCGATAGTCAGATGTTTTAAAACCGGGTTGCTATATGCTGACTTAGAAATTCTATACTCTTTCCTTGATATCGCGAGAAACAACCGAAAAACATCGCGTTCAAAGAATGACAAAATTATTGAAACTTCAAACCATCACAAGGAATATCTCGGAAATGGCTAGTTAACAAAAACTTATTTAGAATAAACTTTGTGTTTTTAAAGACATCTGCATGAGTTGTAATACGTTTTTGTCTTATGATTTAACAGGTATACAAAATTTCTGCCAAATGAGGAAGGCTATTCTGAAAAATAAAGATATACATTTTATTTATTATGTAAGCATAGCATTTTTGAGAAAATCGAAAAATTCAATAATGTTCCATGTAAAGGGTAGTTTGGGGTGGGGAATTTTCTTAAAAATTATTATGCTGCATCCTTGGAGTGTTCTGAACTTAAATTTCAAGTGGATTACTTATCTGACTTTTCGTTTTTGAGTTATGTTGTGCACAGACGCGCACACACACATACATGAACCTTTACGAAAATGCTTCTTTTATTCAGGAAACCTCAAAACACGTATTTCCAATCAAATGTCGAATTCGAATTTTTGGGTGGAATGTAATATCTTCTCTACCTACTATGCACATTCATGGTAGAGAAAGCAAAAATCGTATGGCAATTTGCACTTGAGATAAGCATGGAGTGTTTGAAAATTAAAACCAAAAGGAAGGAACATCTCGGAAGTGGTTAAGACTAAAAAATGTTTGATATAAGCTGTGTCCTTCAACGAGATTACATTTTTATGTAGTAAGATTTACTCTATCTCTTACAGTTCACCAATTATATCAAATTCATTCAGGATGAAGAGGACTTCATGGGCTGTTTGCAGAAAATTCAAGATACACATTTTATTTATCATGAAAATTTGTTAAACATTTATGATCTTGTAATCAGAATCGTTACAGCCATTTTTGAGAAGATCAAATATAACGAAAATGTTTCCGTTTAAGGGATAGCTTGGGGTGGATTGTTTTGTTGAGTCTCTTCGTGTCTCATCCTTGGAAGATGCGTTGTCTTCCGTGGCGTAGTGGTTACCATGCTAGCCTCTAGTTCCCGAGGTCGCGGGTTCATACCCGGCGGAGGGCTATGGATTCTTTCGAACGTAAAAATCCTTAGCATGGCTTTCTTCGGAAGGGAAGTAAAGCCGGTGGTCCCGTGTCGTAGATTTACGGCACGTAAAAGAACCTCAAGCCTGATAAAGAGGCCTCTGAGCAAAATTACCGGTCCTTCACGCCCAATATAGAATGGTACGCTAAGGACCACAGCAGTTAAAGAGCGTCCATAAATAAAACTCAATTTAATTTGTAGGAAGATCATAATTCAAACACCAAGTTTGGTATTTATATATGTTTCGTTTTTAAGTTAGCTGTTCACACACATAGGCGTGCGCAGATATTTTTATAAAGTGCCTTTTTGGTTTCATGGCACCTCAAAACATATATTTCCGTTGAAATCTTGGTATTGAAATTTTGGGTGAAATACAATACTTTCTCTACTTACTATAGGTAAGTAGTGGAGAAAGTAAACATCTGGTAACTCTGCCAGTTTTACTTAAGTCTCATTATGTGAGAAAGACGCACATATTTCAAAGTTACGCAACACAATCTCTCGTGAGACGACGCTTCGTCGAAACTTGGAAATTAGTTTGGCCATTTTCCGAAAAATAAAACGTGCCTCGTCAGATGGTTGAGCCATATGTGCTGAAGAAACACGCAAAGATTTAATGACTGTACCATGTGCAGTATTTAGGAACGCGCCGAAAGTGTTGAGGAGTTTGCGGACGATATACTCATTAAGGCAGAAGGCTGGCCCCTAAAAGCCATTTCTATAATAGATAAAGAACAGGTTTGGGCGGAGCATTGTCGCCTCGCACATCCTTCTCTCTTACTGTTAACGACGTGTTGGCGCTAAATAGCAAGTTTAATGGAGCAGCACGTGAAAATGTGTGCGCCCCAGTAATTATCCCGAGGGAACGTGACTGTTTCTTCTGACAGATAACACACACAGTGGCTATTGTTTGGTCTTGCAATTCCCTCAGAACTCAGGCCCTTCTTGGTCTGTGGAATGTGGTTGGGATTCATTACAGTGGCTATTGTTTGGTCTTGTAATTCCCTCAGAATGCAGGCTCTTCTTCTGTGAAATGTGGTTGGTATTCATCACAGTGGTTATTGTTAGGTATTACAATTCCCTCAAAACTCAGGTTCTTCTTGGTCTGTGGAATGTGGTTGGGATTTATCACATTGGCTATTGGTGGGTCTTGTATTCCCCTCAGATCTCAGGCCCTTCTTCGTCTGTGGAATGTGGTTTAGATTCATACAGAGGCTATTGTTAGGTATTGCAATTGCCTCAGAACTTAGGCCCGTTTTTGTCTGTGGAATGTGGTTGGGATTCATCACAGTGGCCGTTGTTTGATTTTCAGTTCTATCTAAATTCAGGCCTTTCTTTGTGTGTGGAATGTGGTTGGGATTTATCACAGTAGCTACTATTTGGTCTTGCAATTCCCTCAGAATTCAGAGATTTCTTCGTCTGTAGAATGTGAAGACATTGTGTACTTGGGTTCAGCAAACACAGTGACAGTTGTTTGTTTTGCAGTTCTATTGGAACTTAGCCTTCATTCGGCTAAGGACTCAGAAGCGGATGTGGTTGGAATTCATCAAGTACAGTGGATGTTTCTAATTCTCACAGAACTCAGGACATTTTGCGGCTGTGAAATGTAAATGAACTTATGTGGGTCGAATTTATCAAATGCAGTGACTATGTTTGGTCTTGTAATTTCATTAAATATTACATCTTCTTTCTTCTGTGGAATGTAAAGAGGTAGAACCCGCAGAATTCATTACTGTGTGAAATATGAAAGGCTTACATAGTTAGTATTTATCAAGTACAGTGGCTATTGTTGGGTCCTGTAATTCCCTCAGAAATGAAGCTTTCATTCTCTGTAGAATATGAAGAGCTTATGTAGTTAGGATTTATTAGAAGCAGTGGCTATAGTTTCATTTTGCAATTCTTCCAGAATTCAGGCTTCCGTTCGCCTGTTGGATGTGAAGAATTTATGTGGTTTGGATTCATCAAACACTGTGCCTATTGTTTGGTCTTCCAATTTCATCAGAGCTCAGGTCTACCTTCATTTGTGAATGTGAAGAGCTTCTGTTGTTTGGATTCATCAACTACAGTGATTATTGTTTAGCCTTCAAGTCCATTAGCATTCAGGACCTCCTTCATCTGTGGAATGTGAAGAACAACAAAATCCCAGGTTATTTACTGTTAAGCAGCGGCATTTGATCGACTTATCACAGTTGACAGCTAAACATTGATCTTAGAATTTCCTCAAAATTAAAGCTTCCTTCTTCGCCATGTTGTGTGAAGAACATTAGGATTTAGTATTTATTGTTCAACAGCAGTCGTGGTACGGTTTTTCACAGAAATAAACCAGAAATCAACTGGAAGGTTTATTTAGCTACATGCTTGGGAAGCCAACTTGAAGAAGTATTGTTCTTGAATTTTACTTTGTTTAAGAAGTTTGCAACACGTTTTGGGCGTCGGTTTAAAGTTGTTGATTACGTAATTGTTACTGTTGTTACGCAATATGCTGCTACGTATGTGGAGTTGATTTGAAGATGTATTTTTGGTATTACACTCCAAGTTTTAAACAATAATATTAAATTTGTTATTAAACTGCTTCTATAGATATTATTTATGTTTGTTTGCCTCGGCTGCGTCAGTTTTTTGTTATAGAGTCACGTATTTCTTAGGCAGGGCGTGGTACGACAAGAATGTAGGCTTACACAGATTTTAAGTTTAAATTAACTTTTTTTTATTAATCGTTGGCACAAATTAAATAGCACTACACTGATATTAAGAGCTTTAATTTAAAGCTTGTGCTTTGTTAACGCGTATATTTAATTTTACTTTCACACGAATACGTAATATTTCTTTAGAAAACATCTTCCATCCGGTCACTGCCAAGGTCTGCCAGCAACTGAACGTATTTCAACCGTATAAACTTTTAACTTTTTGTATTTCAAGTCTCTGATTGGCTAATACTAGTCCAATAGAATACCTGCATTTAATTAAAGCTTTTTCTGGCTGTTGATTGGCTGTTGATTGTCATAGAATTTACATTATTGCTGCCCTAATCATGTCTAGTAGTATTCAAGCTCTCAAGCTCATTATTGCCTCAAGGTTACCTCATTGTTACCTCATTGTTAGCAACTTTAAACTTATTACTCTCAAAGCTCTTGCATTATTAAATTACATAATGTATTCACATATAATTATTGAACATGTTTACAATAAAAATAAGCATTTTGCAATTACTGTTACATACAGTTTTACAAATTATTACATACATATTGCTTCAAGCCGGGCGGTTATTGAAATTACATATTCTATAATTCAAGTGTTAGAAATACTGTCTCAAACTATAGTTTCATAAGCAGTTGCCAAAAAATCTCGAGCCTCCCTTCGCTTGTGGAAGACGAAGAACATCAAGCCACCGGATTCAACAACATTTTGGGGATGTTTCCCTCGAGAAGAAAACATTAATAAATAGAACATAAACGAATAAGCCAGGTGTGTTTTTACTTTCTCATCGACGAGTATAGTAAGCAGAGGAAGCATTGCATTTTTCCCAAAAATGTGATATGGTTAGTTCACCGAAAAACAACAATTTTATAAAAAAAGTGTGTGTGTGTGTGTGTGTGTGTGTGTGTGTCGTCCGTTCGTGTGTGAACAGTATAACTAAAAAAAATTTATGATGTGTTACACTCACATGACTTTCTCTACTCTTGTACAAACTATTTTTACAAACGCTTATTCTCCATAGGCTTCATGTTAATCGAGATATCGAGATGTTAATCGTATTCCTAATTTTCTTATAGATGCAAGGGGAATTGGTAGGCCTTAAGCGATAGTCAAATGTTTTGAGAGCTAGTTGCTATGTGGGGTATTCCATTTTCTTTGCATTACCAGGACAATAAAAATGAATAACGAATTTCCATTTGAGAAAAAGTATAAGTATTGGAAAATTTAAGGGAATAACAAGCAATATCTCGAAAATGGTTCACTCAAAAAAAAATGTATATGACAAATTACGTATTTTAACTCGAGCTACATTTTTTTGTGTAGTAAAATTTTGTCTATCTCTTATGGTTTACCAGTTATGCAAACCTCGTTCACAATGAAGAACGCTTTTGGAGACATTCCCAGAAAATTCGAGATATACATTTCATTTGTCATGAAAATATCTTAAACACAAGATATTTTAATCAAAATCGTTAGAGCCATTTTTGAGAAAATTAAAATTTTCGAAAAATGTTGCATGTAAAGGGTAATCTGGGGTGGGGGAATTTCCTTGAAAACCTTCGTGTCGCATCTCTGGAAGATACTGAACCTAAATACCAAGTTTGGTGTTTATCCAAATGTTCGTTTCTGAGTTATGCTGTTCACAGACACACACACGGACATGTTTCCAAAAATGCTTTTTTTGGATTCAGGGGTCTCAAAACATGTATTTCCGGTGAAATCTCGGTATCGAATTTTTGAGTGGAATACAATACTTCCCCTACTTACTATACGTAGTAGAAAAAGTAACGAGAAGCTGGTTAAATGTGAAACTTAGTATCACAAAAAGCTTAAACATATGGCATTTTAATCAAAATCGTTAGTGCTAATTTTGAGAAAATCGAAAATAACAAAACGTTTTTTATCTAAAGGATAGTTTAGGGTGGGGGATTGACCTCAAAATATTTGTGCTGCATCATTGCAAGACGAATTTAATGCCAAATTTTCGTTTTTGAGTTTTTTGAGTTAGGGGTAAGTAGTAGAAAAAGTAAAAAGAAAGAAAACGGTATCAGGATTGTTGAGTGATTTGCAAGCTTACCCTCTAGACACAGTGCGATCGAAAGGGAGAGAGAAGGGGGTGGTAGGAAGAAAAACTTCGCCTTATCCATAAGAATGCAGCAAGCAGAGCTGCAGATTCTCCCGTTTTCTGTATAAAATTACCGACGACTAACAGACAGTTTCAGATGTATACGAAGGACATTACGGCCGGAAGGGTAAACGATGACCCACCAGATCTGTTACGAATTAGCGGGGCAAGGGCAGCTGCATCATCCTGCTCGCGTGGTCCAGCACCATGCATCACTGCCTGTCATTAAAAGGTCATCCGGGGCCACGCCTGTGGGGGTTACGCCATTTGAACCTTCCTCCGCCGTAATTTATTTAAGAGCCCATTTCGCCTTTTTTTCAAGTGAAAGGATCATTAAGTCTCCCCGGATTCCAGCGTAATGGAATCTCCACAAAGCTTTTATCGTTCGCGTCGTCCGCAGTTACGAAAACACTGCGTACCCGACGTGAACCTGAAACTTTGGTTTCTCACTCATCATTTACAACCTGGAGTAAAGTACATCTTGTGTGCAACAGTCACACTACACAGAAGAAGGAGAAAATTTTGCGTTACATTCACATGACTTTCTCAGCCCTCTTTACTTATTAGTGGGTGCACAAATTCTTCTTACCAAAGTTTATTTTCCTATCACCTTCATTTTAATCGAGATAAAACTTTCCGGAAATACCTACATTACACATTTCGTTATAGATACAAAGAGAACAGCGATAGTCAAATGTTTAACATCTGAACGCTATATGCTGGTCTTAAAATTCCATACTATTTGCTTGCAATCGTGAGAAACAACTGGATATGGAAAGGACTTGAAAGAAATGACAGTAGTATTGATCAATTCTAACCATTGCTGAAGGATATCTCGGAAATGGATGATGCCACAAAAAAGTTATTCGAAATAAATTGTGTATTTAAGAGATCTACATGTTTTATGCAGTACGTTCTCTTCTCGCTGAACATTTACCAGTTATACAAGATAATACAAAATTTGTTCCAAATGAAGTGAGTTTAAAGGCTATTCTCAGAAAGTTCAAGATATACAGTTTATTTGTAAGTAAATATCTTTATATATTAGTATTTTAATAAAAATCTTTACAGGCATTTTTTATAAAATAAAAAGTTTCGAAAAATGTTCCATGTAAAGGGTGATTTGGAGTAGTGAAATTTTCTTGAAAATCTTCGTATCCTATCTTTGGGAAGTACTGAACCCAAATGCCAACTTTGGTATTGTCCTACTTTTCGTTTTTGAGTTATGCTGTTCAAAGAAAGAAAGGCGTCGCCGTGGCCGAGTGGTTAGACCGCTCGCCTCCCACCGAGGCGGACCGGGTTCAATCCCAGGGACCTGCATGTGGGATTTGTGGTGGACGAAGCGGCGTCTGGGCGGGTTTTCTCCGGGT
Source organism: Deroplatys truncata (assembly GCA_030765065.1). Taxonomy (NCBI): domain Eukaryota; kingdom Metazoa; phylum Arthropoda; class Insecta; order Mantodea; family Mantidae; genus Deroplatys; species Deroplatys truncata. Next base: position 182,010,475 of record CM060980.1, read on the forward strand.
TCTCCGGTTTCATTCCACCAACTGCTCCATCATCACCTTTCCTTTCATCCATTTCAGCATCATTTCGTTTCATCTACTTCCTTCATCCCATACCAGGCATCGGGCTGATCACCCATCCTGGATGTTCTGTCTGATCCATGAGTGTCTGCTCCTCGACGGGCCTCTGACCCCAGGCATCCGCTTGTAAGTCCTGGGGGGTGTAAGTCCTACATAAGAGGAGGGTAAACAGATAATGAATGAATGAATGTTCAAAGAAAGACACACACACACACACACACACACTCAGGGCGCTTTTCTGAACATCTGATATGATACATTCACACAACTTTCTCTACACTGTATCGCTTATTAATGAGTATGCAAATTATTCTTTCCAAACTTTATTTTCATCTTAATCGAGAAAAGCCTTTCCTAAACAGCTGCATTACGCATTTTATTATAGATACAAAGGGCTAGCCAAATGTTTAAGAAGTGGCCGCTATACACGGGCGATGAACAACTAAATATCAAAAGATCTTGAAAAGAATGACCAAGTATTGCACAATTCAAACCATTAATAACAGATATCTCGGAAATGGCTAATGACACAGAAAAGTTATCTGAAATTGTTTGTGTTTTAAAGAAATCTACATCTTTTGTGTAGTAGTTTTCGTTCTATCGCGTAACATTTACCAGTTATAGGATTAATACGAAATTTCCCCCGAATGAAGGGGACTATTCACAGAAAATTCAAGACACACATTAGGTTTGTTATGTAGATGTCCTTAATATAATGTATTTTAATCACAATCGTTTGAGCCATTTTTAGAAAATCAAAATATTTCGAAAAATGTTCCATGTAAAACAGAGGTGGGCAGAAGTCAGGTTTGCGCCGACAACACTACACAGCGCAGCCCAACCCTTACAAGAAACACGAAGTAAGGAATTGCTCTTATTATATTGTGTTTAAGTTGACTTTATACGTTTTTAAAAGGTTTTCCTTGTAATAGTTCTTCGAGATAAATTAATATTATTAAAATCGGGAGGTTCTTGAGGTCACAGTTTTTACAGCTTTTGTTAGACAGAGTTTTAGAAATTCACCCTCTCGAAAACGTTTCAGGGACCAAGCGATTTCCCAGGTAAGCATGAAAATAGCATGTTTAGTTTTGCATTTACAACCATCAATTTTGGGGATTTTCTATACAATGTTATTTACCAGGGACGTCATTTCAAGGTATAGGGGGTCAATTGCGCCCCCCCAAAGTTATGAAAAGAATTGTGATATTGACTCTTGTTGCTCTATCAAAGCAAAAGTTACTAGAATTGTAATTTTAATTCAAATATTTCACATTTAAAAGATAAAAGCTGATTTTCTATTAGGTTAAATATGTAGATAAAATTCACACGAAAATTCTGACAACTGCTTCAGGCAATCTTGTCCCCCCAAGCAGAAACTGAAATAACGTTCCTGTTCTTTGTAGTTAACTCTGTAATACTTTTGCACGTTAAACTCCTAAAATATATAAAATAATAGTAATAATAATAATAAAAGAAAAAATCTGATGTGTTACACTCACCTGACATTCTTTACTCTTGTACAAGCTATTTTTACAAACGCTTATTCTCCATATGCTTCATGTTAATCGAGATGTTAATCTTATTGCTTATTTTCTTGTAGATGCAAGGGGAATTGGTAGGCTTTAAGCGATAGTCAAATATTTTAAGAGCTGGTTGCTATGTGGAGTATTCCATTCTCTTTGCATTACCAGGACAAAAAAAATGAATAACTAATTTCCATTTGAGAAAAAGTATAAGTATTGGAAAATTTAAGGGAATAACAAGCAATATCTAGAAAGTAATTCAGTCAACAACAAAAATGTATATGACATAAATTGTGTATTTTAACGCGATCTACATTTTTTGTGTAGTAAAATTTTGTCTGTCTCTTATGGTTTACCATTTATGCAAAAGTCGATCACAATGAAGAATACTTTTGGAGACATTCCCAGAAAATTCGAGATATACATTTCATTTATCATGAAAATATCTTAAACATATGATATTTTATTCAAAATCGTTAGACATTTTAGAGAAAAATAAAATTTTTGAAAAATGTTCCATGTGAAGGGTAATCTGGGGTGGGGGGATTTTCTTGAAAACCTTGGTGTCGCATCTCTGGAAGATACTGAACCTAAGTACCAAGTTTGGTGTTTATCCGACTGTTCGCTTATGAGTTATGCTGTGCACAGACACGGACATGTTTCCAAAAATGCTTTTTTATTGATTCAGGGGGTCTCAAAACATATATTTCCGGTGAAATCTGGGTATCGAATTTTTGGGTGGAATACAATACTTCACGGTGCAACACATAACTTTATTTTCACCATATGAAGCAGGACATCTAACGTAATGTTTTTGAACAAATTAAACATTTCACATTCTCTGCTTCTGCACAGCAAAAAAACTCATCCTTCCATTCTGCGCGAAATTTTCGTTTTCCAAAAAACAAAACAAAAACGATGGTTTAGTAGACAAAGCCATCACGACGTCAACCACTGAATTGTTTACTTCCTACCACCCTCTTCTAGCTAGCAATACTGACCCAGGCTGTGTGCGCTTTCAATCGCGTTATGTTGTGACTACACTCTGCGTCGTGACACAAGCTGCGCCCATCTCTGATGTAAAGGATAGTTGAGGCAGGGGATTTTATCGAAAATCTTCGGGTAGCATATTTGGAAAGTACTGAACTTAAATAGGGGAAAGGTCCCTAAATTTGAACCGCCTCTTAAATTGAACCGCTCCGATATTTTCTAAACTATTCGACAGATGTCACCATAATCCTAGCAGAAGGTAGTGTGTACAGTTATGAATGCTTGGAGTTGTTGACTTTGCATTCTGAGCTGTGGTTTCAGTTGTATGAAGTGTTGTGTGTTTTTGGTGCTTCAGAAGTAATATTTGATTCATCCAGCTGAGCTTATACGACCAATTAGGCAAGTTTGGGATGCTCTATATATATTGCATGTTATGAAGTGTTTATTTAGCAACAATTTTCATGCATACATATTTTCAAGCAGCGTCCCTCCTAGTCACATAGATGCTAAGGCTTCCAAAATGGCGTGGCTCGTAAATTGAACCATTGTTTGAACCCTATATTGAACTGGTCCAATTTAGGAAACCTATTGAAGTTCCTGGATCGCTCAACTGCGAATGGTATATCTTGTGAATAAATATCCATATAATATGCTAAGTAAAAAAAATCATGTTAAAACAGTGGATGACATGAACATGTGAATTGTCTGAAATGATGGACATGATCCAGTGAGTGAGTTGTAGGATATGGCTTCACCAAAAGTGTGCAAAAGTTAGTGCCAAGAAGGAAGTGTTTTATTCTGAAGACTATAATTGGACTCTTTTGTATGAGAGTAAAAATTAGTAAAAGCTCTATATTTACAAATAATACCTATTCCAAAAACCAAGTGATTATCATTATATAAATATTCAAAATGTTCAAGGAAATTGCTATTCTTATCAGAATTTTGGACTCTACTTTTGTTGCTGATAGCATATTTGTTTTGAATGTACAATAAAATATGTGTATTTTGTATTAATAAAAATAATTTTAAACTTAAAAGTATGTGGTTCAGTTTAAGGATCACGTTCCTAATTTGAACCGATTTACACCATCCCACTTTTTAAATGTTATTTAATTGATAATTGTATTAATTTTAAATTGTGTTGAGGATATTTATAGCACAAGGATTTGTCACTTTAACGCTTGTGTTTTTGAAAATTTTGATTTGAAATTATAATTTTTATTTACTGTTTAGTAGTAAGTGGTTCAATATAGGCATCTTTCCCCTACCAATTTTTTGTTTTCCGAATTTTTTTGTAAAAATGTTTTGGTTTTTTGATTTAGGAGACCTCAAAACATATATTTCTGGTAAAATCTCCACATCGAAATTTTGGAATACAGTGCTTTCCCTAGTTACTGTACGTAGTAGAAAAACTGAAGTATAACGTGAATAACGTAATGTGAATGGAAGTATCAGTTTTTAATGCCTTCAAAGAACCTTCACAACGAAATGTTAGCTGTATTGTCCAAAAGCACGAGTGTATAGGTTGCTGAAAGGTAATACAAACTCGGCATTTATCAAAGTCTGTGATGCTGCATCGTGTTCGCTACACAGGCAGTTGCCGCAGATCCTGTCCGTATTAAAACTGAAGCAATAATTGCGGGGACGCTGTGCAGGAACGCGGGGCTCGGTTGTTTTTCCCACGTCTGTGCCATTCCATCGCGTGCTGTTGGCTTTAATAATGGATCTAGTGCTGCCTTCCCTAATTATATGTGGGTGCTACCCCCAAACTATACTCCACATGCAAACCTGCATGTAGCGAACATGGCCATTACACCTAAACGCCAGTTAGTTTCCTAGCATTATAGCATCGGCTTATGTTTGCTAAAATATGGAGATGCTTTCAACAGAAACAGTCTGATATGTTGCATTCACATGAATTTCTGTAGCCACTATTGTTTATTTTTTCTCTGCTAGTTCCTGCAGTAACTAGAAAAAGTATTGCATTCCATTTAAAAAGAACTCTGAAGCGTTACATTCGCATGACTTTCTCTACCCTCTTCGTTTATTAATATACAAGCTATTCTTGCTAAAGCTTATTTCTCTATCTACTTCATTTTAATATACGAGGGCAGTCCAGAAAGTCCCAGACGTTTTGGCGTATCGTGGCGATGAGTAGGGCTAGAGCCGCCATCTTGGTGTCAGAACGTTCCTACATTCAGTACGCATCCAGCTGTGGTAGCGCGAGGACTGTGCCTTTCTTACTGTGCTCTCTGTGAGTTGTTAAAATGTGCGCTGCAATAGAAAATCCCGCCACTTGTGAAGTGCGGTCTGTGATTAGGTTTTTGTTGGCTAAAAAGAACAAACCAATTGAAGTTTATCGTAAACTTTGTGATGTTTACGGGCAGGGAATGATGAGTGAAAGCCATGTCAAGCAATGGTGCATTGATTTTCAAAATGGCCGTACCAATGTTCACGACGAGGATCGCAGTGGTAGGCCTAGTCTTATGACTGATGAACTGTCAATGCAAATCAATGACAAAATTCGTGAAAATCGTATTTTCACGATTACAAAACTTTCGGAACATTTTCCCCAAATTTCACGGAGTTTGGTGCATCAAATTGTGGTGGAGAAGCTTGGTTACCACAAATTTTGTGCTAGGTGGGTTCCGAAAATCCTAACGGAAGACCATAAAAAACAGACTGGCTGCAGCACTGACCTTCCTCCCAGATTTGAGGCAGTATTTTATATCACAACACTGTGAATGCCAGAGTGATTGTAGTGTAAATTAACATTATTGTATGACAATGATTTTGTATGTTTATTAGCTATAAGCATTGTTATGAAATAAGTTTACACGGCCTCACTGAAACTGACAATAGGAGCGGGTAACAATGAAGCGAGGGGGTGAGTTATTTATCAATTAGAAGAGACAAACAAATGACGTCAGAGTAGCGTGCCTTTCTTTAGAAATGGAGGGAATATCTTCCCTAGAGCATATGTGTTTTTAATTTTGATTGGCTGACGAAATAGACGCTAATGTCGCGATTTATTAACCAATTGCAGCTCTATTATAATGTTTAGGTCTATCGGGGAGAGGGAGTATAAATTCTGGAGCCAAAGACAAGTATCGTGCAGTGCTACAGAATCATTCACAAGGCAAACGTCGCGCAGTTCTAAGAAATCTCCCTCGCGAGTTACACGGAAGCATTCATGATGTACACATTACGCAATTCTACAGAATCTCTCGCGTCGTAAAGATAGTTACAAAATGTGAAATACGCGAATTAATAGTGCACGGCAAATAAGTGATTGTAATTACATTCGAAAATATAATAGTTTCAGTCAGGCGTGTATCAAGATTAAATATGGGAAAGTAATTAAGTGTGACGGCAATAAAAGTGTAAAAACAAATTCTTTTATCAGTGTTATCTTTTAGTAACAACTCCTTTCCGTTTACACACCCTGTTCAAGAGATATTTGCTCGAATGAGTAATAATAGCTAGGCGGAGGACAAAGAACCCAAAATTCAAAATAGTAAAACAATAACAGGCGCTCAGCAAATAAGATAACACGTCAGAATACTGCGACAGATTTCACAAATATGGTAACGCTTTACTCGATCGTAACGTAACCGGGGACGAGACTTGGGTGAAGCATGTCAATTGTGAAACAAAACAGCAGTCGATGGAATGGGGACACACACATTCTCCCAAGAAACCAAGAAAGTGTTTGCAAACGCTGTCAGAAGAAAGGTCGTGGCTAGTGTGTTTTGGGACTCTAAGGGAAGGCTTCTTGTTGAGTTTCTGGAACGTGGAACAACAATAACCTCAGAGAGGTATTGTGAAACACTAAGAAAGTTAAGGCGTGCTATACAAAATAAGCGTCGGGAAAAACTTAGCACCAAGGTTTTGTTTCTTCACGACAATGCACGCACACACACGGCCAATCGTACCCGAACACTCTTGGATGGTTTTTAATGTGGGATGTGTTTGACCATCCACCATACAGCCCGGATTTGGCGCCGAGGGACTACCACCTCTTCTCAGCGATGAAGAAATGGCTTGGTACACAACGCTTTGATACTGACGCTGAACTGCATGCCGGTGTAAACCATTGGTTGAAGTCGCAGGCGGCAGATTTCTACAGAGAGGGTATTAAAAAACTTGTGCCACGGTATGATAAGTGACGATTATGTAGAAAAATGGCGTAATAGTGTACCTTTGAAATGTAGACAATAAACGTTGATATTTGCATTTTGTTAATTGTTTATTTCAAAACGTTTGGTACTTTCTGGATTACCCTCGTAAATAAAATTTTGCAGAAATACGAGGGTTGTCCCAGAAGTACCCGACCTATGTAAAAATTACCACGAAATTTTCAGAAATTTCTACCAGGTTTTAAGCTATAAATATGACATTTTATCTGTTTTTCACGAACATTTTTTAAAAATGAACACAAAAAAACCTTATAGGTTTGAGTAAGCGACATTGCGTTACGGAAATCTGAGGTGACAATGGGTAAGTCCAAGAATTAGTATTTTTTTAAATTAAAATTCATTCAAAATAATAAAACACGGGATCGTGCAAAAAACAGTGTGCAGGTACATACACGTGTGTGAAATTCATAAAGAAATCTGTAAAATCTCAGTAATATCGCTATATGCCAGTTTGGATAGTACTTAGGCATTCAGTATAAATTACCTGAAGGAATGTCAGATCTCATTGAAGTCAAAGCCCTCTGTTACACTAACTCTATGTGCGGCCGAGACGATGATTCCTGGTGACATTTATCACCATTAAATCACAATGCTCACCCGCAAGCAGCCTTCTTCTGTCTCTCAAAGCGCCGTTCTTGATTGGATGCCTTGTTCTCGGAAATCCTTTTTGCAGCGTGAGAACAGATTCAGGTTTCGTTTATTGACTACAGGCTGTTCCTCAAGCAGGAACTTGCTTCTTGTAGTGGAGGTTAGTGGAGTGCTTCTCGCAGCTGGACCACCCGCCCCCCCCCCCAATTCTCTGTAGTGTCAATGCTGGTCAGGTCAGTGGGTTTTACAAATATTTTTTTCGTAAAAATATCTGATGTGCTGCATTCACATGACTTTCTCTACTCATTCATATACAGTCTATTCTTACAAAACCTTATTCTTCTATCTGCTACTTGTTAATCGAGATAAAACTTTCGTTTCACATTTGGTTGTAGGTATAAGAAGAATAGTAAAATTTTTAAAAAGTGTGTCGCTGTAGAATAGCTTTGAAATTCCAAGCTCTTTACGTGACCACAAGAGAGAAACAAAAAATAATAGTGCCTTACCACTTGAAAAACGGATACATATATGAAAATTCAAACCAATAACAAAGAATATCTAGGAAACGGTTAGTGCCAAAAAATATATTGCACGTAAGTTGTGTGCTTTAACGGTATTTACATTTTTTGTGTAGTAAGATTTTGCTAATTACACAAAATTAACTCTGAATGAAGAGAACTTTACAGGATATTTGCAGAAAATTCAAGATTTAGGTTTTATTTGTCATGCAAATACCTTAAATGCAAATATACGGTATTTTAATCATATTTATTGTAGCCGTTTTTGAGAAAATAAGAAATAACGAAAACTTTTCCGTGTAAATGGTAGTTTGGAATGGAGGATTTTCTTGAAAATGTTTGTTTCGAATCTTTGGTAGATACCAAACTTAAATACCAAGTTTGGTATCAAACCGACCTTTCGTTTTTGAGTTATACCGTTCAGACACACACACACACATACACGCAGACATTTTTTGAAATTATATTTTTATTCATGGAACCTCAAAACATGTATTTCCAGTGAAATCTCGGTATCGAATTTTTGTATGGAATTCAGTAGAAGAATTCAAAGGTAAGTAGTAGGGAAAGTAAAAAATTCTTGTATCTATGCATATAATAAAAGTGTAACCAAAGTTTTCCTGAAACGTTTCGATTCTGGATGAACATTTGGTGCTGATGCACGTATACTGAGCGTTTCAGAAATACTTTTACAAACTTTGGGTATGGGTTCCTTACACCACAAGAAGGAAAAAAGTTCATATGAACGTATGTCCCATGATCCTTTGTTTTCTCGTTAGGAGGTGTTCAACACAGTGGTACACTTATAACACACAAAACTCATAATAAATGCTCAAAATGTCCTCCTCTTGCTTATATGCATGCTTGTACTCGTCGAATCATGGAATGTCGCACCCTGTCAAAAACTCCGGGATGGTGTCGAATGGTTTCGCAGGCTTCCATGACACGTCGATGAAGCGTTTCTGCATCCGGGATGGCTGCTCCATAAACCAATGATTTAAGATGCCACCAGAGGTAAATATCCACAGTATTGAGGTCGGGAGAACGTGTAGGCCATGGAACTGGTCCTCCTCTGCCTATCCATCGGTCATGGTAGATACCAGTCAGTACATCTCGAAATGTGCCGGACCCTCATCATGCATAAACCACATGTTTTTTTCTTATTTGCAGGGCACATCTTCGTGAAGTAAGTCGGGAAGAGTGTGCTGGATAAAGTCCCTGTAGACAGCACCAGTAACACGTGCTGGTAAAACGTATGGACCTACCAGACAGTCACCTACAATGCCAGCCCACACTTTCAGACTAAACTATTGCTGATGTCTAGCCTGAAGTACAGCATGAGGATTAGGATCTGCCCATACGTGTACGTTGTGGAAATTAGTAACTCCATCTCTCCCAAACGTTGCCTCGTCTGTAAACAAAACTGATGAGACAAACACTAGATTGGTTGTTTTTGCTACAAACCATCGGCAAAAGTTATCCCGTGGTGGATAATCGGCAGGCCCTGCACACGTTGAATATGATATGGATACAGGAGCTGCTCGTGAAGTACCCTCCATGCTGTCACGTGTGATGTACCAGATGCCACAGACAATTGTCTTGTATTGATACCTGGATCGTCTTCGACACACTTTAACATCTGTTCTTCGCGTTCCGGCGTACGAACTCTTGGTCTTCATCGATTAATAGTCTGTGGTGCAACAGTTCCTGTCTCAGCAAGGCGACGATAAACAGTGACAAAGGTTGGATGACTCGGTTGTCTTCGGTCTGGAAACTCCATCTGATAGAGCCGTGCAGCCTCGCGTCCATTACCATTCGCGCGACCATACCTAAAAATAATTTCTGCCTGTTCACGAAATGAATATCCAGCCATGGTGGAACGAAACACGTGCAGTTAACTCACTACATGTACACAATTGAAACGTTGAAGACAGACTAATGACAAATGACAAACGTAAAGAAGTCTCCATGGCAACACTTCGCCAGCTACCGTATGTAGTACAATGGGTCAACGCCTTATATGAATGCATAGAGAAATGAAGTTTTGAGGTTGGACCCCGAAGGCCGTTGAACTCACACTTTCATTGTGACTGGAATAACGCGAAAACCAAGGATTATGGGACATATTTTCATATGAACTTTTTTCCTTCTTTTGGCGTGAGGAACCCATAGTCGAAGTTTGTAAAAGTATTTCTGAAACACCCCGTATAATGTTGAAGATATAATTAGCCCTTTTATAATTTGTGTGTGTGTGTGTGTGTGTGTGTGTGTGTGTGTGTGTCCGTTTTCACGCAAAATTACCCAACCGATCACATACTTGGTATATCATACCGGGTTTATCTTGAATATCGCGACTGGTGGCCGCCGGGTCAGTCTCTGGCAGGTATCGTGTTGAATGACCTCGCCCTGCGGTAGCCTAGCTCATGCGCCTACAGGGAGTGATATCGTTATGTGTGTATTTATGCTGTTCCCGTAAGGGGAGGGGGTTCCGACCCCTTCAGCTGCCGTGGTGCGGGCTCTGCGGACCCTGAGCACTCGTGGTGCTTCTGACGTTACTAGAAGTACGCGGACCAAACGTTCGAGCCCCTCCCGAAGGGGTGTCGTTTGGAGTGGGTTGGACAGTGTTTCCCGAGACCCGTGGGAGACTGAGTACGTCTGTGCGGGTTTCCGTACAGGCGGGGTTGTAAGACGCCTTAATGTCCTCCGGTACCGACTTGGATAGCGGTAGACAGTATGCTAGATTGCTGTCGGCCCTACGAAGGTTTTCGGTAGTTGCCCTTTCGGGATACGCGCGTAAGTGACGTATCCACTTCCATCCTCGCGTAAGCGGGGGGGGCGCTTTTTAGGCTTGGGCTTCAGCTCTTGCCCTGGTAGACCTTCGCTCATAACTCGCAACTGTATTTATGCTGTATACTACAGTATAGCGTGTGTTTATTGTATTAAGTTTTGCTCAAAGGGAGTCAGACATGGGCTGTCAGCTTTAATTTATTTAATTTATACAGAAATTCCCTGGTGTGACTTTCTAAACACATCCATAATTTATAGCGTGTTAGAAACATTTAAACATACTACGTTCAGAAACATAGACAGCCAACAGTTCTAACCGAGGAAACATTAAACGAGATAAAGACTGTTATGGAAAGAAGTCCAACAAAATCTCTGCCTTGCGTTACATGTTCTTGACGATAGAATAATTACTTTCACCCACATAGTAGGTAGAGAAGGCACCGCATTCCACCCAAAATCGGAAATACATATTTTGAGGTCCCCTAAGTACAAAGTACTTTTAGAAAAAGGTCCGCGTCTGTGTGTCTATTAACAGCATAACTAAAAAAATCTGATGTATTACACTCACATGACTTTCTCTACTCCTGTCCAAACTATTTTTACAAACGCATATTCTCCATATGCTTCATGTTAATCGAGATGTTAATCTTATTGCTAATTTTCTTGTAGATGCAAGGGGAATTGCTAGGCTTTAAGCGATAATCAAATATTTTAAGAGCTGGTTGCTATGTGGAGTATTCCATTCTCTTTGCATGTCCAGGACATAAAAAAATGAATAACGAATTCCCATTATAAGTATTGGAAAATTTAAGGGAATAACAAGCAATATCTCAAAAGTGGTTCACTCAACAAAAAAAAATATATGACATAAATTGTGTAGTTTAATGCGATCTACATTTTTTGTGTAGTAAAATTTTGTCTATCTCTTATGGTTTACCAGTTATGCAAAAGTCGTTCACAATGAGGAATACTTTTGGAGACATTCCCAGAAAATTCAAGATATACATTTCATTTGTCATGAAAGTATCTTAAACATATGATATTTTAATCAAAATCGTCAGAGCCATTTTTGAGAAAATTAAAATTTTCGAAAAATGTTCCATGTAAAGGGTAATCTGGGGTGGGGGGATTTTCTTGAAAACCTTCGTGTCGTATCTTTGGAAGATACTGAACCTAAATACCAAGTTTGGTGTTTATCCGACTGTTCGTTTCTGAGTTATGCTGTTCTCTCTCTCTCTCTCACACACACACACACACACACACACACACACACACACACACGGACACGTTTCCAAAAATGCTTTTTTGGATTCAGCGGGTCTCAAAACATGTATTTCCGGTGAAATCTCGGTATCGAATTTTTGGGTGGAATACAATACTTCCCCTACCTACTATACGTAGTAGAGAAAGTAGAAAAACGAGTTCGGATAAGTGCAAAAGTTTTTATTTAAGTTCAGTATCTTCCAAGGACGCGACACGAAGATGCTCAAGAAAGTTTCCTTTCCCTGACTATCCTCTATATGTAAAGCATTTGTTGTATTCGGTTTTCTATAAAATGGCTCTAAAGATTTTGATTAACATACCATATGTTTAAGATATATTCGTGAGAAATAAAATAAATATATTGAATTTTCTGGGAATTAGGATTAGTTGACGGGGGGGGGGCACCTAGCACCTCAACCTACAAGGGGTCTTTTGTGCATACACCCCCGGAAGGAACGGATGAGATGAAGGAACCGCAGTAGACGTATTGGTGGCAGGACCAGCCGACGCAGACGCATAGAGTTCTTAAAGAGTTACAGGCTTCACCACCCGGAGAGCGCTCAGTGGCGGCGGAGTGGTGGCTCCAGGCTCTTCTCCAGCGGAGACCGGGGAAAGCTCGACCCAGCAGCGGAGGCTCGAACGACCGCCATCTTTCGGGGCCGAGAAGGAGTTCCAACGCGCAAGATTCTGCAACACAGCTCCGGAGTCAACTGTAACGTGAAAGAGGAGGAAATGAGGGGGTGGTAACGATCCTTCGCAGAATTCGTGTAGCGACCCGGGAAACGCCCGAAAAAAAAACATGTGGCAGGAAGATCGACGACGACCTCCCGAATGCGGACCGCAGACGTTACGGTCAGAGCCATTCCATTCAGTTTTATTTTCTGGTAATTGTCTGTGAAGTCCTCTGTAATTTTCTGTGATTTCATATAATAGGTGAACCACAAGAGAAGATAGCTTAAATAGAAGAAATTATTCCTTAAAGCACACAATTTATGTCTCTTCTGTAACATTAACCATTTACTAAATATTCATTGTTATTATTTCTCATGGAAAGAGTGTGGCTTTTCAAAGCCAACATCTGACTATCGCTTTAGTTTCTTGTATCTGTATGGTAATGAAACCATTTCTAACATGAAATAGACGAATAAGCTTTTGTGTGTCGTCCTCCGTGGTATAGTGGTTACCGTGCTAGCCTCTAATTCCCGAGGTCGCGGATTGAGGCAGTGTTTTTAACACTTAAATGATTTCAGTCTAATTATATTATATGTAAATTCAATAACAGCGCGCCTTGAGGTAATATGTGTATGTAATAATTTGTAAAATGCATGTAACAGTCATTGTATATGCTTATATTATTGTATACATGTTCAATAATGTTATGTGAATGCATTACGTTATTTAATAATGTATCAACTGTGAAAAATAGGTTTAAAGTTGCTAACAATGAGGTAATCTTGAGGCAATATACTAGTCATTATTAGAGTAGCAATAATGTAAATTTTGAGTCAGTTTAAAAATAGCCAATCAACAGCCAGAAAAAGCTTTAGTTAAATGAAGGTATTCTATTGGATTAGGAATAGCCAATCAGAGACTTGAAATACAGAAATTTACAAGTTTAGGCGGTTGAAATCAATTCAGTTGCCTGCAAACAGTGTTCCTAACCGGACACGAGATACATCCTCGAGAGATTTAATACGTATTCATGTGAGACGAAAAATAGTTTACGTGTTAAAAAGTGCAAGTAATTCATAAAAGAATCTCACAGCTCTCTATATCTGTGAAGTGTTATTTTAATTTTATCAAGTATTAATAAAAGGAGTGAAGTAAAATTATAATCTGTATAAGCCTACATTCTTGTCGCACCAAAACCCTGCCAAGAGAAACGTGCCGAGGCAAACAGAAATATTTAATACTTAAAGAAGCAGTCAAATTACAAAGTTAATTTTTTTTAAACTTGGGGCGAAGGCCACCTGAAAGTACATTTGGGGCGAAGGCTACCGTAAACTGTTTAACATACGTGCGGTTGCAACTACTACAAGTTCGGCTCCCCAACAATACAACAACGTAAAAACAATGAACCTTCTTTAAAATCGGCTCCCAAAACGTGGGCAAATAACAATACAACAAAACCATCTTCTTGAGGGTTCAAACCCGGCGGAGAGCGATGGATTTTTTCATAAAAATCCTTAGCATGGCTTCCTTCGGAACGGAAGTAAAACCGGTGGTCCCGTGTCGTAGATTTAGGGAACTTAAAAGAACCTCAAGCCTGATAAAGAGGCCTCTGAGCAAAATTACCGGTCTTTCACGCCCAATATAGAATGGGACGCTAAGAACCATAGTAGTTAAAGAGCGTCTATAAATAAAACTCAAATTAATTTAAGCTCTTTTGAGAATAGTTTATGGAAGAAAGGGTAGGGAAATCTATGTGAATGTAAGACATCGGATTGTTACCCTACCTTATCATAAAGAGAGCTCGTAGCATCATCACAGTGATACATAAGGTGTATGGCCCGAGGTTGTACAGCGTTTCATTAGGAGTTTTGTAACGTGACAGATTCCACTTAACATTATGCTGGAGGGTATCAGGTGTTACTACCGCACGTAGACATCCGGGTGTCAACACGTCACACAGCCCAGCCAGTTCCATACTTCACGTCTACTGCGGCATACACATGGATAATTATTATTATTCACACATATTTTCTGCTGTGTCCTCTCCACGTGTAGTCCTTGTGACTGTTGAGCCCTCAGTACCCAGAATTTTAGTCGCCGCCCTGGTGGTTTTAACTACTTACCGAGTGAGGTGCCGATTCGCATTCGAGGGGTCCCGGATTCGATCCCGGCGATTTCCCGTAGTCTTCTTCCGTTGTCTAGGAGTATCATGCTAGCATCTAGTTTCCGAAGTCGCGGGTTCAAACCCGGCGGAGGGCGATGGATGTTTTTCGGGAGTAAAACTCCTTAGCATGGCTTTGTAGCGGGATGGTTTATGGTTGATTGGACTGGTGGAGGGTTTCTGATTCGGAGAAGGTTTACTTTGCCGGCTGCTCAAGGTAGAGGATGAATTGTTGGTTGGGTTGTGAGATCTTCTCTCAGGGAGTGTGGATAGAAGATTAATTAACACTTGAATTTCTCCTTCACTGTGATAATCCACACTGTTTGAATCTCTTCCCGTCACACAGGACTTGCCTTCAGGACCCCGTCTACAATTCTTAACTTAAATTCGCATGCTTCCTCTTTCCTATTCCCCTTCTGAAGATAAAAATTCTAAAGTTACTGTTTTCGTCGCCGTGAATTTATATCAGTTCTGCACGCCTATTCGCCCACGGAATGATGCGATCTCACCGACACTAGCTTGACCCGATGTTCGACACGAAGTTTGACCCGATGTTCGACACGAAGTAATCCATGAGACACACGTCTCAATCCCCTCTCCTGTCATAGATAATTTTCTAGTCTCTTTCTGTTTTCGTTCCACCTTTTTTCTAGGCACGTGACTTTTATAACTTCTCGTTGGTTATTACTTTCTCTACTACGTATAGTAAGTAGGGGAAGTATTGTATACCACCCAAAAATTCAATACCGAGATTTCACCGGAAATACATGTTTTGAGACCCCCTGAATCCAAAAAAATCATTTTTGGAAACATGTCCGTGTGTGTGTGTGTGTCTGTGAGCAGCATAACTCAGAAACGAACAGTCGGATAAACACCAAACTTCGTATTTACGTTCAGTATCTTCCAAGGATGCGACACGAAGGTTTTCAAGAAAATTCCCCCACCCCAGGATACCCTTTACATGGAAGATTTTTCGAAAATTTTAATTTTCTCAAAAACGGCTCTAACGATTTTGATTAAAATATCATATGATTAAGATATTTTCATGACAAATAAAACGTATATCTTGAATTTTCTGGGAATGTCACCAAAAGTATTCTTCATTGTGAACAACTTTTGCATAACCGGTAAACCATAAGAGATAGACAAAATTTTACTACACAAGAAATGTAGATCGCGTTAAAATACACAATTTATGTCATATACATTTTTTTGTTGAGTGAACCTTTTTCGAGATATTGCTTGTTATTCTCTTAAATTTTTCAATACTTATTTTCTTAAATGGGAATTCGTTATTCATTTTTTTTTGTCTTGGATATGCAAAGAGTATTAATCTGTGGCAAAGAGAATGTGCTGCACCTAGCAACCAGCTATTAAGAGATATGTCTATGCTTAAAGGCTACTGTATTTCGATACTGCCCTTGTAAATATATATTCCCCTTACATCTACAAGAAAATTAGCAATAAGATAGAGTCTGCAAATGTTTATCTCGATTAACATGAAGTAGATGGAGAATAAGCGTATGTATAAATAGTTTGTACAAGAGTAGAGAAAGTCATGTGTAACACATCAGATTTTTTTTTGCTGGATTTACTTTTCTGTGCGGATGACCGTATCTGGGACTTCCCGTCTATTGTATCTCTCTCCTGCCTTCACAAATTCTATGTAGCTTAAGTGCTTGCTAATGGCCTCGCCTGTTTGCTCGTGAAACATTTCTAATTTTTACGGTTTTCGCCGGTCTCTGTCCACTCTGAAATACTCTGTTTCATACATTTTATTTAACTTCGTTTTATTTATTGGTTTCTGTTCTTTTCTTAATCTCAGTCGTTATCCTTTTTATTCCCCCTTTCCTAATCCTTCATATTCTTTATTATTATTATTATTGCTATTATTATCATCATTATTATTATTATTCGGGCGGATATTATTGTTTCAGCTTCCTTCGGAAGGGAAGTAAAGCGACTTGGTCCCGTGTCGTAGATTTACGGCACGTAAAAGAGCGTCAAGACTGATAAAAGGGCCTCTGAGCAAAAGCACGCCCAATATAGAATGGGACGCTAAGAGCTATAGTAGCGTCCATAAATACAACTCAATTTAATTTTAAATGTGACCCATGGGTTCTTCGTGCTTTCCCCGGATCGGCAGGCGAATTCTGCGGTGATGCCTCTTCTACTTTTACTTTCTTGTATCCCTATCTTCTTCATGTACATCTGCTTCAGGGTTGTCAGACCAGGGGACGGTAGATACACGATTTGTACCGTGCCTTCGTTTTATGCCAAGGCTACAACCGTCTTATATGCATATCGGCCGAGACGGTAGTGACCTCGGTACTATGCCACTGCGCAGCTGCGGCGCAGGACGTGTATGAGCTCTCTCAGTCGTTGCTTTGTCTTCGTGTTGTGAAGTGTTTCGACAATGCTATGTTGTGTGTGATTTCCTTAGGAATGTTATTCTCTTATTAGTCCACGGAAATCCCTGCCAACAAATTCACGCTTGAACGGCGTATTTTTATGTAGGATGCATACGTGAAAACTGAATCATGTAGACAGGTGTGTGGACAATTTCAGCAGCAATTTCCAGTTCCAGGTAGAGACACCGTGAGATTTTCGATCAATAAATTTAGAACCACGGGATCACTAAACACTAAAAAATAAAGTTTATAGTAACAATCCCCACACCATAGACGAACTTAAGGACAATATAAAAGCAGAAATTATGAACATTATACAAGAAGAACTTGTAATTTCATCGGACTATATCACGAGTGTCTACGCGCAGATAGACACCACTTTTAACAACACTTATAACAAGGTTAGTACTCATTATATATATGTTACTAACACTCGTGAGTAAGTAACGGAACGGGAGTTACGGAACGGAAACCCCGCAGTGTACTAGACTGCGCACGGAGAACGCATTCGCATGATTCACGGCCTTGACATAAAACGAAGGCTTTGTAGATGCTTCTTCCCGCCTCTGAAGTGGGACTGCCGGGGGTTAGGGGCTCGTGGGCACCGTCGCATGCGTTTTATCCTGAAACGTTAGGGACTCCGTACATGCTTGCGCCCGTCGTCATCCGGATCATGTCGCACTTCGGGTCACTCACTATCTCTTATCTCTCCCTCCAAGGGGTCACTTTAGAAGCAAAGCAAGGCCTACTTGCGGTGCTGTGACCCTCCGTAGTATGTACCTTTATCTTTTTCTCAACTACTTGCATATAGTAAGTAGAGGCGGTGTTGCGTTCTACCCAAAACTTCGCTACTGAGATTTCACAGGAAATAAAGTAATGGTATCAGTAGAGAAACTAACAAAACAAATACGCGCTTTAAATAGCACTTTGTTAATTACGCGCGAGGGCCTTTTAGCCAATGTATGATCTCATTGATCCTTATTCACCAATCAGAATCAAAACTTAATATATAATTTTAAATCGTGGTGCTCAAAAACTATTAACGAATATTTTGTCTCCTACATTCATTTTTACTTTCTCTACTACGTATAGTAAGTAGGGGAAGTATTGTATTCCACCCAAAAATTCGATACCGATATTTTACCGGAAATAAACGTTTTGAGGTCCCCTGAGCCCCCAGAATTAGTGTATGTGAACACCACGATTCAAAAACGAAAGATCAGATATATAGCAAATTTGGTATAGTTTGGTATTTAAGTTCTTCCAAAGATGCAACATGAAATTTTTAAAGCCCCCCCCCCCAACTTTTGATGGAACATTTATAGAAAGTTTTTATTCTGTAAAAGTGGCTAACGATTTTGAATAAAATACCATATATTAAACATATTTACATGAAAAAATCTGATGTGTTACACTCACATGACTTTCTCTACTCTTGTACAAACTATTTTACAAACTCTTATTCTCCATCTATTTCATATTAATCGATATAAACATTTGCAGAAACGATCTTTTGACATGCAAAGACAATTACATTTTACACATAGCGACCAGTTCTAAAAATATTTGACTCGCTTAAGGCGTACCATGTTGCCCTTGTTTTGTATTTGTAAGGGCAATATAAGCACAGATATATCTCTTAATAGCTGGTTGCTAGGTGCAGCACCATTCCCTTTCCCACAGATTATACTCTTTGCATATCCAAGACAAAAAAATGAATAACGAATTCCCATTGGAGAAAATAAGCATTGAAAAATTTAAGGGAATAACAAGCAATATCTCGCAAATGGTTCACTCAACAAAAAAAAATGTATATGACATAAATTGTGTATTTTAACGCGATCTACATTTTTGTGAAGTGAAATTTTGTCTATCTCTTATGGTTTACCAGTTATGCAAAAGTCGTTCACAATGAAGAATACTTTTGGAGACATTCCCAGGAAATTCAAGATATGCATTTTATTTCATATATATTTCATTTGTCATGAAAGTATCTTGAATATATGATATTTTAATCAAAATCATTAGAGCCATTTTTGAGAAAATTAAAATTTTCAAAAAATTTTCCTGTAAAGGGTAATCTGGGGTGGGGGGATTTTCTTGAAAACCTTCGTGTCGCATCTCTGGAAGATACTGAACCTAAATACCAAGTTTGGTGTTTATCCGACTGTTCGTTATGCTGTTCACAGACTTACACACACGCGCGCGCGCGCGCACACACACACACACACACACACACGCACACACGGACATATTTCCAAAAATGCTTTTCTTGGATATAGGGGGTCTCGAAGCATGTATTTCCGGTAAATCTCAGTATCGAATTTTTAGGTGGAATACAATACTTCCCTTATTTACTATACGTAGTAGCGAAAGTAAAAATTAAATGTGGCCAAAAAATCTATAAAGGCTCTAAAAATGATTTACTCTGACAGAGAAAAATATTCTATATAGAATAGTATTCAAAACTGAAATTTATAACAAACCAATATTTGAGTATGATATTGACTTATTAGCAAATTGGCGACATCCCGAGAGTAGAAAAGACGAAGCTAATGGCAATATGTGTGCGTTACATAGAGACGGAGATATCCATTTAACTCCATGCTGTCTTTTAAGATTGAGACAAGCTTTAGAAGGTTTACAATACGAGGGCAGTCCCTGAAACACCTGACCTGACGTATATATATATAGCGGTTGTTGTTTCAAACAAATGATTGTGGTGGAAAGTACCACCCTTATAAAGCTTAAGTTTGAAGTTTGACGATGCTACGTTGTTTAGTAATTGTTTGGCAACCATCAATAGTGAACTCTCTCAGCGAATTTGTAAACATGGATAAAACTGGTAATCGTAATGTGATACAATACTTTCATTGGAAAGGTCTTAGTCCAACTAATATTAAAGCTGAGCTAGATTCTACTCTGGGGTAGTCTGCTCCTTCGTTTACAACAGTAAAATATTGGGTGGCAGAGTTTAAGCGAGGCCTTACGAGCTGGCAAGACGAACACCGCAGTGGTCCACCAAATGAGGTAACCACGCCAGTAATTATGAAGAAAATCCACAAAATGTTATTGGATGACCGCCGATTGAAAGTGCGCGAGCTAGCAGACATAGGCATTTCAAAAAGTGCTGTACATCGCAAACTAACTGAACATTTAGACACGAGAAAGCTGTGCGCAAGATGGGTGCTGTGTGTACTCACAATAGAACAAAAACAGCGTCTTAAGGATGTTTCAGTCGAGTGTTTGGCGATGTTTCGCTGCAATAAAGCCGAGTTTTTGCGTCGATTCATAACTATGGATGAAACATGGGTCCATTACTTCACACCTGAAACGAAGGAACGGTCAAAACAGTGGACTGAAAGTGGAGAATCGGCTCCAAAGAAGGCGAAGACAGTTCCATCTGCAGGCAAGGTCCTGGCGTCAATGTTTTGGGATGCGCGTAGGATAATTTTCATTGATTATCTTCAAAAAGGAAAAGCAATCAATGGTGAGTATTATGCAGACTTATTGCAGCGTTTTAACGGTGAAATCAACAAAAAAAAAAAAAAAAAAAATAAAAACGGCCGCATTTAGCGAAAAAAAGTTCTGTTTCATCAAGACAATACACCAGTTCACACATCCATTATCGTCATGGCCAAAATCAATGAGTTAAAGTTCGAATTGCTTCTCATGCACCGTATTTGCCAGACTTAGCGTCCTGTGATTATTTTCTGTTTGCAAAGTTGAAGAAATGGCTTGGTGGTAAAAGATTTGCCAACAATGAAGAGGTGGAGTCTGCAGTTGATGGCTATTTTGCAAAACTCGTCGGTTATCACTATAAAGACGGTATCGAAGCTATTGAACATTGCTGGGAAAAGTGTATCGAGCTGAAAGGAGACTATGTAGAGAAATAAAGATGTTCTTTTTCTCAAAATTGTTGTGTTTTCTTTGTTAGGTCGGATACTTCTGGGACAGGCGTCGTATTTCTAAACAGATGTGTTGGAAAATGAAGGCTGGCCGCTTCAGAATCTGCTTGCGTGACATGGACCAATAATATTACTTTGATTGTAAACCGGTTATTGATCCTTCATTTGTCCACGACAATAAAAGCTAGTATAGGTAGAGTTTTAAAGAAATTGTAGTATTGAATGGTAAGCAGTACTGGTAAATTTTAAGCGGTTACTCGAGTGTATCTATAACCAATTCACAAGTTTACGTAATTACTTCTCGTGTGAAAATGTCATTATTCTGTCCCTATACCAATCGCCATAAATACCCACCCAAGATGGGGATTTAAATCAGCTGAGCCGTTGCTATAAACAACATGCTGAGATAACACTCCGATATTTATATCACAAGTAATTTTTTATGAGCTCATATTAAAGGAAAATAATGAATCTCTCTTTTTGGATCTGTTACATAACATGTGGCGAGAAAGTATAATTCAGTCTGAAAAATATGTTACATTCATATGATTTTCCCTACCCTCTATCGTTTATTGGTGTGTATTCAAATTATTCTTACGAAGGCTATTTTCCTATCTACTACATTTAATCCAAATGCACTGCCGTTTGTGAAAATTGCAACACTAGGAAAGAATTTGCCCGAATAACTCTAAACTTGGTGGAAGTGTAGAAGAGTGTGCAAGCAATAAGTGATTGGGTTTGCAGAGAAGTGGGGTACACGTAGGCCGAGCGGAGCCCTCTCGTGTCGGTCCAACAAGGTCAGTGTTGCGCTCAGTGTAGTCAGTGCAGAGCTGTCAAACAAGGTGGAAACAATATTGTGAGTGCCAGTATGCCTCGTCGACGTCAAAGGGAGCAACATCGGCATGTGAGCGAGTTCGAACGGCGCAGAATGATCGGTCTCCGGGAAGCGGGTTTGTAATACCGTGACATTTCGGTCGTACAGGGCATGCTGCTAGGCAGTGATGCGTGTGTGGAAGCAGTGGATAGAGCGGGTACTGGACCACAGCACGGGATGACCGTCATCTTGTCAGCAAGGCCATAACGGACCGTACAGCTTCATCCATAGTGTTGGCTCGACGCTGGAGCACTGCAACAGGTGTGAACTTGTCTGCATCAACGGTTCGTCGCCGTCTGCTGCAGATTGGACCGGTTGTATGCATGCTTCCATTGTCCAGAAACCACAAGTTCCTCCGACTGCAATGGGCACGTGAACTGGGGTGCTGAGTGGCAAAATGTAGTCTTTTCAGACGAGTCCCGCTTCAACGTATCCTACAATGATGGCCGCATACGTGTCCAGCAGTACCGTTATGAGCGCAACCTGGAGGGATGCATTGTTGAGCAGCATATCGGACAAACACCAGGTGTGATGGTTTGGGGCGCAATTGGCTACAACAACCGATACCTAACTGTGGTTATAGAGCTTGAGGTACTCCTCCTGCTTCAGGCATCTCCATAGGCCACATTTTAATAGGACAATGTCAGGCCACATATTGCGTGGAATGTACAAGCCTTCTTCTAAGAGCGACGGGTACCATTGCTTCGCTGGCCTGCTCGTTCGCCTGACATGTCGCCCATAGAGCATGTCTGGAATATGGTTGGTCGGCACCTGGTGCGTCACGGTCCTCCACTAAGCAATCACGGATTTGTGGGCTCGAATACAAATCCCTCAGAAACATATTCCGAGCCTTTTTGATTCAATGGCACGGCGTATAGCAGCTCTAATTGCATTGCATGGAGTCCACACCAAATAGTGAATATTAGGGCTCAAAGGTCACGTATAGAGTTGAAAAGTTTATCATTTGTTACTTATCATGTACCGAACCTGTGGTATTAATATAACTGAATTCATGCGTTTCCTTCTTGGTGTTGCAATTTTCACAAACGACAGTGTAAACCTTTGTAGGAATAGCTACATTTCACAGTTCGTTATAGATACAAAGAGCACAGCGATAGTCAAATATTTTAACAACTGGACGCTATATGCTGGCCTTAAAATTACATACTGTTTCCATGACATCGCGAGAAACAACTGAATGTTGCGAGGACTTTACAAGAATGGCAAAGTATTGAACAATTCGAGCCGTTAATAACGGATATCTAGGAAATGGCTATGTCACAAAAAAAGTTGTTTGAAATAAATTGTGTGTTTTAAAGAGATCTACATTTCTTGTGAAGTACGTTTTTCGCTCAACCAGTTTTACAAGATTATGTAAAATTCCTTCCTAATGAAGAGGTCTTTACAGGTTATTTCCAGAAAATTCAAGACATACTTTAGTTTTCATGTAAATATGTCTAATATGTGATATTTTAATTAAAAAACGTTAGACCCTTTTTCAGAAAATAAAACGTTTCTAAAAGTGTTCCATGAAAGGGTAGTTAGGGGGGATTTTCTTGAAAACCTTCGTGTCGGATCTTTGGAAAGTACTGTTTTTAAATAGCAAGTATGGTATTTATCTAATATTTCGCGCAAATCTCCTCTTAGAGTATCCCCGTTGAAAATCCTTATAAAATCAAAAGGTAAGCCAATAAATTACCTTAGGAGTGAGTTTAGAACATGATATGAATCTCTTCTATATCTTGTGCCCACCTGTCCGGCCGTTTTAGGTGTTTTAATTATATAGGCAAATCGCGTCAGGAACACAACAAACAGCCATTTTTCAGATAAATCACATGCAAAGTGGATACTGCCAACCTAAATGAAAATGTGAAATCCGCTAAAAATGCGATGCGCTGTTGTTACCACGATTTCTTCTTTGTTTCCGCTAAAAAACGCAACGCATTCATAGTAAGAAAGACTATCCACCAAAATTGTAATTTTTATATTCTTTTTGTGAAGGTTTGTTATGCTAATGTTATTTCCATTAAATAAAGAAGTTTCTTTACTGCAACAATGGTAGTTGGTTAAAAGAAACTTACATAAAAAGAAAAAAACGTAACCTAAGGCTAACTTTCTGTGAATTCAGAAACGTAAGCTTATATAAAAAAACTAAACCTAACCTAACCTCCCGTGAATCAGAAACCTAAGCTTAGGAACGCACGCGAGCTTCGCTCGCGTGCTTTGATGTAATCACTGGTAACAACTTAAAACAAGGTTATATATATATATATATATAAAAGTAAATCAGAAACCTAAGCTTATATAAAAAAACTAACCTAAACCTAACCTTCCGTGAATTCATAAACCTAAGGTTGCATAAGATCCCTCGGCTACGCTCTGTGGTCGTTTCCGCAGTCGCGGCGCTTTGGCGGCATTAATTTTTCATATGTTGGCAGTATAAGCGTATGCCATACAGTGACATGTGTGGAGCTAGTGCATGGCATAGTGTGACATCTGTTGGACATATAACACATTATATGTATCGCCGTGGGGGATACTCTAAGAGGAGATTGTCCAACATTTCGTTTTAGAGTTACCTGTTCACACACACACGCATTATTCTTGTTTCTTTATTTCTGTGGGGACCTCAAAACGTATATTTCGTGTAAAACCTTCAAATCGAATTTTGTGTGCACCGCAACTAGGTCCGGTAGTTTTGGGATGGGCAAGTAGGTTAGCAATTGGAGTGGACGTATTTATTATCGGGCGGTGGAGGAAGACAGAGGCGGCCAAGATATCTGGACGGCGTTGAGAGATCACCGAAAGCGTCGTCAGCAACGAGAGAAATTAATATTATGGAAATGTTTGCGTGCGTGGACTCGATGTCAGGACCCCCGACCGATCACAAACGCCCTCGGTCCAACGCCACCAATTTATGTGTTGTTATTGTAGCTTCTTGGGAGGTGTTTTTCAGACTGCTCAGCGGGTAGTGGGAGGATCAGGGGCACGCTAACACGTAACTTGCTATTCAATTATCATAGTCCAAATGTGGGTGTTTGTGTGCGGTGGAAACAACGTCCTGCAATGGCAAACTGCAGGAATTACATTTACTAGTGGAAGACGACAACACAGTGCTCCTAGTGATGGTGGGTTCGTCAGAGCCAGGTTTTTTTAGTGTTTATTTAAAAAATCTGATGTGCTACGCTCACATGACTTTCGCTACTCTTGTACAAACTATTTTTACAAACGCTTATTCTCCATATGCTTCATGTTAATCGAGATGTTAATCTTATTGCTAATTTTCTTGTAGATGCAAGGGCAATATGGTAGGCTTTAAGCGATAGTCAAATATTTTAAGAGCTCGTTGCTGTGTGGGGTATTCCATTCTCTTTGCATTACCAGGACATAAAAAATGAATAACGAATTTGAGAAAAAGTATAAGTATTGGAAAATTTAAGGGTATAACAAGCAATATCTCGAAAATGGTTCACTCAACATTGGAGACATTCCCAGAAAATTCGAGATATACATTTTATTTGTCATGGAAATATCATAAACATATGATATTTTAATCAAAATCGTTAGAGCCTTTTTGAGAAAATTAAAATTTTCGAAAAATGTTCCATGTAAAGGGTAATCTGGGGTGGGGGGATTTTGTTGAAAACCTTCGTGACGCATTTCTGGAAGATACTGAACGTAAATACCAAGTTTGGTGTTTATCCGACTGTTCGTTTCTGAGTTATGCTGTTCACAGTCACACACAGACAGACGCACACATGGACATGTTTCCAAAAATCTCGGTATCGAATTTTTTGGTGGAATACAATACTTCCCCTACTTACTATACGTAGTAGAGAAAGTAAAACAAACCCACACAAATAGGCAACGCTTACTCTAAAAATTACAAAAATAATTCAAATTTCTAGTTAAACTGCAAAGGTAGGGATCTAATATTTGCTAGTAACCTAACCTAAGAAAATAATTGTTAATAATTAAATGTTTGTATAGTTAATCTAATTAATATAACTATAACAAATAATTAATAGGTATATCTCTAATTAATATTGTAATTAGAGCTTCAGTTGATGACGTGCGAAGTTTGAACACCTGCGAATATAACAACGTAACATATACAATATGACTAATCTTCTCAATACATGTAGGAAGGGATATTTTATGCATACACACCCGGGAGGAATGGAGGAGGTGAAGCAACCCAGGAGACGTATGGGCCGGACGGCGCAGACGACAGAGACACGCAGAGTTTCCTAATAGTTACTGGCTTGACCACCCAGCCGGAGAGCACTCGGTGGCGACCCTCCCAAGCCACTGGACGGCGGCTCCGAAATGAAATGAGAGAGAGGAGAGCCGTGGTAGAAGACCAGTCCAGCATTCGGCATGTCAATCAGGGAAAACCACGGAAAAATCAATGGTCAGAGTGGGTGGGATTCTAATGACTTATTCCACTATGGTGCAAAAATTCCAACGTTGCATTTAGTAACCTCTCGTATATTGTAACTTCTATATTGTAGGAACGGATTCATATAGCAGGGAGGGACAAATAAATATCAACGGGCTCTGGACTGACTACTCAGCTCGCTACCTCGGACCCCAGGAGACATACTCGTAGGGCTTTTCCATTAGGACAGTCCCCCCCTGCGTGGCCGAGATCGGAGCAGGACACCAGTCCTACCGTCGCTCCTGCCGCAGAAGGACGGAAGTGGATACGCTGCTTGCGCGCGTCAACCCAATAGGAAAACCTATCAGGGAGACTACCGAACAACCTCGGCGGGGGCAACAGCAATCTAGCTACTATCTACCAGCTCTCGTTTATTGTTGGTGCCGGAGAACATCTAGGCGTCTCACAACCCCGCCAGGCGTACCCAATCTCCCATGGGTATCGGGAACCCAATCCGAAAAACTCCTTATCGGGAGGGACTCAAATGTTCTAGTAACGTCAGAACTTCCACGAGTGCTCAGGGTCTGTAGCGCCCACACCACGGCAGCTGAAGGGATCGGAACCCCCTTACGGGGTGCAGGGAGGGACATCTATTAACACGAGACCGGGTATGACTACTCAGATTCCACGCCCTCGCAACCCAGGATTTCTCGTGGCCCTTTCCATTAGGGACGGCGCCTATTTTATATACCCCCTATTTGGTCGAGTTTAGGCTAGGACTCGTCCTGCCCACCCTTCCAAACAGGGACGGAAGTGGATACGCCACTTACGCGTGTCAGGCCAGCAGGGCGAACCCTACTGGGGGAGACTACCGAACAACCTCGGTGGAGCCGACAGTTTCTAGCAACGTCTACCAGCTATCCCTCATGGCTGGTGCCGGAGAGTCTCGAGGCGTCTCACAACCCCGCCTGGGCGGATAAACCAGCCAAGCGCACCCAATCTCCCATGGGTATCGGGAACCACTGCCCCGCCGAATCCAACCCAATCCGAACAACTCCCTTTCGGGAGGGGTGGAATGTTCAGCCCGGCGTACTTCTAGTGACGTCAGAAGTACCACGAATGCTAAGCGTCCCCAGCGCCCGCACCACGGCAGCTAAAGGGGTCTGGACCCCCCTCCTACGAGGGCAAGAAGGGACAATGTTGCAGTAGGTCTACCAGAGTAAGAGCCAATAGCCCTTGCCCTCCCTAAAAATACCCGGGGGTAGCAAAAAACCATCCCGAGGGGTTTCCCATGAGGCCAATAACTTGAAGCTAAAAAGCACCCCCCTGCAGTGCAGGAGATGGAAGTGGATACGCCACTTACGCGCGTTACCCCTAAGGGCAACTACCGAAAACCTCGGTAGGTCCGACAGCAATCTAGCATGCCGTCTACCGGCTATCCAGAGCGGCACCGTGGGTCATTGAGGCGTCTCACAACCCCGACAGTATGGAAAACCACGCAGACGTACCCAACACCCATGGCTTTCGGAAACCACTGCCCCACCGAGTCCAACCCAATCCAAACAGCTCCCCAGAGGGGAGGGGCTCGGAACGTTCCGCCCAGCATACTTCTCGTAACGTCAGAAGTACCACGAGTGCTAAGGATCCGCAGCGCCCGCACCACGGCAGCTGAAGGGGTCGGAACCCCCCTTACGGGGGGCAAGAAGGGACATCTAAATACGGGACCGGGTCTGCCAACGCAGAGACCACACCCTCGCAAACCCAGGAGTAAACTCGTGGGGCTTTCCATTAGGAGCGGTGCCTATTTTATATACCGCCCCCCCCTGCCTGGTCGAAATCGGGCCAGAAAGCTCTAGCACCGACCCTTCCAAGCAGGGACGGAAGTGGATACGCCACTTACGCGCGTCAGGCCAGCAGGGCGAACCCTAACTGGGGGAGACTACCGAACAACCTCGGTGGGGCCGACAGTTTCTAGCTACCGTCTACCAGCTATCCCTCATGGCTGGTACCGGAGAGTCTCGAGGCGTCTCACAACCCCGCCTGGGTGGAATTAACATAGCCAAGCGTACCCAATAACCCATGGGTATCGGGAACCACTGCCCCGCCGAGTCCAACCCAATCCGAACAACTCCCATTCGGGAGGGGCTCAGAAATGTTCGGCCCAGCGTACTTCTGGTAACGTCAGAAGTACCACGAGTGCTAAGGGTCCGCAGCGCCCGCACCACGGCAGCTGAAGGGGTCGCAACCCCCCCCCCCTTACGGGGGGCAAGAAGGGACAGGCTGGCATTCACTCTCGTCATTCAAAAGAAACCCGTTGTTAGTGTAGAATCTCCACACGGGAACGGAGGCGTCCGAAACCGTGGCCAATATGAGCAAGGACCACTGTTTGCCTCTCTCAAGTAATAGAAATATATTAGGCCCCGTTATTAATGTGGAACCGGTAACAAACCATTACATGGGCACGCCGCTGTGACAGCCAAACACTTTTACGAGTTTACGCGGTTGGTGATTCCCGTTCACACCCAGGAGGTGGTGGCATCTCAATTTCAGGCGTCCCGGCGAGCAACCAATGGCACTTCTGTATCGACTTCTTGCATTACTCGCCGGGTCAACAAACCTGAGGTGACAAAGATTTACTGCAAACAGTATGCAGTTGCGGAACAAGGCTTTAAAACGTTGTAAAGTGGAGATCTTAGGACACACCTATTTCACTTTACAGATTGAGCTAAGTGTAGTGAATACTTATAATTGAAGAGTGAAATGATAACCTTTTAATGGTACTAAAAACTAGTATGAAATATATGTAAATGCATAAAAAGTAATAAATACGTGTATTAAGATTAAAAATCTGACGTGTTACAGTCACATGACTTTCTCTACTCTTGTACAAACTATTTTTACAAACGCTTATTCTCCATATGCTTCGTGTTAATCGAGATGTCAATCTTATTGCTAATTTTCTTGTAGATGCAAGGGGAACATGGTAGGTTTTAAGCGATAGTCAAATCTTTTAAGCGTTGGTTGCCATGTGGCGCATTCCATTCTCTTTGCATGTCCAGTACATAAAAAAATGAATAACGAATTTGAGAAAAAGTATAAGTATTGGAAAACTTAAGGGAATAACAAGCAATATCTTGAAAATGGTTCACTCAACAACAACAAAACGTATATGACATAAATTGTGTATTTTAACGCGATCTACATTTTTTGTGTAGTAAAATTTTGTCTATCTCTTATGGTTTACCAGTTATGCAAAAGTCGTTCACAATGAAGAATACTTTTGGGGACATTCCCAGAAAATTCGATATGTACATTTCATTTGTCATGAAAATATCTTAAACATGATATTTTAATCAAAATCGTTAGAGCCGTTTTTGAGAAAATTAAAATTTTCGAAAAATGTTCCATGTAAAGGGTAATCTGGGGTGGGGGGATTTTCTTGAAAACCTTCGTGTCACATCTCTGGAAGATACTGAACCTAAATACCAAGTTTGGTGTTTATCCGACTGTTCGTTTTTGAGTTATGCTGTTCACAGACACGGACATGTTTCCAAAAATGCTTTTCTTGGATTCAGGGAGTCTCAAAACATATTTCCGGTGAAATCTCTGTATCGAATTTTTGGGTGGAATACAATACTTCCTCTCCTTACTATACGTAGTAGAGAAAGTAATAAAAGTGTTACATTCACATGACTTTCTGTACTCATTCTTCGCTAAACTATTATTTTTATTTCTTCTACTACTTACCTATATAGGTAAAGGAAATACTGCATTCCACTCAAAGATTCTATCCAGATTTCATAGAAAATACCCGTTTTGAGGTCCTAATAATTTGGAAAAAGCTGGTGTGTGTCTCTCTGTGATTTGGTATTTAAGTTCAGCATTTTTCGAGGATGCTACACGAATACATACAACAAAACCCTCCTCCCCAAGCTAGTCTTTACATGGAAAAATATTAGTTATTTTTTATTTTCTCAAAAATCGCAGAAATAATTTTGATTAGAATACCACACACTTAAGATATTTACAAGGCAAATAAACTATATATCCTGATTTTTCTGGGAAGAGATTGTGAAGTTCTCTTCATTCGGAAGTAAATTGTATAATCCTATATAACTGGCAAACGTTAAGCGGTAGACGAAAACGTACTATACAAAAAACACAATTTAGTTCAAATAACTTTATCTCTGGCATCAGCCATTTCCCAAGATATCCGTTATTAATGGTTCGAATACAGAGCGAGGTGGCGTCGTGGTGACGCGTGCGACTCGCATTCGAGAGGTCCCAAGTTCGATTCCCGGCTACCACCCATTCTGATCCGTGGGTTTTTTCGGGAGCGGTTTCTTTCAACCCCCGAATTTTCTGTCCCTACATTTCGTTCAGTTCATCATTTCATTCATCCTTCACCCCGTTAGGTCTGTTTCAGGGTTAGAAATGACGGTGATAGTGTTTCCATTCGGCGTGGCAGGGAAAACAATGCTCTCTTTGGAACCTTTTTCGTCCCTCAGCTTTCGGCTGGTTGCCGGGGTATACGGTCCACCCCTTCGGAGCGGGGTGTTGCACCCTCTGTGTCGGGTGGGGCTCCCCGGTTTGCCTGTCTGATTGTCGGGATGTCTCAATCTAAAAACTGTAAGGTATCTGTCATTGCTGTGCTGTTTGCACCTGGTTCCGGCCACCCGGTGTCTCCTCTCACCTCCACCTCCCTCCCGGGGGCAGCCCCTTGTTGGGCATAGGAACAATATTCTCACTAGAACAGTGCCAAGTCTCCTCCGATCCTCAGAAAAAAATGGTTCGAATTGTTTGATACTTTATCATTCTTTTATGCTCGACCACGCCAAAATGTAGTATTTATACGACTAGTAGCAATGCTTTTATGGGTCGCATTAAAGTATTCTTATTCGAACAATCAGAAGTGGCCACGTAACATTGTGAAAGCGCAAGTATCGATTATTATGAGTAGTTCGTCTCACAACGCTAGCAACTTTGTTTGACACAGGTGCTACAAGGTCATTGTATTGTAACCATAGGTAAAGGAATAACGATTGTAATACATCACTCAAACCAGAACCGAACCTTTAATTTAGATACATGGTCGAGCATAAACAGTCGTATGAAACTTGACTATAATGGTGATTAAAACGCTCGTATGATAACACTAGTCAGCATTTTCAAACTTTTGTCAAATGATTTCTTGAAAGTAGGTGTTCTTGAATCAAGTTTTTATGCTGATTCCAGAAATAACTTCCGTTTTTTTTTCTACCACGTCAGGTTTTTACACAAAATAAGAAATTATGTTTTGACAATTTTACTAATGGGCGTAGAAAAGTATTCAAATACCATTTCACACAAGGTAAGTTTTTATTCAAGAAACATTTTAAGAATGCTCTAAAGAACTCCCCTAATTTATTTCATGATTACATTTTTACAAAACAAAGTGCTTCATTTAATTTTTTTCAAACTTTCTCTTATTTGACTTCCTTGCAGATCCTTGAAGATGACTGTTCCTCCTCACATCCAACAGTTTCATTCCATCTCCCCTGGTACCTCCTCTCCATTTCCTTAATATCTTGGTGAAAACGTTCTCCCTTCTCTTCACTATAATGTCCCAGATTTTCTGGAAAGTAGTTGATATGTGAATGCAGAAAATGCACTTTACACTCATGTTACAACCCATCTTCTTGAAATTTTCCAACATTGTTTCGACAATGGCCTTGTAATTAGCATCTTTGTTATTGCCTAAGAAGTTTTCATTAACTGATCAGAGGGCGGTTCATGCATCTATTTTTCTCTCATTCATTGTCTTCTCAAAATTTTCATCCTTCATCAATTTCTTTATTTGAGGATCAACAAAAATTCCAGCCTTTAATTTGTCTTGTGTAATGAAGGGAAATTTCTTGGAAAGGTACTTGAAGCAGGGTCCATCCTGTGGTAGAGCCCTTACAAATTGCTTCATCAAGTCCAAATTTATGTGTAGTGGCGGAAGCAATATCTTTATATCGCTATATTTTTGAAGTGAAATTGTTAAAAAAACTGTACGTGATAGAAGAAAAACTATAAACAGTTCTGAAATCAGCATAAAAAAGTGAGTCAGAATCACGTATTAGTTTTCAGTCATCCGATATCATGCAGACTAGTGTAATTAACAATACTCGCGTTTTAATTACTACCATCCTAGTCTCGTTGCGTAATATACTATTAAAGTGCTGTCGATTTGCAGGTGTTTCTTGCGATTGCATGGAAACAGTTTGAAATCTTAAGGCCAGGGAATAGCATCCAGTTCTTAAACATTTGACTATCGCTGTTCTTTTCGTATCTATAACTAAATGCTAAAACTAGCTGTTTCTGCAAAGGTTTACTTGGATTAAAGTGTAGTAGGTAGGAAAATGGACATGAATATTTTGTATACCCATTACTAAGTGACAGACGGTAGAGAAAGCCGTGTGAATGTAACAGATCTGATTTTTACTTTCTCTACCACGTACATAGAGGACAGAGAAGGTGTTGCATTCCACCTAAAGGTTCGTTACCGAGATCTCACCAGAGATACATGTTTTGAGGCCCGCTGAATATAAAGATAGAGCATTTTTTTTAAAAAAAAAATCTGATGTGTTACACTCACATAACTTAATCTACTCTTGTACAAACTATTTTTACAAACGCTTATTCTCCATATGCTTCATGTTAATCGAGATATCGAGATGTCAATCTTATTTGTAATTTTCTTGTAGATGCAAGGGAAATATGGTAACTTTTAAGCGATAGTCAAATATTTTAACGCTGGTTGCTATGTGGCGCATTTCATTCTCTTTGCATGTCCAGGACATAAAAAAATGAATAACGAATTTGAGAAAAAGTAGATATTGGAAAATTTAAGGAAATGACAAGCAATATCTCGAAAACGGTTCACTCAACAAAAGAAATGTATATGACATAAGATGTGTATTTTAACGCGATCTACATTTTTTGTGTAGTAACATTTTGTCTATCTCTTATGGTTTACCAGTTATGCAAAAGTCGTTCACAATGAAGAATACTTTTGGAGACATTCCCAGAAAATTCGAGATATACATTTCATTTCTCATGACATTATCTTAAACATATGATATTTTCATCAAAATCGTTAGAGCCATTTTTGAGAAAATTAAAATTTTCGAAAAATCTTCCATGTAAAGCGTAGTCTGGAATGGGGGGATTTTCTTGAAAACCTTCGTGTCGCATCTCTGGAAGATACTGAACCTAAATACCAAGTTTGGTGCTTATCCGACTGTTCGTTTTTGAGTTATGCTGTTCACAGACACACAGACACACACACACACACACACACACACAGACACACACACGGACATGTTTCCAAAAATGCTTTTTTTGGATTCAGGAGGTCTCAAAACATGTATTTCCGGTGAAATCTCGGTATCGAATTTTTGGGTGGAATGCAATACTTCCCCTACTTACTATACGTAGTAGAGAAAGTAATAACGAATTTGAGAAAAAGTATAAGTATTGGAAAATTTAAGGGAATAACAAGCAATATCTCGAAAGCGGTTAACTCAACAAAAATAATGTATATGACATAAATTGTGTATTTTAACGAGATCTACATTTTTTGTGTAGTAACATTCTGTCTATCTCTTATGGTTTACCAGTTATGCAAAAGTCGTTCACAATGAAGAATACTTTTGGAGACATTCCCAGAAAATTCGAGATATACTTTTCATTTGTCATGAAAATATCTTGAACATATGATATTTTAATCAAAATCGTTAGAGCCGTTTTTGAGAAAATTAAAATTTTCGAAAAATGTTGCATGTAAAGGGTAATCTTTGGTGGGGGGATTTTCTTGAAAACCTTCGTGTCGCATCTCTGGAAGATACTGAACCTAAATACCAAGTTTGGTGTTTATCCGACTGTTCGTTTCTGAGTTATGCTGTTCACACACACACACACACACACACAGACACACACACACACACACGGACATGTTTCCAAAAATGCTTTTTTTTATTCAGGGGGTCTCAAAACATGTATTTCCGGTGAAATCTCGGTATCGAATTTTTGGGTGGAATACAATACTTCCCCTACTTACTATACGTAGTAGAGAAAGTAAAAAAGGTATGTGTATGTGTGTCTGTGAACAATATAACTCAATAATTAAAAGTCGAATTTAGGTTCACTACTTCCAAAGATGTGACATTAAGATTTTCAAGAAAGTCTCCCCAGTTCAAACATACCCTACACGTGGAGGATTTTTTGGAAATGTTTGATTTTCTAAAAACTGGCTCTAACCATTTTGATTAAAATACCGTTTATTAAAGTTATTTACATGACAAATAAAATTTATATCTTGAATATTCTGGGAAATCCTTTGAAGTCCTCTTAATTCGGAAGGAATGTTGTATAATTTTGTATAATCTTGTATAACTGGTAAACGTTAAGCGATAGACGAAAACGTACTACACAAGAAATGTAGATCTCTTTAAAACACACAATTTATTTTCAAACATCTTTTTTTTTTGTTGCATTAGCCATTTCCGAGATATCAATTATTAATGGTTCGATTTCTTTTTTAATTTATTTATTTATAGTCGCTAAAACATCTTAGGTCTTATAGCGACTTTTGCAAGGTAGTATAGGATCTTTCAACAAGAGTGTCCTATCTTTGAACTTAAACAAAACACGTTCTGTAAATGATAGAGGTTTATTTATTTTTTTATTTTGGAACATAATTAATGTCATTACGTGTGTAAGAGAACATCAGTTAAGTGACCGCCGCGACTTCGTTGTGTTGCGCGTATACGTTTGACCCAATTTTTCAATGACAGAAGAACGTAAATTAGGTCCAACTTCACGAGTAATACGCGTGATGTTATTCATAAGATCATTTACTGTTTCTGGCTTGTTGACATGAGCTCGGGATTTAACATAACCCCACAAGAAGTAATCCAACGGCGTTAAATCACATGACCTCGGAGGGCAGTTAACATCACTACCACGGGTAATGATGAAACCTCTGAACTTCTCCTTCAAAAGATCCATTGTTTCGAGAGCAGCATGACATATGGCACCATCTTGCTGGAACCAGATGTTTCTGAGATCCATACCATCCAATTGAGGCCAAAATAGTCCCTTATAAGAGCCCGGTATCTTTCTCCATTGACAGTTAGAGTTTCTCCATCTTCATCTTGGAAAAAATATGCACCAATGATTCCACCATACAAAAATCCACATCACACAGTAACCTTTTGGGGATGAATCTTGAATTTGCACTAGATTGTGATTGCTCCAATAGCGACAATTTTGTTTGTTAATACAGCCATCCATCCAAAAGTAGGTTTCGTCGCTGAAGATGATTTTTCGACAAAAATCCGGATCAGCTTCCAATTGCTCCATAGCCCAGTCAGCGAATACACGGCGCAACCTACGGTTGAGTTAACACCATTTTGTAAGCGTGAAACTTCAAGTCCAGATGCAGAATTCGCCAAGTTGTTCTTGCATCGACGAGCAATTGATTTGTTTCCGTTCTCGCGTACACTCTCACGAACGGCGCCTATGTTTGCGTTGGAGCGCTTACGTCGATTACGTACAGGCGTTCTTTGATCGCTGACAAAACCAGTTCTTTCAAATTTATCGATCAAACGCCGAATCGTTCTCTCGCAGGGACGATTATGCACACCGTAAACTTCACGCAATACACGGAAAGTTTGGCCAACAGATGATCTATTTTGATAATAAATTTTCACAATTTCTACGCGTTGCTGAATGCTGTAACGTTCCTGGCTATTTGTCAATAACAACTGTAACCACATGAAAAAAATGACTGCTGTAACTCAATAACAACGGCAGCTATCACATGTTAAAGATAGGACACTCTTGTTGAAAGACCCTATAGTATTGCAGTAAGTAGCATGTTATACAGTTATCATCACATAATTATGTTTTGGATACATTGAGAATAACACTGAGTGAATTACATAGTAATACTGTGATGAGTAATAATGCAATTGATCAGTGAGACAGTAACTATAACAAGTTATATTTGATGGTTAGTGTGGCATATGACAAGCGTGATTTATAGTTTGTTTAGTATTCCAATGTCACTGAGGAAGATCTTCAAGGTGAAATAAGCTGACGGGCTTTCGATTGCGATATGGAGTTCGACGGGGATTGCATATCTTTTCATCTTGAGGTCGATTTGTTGGTATTTTGTAATTATATGTTCTATTGTCAAGGTAGCAGAGCAGAAGGGACATTTCGGTGTTTTGAGATGCATATGAGTAAGTCTTGAGTGGCCTTTGCGAATCCTTTATCGCTGTGATTTGACCTTGGTGTTTCATGGTATTGCAAGGAACAGCTTAATTTCGTTATTCCTAACCTTGTGAATCTTGCTGTCGGAAGAAGAAAACCATTGAAGTTTCCAATTGTTGCGTAGAGTTCTCTTGAGGTGTGATGTTAAATCCAGGTGAGGAATTTTGGTGAAATAATAAACGAAATTTTGAAGAATAGCTCTTTTAGCCATGGAATCCGCTACTTCATTTCCGGCGATGCCAACATGTGATGGAATCCAGACGAGAAATACATGGTAGCCCTTAGCAAAAATAGACTGCAACAGACGATGATGGGTGATGCGTGAATCGATCTAATATTGCTTGAAGGAGAATTTGCTATCGGATGTCATAATATATGATAGTGTTTCCTTGAGAGCCACTAGGGTTCGAATTGTTCAATACTTGATCGATCTTTAAAGTCCTTTCAACATTCAGTTGTTTCTCGCGATACGAGTATGGAACTTTAAGCCCAGCATATAGCGTCCAGTTCTTAAACATCTGACTGTCGCTATTCCCTTTGTATCCAAAACGAAATCTGTAATGTAGCTATTTCCGGAACGTTTTATCTCGACTAAAATAATGACAATAGGAAAGTAAACTTTTGTAAGAATAATTTGTATACCCACTAATAAGTACTAGAGAAAAGAGAAAGTCATGTGGCTGTAACACACAATGGCACACACCACATAAAGCACGAAGTTTGGCATTTATTCGACTTTTCATTTTTGAGCTATGTAATTCACAGATGCATACACAATTATTTTTTGTAATACTACTTGTTTAGGGGGCTCAAAACATGTATTTTGAACGTTATCACTACATACCGTGGGGGAAGGTCAGGGAAAGTAAAACCTGCAGTGATTAAGGTACAACAAGAACCTCTTATGATTAGTGAAGACCTTGGAACACTCCTCCAAGGCGAAGACCTGGGGCATGATTCATGTAGGCCTGTTCTATATAACGCCCGGTTCGCGCGGAACCTCATTTAAACCTCTGATTTATTATTTAGAATAAGTGGCGAAGGAAAGCAATCCAGCACGGTAATTGCTACATCCCCAACCCGGGCTCGAACCGCGCTCTGATTCTTTTTTCCCATCGGAAAGTGGCGTCGTCCACGTGTGGGCAATAAAGGAGTTGCAGATAGAATCTGCCCCGCAGCTACAGGCATCTCGCTACCAACAAGCCAGCCACATTCTTGCAATTCCAGCAGATGATTCACTTCTTATTGAAACCTTATTTCCCCTGTCACATTAGTTAGTTGCTTTTTGTTTCTGCCCGCCCACAGAGATCAGGACCTTGATAACCTTTAATAACTCTTTACACAACGCAGGTTTCCATGGTAACCATGGTGGAGCGATCTTCAACTGTTAACAAAACTAAGTGTTGCTTCTGTGGCAACCTCTGGGGGCTATCTTCAACTGTTAACAAAACTAAGTCTGTGGCAACCACTGAAGCGACATTCAAGTGTTAACAAGAGTTAACTGTTGTAACTGTGCCAAACACTGGGGCGATCTTCAACTGTTAACAAAACATAATGTTGCAACCACTGGGGCTATCTTCAACTGTTAACAAAACTAAGTGTTGTTTCTGTGGCAACCACTAAAACGACATTCAAGTGTTAACAAGAGTTAACTGTTGTATCTGTGCCAACACTGGGGCAATCTTCAGCTGTTAACAAAACATAATGTTGCAACCACTGGGCGATCTTCAATCTTAACAAAACATAGTGTTGTTTCTGTGGCAACCACTGTGCAGATCTTCAAGTGTTATCAAAGCTAAGTGTTGTTTTCGCGGGGTAGTAGTAGTAGTAGCAGTAGTAGTAGTGGTAGTGGTAGTACCCAAACTCAAAATCTGTTTCCCGGCTGCCTGTGGCGATCTTCAACTGCAAGCAAAACAAAATGTTTCCACGGTAACCATGGTGGAGCGATCTTCAACTATTATCAAAGGCGGTGATATTTCTAGAAAGTAACTAATGCCTTCATTTACTTCTACTTTTACCGGGGCGTGGAGAAACGAAATGCAAATTTTTGACATAGAAATACCAGAATTTTGGTGAGTAATTTCTTAAGCACGATTGTTGCTTTTGGAATTACCAATCTCCAGAGAAAATGAATGAGAGTCCTAAATCATCCAAAGGCATCCCTGGAAGCAGAAAACGCGGTGGGGCACCGACCTGCAGCAAACAAGAAGGCTAATCTAAATCGATAAAACGGCGGCGCGTTCGGCGGGAGATCAAGGGTTCGAGCTCCGGACGTGCCTATTGTGTTTCTTATCTAGATGCCCTTGCAGAGCCTAGCTATTAGCCAAGCAGCCGGAGCTATTATCATCTATATAGAGTATTTTCGGTCACGAATCGTAGCGCGATACGGCGGGATTTTTGTAAACAAAAGGCAAATAGAGGGCGGGAAATGATGCCTTGATTTGGCTAACTTCACACACAACAAACTTTAGTAACCACGAAGTCTGGTGTAATCTCAAGGTTCTGTTGCCTTTTCTGTGTATTATCACTCCTTTATAACAATGTGGGTTTTTTATTATTTATTTATCCTGTTGCAGTTACGGCCATTAGACCTTCTCTTCCATTTTAACACATGAAAACTTTCAAAAAAATGCATAACGCAAAAGAAAAAGACAAAAGGGAGAAAAACATCTGATGTGTTACACTCACATGACTTTCTCTACTCTTGTGCAAACTATTTTTACAAACGCTTATTCTCCATATGCTTCATGTTAATCGAGATGTTAATCTTATTGCTAATTTTCTTGTAGGTGCAAGGGGAATATGGTAGGCTTTAAGCGATAGTCAAATGTTTTAAGCGCTGGTTGCTATGTGGGGTATTCCATTCTCTTTGCATGTCCAGGACATACAAAATGAATAACGAATTCCCATTTGATAATAAGTATAAGTATTGGAAAATTCAAACAAGAAATAAGGAATATCTCAGAAATGCTTCAATTCACAAAAAAAAAGTATGTGACATAAATTGTGTGTTTTAACGAACTCTACATTTTTTTTGTATAGAACAATTTCGTCTATCTCTTACGGTTTACCAGTTAAGAAAAATCAATCAAAATGAAGAGGGCTTTTGGGACATTTGCGATGGTTTTTAGTGTTGTATTTATTTAACATTATTGTAGCCCCACGTTTGGCGCCAATTTGCAGTATATTACTTATAAATGTTTGTGTATTTATGTTTACTTCACGCGTGGAAGCCATCTTGTGACGTCATTCATTTGTTCGGTTTGTAGCTCCATCTGGTGTTAGCAATTTGCAGCAGTGTTAGTGTTCGAAAGAATGCGACTGTTATTTGATTTAATTTTTGTTTACTGTCCTCCGGCTAGCTATTATTTCTCGGTCGAACATGTCTCTTGATCAGGGTGTGTAAACGGAAAGGAATCTTTTATCCAAATATAACACTGATGAAGAAATTTGTTTTACACATTTATTGTCGAACACGTTAACTATCACATATATACATTGATCTTAACACTCGCCAAACTGAAACTGTTATAATAACTTCTTACTGATCACTTTTAATCCACGTACTTCAACTTTTTGTATAATTAACCTTACAACACTTTAGATTATTCATAATTCTGCTGCGCGTAACTTGTGAATCAATACCCGACGTTTGCCGTACAAATACTTTCGACGAACTGACTGACTGAAGACGACGTGTAGTGTACACAGATTTTTGATGAACTGTACTGACTTTACCTCTAACCTACTGCTTTTATACCCATACACTCCGATATGCCTAAAGATTATAACTGAACTGCAATTGGCTAATAAAACGCGCCAACATTAGCGTCTATTTTAATATCCAATGAAAATTATGAATACATATGCTCTAGGGAAATATTCCAGAAGGTTCTAAACGGAAAAACGCGCCAACATTACGCAACTTCCTCGTTTCCAATAATGATAAACAGCTCACCCCCTCGCTGCATTATTGCGCGCTATTATTGTCAGTTTCAGTAAGGTCGTATAAACTTACTTCTCAACAATAATTATATTCAACAAACATCTCAAATCAATGTAACATAAAAATGCATATTCATATTACAATCATTATTTACATTTAAGTAATTTGTGATACAAATTACTGCATCAATTCCCAGAAAATTCAAGATATACATTTTATTTGTTATGAAAATAGCTTAAATGTAAGATATTTTAATCAAAATCGTTAGAGCTATTTTTGAAAAAAATAAAATTTTCAAAACGTTTTCCATGTAAAGGGTAGTCTGGAGTGGGGATTTTTTTGAAAATCTTCGTGTCGCATCTTTGAAAGATACTAAACCTAAATACCAAGTTTGGTATTCATCCGACTTTTCGTTTTTGAATTATGCTGTTCATAGATGGACCTTCTTCTAAAAATGCTTTTCTTGGATTCAGGGGGCCTCAAAGCATGTATTTTCGGTGAAATCTCGATATCATATTTTTGGGTGGAATGTAATACTATACGTAGTAGAGAAAGTAAAAAGGAAAGGTTACAGCAGTGGTTTTAAAGCTCCAAGAATATGAAACAGTGATCAATTTACGAGATTACAAATGGAGTCTTCGTAATCGCTACGCTAGAATTGGCGGGGAGAGCCAAAAAAAACTACGAACCGGCTGCGCGGTGTTTATCCTGTCCGCGTCCTCGGCGCTCGTTGCCGTCCGCCGCTATCATAGAAAGGCGCGGATGAAACCATACACCATTTTTAAAACTACGTTTAAAGGCATGCGCCATACCCACACCCTGCCATCGGATCGCCACATTGTGTACCGTGATTCGTCACTCCACACAACGTTTTGCCACTGTTCAATCGTGTAATGTTGACGCTCCTTACACCAAGCGAGGCGTCGTTTGGCATTTTCCTGCGTGATGTGTGGCTTATGAGCAGCCGCTCGACCATGGAATCCAAGGTTTCTCACCTCACGCCTAACTATCATAGTACTTGGAGTGGATCCTGATGCAGTTTGGAATTCCTGTGTGATGGTCTGGATAGATGTCTGCCTATTACTCTTTACGACCCTCTTCAAATGTCGGCGGTCTCTGTCAGTCAACAGACGAGGTCGGCCTGTACGCTTTTGTGCTGTACATGTCCCTTCACGTTTCCACTTCACTATCACATCAGAAACAGTGGACCTACGGATGTTTAGGAGTGTGGAAATCTCGCGTACAAACTTCTGACACAAGTGACACCCAATCACCTGACCACGTTCGAAGTCCGTGAGTTCCACCGAGCGTCCCATTCTGCTGTTTCACGATGTCTAATGACTACTGAGGTCGCGGATAATGAGTACCAGGCAGTAGATGGCAGCACAATGCACCTAAGATGAAAAACGTATGTTCGTTGGGGTGTCTGGATACTTTTGATCACATAGTGTATTCTTAAGGTATTGGCTGGACAGTAGTGTTGCAAGAGAAACGTTGGAGTGTAAAAGGAAGAATAGATAAATAGGATTACACATTATTGTATTGTGGATCAACTGAGCCTGGGCTACACAAGATAGGATTTGTATTCCCTTGAATAAAGAAGAGCCTAATAGAGTTGGACCCAGTTAATGAAGTATTGTGTAAAATAGACTTAAGGTCCAATTTTGAAATGTATCTATACTTTCTGTGTACCCATCTGTGGAGGAAAGGACGAGTTGGCAGGGAAGAATTTTCGTGAGAGTTTGGAAGGACAGTGTGGTGAAGAAGTTTATGGATACGTTGATGTTCTTGGGTGATTTTGGTGCTGGAGTGGCGGGGAGGCAAGTGTTACATGAACTAGGTGTCGAGGTTGGTGCCTTGCATGGACAGTTTGTGTTTGGAATTAAATGGATGATTAAGGAAGGAAGTTTCTCGTGTGTTATTGTTTTTTATATCTTTGTAGAATTGCATTGTACGTTTACATTTGCTCAGGGTTAATTCTTACTTGCCATATTCTGTGAGATTTCTATTGTTTAATTTTTGCATTTGTTGATTTCCTATTTCCATTTTTATAATCCTGATGTTTCTCTCTGTGAATGCTCTGACTGTATTGGTTTTGTTCCAGAATGTGATTATCTATATAACCAGAGCTGCTTCTGTAATCTGAATTGCTTAACTTGTACTTGTTTTGTTTTTATTGTATTGATGTACTGACTTGAATAAATTTATAGCCAGAGGGTGGCGTTGATGACCGCCGCAGTTTTGCGCCACTCAAACCGCTATTACTGCTACTAATTGTTATTTGCTAATAGTGTTCTCCCTTGGTTAGTTCTCTTTAGAAAGCATTTCCATTTCCTCAGCGGCTTATCTCCGTGTTGACTAAATTATTCATTCCGTTACTCTACATTATCTGATCTCTCAAAGAGAAAACATAATCATGGCGGTCCATTAAAGACCCATAATTCAAGGTTCAGCAGGTTATGACTTTCAACGATCACTAAGGTTTAGCTTCGGGGTTTGACTCGTCGCTCGTGTTGAAACAGCGTTAATGATAGCCCATCAACTGCTGCCAGGTGGCCTTGCAATGTATACGGGGGACTGCCGTTCAAATACAACCAAGATGAAAGTGAGGAAAAGGTGTTAACATTTGTGGGTGTACAAACTATTATAGCGATAGTCAAACCTTTAAGGGGACTGGGTAGTGCTTTGGGCAAAAAATAAAACCAATTTTTTTGTTTTGCAGCTTAAAAAATAGAAATACTGTTGTTTAAATTTATATATATATATATATATATACTGCCGTATGTGAAAATTGCCACACTAAGAAAGAATTTCCCGAATAACTCCAAACTTGCTGGAAGTGTAGAAGAGTGTGCAAGCAATAAGTGATTAGGTTTGCAGAGAGATGGGGTAAACGTAGGCCGAGGAGAGCCCTCTCGTGTCGGTCGGACAAGGTCAGTATTGCGCCCAGTGTAGTCAGTGCAGAGCTGTCAAACAAGGTGGAAACATTAAAGTGAGTTCGGACGGGGCAGAATGATCGGTCTCCGGGAAGCGGGTTTGTCATACCGTGAGATTTCGGCTCGAACAAGGGCATGCTGCTACGACAGTGATGCGTGTGTGGAAGTAGTGGATAGATGATGGTCGTACGCAGCGAAGAGTGGGTACTGGACCACGGAACATGACCACAGCATGGCCATAAAGGACCGTCCAGCTTCATCCACAGTGTTGCCTCGACGCTGGAGCACTGGAACAGGTGTGAACTTGTCTGCATCAACGGTTCGTCGCCGTCTGCTGCAGGTTGGACTGGTTGCATGCATGTCATTAAGTCCGCTTACATTATCCAGAAACCACAAGCTCCTCCGACTGCAATGGGCACGTGAACACCGTCACTGGGGTGCTGAGTGGCAACATGTAGTCTTTTCGAGAGTCCCGCTTCAACGTGTCCTACAGTGATGACCGTATACGTGTTCGGCGGTACCGTGGTGAACGCAACCTGGAGGGCTGCATTGTTGAGCTGCATAGCGGACAAACACCAGGTGTGATGTTTTGGGGCGCCATTGGTTACAACAACCGATCTGGCCTAGTACGAATTGAGGGCGTTTTGAACAGCAACCGTCACATAACGGTGGTTGTAGAGCTTGAGGTACTCCCCCTGCTTCAGGTATATCCACAGGCCACATTTCAACAGGACAATGCCCGGCCACATATTGCGAGGAATGTACAAGCCTTCTTCGAAGAGCGACGGGTACCATTGCTTCGCTGGCCTGCACTTTCGCCTGACATGTCACCCATTGAGCATGTCTGGGATATGGTTGTTCGTCACCTGGTGCGTCACTGTCCTCCAGTAACCAGTGTCATGGATTTGTGGGCTCGAATACAAACTGCGTGGAGGGAAATCCCTCAGGTACTTATTCCGAGCCTTTTTGATTCAATGCCACGGCGTATAGCAGCTCTAATTGCAGCGCAGGGAGGCCACACCAAATACTGAATATTAGGGCTCAAAGGTCATGTATAGATTTGAAAAGTTTATCATTTGTTGTTTGTCTGTACCTAACCTGTGGTGTTAAATTCATGCGTTTCT
Source organism: Deroplatys truncata (assembly GCA_030765065.1). NCBI lineage: Eukaryota > Metazoa > Arthropoda > Insecta > Mantodea > Mantidae > Deroplatys > Deroplatys truncata. The sequence continues at coordinate 182,055,118 of CM060980.1, forward strand.
TTCTTGGTGTTGCAATTTTCAAAAATAGTAGTGTGTGTGTATATATATAAAAGGTGTCTCCACATTTAAGACTTTAAATTAATCACTTAAATATGGCGGCGCGCTGGGTCACGTCTAATTAGCTGGTGGAGCCAACACAAGAGACACTTTTCTTTAAATACAGTTGACGTAACTTGAAATTTTTAATGCCCCTTCTACCACGAATTTCCTACCCCATCATTACCTTTCATTTGTTTCAGGGTTGAAAGACCAGACAACGGCGATCGTTGTGTTGAGGCTTGCGGCTCGATGGCGGATTGTAACTCAATAGCAACAGAATAGATGGTACAGGAAGATGAATACGCAACTAAGGCCATCTGTCTGGCATACACCGACTCAAGTGAAACAACGAACCTGTAATAACTGTCGCGACATCACCAAGAAGACTTTAAAGCGTATCAGAAGCAAGGCTATAGGAAAGTGATCGTCTGAAACCCGAATGGATTCCAATGAAGCGAGAAATTTTCAAGTGAAGGGCATCCTTAATGACTAATATTTCCATGCAAAGCTTAAAGACGTGATGTTACGAAATACAAACGCACCGAAGTGGTTCACTTAGATGCCCGTCCAGGTGTGAAGTTAATTGAGACGGTTCGTCTGGTTTTTTCTCGACGAACTGTCCCAAGAGCACAGTAAGCGCCGCGAAGAACGTGTCACGCGCTCTTGCGCATGCGCACAAACTTGATTAAAGTGGCATTTCCTTTTGCATCGAGCCTACTCCTTAATGTTATTTGTGCAGCAAATTGACTTCCTGTGCTAATCAAATAACGACTTAAATCTTGTGTTTTTTCTCCTCTCTCCTGTTCTCTCCTCTTCTTTTCTCTTCTCACCCTCTTCTCCTCTTCACTTCTCTTCCTTCCACTCGTTATTCTTCGCTCTTCTTCTCTTCTTTCTCTCCTGTCCTCTCCTCTTGTTTTTTCACTGTTTTCTTCTCACACATCGTTCCCCTTCTCACTCTTCTCCTCTTCTTTGCAATCCTATTCTCTTATTACTCATCTACCCTCCTTCCCACACTTCTCGCTCTTCTCTCTTCCTCACTTCACTTCTCTTTTCACTCTTCTCTTCACTTCTATGCTCTTCTCACTCTTCTCTCCTCCTCACTTCATTTCTCTTTTCACTCTTCTCACTCTTCTATCCTCCTCACTTCACTTCTCACTCTTCTCTCCTGCTCACTTCTCTTTTCACTCTTCTCTTCACTTCTATGCTCTTCTCGCTCTTCTCCTCCTCTTTTCTATGCTCTTCTCACTCTTCTGTCCTCCTCACTTCACTTCTTTTCTCACTCTTCTGTCCTCCTCACTTCACTTCTTTTCTCACTATTCTCTTCTCCTCACTTCACTTCTGTTTTCACTCTTCTCTTTACTTCTATGCTCTTCTCACTTCACTTCACTTCTCACTATTCTCTTCTCCTCACTTCACTTCTGTTTTCACTCTTCTCTTTACTTCTATGCTCTTCTCACTCTTCTCTCCTCCTCACTTCACTTCTCTTCTCACTCTTCTCTCCTCCTCACTTCACTTCACTTCTCACTATTCTTTTCTCCTCACTTCACTTCTGTTTTCACTCTTCCCTTTACTTCTATGCTCTTCTCACTCTTCTCTCCTCCTCACTTCAGTTCTGTTTTCACTCTTCTCTTTACTTCTATGCACTTCTCACTATTCTCTTCTCCTCACTTCACTTCTGTTTTAACTCATCTCTTTACTTCTATGCTCTTCTCACTCTTCTCTCCTCACTTCATTTCTCTTTTCACTCTTCTCTTCAATTCTATGCTCTTCTCACTCTTCTCTCCTCCTCACTTCACTTCTCACTCTTCTCTCCTCACTTCACTTCTCACTCTTCTCTCCTCACTTCACTTCTGTTTTCACTTTTCTCTTTACTTCTATGCTCTTCTCACTCTTCTCTCCTGTTCACTTCACTTCACTTCTCACTCTTCTCTCCTACTCACTTCTCTTTTCACTCTTCTCTTCACTTCTATGCTCTTCTCACTCTTCTCTCCTCCTCACTTCACTTTTCTTCTCACTCTTCTCTCCTCCTAACTTCTGTGCTCTTCTCACCCTTCTCTCCTCCTCACTACACTTTTCTTCTCACACTTCTCTCCTCCTAACTTCTATGCTCTTCTCACCCTTCTCTCCTCCTCACTTCACTTTTCTTCTCACTCTTCTCTCCTCCTAACTTCTATGCTCCTCTCACTCTTCTCTTCTCCTCACTTCACTTTTCTTCTCACTCTTCTCTCCTCCTAACTTCTATGCTCTTCTCACCCTTCTCTCCTCCTCACTTCACCTTTCTTCTCACTCTTCTCTCCTCCTAACTTCTATGCTCTTCTCACCCTTCTCTCCTCCTCACTTCACTTTTCTTCTCACTCTTCTCTCCTCCTAACTTCTATGCTCTTCTCACCCTTCTCTCCTCCTCACTTCACATTTCTTCTCACTCTTCTCTCCTCCTAACTTCTATGCTCTTCTCACTCTTCTCTCCTCCTCACTTCACTTTTCTTCTCACTCTTCTCTCCTCCTAACTTCTATGCTCTTCTCACCCTTCTCTCCTCCTCACTTCACTTTTCTTCTCACTCTTATCTCCTCCTAACTTCTATGCTCTTCTCACTCTTCTCTCCTCCTCACTACAATTTTCTTCTCACTCTTCTCTCCTCCTAACTTCTATGCTCTTCTCACCCTTCTCTCCTCCTCACTTCACTTTTCTCCTCACTCTTCTCTCCTCCTAACTTCTATGCTCTTCTCACTCTTCTCTTCTCCTCACTTCACTTTTCTTCTCACTCTTCTCTTCTCCTAACTTCTATGCTCTTCTCACCCTTCTCTCCTCCTCACTTCACTTTTCTTCTCACTCTTCTCTCCTCCTAACTTCTATGCTCTTCTCACTCTTCTCTCCTCCTAACTTCTATGCTCTTCTCACTCTTCTGTCCTCCTCACTTCACTTTTCTTCTCTCTCTTCTCTCCTCCTAACTTCTCTGCTCTTCTCATCCTTCTCTCCTCCTCATTTCACTTTTCTTCTCACTCTTCTCTCCTCCTAACTTCTATGCTCTTCTCACTCTTCTCTCCTCCTCACTTCACTTTTCTTCTCACTCTTCTCTCCTCCTAACTTCTATGCTCTTCTCACCCTTCTCTCCTCCTCACTTCACTTCTCTTCTCACTCTACTCTCCTCCTCACTTCGTTTCTCTTTTCACACTTCTCTTCACTTCTATGCTCTTCTCACTCTTCTTATCCTCCTCACTTCACTTTTCACTCTTCACTTCACTTCTCACTCTTCTCTCCTCCTCTTCACTTCTCTTCTCACTCTTCTCTCCTTCTCACTTCGATTCCTACGCTTCTCTCCTGCTCACTTCACTTCACTTTTCATTCTTCACTTCACCTCCCTTCTCACTCTTCTCTCCTCACTTCACTTGTCTTCTCACTCTTGCCTCCTCACTTCACTTCTCTTCTCACTCTTCTCTGCTCTTCTTTTCACTTCTCTTCTCACTCTTCTCTGCTCTTCTTTTCACTTCTCTTCTCACTCTTCTCTGCTCTTCTTTTCACTTCTCTTCTCACTCTTCTCTGCTCTTCTCTTCACTTCTATTTTCTTCTGAGTTTTCTCTCCTCATAACTTCGCTTCTCTTCTCACTCTTATCTCCTCTTCTCTTCCTTCTATTCTCTTCTCACTGTTCTGTTATTTTCTTCTTTCCCCTTTTCTCCACTCCTTCTCTTTTCACTCTTCGCTCCTGTTCATTTATCACCGTTTTCTCTTCTTCTCTTCACTCTTCTCTTTCCTTTCCTTTCCTTTACTCTGCTCTCCTCTCATATGTTGTCTCCTCCCTCGGCACCTTCTACATTGCTCTTCAGTGCTCTCCTCTTCAGTTTTCTTTCCTTTCTTTCTTCCCTTTAGTTTACTACTTCTTTCCTCTCCTTTTATCTTGGTTCCTCCCTCTCTTCTCTACTCCCACGTATGGGAAAGCAGCTTATGCACTTAAGTTTTTCGTTCTTTACGTTTTTGTCACCGAATAATTTTCAAAAACTAAGGAAGATTGCACGGTCAAACGCTTCATTTTGAAGTGGCGTGTGTCAGTCAATTATTTTATTATCAGTCGTAACACTGAGCTTTTCATACCTCGAATGTCTATTTAATTAATATCATTTACCTCCTCTCGTATTCTTTATAAAGTTATTGTATAGTAATTATCCCCCAGCAGTTTAGCGCCCTTAAGCCGCATATCATCATCATCATCATAGTAATTATCTATGTTGAATCCTCTTCTTAACGCCAAATAATTTCCAAAATTTCCATCATATTGCTAATTACAAATGAAAACCACTGATATTCATGAAAATGAGTATAAAATATCGCCGGGTCTTGTATTTCTAATGTCCTTCAGTTTTGAAAGTGTCACATAGCCTATAACTTCCAGCGATGAAAGAATTGTGAAATGATCGAGCGATTTTTACTTTCGCTACCATTTATATAGTATTTTTAGAAAAAGGTCTGTGTGTGTGTGTGTGTGTGTGTGTGTGTGTGTGTGTGTGTGTGTGAACAGCATAATTAAAAAACGAAATGTCGGATAGTATTTAAATGCAGTACCTTCCAAGGTACTACTACTACAAAAAGAAGTAGATCTTTTTAAAACACACAATTTATTTCAAGTAACTTCTTTTGTGGCATCAGCCATTTCCGAGATATTCGTTATTGTTTCGCATTATTCAATAATTTTTCATTCTTTTCAAGTCCCTCGATTTTCAGTTGTTTCGATGTCATGGAAACAGTATGGCATATTAAGGCCAGCATATGGTGTCGAGTTCTTAAGCATTTGACTATCGCTGTTCCCTTTGTATTTATAACGAAATGTGTAGTGTAGGTATTTCTCCAAAGGCGACGTAGCCTCTTCACTCTGGAGGTTCACTTCAGTCTGGAGTCGAACACAAGACCTCCACAACCTGTCGTTCCGCAGTATCACTCGCTGTACGTGACAACAGCCGTCGCCAACTCGCTCACTGACCGACGGAACTTAACTGTCACTCAACTCGTCTCAACTCACTCTGACTGGACTGCCGCGAGAGCGCTCGCTTATATAGGAAGTGGAATCATTCCACAACGTTCTAGAGCTATGTCGACACATTTCCTTGAGAAGGGAGTGAGATAAAGCTTGCAGAAGGTTCTGTTTGTCTGCCGATAGTGCGCCCGCTGTTTACGTTGGTGCGCGGCAGTTATCGTTGTTTACTCGACCATCCGGCGCCGAACTCCCGATAATCACAGGCGGTGGACACTCATGATGCATGAAATGAAATAATTGGGAAAGGAAGTTTCAGAAGGAAACGTTTCGGACTTAAGTTTGGTGTACCTAAGGCGACATTTGCCAGTTAGGACTGAGGAATACCTGGAAAAATTCTGTCTGGGAGACAGTCTTGGCGGGCTTTGAACCGCGTGCCTCCCGTTCACGAGCCAGTGGTTAGAGAAGGTTACGTGAATGTAACACGTCAGATTTGGTATCTCTGAATGCCCACAAAACAAAGGTCAAAATCTTCTCCTTCCGTCTTTATAGGAATCCTTTCCTTCTCCTTTTGCTGAACGAACTTCTATCCTGGTTACCTCTAGAAACATCGGTTAAGTATCTTGGTGTACCGCTTGACCATACGAATTCCCATGTACACCTAAACTTCAGTCAGATTCTCACAAGTCTTTCATCGGCTGTCTTCTTTGGCTCTTGAATGCTCTTTGCTGTTATATACATCTCTTTTAAGACCCTAGATCACCTATGCAGTTCCTGTTTGGGGTGCCGCCAGCAAATCTTGCATTCACCGCCTTCAGATCGTACAAAGTAGTACAATTCGTATTATCACCAAAGCCCCATGGTTCATCCGGAATCGACAGCTTCACCCTGGCCTGGGACTTTCCACTACACAGATTACCCGCACCGTCTCCAAACCTTTCTTCGCCTACCTTGCGCAAGTCCAGGGAGCAGTAGAATACAACCTCGGAGCAGGAAATCGTCGACCATCTCATTTGAACTTGTAGCGGGAAACGGTGCTGTGCGCTATTTGTAGCACGAAATCGTCAGTCCTTGGGTTGTTGTTGCCGGTTGCAGTGTTCTTCTTCCTCGGCTATTGATGCTCGTCGGTTGTTGCGTATTCCATTCCTAACTATATCTAATTATTAATTCTCAGGTTATAGTGGTGAGGCAAGTTAAAAATTACACTGCAAGTTTCCCTTAATCAGTGAAGTTTGGATAATTATGGGCGGCTATTATTATAATCCCACCACTTTAAATTAGTCAGGAGCCTAACTATCTGCACACGCACTCCCACCCTTGTATGCACCCACGTGCATTTATAGCACCTCGTGTCGACGTGAATTCTTGAAGATCACTGATAGAGAAGGAGTGAGTTCTGAGACCTTGCCTGCCCTTATATATGGGAGCCTAGTGACGCTCACCTCCGCGTTTAAAAAATCTAACGACGTTTCCCATTGGCCCCAGACCGCGTCACTCTAACATGTATGAGAATGTGTGTCTTCGATCCGTGCGCTTAAGCGCCATCTTGTAGCGTTGTGAAGCTAGTTCCATATCTCCGTCTCTTTCTTTTCTCTATCTGTCCTTTTCTATTTGTCCGTATCGTTGCCTGCCTGTTTCCAGACCCATGTTCATATAACGTAATTTCTTCGTCTATGTGTGGGGAATGTGTCTTGCAATTTGTACCGTACATTTTTGTTACATCCTGTATGTAGCCCTCCGGGGATAAGTCCCTCTGCCTCCAGTTATGTACCTCGTGGAAAATCATCTGTTTGTCTCGCTTAATGTACGGGGTCTTAAGATTTTTTCAGCCTTTGTCGCTAGTCGGTTGTCTGGCGCATGTGCCAATACTTTGAATCGACTTTATCACCAGTGCCTCTGGCGGAGGACTAGCGAAAGCAGATTGGGAGGGGTGGATGTTCCGAGGTCACGTTAGTGAAATGTGAAGTAGTTATTTGTCTTCAACTGTTGTAGTTGTTTATTTTTGTTAACGTTTTACTGTTATTGTTAGCCACACGCTTGGCAAGCCAACTTGAAGTAGTTATTGTCTTTAGGAGTTAGTTGTTGAAGTTTGCACCACGCTTTGGGCGTTAATTTGAAGTAGATATTGTTTACGTTGTTTATTTATTTAGCTCCACGTATGAACGTCAATTTTGAAGAAGATTGTTACCTAATATGCTGCTACGTATGAGAAGCCGATTTTTGAAGATGTATTTTTGTTGTTACACTCCAAGTTTTAAAATATTATATTAACTTTGTTATTAAACTGCTTCTATAGGTAGTATTTATGTTTATGTTTGCCTCGGCTGCGTCAGTATTGTTTTAGAGTCACGTATGTCTTATTAATCCTTGGCACAAATTAAATAGCACTACACTGATATTAAGAGCTGTGTGATTCTTTAATTTAAAACTTGTGCTTTGTTAACGCGTATATTTAATTTTACGATTCACACGAATATAATATTTCTTTACAGAACACATCTTCCATCTGGTCACTACCAAGGTCTGCAGGCAACTGAACATATTTCAACCGTATAAACTTTTAAATTTTTGTATTTCAAGTCTCTGATTGGCTAATCCTAGTCCAATAGAATATCTGCATTTAATTAAAGCCTTTTCTAGCTGTTGATTGACTATTTTTTAAACTGTCACAAAATTTACATTATCGTTGCTCTAATCATGACTAGTAACATTTAAACTCTCAAATTCATTATTGCCTCAAGGTTACCTCATTGTTAGCAACTTTAAACTTATTATTCTCACAACTCTTGCATTATTAAATTACACAATGCATTCACATAATGTTATTAAACATGTTTACACTAATATAAGCATTTTGCAATGACTGTTACATACATTTTTACAAATTGTTACATACATATTGCTTCTTGGATTTACATATTATATAATATAATTGAAATTATACAAGTGTTAAAAATACTGCCTCAAATGGGCTTGTATCGTACTTTTCCAGTATTCACATTTGGAACGTCTTTCGCTTGCGTCTCGTAAAGTCGCAATCTCAGCTTGTATGCTGATAGGTAACTAAAAAATTGGACGATTTTTGTAGTGTAGGGTGTCTCGTCTTAGCACTCAACCATGCAAATTCTGTGATCGGTCCTCACTTCCATCTCGCGTGCAAATAACGCACAAAATGTCGTAGTGAAAAACAGTGCTGTACCGCCGCAGTACATCAACCTGTTTACGAAGTCGGAAACGCATGCACTCCTCCTCTTTGAGTCAGGGGGCTTGCTGAACTGATAATGACGTCATTCATTTAAACCTACTAGTGATTAAGGCCGAATAAATCTGACGACTAAAACTATTTTAGTTTTACAACTTTCCCTAAAAGGGACAGCCATATACACAAATCATATTTTAAAATACGTAATAGAATCAAAACTAAGGAAAAACTTGGCAAAATAAGAATTATATATGATATGCAGGAAATATATTTTGTATAGGTACTAATGGAACCTACAGTCATACATTGCACTAGAGCACAGTGGACTGTGACGTCACGTATGTACCAGGGCGGATCGAAAAGTAACGCACAATAATTTTTTTTCTGTCTTGGTATTGCAGCTGGAATGTTGCAATTTCACACAGATATAGTTTGAAGTTTTCACTACAGAGGGTATTTTTGTTTCATGTGCAGCTCTAGCGAGAGTAGCGTGAACTACGCAACAAAGATGGCGTACATGTTACTGTCGTCCACGTGTGAAGAGCAGAGAGGTGTGCTTCGATATTTGTGAGCCAAAGGGTATAAACCGAGTGATATTCACAGGGACATGTGTGGCCTGTATGGGGATGATTGTATGGACCGTAGCAACGTCTCCAGGTGGTGTGCATTCTTCCTAGAGGGCCGTGTGAACCTTAGTGATTCGCCACGCTCCGGGAAGCCGGTAACAGCTGCAACCCTGCAGTATGTCAGTGGCATTGAGGCGGCAATTTTGAACGACCGGCGTGTGAAACTACGAACCTTATCCCAACAGTTCAACATTTCGTATAGTGCAGTGTAGGATATTGTACATGACACGTTGAAATTTCGTAAAGTTAGTGCTCGCTGGATGCCTAAAAATCTGACAGACAACCACAAGGGCCAGCGAATGATGAGCTTGGATCACTTAATGCGGTATACCGCAGAAGGGCATCACTTTCTGAAAGGAAAACATGCTGGTTCCCCAGTGAAGAAAAAATTCAAAGTGACTCAGTCTGCTAGGAAAGTGCTTGTGACAGCGTTCTGGGATATGCATGGTGTTGTATTGGTGGACTTTGCTGAACACGGGACAACTGTCAATGCTGCAGCCTACATGAAAACTTTGGTGATTTGCGTCGTGCCCTTCGTAACAAACGCCACAACATGAATGCTGACCATGTCAAAATTCTCAATGACAATGCTCGCCCCCATGCTGCTGCTATAGGAAATGGGCTTCTACCAACAGGACATATTGAAACTGGTATCACGATGGGAGAAATGTGTTCAGAAACTTGGTGACTATGTCGAAAAGTAGTTAAAAGTTTTAAGTTCATTTGTTATTTTTTTTAACTATTAAAATTTTTTGTAAAAACAAATTCTGATGTGTTACACTCACATGACTTTCTCTACTCTTGTGCAAACTATTTTTACAAACTCTTATTCTCCATCTATTTCATATTAATCGAGATAAACATTTGCAGAATCGATCTTTGACATGCAAAGAGAATTACATTTTACACATAGCGACCAGTTCTAAAAATATTTGACTATCGCTCAAGGCGTGCTATGTTCCCCTTGTTTTGTAATTGCAAGGGCAATATAGAAATACAGTAGCCTTTAAGCATAGACATATCTCTTAATAGCTGGTTGCTAGGTGCAGCACCATTCTTTTTGCCACAGATTAATACTTTTTGCATATCCAAGTCAAAAAAATCTGATGTGTTACACTCACATGAGTTTCTCTACTCTTGTACAAACTATTTTTACAAACGCTTATTCTCCATCTACTTCATGTTAATCGAGATGTTAATATTATTGCTAATTTTCTTGTAGACGCAAGGGGAATTGGTAGGCTTTAAGCGATAGTCAAATATTTTAAGAGCTGGTTGCTATGTGGAGTATTCCATTCTCTTTGCATTACCAGGACAAAAGAAAATGAATAACGAATTTGAGAAAAAGTATAAGTATTGGAAAATTTAAGGGAATAACAAGCAATATCTCGAGAATGGTTCACTCAACAGAAAAAATGTATATGACATAAATTGTGTATTTTAACGCGATCTACATTTTTTGTGTAGTAACATTTTGTCCATCTCTTATGGTTTACCAGTTATGCAAAAGTCGTTCACAATGAAGAATACTTTTGGAGACATTCCCAGAACATTGAAGATATATATTTCATTTGTCATGAAGATATCTTAAACATATGGTATTTTAATCAAAATCGTTAGAGCGTTTTTGAGAAAATTAAAATTTTCGAAAAATGTTCCATGTAAAGGGTAATCTGGGGTGGGGGGATTTTCTTGAAAACCTTCGTGTCGCATCTCTGGAAGATACTGAATCTAAATACCAAGTTTGGTGTTTATCCGACTGTTCGTTTCTGAGTTATGCTGTTCACAGACACAGACACACACACACGCACACACACACACACACACACGGCCATGTTTCCAAAAATGATTTTTTTTATTCAGGGGGCCTCAAAACATGTATTTCCGGTGAAATCTCGGTATCGAATTTTTGGGTGGAATACAATACTTCCCCTACTTACTATACGTAATAGAGAAAGTAAAAATATTGTGCCTTACTGTTTGATTTGTGCTCGTATGTCAATGCAATGTCCCCTTTACCATCATCTGCACATAGTTGGCCTAAACCATCTAATAATTAAGGTGTGAGCTTTTGTTTTGTTTTACAAGCATAAAAAGATTCGCTTTTGTTTTTCATAACACTAAACTGATTGTGCAGATTTGAAACCACTGTAGATAAACGTTACTTTGTGCCTTAATACACGTTTCCTTTCATTCAGTATCTTGTAATGCCTTCACTCTTGCTGCTGTTGCCTCCTCTCGCCTGTTTCATCTTCTGATTATCTCACGTCTGTTAACCTCAAAGAATGACCATTACAGCGAGGTATGAAACTCTCAAAGAAAGAAAAAAAAGGGAATAATTTATCATTGTTCCGCGATAGAACTGTCCGATACTCCGCAAAACGTCGAACCCAAGGTTTCTGCCTTTACGAAGAGCCCCGGGCTTGATACAGACACTTGGCTTTGTTTCGTTCTGGCTTTAACGAAGATAGATTTCTACATTTCTGTGAAAGAGATGTCCGTACCGAGATAAGAACATGGGCCTCCAGTGACGTCGTTTTATTCATAATGAATTAGCATATCAGAAGCAGGCTTTGTGCTCGGATTTGCCGCCTGGAGCTGCTATACAACGCCTCCGGGTGTCCGGGGAAGTATTCACATGTAGAAATGTGTATATAGGCTGCTCCACCGGCCCCTTGAGGCAGTATTTTTATCACTTAAATAATATCAGTCTAATTATACAGGATGTTTCAGAAATACTTTTACAAACTTCGGGTATGGGTTCCTTACACCACAAAAGGAAAAAAAGTTCATATGAACATATGTCCCATAATCCTTCGTTTTCTCATTAGGTGTTCAACACACTGGTACACTTATAACACACAAAACTCATAATAAATACTCGAAATGTCCTCCTCTTGCTTCTATGCATGCCTGTACTCGTCGAATCATAGAATGTCGCACCCTGTCAAAAACTCCGGGATGGTGTCGAATGGTTTCGCAGGCTTCCATGACACGTCGATGAAGCGTTTCTGCATCCGGGATGGCTGCTCCATAAATCAATGATTTAAGATGCCCCCAGAGGTAAACATCCACAGGATTGAGGTCGGGAGAACGTGCAGGCCATGGAACTAGTCCTCCTCTGCCTATCCATCAGTCATGGTAGATACCAGTCAGTGCATCTCGAACAATGCGACTAAAATGTGCCGGAGCCAGGCATTTATCACATTTATCACCAAGGCGACGATAAACTGCGACGAAGGTTGGATGACTCGGTTGTCTTCGGTCTGGAAACTCCATGTGATAGAGCCGTGCAGCCTCGCGTCCATTACCATTCTCGCGACCATACATAAACATCATGTCTGCCTGTTCACGAAATGAATATCCAGCAATGGTGGAACGAAACACGTGCAGTTAACTCACTACATGTACACAATTGAAACGTTGAAGACAGACTAATGACAAATGACAAACGTAAACAAGTCTCCATGGCAACACTTCGTCATATACCGTATGTAGTACAATGGGTCAACGCCTTCTATGAATGCATAGAGAAATGAATTTTGAGGTTGGACCCCGAAGGCCGTTGAACTCACACTTTCATTGTGACAGGAATAACGCGAAAACCAAGGATTATGGGACATATGTTCATATGAACTTTTTTCCTTCTTTTGGTGTGAGGAACCCATACCCGAAGTTTGGAAAAGTATTTCTGAAGCACCCGGTATAATATAAAATTAAATAACAGCCCGCGTTAAAAGGAATATGTGTAAAAATATATAAGGTGTATGTAACAGTCATTGTAAAATGTTTATATTATTATGCACATATATAATAATGTATTATGTAGTTTTAATAATGTAGGAGCTGTGAGAATAGAAGCCGAAAGCTGCTAACAATGAGATAACAATGAAGTAACCTTGAGGCAACAATAAATTAGAAAGTTTAATAAAAGCTACTAATAATTCTTGGAACAATAATGTACTATTTAAAACAGTTTATAAATAGCCAATCAAAAACTAGAAAAGCTTTAAGTTAAATAAAAGTAATCTATTGTAGTAGAATTAGCCAATCCAAGACTTGAAATATAGTAAATGTACAAATTTAAGCCGTAGACGCTAGAAGGCAGCATTCCCGAGCAGTTCGCGCGGTACGTATTCAGTGTAAGACATAACATATTCATTATGGCGTGAATAATATAAAGTTTACGTGTTAAAAAGTACAAGTAACATTAATCTCACAGCTCTATAGTAGGATATCGGTGAAGTGTTATTTAATCGCGAGAAAGATTAATAAAACGAAGTTAAATACCATTATAATTTGTGTGAGCCTTCATTCTTTAGCCGTACTACCCCTGCTAAGAGATGCGTGTTTCTGCAAATTACTACTGACGCAGCCGACGCATACATATGTAATATTTTGAATAAACATTAAAATTACAAAGTTTTTTAAACGTGGGGCGAACACTCCAAGAAACGTATCTCCTGCAAAACGTGGTGTAACTGATACAAGAAAACAATCTCCCATACGTGAGGCAGCAAATAACCCTCTCAGCCTTTATAATATACTTGTATGCAACCAGTAATTGATATACATATAAATGCGTCGGTTTCACTTCCAGAACTAAGAGCATTGCCAAAAAACTACAGGTTTACTTTCCTATACGTACAGTACATTTCCTTCAGACTGTGGCGACTGCACGGCGGTTCTCGTCCCGGCCGCCGCAGCTCAGACTCCCACCGAAACAGTTATAATGATAATAAGCATATACCGTATCACAGGAAATGTTAGAAATGTTCTTCTTTATCCGCATATTTCTGGTATATTTTCAGATAATTTCCATCACACTGGAGAGTTCAATATGCGAAATTGTGTGAATTTCTCGCCTGATTTATTTATCGATTTATTACTCCATTTTACATCGCTTTAACTACATGGTCATATCGCGACGGATCTATTAGTGGATAACTCTTAGATCGATGTGTGGCGATAGTTAGCCTTCTAGGTCTCATCCCTGCAACCGCCTGCTTCGTCACGTGTCCACAGAGACCTTAGTGCATAGCAACTGGATGTTCTGCTTCGTGTCGTGCAGATGGCATTAGGGTGCCGTCCAGTCTAACCGTCGCCTTCACACAGAAATGCGGACAGTTAGCCTTCTAGGTCTCATCCCTGTAACCATCTTGCTTCGTCACGTGTCCATAGACACCTTAGCATAGCAACTGCATCTTCTGCTTCGTGCCGTCCAGTATACCTACTTTCATTGTCGGTGGATAGATGGCACAGCATTCGCTATTACCACTTATTTTTAGTTTCTCTACTACGTATAGTAAGTAGGGGAAGTATTGTATTCCACCCAAAAATTCGATATCGAGATTTCACCGGAAATACATATTTTGAGACCCCCTGAATCCAGAAAAAGCATTTTTGGAAACATGTCCATGTGTGTGTCTGTCTGTGAACAGCATAACCCAGAAACGAACAGTCGGATAAACACCAAACTTGGTATTTAGGTTCAGTATCTTCCAGAGATGCGACACAAAGGTTTTCAAGAAAATACCCCCACCCCAGATTACCCTTTGCATGAAACATTTTTCGAAAATTTTAATTTTCTCAAAAATGGCTCTAACGATTTTGATTAAAATATCATATGTTTAAGATATTTTCATGACAAATAAAATGTATATCTGGAATTTTCTGGGAATGTCTCCAAAAAGTATTCTTCATTGTGAACGACTTTTGCATAACTGGTAAACCATAAGAGATAGACAATATTTTACTACACAAAAAATGTAGATCGCGTTAAAATACACAATTTATGTCATATACATTTTTGTTGTTGAGTGAACCGTTTTCGAGTTATTGCTTGTTATTCCCTTAAATTTTCCAATAAATTTTCCTTAAATTTCCCTCAAATTCGTTATTCATTTTTTTTGTCCTGGACATACAAAGAGAATGGAATACTCCACATAGCAACCAGCTCTTAAAATATTTGACTATCGCTTAAAGCCTACCAATTCCCCTTGCACCTACAAGAAAATTAGCAGTAAGATTAACATCTCGATTAACATGAAGCATCTGGAGAATAAGCGTTTGTAAAAATAGTTGGTACAAGAGTAGGAAAAGTCATGTGAATGTAACACATCAGATTTTTTTTAATGTCAACGGGTGCAGCATACTCCACTTCCTGGTAGTGTGTTGCGGGCAACATGTTTGCAGGGGAGAGGAAAGTGTTCAACTCTTGTCAAAATATTAATGAGTTTGATGCGGATCTTCATGAGGTAATGTCCCACGAGATTACATCACGGCTGTATAAATTCCTGTTGTTAAAAACGGTCGGCGTTTTTGTTTTGTTGTGCTTCACACTCGAGTAACCAGGCCTTGTATCGCCGTGGATCTGGATGGTACAGTATTTACAAAGTACTAATTACACCGTTTATTGTGAGGGGAGCGATTCTTGTCTTCACTGAGTTATTGTGGGGGACGAAACATTGCCAATATTTACTGACGGTAGAGGAAGAGCGCTTCATCTCCAAGCCGCCTCAGGAATTCCTTCGGGGAAACACCTGTCTGGAGCGTGCGCGCTTTCTCTGTCTTAGGCGCGTTTGGTACACTGCCTACCTCTCCGTGGGTAAGGACGCGACTGTAAGGAAACGTCTGCTGTGTTGCATTTACTATAGCCATCATCGATTATATGTATTTTACAAACTATTCTTCCTTATTACTTCCTCTTTAGTAAGTAGAGCAAGACCTGTATGCCACCCAAAGACTCGATACCGAGATTGCACGTTTTGAGATTCATTGAATGCAAAAAAGGCATTTTTGAAAAGGTGTAAAGGTACACATATGAGTGTAAACTGCATAACTCGAAAAGATTTTTTCGATTTTGAGCTATGCTGTTCACAGATCTTTTTCTAAAAATGTTTTTTACTGGGGCTCAAAACGTGTATTTCCGGTGAAAAATCGGAAGAGAATTTTTGGGTGAAATGCAATAGGTACCCGTCCAGTAAGTAAGTTTCTCTATTTTATAAAAACATTACACACAATTGATCATGTTGAATTAATTTTATTTATATCGTACAATCCTTCTGTTGCTTTTCTACTTAGTCAACATGTTTTTCCAAGCATTTTTGGGGACGTGACACAAGTTTCTCCAAGTCAGGTCGGGTCCTGTGCTCGCAACCAGCTGTTCATTGATTTGACTTCATCATCGGTGTTAAAAGTGCTTAGCTTTGAGTTGGAGGAACATGTGAAAATCACTTGGGGCAAGCTCCGGTGAGTACGGAGGATACGAGAAAACTTCCAAGTTGAATCTTGACCCAGGCGGAGCTCAGAAGATTCAACTGGGAAGTTTTCTCGCATCCTCCATATTCACCAGATCTTTTCTCAAGTGATTTACACATGTTCCCCTGACTCAAAGATCTCTTGGAGGTAAGCACTTTAACACCGTGACAAAGATCAATCAGAAGTGAACAGCTGGTTACGAGCACAGGATCCGACCTGGTACAACATTGGCTTGGAAAAACATGTTGACTATGTAGAAAAGTAACAGGGTTGTACAATATAAATAGAATTAATTGAACATGATGAATTGTGTGTAATGTTTTTTTATAAAATAAGGAAACCTACTTATTGGACGACCCTCATACGTGATAGAGAAAGTAAATGTTTTATTCAGGGGACCTCAAAGCGTGTGTTTCTGTTGAAATCTCGGTATCGGAGTTTTTGAAAGAATAAATACCTTCTCTGCGTATTATGTAGGTGGTAGAGAAAGTAAAAATGCTTCTTTTGGCTTCAGGGGCCTCAAAACATGTATTTTCGGTGAACACATTTTATTCGGTATTGAATTTTTTAGTGGAATGTCATACCTTCTCTACCTACTATTTACGTATTAGAGAAAGCTAAAAGTGATGCGAGAATGTTATTCATGGTCATTTATGGTATGTGCAAAAAGTAATGACCTTATATATCTGTGTGCATTACCCATTTTAGCACACCTCCTGCACTAAATTCTATTTATTTGAGCTCCAACACCGGTTAACCGCTGTCAAAACATCGCCCTTTGGGCGTTTTCTCAGAGAAGTTTATTGTATCTGGATCACTTACGAAATTATTAACGTTCTTCAAAATCCATTTACAGCAATGTAGCGGACAGTTGTTATAGTTCGTGTTAATAGTTCGTAGACGACACTGATGTTTTATTGTTTCAGTTTTAAGAGTTTAGTATCTGTCCGCGGTGAGCTCGTTTAAGCTATGTTTCTGAGAAAGTCAACGCTGAGATTTTTGTGGACAATGTTCCAGCCCGATTACCATTCTAGCTCTCCTATCGGTCGATTCGTACGTGAAAGACACTTTCTCTATTTTCCATTCATTAAAATAAAATGTTTTCTAAAATGGTTTCAGTATATATCTTATTGTACGTGCTCAGAAGATATTCGGCGCGAAAGTTTTAAAAAGCAAATTCCAAAATGGCAATCATTAATAAAATAATTTTAAAAAATTGTTTTAAATTTTGCAATTGTTTTTACTTTGGATATATTTGCCCCGTTACTGAATCTCGTGATAGCTTCTGTGCTTAAAAAGTTTGACAAATGATAGTTTTTTTTGTGCTGGGAGAAGTTTCCTGATAATGTTCTTCTTAGGTTCTTAAAACATTGTGATGGTTATATTTCTAAAAATAATTTTATAAGGCTAGGATATTCAGAACAAAATTTGTTTAACAGGAACGGTGAAATTAGCTTTACACACTCCAGTGTATTAAGCAGGGGAAATCGCGTGATCTTAAGGTGAACGCTTTCCAAATATTCGCGAATGTATCGAGTCATGGGTGGATTATGTAAATCATGCTGACACCGCTTGCGTCAGTGCTGTAAAAAACACAAGATCAGCGTGCTCGCTGGTATTTAAAGTTGTAGTTTTTTGACGGCTCGCTCCCTGCCTGACACGTTCCTAGCAGTACTCTGTGACGCTCCGCTCTTTAAATTATTTTATGCTAGTTTTCAACTTCGATATACGGCGTAGGTACGACGAAGTAGAACGCTGGACCTCCGTCGTAACCGGGTAATTCCTCAGCAGCCCCTCCGTTCTGTGATAAGTAATGTAACCAAGATTTCTTATAGTCTGGGTACCTTAGCTACAGTTTTCTAGGCTGAGGTTTATGCAATCCTAGCCAGTGTCATGGAAAGCATTAAAAGGAGATATAAGAATAGAAGTGTTCTTATCCCCTCAGACGGTCCAGCTGGTCTTAAAGCACTTGAATCACCATCAATAAAATCAAAGTTCGTCTCAGAATGCCAGGAATCCTTAATGATACTGGCTGAACACAATAAGATTCAACTTATGTGGATGCCAGGACACACAGGTATACCAGGCAATGAGAAAGGAGATGAAGCAGCCAAGATTGGTAGCGAAATCCCATATTTGGTTCTGGAGCCGTACTGGGGTGTCCTACAGACCAGTGAAACAGGCTATGAAGTGCTGGGCTCAAGCAGAACACAAGAACTACTGGAACTCCATTGAGGGTTGCAGCCATTCCAAGTTGTTTATCACAGACCTGGACAACAACAGGACAAAGTATCTGCGCCGTCTAAGTAAAAGAAGGCTTGCATGGGCAACAGGATTCATTACAGGACACTGTGCCCTAAAGTTTAATCTATACAGAATGTGATTGTTAACAACCCTATCTGTAGTAGATGTCTAGAAGGAGATGAGACTGTTATGTGATTGCCCTGCTCTTGCGAATCAAAGAGCAAGTATTTTTGGCAATCACTTTCCAAAGATAGATGAACTATCGAAAGCCTCAGTTAGCAGTCTGGTTAAGTTCATAACGAGCAACAAACTACTTAACCGATGGAAGGGGGGATGAGCAATAGATCTTTGAGGTCGCAGTGCTTGGGCATAAAACCCACCCCTTTTTAAACTAGAACTAGAACGTAACGTGGCATAGGTCATAGAGAAATTAAAGTAAAGGACCAGTGTTACAAGTCACTAATTTGCCTCCCTTTACCACTGCTCCTCCCACCACCCCTCTGTGAAACTTAGTCCTCTCACATGAAAACCTGAGGCACACCCCTTTCTGGTCCCATTTAGTGAGGGCGCATTTGGCGTCGTCACTATATGCTTTACTTTAGGGTTTGTCTGAATTTTCATTTTTAGATTTTAGTATACAAACACGGGCTGACATCTTTATGTTTATTTTTTAATTACTTTTTTATTGTATTCATGTGACCGCCCACACGTGTGAATCTGGTAAAATCTCAATAGCAGATGTTTTTGTCCGGTGCAGTACATCTTTTGTCGGTACCTAAGCGTGGAAAAAATAAAGGTTAAGTGTTGGCTCACGTAACAGTTTCTTTTTATATATGAGGCGTGCGAACACGCCTAATTACTGTGGGTTGTGTGTTTGCTCTGGAAAGGCAGGAATCGTCACTTTGATCTTTCTCCCTTTTTAAGGTCAGGCCACCATCGCTACTCACGATCCACCACTACCACACCACCATACCACCACCACCAAATAAACACACATCATCTTCCGACTCATCTCAAACCGCCCACACCGCCACAGAGGGTTGTGTTGAGTGCAATAGTGGTCTATGTACTTCAAGATTCCAGTCGCGCGATTTCATCAGAAACACTTCTCAGGCGTTTGGAATAAAAAACAAAAAAGAAAATACGTATTAACAAACCTGATGCGGCACACTTACCTGAATTTCTCTACCCTCTGCAGCTTCACATCATCTCTTGTATATTATAGTATTTATATAAAAGGTTACTCTTTTATCACCTTACGTCACTAAGGATAAATATTTTACTAGAAATCTCTTCGAGCACGATGGCTACGCCTTAGCGTGTGGGGTCCGCGTTTGGAAGGTCCCGGGTTGGATTCCCATCCAACGCCACCGTGATCTTGGGTTTTTCGTAGTTTTCCCTGATCGGTGGGAGAATTCTGGTGTGGTTTCTGATCTACCACGAATATTTTCCCTCATTACCGTTTCCTCCTCATGTTTCAGTTATGCTTCTAGGTTTCGTGGCAAGTGGTGGTGCCAGAAAATGTCGTGGATTCTTGCTCCAAGGAAAGGGTCTTCCTCGTGAACATTATCCTCTCCGAGCAGCTCCAGTATTGGGACGACTCTTCCAGCCAGCGACTTCCGCGCGTCTCTGTAGACTGTACGCCTGCGGCCTGTAGCCTCCTGTAGTTCCTTCACTTCATCTCTTCCTCCTGGGGGATGACAGCCGGATAGATCTCCTGTAGGTAGCAGTGCGCTAGATATACCTTTCCGTTGTTTACCCATACCGTCTCAAATGAAGCACTATGCCCTTGGTTGCATGTGGGAAAAAGAAAAAAATCTGATGTGTTACACTCACATGGCTTTCTCTACTCTTGTACAAACTATTTTAGCAAACGCTTATTCTCCATATGCTTCATGTTAATCGAGATGTTAAATGTTATTGCTAATTTTCTTGTAGATGCAAGGGGAATTGGTAGGCTTTAGCGATAGTCAAATATTTTAAGAGCTGGTTGCTATGTGGAGTATTCCATTCTCTTTGCTTGTCCAGGACATAAAAAAATCTGATGTGTTACAATCACATGACTTTCTCTACTCTTGTACAAACTATTTTTACAAACTCTTAATCTCCATCTATTTGATATTAATCGAGATTAACATTTGCAGAAACGATCTTTTGACATGCAAAGAGAATTACATTTTACACATAGCGACCAGTTCTAAAAATATTTGACTATTGCTTAAGGCCTACTATGTTCCCCTTGTTTTGTATTTGCAAGGGCAATATAGAAATACAGTAGCCTTTAAGCATCGACATATATCTTAATAGCTGGTTGCTAGTTGCAGCACCATTCCCTTTCCCACAGATTAATACTCTTTGCATATCCAAGACAAAAAAATGAATAACGGATTCCCATTTGAGAAAATAAGTATTGAAACATTTAAGGGAATAAAAAGCAATATCTCGAAAATGGTTCACTCAACAACAAAAATGTATATGACATAAACTGTGTATTTTAACGCGATCTACATGTTTTGTGTAGTAAATTTTGTCTGTCTCTTATGGTTTACCAGTTATGCAAAAGTCGTTCACAATGAAGAATACTTTTGGAGAGATTCCCAGAAAATTCGAGATATACATTTTATTTGTCATGAAAATATCTTAAGCATATGATATTTTAATCAAAATCGTTAGAGCCGTTTTTGAGAAAATTAAAATTTTCGATAAATGTTCCATGTAAAGGGTAGTCTGGGGTGGGGGGATTTTCTTGAAAACCTTCGTGTCGCAACTCTGGAAGATACTGAACCTAAATACCAAGTTTGGTGTTTATCCGACTGTTCGTTTCTGAGTTATGCTGTTCACAGACACACACACACACACACACACACACACACACACACACACACACACACACACACACAGACACACACAAACGGACATGTTTCTAAAAATGCTTTTTTTGGATTCAGGGGGTCTCAAAACATATATTTCCGTTGAAATCTCGGATTCGAACTTTTGGGTGGAATACAATACTTCCACTACTTACTTTACGTAGTAGAGAAAGTAAAAAACATTTGAAATAAATTCTGTGTTGTAAGTTTTCATTTTTGCTTTCTGTACGACGTGCACAGTAGGTGGAGAAGCTATTGCATTCCACCCAAAAATTAGATACTAGTTTTTACTGAAATGCATGTTTTGAGGTCCCATTAATCCAAAAAAGCATTTTTAGAGAAACGTCCGCGCGCGCGCGCCCGTGTGTGTGGGTATGTCTCTGTGAACAGCATAACTCAAAAAGTAAAAGTCGGATAAACACCCAACTTGGTATTTACGTTCAGTATCTCTCAAAGATATGACGGGATGATTTTCAAGAAAATCCCCCCACCCCAAATTACCCTTTACATGGAACTTTTGCGAATGTTTTTATTTTCTAAAACTGGCTCTAACGATTTTGATTATAATACCATATGTTAAAGATATTTCTATGACAAATAAAATGTATATCTTGAATTTTCTGGGAATAGCCTTTCAAGTCTTCTTATTCGGAAGGAATTTTTTATTATGTTGTATAACTGGTAAACATTAAATGCTAGACGAAAACGTTGTCCTCCTTGGTCTAGGGGTACCTTGTTAACTCCTAGTTCCTGAAGCCGTGGGTTCAAACTTGGCGGAGGTAGATGAACCTTTTGGGCGTAAAAATCCTTAGCATGTCTTCCTTTGGAAGGGAAGTTAGGCCTGGTGGTCCCGTGCCTAGATTTACGGCACGTAAAAAAACCTCAAGCTCAATAAAGAGGCCTCTGAGCAAAAGTTCCCGTCTTTCTTACCCAATATAGCTGTGACGCTAAGGATCATAGTGGTTACTATAAATATAACTCAATTTAATTAGACGGAAGCGTACTATACAAAAATTAAATATCTCTTTAAAACACATAATTTGTGAAATAATTTTTTTAGCATAAGCCATTTCTGAGATATCCGCTATTAATGGTTCGAATAGTTTATTACTTGGTCATTCTTTTAAAGTCCTGTTTCCTTTCAGTTGTTTCTGTGGAGTGTATGGAAACAGAATGGAATTTTAAGGCCGGGAAGTCCAGTTGTTAAACATTTGAATATCGCTGTTCTCTTTGCATCTATAATGAAATGTGTAATGTAGCTATTTCTGCGAAGATTTATTTGAATTAAAATGAAGTACATAGAAAAATATGCTTTGGTGAGATCAGTTTAGGGGGTAGAGAAGGTCATGTGAGTGAGTCACATCAAATGTTTTTGTATAGAACGTTTTCGTTGATTCCTTAACGTTTATACGAGATGATACAAAATCCCTTCTGAAAGAAGAGAACTTCACAGGATATTCCCAGAATATTCATGATGAACATTTGCCATGTAGATATCATTAACATTTGGGATTTTAATAAAAATCCTTAAAGCTATTTTTTAAAAATAAAACATTTTGAATAATGTTCCATGTAAAGGATGGTTGGCGTGGAGGATTTTCTTGAAAAAGTTTGTGTCGCATCTTTGGAAGATACTGAACTTAAATACCAAGTTTGGTAATTTATCCCACTTTTCGTTTTTGAGTTATGCTGTTCACAGTCACACACGCACACATACACACACACACACACACACACACACACACACACACAGAAATACACACGGAGGTTTTTCTAAAATTCTTTGTTTGGATTCACAGGCCTCAAACTATTATATCCGGTGAAATCTCGAAAAATTAAATTTAATCGAGTTTTATTTATGGACGCTCTTTAACCGCCGTGGTTCTTAGCGCCCCATTCTATATTGGGCGTGAAAGACCGAAATTTTGCTCACAGGCCTCTTTATTAGGCTTGAGATTCTTTATGTGCCGTAAATCTACGACACGGGACCACCGGCTTTACTTCCCTTCCGAAGGAAACCATGCTAGGAATTTTACGCCCGAAAAAAACCCTTAGCATGGCTTCCTTCAGTAGGGAAGTAAAGCCGGTGGTCCCGTGTCGTAGATTTACGGCACGTAAAAGAACCTCAATCCTGATAAAGAGGCCGTATTGAATTTTTGGATGAAATGCAATACGTTCTCTACCTATTACACTAGTCTGCATGATATCGGAAAACTGAAAACTAATACGTTTTTCTGACTCACTTTTTTATGCTAATTTCAGAACTGCTTTTAGTTTGTTTCTATCACGTACAGTTTTTTCACAATTTCACTTCAAAAATATAGAGATATAGAGATATAAACTACACATAAAATTGGGGTTGATGAAGCAATTTGTAAGGGCTTTACCACAGTATGGACCCTGCTTCAAGTACCTTTCTAAGAAATTTCCCTTCATTACACAAGACAAATTGAATGCTGGAATTTTTGTTGGTCCTCAAATAAAGAAATCCATGAAGGATGAAGATTTTGAGAAGACAATGAACGAGAGAGAAATAGAAGCATGGACCACCTTCCGATCAGTTACTGAAAACTTCTTAGGCAATAACAAAGATCCTGAGTGTAAAGGTGCATTTTCTGCATTCACATATCGACTACTTTCCAGAAAATCTGGGACATTATAGTGAAGAGCAGGGTGAACGTTTTCACCAAGATATTAAGGAAATGGAGAGGAAGTACCAGGGGAGATGGAATGAAACTATGATAGCTGACTACTTTGGATGTTGAAGAGGGACAGTCATCTTCAAGGTTCGCAAGGAAGTCAAAGAAGAGAAAGTTTGAACAAAATTAAATGAAACACTTAGGCTTCTTGTTTTCTTAAAATGTAGTCATGAAATAAATTAGGGGAGTTCTTTAGAGTATTCTTAAAATGTTTCTTGAATGAAAACTTACCTTGTGTGAAATGGTATTGGAATACTTTTCTACGCTCATTAGTAAAATTGTCAAAACATTATTTCTTATTTTGTGTCAAACCTGACGTGATAAAAAAAACGAAAGTTATTTCTGGAATCGGCATAAACACTTGATTCAAGAACATCTACTTTTAAGAAATCATCTGACAAAAAGTTAGAAAATGCTGACTAGTGTTGTGTACGTGGTAGAGAATGTAAAAAATATGAGAGACCTTCCAGGCGCAACCATACTTCTACCGTTCCGGCTATCTCCGTGCCAAAACAGAAACACAAGTTTGGAAATAAAAGACCACAAGACAAATTTTGATAAAGTAACTTGGAAGTGAGGGCCAAAGTAAGCCCAAGCAAGAAGAATGCCTCGAGAGACAGCAGACAAAGTGAAACATCTGAGGAATGTGCAGATGAAACTCCTTGTATTGCGATCAACTGTGCCGTAATGAAACTCCACGTCAGGTCGACTCGCACAGACACGGCCCATCAATACGCGTCACTCAGGTAGGTCGTCCATCTGTACGTCCAGTGCGAAATGTGGCTCAGCTTGCAATTAATGCCACATAACGGTGAACTCTGGCCCAACCCAGGTCACATGACTCCGTCAAAGATATGACGGATCAACACTAATTATATGTTGGCCATTTTTGGTCAGTGCAGCTGTGAGATTTCTTCCACAAATACATGTAAATCACGATGAAAGATTTCGTTAGCTGATACCTAATACGTCTGAAGCCAATTAGTTCCGTTTTCTCACGACACTTTATCTTAAGTTGTACACCATCTAGAATCAAAGAAGCCAATAATCCATGCAATACAGCCCACTTTTTATGTGCAAGTCAAATTTCAGCTGTGCACATTATGCTCTTGGGGTCCTGGAGAGGTAAGTTTGGTACAAGTAATTAACCTGAAGTCTGTCTCACAACGTGGACGCTTGCACAGCATGACAGAACTTGATACGACAGCCATGCATTTTACTTTATTTACCACGTACATAATAGGTAGAAAAGGTATGGCATTCCATTCAAAAATTCGATACCGAAATTTCACCGGAAATACATGTTTTGAGGCCCACTGGATTTAAAAAAGTCATTTTTTTTAGAAAAAAAGCTCTGTGTGTGTATCTGTGAACAGCGTAACTCAAAAACGAAAAGTCGGACAAATACCAAACTTGGTATTTAAGTTCAGTATCTTCTAAGGATTCGACAGGAAGATTTCAAGAAAATCCCCCAACCCCAACTACTCTTGCATGGAACATTTTTCGAAAATTTTGATTTTCTAAAAAATGGCCTTTAACGATTTTGATTAAAATACCATATATTATAGACTTTACGTGACAATAAAATGTATATCTTGAATTTTCTGGGAATAGCCTGTGTATATCACACTTTAAAATTAAACATTCGTGTCGTCGTCTAATATGTAATGCAAGTTAAAGTATGTTTTAAACGCCCTCATTAAAAAGAAACTAACTGAATTGAGCACGTGTTCCAAATTTGCTTTTTACGCCATATGTTTAATTACATATGAAACCTCATATACCGGGTGAGCCATTTAATACAGGCCACCTGAATAACGCGGCCATTTGTAGTGATAGAAGAAAATACTTCAGATAAAAGTTTTTGGGGAACATATTGTGGTTTTGTGTGGGGAGATAGGGATACAAACTTCTTAATTTTAAGTGGATTGATATTATTTATTATTTACTATTTAATAGGGCGTTTGAAGACGCATACGACAAATGTGTTTGGATAGCCATTGGGCATAGTGGAAGGTTAATTACGAATACTTTGTGTTAAACACAACCGCAATCATTTCTGTCACTTACATCAGATGTTCAAAGTTACATCGTGTATTCAAAGTGATGAGCCTGAGCATTAATTCACGATGTAAAGGATTCTGAGTTGAAAACAGTACCCGTTGAAGTTCATCACTGCTGAGCATACCCGTGTTATACTGTTATATGTCGGGGGTCATTGGTGTTTCACGGTACACTTGTTTTAATTTATCCCACATATATCTAAACGTCCATAAAAGTGATACCGTAATTATTGACAGGAAGATATAAATAATTAATAAATAAATGATAGTAAGATAGAATTATATAATTTGGATAAATAATTTCTGTATTGTAATGAATTTATAATATAGTAAGCCTGAGAGAAAATATTTGTCCGGCGAAAAAGGTAATTAGGAATTATGTTAAGGAAAGTCATTAGTAACAGCCGAGTAGCGAACTCGTTAGCATAGAGCTTTCGAGAATGCAGTAAGAGTTGAGTTCATTATGTTTGCAAAGTCATGTAGTCAGGAATTCTGTAAATTAGAAAGGGAATTAAATTCTTGAATTAGAGCGAGGCACTGCATAGTAACAGCGTCAGATACGCATAAGCAGAGTTCCAAGATTGGGCCAAGTAGAAACGTTGGGAGGGGTAACGATAGGTAGCATGCATTCTAAATTAGACTCACAGACTAAGTCTTATTTAAATACTTAATAAATCATGTGATTACTCGTGGGGTGGTTAAATTAATTTTAAGTTGTGCAGCACATAGTGAACGCATTTGAGTGAGAAAGATTTGGCGGCTATCGCGAGGGATCTTTCCGAGTAACATTTCTGCGATTTACGGCAAATGACGCTTCACTTCATTATTGTTATAGGAATAATTTAATCCTTTAATTCAACAGTCGGCGACAGAATATTTGAGTCAGAATTAAAATTTATCAGCTAACTAAACTGGGGTTATGCTTTCGCACTACACTGAGCATTCCCTGAGACAGCTCATAGCTATACCACTGAAGCAACTGGTGGACCAGATAACATAGAACGAGCGAGTAGATGGATGACATCGTAGAAAACAAAGCAGGTAACATTTTCTAAATTGATGAAACTTCGAGAAAGCAGCAGTCAAATTTTGAAGCTAAGAGTATGGCTTCAAGGAACACTTAATAGAGTTTGTGGAACAGAAAACTTATTTTTTGTTTTTTGTTGTAATGGGTTATAAATGGTATAAAAATGTACCAATGTAATTTGTTTTGTTGTTTGGACATTTAAAGGGCTCTTGTGGTCCACAGATGTTATTATATATTGCCATTTCCCATAAGTTTTATTTGTTTAACTTCAAGTACACTTTTCTCAAGGTTTTGACCCTAACTTCACCTGTTTGCTCCTTACACCCCTTAGGACTTGCAGGCCAGTGCCTGGAATCAGACACCTGTTGAGGAGCAGAGGGACTCTTTGGATCTGAGAGGGTGAACAACCAGGGTGGGTGATCAGCTCAGAGCCCGGGATGAATGCAGGGAAGTAGACGATAGATGAAAGTGAGCGAGATGGATGATAATAAAGGTGAAGATGCAGCATTGGTGGAATGAAATGGCGCGGGAAGCTTTTGTCCACCACAAATTCCACATGCGGGTCCCTGGGATCGGACCCGGGACGCCTTGGTAAGAGGTGAGTGGTCTAACCATTCGGCCACAGTGCCGCCTTCGTGGTTTTCGTAACCCCCCCAAAAAGGATAACTATAAAATATATACCAAAAATATTTTCTTCTGGCTATTTTTTCTTGAATTAAATTAGTCCTTCAAATGGACAAATAATTAACCTGCTATCTTAAACTACAATGCCTTCGTTTTATGCCAAGGCCGCGGATCGTGGGAATGGTGCTCCGCACAGAGTTTACTGCACTGCGGGGTTTTCGCTCTGGAATTGCCGCTTTACTTACTCACGAGTGTTAGTAACATACATGTAATGAATACTAACCTTGTTATAAGTGTTGTTGAAACTGGTGTCCATCTGCGTGAAGACATTCTTGACTTCGTCGGATGAAATTATCATTCACACGCATGAGTTCTTCTTGCGTAATGTTCATAATTTCTGCTGTTATATTGTCCTCAAGTTCGTCTATGATGTGGGGATTGTTCCTATGAACTTTATTTGTTAGCGTTTAGCGATTCCGTTCTAAATTTATTGAGCAAACGTGTCGCAGTGTCTATAAGCGGAACTGGATAACCAGGAATTGTCTACACACCTGTCTACATGACTCAGTTTTCACGTATGTATCGTACATGAAAATACGCAGTCCAAGAGTCAGGCATTTCCGTGAACTAATAAGAGAATAACGTTCCTAAGGAAATCACACACAAAACACGTATTGCCGAAACACTTCACAGCACGGAGACAAAGCAACGACTGAGACAGTTCATAGTTGATAAACGTACCCTTGACACGTCCTGCGCCGCTGTTGCGCAGTGGCATAATGCCGAGGTCACTGCCGCCTCGGCCGATGTGCATATAAGGCGATTGTGGCCTTGGCATAAAACGAAGTATTTGTAAAAACTCACAATAAAAATTGACGGAGTTTTGATCTTTATTTTCAGAGAAAACTCTACTTATAAATGCAGGTAACATTTTTGTTTATAAATTAATTCAATATTATTATAATTGAAAGATTTAAAGTTAACTAAAACATCTTTATGTCAGTGTACTCAGAAAACCTTCTTTAATAAGCAGTAAAAATTTCATCGTCCTAGATGGTGTAATTCGAGAGAAAACTGCCTTCCTTTCAATTGCGAAAAACCATAAAAATCCCTTCGATCTCTACCCAGAGTCCTCAAAGGAAACGGTACAAAGAGTTAAATGTTTACTTACATCCGATTACAACGGTTCAGAATGTACAATGGAGGAACCCAGTAGTTCATCCGTTCAATGAAATTAACTAATTTTTAGTAACCTTTGACCTTCAACCTTCAACTGTCAAACAGTTATGAACGTCTTCAAGCGCACTATTAAATGGTAAATAATACATCATAACAGTCCATTTAAAATGATGAAGTTTGTATCGTATCTTTCCAACATCTGTACGAAGGCACTATTTATATTTTGAGCCTAATAATTAAAACAAAGTAATTTCTGATTGAAAACTCCTTTATTGTTTTTCAAAATATTCTCCTTTATGATCAATACACTTTTGCATCCGTTTGAAACATTTGTCAAAGTATTTATTCCAGTCTTCTTGAGACACCTCCAAAACATGGTTTTTGAAGGCATCAACGGCTTCTTCTGCCAACGAAAATCGTTGTCCACGCAATTTATTCTTGATGTTCGGGAACAAAAAAAGAAAGTCATTGGGTGCCAAATCAGGAGTATATGGCGGATGACCCATCAATTCGATTTTTTGAGCTTTCAAATACTGTGTTGTTGGACGAGATGTGTGTGCGCTCGCATTGTCTTGATGAACAACGATCCTACGGTTCTTGTCGGTCTTCCTTACTTCACCGAAGACTTCCGGCAAACAAATGGTTGCGTACCATTCGGCATTGACCGTTTTACGTTCCTCTAAAGGCAATGTTGCCACATGGCCAGTTTTGCAGAAAAAGCAGGCGACCATTTACTGCGAACAACTTTTGTTGGATTTGCTTCATCTTGAAACACCCATACAGTCGACTGCTGTTTAAGTTCCGGCTCATACACATAGACCCATGATTCGTCACGTGTTACAATCTTATATACGTCTTTTGAGGCACCGCCATTGTATTTCTTGAGCATTTTTGTACACCAATGGACACGAGCATCTTTTTGAGTTTGCGTCAAATTATGTACGATCCAACGAGAGCAAACCTTTTTCACGGCTAAATAATCATGCAATATTTTATATATGCTGGTGGAACTAATGCCTAGGGTTGTCTCAAACTCACAATATGCCGCATGTCGATCTTTCATTATTAGGTTTGCACAGCATCAGTGCTTTCTGGCACATCTGATTTTGGACGACCTTCACGAACTTCATCATTGAGCGAACGGTGGCCACGATTAAATTCGTTATACCAGCGTTTCACAGTGGCAAAGATGGAGCTTCGTCGCCAAATGTGGAAGTTAGTTGATCGATGCACTCCTGTCTTGATAATTCACGCCGAAAGTCGTAATAAATCATTGCACGAACAGTTTCACGAGTTAATTCCATGTTTTTGTTGTCACACAATTTTCAAATTAGTGTGAACAAAACAAATGACGCTCTATTGACAAAATGTTTGATGTAGATTATGGTCAAAAATGTCAAACTTTCCATTGGAAACGTCAGATGGCACCTTAAACATGCAAGGTTGCCATGGTTCAAAATATAAATAGTGACCCTTGTACTCATCACATAACTCGTACCTTTACCACAATATATCACAATTCACCCCAAATAACTTTTGTCAAGTAATTTCTTCTGTCACTACAAATGGCCATGTTATTCAGAGGCCTGTTTTTAATGCCTCAACCGGTACGAGGGCGATACTAAAATATTTTAGAATGCCCTGTTTCTAATAACAAATAAAATTGGTTTATAGTTGACAGCTACTTTCTAATGTCTTACGAGTTGATTGCCGTGTAGTTTGTTCGATTTTCAGTAATAGTTTGGTAATTACCATCACTTAAAAATGTTGTATTCACCCAAAAATTTGACTAGGGAACATTTCCGTGCTATGATTTTTTACGATTTTAAATCGCCATTAACGCCCAAACGATGTGAAGATCGGCTTAGAAATACCTTGGCGAAGAAGCCCTATCCAAGGCAACAATTTGTAATTGGTATAGCGAATTCAAAAGAGATCGAATTTTTCTTAGTGATGGATTTTGTGAAGGACGCCCAAAAATTGTTGTTACTGATGAAAATAGTGCCGCTGTTCGAGCAATGCTTGCAGAAGATCGGCCGAAGTCTTATGAATTTATTAGGGTGATATTGGGTATTGGTATGAGTCAAATCCAAAACAGTTTACTTCAACAGTTGGACGTGAGAAAACTTTGTTGTCGAGGATTCCACATAAACTGACTCCCGATCAAAAACAGCAACACATTGATTGGTGTAGGAAAACTTTGGTAAAATTCCAAGGCGGTACTTCAGATTTGCTTTGATGTGATGAATCTTGGATTTATTATTAGGATCCTGAAAAGAAAAGTCAATCGGCTGAATTAGTCAATCTAAACCTACAAAAGTCGGACAAATTTGCAGTGCTGGTAAGAAGATGGTTGCTAATTTTTACTTTCTCTACTACGTATAGTAAGTAGGGGAAGTATTGTATTCCACCCAAAAATTCGATACCGAGATTTCACTGGAAATATATGTTTTGAGATCCCCTGAATCCAATAAAAGCATTTTTGGAAACATGTCCGTCTGTCTGTGAACAGCATAACTCAGAAACGAACAGTCGGATAAACACCAAACTTGGTATTTAGGTTCAGTATCTTCCAGAGATACGACACGAAGGTTTTCAAGAAAATTCCCCACCCCATATTACCCTTTACATGGAACATTTATCGAAAATTTTAATTTTCTCAAAAACGGCTTAAACGATTTTGATTAAAATATCATATGCTTAAGATATTTTCATGACAAATAAAATGTATATCTCGAATTTTCTGGGAATCTCTCCAAAAGTATTCTTCATTGTGAACGACTTTTGCATAACTGGTAAACCATAAGAGACAGACAAAATTTACTACACAAAAAATGTAGATCGCGTTAAAATACACAATTTATGTCATATACATTTTTTTGTTGAGTGAACCATTTTCGAGATATTGCTTGTTATTCCCTTAAATGTTTCAATACTTATTTTCTCAAATGGGAATTCGTTATTCATTTTTTTTGTCTTGGATATGCAAAGAGTATTAATTTGTGGCAAAGAGAATGGTGCTGCACCTAGCAACCAGCTATTAAGAGATATGTCTATGCTTAAAGGCTACTGTATTTCTATATTGCCCTTGCAAATACAAATTATGGGGAACATAGTACGCCTTCAGCTATAGTCAAATATTTTTAGAACAGGTCGCCATGTGTAAAATGTAATTCTCTTTGCATGTCAAAAGATCGTTTCTGCAAATGTTTATCTCGATTAATATGAAATAGATGGAGAATAAGAGTTTGTAAAAATAGTTTGCACAAGAGTAGAGAAAGTCATGTGAGTGCAACACATCAGAATGTTTTTCTAAAACGGGTCATATTGCTACTACAGCATTAGACGATAGACGTGCCGTTACTGCCGATTGGTACACAAACGTCTGTTTACTGCAACATTTTGAAGAAGTTCGTGAAAAAACGTCCAAAAGGAAAAAATGTTACATCATTACAACGCATCGTCGCATACAGCGAAACTAACAACTGAGTATCTGGATGCCCTAAAGGTCAGTATCATGAAGCCTTCACCATACAGCTCTGATCTAGGACCTTGTGGTTTCTTTCTGTTTCCAAAAACTAAAGATAAAATGCGTGGAATCAGTTTTTCGTCATAGATGAAGCAGTGGAACATTATAAAACCCTGGGTTCTGAAGTATCCCAGGAATAGTGGCATCATTGCTTTAAGGACTGGTTTCACCGAATGCAAAAAGTTATTGATGTTAAAGCGGAATATTGTAGCGTATGTGTGTGCATTGTCGCGTCGGACACATTATTGCTGTTTAGAATGACATTATTGAACTAATTATTTGAACTCACATCAGACGTGGCATTTCCCTCCACCTACTAGTCAGGGGGAGAGAAGGCAAGTTGAGGTACGAGCCTCTTTGATAGCGTGGTGTCAGTCTAGTGTATGTCTTCAGAGTGAGTGGATGTGGCGCGTGTGTGTGGGGCATCTCCCTCCAATGTCTGTCTGTAACCTTTGTGAATTATGTAGTGTTACCAAGGTAACTTTATAATAAACCAGAGTTAAATGTGAATTTATGTGTATTATGTTATAAATATTCCACGCCTGCTTTAGCTATGTGCAGCTAGGTTCATGGTTCTTCTGGTTGCCACTGATGCTACGTCCCCTAATGTTTATGCCGGGGTAACTAAATTTAATATTTTACCTGCAAACATCTTCAGGATCTCCAATTAAAATCCATAAAACAGACGTTTTGCCTCTTAAATAGAAGAATTACGTAGAAAATGTTGTTGTAAATGACCGTTGAAGGACTGTAAGATTGCGCATGTTGCAAACGGTAGAAACTGGTTTTGTACGTTCTTGGGGCTGATCTAAAATTAACATAAATCAGCAGAATGGTAACGAGACTACAAGGCGACAGAGAGTGATGGACCACACTGTTACACATCTGCCTGTTAAAGCCGTGGGAATAATAATATTTGCCACATAGTTTAGCTATTCATATGACTTCTCCTGGCTAGGCAAACGTCCATCTTCGTCCACACACTTTGCCAGTCGAGAAACAGCTCCTTCAGCAGACAGACAGCAGCAGCTCTTAATGGGGAGGGAACTTGTCTACTTGTGACTGTCACTCTACCAATGAATTAATGTTCATCTTAAAGCTGGCCTTTTGTCAAGACCTTAATCTTCCGTCTTCATACAAACTTTCCTTTATGATACAGAACTTTTAGGAAATTTTATGAGGACTATTTGCAAAAAGAAAAACTTAATGTGATATATTTACATGACTTTTTCCACCCTCTATCGTTTATTAGTGAGTATACAAACCAGTCTTGCTAAATCTTATTCTTCTATCTACTACATTTTAATCCAAATAAACCTTTGTAGAAATATCTACATTACACATTTCGTTATAGATACAAAGAGAACAGATAGTCAAATGTTTAAGAACTGGACGCTATATGCTGGCCTTAAAATTCCATACTGTTTCCATGACATCGCGAGAAACAACTGAAAATTGACAGGACTTTAACATCAGTAACGAATACCTCAGATATGGCTGATGCCACAAAAAAGCTCTGCTGTGTTACACTCACATGATTTTGTCCACTCTTCTGCAAACTATTTTTACAAACGCTTATTCTCCAAAGCTTCATGTTAATCGAGATATCGAGATGTTAATCTTATTGCTAATTTTCTTGTAGATGCAAGGGGAATTGGTAGGCTTTAAGCGATAGTCAAATATTATGGTACGACATAAATTTGTATTTTAACGCGATCTACATTTTTTTGTGTAGTAAAATTTTGTCAATCCCTTATGGTTCACCAGTTATGCAAAAGTCGTTCACAATGAAGAATACTTTTGGAGACATTCCCAGAAAATTCGAGATATACAATTCGTTTGCCATAAAAATCTCTTAAACTTACTTTCAAAATCGTTAGAGTCATGTTCGAGAAAATTAAAATTTTAGAAAAATGTTCCATGTAAAGGGTAATCTGGGGTGGGGGGATTTTCTTGAAAACCTTCGTGTCGCATCTCTGGAAGATACTGAACATAAATACCAAGTGTGGTGTTTATCCGACTGTTTGTTTCTGAGTTTAGCTGTTCACAGACACACACACGGACATGTTTCCAAAAATGCTTTTTTTGGATTCAGGGGGTCTCAAAACATATTTCCGGTGAAATCTGGGTATCGAATTTTTGGGTGGAATACAATACTTCCCCTACTTACTATACGTAGTAGAGAAAGTAGAAACACAATAGTGCAAAATAGCTCTTATGATACAAATGTTAAAAGTGAAGCTAGTTTTAGTTTGCGAGTACAAATGGTTACGGAACGAGGTTGAAAGCCGAGTGCGGCAATCCTAAGCCCAAAATTAAATCACTTTTAACATGTTAGTCATGTACTATTTTTTAGACAGCTCTGAAGTTTGTGTGGAAATAACATTATTCTGACGTGCACAATGGTGAGCTCTTCATCCTGATAGCACTAGGATTGACAACATGATCGCTTACATAATCACTACTTTTTACTTTCTCTACTACGTATAGTAAGTAGGGGAAGTATTGTATTCCACCCAAAAATTCGATACCGAGATTTCACCGGAAATACATGTTTTGAGACCCTCTGAATCCAAAAAAAGCATTTTTGGAAACATGTCCGTGTGTCTGTTTGTCAGTCTGTGTGTCTGTCTGTGAACAGCATAACGCAGAAACGAACAGCCGGATAAACACCAAACTTGGTATTTAGGTTCAGTATCTTCCAGAGATGCGACACGAAGGTTTTCAAGAAAATCCCTCCACCCCAGATTACTCTTTACATGGAACATTTTTCTAAAATTTTAATTTTCTCGAACATGACTCTAACGATTTTGATTAAAATATCATATGTTTAAGATATTTTCATGACAAATAAAATGAATATCTTGAATTTTCTGGGAATGTCTCCAAAAGTATTCTTCATTGTGAACGACTTTTGGTAAACTGGTAAACCATAGGAGATAGACAAAATTTTACTACACAAAAGATGTAGATCGCGTTAAAATACACAATTTAAGTCATATACATTTTTTTGTTGTTGAGTGAACCATTTTCGAGATATTGCTTGTTATTTCCTTAAATGTTTCAATGCTTATTTTCTCAAATGGGAATTCGTTATTCATTTTTTTTTTGTCTTGGATATGCAATGAGTATTAATCTGTGGAAATGGGAATGGTGCTGCACCTAGCAACCAGCTATTTAGAGATATGTATGTGCTTAAAGGCTACTGTATTTCGATACTGCCCTTGTAAATATATATTCCCCTTGCATCTACAAGAAAATTAGCAATAAGATAGAGTCTGCAAATGTTTACCTCGATTAACATGAAGTAGATGGAGAATAAGCGTTTCTAAAAATAGTTTGTACAAGAGTAGAGAAAGTCATGTAAGGTAACACATCAGATTTTTTAGACAGCGCTGAAGTTTGTGTGGAAATAGGATTATATATTCTGACATTGTCAATGGTGTGCTCTTCATCCCGATAGCAGCAGTGTTGACAACATGATCGCTTACATAATCACTACGTTTTTTACATTGACAATGGGAAGAATGTCGCACTGTTTCCTGACTTCTTCGGTAACCACTTCAATGTTATCCTCTCCGCTTCCTGCAAAACTTCTTCTAGGTCAGACATTTTTGAAACATTCAAACAGTCTTTCAGTGTATTAATCTATGCAAGGCTTCCGCTTGATATTGTCACGAACGTGACTGAGGAGATCTGTATTGTAATTATTATTTTATATTAATTGGCATTATTCTATTATCCTGTCACAAGTTTCTAATTTCTTAATACTTTTCTTAAGCCTTATTAAGTGTTTATACGACAGGAAACAGCGGCCTGCTACTTCCCTTGACATTTCCAATGGATGTCACTATGTCATAATTTCCTGAGGAGTACGTGTCTTTCTGCAGGCTCTTAGCTGCACCTTAAACCGCGTTACGTCACATAGAAAGTTCTAGAACATTGATGTATCGAGTTATGATTGGCTGCTATACTTCAAATCCAGGGCGGTGGCGGACCATATTTTGTAATAGCTGCCACGGTATTAGAATGAGCCCCTCTATGGGTATTCGACTCTATATAATCAAGCCCTCAAGCTCTGCTCGGGGGACTTTGTGTTGTAACGTGGTCGGGACCTCTATGGTCCGCTCCGGATGGTTTCACTTGGCACCACTAGCGGCTTGACAAAAGTCGTGTTGTGTATTGGCTCTCCTCATCCACTACGAGACGTTTCTCAAGGTAAGCAAGGTAATAATAATGTTAGCTAGTACCATCATCATCCGTGATCTTGTAAACCTAACTATCGCACGTAGAAATGTAACTGTTTAGATTATAGTCAGATCGCTCTAGCCAAGCGTTTTAATGATTGTCTCTACCTTTGCAATCCCTCATTTAGCTATTCCCCCCAGTGTCACAACTTAGCACGAGATACAACATACATATAACTTCCATCGCACGAACCAAGAAACTGCTTCAGTTTCTGATGATTAGCATGCCAGCTTTCAAATTCAGAGGTCCCGGGTTCGATTCCCAGCTGGAGGATGGAAATTTTTCTTTAGCCAGCATTATTCCTTTTCCTCTCTAGAGTCTGGAAGTATTAACGAGAGTGTAAATGCGTGTGTGAAAATTGAAATTGAATTTTATTTATGGACGCTGTTTAACTGCTGTGGTCCTTAGCATCCCATTCTATATTGGGCGTGAAAGACCGGTAATTTTGCTCAGAGGCCTCTTCAGGCCTGAGATTCTTTTACGTGCCATGCTAAGGATTTTTACGCCCGAAAAATTCCATTTAAATAGAAAACGCAAAGTAAACAAACCCAAAGATTAACAGAATAGTATTGGGGGACACCTCGCGCAATGCGACCATTAGAGATCTACTGTGTGAAGAAATCGCAGTGGTCCAGTGAAGTCCCGTCTATAGAGGGCGATATACGATCCGTCGATCAAGCAGCCCTGTAGTGTTCACGGGGAGTAATCTTAGGTTTGAGCAAGCATCCGCGCCATTTACCCGGTACCACCATACGCTACGAAACTTAGAAGCCCATCTGAAAGACAAAAGGAACGGTATGAAAATGAAAATTGTAGTAGAGGATAAAACACCCCAACATTCGCCTACCGACCAAGAATACCCACGAAAAACCCAAGGTCAGATTGGACAGTCGGCGGGTAAAGGTAAAGGTAGTTTCACGGAGGGGCCCCCGGAACCGGGGCAGAGCACTGCACGCGGGCCGGTCGGCCCATTATCCTTCCAACGTGACCCCTGGGGGAGGAATGAGAGGAGAGACTCGAAGGGCGACCAGATCCGAATGCCGACGGACGCATGCATGGATGTGGTCGCTAACGTTTCTAGATAGAACGAATTCGACGCGGCACGGTCCCTACCCAGAAGCCACCAAAACTCCAGGGTCCCCCGGAGCGGAGCCCCGCACTGAGGAAAGCGGTACCACAGACGCCAGGGAAGAAACCTTTACAGAGCGCAAGCCACCACCCAGCCGCAGCTCGCCGAACACCGTCGCTTGGTCCTACAACCCTGAGACAGATAACAATGGTACAGGAAATGAGAAGGAGATTCATGCTAGATGAACCATCCCAGCAATAACCTGGCGACCCGGGGAAACCACGAAAAACCCAAGGTCGAGAGTGCCACCGACGAAACGGCTTGAGCCGTCTCACTGAGTAATATACATATGATTTTCATCGCAAGAGACAAGGTTGTAGCAATGGAGAGATGTAAGAATTTTATTCCACTGAGCGTTTTAATCCTCACTTTGTAGTATTAGGGACTCGTGTTAAAAGCTTTATTTTTAGTGCAAGCTGTCTAAAATGTAATATCTAAACTGTTTTTCAAAACGAGGCCACGAGTTTTTCCAACATCATTCAAGCCTCAGAAACCTGTATGTGGCTTGTTTCTATTAGCTTGACATCTAAGAATGTTCCAGTCAAGGTGACCAAGATAATTTACTCATTACCTACTTAACTAAATTACCTGTAATTTGTTGGTAATTCTCTACACGTATTTATATATCACTACAATTTAAGTTTCGACTTTCGTAACCAGTGGCGTAGATAAAGGTGAGGGGGTGTCGTGGGGATATGGACACCCCCGCAACTAAATGAAATATGCAATATGCAATGAGACGAACAGAAATGTCACTTTTATTCATAGACCATAAGCTACACTAAAGTCAATACGACATATGATAGCTCTCTAGATTTACAGAAACACATACATGCTGCTTAAAAGGGTGTATGATCACTACGGACAGCATGGTGCTCCCATGCTGGCCACAAGGTTGGCAAGTAGTTCTTGTGGTAGAGCGTTCCATTCCTCCACCAGCGCTCTTGACAACTGTTGGATGGTCGTTGGTGCATGTGGATGAGCTGCAATGCGCCTCCCCAAAGCATCCCACATGTGTTCGATGGGACTTACATCGGGGGAACGGGCAGGCCAGTCCATTCGCTG
This sequence comes from Deroplatys truncata, assembly GCA_030765065.1. NCBI lineage: Eukaryota > Metazoa > Arthropoda > Insecta > Mantodea > Mantidae > Deroplatys > Deroplatys truncata. Next base: position 182,093,884 of record CM060980.1, read on the forward strand.
AATATCCTCTCGTACCAAGAGATCCTCCACCTGCGCTGTTCGATGCGGTCGCGCATTGTCATCCATAACAATGAAGCCAGGTCCGATTGCACCCCTGAAAAGACACACATGGGGAAGGAGTACAGTATCACAATAACGTTGACCAGTGAGCGTACCGTGTTCAAAGTTCTGGAGGTCGGTGAGCCCATGCAACATTATGCCTCCCCATACCTTAACACCCGGGCCACCAAAACTGTAACTGGTCCCCGAGGTCATGTGATTTAACGCCGTTGGATTACTTCTTGTGGGGTTATGTTAAATCTCGAGTTTATGTCAACAAGCCAGAAACAGTAAATGATCTTATGAATAACGTCACGCGCGTTATTCGTGAAGTTGGACCTAGTTTACGTTCCTCTGTCATTGAAAATTCGGTCAACCGTATATGCGCAACCCAACGAAATTGCGGCGGTCACTTAACTGATGTTCTCTTCCACACGTAATGACATTAATTATGTTCCAAAAAGAAAAAGAGAAATAACCTCTATCATTTATACAACGTGTTTTATTTAAGTTCAAAGATAGGACACTCTTTTGAAAGACCCTATATTAGGGTGTAATCATAAATCATTAGTTCACCTGCAGTAATCACACGCATCGTTTTAATTCTTTGGGCCCTCCACAATCACTGTGAGCCCACATTTTACACTTAAGACGCTGAATCCATTCTTCTCCCCTAGAGTCATCAGAAAACCTGCTACCACAAGAGTTTGCCTCTTGAGAACCAGGACATAGCTGTTAAGCGTCATCCAAAATTAATTCATCGTCTCAACTAGGGCCGTAGGACCTCGGCAACTCACAAGGAATGCCACTCTTTTTGTGTAATTTAAAACTATATTCTAATACTGTAGTTAGTGTGGTTTAGCTGATATTATATGTCTTAAAAGAAATTGCAATATCAACCAATGAAAACAACACACGAACATTACACTACAACTTTTGGTTGCTCCGATAACAATAATACGCTCTCACAGCACCAGTTGTCAAGGAGCAACAGACATTTTTAGACCTCTAGACGGTAGTTTCCAGATATCAGTAACGCCAAGAGTCCATCTCATATTGTTACCCTATCTAAGAGGGCTGTCCAGAAAGTAACCTCCGTTTTGAAATAAACATTAAATCGATGTACTTACAAAAGTTTTATTGTATACATCTGAAAACTACGGCTTTTCTCTATTTTTCTATATAGTCTCCAAATAAACTCAAGTACTTGTCATACCTTTCACAGTCTTTAAAATACCCTCTGCATAAACTTCTCCGCCTGTGAACTAAACCAACTTGTCACGGCGTTTTGAAGCTCTTCGTCATTGCCAAAGCGCTGAGCTGCAAGCCATTTTTCCATGTACGGGAACAAATGGATGTCGCTAGGGCCCAAGTCCGGGCTGTACGAGAGATGGTCAAAAACGTCCCAATTGAACTTGGCCAAAAATGTTGTTTGCTGTTTGAGGGCGAGCGTTGTCCTGCAAAAACACAACACCAGATGTCAGAAGACCACGACGCTTGTTTTGGATTGTTCTTCTTAGCCTTTTCACGCTTCACAGGCGCTTCACACTTGGCGGGATTTGTTATTTCGGCGCCCATGTTGTTAGGTTATAAGTAGCAAACACGCGACAGTACGATGCTCCACCTTGTACAGTTAGAAGCGTACTAAGCCATTGAGCACGCTGATGCCGAAATGGCGGTGCTACCCCCAGTACTTCTCGTGCTATGCAGGAACGGAGGCTACTTTCTGGACAGACCTCCTATATTTCTACCTTCTCCTCTATTATTAATACCTATAGGGCTTTCATTACAAAATTCCCAGTCTAAATAACAATTTATTTAAATTTAATTTAATTTAAACAAAAAACACAGAATTTAGATATTGAGGGGGAAGCTTAAAACTGGTCTTAATTGCATTTTAGGTTTCACCCCCTCACCCACGGTCACCCACACGTTGAAATTTCAAATGGTACCTACTCCTATATTTTTATACTTAAATATGAAACAGTATTCAATTGTTTATTCATCTCATTTATTTATCTATTTATTTTACATCTTTTACCTGGCAACCTGACGAACACAATTTTTTTGACTAAATAAAATGTTCAAAATGTGTTCCATTTTTGGCTAAACAGTAATAGAGTCTATTTTGGAACTCCTTGCGAACTTTCTGGTGTGTTTCATTACTAATCCGGTTACATTCTTGGATTATTCTATTTCTCAGTTCTTGAATATTCTCCGGCGGGGTATAAACAATGATTTTAAATGACCGCGTACGAAGAAGTCAAGCGGCGTCAGGTCTGGAGATCTCGCCGGCCATTCTGCAGCACCTCTTCTATCAATCCATTTTCTTGAAAATCTTCTATCCAGCCATTGTCCTGTTCAAAATGCAAATTTTGCCCGTGCAACACCACGTTTTCTTCACTGACTTGGTTTTCTAGCGACAGTGTGATACGTGGATGAATTACATTTTCTAGTATGTACAGTAACAATTCTCCAGTCAGGTTTTCTTCAATTAAAATTGGTTTAACAATATCATCCCCCCATAATCCAGCCCACACATTGATCTTCTGACGATTATCTTCATGAAACAGAAGGATTTTCATTGTCCCAGTACTACAATTGTGTTTGTTGACAAACCCATATAACGGAAAGATCGCCTCATCACTAAAATATTTTGTGTCAAATTTGGATCATCTTCGATTCTCTGAGACATCTGTTCACCAAATTCTACTCTTCTATCAAAATCGTCTTCGCTGAAGTGTTGGTGAATTGGTATTTTGTAGGGATAAATCTTCTCAAATTTTAGCACTTTATATATGGAACCAAGCGAAATGTTTGTTACAGCAGATACTTTTGAAATGGACGTGGTGTTTTCAATACTGAAATGACCTAATATTTTAATCTGTCACATTTCATCGAGTTTTCTAGGTTTTTTATTTACTTTATTGCACATAGAACCAGTTTCTTCAAATTTACGTACTAGACCTATGACATATCGGCAAAATATGGAAAATAAATGAATGAGATGAATAAACAATTGAATGCTCCTTTATAGTTACTGTAAAAATATAGGGGTACCATTTGAAATGTCAAAGTGGGGGTAGCAGTGGTGAGGGGGTGAAACTTAAAATGCAATTAAGACCAGTTTTAAGCTTCCCCCTCGAAATCTAAGTTGATGGTTTTTTTTTAAATTAAATTAGACTTAACTATATTGTTATTTAGACTGGGAAGTTTTGAAATGAAAGCCTTGTACAGGATGTTTCGGAAATACTTTCACAAACTCCGGGTATGGGTTCCTCACACCAAAAGAAGGAAAAAAATTTCATATGAACATATGTCCCATAATCCTTGGTTTTCGCGTTATTCCAGTCACAATAAAATTGTGAGTTCAACGGCCTTCGGGGTCCGACCTCAAAACTTCATTTCTCTATGCATTCATAGAAGGCGTTGACCCATTGTACTATATACGGTAGATGGCGAAGTGTTGCCATGGAGACTTGTTTACGTCTGTCATTAGTCTGTCTTCAACGTTTCAATTGTGTACATGTAGTGAGTTAACTGCACGTGTTTCGTTCCACCATGGCTGGATATTCATTTCGTGAACAGGCAGACATGATTTTTATGTATGGTCGCGCGAATGGTAATGGACGCGAGGCTGCACGGCTCTATCAGATGGAGTTTCCAGACCGAAGACAACCGAGTCATCCAACCTTTGTCGCTGTTTATCGTCGCGTTGCTGAGACAGGAACCGTTGCACCACGGACTATTGATCGAGGAAGATCAAGAGTTGTTCGTACGCCAAAACGCGTAGAACAGATGTTAAAGTGTGTCGAAGACGATCCAGGTATCAGTACAAGACAATTGGCTGTGGCATTTGGTACATCACACGTGACAGCATGAAGGGATAGGCAGAGGAGGACCAGTTCCATGACCTGCACGTTCTCCTGACCTCAATCCTGTGGATTTTTACCTCTGGGGACATCTTAAATCATTGGTTTATGGAGCAGCCATCCCGGATGCAGAAACGCTTCATCGACGTGTCATGGAAGCCTGCGAAACTATTCGACACCATCCTGGAGGTTTTGACAGGGTGCGATATTCCATGATTCGACGAGTACAGGCATGCATAGAAGCTAGAGGAGGACGTTTCGAGCATTTATTATGAGTTTTGTGTGTTATAAGTGTACCACTGTGTTGAACACCTCCTAACGAGAAAACAAAGGATTATGAGACATATGTTCATATGAACTTTTTTCCTTCTTGTGGTATAAGGAACCCATATCCGTAGTTTGTAAAAGTATTTCTGAAACATCCTGTATATTAATTAATATATTCTGTGTGCCTTAAGATCCTTGTACACGATCAAACATTTTTTTTCAATTCAAGAGTTTACAAGAATTATTTTTTCAATATGTGACAAGATTGGACAAGAGCTGACATTGTCATAAATGTGTATTTATAAGTAGCCTTTTTTCAGAAACCCTTCAGAACACATTAATAAATAATTTCTCACCATAAAGCAATTTACTATTTGCGTCACGGTATAACAGTTTGCAATGAAATGCCGTTCTATACCAATATTATGTAACATTTTCACGTACTATATCCAATAAAACCATATTAGATTGTGGAATACAATGGAAGTAACAGCAACTGATAGGTTAACCATACTATATAACATTGCATTAATGTATAATTAGTTCGGAAATCTGTCTGGCAATTACTTCTTGATAACCGCCTTCATCTGCTTCATCTTGTGGTAACCCACAGAGTCCTAGCCATACGGACATGATCAGCTTATGTATAACCTAATCAGTTCACATACAACATACCCTGGCCGGGTAGCCATTTTTGTTTACTTTTCGCTTTCCGCCATGTGATTTCGTGACGCACTGTAAATACTCGCATTTCATTGGCTAAAGCCAACAAATCATTGTGAAGTCTTTGATCGTTTAGAGCATGTCCTTATTTGTTTTCAAGACTTTCAAAGAATTTAAAAGTATTGGAAGCAATTTGACAAGAAAAGTTGTGACAACTCTTGAAAGAATTTAAAAGTATTGGAAGCAATTTGACAAGAAAAGTTGTGACAACTCATGAAAGAATTTAAAAGTATTGGAAGCAATTTGACAAGAAAAGTTGTGCCAACTCTTGAAAGAGTTTAAAAGTATTGGAAGCAATTTGACAAGAAAAGTTGTGACAACTCTTGAAAGAGTTTAAAAGTATTGGAAGCAATTTGACAACAAATGTTGTGACAACTCTTGAAAGAGTTTAAAAGTATTGGAAGCAATTTGACAAGAAAAGTTGTGACAACTCTTGAAAGAGTTTAAAAGTATTGGAAGCAATTTGACAAGAAAAGTTGTGACAAATCTTGAAAGAGTTTAAAAGTATTGGAAGCAATTTGACAAGAAAAGTTGTGACAACTCTTGAAAGAGTTTAAAAGTATTGGAAGCAATTTGACAAGAAAAGTTGTGACAACTCTTGAAAGAGTTTAAAAGTATTGGAAGCAATTTGACAAGAAAAGTTGTGACAACTCTTGAAATGCCTTGTAAAGTATTGAATCTGACAAAAATTTGATTGTGTACAAGAGGCTTTAAGCACTCTAGGGAATCATAGCAGCTCCTGAGATCAGACTAGACCCTCCCTCCTGAAAAAAAAATTCATCTACGCCACTGTTCGTAACACTAAATTTGTGCATGTCGCAGCGTACTCTGGCCACCTTACACTATGTGTGGGAACGTTTTGTCAACGCCGTTATGCAGGTCACGCAGTGTTAAGGCGTACACCGAAATCATCTTCAACTGGTGTTGACAGCGGCTCTTGTGTGCCAACCGGGCTTTAGCGGCGACAGGAAATGTGTGTGTGGGGAGTCGACAGATCGAAATACAAAACGTGTAATTCTCTGCTACCTTATAGAGTAGCTATAAGGTGAAATTTCGTATAATAAAACCTGTACTGTTTCAGAAAGAAATTTTACAAAATCGTATTAAAATATTTGAGTGGCAGTATGTGAGAAAAGACACACAAAATTTGAGTATTTTCTGTTATTTATTTAACATTGCAATCCCAATAAAATCACTCAACCGATTTTGATATTTTTTTCGAATTGAAAACCCCTGTTCTTTCTGACGAACATTGGCTATAAGAAATCTTTTAATTTCAACTCTAAAATAACTAAGACAAGTGTTTTCAAGGCCTGGAGTAAGTACATGAAGCACTGCATTCCACCCAAAGATGCAATACCGAAAATTTACACGTTTTGAGGCTCCCTGAATTAAAAGATGTTTCATTCACATGGCTTTCTCTACCCTCTTTCATTTTTTATTGCGTATAGAACTCGAAAGCTTATTTTTCTTCGTTTTAAACACTATAAACTTTTGTAGAAATAGCTGCATTACACATTTCGTTCGATAGTCAAGTGTTTAAGAACTGGAAGCTATATGCTGGACTTAAAATTCCATACTGTTTCCATGGCGTCGCGAGAAACAACTGAAAATCGACTTTAAAATGGCTAAGTATTGAACAGTTCGGACCATTAGTAACGGAGATTTCGGAAGTGGCCGATGACACAAAAGGGTTGTTTGAAATAAATTGTGTGTTTTAAAGAGTTCTGCATTTCCTGTGTAGTATGTTTTCGTCTATCGCTTAGCGTTTATCAGTTACACAAGATTATACAAAATTCCTTCAGAATGAAGAGGACTTTACAGGTTATTTCCAGAGAAATCAAGATATGCGTTTTGTTTGTAATGTAAATATCTTTAATATGTGGTATTTTATTCAAAATTGTTACATCCATTTTTTAGAAAATCAAAAACTTCGAAAATTCTACCACGTAAAGAAGAGTTTGGGGTGGTGAGATTTTTTTTGAAAATCTCTATGTTGGATCTTCGGAAGATACTGACTGACATATAGAATTTCATTCACTATTCCTTTCTGATGTATTACACTCACATGACTTTCTCTACTCTTGTGCAAACTATTTTTACAAACGCTTATTCTCCATCTACTTCATGTTAATCGAAATAAACATTTGTAGACTCTATCTTATTGCTAATTTTCTTGTAGGTGCAAGGGGAACTGGTAGGCTTTAAGCGATAGTCAAATGTTTTAAGCGCTGGTTGCTATGTGGCGCATTCCATTCTCTTTGTATGTCCAGGACATAAAAAAACGAATAACGAATTTCCATTTGAGAAAAAGAATAAGTATTGGAAAATTGAAACAAATAGCAAGGAATGTATCCGAAATGTGTTTTAACGAGATCTACATTTTTTGTATAGAAAACTTTTGCTCATCTCTTACGGTTTACCTTACACAAAAGCATGAGGACTTTTGTGGACTTTCCCAGAAATTCAAGATATACATTTCATTTGTCACGAAAATATCTTAAACATATGATATTTTAATAAAAATCGTTAAGAGCCATTTTTGAGAAAATTAAAATTTTCGCGTCGCATCTTTGAAAGATAATGAATCCAAATACCAAGTTTGGTATTTATCCGACTTTTCGTTTTTGAGTTAGGCTGTTTACATCCACATAGACACAGACACGCGGACCTTTTTCTAGAAATGCTTTTTTGGGGGGGATTCTGTGGCCTCAAAACATGCATTTCCGATGAAATCTCGATATTGAATTTTTAGGTGGAATGCAATACTTCCCCTACTTACTATACATAGTAGAGAAATTAAAAAAATTAAAAGTTTTAAATATTTTTATAACAATTTATTATCAGTGGTCGAATTATGTCATCTTGAGCAATTTAAAAGTATCAAAAACCAGATTTTGAAGTTAATTCACTCTGAGTTTCTGCTGAAAATTTCAATTAATATTGTTTACAAACTGGATCGTATGAAGCATTTTTAATGCGTAAAATTGTAAGAAAAATAAAAATTGAGCAAAAGGCATTGGGAGTACATACAGGCCATGGGTATTTAAATTGCCACTTGTTAAAGCCTTAAAGTGCTCGGAGAGGAAATGTCTTGGTATGTATAATTGAAGCTAAAATTCCAATGTACTTTTTTGCATATGAAAACTAGTTGCTGATTTATTTATTTATTTATTTTTTACTTTCTCTACTAGGTATAGTAAGTAGGGGAAGTATTGTATTCCACCCAAAAATTCGATACCGAGATATATATTTTTTGAGACTCCCTGAAACCAAAAAAAGAATTTTTGGTAACATGTCCGTGTGTGTGTCTGTGAACAGCATAACTCAGAAACGAACAGTCGGATAAACACCAAACTTGGTATTTAGGTTCAGTATCTTCCAGAGATGCGACACGAAGGTTTTCAAGAAAATCCCGCCACCCCAGATTAACCTTTACATGGAACATTTTTCGAAAAGTTTTATTTTCTCAAAAATGGCTCTAACGATTTTGATTAAAATATCACATGTTTAAGATATTTTCATGACAAATGAAATGAATGTCTCGAATTTTCTGGGAATGTCTCCAAAAGTATTCTTCATTGTGAACGACTTTTGCATAACTGGTAAACCATAAGAGATAGACAAAATTTTACTGCACAAAAATGTAGATCGCGTTAAAATACACAATTTATGTCATATACATTTGTTTTTATTGAGTGAACCATTTTCCAGATATTGCTTATTATTCCCTTAAATTTTCCAATTCGTTATTCATTTTTTGTCCTGGACATACAAAGAGAATGGAATGCGCCACATAGCAACCAGCTCTTAAAACATTTGACTATCGCTTAAAGCCTACCATATTCCCCTTGCATCTACAAGAAAATTAGCAATAAGAATATGGACAATAAGCGCTTGAAAAAATAGTTTGTACAAGAGTAGTGAAAGTCATGTGAGTGTAACACATCAGAATTTTTTTAATTTTGATAAAATCTCAGCATAGGTAGCGGTAATTTTTTACCGGAATATATAGTGATTTATTTATGTTTTGTTTGGTCACAGGTTATAATGTTATACACCTAACTCTTTCGGGAAAACCCCCTAAACATTAATTTAAACATCAAAAACATCCATTCAGTGATGCTTGAGGTTTTCGTTTTACTGTCTGTTAACTCTGTGGAGGAGGCCCACGTTACAGTGGGAACAGCTTCTGCATAACGTTTTTCAGCAGTGATTATTGGCAACAGCCGATCGCGTACTCCAAACCTTGAAATTAGGATTTGTCACTCTCATCGCCGACTTTTGACTGCAGCCGCCTGAGATACTCAAACGTTTTCTCGACGGATACCTGTGCAGTGAATCATGGGAACGATGTGGCAAGGGTTCAACTTGTGACGTCATATTTTGTGACAAAGCTACAAACACTAGCTTCTGAATCATCGGTAGTGAAAACTGACGTGTTTATATCTCATTAGCTCTGCATATCGGGAAAATACACATTTCACGTTTTAAGAAACCTTAAATGCAATGGAACGTAGAAATTTTGTTAAAATAACAAAATAATTAAGCTACGTTTTACTTTCTCTGCTACGTATAGTATGTAGGGGAAGGATTGTATTCCACCCAAAAATTCGATACCGAGATTTCACCGGAAATGTATGTTTTGAGGTCTCCCAAACCCCCCCAAAAAGCAGTCTTAGAAAAAGGTACGCGCGTGTGTGTGTTTCTGTGAACAGCATAACTCAAAAATGAAAAACCGCATGAATACCAAACAATAGTTTACAAGGAACATTTTTCGAAATTTTTTATTTTCTAAAAAAATAGTTCTAATGATTTTGATTAAAATACCACATATGAAACATTTACATGATAAATGATATGTATATCTTGAATTTTCTAGGAATAGCCTGTGAATTCCTCTTCATTCGGAAGGAATTTTGTATAATCTTGTATAACTGGTAAACGTTACGTATAGACGAAAACGGACTACACAAAACATGTAGATGTCTTTAAAACACACAATTTATTTCGAATAACTTATTGTGGCATAAGCCATTTTTGAGATCCTTTATTAATGGTTCGATTTCTTCACTATTTTGTCATTCTTTTAAGTCATGTCGCTTCTCAGTTGTTTCTCACGATTTCACGAAAGAGTATGAATTTTAAGGTCAGCATATAGCTGACATTTGACTATCGCTGTCCGTTTGAAATGTGTGATGTAGCTATTTTTGCAAAGGTTTGTCTTGTAAAAAATGAATTACATAGAAAAATAAAATTTCCTAAGAATAATTTCTATAGCCAATAGTAAACGATAGAGGGATGAGAAAATTATGTGAATGTGACAGAAATTTTTTTATAACACCTGATTTGATTGTGTATGATTGTGTAAGCTATCAATTGTTGTATACTACAAACGTTGCTATGGTAACCAAAAAGATTTCGTAGTTACTGATGCAGTTTACTTGTAGAAATTAAAGTATTTCTACGCCGCCTGCTGATATTGATGATTTGAAAAACAATTTGGCTGGAGTGTAAAGAAATACCACCAGCAGTCATTAAAAATGTTAAATGTGAATTTCATCTGCGTATTCCTCATAATTGATAACAATCGTAAATAAACATTTTGTTCATTTGCATTTAAAATGTATTTAGTTTAATGTCAGCGATGTTATTGTTCGGTTCGCTTTCAACTGTTTATTTGGTTACCATAGGAACGTTTGTTGTTGAGGAGTGTTTCCGAAGACGTCACAACTTGTACAACAATGTTATTAAGAATGGTATGTTTCTTTGAAAAAAGTGTATTTTAAAATATACTGTTTGCGTTTGGGAGCGTTTTTTGAAAAACATTTGCACTTAGCTGTAGTAGAAAATTTGCGGGACTTTTGAAACGCACTGTATATTATACCTATAATTGTATACACAGTACTTACATTTTAAACATATTTTTAAAAGTCTGGTGCGTTGCACTCGATGACTTTCTCTACTCTTGTACAAACTATTTTTACAAACGCTTATTTTCCATATGCTTCATGTTAATCGAGATGTTAATCTTATTGCTAATTTTCTTGTAGGTGCAAGGGGAATTGCTAGGCTTTAAGCGATAGTCAAATATTTTAAGAGCTGTTGCTATGTGAGCATTTAATTCTCTTTGCATGTGCAGGACATAAAAAAAGAATAACGAATTCCTATTTGAGAAAAAGTACCTGTATATATTGGAAAATTCAAACAAATAACAAGGAATATCTCGGCAATGGTTCACTCCATAAAAAACTATATGATATAAATTGTGTGCTTTAACGAGATCTTTTTGTATACACAAATTTCATCTATCTCTTACCGTTTACCAGTTATGCAAAAGCCATTCACAAAGAAGAGGACTTTTGAGGACATTCCCAGAAAATTCAAGATATACATTTCATTTGTGATGAAAATAACTTAAATATTGTTACATATTAGTAGTAGTAGTAGTGGTGGTATTTATTAAGTAGTTAGTATTACATTAATTGCATAACACAGTCACATGGGTCATAAGACCGTACATGCTCTCTAGAAAAATACCTGGTCTGTATACGTGACTTGCAGTATCAACCAGAAAACAATTATTTTTTTTTATAATCACCGCAGTATATACATACATATAAAATTGAAAAAACACTCTGAATCACACACTCACACACTCACACACACACACACACACACACACAGTCGCGCACAAGTACTCAAGCACCACATATGTTTAAAGAAAAATTACATAAACACGTTATCTCTTAGTACACGTACTTCCATTAAGTATGTGCCCAAGCTTGGCCAGTTTTGGCTGTTTAGAATCAAGTCCCAGCATGCTGTCCTCCGTCTGTTGGAAGCCAAAAATACTTCCGGTAATAGTTTTTTCCTAATACCCTCTGTCTGCACGCATGCTGCCAAAATATGCGTCCAATCTTCTTGTTCCCCGCATAATGGGCAAATCCTTCTGCCATCGTCATCAACAATCATGCGAGCTTTCCACCCTCCCAACCTAAGCCATGCTATTCCCGTGCTCTGTTTTATACCTAATTCCAAAATATATGTTTCCTTACCCCCACCTAGTTTTTATTTCATTTTGTAGCTCCAATGTTGATCTTTGTCTACATTCAGATTCTATTTTCTGCCTGTTTATATCGCATAGTTGTCTTTTGACACATATTGAGGTGAAGGCCTAATAGGTTACCAGAAAATGATTAATTTAGGTCACCCCAACACGCACATGGAGGCACAACTCGCTGGCAGCAAAAAGTCCGGGACCTTGGTGTGTAGATTTAAGGGGAAGGCGTGGGTTTTATATTACATTGAAAGATTACATAACACATCACCTGGGCTTCTCTAAATAGTTAACAAAGGAAACAGGATGGGGAGATACCGTAGACCGGCCACACACTTTTGGTCCCAGCTGCCACTTACTCTCGAGTCGTGCTATTTTGCCCCCTACCAACCGTGTCAGCCAAAGCCAGATAGGGCTGATGTCTTATGAGACAATTTCAAACAGAACTCTCCCTTTGGCGTGGTCCGCACCCGAAAGGAGAGACTGTTAAACCGAAATATAACTAAAGAGACCCAATAATGCTACGTCTGGTAGCAACAATATAGTACAACAGTGCGTTTGGTAATGACAAAATTAATAATACGCCACATCATAGGGGTATTTTAATCAAACTCGTTAGAGCCATTTTTGGGGAAATAAAAATTTTCGAAAAATGTTTCTGGTGTAGGGGCATTTTCTTGAAAATCTTCGTGTCGCATCTTTAAAACATACTGAATCTGAATACCAAGTTTGGTATTTATCTGACTATTCGTTTTTGAGTTATGTTGTTCACACACAGACCCGGACCTTTTTCTAAAATTACCTTTTTGGTTTCATGGGACCTCAAAACATGTATTTCCGGTGAAATCTGGGTATCGAATTTTTGGGTGGAATACAGTACTTCCCCTACTTACTATACGTGGTAGAGAAAGTAAAAATGGCACGGCATGTTGCGTTTTTTACTGTGAATTCTATACCACTTCACAGAGAAAATAAATCATAACATCTACACCTTAGGTGTGAAGAGGTAATCTTAAGCCAATCTTTTAGGTAAACGTTTGCTCTACAAATTGGTACTACTGTTAATTATGGACGTTTTGTAGCTCAAGTCCTGTGCTTTCTTTCTTTGCAGAATATGTGTTGAGTTGTTTTCTCCATTTTTCTTTGAATTACGTTTTCTGGTGTACATAACCTGTTTTTTTTTTTCCAGAAACGTTTAAAGATTGAATAAGTGTTATTTTTAGGAGAAGTATTTTAAGAGTTGTATTGTATTTCCGTTGTTAGGGAGCCGAACTTGAAGTAGTTGCAACCACGTATTGTACAAAGTTTCCGGTGGCCTTCGCCCCAAGTTTAAAAATTAACTTTGTAGTTTGAATGTTTCTTTAAATATCATATATTTAGGTTTGTCTCGGCTGCGTTAGTACTAATTTGTAGATACATGTCTCTCTTAACAGGGTGTGATACGGCTAAAGAATGTTGGCTTACACAGATTATAATTTTTACTTCACTCCTTTTATTAATCCTTGACACGATTAAATAACACTTCACTTATGTAGAGAGCTGTGAGATTATTTATTAATTACTTGCACTTTTTAACACGTAAACTTTACAATATTCGCCGTAATGAATTTTCGTCTCACACTGAATTCCTATTAAACTTCTCGAGGACGCCTCTGGCGTGCAGTTTTGGAACACTGTCTACAAGCAACTGGCGTTTACCGCTTGAATTTGTACAGTTTGCTCTATTTCAGTTTCTGATTGGCTAATCCTACTCCAATAGAATACTTTTATTTAACTTAATCTTTTTTCTGGTTGTTGATTAGCTATTTATAAACTGTCTCAAAAATTACATTATTGTTGCTCCAAGAATTGCTAGTAGCATTATTAAACTTTCTAATTCATTATTGCCTCAAGGTTACCTCATTGTTACCTCATTGTTAGCAACTTTTGACCTATATTCTCACAGCTTCTATATTATTAAATTACGAAATACATTTATATAACATTATTAAACATGTACGTAATAATATAGACATAATACAATGACTGTTACATACTTTCATATGTTATTTTATACATATATTTCTTTAAGGCGTGCTGTTATTTTTTTATATTATATAATTAGACTGGAAAATCATTTAAGTGTTAAAAATACCACCTCAAGATAAATCAAATTTTAGGATGGTAAAAACAACCTCTTAGTACTGTTGTTGGTGCTTTTTTAGATTCAGGGATTCTCAAAACATTTATTTTCCGGTAATACCTCGGTACTGAATTTTTGATTGGATTGCAATACTTTCTCTACTTACTAAAGATAAGCAGTAGAGAAAGTAAAATTTTGATGTTAATACATTTCGCCTCAGGACAAGACTGATAATGGATCGTGAAGCGATAGACAATTTTTTTAAACAGCAGGTTGCTAAGTTCTCGTTTTGAAATTCCAACTTTTTGGAAACTTTTTTGAAAATTCAAAATAGTAGCCAACAATTTATCGGAAATGGTTAATACTATGACGGATTTTTTTGACATAAATTACATTCATCATGTGGTAAATTCTTGTCTGTCTCTTACTGTTCTGGTTATACAGAATTATATAAAATTCATTATTCATGAAGTGGAGTTGTTATTAATTACCATTATTATTGTTTCTACTCAAAGTTTAATGTCCTTTAACCGCGTTATCCTTACATTCGTCTTCTCAAAATGAGGAAAGCCTGAAAAAAATACTTATCCAGGTAACTCGCCGTAACCACGATTCGCACCCGGTACCTCTTGAATGTGACGCAGAAACGATACCCCTACAATACGGAGGTGGGCAAGTGAACGTATTAACACATAATTCAAGACATTATTTGTTTGTCATGCAGATATTTTAAGTATAGTATGATGGTGTTTGAATCAAAATAGTTATTGCTATTTTTGAGAAAATTAAAAATATCGAGAAAAAATCTGATGTGTTACACCCACATGACTTTCTCTACTCTTGTACAAACTCTTATTCTCCATCTATTTCATATTAATCGAGATAAACGTTTGCAGAACCGATCTTTTGACATGCAAAGAGAATTACATTTTACACATAACGACCAGTTCTAAAAATATTTGACTATCGCTTAAGGCGTACTACGTTCCCCTTGTTTTATATTTACAAGGGCAATATAGAAATACAGTAGGCTTTAAGCATCGACATATCTCTTAATAGCTGGTTGCTAGGTGCAGCACCATTCCCTTTGCCACAGATTAATACTCTTTGCATATCCAAGACGAAAAAATAAATAACGAATTCCCATTTGAGAAAATAAGTATTGGAAAATTTAAGGGAATAACAAGTAATATCTCGAAAATGGTTCACTCAACAACAAAAATGTATATGACATAAATTGTGTATTTTAACGCGGTCTACATTTTTTGTGTCATAAAATTTTTTCTATCTCTTATGGTTTACCAGTCATGTAAAAGTCGTTCACAATGAAGAATACTTTTGGAGACATTACCAGAAAATTCCAGGTATACATTTTATTTGTCATGAAAATATCTTAAAATATGATATTTTAATCAAAATTCGTTAGTGCCATTTTTGAGAAAATTAAAGTTTTCGAAAAATGTTCCATGTAAAGGGTAATCTGGGGTGGGGGGATTTTCTTGAAAACCTTCGTGTCGCATCTCTGGAAGATACTGAACCTAAATACCAAATTTGGTGTTTATCCGTCTGTTCGTTTCCGAGTTATGCTGTTCACAGACACACACACACACACACACACACACACACACACACACAGGCACACGCACACACACACACGCATAGACACGCACACACACACACGGACATGTTTCCAAAAAAGCTTTTTTTGGATTCAGGGGGTCTCAAAACATGTATTTCCGGTGAAATCTCGGTATCGAATTTTTGGGTGGAATACAATACTTCTCCTACTTACTATACGTAGTAGAGAAAGTAAAACATTTGTGTTACATTTACATTATTTTCTCTACCCTCTATCATTTATTAATGCATATGAAAACTATTCTTATTAAAGGCTATTTTTCTGTCCACTTTATTTTAATCGAGACAAACCTTTGTAGAAATAGCTACATTACACATTTCGTTATAGATACAAAGTGAACAGCGATAGTCAAATGTTTAACAACTGGACGCTATATACTGGCCTTAAAATTCCATACTGTTTCCATGACATCGCGAGAAACAACTGAACGTTGACAGAACTTTAAGAGAATGGCTATGTATTGAACAATTCGAACCATTAATAAAAGATATCTCGGAAATGAAATAAAGTTATTTCAAATAAATTCTGTGTTTTAAGGGATCTGCCTTTTTACTGTCTCTAAAAAAGTAAGTAAGCAGGAGAAGTGTTGTATTCCACCCAAAAAAATCGATACCGAGATTTCTCAGAAATAGTGCTTTGACGCCCCTGAATAAAAAACAAAACACTTTTATAAAAATGTCTGTCTGTGTGTGTGTGTGTGTGTGTGTGTGTGTCTGTAAACAGCATAATTCAAAAACGAAAAGTCAGATAAATACCAAACTTGGTATTTAGGTTCAACACCTTCCAAGGTTGTGACACGAAGATTTTCAAGAACCCCCCCCCCAGCCCAAACTACTGCTTACGTAGAAAATCTTTTCGGAATTTTTTATTCTAAAAATGACTCTATGGATTTTGATTAAAATACAATGTATTAAAGATAGTCACACTTTTTTCCTTGGGACATATTTTTATTTTTTGTACTATTTCTTTTATGTTGGAGTAATTTTTGTTAGTAATTTCCTTTTGAATATTATATTGGTATTTTTATTCTATAATAATTTTTACATTTTTTAGTTTCATATCTCACAAGTCTTTATAGGTTTTGAGTATAACACTGCACCCTTTTTGGCCAGAAAGTCTACTGTCTCATTACCATTCACTCCCACATGTGCTGGTATCCACAGTAATATTATGTGTTGAAATTTTGTTTGAAGTAATCTATAATAATATCTCACATCCTTAATATTATAAGATTCATCTGGACTATCATATCATTCTATTGTTTGAGTGGCAGAAACTGAGTCTGTGAGAACTACTTCTTTATTTTCTTTTATATCAGTCCTGTAGTATATCTGTTCTAATGCTCGTTGTATTGCAACAACTTCACCATCAAAATTGGTCGATTGTCTAGGCAATTGTCAGCCAATACGAGGGGCACTATTTATATTTTGAACGTTGGCAACCCTGAATGTTGTAGGTGCCATCTGACGTTTCCAATGGAAATTTTGATATTTTTGACCATATTCTACTTCAAACGTTTTTGTGTAAAACATACTAAACTAACTATAAATCCACCAATTAATCTAATAGATATACAAAATATATTATAATAAAATATTAATTATGGAAATTGATAAGTTTTCTTTCCTTTGAAATTTTCAAAGTTGATTATTCTTATTTTTGGTTTACAAAACAATGTTTTGTTTTGTTTACACTAACCTGAAAATTGTGTGTCAACAAAAACATGGAATTAACTCGTGAAAATGCTCGTGCAATGATTTATTACGACTTTCGACTTGGATTATCAAGACAAGAGTGCATCGATCAACTAACTTCCGCATTTGGTGACGAAGCTCCATTCTTTGCCACTGTGAAACGCTGGTATAACGAGTTTAATCATGTTCGCTCAATAATGAAGTTCGTGAAGGTCGTCCAAAATCAGCTGTTGTGGCAGAAAACATTGATGCTGTGCAAAAACTAATAATGAAAGATCGCCATGCGACATATTGTGAGTTTGAGGCAACCCTAGGCATTAGTTCCACCAGCATATATAAAATATTGCATGATTATTTAGCCGTGAAAAAGGTTTTATCTCGTTGGATCCCACATAATTTGATGCAGTCTCAAAAAGATGCTCGTGTCGATTGGTGTACAAAAATGCTCAAGAAATACAATGGCGGTGCCCCAAAAGACGTATATAAGATTTAACAGGTGACGAATCATGGATCTATGCGTATTAGCCGGAATGTAAACAGCAGTCGACTGTATGGGTGTTTCAAGATGAAGCAAATCCAACAAAAGTTGTTCGCACTCGAAGCACTTCGAAGCAAATGGTCGCCTGTTTGTTTCAGCAAAATTGGCCATGTGGCAACAGTGCCTTTAGAGGAACGTAAAACGGTCAATGCCGAATGGTACACAACCATTTGTTTGCCGGAAGTCTTCGGTGAAGTAAGGAAAACCAACAAGAACCGTAGGATCGTTCTTCATCAAGATAATGCGAGCGCACACACATCTCGTCTAACAACAGCGTATTTGAAGGCTCAAAAAATCGAATTGATGAGTCATCCCTCATACAGTCCTGATTTGGTACCCAATGACTTATCAAGAATAAATTGCGTGGACAACGATTTTCGTTGGCAGAAAAAGCCGTTGATGCCTTCAAAAGCCGTGTTTTGGAGGTGTCTCAAGAAGACTTGACAAATGATTCAATCGAATGCAAAAGTGTATTGATCATAATGGAGAAAATTTTGAAAAACAATAAACCAGTTTTCAATCAGAAATTACTTTGTTTTAATTATTAGGCTCAAAATATAAATAGTGCCCCTCGTATAATGCAGAAGTGATTATACTAAAAGTACAAAAACTGTCTGCCTTCTCGCATTGTTAACTATCTTATCGAATCATTGTCTTGCTTATAATTTTTCTTAGACAGTTTGATTGAGCTTTCAAGCTCAAGCTTGTTGTCCGAAGGTGTCAAAATAATTATCATAAGAGCAATGATTCGTTAAC
The DNA here is from genome assembly GCA_030765065.1 of Deroplatys truncata. Lineage (NCBI taxonomy): Eukaryota > Metazoa > Arthropoda > Insecta > Mantodea > Mantidae > Deroplatys > Deroplatys truncata. The sequence continues at coordinate 182,112,594 of CM060980.1, forward strand.
ATCAACGAAATTACCGAAAAACTATCAAGACTGCGATATTACTGAAGAAAATCTTCCTGTCGCTTAGAAGACGCGAATATACATACCAAGTTTAGTATTTATTTTAATCTTTATTCTTTTCCTGCTCTTGTTTCCTTCCCTCCTCATTTCCATTCCTAAGAAAGGCCAATGTTCTTGTCCCTTGCTGTATACATCGGTTGCACTCGTCAGTAATACAGAACAGCATAGTAAATTATTCGAGCCATTAACAGCCGGGTCTATACCGTCTAAAGTTTCTGCATACAGATCTGGAGGGTGGCGGTGTTGCCACATTAGGTGTGGGAAAGGAGGTGATAACTTGGATCATAAGGACCGTGATGGATGTGGACGTCAGGAGGATGTATGGTGCTCTGAGGCAACAGGTGTCTGTCGTAAAGGTAAACACGTGATTAATGTGGAGTGAGAAGGAAACGGGCTTTTAGCCTACCTCCCTGCACAATACAGATGTCTTTGTGGACGACGAGATTCGGAAGATTTGGTCGTATACGTACCTCAAAGTACGACACTTCTTTTCTCTTCTGAAACAAGTTTCAGTGTATCGTTAACCTGTGTCGTTTAAGGGGAGTCCAATCCTACCAGTCTACTAAATCCACGATCCATTTTCTCAGATACTATTTAAGATACTAGACTGGAGTTTTAACAGTATATAGATGCAAGCCTTCTAAGTTCACTGATATACTTTTATGTAATGCGTTTGTTTATTAAAAAATCATATGTGTTACACTCACATGACTCTCTCTGCTCTTGTACAAACTATTTTTACAAATTCTTATTCTCCATATGCTTCATGTTAATCGAGATGTTAATCTTATTGCTAATTTTCATGTAGATGTAAGGGGAATTGGTAGGCTTTAAGCGATAATGTTTTAAGAGCTGTTGCTATGTGGAGTATTCCATTCTCTTTGCATGTCGAGGACATAAAAAAAAATCTGATGTGTTACAACTCACATGATCTTCTCTACTCTTGTACAAACTATTTTTACAAACGCTTATTCCCCATCTACTTCATGCTAATCGAGATAAACATTTGCAGACTCTATCTTATTGCTAATTTTCTTGTAGATGTAAGGGGAATATATATTTACAAGGGCAATATAGAAATACAGTAGCCTTTAAGCACATACATATCTCTTAATAGCTGGTTGCTAGGTGCAGCACCATACTCTTTGCATATCCAAGACAAAAAACATGAATAACGAATTCCCATTTGAGAAAATAAGTATTGGAAAATTTAAGAGAATAACAAGCAATATCTCGAAAATACCAGTAGGTTATTTAGGAGAGAGCTGGCGCAGTTTTTTGGGCATATATGGGAAAGGATAGGGAAAACGAGGCTGGATGGGACGGTTCAAGGAGGAAAATGGGTTTATATGGGAGAGATAGGGAATACGACGACCGATACTACGCTAGACAAGGTTGAAGGAGGGAAATATGTTTATATGGAAGAGATAGTAGAGAGGTGTTAGACTAGACAAAGGTCGAGGAGTAGAGTAGGGTTTATATGAAAGGTATAGGAAAACGAGGAGGGGTGTTAGGTTAGACAGAGTTGAAGGGTAGAGCATGTCTTTTATATGAGAGAGGTAGGGAACAGGGGCAGGGGTGTTAGGCTAGACAGAGGTCGAGAAGTAGAGTATGGTTTATATGAAAGGTATAGGAAAACGAGGAGGGGTGTTAGGCTAGACAGAGTTGAATGGTAGAGCATGTCTTTTATATGAGAGAGGTAGGGAACAGGAGCAGGGGTGTTAGGCTAGACAGAGTTCGAGAAGTAGAGTATGGTTTATATGAAAGGTATAGGAAAACGAGGAGGGGTGTTAGGCTAGACAGAGTTGAAGGGTAGAGCATGTCTTGTATATGAGAGAGGTAGGGAACAAGAGCAGGGATGTTAGGCTAGACAGAGGTCAAGAAGTAGAGTATGGTTTATATGAAAGGTATAGGAAAACGAGGAGGGGTGATAGGCTAGATAGAGTTGAAGGGCAGAGCATGTCTTGTATATGAGAGAGGTAGAGAATAGGAGCAGGGGTGTTAGGCTAGGCAGAGGTCAAGAAGTAGAGTATGGTTTATATGAAAGGTATAGGAAAACGAGGAGGGGTGTTAGACTAGACAGAGTTGAAGGGTAGAGCATGTCTTGTATATGAGAGAGATAGGGAACAGGAGCAGGGGTGTTAGGCTAGACAGAGGTCAAGAAGTAGAGTATGGTTTATATGAATGGTATAGGAAAACGAGGTGGACTGTTAGGCTAGACAGAGCTGAAGGGTACAGTATGTCCTTTATATGAGAGAGGTTGGGAACAGGAGGAGGGGTGTTAGGTTAGGAGAATTGAGTATGTGTTTATAAGGAGAGACGAGAAAACGGAGAGAGATCCTATGCTAGGATAGACAGGTGTTAGGTTAGATAGGAAAATAAGGTGTGATACTCAGCTAGAGGAGGGCAGGAGGAATGCGCTTTATGAGAGGTAGGGGATACGTGGAGTGGTGTTAGGCTAGACAGAGGTTGAGAGTAGAGTAGGCGTTTATATGCATGAGAAGTATAGAACAGGAGGAGGGGTGTTAGGCTAGACAGAGGTCAAGGAGTAGAGTATGGTTTATATGAGAGGTACAGGGAAACGAGGAGAGGAGTTAGGCTAGGCTAGGCAGAGGTAGAGGAGTAGAGTATGGTTTATATGAGAGGTATAGGGACACGAGGAGAGTCGGTAGGCTAGACAGATAGTGAAGCAGTAGGAATATGGACGTATATACAGGAGAGATAGGGAATAGGAGGGGAGGGGCGAGACATTGAAAGCGACTTTAGACGTGAACTTAGTGGAAAGCTGTTTCATGTCAATGTTCTTGACGTACCCATCACGTAACCCATTCAGGGAAAAGGTGACCAGTAAAGGGAAAAAGGTGACCAGTAAAGGGGAAAAGGTGACTGCTCATGGAAAAAGGTGACCAGCAAAGGGAAAAAGGTAACCAGTAAAGGGAAAAATGTGAACAGCAATGGGAAAAACGTGACCAGCAAAGGGAAAAATGTGACCAGCAAAGGGAAAAAGGTGACCAGCAAGGGGAAAAAGGTGACCAGCAAAGGAAAAAGGTGACCAGCAAAGGGAAAAACGTGACCAGCAAAGGGAAAAAGGTGACCAGCAAAGAGAAAAATGTGACCAGTAAAGGGAAAAAGGTGACCAGCAAAGGGAACAATGTGACCAACAAAGGGAAAAATGTGACCAGCAAAGGGAAAAATGTGAGCTGCAAAGGGAAAAAGGTGACCAACAAAGGGAAAAAAATGTGACCAGCAAAGGGAAAAAGGTGACCAGTAAAGGGTAAAAGGTGAGCAGTAAAGGGAAAAATGATGACTAGTAAAGGGAAAAATGTGATCAGCAAAGGGAAAAAGGTGACGAGCGAAGGGAAGAAGGGTAGGGAAAAGGTGACCCTCTCACGGGAAAAGCTAACCCACTCACACTAACAGGTAAGTAATTCAGCTAGTATTGCAAGAGGCTGACTGCATCATAGCAGTGTATGATTTCACAGGTAATTCAGTTAGTATCGTAGGTATTTAGGCTAATTCATCTAGTATCACAGGAGGATAGATTCCAGGGGTTGGGTATAGCATAGTTTCGTATTTCACAGGTGACTCAGCTAGTATCGTAGGTATTTAGCATAATTCAAGTGTGATAAGTGTTTAGAGTAATTAAGCTAGCATTACAGGAGGGTAGGTTCCAGGGTCGGTTACAACGTAGTTTCGTATTTTACAGATAGTTCAGGTAATATCGTAAGTGTTTGGGTAATCAGCATAGTTTCACAGATACTCGTGATAATTTCGATCAGAGATTTGTATCACAGCTATTTAAGGTAAATGCAGGTGATTCAGGTTGTATCAATGGTATTTGAGTCATTTTAACAGGTAATTCATCTAGTATCATAAATATTTGGGGCAAACCAGATACTATCACAGGTGATCGTGCTAATTTAGAACAGGAATTCGTATCAGAGCTAGTTAAGGTAATTTCACATGATTCGGGTAGTATCACAGGTATTTAAGTCATTTTAACAAGTAATTCAACTAGTATCACAGCTACTCATGGTAATATAGAGAGTAATTAGATTATAAACATTTCTCATCCAACGTTACAACAATTTATATACTTTTTTCTAAATCTTACAAACTTATTATATGTTAAACAGTTATTGTACGATGCGGAGAGGGATAAACTGCATATTGGTTCACAAATTGAAAAGCTTTACGTCAACATACCTTTATTTTAGTTCGTTGTAGATGTCTCTCCCCTTTTATCTAGGCTTGAGACTAGCACTAGGATTGCTCCTAATGGCAGGGTTACCACCTTCCCTTCCATCTTCTTCTTTCTTCATCAGGCGTCTGCTAGTTGCATACACAGCACACGGATAAACTTCATTTTTAAGATTGTAGACTCACGAGAAAATCTTCATCTTCGACTTACATTCCTTTAAGCACTGTTTGTAATACTGTAATGTCCATATGCATAGGTAGTTATTCCATCCTCAGCAATAATTCTTTTATCATCAAAGGGATTCAATGCAATTTTATTCACTTTCACTGTGGTAACAGCATGCTTTTGTGATAGGATTAGATTCATGGGCGTTCTGATGATTTCACAGGTTTTAAGACAGTCTGTATAGCTGTCAAACGAAATGTACTGCTTAATAGCGCTACGTTTTATACCTTTAATCTTTTTATCATTGATCCTTGAATATCTAAGGCATACATCTTAGGTCGTAGTCCAACAAAGCGTAGGATGATTTTGCTATTAGCCTCATCTTTAAATTTTCCCAATACCTTCTTGTTCTGAGTAGAATGGCATATATGATTGACAGGGTAATCAGCTGTATCCAGATGCTCAAGAAAACGTAGCTTGTCCTGGTATACATCTTCAGTTGTTACACGATGAATGAATGAATCAGTGTCCATATACATAAGCTTCAGTTTTTCAGCTCCATAATAAGGCAACAACACGTCGTAATGGTAGTTATACATTAATGTCTTGGAGATGTCCAACACACTCATTCCAATGTATATAGGCTTGTTGAACACAATCTGACGAGAGGACATATGTACAGCAGGTAGATTAGCAGCATATATCGTCCTGTCGATAAACGTAGGCTTGGCGATCAGCTTCTCTAGAGTTTTTTCATTGGTCACCAGTCGTATATCCACACGACTACGCAGGTTCTCCATAGTTTTTCCAAACATGGCGTTGTTAAAGAGCTTATAGAGATCCTTCTCGAAGGCATTTGCAGCTTGTTGTCGTAGCCTGTTGTTAAATTCCACATAAGGTTTCAACCATCGAGACTGTGGGAATTGTAGCACACGATGGATTTTTGTTAGTCGTAGTCCATGACTATGAGCCTGCTTCAAAGCCATGTAATGCACTGCATACTTCTTTCGAGGTCCAAGATGAGGTATCAGTTTCTTTGTAGATGCTTCCAATGGCTTCATACACTCAGGCAAGAAAGGTAGATCGTTGTGTAGATCGTGAAGTTCTGCAGGATACTCGATATCAACTTCTAATATGTACCCATGAGAATCATCTTCTTGTAGTCTTTCTAAGCTGATTTCTTCAGGCGAAACCCACTGAAATCCACCAAAAGGAAGGGCGTGACACATTGCCCAGCCATATTGGTTATTAGCATCCTCGTATGTGATAAATTGGGTTGGTCTCGAAGGATCAAACTTCTCCATATAAGTGTTATTAGCCTCTGCATACCGATGGGAAACTTGACATAAACCTCCTCTTATACCTGATTCCACCATGAGAAGTTGATCATAATCTTGTAACAGCTCCAGCTTAATTCCTGTATACAACAACATGGCGTCCCATGTAAGTCCTGGAGAGGTAAAATAATGCGCGGGATCAACTTTGTGTGTTTTGAGGGTTTGCTCTCTGAACGTCTCAAAGACATCGGCTAGGAGTAGTACATCTGGGGTTAAGTACAGGTCGCTGTACTCGCCCAGGTTTCTCACATTAAACAGCTCCCATACATTTCTAGCATGATCGTAGTCAGCATCACTAATTTCTTCTTCATTTAATCTATTGTAGAAGGTGTGCTTAGGAGGCAAGCAGGTCTCGTTCAAAACATCCCAGGAAGTGACGTAATCATAGGGAAATACCCCCTTACGAGTCATCAACTTCAATTTGTCTTCTCCAAAGTACTTTAGTGTTTCAGGATATGAGGTTAGATTTTTTACCAACTTATCCAAGCTTGTACCGAGGAATCGGAAGCTGTCCACAAATCGAAGCTTTATATCTCCTACATACTTGGTGAATGAGATATAGCTTTCTTCAGAGTTAGGAATTACCTCCACACGTTCACTTGTACAACCCAGCTCCTTAACAATGAAATGAGAGTCATATCCGCTAAGGTTATGCATGAAGACTGGTATATATTTAGGTGTTTTACAGGCTAAATTACATTCATTATGAAGACTTCCACGCTATTCACCGCTGATGTGATCATGGTCGCGTACTTTGTAGTTCTCTTCTGTAAAGCCTTTTCCACACAGGTAGCATGTCGTAGAAGACTCAAAATCCTTTTGTTGTTGATCCGTGAGTTTCATAGGCTTAGCAGATTTGTCAGGATGTTTATGACGTCACACCCAGAGACAGGATGTCTGGCAGTATCAAACACGTTTAAACTCGTCTACTAACTACCTGTATATGTTGTGACGTCATAAACATCCTGACTCTGGGCGTGAGGTTAATACGCGTGGAGCAAACATATACAGTTAGTTATGGAGCGCGTTTATGATTGATCTAAAAGGCTCGTGCTCCCTCTATAAATGTGGTGATCCAGGGCATTGGAGTTCATTGCGCTAATTAGTCTTGAGGTGTTAACATTGTGTTCTCTCCAAGAATAATCAGCTTTCTAAGTGATATCAAGGTGAGGAGGTCTACATTTCCTTTGAAGGATTAATACGTTATTACATCAAGAATAAAGATGAATAACTCGGCGTATAAGGATATTATTCCAAGCGCTACTGGATACGCTTGCGGAAAATGTGGGAAGAAGTTCCTCCGAGGTTATCTCAAGAGAGGACACGAGATGACTTGTAAGAAGCTCTTCAAATGTAAACATTGTAGCTTGACCTTCAGTGATGGTTATAAGGGCCAGCGACACGAAGATATATGTGAAATGAGTAGCCCTCAGAAGAAAAGAAGGTTGGAGCCAACTAAAAATCAGCTAATATCTGCAATGGAGGACTGTGATATGAAAGAATACGAAACTTCATTCGAAGGACGATTGAAATCGTATTTTATACGATGCGAATCAGCTAAGGACCTAAATATGTATCTGCATGAAGCAAAACAACGCATAATCCAGGCTGTGCATAAAGAGCTTGGTATTCACAAGAGTGTTAAAATTAATCTGCTGGTTGAGTGTCGATTTGTTAACAGTATTGGAGAAACCTGTGACAAAACATTTAAAACACGGAATCAAGCTGTTTTCCTGGAAACTGATCTGGACTAAACGATGGAAGTGAAATTCAAGAAATTGGTGACTGAAATGGAGGAGTCTCAGCTTAAGGGTAGCAGCTGGGCTTTGCTTGCTGTGGAAGGAGTTCGACTTCGTATCAACAAGTACAACCCGTTACGAGGAAGTAGCTACATACCACTACCGTCAGCTGTTGAAACAAGGAAAGCCTGTATAAACGTCCAGAACTTTAGCGACGAGAAATGTTTCATGTATTCTGTACTAGCTAAATTCGTTGAGAAGGATGCGCAACGTGTGAGCAAATACATGCAGCTTCAAGACAAGTACGACTTCAGCTGTGTTTCCTATCCTACTCAACTTTCTCAAATACCTAAATTTGAGAAGCTTAACAAGATATCTATTAACGTTTTCGGGCTGGATGAGAAGCATGAAGTGTATCCGATAAAGTTTGCTGATATTGAACTACCTGAACATCGCGACCTGCTACTATTGAATGACAGCAGTGGAAAACATCACTATGTGTATATAAAGAATTTTGAGAAACTCGTTCGACGTCAGAAAACTAACCATAATGGACGGGTTTATACTTGTAAGCGCTGCTTTACACATTTTGATGATCGATATGGGCGAAGTGGACTGGAAAAACTACAAGAACATACATCAATCTGTAATCAACATGGTGTTGCGAGGGTTGTTATGCCTACCAAGGAGAAATCGATTGTACAGTTTAAAAATGTTGAGAGGATGTTGAAAGTACCTTATGTCATCTATGCTGATTTTGAGAGTATTCTCACTCCATGTCATACGTGTATACCCAATCCTGAAACTTCCTATACAACCCCTTATCAAGAGCACACACTAATGAGCTTCTGTGTTTACGTGAAGCCTACATCCAGTGTTGAACATCTCGAAACTGCTCTTCCTAAGCAACCCTATGTGCATCGTGGTGCTGATGCTGCTCAGAAGTTTATGCTGTACCTGACATCTCTTGCAAAAATGATTGATGGCATATACAAATCTGCTAAGCCTATGAAACTCACGGATCAACAACAAAAGGATTTTGAATATTCTACGACATGCTACCTGTGTGGAAAAGGCTTTACAGAAGAGAACTACAAAGTACGCGACCATGATCACATCAGCGGTGAATATCGTGGAAGTCTTCATAATGAATGTAATTTAGCCTGTAAAACACCTAAATATATACCAGTCTTCATGCATAACCTTAGCGGATATGACTCTCATTTCATTGTTAAGGAGCGGGGTTGTACAAGTGAACGTGTGGAGGTAATTCCTAACTCTGAAGAAAGCTATATCTCATTCACCGAGTATGTAGGAGATATAAAGCTTCGATTTGTGGACAGCTTCCGATTCCTCAGTACAAGCTTGGATAAGTTGGTAAAAAATCTAACCTCATATCCTGAAACACTAAAGTACTTTGGAGAAGACAAATTGAAGTTGATGACTCGTAAGGGGGTATTTCCCTATGATTACGTCACTTCCTGGGATGTTTTGAACGAGACCTGCTTGCCTCCTAAGCACACCTTCTACAATAGATTAAATGAAGAAGAAATTAGTGATGCTGACTACGATCATGCTAGAAATGTATGGGAGCTGTTTAATGTGAGAAACGTGGGCGAGTACAGCGATCTGTACTTAACCTCAGATGTACTACTCCTAGCCGATGTCTTTGAGACGTTCAGAGAGCAAACCCTCAAAACACACAAAGTTGATCCCGGGCATTATTTTACCTCTCCAGGACTTACATAGGACGCCATGTTGTTGTATACAGGAATTAAGCTGGAGCTGTTACAAGATTATGATCAACTACTCATGGTGGAATCAGGTATAAGAGGAGGTTTATGTCAAGTTTCCCATCGGTATGCAGAGGCTAATAACACTTATATGGAGAAGTTTGATCCTTCGAGACCAACCCAATTTATCACATACGAGGACGCTAATAACCAATATGGCTGGGCAATGTGTCACGCCCTTCCTTTTGGTGGATTTCAGTGGGTTTCGCCTGAAGAAATCAGCTTAGAAAGACTACAAGAAGATGATTCTCATGGGTACATATTAGAAGTTGATATCGAGTATCCTGCAGAACTTCACGATCTACACAACGATCTACCTTTCCTGCCTGAGTGTATGAAGCCATTGGAAGCATCTACAAAGAAACTGATACCTCATCTTGGACCTCGAAAGAAGTATGCAGTGCATTACATGGCTTTGAAGCAGGCTCTTAGTCATGGACTACGACTAACAAAAATCCATCGTGAGCTACAATTCCCACAGTCTCGATGGTTGAAACCTTATGTGGAATTTAACAACAGGCTACGACAACAAGCTGCAAATGACTTCGAGAAGGATCTCTATAAGCTCTTTAACAACGCCATGTTTGGAAAAACTATGGAGAACCTGCGTAGTCGTGTGGATATACGACTGGTGACCAATGAAAAAACTCTAGAGAAGCTGATCGCCAAGCCTACGTTTATCGACAGGACGATATATGCTGCTAATCTAGCTGCTGTACATATGGCCTCTCGTCAGATTGTGTTCAACAAGCCTATATACATTGGAATGAGTGTGTTGGACATCTCCAAGACATTAATCTATAACTACCATTACGACGTGTTGTTGCCTTATTATGGAGCTGAAAAACTGAAGCTTATGTATATGGACACTGATTCATTCATTCATCGTGTTACAACTGAAGATGTGTACCAGGACAAGCTACGTTTTCTTGAGCATCTGGATACAGCTGATTACCCTGTCAATCATATATGCCACTCTACTCAGAACAAGAAGGTATTGGGAAAACTTAAAGATGAGGCTAATAGCAAAATCATCCTACGCTTTGTTGGACTACGTCCTAAGATGTATGCCTTAGATATTCAAGGGTTAATGATAAAAAAGATTAAAGGTATAAAACGTAGCGCTATTAAGCAGTACATTTCGTTTGACAGCTATACAGACTGTCTTAAAACCTGTGAAATCATCAGAACGCCCATGAATCTGATCCTATCACGAAAGCATGCTGTTACCACAGTGCAAGTGAATAAAATTACATTGAATCCCTTTGATGATAAAAGAATTATTGCTGAGGATGGAATAACTACCTATGCATATGGACATTACAGTATTACAAACAGTGCTTAAAGGAATGTAAGTCGAAGATGAAGATTTTCTCGTGAGTCTACAATCTTAAAAATGAAGTTTATCCGTGTGCTGTGTATGCAACTAGCAGACGCCTGATGAAGAAAGAAGAAGATAGAAGGGAAGGTGGTAACCCTGCCATTAGGAGCAATCCTAGTGCTAGTCTCAAGCCTAGATAAAAGGGGAGAGACATCTACAACGAACTAAAATAAAGGTATGTTGACGTAAAGCTTTTCAATTTGTGAAGCTATATGTAGTTTATCCCTCTCCGCATCGTACAATAACTGTTTAACATATAATAAGTTTGTAAGATTTAGAAAAAAGTATATAAATTGTTGTAACGTTGGATGAGAAATGTTTATAATCTAATTACTCTCTATATTACCATGTGTAGCTGTGATACTAGTTGAATTACTTGTTAAAATGACTTAAATACTTGTGATACTACCCGAATCATGTGAAATTACCTTAACTAGCTCTGATACGAATTCCTGTTCTAAATTAGCACGATCACCTGTGATAGTATCTGGTTTGCCCCAAATATTAATGATACTAGATGAATTACCTGTTAAAATGACTCAAATACCATTGATACAACCTGAATCACCTGCATTTACCTTAAATAGCTGTGATACAAATCTCTGATCGAAATTATCACGAGTATCTGTGAAACTATGCTGATTACCCAAATACTTACGATATTACCTGAACTATCTGTAAAATACGAAAGTACGTTATAACCGACCCTGGAACCTACCCTCCTGTAATGCTAGCTTAATTACTCTAAACACCTATCACACTTGAATTATGCTAAATACCTACGATACTAGCTGAGTCACCTGTGAAATACGAAACTATGCTATACCCAACCCCTGGAATCTATCCTCCTGTGATACTAGATGAATTAGCCTAAATACCTACGATACTAACTGAATTACCTGTGAAATCATACACTGCTATGATGCAGTCAGCCTCTTGCAATACTAGCTGAATTACTTACCTGTTAGTGTGAGTGGGTTAGCTTTTCCCGTGAGAGGGTCACCTTTTCCCTACCCTTTTTCCCTTTGCTGGTCACGTTTTTCCCTTTGCTGATCACACTTTTCCCTTTACTAGTCATCATTTTTCCCTTTACTGCTCACCTTTTACCCTTTACTGGTCACCTTTTTCCCTTTGCTGGTCACATTTTTTCCCTTTGCTGGTCAGCTTTTTCCCTTTGCAGCTCACATTTTTCCCTTTGCTGGTCACATTATTCCCTTTGCTGGTCACATTTTTCCCTTTGTTGGTCACATTTTTCCCTTTGCTGGTCACCCTTTTCCCTTTACTGGTCACATTTTTCTCTTTGCTGGTGTCCTTTTTCCCTTTGCTGGTCACGTTTTTCCCTTTGCTGGTCACCTTTTTCCCTTTGCTGGTCACCTTTTTCCCCTTGCTGGTCACCTTTTTCCCTTTGCTGGTCACATTTTTCCCTTTGCTGGTCACGTTTTTCCCTTTGCTGTTCACATTTTTCCCTTTACTGGTTACCTTTTTCCCTTTGCTGGTCACCTTTTTCCATGAGCAGTCACCTTTTCCCCTTTACTGGTCACCTTTTTCCCTTTACTGGTCACCTTTTCCCTGAATGGGTTACGTGATGGGTACGTCAAGAACATTGACATGAAACAGCTTTCCACTAAGTTCACGTCTAAAGTCGCTTTCAAAGTCTCGCCCCTCCCCTCCTATTCCCTATCTCTCCTGTATATAAGTCCATATTCCTACTGCTTCACTATCTGTCTAGCCTACCGACTCTCCTCGTGTCCCTATACCTCTCATATAAACCATACTCTACTCCTCTACCTCTGCCTAGCCTAGCCTAACTCCTCTCCTCGTTTCCCTGTACCTCTCATATAAACCATACTCTACTCCTCGACCTCTGTCTAGCCTATCACCCCTCCTCCTGTTCTATACTTCTCATGTATATAAACGCCTACTCTACTCTCAACCTCTGTCTAGCCTAACACCACTCCCCGTATCCCCTACCTCTCATAAAGCGCATTCCTCCTGCCCTCCTCTAGCTGAGTATCACTCCTTGGTTTCCTATCTAACCTAACTTTAACACCTGTCTATCCTAGCATAGGATCTCTCTCCGTTTTCTCGTCTCTCCTTATAAACACATACTCAATTCTCCTAACCTAAAACCCCTCCTCCTGTTCCCAACCTCTCTCATATAAAGGACATACTGTACCCTTCAGCTCTGTCTAGCCTAACAGTCCACCTCGTTTTCCTATACCATTCATATAAACCATACTCTACTTCTTGACCTCTGTCTAGCCTAACACCCCTGCTCCTGTTCCCTACCTCTCTCATATACAAGACATGCTCTACCCTTCAACTCTGTCTAGTCTAACACCCCTCCTCGTTTTCCTATACCTTTCATATAAACCATACTCTACTTCTCGAACTCTGTCTAGCCTAACACCCCTGCTCCTGTTCCCTACCTCTCTCATATAAAAGACATGCTCTACCATTCAACTCTGTCTAACCTAACACCCCTCCTCGTTTTCCTATACCTTTCATATAAACCCTACTCTACTCCTCGACCTCTGACTAGTCTAACACCTCTCTACTATCTCTTCCATATAAACATATTTCCCTCCTTCAACCTTGTCTAGCGTAGTATCGGTCGTCGTATTCCCTATCTCTCCCATATAAACCCATTTTCCTCCTTGAACCGTCCCATCCATCCTCGTTTTCCCTATTCTTTCCCATATATGCCCAAAAAACTGCGCCAGCTCTCTCAAAAATAACCTACTAATGCCTCACTCAAAAAAAAATGTATATGTCATAAATTGTGTATTTTAACGCGATCTACATTTTCTTGTGTAGTAAAATTTTGTCTATCTCTTATGGTTTACCAGTTATGCAAAAGTCGTTCACAGTTAAGAACACTTTTGGAGATATTCCCAGAAAATTCGAGCTATACATTTTATTTGTCAAACAAATATCTTAAACATATGATATTTTAATCAAAATCTTTAGAGCCATTTTTGATAAATTAAAAATTTTCGCAAAATGTTCCATGTAAAAGGTAATCTGGGGTTGGGGGATTTTCTTGAAAACCTTCGTATCACATCTCTGGAAGATACTAAACCTAAATACCAATTTTGGTGTTTATCCGACTGTTCGTTTCTGAGTTATACTGTTCACAGACACACATACGGACATGTTCCCAAAAATGCTTTTATGGATTCAGGGATCTCAAAATATATCTTTCAGGTGAAATCTCGGTATCGAATTTTTGGGTGGAATACAATACTTCCCCTACTTACTCTACGGAGTATCGGAATACCACTTGAAAATAATTCTGATGCGTTGCATTCACACGACTTTCTCTTCTCGCTCTTCTACAGATTACTTCTTGTTAAGATAAACGTTCATTACATGTATAGAGGTTTCTTTTTAGAAATAAGAAGCATGCAGAAAAGATTAAAGCGAAAGTGTTTTAAAAATACGAACGGTGTTTGATGTCTTTGAAATGCCATACCATTTACATGACCACGAGAAAAACAATCGATCAGTGACTTACCCTTTGAGAAATGTGTAAGTATTTAAATATTTAAAACAAAAACCTAGAATATCTCTGTAATGGTTAACGCCACCAAACACTTTAATTTACATAAATTGTGAACTTAGACGACATCTAAATTTTTGGGGTAGTAGGATTCTATCTTTTATGGTTTACCAATTATACAAAAGTCATTCGGAATGAAGAGGACTTAAGATGCTATGCTCAGGAAATTCAAGATATACATTTTTACTTTCTCTACTACGTATAGTAGGTAGGGGAAGTATTGTATTCCACCCAAAAATTCGATACCGAGATTTCACCAGAAATATATGTTTTGAGACCCCCTGAGTCCAAAAAAAGCATTTATGCAAACATGTCCGTGTGTGTCTATCTGTGTGTCTGTGAAAAGAATAACTCAGAAACGAACAGTCGGATAAACACCAAACTTGGTATTTAGGTTCAGTATCTTCCAGAAATGCGACACGAAGGTTTTTTTTAAGAAAATCCCCCCACCCTAGATCGCCCTTTACATGGGACATTTTTCGAAAATTTTAATTTTCTCAAAAATGGCTCTAACGATTTTGATTAAAATATCATATGTTTAAGATATTTTCATGACAAATGAAATGTATATCTTGAATTTTCTGGGAATATCTCCAAAAGTATTCTTCATTGTGAACAACTTTTGCATAACTGGTAAACCATAAGAGATAGACAAAATTTTACTACACAAAAAATGTAGATCGAGTTAAAATACACAATTTATGTCATATACTTTTTTGTTGTTGAGTGAACCATTTTCAAGATATTGCTTGTTATTCCCTTAAATTTTCCAATACTTCTTCTCAATTGGGAATTCGTTGTTCATTTTTTTTTGTCCTGGACATGCAAAGAGAATGGAATACTCCACATAGCAACCAGCTCCTAAAATATTTGACTATCGCTTAAAGCCTACCAATTACCTTGAATCTACAAGAAAATTAGCAATAAGATTAACATCTCATTAACATGAAGCATATGGAGAATAAGCGTTTGTAGAAATAGTTTGTACAAGAGTAGCGAAGGTCATGTGAGTGTAGCATCAGATTTTTTGTCATCTTTAACATGTGCTATTTTAATCAAAATCTTAAGAGCCAGTTTTGTGGGCAGTTTCGGATGGGGTTTTATTCTTGGAATCTTCACATCGCATTTTTGTAGCTTGATCGGCTTAAAACGCCCAAAAAAGTGCGCACTGTAGCTCTTGTATATGCTTATAAAATCGCTGAAAATGCGTTATCTATAGCTAATTTCGTAACTTTCTGATCCAATTCTTTGTAGCATCTATAGGAAGATATAGCAATTTCAATAAGGAAAGGTGATGCACAATACCCCACGTGGGCCAGCAGCAGTAAATGTCAAGGTTACGTCCTCTCCTTCGTTAACTTTTCAGTAATGTATCCGGGAACCCACAGCCTGTACCAACCAAAATTACTGTTGGCTCTTCGTTCTATTCTCAAAACTGTTCGATGCAAAACATGCAATAAAACATAAACGTTAAGAAAATGCAATATTAAGGCTAGGACCACTCAAATATATGCATAACATTTTAGACTGCTGGCTTATTGGTTACATTCACATGTGTTTCTCTACCTTCTATCCTTCTATCCTAGTGAGTATACTAACTATTCTTACTGAAGCTTATTTTTCTATCTACTTCATTTTAATCAAGATGAACCTTTCATTAAATAGCTACTTTACACACTTCGTTATAGCTACAAAGAGAAAAGCGATAGTCAAATGTTTAAGAACTGGACGCTATATGCTGGCCTTAAAATTTGAGGCAGTATTTTTAACACTTGAATAATTTCAATTGTATTATATATTATATATATATATATATATATATATATATATATATATATATAAATTCAATAACTGACCGCCTTGAAGCATTATGTATGTAATAATTTTTAAAATGTATATAACTGTCATTGCATATGCTTATATTATTGTAAGCATCTTTAATAAGGTTGTGTGATTGCATTGTGTAATTTAATAATGCAAGAGCTGTGAGAATAATAAATTTAACGTTGATAATAATGAGGTAACCTTGAAGCAATGATGAGTTTGAGAGTTTAAATGTTACTAGTCTTGATTAGAGCGACGATAATGTAAATTTTGTGACAGTTTAAAATTAGCCAATCAACAGCCAGAAAAAGCTTTAATTAAATGTATGTATTCTATTGGACTAGGATTAGCCAATCAGAGACTTGAAATACAGAAGCTTACGGGTTTTGGACGGTTGAAATATGTTCAGTTGCCTGCAGACCTTGGTAGTGATCGGATGGAAGATGTGTTTTCTAAAGAAATATTACGTATTCGTGTGTAACGAAAATTATGCATACACGTTAACAAAGCGCAAGTATTAAATAAAAGAATCTCACAGCTCTTAATATCAGTGTAGTGTTATTTAATATTGCCAAGGATTAATAAAAAGAACTGAATTTAAAACTTAAAATCTGTGTAAGCCTACATTCTTGTTTTACCACTCTCTATCTAAGAGATACGTGACTCTAAAACAATACTGACACAGCCGAGGCAAACATAAACATAAATACTACCTATAGAAGCAGTTTAATAACAAAGTTAATAAATATTTTTAAACTTGGAGCGTAACAACAGAAATACATCTTCAAAAATCGGCTTCTCATACGTAGCAGCATATTACGTAACTCCAACAAAACATTCTCAAATTAACCCCCAAAGCGTGGTGCAAAATCATGAACAACAAAACACTTTCTCAAATTGGCGTTCATACACGGTCAAAATATACAACTCCAACATAAAGACAATATCTACTTCAAATTCCATACTGTTTCCATGACATCGCGAGAAACAAGTGAATTTTAAAAGATCTTCAAGAGAATGACCAACTAATAAGGAATTCCAACCATTAATAACGGATATCTCAGAAATGGTTTATGCCACAAAAAAGTTATTTTAAATAAATTGTGTGTTTTAAAACGATTTACAGAGGGAGCCAAAAAACTACGAACCGGCTGCGTGGTGTTTTTCCTGTCCGCGTCCTAGGAGCTCGTTGCCGTTATCGTAGAAAGGCGCGGATGAAACCATACAGCGTTTTTAAAACTTAATTTTAAAGGCTTTGCTTACCAACGTTATGAAAGGAGATGCTGAAACTGGCCACCGTCGTTGTTCCATACACTTTTGGCACCTCTTTAGGAAACTATCCATCACTCGCCATAGTTCACGTTGAGAAATGCTGGCAATTTCCTGGCGGATATTTTGTTTTAATTCTCCCACAGTGTGTGGGTTTGTCTTGTACACTTTATGTTTTAAGTTACCCCATAGATAGAAATCGCAGGGGTTTAGGTCGGGGGACCGAGGGGGCCACAAATCTCTACTAATAATTCTGTCCTCAAACACACTTTCAATTGTTCTCATCGAAATATTGGCCGTATGAGCTGTTGGAGAGTCTTGTTGAAAAAAGGCGAAATCACGCTCCCTGTCTTTAATTCTCTAAAAAGAGGGGACAAAATCGTATTCACGTATGTACTGTTGACTCGAAAAATATTGGCCCTATAACTTTTTCTCCGCTCATGGCGCACCATACATAAATTTTTTCATCATGAAAGGGTACTTCATGAACAATATTGGGTTTGTCAGATCTTCAATAACTTTATTTTGTGTACACATATATGTATGAAGGTGGGACCAAGCCTCGTCCGTGAAACATATTAAATATGGTTCTATTTCGCCATTGTGAACACTATTGAGACTCCACTCACAAAATGTGCTCCTAATTACAGGATCCCTGGTTGAAGAGCATGTGCCACAGTTATTTTATGTGGTTTTAACTTCAGTAATTTGGTAGCTCTTCGCGCAGAGCCATGAGAAATGCCTGCCTGTTGTTAAAGACGCCTAAGTGATTTTTGGGGGGAATTCTTGAAACGATGAGCGATGCGTCTAATGTTTCGCACACCGTCTTTTAGATTTCTTAGCCTGAACACTTCCTGTGGCCTGAAATTTATTGTAAAGTTCATGGATTGTTGTACGGCCTGGGACTTTTACACCTCCAAATCTTTCTGCAAATCGTACTTTCACTTGGCGAGCTGACCGAGTTAACACATACGAATCATAAACAAATACACGCTGTGCAGTAGAAAACATATATTGAGCCATAATATACTTTGTGACTAAGTACAGGACAAAATAATAAATAACTCGTAATAACTCAACCACATCACATCACCGTCAACTCAATGCTGCACTTCACACTGCAGAGCAAGCCACGTCAACAGCGCGACCTTGTGTATATCAACAATGCGTTAACATGTTTCCACGCGACCAGTGGAGAAATACCGCGCAGCCGGTTCGTAGTTTCTTGGCTCTCCCGTTAGTTAGAGGGTAGAAAAAGTCATGTGAATATATCACATTAAATTTTTAGAAAAAGATCCGCGGTTTTGTGAGCAGCATGACGCAAAAACTGTTAAATGCCAAAGTTGGTATTTGAGTTCCAACGGTAAGAATGGTTTACTATATTTATTTAATTGCGATTATAAGAAATACTGTAGATATGTGTATAATGGAGCAGTGTCAAAACCTCTTAATAAGCTTTATTCTAATCCTATAGAAGTTTATGGATCCTAAAACCTATTAACTCGCATGAAGGAAAGTTTTGCTTTATTCCCTGTGTACTTATGATGTAATCAATTTCGTAGGCAGGACACGCTAAATGATTGTACCTGTATAAAAACCGTTTAAGTCATTGTACAATAATTTCAGAAAGACCGGGGGAGGTAAATGATATTAATTCGCCAGAGAGCTAACCGTGCAAAGTGGACGTCGGGTAGGCCAGCTGGTAGGCATGAACTACATAGTTGGCTGCCCGACGTTGCACGGCTTGATCCTATAGTATAGACTACGAAGTTTTATGTAGATAGACCAAAGAATGTTGATTCTATATGTTATGGGTTGAAAATAAGGATTGAATATAAAGGTAAGTTAATGATAATGCGTGCAACTTGCATTCGCGAGGTCCCGCTTTGATTCCTGGCGACCGCCCACTCTGATCCAAGGGTTCCCCCAGGTCTCAGACAAATGCTGGAGTGGTTCCTTTCAGCCCCCGAATTTTCTGTCCCTCCATTTCGTCCCATTCCTCATTGCCTCCATCCTTTACCCCGTAAAGTCTGTTTCAGGGATGGAAGTGTCATTGATGATGTTTCGGTGTGGCGTGGGGGGGAAAGGATGCAGGAACGTTCTCCGTTCTTAGGCTGTTTGCCGAGGTTGCCGCCCTTCGAAGCGTGTTGTTGGACCCTCTTTTGGGGTGCAGGACTCCGGTCTGCCTATCCGACTGTAGGGTCCCTGTCATTGCTGTGCCGTCACTCCTGGTTCCGGCCACCCGGTGTCTCCTCCCTCTCGGAAGATCCCCTTTGTGGGCATAGGTACAATATCCTCACTGGATCGGTGCCAAATCTCCTCCGATGATAAGAGAGTAAAACTGGTTTCGTGTTCATAAGGGCAGCTTATCATTTTTGTCAGTTTGTAGAATCCAAATGTGCCCAGAATATACCAAACATATTACTTCACAATACTTCGGTGAAATATGAGGGAAACACGATGATATCAATGGTATTTAAGCCTCCCTCTAAAATAACTTATTTTTAAACTATTTTAAGCCTCCCCATTTACTTCTTTAGCGTCCAAGTAATTAAAAATCTACCATACTTGCAATAAAGGGCCAAAGGTAACCCGTGATTTACATGTTCAGCGGACATACGGGGAGGAAGAAATTCAAAATGTTAAACATTTCGATTACCTAGGAGTAAGGTTTGATTTGGGTGGGAAATATATCTGAGTTTATAAAACACAAAGGGTTTGGACGACTTTCTGAAGTATTAAGGATATTGACCCGGGTACCAGATATGCCAGTAAAAACATTACAAACCATGCATGAAGCAATGGTTACGTCTTCATTACAATACGGCAGTGAAGTGTGGGAATGGGAGAGGGTGGGCAGTGTAAATAAAGCTCAATGTAATTTCTGGAAACGTATTCTAGTGTTGGGGAGGGGTACTTCAAACTACGGAGTTCTTCGTGAGGTAGGATGCTGGGAAGATGCTGTATTTGCTAAACTAAATGTAGTTAGGTACTGACTGCGAATAATTAAAGGTGATCAAACAACCCTGAGAGCAATATGTTATCGTCATCAAATGAACAACATAGAGAATCCAAAATGGTGGGCGGCGGAGTTACAACGGGAATTATCAAAAATAGGCGTAAATGATATCTGGCAAAGGGGTAATTAAAATACACACAGTGCCGTGAAAAAAGTCAAAAGATGACTATGTGATATAAACAGGCAGAGAATAGAATCTGAGTGCAGACAAAGAGCAACAATGGAGCTACAAAATGAAATAAAAACTAGGTGGGTAAGGTAACATATTTTTGAATTAGGTATAAAACAGAGGACGGGAATAGCATGGCTTAGGTTGGGAGGGTGGAAAGCTCCAAGATTGTTGATGATGCTGGCAGGAGGATTTGCCCATTATGCGGGGAACAAGTAAACTTAACGCATATTTTGGCAGCATGCGTGCAGACGGAGAGTATTAGGAAAAAAGTATTACCGGAAGTATTTTTGGCTTCCAACAGACGGAGGACAGCATGCTGTGACTTGATTCTAAACAGCCAAAACTGGCCAAGCTTGGGCACATACTTAATAGAAGTACGTGTACTAAGAGATAAGGTGTTTATGTAAATTTTCTTTAAACATACACTACGTGATCAAAAGTATCCAGACACCTGGCTGAAAATAACGTACAAGTTCTTGGCGACCTCCATCGGTAATGTTGGAGGTCAATATGGTGCTGGCCCACCCTTAGCCTTGATGACAGCGTTCACTCTCGCAGGCAGACTTTCAATCAGGTGCTGGAAGGTTTCTTGGAGAATGGCAGCCCATTCTTCACGGAGTGCGGAACTGGGGAGAGGAATCGATGTAGGTCGGTGAAGCCTGGCACGAAGTCGGCGTTCCAAAACATCCCAAAGGTGTTCTATGGGATTCAAGTCAGGACTCTGTGCAGGCCAGTCCATTACAGGGTTATTATTGTCGTGTAACCACAGCCGTGCAGTATGAACAGGTGCTCGATCGTGTTGAAAGATGCAATCGCCATCCCCCGAATTGCTCTTCAACAGTGGCAAGCAAGAAGGTGCTTAAAAGATCAATGTAGGTCTGCGCTGTGATCGTGCCACGGTAAACAACAAGGGGTACAAGGTCCCCCCAGGAAAAACACGATCACACCATAACACCACCACCTCCGAATTTCACTGTTGGCACTACACACGTTGGCAGATGACGTTCACCGGGCATTCGCCATACCCACACCCTGCCATCGGATCGCCACATTGTGTACCGTGATTCGTCACTCCACACAACGTTTTGCCACTGTTCAATTGTGTAATGTTGAAGCTCCTTACACCAAGCGAGGCGTCGTTTGGCATTTTCCTGCGTGATGCGTGACTTATGAGCAACCGCTCGACCATGGAATCCAAGGTTTCTCACCTCACGCCTAACTGTCATAGTACTTGGAGTGGATCCTGATGCAGTTTGGAATTCCTGTGTGATGGTCTGGATAGATGTCTGCCTATTACTCTTTACGACCCTCTTCAAAAGTCGGTGGTCTCTGTCAGTCGACAGACGAGGTCGGCCTGTACGCTTTTGTGCTGTACATGTCCCTTCACGTTTCCACTTCACTATCGCATCAGAAACAGTGGACCTAGGGATGTTTAGGAGTGTGGAAATCTCGCGTACAGACTTCTGACACAAGTGACACCCAATCATCTGACCACGTTCGAAGTCCGTGAGTTCCACGGAGCGTCCCATTCTGCTGTTTCACGATGTCTAATGACTACTGAGGTCCCGGATAATGAGTACCAGGCAGTAGGTGCCAACACAATATACCTAAGATGAAAAACGTATGTTTGTGGGGGTGTCCGGATACCTTTGATCTCATAGTGTATGTAGTACTTAAGCATTTCTGTGCGTGAGTGTGTGTGTGTGTGTGTGTGAGAGAGAGAGAGAGCGAGAGAGTTAGATTCAGGGTATTTTTCATTTTATGTGTATGCATATAGTGTGATGATCATAAAATATTTGTTTTCAGGTCGATTCTGGATACAGACTAGGTATTTTTCTAGGGAGCTTGTACTGTCTTATAATGGATGCCATTGTGTTACGCAACTAATGTAATACTAAGTACTTAATAAATACCACTACTACTACTACTACTACTACTACTACTACTACTACTACTACTACTACTACTACTACTACACATTCAGCAAAATTCAGATTGAAATTTGGTGACATGAATATGAAAAGGGTTTTTCAATGGTGAAAGAATTATCAATATCGGTTGAATGAT
Organism: Deroplatys truncata; assembly: GCA_030765065.1. Taxonomy (NCBI): domain Eukaryota; kingdom Metazoa; phylum Arthropoda; class Insecta; order Mantodea; family Mantidae; genus Deroplatys; species Deroplatys truncata. Next base: position 182,135,183 of record CM060980.1, read on the forward strand.
TTTTTAAATTACCCCCCAGGACTTACAGGCGGGTGCCTGGGGTCAGAGACCCGTCGAGGAGCAGACACTCATGGATCAGACAGAATATCCAGGATGGTTGATCAGCCCGATGCCTGGCATGGGAGGAAGGTAGTAGATAAAACGAAATGATGGTGAAATGGATGAAAGGAAAGGTGATGATGGAGGAGTTGGTGGAATGAATGGCGGGGGAAACCGGAGAAAACCCGCCCAGACGACCACAAATCCCACATGCGGGTCCCTGGGATTGAACCCGGGCCGCCTCGGTGAGAGGCGAGCGGTCTAACCACTCGGCTACGGCACCGCCCACCCCTCATAAACACACTCACAAATGTTCTCTGTTTATAAACTTAGTATGGATGATGAGTGGGTATACGTGAATGTGAATGCATCACCTCAGAGTTCATTTTTTCTCCAGGAATGCTGAAGATTTTATCTGGGTTTTAGTATTTACCGATGTACAGTTTTAATGCCTTGCAGAAAGAAATTGAGGAGGGGAGAGAGGGGAGGCATATTATGATTAGAGTTTCCAGCTGCGCTAAGCTTTGAAGATTATTGCAGCAGCGTTGAGGAGAAGCGATGGCGGGTTGGAGTCCAGTAATCCGCTGCCATATAGTACCGGAGTCAAATGCTTGACAGCAAGTGTTGGAATGTCGCCTTGGAGAGCAGAAGGTCGAGGCCAGACCTTACAATAGTTCCGGTATCCAAGGAGACCCAGCAGTGCGGGATGTCCATGTAAAGGGGTCACAAAAAAAACTGACCAGTGGGTATGCTGAAAGCAGGTTATTGACGTGTTACTCAATTGAACTAAAAATAAACATTGCGTTCTGGACAGTAGTAGTCCCGGAATTGGTCGCGATCCTGCGGCTCAAGGAGAACTACACATCATCTCCATACATTCTCTTTTTGGTTCACACCACTTTATTTTAATTTCTTCTTGCATTCGCACCTTTATACTGACACTGACTGGCTTACCCGACATAGTACGTTTGGCTTTTTAAACTAGAATGGCAAATTAATTAGTTTAATTTGCCTCCCCCGTACTACAGTCATCTAGAAAAATTGTATGGTGAATCCTCACTTTACCCCCTTGTGACTGTAACCTGGCTATTCCTAATAACAGATGAAAAATTATATTCACGTAAAAGGGTGTGAAACATCGGCGGAACAACTGTCTTCTTTAACGTCCCCTCGACAGACTTTCAAGTTCTGGAAATGATGCAAAGCCTATGGGATAGGACTAGTTTTAGAATGAGACACCTAGCATCTCGAGCCCCAATGGTTCTTTTGTGCACACACCCCTGTGAGGGAGGTGTGGGGTGTAGAGATGCCGGCGCAAGTCGACTGAGACCGCGGAGTTCCCTAATCTAGGGTGGTTAAATTATATTCGAACCCACTCGCGGCCTCTCTCTACTGAGCCAGACAGCCGGCAGTCGCCGGGAAAATCCTTACGCCCATATTCTTTGATGAAATAAAAACTACAGAGCGATATCAGAGGTTAATTCTGCAGCCATTTTGCAATCCCTTGACAGAAGAGAAATCGTATAGTTGGTTCCAGCAAGATTCTGCAACAGCACATACGGCTGCCGAATCATTACATGCAATCAGAGAGGTGTTTGATGACAGAATAATTAGTGTTAATTTGTGGCTCCCTCGTTCTCCTGACGTAACGAGTTGTGATTATTATTTATGGGGTTCTGTAAAAGACAAAGTGTATCGTTCCAATCCTCGCAAACTACAGGAACTTAGAGAAAACTTGTGCAAGAAATCACAATAATTCCTGCTGCTGAGCTTCGGAGAGTGAGCGAGAATATTTACACAAGATATGCTGTCTGTTTGAGAGCAAAAGGTTAACATTTCCAGTATCTTTTATAAGGTAAGGATTTTAGTCCGCCTCTGCCGGCGTAATTTCCTCGGAGACTGCCGGCTGTCTCGCGCAGTAGAGAGAGGTCGCGAGTGGGTTCGAATATAATTTAACTACCCTATAGTTCCAAGCTTGAACATCGGGCCACGGGGGAGGTGGTCGCTCGGAGACGTCCCAATAATGGGACCAGGGAAACACGACCCAATATTGGAGGCTCTACAGGCTTCCCTCTAGCAGGACCGAGAGGAAGTTTCGAATCGCAATCCTCGGCGCCATTTATCCCACACCGACCGAACCGCAGCCAACCTTTAACATGAAAAGGGAAGGAAATGAGAGGAAATGGGGGAGAGAGGAAATCCGTGGTAGAATACATCACTCCAGTTTTTGCCTTGTGGCAACCAGGGAAAACCACGAACAGTCCTTGGAGTGGGAACCCTGGACGTAACGAATGCGAGCCTCACACGTCGCTCGGCGCAAAGCCTATAGGTAACCTTTGGCGGTAGAACATTCACTGATCGGAACGGTCGAGTAATTTTTACTTTCTCTACTACGTATAGTAAGTAGAGGAAGTATTGCATTCCAGCCAAAAATTCGATACCGAGATTTCACCGGAAATACATGTTTTGAGACTCCCTGAATCCAAAAAAGCACTTTTGGAAACATCTCCGTGTGTGTGTGTGCGTGTGTGTGTGTGCGTGTGTGTGTGCGTGTGTGTGTGTGTCTGTCTGTCTGTCTGTGTGTCTGTGAACAGCATAACTTAGAAACGAACAGTCGGATAAACACCAAACTTGGTATTTAGGTTCAGTATCTTCCAGAGATGCGACACGAAGGTTTTCAAGAAAATCCCCCCACCCCAGACTACCCTTTACATGGAACATTTTTCGAAAATTTCAATTTTCTCAAAAATGGCTCTAACGATTTTGATTAAAATATCATATGTTAGAGATATTTTTACGACAAATGAAATGTATATCTCGAATTTTCTGGTTATGTCTCCAAAAGTATTCTTCATTCTGAACGACTTTTTCATAACTGGTAAACCATAAGAGATAGACAAACTTTTACTACACAAAAAATGTAGACCGTGTTAAAATACACAATTTATGTCATATATATTTTTTTAGTTGAGTGAACCATTTTCGAGATATTGCTGTTATTCCCTTAAATTTTCCAATACTTATACTTTTTCTCAAATTTTTTATTCATTTTTTTATGTCCTGGATATGCAAACAGAATGGAATGCTCCACATAGCAACCAGCTCTTAAAGGATTTGACTATCGCTTAAATGCTACCATGTTCCCCTTGCATCTACAAGAAAATTAGCAATAAGATTGACATCTCGATATCTGGATTAACATGAAGCATATGGAGAAAAAGCGTTTGTAAAAATAGTTTGTACAAGAGTAGAGAAAGTCATGTGAGTGTAACACATAAGATTTTTTTAAATACAGTAAACCTTTCTATGTTCTGTTTGGCCCCACAGTTATTTAATAATCTAAAACTACACAGTTTTCCCATAATGTATAAACCCTTAACATACACAACGAAATATAGGCGATGCTGGTGAATAAGTAGATTTCTCACCCAGGCCACCAAGTTAACATCTTTTCTGCGACCATCTAGAAAAACAATCTTCTCAGTTGTCAAATAAAACAAATAATGTGTTATAGTCACATGAATTTCTCTACCATTTTTCATTTATGGTTATAAAAGCTACTCTTACGAAAGGTTCTTCTCTTCTACATTTAATCCAAATAAACCTTTACGGAAATAGCCACATTACACACTTCGTTATAGATACAAAGAGAACAACGACAGTCAAATGTTTAACAACTGAACGCTATATGCTAGCCTTAAAATTCCATACTGTTTCCATGGCATCGCGAGAAACAACTGAAAATCAATGGGGCTTAAAAGGAATGACAGGTATGGAACAATTCGAACCATTACAGACAGATATCACAGAAACGGCTAATGCCACAGAAAACGTATTTTAAATAAATTGTGTGTTTTAAAGATATCTATATTTGTGTTGGTACGTTTTCGTGTATCGGTTAACGTTTACCAGTTATAGAATATTATAAAAAATTCCTTCCGAATGAAGAGTGCTTACTAGGTTATTCCAAAAATTCAAGATATACATTTTATTTGTCACGTAATATGTAATATATGGTATTTTAATTAAAATCGTTACAGCCATTTTTAGAAGATAAAAATGTGAGGCAGTATTTTTAACACTTAAATAATTTCAGTCTATTTATATAATATGTAAATTCAATAACAGCCCGTCTTAAAGCAATATGTGTATGGAACAATATATAAAAAGTGTATATTTCAGCCATTGTATATGTTTATATTATTGTATACATGTGTAATAATGTTATGTGAATATATTACGTAATTTAATAATGTAGGAGCTGTGAGAATAATAGGTTAAAAGTTGCTAACAATGAGGTAGCCTTGAGGCAATAATGAATTAGAAGGTTTAATAATGCTACTTGTGATTCTTGGAAACAATAATGTAATTTTAGTGACATTTTAAAAAATAGCCAATCAACAACCAGAAAAAGCTTTAATTAAATGAAGGTATTCTGTTGGAGTAGAATTAGCCAATCAGAAACTGAAAAGGAGAAAATTTTACAAATTTCGAGTTCAGTTGCCTGCAAACAGTGTTCCTAACCGGAAGCGAGACACGTCCTCGAGAAGTATAATACGTATTCGTGTGAGACGAAAAATATTAAGTTTATGTGTTAAAGTGTAGTTAATTAATAAAAGAATCTCACAGCTCTGTATATCAGTGAAGTGTTATTTAAATCGTGTCAAGCATTAATAAAAAGGAGTGAAGTAAAATTATAATCTGTGTAAGCCAACATTCTTCAGTCGCACCACAACCCTGGCAAGAGAAACGTGTCTCTAACAATAATACTGACGCAGCCGAGGCAAACATAAATATATAATATTTAAAGAAACAGTCAAATTACAAAGTGAATATTTTTTAAACTTGGGGCGAAGGCCACCGGAAACTGTTTTCCATACGTGCGGTTGCATCTATAACAAGTTCGGCTTCCCAACAGTTGAAATGTAATACAACTCCTTCAATACAACAAAATACCTTCTTCAAATGTTCGAAAAATGTTCCATGTAAAGGGTAATTGGAGTGGGGGATTCTCTTGTAAATCTTCATGTCTCATCCTTGAGAAAGATACTAAATTCAAATACCAAGTTTGGTATTTATCCGACTTTTCATTTTTAAGTTATGCACACAAAGGCACACACACACACGGATATATTTCCAAAAATGCTTTATTTGGATTCAGGGCATCTCAAAACATGTATTTTCGGTGAAATGTCGGTAACAAAATTTTGGGTGGAATGCAATACTTCCCCTACTTGCTATACGTAGTGGGGAAAGTAAAATTGTACGTCTCTCTTATATCAAATAACTTTTTATAAGCAATTTCCGAGATATCCGTTGTTATTGGTTCAACATTTTGTAATTACTTTAAAGTCCTGCTGTCTTTCAGTTTTTCTTGCGATGTCATGGAAACAGTATGGAATTTTAGGGCTAGCATATAGCGTCCAGTTCTTAAACATTTGACTATCACTGTTCTCTTTGTATCTATAACGAAATGTGTAATGTAGCTGTTTCTACAAAGGTTTGAAATGAAGTAAGATTAGTTTGTATACCCACTAATAAACTATAGAGGATAGAGAAACTCATGTGAATAGTAAATCAGATTTCACTTTAAAGTAATGCTTGTAAAACATGTATGTTTTTCTTTAATTAATGTCATAAAATTGTAGATATAAATACGTCAGGTATGTGAAGCAAAAATTTAAACCGTGTACGAAAATTGCGGTGGTATTATTTGTTGTTTGTATTTGTTTGTCGAGCCCCACGTTTGGGAGCCAATTTGCGAGTGTATTTCTTATAATGTTTTTGTATTTGTGTTAACTTCACGCGTTGAAGCCATCTTGTGACGTGATTCATTTGTTAGGCTTGTTAGCTCCATCTGGTGTTAGCAATTTGCGGCAGTATTAGTATTCGTTTGAAAGAATGCGACTGTTATTTTATTTAATTTTTGTTTACTGTCCTCCGGCTAGCTATTATCTTTTTCTTGGGTCGAGCACTTCTCTTTATACAGGTTGTGTAAACGGAAAGGAATCTTTTATCCAAAGATAACACTGATGAAATTTGTTTTACACTTTTATTGTCGAACACGTTAACTATCACATTTACACATTGATCTTGACACTCGCCAAACTGAAACTGTTATAATAACTTCATTACTGATAATTCTTAATTCGCGTACTTCAACTTTTTGTATAATTAACTTTATAACACTTGAGATTTTTCATAACTCTGTTACGCGTAACCTGCGAATTGATATCCGAAGTGTGCCGTACAAATACTTTCGACGAACTGACGGGAATGCGACGTGTAGTGTACAAAGAATTTTGATGAACTGACGGGGTCTACCTCTAACCTACTCTTTTTATACTCCTTCACCCAGATATGCCTAAAGATTATAACTGAACTGCAATTGGCTAATAAAACGCGCAAACATTAGCGTCTATTTTTATATCCAATGAAAATTATTAATACATATGCTCTAGGGAAATGTTCCAGAAGATTCTAAAAGAAAAACGCGCCAATATTACGTAACTTCCTCGTTTGCAATAATGATAAACAGCTCACCCCCTCGCTGCATTATTGCACGCTATTATTGTCGGTTTCAGTAAGGCAGTATAAACTTACTTCTCAACAATAATTACAATCAACAAACATCTCAAATCAATGTCACATAATAATGCATATTCATACTATAATCACTCTTTACATTTAAATAATTTGTGATACAAATTACTGCATCAAAATATTTGCATATCAGTAATGACCGAAGTAACATAACTGTCGTCTCTAAGGTGTCCTCTGTTTTTAAAGTCCAATATGATAGGCGTACCTGCAGAAGGCTAGTGGCAACCAGGCACTTACATATCCGCGTATTGAATAGTGTTTATTTAGCTGATCGAGGAGAGATGCAGCTCTTCCGGGGGAAAGGATTTGCAGATTGTAGCAGTCGATTTCCTTGAAATATTGCGAGCACGGGTTCATCACAGCATTTCCACACAAACGGCAGCTATACATCATGGCGACACGTTCTATCTCGCGACGCCATCTTTATTACACTTGCAGCGGGCGATATTTCACTGCCGACTTCATTTACGTATAATAGGCAGCGCTATCAAAATATAGAGGCACATCGCGATATGCAAATTGTGCCACGTTTGTTCCAACAAAGTGCTACTAAATCAGACAAAATTCAGTTGTTTACACGGCATGCAGGGATTAGTTCATGTTAAGGTGTCGCCCTGCTCCCAGGTGTGCAAGTGTTGCGTGACATTCGGGAGGATCCCTGGCTGTGGTAGCGCTAGCTGATGTGTTTGTATACTGTCCCAGAAGTACCGACCTAACAAAGAAAACACAACACTTTTGAGAAAAAACATCTTTATTTCTCTACATAGTCTCCTTTCAGCTCGATACACTTTTCCCAGCGATGTTTAATAGCTTCGATACCCTGTTTATAGTTGACGCAGTACGTTTTGTGTACCTAAATAAAATTGTAATCATTGGGAAAATAAATATCAATAACAGTAGGGATAGTATTAAATAAAACTGGAAAGCAAGTGTTACTGTAACTTTGTAGAAGGGTTAAGCAGACAGTGCCATCAGCGGCCGGAAACGGGTGGTTTTTCCCTCTATTGTTAAGTGCCCCGTTTGGAACCCAGATGTGTAGAAAAGGGTCAATGTTCGCCAAAAGCCAGGTAGCTTTAGGCAGCCAATGAAAGAAGCTAGAAATCAGGTGATAGTGGAATGGGGAGAAAGAAAATATGAAATAGAGAAACAGGAGAGTTTAGAACACACACTTGGTCATGGTAGTTCCTTGGAGATGGTTCTTAGAAAAAGTATCGGCGGATAGGCGCGATATGAACCGTAACAATAAGGGAATGCGCGAGTGTGTGTCGAAGTAATAGCAGAAATAAAATTTTAAAACGGTGAGGGGAAATAAACGAGCAGGAAAACAAAACAGTCGTATTCACCACTAACCCAAGATCCATGCAAAATCCCTGAGCTGGTACCGAACCCGGGACCATTCCTGTGTCGTCAAATAGCCACATACCACCGCAAATAGGCGAAATACTACCGCAAATTGGCGCCCGAAGGAAGTACAACCGCGAATTGGCAGCCTAGCGAGGGTCAAGAATCAAACCATAGGATACCACCGCATAGTGAGAACCGTCGAGTTCTGCAAAATAGCCATCAACTGCAAGCTCCACCTCTTCATTGTTGGCCAATCTTTTACCATCAAGCCATTTCTTCAACTTTCAGAACAGAAAGTAATCAAAGGGGGCTAAGTCTGGCGAATAGGGTACACGAGGAAGCAATTCGAACTTTAATTCATTGGTTTTAGCCATGGCGATATGGATGTGTGAACTGTTGCATTGTCTTGATGGAACAAAACTTTCTTTTTGCTAAATGCGGCCGTTTTTGCTTGATTTTATCAACCAAACGTTGCAATAAGTTTGCATAATACTCGCCATTGATTGCTTTTCCTTTTTGAAGATAATCAATGAAAATTATCCTACGTGCATTCCAAAAAAAAAAAAAACTCACTCAGACCTTGCCTACAAATGGAACTGTCCCACCTTGTTTGGAGCCAATTCTCCCCGTTCAATGCACTGTTTTGACTGTTCCTTCGCCTCAGGTGTGAAGTGATGGAACCATGCTTTATCTATGGTTATGAATCGACGCAAAAACTCGCTTTATTGCAGCGAAACATCGCCAAACATTCGACTGAAACATCATCAAGACGCTGCTTTTGTTTCATTGTAAGTAAAGGCGGCACCCATCTTGTGCATAGCTTTCTCATGTCTAAATTTTCAAGCAGTGTGCGATATACAGCACTGTTTGAAATGCCTACGATATCCGTTAGCTCGCACACTTTCAGTCAACGGTCGTCCAAAACCATTTTTGTGGATTTTCTTTACAATTTCTGGCGTAGTCACCTCATTTGGTTGACCACTGCGATGTTAGTCTTGGCAGCTCGTACGGCATCGCTTAAACTCTGCCACCCAATATTTTACTGTTGTAAACGAAGGAGCAGACTCCCCCAGAGTAGAATCTAGCTCAGCTTTAATGTTAGTTGGACTAAGACCTTTCAAATGAAAGTATTGTATCACATAACGATGGCCAGTTTTATCCATGTTTACAAATTTGCTGAGAGCGTTCACTATTGATGGCTGCCAAACAATTGCTAAACAACGTAGCATTGTCAAAGTTCAAACTTTACAAGGTTGGTTTTTTCTACCATAGTCATTTGTTTGAAACAACAACCGCTATCTATACGTCAGGTCAGGTACTTCTGGGACTGCCATCGTAGCAGCAGGCTCAGCCATGATTCTGTGTATCTGCCACGTGCACTGCCATCTCTCATTGGCTTCTCTTTTGACATGGTCATGTATCTTAATATATTCAAAGAGAATTGTCAAATTTACATTTCCACAACCGTGTGAATCAAACATACTATATTACAGAGTTGATGCATCTATCATTCCGTTTAAACCTGCCTCTCAGGTTGACGAACGCACGTGCATCTATAATGATATGTTGCTTTTGTCGCCTGACTTTGCATTGCACAGTGCTTGTTTGTTATACATCGCCATTCAAAGGTGTACATTAATCAATCAGGGGAAAAGGAAAGGAAAGGAAAGGTAGCACAGTATGGTATTGTAACAAATGAGAACACCACTTTCTGCTAAATACATTTATTTGTCACTTAGGTGCTCAGGGTAGTACAAACTATACACTTGAGAAACTCTTGACATTGACATAGAACAGAACGCAACTGATCCGTCGAATCGCATCACAACTGAACTGCACTCGGCATTGTATACTTTTAACTCTTTGACTTCTTGACTGCACTTAACTTAGTAAGTTCTTCACTACTAAAATGAACCGCCGGTCAAGTGAAGCCTCTTAAATAGGCCTCGCATACAAAGCGGAATGTTCTTGAAAGGGAGGCTACTAGAACATGCCTAAAGGAATGTTCTGCAAGCGGCATATGATGGCTGTTGTTTCCTAAAATAGGCATTTTAGGAATTGCCAATTGCAATTCCTATCCTACAAGGATCTATGTACAGATTTCACCGCAGTACATGTTTCGAAGCCCCTGAACTCAAAAAAAGCATTTTAGACAATGTTGGTGTGCTTGCGTATGTGAACAGATTAACTCAAACACGAATAAGTTTAGCATCTTCCAAAGATGCGTCACGAAAATTTTCAAGAACTTTCGCCCGTCTTTGTTTCCCTTTTACACGGAAACACGTGTTTTTGATGTTCTCAAAATGAATTTTCTGAGAATAGCCTGTGAAATTCCCTGCATCCGGGAAACTCCATTGCTTCCCGGATTAAGGAATACATTTCCTTCATGTGTTCATGAATTCCTATTGTTTCCTACGGCCAATCGGAGGCTCCACCCAGGTGCCGGGGCGGGAGAGACTCCCGGCGGCCGACATATAGTTTCGCGCGCGCTTTCTCAATACGTCTCAGCAGGGCAAAGTGATAAGAAACAAGATTTAAAGTCTTCGACAGGATCTAAGACTATTGCGACGTCGTAGTCATAATCATGTGCATGCTTGCCAATCAGCGATAGTCCCTGTGAACTTGCTTGCTGTTTAAGAGTGAAGTTTAATAATTCCGAGCTAAAAATCTACTCTATTATGTGGACACTTTCGAGATTCCGACTCTGATGGAGGTTGCAGCAACGAAGAATGAAGTAGGATACTGTTATATTTTGATGAACTTTTAACAGCAAAAAATAAGGTGTGCACAGTTCACGCTAAGTGCCACGTGTTTGCAGCCCTTGCAACTGCCATTTACCGCCTTCATTCGTGAGATTATAGTGATACTTAGCTTTTTGATATACATTTTCCCTTCGGTCGGAGATGGGTAAGAGAAGGACACGCCGAGCAGCCGTCGAAGAATTCGCCGCCGACCCTTCGGCACACGCCGAAGGAACTGTCACTACGCCGTCCTCAGATGAAGTTGCTCCGGGCCTCGCCGCTGCTGATTTGCCGGCCACTTCCCTGGCATCTGCCGGGAGCGCTGCCTCACCGCTGCCGGTGACCGGGCCTTCTTGGGCATCGGTCACGGCTTCGACCAGACACCAACAGCAACATTCCTCACGCCCAGTCAACACCGCACCTCACTTTCCGCCGCAGCAGTCGACTTCACCAGCATCACACCACATCACCGCAGCTCAGCAACCTACGCAGCAGCCAGCTTCACCACCGCCGCTGTCATCTCGATGCAGCGCGGTGATCTCAGGAGTACCCCCGGATCTGCCATCAAGATTTATCTTCACCGCCGCTCAACACCGGTGGCCAAGGCCACAAGGATCATCACCTCCCGGGACCTACAACGCTGATTCGCCTGGTATTTGTTGATCTGGCCGACGGTGAGGCTGCCTTAAGGTCCGGCCTGCCCTTGTTAGGACAGGTTCTTCATGTTGAGGCTAATCGTGCGGAAGGCCATCAGCCATGCCGCCGCTGCTGCTGCTATGGCCACGAGACTTCATCCTGCGCTGCACCTCCGAGGTGCCACTACTGCGGTGCACCAACACTGACATCGCAGTGCACCAACCACGACCTCCGCCGACTCCGATCCACTCCGGCTTCGACTGTACCTGCACCTACAGTTCCTCCGACGTCAGCACCGCCACCACCTCCAGCACCTGCAACAACGGACACCACGCTGCGAGATGCAATTCAGGATCTACACCCAGAGGTCCTGAACATCAGATCCAGCAACTCGCAACAGGACGAAATCCTCGCTTCACTCATCACCACCGCCTTCTCCACTGCCTTCCAAAGCTTCACCATCCGCTGCCTGCAGCGGCTCGACAGCGCCGACTCAGCCATCAGTGGCCTGGGGAATCCATCGCCAGTCTGTCATCGACATCAGCACCGCCAGCTCCGACAGATTGCCTGGAGGACATTAGGCACACGACATCAGGTCTTTCTGACCTAGTAAACTCCCTGCACACGACGATGGCCGAGTGGATATCTGTACTCTTCGGCCTGAAGGGTGGGCAGGAACGAACGAACGAACGCCTACATGATGGCACAAGAAGTCGCTCGCTTCTATCCTACTTCCAGATATAACTAACCACGCCAAAACTGAGCGCACCTCTCGAGGGAACCCTTCCAATTCCTTTCCACGAACCTCCCCGTGTGTGGCGACCAGGGCCTTGGTCATGGTCGTCACCCGGACATTCCCTTACTCCTCTGCCAGCGCAATAAGCTGGCAGTTATCCTACCGCGTACTAACGGGGGTGCAACAGCAGAACCCCAATACCCCTCCTAACTTCTCCTTTCTACTCCACCATTAATCCTATCCTATTCCCGAACCCCCCCCCCCCCCAAAAGATACTTAGCAAGTGAATGCTTGCTCAGAATGAACACTTCACTCTTATGAACTTGAATCAACTACTCATTTTGAATGAACCGTTAGTTCACATTAATTCTTACGCAAGTATCTTTCAAATTGTATATTCTAACCTCTTATCCCAGTTTTTATTTAACTGAAAAAAGCCAAATTGAGAACATAATTACGCCTTAAATGAAAACAATTGATTCTATATCTCTGTTTATATAAAACATATCATGCATGCCACCTTTTTACTGAATATATGATTCAATAAACTTCTTAGCATCGGTGCACAGAGAAAAAGATCTAATATGTTGCATTCATATGACTCTCTTCTCACTCTTTTACAAACTATTCTTACAAAATCTTTTTCTTCTCTATACATCTCGTTAATCGAGATAAGCTTTCGTTGCACATTTCGTTATTGGGATAGTCAGAGTTTTAAAAACGACTTTGAAATTTCATTCCATGACCACGAGAAAAAACTAATAATGACTTACGACTTGAAAAAGTATAAGTATTTGAAAATTTAAATCAATAAAGAAGAATATCTCAGAAATGGCCAACGCTACAAACAAACTATTTGACATGAAGTGTGTGCTTCAATGAGATCTACATAGGTAGTATGATTGTGTCTCACGGTTACCAGTTATACAAAATTCCTTCCGGTTGAAGAGGACTTCACAGGCTGTTCCCAGAAAATTCAAAATAAACATTTCATTTGTCATGGAAATATTTTACACATATAGTAATTTATTATTAATAATCGTTGAGTCATTTTTGAGAACATAAAAAACAACCAAAACTTTTCCATGTAAAAGTAGGTTAAGGTGGACGTATTTTCTTGAAAATCTGCTCTCGCATCTTGGAAGTTCTGAATTTAAATACCAAGTTTGGCATTTAAGTCACTTTTTGCGTTTGAGTTAATCTGTTCACATACGTAAACACACCTACACGGACCTTTGTCTTAAAATTCTTTTTGGGTTTTAGGGTTCTGGGGGCCTCAAAACATGTATTTGCAGTGAAATCTCGACATGCAATTTTTGGGTAGAATACAATAGTATCTCTACTTACTACAAGTACGCAGTAGAGAAACTAAAAAGAAAGTTTAGAAAGAATATTTAGAGATAGGTGTGCCGGGTGGGAGGGGACGTATTACATTCCTTCCAATATGTACTTCATACAAGTATTACACAAAAATAGTATAATGGCATTTTGTCCTTTGATCACCTTCATTTTGAAAAAAAAAGAGAAAAAAAGTTTTTTGTTCCAATTAGATATGTAATCGAACAAAATGTATAAAAATGATATTTGTTACTTGTAAGCTGAGTAGAGTGATCTATTTCTGACATAGTTTCGATAGCAATTGTATGACATCACACAGGGTTTTAAAATGATTAATCACTTAAAGGGAAATCCGAACAATGATTTGCAGACATGATGTGGCTGTAGAACTCGGTAACGTTGCAAACAGGTCAAAGTAGGTCACGCAATCTGAGCGGGCTTCCGGACTTAAACAAAACATAGCCTACCTCACTCCTGTCCTTTATTTGAAGAGTGACTAGCGGTTTAGTTTTTCCACACGTCCCTTAATTCAAACAAACACGACGAATGTGATGTAATGTTTTCGAGGAATAAGAAGCACAGCTGGCATGCTATTGAATGTCTTCATCGTCCAATAAGGGCCTAACAATGTAGTTGTTTTGTATTTACATGTCAGGAAGATGCTTTTGTTGATTACATAGCAGCAGTACCAATTGCAAAGCGTATTTAAGTTTAATGTTGAACGATCTGATAAAAAATATCCGTTGATTGTGAGTTTAGGTTACAAAATGTGTCATTGAAAGATTCAGATGCAATTGATAGGAGCAAGCAGAGAGGAAACTTTGCCTGCTTACGCTCATAAGGCACACGTCGCTGTGAAAACGAAAGTGAAACTTTTTGCATTGTGATCTCACTGGTTTTGAAAATGAAAGTGACATCCCCGCTCACATGGGTCAGCTCACCCTGCAACGTTGCCATCATGTCTGTTTTATCTTCTCTAAGAACGTAAAAGGTCATAGAAAAAATCTGATGTGTTACATTCAGATGACTTTCGCTACGCCCTATCGTTTATTAGTGGATATACAAATTATTCTTACTCAAGCTTATTTTCTATCCACTACATTTTAATCTTAATAAACCTTTGCAGAAATAGTTAAATTACACTTTCATTATAGATACAAAGAGAGCAACGTAAGTAAAACTGGACGCTTAAAATTCCGTACTGTTTCCGTGCAATGGCGAGAAACAACTGAATGTTGACAGCGCTTAAGAAACTGACTAAAAAATGAACAATTGGAACTTTAGTAGTGGATATCTCAGAAACGGCTTATGGCACAAAAAAGTTATTTGAAATAAACTGTGGATTTTAAAGAGATCTACACTCTATGCGTGGTACGCGTCTGTCTATCGCTTAACGTTTACCAGTTATAGAAGGTTATACAAAATTTCTTCCGGAAGAAGAAGAGTCAGAGCCAGTTCGCAGAAAATTCAAGATATACATTTTATTTGTTATATAAGTATATTTAATATATAGTATTTTAATAAAAATCTTTAGAACGATGTTTTAAAATATTAAAAAATTTCTAAAAATGTTTCATATAAAGGGTAGTTTGGGATGGGAGAATTTTGTTGAAAATCTTTATGTTGCATCGTTGGAAGTTGCTGAACTTAAATTCCAAGTTTGGTATTTATCCGATTTTTGGTTTTGGGTTATGCTGTTCACAGACACACCCCCCCGTGAAAAATATCGAATTTTTGGGTGGAATGCAATATCCTCTTTACTTACTACGAGGGGCACTATTTATATTTTGAGCCTCGGCAACCCTGAATGTTGTAGGTGCCATCTGACGTTTCCAATGGAAACTTTGACATTTTTGATCATAATCTACTTCAAACGCTTTGTCAATAGAGCATCATTTGTTTTGTTTACACTAATTTGAAAATTTGTGTCAACAAAAACATGGAATTAACTCGTGAAAATGTTCGTGCAATGATTTATTACGACTTTCTACGTGGATTATCAAAACAAGAGTGCATCGATCAACTAACTTCCACATTTGGCGACGAAGCTCCATCCTTTGCCACTGTGAAACGCTGGTTAACGAATTTGATCGTGGCCACCGTTCACTCAATGATGAAGTTCGTGAAGGTCGTCCAAAATCAGTTGTTGTGCCAGAAAACATTGATGCTGTGCAGAAAACTAATAATAAAAGATCGTCATGCGACATATTGTGAGATTGAGGCAACCCTAGGCATTAGTTCCACCAGCATATATAAAAATATTGCATGATTATTTAGCCGCGTAAAAGGTTTGCTCTCGTCGGATCCCACATAATTTGACGCAATCTCAAAAAGATGCTCGTGTCGATTGGTGTACAAAAATGCTCAAGAAATACAATGGCGGTGCCTCAAAAGACGTATATAAGATTGCAACAGGTGACGAATCATGGATCTATGCGAATGAGCCGGAACATATACAGCAGTCGACTGTATGGGTGCTTCAAGATGAAACAAATCCAACAAAGGTTGTTCGCACTCGAAGCAAATGGTCGTCTACTTTTTCAGCAAAAGTGGCCATGTGGCAACAGTGTCGTTAGAGGAACGTAAAACGGTCAATGCCGAATGATACACAACCATTTGTTCGCCCGAAGTCTTCGGTGAAGTAAGGAAAACCAACAAGAATCGTAGGATCGTTCTTCATCAAGACAATGCGAGCGCACACACATCTCGTCTAACGACAGAGTATTTGAAGGCTCAAAAAATCGAATTGATCGGTCATCCGCAATACAGTCCTGATTTGGCACTCAATGATTTCTTTTTGTTCCCGAACATCAAGAATAAATTGCGTGGACAACGATTTGCGTTGGTAGAAGAAGCCGTTGATGCCTTCAAAAACCATGTTTTGGAAGTGTCTCAAGAAGATTGGAATAAATGCTTTGAGAAATGGTTCAAACGGATGCAAAAGTGATTGATCATAAAGGAGAATATTTTGAAAAGCAATAAAACAGTTTTCAATCAGGAATTACGTTGTTTTAATTATTAGGCTCAAAATATAAATAGTGCCCCTCGTATGTACGTGGTGGAGAAAGTAAAACTTACAAAATGTGTTCCAAATAACGAGAGAGCTAACTGGTTTAAATGAATGTAATAACTCTCCTTAAACCCGGTATAAATAAGATATATGATTTTATACAGCAAATTAGGTTTGTTCATAACGTAAACTTCTATTTCTGAAGAAAGTACAAACCGGATAAAGCATCTGTTTCCTGTATCCGAAGAAGGAAAGTCTGTTTTGAATACCTCTCGAGTTTAATCAGCTGATACATCTCTCAAGGCAGTCGTCATATGACGTTAATGGTGAATAAATAACTAAACAAAAGCGTCTCTTGTGGTCTCCTTTAAATTAAATATGTTGTATCTCATGTAAGGAAGGCATTGTTCTCATACAAAGACCTATGTGACCCCTCGGTGACCTCTGGTTGCACTTGAGCTGTCCAGCAGTTTGCATAACCAGCGACAGATGTAAACACGTACCATAAAGTAAGAGTTTATTGCAGTTGGTTTTACAACCGAGTCAGTATTTACTGCGGTTGTCCTGCTGAGAAACGGGATGACCCAGTCGGGGTCCGAAGTCAGAACCGCCTAATTATACGGTATGGCATAGGATAGGGTCAGGTGCCGCATCCGAGTGCCGTCAACTTTATTTCATTTGTTGGCAACATGACACACCCCATTTAGCAGTGGCGGCTCATACGTCAATCTACTCATACTCGTAAACTTCCATTTTGGGGGGAAAATCTGCTGTACTATATTCACATACGAATGTTCTTGCAAAAGCAAAAGTAAAAATGGGTCCCTATAGGCTAGTTTTGAAATTCTATACCTTTGCATGACTTCGTGAGAAACAAACGAATGGTGACTTAACAATTACTTAAATAAACATTCAAGCTAATAACAATAAATATCTCGGAAATGGATAATGCCATAAAAATATATAACTTGTTTGTTTTAACGATATATACGAGGGCTGTCCCAGAAGTACCCCACCTAACAAACAAAACACAAAAATTTTGGGGAAAGAACCTCTTTATTTCTCTACATAGTCTCCTTTCAGTTCGATACACTTTTCCCAGGATGTTCAATAGCTTCGATACTCTGTTTATAGTGAAAACCGTCGAGTTCTGCAAAATAGCCATCAAGTGCAGATTCCACCTCTTCATTCTTAGCAAATCTGTTACTACCAAGCCATTTCTTCAACATTGGAGACAGAAAATAATCAGAGAGGGCTAAATCTGGTGAATAGCATGCATGAGGAAGCAATTTGAACTTTAACACATTGATTTTGGCCATGGCGATAATGGATGTGTGAACTGGCGCATTCTCTTGATGAAACAGAACTTTCTATTTCGCTAAATGCGGCCGGTTTTGCTTGATTTCATCGTTCAAACGCTGCAATAAGTTAGCATAATACTCGCTATTGATTGCTTTCTCTTTTTGAAGATAATCAATGAAAATTATCCCACGCGCATCCCAAAAAACTGACGCCATGACCTTTGCCTTCTTTGGAACCGATTCTCCCCTTTCAGTCCACTGTTTTGACTGTTCCTTCGTCTCAGGTGTGAAGTGATGGACCCATATTTTATCCATGGTTATGAATCGACGCTAAAACTCGGCGTATTGTAGCGAAACATAGTCAAACACTCAACTGAAACATCCTCACGATGCTGCTTTTGTTCCATTGTGAGTAAACTCGACACCCATCTTGCGCACAGCTTTCTCGTGTCTAAATTTTCAGTCAATATGCGATGTACAGCACTTTTTGAAATGTCTACGATGTCTTCTCGCTCGCGCACTTTCAGTCGACAGTCATCCAATGTCATTTTGTGAATTTTCTTCACAATTTCTGGCGTGTTCACCTCATTTGGTCGACCAATGCGATGTTCGTCTTGGCGTCGCTTAAACTCTGCCACCCAATATTTTACTGTTGTAAACGAAGGAGCAGACTCCCCCAGAGTAGAATCTAGCTCAGCTTTAATATTAGTTGGACTAAGACCTTTCAAATGAAAGTATTGTTTCACATAATGATGACCAGTTTTATCCATGTTCACAAATTCGCTGAGAGAGTTCACTATTGATGACTGTGAAACAATTACTAAACAACGTAGCATCGTCAAACTTCAGACTTAAGATTTATAAGGTTAGTATACATTTGATTACCCATGGAAATGTTTAAAAATATAGCATTTTAATCAAAATGTAAAACAAGTTTTAGAAGAATAAAGAATAAGTTGACTATGTAACTGGTAGTTTCGGATGGGAAATTTTCTTTAAAATATATCCAATATTTCACTTTTGAGTTATAGACTTCACACAAATTCTTTCTGTCTCCCTCTCTCTCTCTCTCTCTCCCTCTCTCTCATTCTTTTACATGACAGACACGACTCTGACCTTTTTCTAAAAATGTCTTTTATTTTCTTTACTGCGTACATAGCTAGAGAAGGTATTGCATTTCGCCAAAAAAATTCGATACCGAGATATTACCAGGAATACCTGTTTTTAGGCCCCCTAAATAAAAAAAAATATTTGAAAAAGGACCTTGTGGTGTGTCTGTGTGTCTATGAACAACATAACTGAAAAAGCAAAAGTTGATAACTACGAAAGTTGGTATTTAAGCTCAGTATCTTTCAAAGATGCGACACGAAAGTTTTCAAGAAAATCCCCCCCTCACTCCAAACTATACTTTACATGGAAGGTGTTTCGACATTTTTTATTTTCTAAAAATGGTTGTAGCGATTTTGTTTTAAAGATATTTACACGACAATTAAAGTGTGTATCTTGAATTTTCTGGGAATTACCTTTGAAGTTCTCTTCTTTCGGAAGCAATTTTGTATAATCTTGTATAACTAGTAGACGTTAAGCGTTATACGAAGAAGTACTACAAAAAAGTACATATCTTTAAAACACACTATTTAATTCTAATAAGGTTTTTTGTGACAGACATCGACTATGGTTGGAATTGTTCAGTACTTAGCCATTCTTTTAAAGTCTCATCGATTTTCAGTTGCTTCTCGCGATGTCATGGAAACATGGAATTTTAAAGCCAGCATATAGCGTTTAGTTCTTAAACATTTGACTGTCACTATTTGCTTTTTATCTGTAACGAAATGTGTAATGCAGCTGTTTCCGAAAAGGTTTGTCTCGATTAAAATGAACTAGACAGGAAAATAAACTTATATAAGAATAATTCTTATGCCCACTAATAAAAAAGGTTGGAGGAAGTCATGTGAATGTAACACATAAGATTTTCTTATTCAGGGGGCCCTAAAATACGCATTTCCGGTGAAACCTCGATATCGAATTTTTGGATGAAATGCAATGATTCCTCTGCCTAAACAATTGTTTACAAGATTTCTCCGCAAACACAGTTTTGAAACGTCTTGTGATTGTTTAGAAGGACTCAAATTTCGGTCAGGAAAGAGCGAAGTAATAATATTCTCCTTGAAATTAAATTCAGAGAGGTAAGTTACCATGGCAACACGGTATTAGTAATGTTTCCTTATAAAGCAACAAGTCGTTAGCTCGAAATGCATTACTTATGAGACAAGTTGAATAACTGTTGGTTTTGCCGCCCCCTCGTAAGAAGATGAGAGGTTACCTCCAGCGCCTCGAGGTAGACTGACCCTTGCACTGTTGACCCATGAGAGCTGGTCTGCAAGCTGACTCACCCTGGAGCAGTACTACGGCTGCGAATCTCGAGGAATTCAATATTCGTAGAAGGCACTATCAACAAGATTTGAGAAGCTTCCTGCCAATTAATGAATGACTCTGGTGGTCAGAACGTGTTTACATTACTCTTCTGGGTCAATAGTGGTGATCTAAAGCTTTTACTTGCGACTCCAGAAAGGTATGGAAGGTTCATTCTCTATTATTGCAGGCAGGAAATGCTGATGTATTGATCAAACATCTATTGTTGAATATTATAAATATATGCAATGTAAATCAAATTCCCATCAGGTTAGGGTTAGAGGCGGCATCGAGTGCATTGCAGGCGGCCTTTGTAAAGATGTTACAATGTAGGAGAGTTTACTAAAGTGCAACTTTGACATTTTTCCATCATAATGGGATGCCACTACAATCTGGTGATATCCGGGTTGTTAGGTTCCATTCATAACCGACAACTCCTCGCAAATACGCACCTGTTACATGTATTGTGAAGGTTGCTTCTGTGGTGGTAAGACACAAGCTGATGTAATTTTTGGCCAGTTTTTTTTATTCGCTTAATGTATTGCTAATTAGGTTTCTATGTCATGGCAAAACGTGATATCCCTAACTTTATTTGTTGAAGAGTTATGGAGGTTGGCAGTAGCTGATATGTCGTTTTCTCTAGGAATACCTTTTGCCAGAAGTTGATATGTATCAATTTTCAAGTTCTGCCACCATACTTGACCTTTTGCTTCTTGCAGAACACTCCTAAGGGCTGTCCCAGGAGTACCCGACTTAACAAAGAAAACACAACAATTTTGGGAAAAAACATCTTTATTTCTCTACATAGTCTCCTTTCAGCTCGATACACTTTTCCCAGCGACGTTCAATAGCTTCGATACTCTGTTTATAGTGAGAACCGTCGAGTTCTGTAAAATAGCCATCAACTGCAAACTCCACCTCTTCATTGTTGTCAAATCTTTTACCACCAAGTCATTTCTTCAACTTTGGAAACAGTAAATAATCAGAGGGGGCTAAGTCTGGCGAATAGGGTGAGCAATTCGAACTTTAACTCATTGATTTTGGCCATGGCGATAATGGATCTGTCAAAGGTGACGCAGTATTTCTAACACTTAAATGATATCAATCTAATTATACAATATAAAATATAATAACAGCGCGACTTAAAGCAATATTTGTATAATATAATATATAAAGTGTATGTTACAGTCATTGTATTATGTTCATATTATTATGTACATGTATCTCTATGATGTATTACGTAGTTTAACAATGTAGGAGCTGTGAGAATAGAAGCAAGCTGCTTTTCGTAGCAAACAGAATTACAAAGTAAAAGCCGAAAGTTGCTAACAATGAGATACACTTGGAACTACAACAAATTAGAAAGTTTAATAAAGGTTACTAATAATTCTTGGAACAATAATAATGTAATATTTAAAACAGTTTATAATAGCCTATCAAAAAGTAGAAAAAGCTTAAGTTAAATAAAAGCATTCTATTGGAGTAGGCTTAGCCAATCAGAGACTTGAATTAGAGGAATTGTACAAATTCAAGCGGCAGACGCTACAAGGAAGCGTAACCAAGCAGTCCAGTTTAGATTTGGTACGGGTTCAGTGTGGGACATAAAAAATTCATTGCGGCGAGAATAATATAAAGTTTACGTGTCAAAAAGTGCAACTGAACAATAATCTCACAGTTCTACAGTAGTATATATCAGCGAAGTGTTATTTAATCGTGTGAAAGATTGATAAACAAAGTACAATACAATTATAATTTGTGTAAGCCTTGTTCTTTAGCCGTACCAGCCCTGCTAAGAGATACGTGTTCTGAAAATTACTACTGACGCAGCCGAGGCATACATATAACGTGGGGCGAAGGCCACCGGAAAAGTAAACATGGGGCGAAGGCCACCGGAAACTTTGTACCGTATGTGGGGCGAACACTCCTAGAAACATATCTCCCGTACAACGTGGGGCTGCAACTACTTCAAGTTTGGTTCTCCAACAGTGGGGCTACAACAACTTCAACTGGTGCATTGTCTTGATAAACAAAACTTTCTTTTTCACTAAATGCGGCCGTTTTTGCTTGATTTCATCATTCAAACGCTGCAATAAGTTTGCATAATGCTCGCCAATGATTGCTTTTCCTGTTTTAAGATAATCGATGAAAATTATCCCACGCGCATCCAAAAAAAGAAAAAAAGAAAAACTGACGCCATGCCCTTGCCTGCAGATGGAACTGTCTTCGCCTTTTTTGGAGCCGATTCTCCTATTTCAATCCACTATTTTGACTGTTCCTTCGTCTCAGGTGTGAAGTGATGGACCCATGTTTCATCCATGGTTATGAGTCGGCGCAAAAACTCGGCTTTATTGTAGCGAAACATCGCCAAACACCCGAATGAAAGATCCTCACGATGCTGCTTTTGTTCCATTGTGAGTAAACGCGGCACCCATCTTGCGCACAGATTTCTCATGTCTAAATTTTCAGTTAGTATTCGATGTACAGTACTTTTTGAAATGCCCATGATTTCTACTAGCTCGCGCACTTTAGGCGGTGGACATCCTATACCATTTTGAGGATTTTCTTCACAATTTCTGGCGTGGTCTCCTCATTTGGTCGAGCACTGCGATGTTCGTCTTGGCAGCTCGTAAGGCCTTGCTTAAACTCTGCCACCCAATATTTTACTGTTCTAAACGAAGGAGCAGACTCCCTCAGAGTAGAATCTAGCTCAGCTTTAATATTGGTTGGACTTAAGACCTTTCAAATGAAAGTATTGTATCCATGTTTACAAATTCGCTGAGAGAGTTCACTATTAATGGCTGCCAAACAATTACTAAACAACGTAGCATCGTCAAACTTCAAACTTAATCTTTATAAGGATGGTACTTTCTACCATAGTCATTTGTTTGAAACAACAACCGCTATATATACGTCAGGTCGGGTACTTCTGGGACTTCCCTTGTACGTAGTTTGAATGCGTTCGTGTATAACAAGAGAATCACCTCTTTCCATTGTAATGCTAGTTATTATTGCGTAGGTAGTAAAATGATCTACAAATTTGTTGGCTGTTACACCAAGAGAGTTGAATGTCATTGGGTACTGTACTGTACTGTAATTTGATTACGAATTGCTGATAGTTCAGCCATAGAGAAAATCAAAGTTATCTACATCTATTATCTTAATAAACATTTGATCACAAACAATGAAAATGCTGCAGAAGCATTTTGGGTTATGTTCTGGCGATTCTATTACTGACAAATAGTTTTGCTCCAAACTTGTAGCAATCGCAATTCCAAGATGAAGACATAAATACGAGGGCGAATTGATAAATCCATGACTTTGACGAGAGATAGCGTTCTAATCACAGGTTTCTTGTTTGCACCGAAGTCTTACGTCTATTCTGGGTATAATCGCAGAAATTCGTCATTTGTTTCATAGAACATTGTTGAGAGCGTCTAAAATAAGCAGATGTTGTTGCTTTGTAGAAAATGGAGAAAAGTGAATTTCGTGTTGTGATAAAGCACTACTTTTCGCGTGGTAAGACGGTGAAGGAAACGGAAGAAAAGCTGAACAAGTATTATGGGGACTCTGCTCCATCACATGGCATGGTTCACAATATTTTCGATGTGACGTTCGAGCAAAAGAGATGCCGTGCGCACATGTCGGCCGGTTGAGGTCACGACAGAAGAAATGGTGAACAAAGTTCACGATACTGTGTTGGAAGACCGCCGAGTGAAAATACGTGAGATAGCCAAGACCGTAAACATCTCGAATGCACGGGTGTGTAACAATCTGCACGAAGTTTTGGATATAAGAAAGCTGTCAGCAAGATGGGGCCGCGACTGCTCACAGTTGAGAACAAACGGAATCGTGTGACCATTTCACAGGGATATTAGAACATGTTTCAGCGCAACCCAAATGAGTTTTTGCGGCGTTATATCACGGTTGATGAAACTTGGATCCATTACTGTCAACCTAAAACCAGACAATCAAAGCAGTCGATTTCCTTCGGCGAACCTGCTCCAAAGAAAGCGAAAACCATTCCCTCGGCAGGAAAAAACATGGCAGCTGTCTTTTGGGATTCACAAGGGTTGATAGACATCCATTACTTGGAAAAGGGTAAAACGTACACTGGTTCATGTTATGCCGCAATGCTGGATCAGTTTCACAAGTAATTGTTAAAGAAATTCCCCCATTTTCTGAAGTATAAGGTTCTCTTTCACCAGGATAATGCACCCGCACACAAGTCAGCCATTGCCATCGGAAAATTTGTGGAATTGGGCTACGAACTGCTACCTCACCCACATATTCTCCAGATTTGGCTCCGTGACTTCTTCCTCTTTGCAAACCTAAAAAATTGACTCGCTAGGAAGAAATTCACGTCCAGTGAACACATCATGGCAGAAACAACCTCATGTTTTGCAGGGCTTTGATTTTTTGGAAATACATTTTTATTTTCTTCAAAAAGTCACTGACTTATCAATCAGCCTCAAGGCATCTAATTTAGACAACTATTAAGTTGTTAGTAATAATTATAATAAAGGCATTAAGCTGTTTTTATAAGGCAAACTATTAACTGACTTTATGTCCCAAATAATGCCGCAGTAATTTCAAATGAGCCAAAATGCACATCCAGAAATCTTCTTGCCAAAAGTGTATGGAAATAACAGTGTACTACAGGAAACTTTGTATCTTATTCTGATGAAACTGTATCTGACAAATACAGAATATTAAGAAAAGTATTCCATATTTTGATAGGTGGTAGTATGGACCAAAACAAGAGAAAAATGTCGAGTAAACATGGGTTTAAAATGCATCTCTTAAGAGCTATAAGCACTTGTTAGTCTTCGCCACTATGAAACATCTCTTCTACTGCAAGCTCATTGCTATTTTTATAGTTTACCAGTTGTACAAGATATACAAAATTATTTTCCAATGAAAATGACTTCACAGCCTATTCTCAGAATATATTCAAGATACACATTTAATTTGCCACGTAAATACCTTAAATATGTAGTATTTTAATGAAAATATTTAAAGCCACTTCTGAGAAAATAAAAGATTTGTAAAAAAAATGTACCTTAGGGTGGCAGAATTTTCAGGAAAATTTTCATCTTGCATCTTTGGAAGGTATTGAACCTAAATACCAAGTTTAGTATATATCTGACTTTTCGTTTTTGAGTTATGCCGTTCACATACATTTTCTAAACTTTTTTGGAAAAGCATTTATTTACAGCGAAATCTCGAAATAGAATTTTTTTAGTGAAATACAATACTTTCTCTACCTAAACGATACATCGTAGAGAAAGTAGAAATTAAATAAAACAGTTGATTTATCTCCATATGTTTCGGGAACATTCGGCTGTTTCGCTTTGAAAACACTCGAGTATGAATAAATTATTACGATCCTGTATTTTAACTTTTGATTCCTTAAATGGAAATAAATTACAGCTTTTGGATTTTTGGGGGGGGTCAATCTAGAGCACATACGCTTTCAAAATAAGCCAAAAGTTTGTTATATGTGACGCAGCCACGCTACGTCCTCCAACAATGAAGCAATACCTTTGCCTCACGATTGCTGCGTTTCTCCTCCTAGTTGTTTTTTTATACTTTGCCACGGCTCCTCGAGCATGAGATCTTAATCACCGCGTATGCGTGAGTGTATGTACATAGAAACATGAACGCTTTCTTGGAACACTTTGTCACCAATGCAATAAGACTTAAGATTTGCCAATCGCTTTTAAATTCTTACGATGTTACTGTGTCTTTTCCAAGACCGAAGATTATCAACTACATCTGATCGTTCGATCCTCTTGCAAGTTCACACCCACAGAATGTTGTTCCGCACCCCAAGAGGGCCCCAACGAGAGTATGTCCTCACCACACGAGCGTCCCAGCGAGAATGTCCTCACCACACGCGCGATACAAGGAAAAACCTCCTAACTTCCCCTCTCTCCCCTTAAACATTTCGCACCAAAACTGAGCGTCATGAAGCTTCTAGTGACCTTCACATCCTGGCCAGTGCAACTGCACCCATTATTTCCAGGAGAAACTGGCTTCAGCGGTTTTATCCTTTATACCTGGGGCTGGTCCCTAATTAGCTAAGCTGTGCCTGTCTGGCCTTTCTATCGCGTTTAACAGTCGACAATTTTCCCAATGCTTCTCCTTTTAATACATGCACTGATTTTAAGTATTTTATTATTTATTTTATTTCGCTATCCTTCCCAGATTATTATGATAATTATTGACATACGTGTTCGAGACCTTGAGGGGAGAGGTCGTGTCAGGACGTTCCAAGTACACGCAGGTATAAACAAGTAGCGGCCATGGGGGTGGAGTTGATGGTTTACCGAGCAAGGATCGGAATGCGGACGGGTAGGGGATCGTGGATAGCAGGTAGTCAGGTATTAGGTAGGACGAACGTAACGTCCAAGTGTTATTTTATGGCGTTTGTTTTAGTAATTTTGCTCGTGATAGGAGGTGTTGAATTAAACCCAGGACCTGTGACTGACGAAGGATGTGGGAGCTGCAACTAAGCTTTAAGGACAGGACTACAATGCAGCAGCTGCGCAAAGTGGTACCATTTTGGCTGCCAAAAAATTAAGAGGGACCAGAACATCGAAGAAAACTGGGAATGTAAGGACTGCAGGGGAACTGAAACGGTCATCGCAAATCAGAAGAAACTGGAGAAGCTGCAAGAAGAAGCACGGGTGTTACGCGAGAAGCTCCAACGCGCGGAAGAGAAAATTCGGAAGTTAGAAGAAGAGAATAGCCAACTCAGGGAGCTCAGGAAAGAAAATGGACAAGAAAAGGGGAAACCATGTTTGATAGTCGGAGACTCTATTGTGAGATATGCGGGGAACCCGAATGCAGAGGTAGCTTGCTATCCTGGCATAAGGACTGAAGGACTGCTGGGGGAAATCGAGAAAAAGCAAGAGGAGATGGAAGACAGCTATAAGACGATTGTATTGCACGTTGGGAGCAATGACCTGCGGAGAAGTGTAAACTACGTGATGGGAGACATGTACGACTTAGTTAAACGGACAAGGCAGCTATTTCCCTCAGCGAAGATCGTCGTTAGTGGAGTTTTGAGACGACGCGATGTCAACTGGAGGAAGATAATGCAGGTAAACGACTCGTATGCATGGGTAGCGGAGCGACTGGGCGCGAAGTTTCTGGACCCAAATTCGTGGATTGAAGACTGGGACTACGGACGGGACGGTGCGCACTTAAACCGAAGTGGATCTTCGAAGTTGGCAGCTTTGTTCGGGAGGGTGACGACGTGGAGCGATGGCAGCAAGCGGCAGAAGCAACAGTGACAACAACCTCGGAGAAACGAAGATTCACAGGTAGGGGCTGGCTTTTTAAGGCTGTTACAGGTAAATTGCCGTAGTATTATGAATAAAGTTGTAGAGTTTTGGAATTTAATGGAGATATGTAATCCAAATGTAATTATAGGTACGGAGTCATGGCTAAATGTTGATATAAATGATGCGGAAGTTTTCAGCTCAGATTACAGGGTGTTTAGGAGGGACAGGGACGGAAGGGGAGGGGGAATTTTTATTTGCGCTAAGTCAGAGTTACAAAGCAAAGCGCTATGGGTAGAAGAGGATGTAGAGATTATGGCAAATGAAATTATTGATCAAAAAAACGAAGGTAATAATATAACAATAATAGCTTGCTACAGACCACCTAGCGAAACTAATCACAAAACGTTGCATAAATTAATAGAAAAAATCTCTTCCGTAAAGGGAAACGTTATTGTAGCAGGGGATGTAAATCTGCCAAATGTAAACTGGAAAGGTCAGTTAATAGGAGGCGAAGACCAAAATCTTGTTAATTTTCTGGTTTGGGAACAGGGGTTGTTGCAAGTCGTTAACACAAGTACTCGGCAATCAGCCTTACTAGATGTATTTTTATGCAGGCCTCAGTCTTTGTTTGCTGAATGTGAGGTCTTGCCAGGTATCAGTGACCACCATTGTGTGCAATTAGAAGTAAGCTGGGGGGGACGATTGAACCGGTTTGAATTAGAACAAACATCAATTAGCTGGAATTTCCAGAAAGCGGACGGGGCTGCTATTCAGAATTTTCTACGCGAGCAGTATTGGTCTTTCGTAAAATCTGCCACTAGTGTAAATGAAGCTGGGCTAGTTTCAAAACACTTACTTCGGAAGCAATTATGAAACATGTACCTTTTAAAGTTATGAAAAATAACGCTTATCCAGAATTTTATACAAAACGTATTAGGTCACTTAAAAGGAAAACAAGGCGCGCGTATCATAAAAGGAGGAAATCGTAATGGCATTTTATTAAATTTAAAGAATTAACCAAGAATTTACAAAACGAAAAGTTGCAAGCGCAGGAGCGGTTCTTAGAACAGATTTTAAATAAGGAAAGTGATGGATGGAAAGCATTTTATAATTATGTGAGGAGACGCAGGGGTAATAAAGAAGGCATACCAGATTTCAAAGTTAACGGGACTGCCGTAATAAATGATAAGGAAAAGGCGAACATATTAAATGCACATTTTGTATCGGTCTTTCATCAAATGGATGATAGTCCTGAACGGGAAAATAGGAGTGGTGGAGAATCGCTATTTCAAATAATGGCGCCAAAATTACGTAAAAGGATCAAGATGCTACAGAATCGAAAATCAAGAGGGCCGGACAACGTACCTACTGAAATATTAAAAATAGGGGGAGAAGCCATGATTCCCTACCTAATGCTCTTGCTTAACATGTCAATTAACAACCGTGCACTACCGGAAGACTGGAAATCCGCTATTGTAGTTCCAATATACAAAGGGGTAATAAAACAGAAATAAATAATTATCGGCCTGTCAGCCTAACGTCGGTAGTGTGTAAAGTAATGGAGCATCTAATTGCAGAATACATACGGGAGGAATTAGAAAGCAAACAGTGGTTCAACAAAGCGCAACATGGGTTTAGATCCGGGTATTCATGTGAAAGTCAAACAACTTCATTAATTCAAGATTTGGCAGATGAGGTGGATGCAGGGGGAAGGACTGATGCAGTGGTGATAGATTTTTCTAAAGCTTTTGACGTAGTGCCACATAGTTTACTCATCCGGAAACTAGCAAATGCGGGACTTGATAATCGCGTTGTATTGTGGGTAGAACAATTTTTGAAAGGGAGGACGCAAAGAGTAAGAGTAGGCAGAGAACTGTCAGAAGGGGGGACCGTAAGTTCGGGCGTGCCCCAAGGCTCGGTACTGGGCCCGTTAGTGTTTCTTATCTTTGTTAATGATATCCATATAGGTAAACATTAAATGCCAGATAAGACTGTTCGCAGA
Organism: Deroplatys truncata; assembly: GCA_030765065.1. Taxonomy (NCBI): domain Eukaryota; kingdom Metazoa; phylum Arthropoda; class Insecta; order Mantodea; family Mantidae; genus Deroplatys; species Deroplatys truncata. The sequence continues at coordinate 182,164,634 of CM060980.1, forward strand.
CGATTGTATTATTTACAATAAGATTAGGAATTCCATGCATGAGACTGCTCTTCAGGACGACCTAAATGAAATCAGGCGGTGGGCCGAAGCAAACAAAATGACAATTAATGCTGGGAAAAGTAAGTCCATTGTTTTTAGCAGAACTAAGGGGAAGATTATACATAACTATCAAATGGGCGGGGAACCAATTCCACAGGTGGACAGCTGCAAATATTTGGGAGTGTGCTTGTCAAGTAATGCTGGATGGGGGGAACAGATAAATAGTACATCTAGGAAAGCATTGCATTTCGTAATGAGAATACTGAAAAAGGGGAGCGCAAAGACCAGGGAACTAGCCTACAAATCTTTAGTGCGGCCGGTTATGGAATATGGAGTAGCATGTTGGGACCCATACAGAGTCAATCAGATTGATTCCTTAGAAAAAGTACAGAGAAGGGCTATAAAATTCATAAGGAGAGGTAAAGATTTTGGGTTTACAAAAGGTGAAGAGAATGAATGGGAACCGCTAAACGTTAGGCGTAAAAAACATAGATTAGTTGCGTTATTTAAAGCTTATACTGGTTCAAATGCTTGGGCGGATGTTAGAGAAAGGTTAGAGAATCCAGCACACTACGGTCGAAACGATCATCTGTTTAAAATTAGGGGTAGAAAGTGCAGAACCGACGTGGGAAAATTTTTTTTTGTTAATAGAACCATTGAGGAATGGAATGAATTGCCTGTAGCAGCCTTTCAGGGCTGTCCTCTGACCTTAAAGCAGTTCAGAAATAATATTAGCAGAATAAATGTTGGTTAATTAACTAGTGTACTCATTTCACAAACTATACTATTAAAGTTGACACTACCAGGTTGAAAATACTGGTAACTAAATATAAGGACCAATTGTAAATAGTTAAGTACCTCGAAAATAGTTACGTACTTTGTAAATTGTTAAGCACTTTGTAGATAGTTAAGTAAATTGAGAATAGTTAAGTAAATTGTGAATAGTTAAGTAAATTGTGAATAGTGAAGTAAATGGTGAATAGTTAAGTAATTGTGAATAGTTAAGTAAACTATAAATGGTTCAGTAATTAGGGATTTTAAAAGCTTCGTTAATATTTAAAATTAATCATATTGTATTGTTAGTCTTGTTTATTATTATTATTATTATTATTATTATTATTATTATTATTATTATTGTAAGCTAGTCATGGTGATGTAAATTTTGTACGGTTTAATTCTGCCACCGGGAAGTACCCAATTGCAGAATAAATAAATACATACATACATACATAATTTCGGCTTCATATGTTTCAGTAGAAAGCTGCAATAAAGGGTTTGAAGAGTGTCCGTTGAAAATTCACAGTTTTAAAAATAAGATACAGAACATTAAGTGTAAGATATCGCCCTAGTCAGTAGGAATCCAATAAAACAATCATGAATTTCCCCTAACACAATACATTTTAACATATTTGCTGTGTTAGGCAGTTACTGACTAAAGATCAGTCTCAGTGACTTCCTTGTATGGTGTCACCGCCTATCCGGGTCATTTTGCCTGCTCTACTCCTTGTGCTTGTTTACGATACGTTATTTAAGACGAGCACTACCTGCTCCAAATTAAACCAAAATTGCCAACGCCACCTCCACGAGTGAAGCAAGACTGGCATCAACCACAGCATACTTCAGTTTCGAGCATTTAGTTAAATGCAGTACTCCAAACCTGTTTTCCTTGACGGCCCTTTAATTTAAATTGTCTACTGCAAAAGACTTGAGGAAAGTTAGGTTCACATTTCGGCTAAGTGTAAAGAAACGTAAGGGTGAGCTCTTTTAGCATATTGCTTCCTTGGATGTAACATGGAAAGTTGAAGGTTTTACTGTGTATAATAATTATTGCACTGCTTGTGCTTGGTGTATTGTGCTCTTCAGCGTAAGAAACATTGCTTGGGAATGAAATTGTGAAATATACAGGATGCGGAAAAGCAATGTGCACAGAATTGTAGAGTAGAAAGCAAAGTAAGCATTTTGAGGTTAGAAATATGAGGTCGCAGATACAGTATAATAGCAGGAGCGGTGCATAACGTAATTGAAATCTTACTTTATATAAACGTCTTCATTTGCTAGTCAAAATGAAATGTAACTCTCACAGAGTTGCCAATCATACTGATTTTTCAGTAGATCTCCTGGTTTTTTTAACTTGTCTATATATTTGCTGGTTTATTAAAAGAAAACGAGCATATCTCCTATTCTATTAATTTGCGCAATAATTATTGTTTAATGTAATAACGAAATTGCTACATTTCAAGATCAGTGACGAAATGAGTGACAATATTAAAAAAAAACTGATGTGATACATTCACATACATTTCTCTATCCTCTATCGTTTATCAGTGGGTATACAATATATTCTTACTTGAAATAAACAACTCGAATCTTTAATAACGGATATCTCAGAAAAAAATCATTTGAAATAAATCGTTTATCGCTTATACAAGATTATACAAAATTCCTTCGTAATGAAGAGGACTTCACAGATTATTCCCCAAAATTCAAGATATACATTTGATCATGTAAATGTCTTTCATACATGGTATTTTATTTAAAATCGTTAGAGCAATTTTTAGAAAATAAAAAATTTCGAAAAATGCCCCATGTAAAGGGTACTTTGAGCGAGGGGATTCTGTTGAAAACCTTCGTGTCACATTCTTGGAATATATTGAACTTAAATATCAAGTTTGCTACTTATCTGACTTTTCGTTTTTGAGTTAAGCTCTTCAGAGACTCACGCACGGACCTTTTTCTAATTTTTTTTTGGGGGGGGGAATTTAGGGATCCTCAAAACGTGTATTTCAGTGGAATCTCGTATCGAATTTTGATGTGGAATGCAATACCTTCTCTATCTACTATGTGCGTCGTAGAGAAAGTAAAAAGGGATAAACATTCCCAAAGCTGTGATCTAAGTGGGAGCGAGGTGCAATATTAAAGGGCTGGCTAATACGAAGTAAAACGTTTTGCTTATTCTAAAGCCTATGATTCCAATATAAACCTTGGAACATTAGGGAAAACCACCTAAGAAAAGTATGCAAAAACTCCCCCCCTCCCACAAAAAAAAAACTTATGCAAAGGGCTAAGAAAATTGTGGTGAACAAAACTTTAGTCAATGATGTCACAAGCTACCACGTTAGACACGAAAGTAAAAGAGGGAGAAATTCGTCTTTCAGCTTGTTGCAAGAGGGAATGGATCATTTGCGCGCTCTAATCAAGTCCGTTTGGCACAAATCAGAGCATTGAAAACGATTACTTTTGGGCGTACGAAAATAACAGCTAGTATTAAGCATGTTTACGGGGTTGCAAGATAAAGACATTCTTTGCAAAGCGAAATTTTCTATATTAATCGATGAGACGACCGATATACACTGCACAAAACATTTGTGTATTATTGTCAGAGTAGGTTAACATTATTGATACATTTTTACTTTCGCGTTAAAATACACAACTTATGTCATTGTGTCATATGCATTTTTTTTGTTTGTAAACCATTTTCGAGATATTGCTTATGCATTTTTTTGTTGAGTGAACCATTTTCGAGATATTGCTTGTTATTCCCTTAAATTTTTCAATACCTGTTTTCTCAAATGGGAATTCGTTATTCATTTTTTTTTTGTCTTGGATATGCAAAGAGTTATAATCTGTGGCAAAGGGAATGGTGCTGCACCTAGCAACCAGCTATTAAGAGATATGTCTATGCTTAAAGGCTACTGTATTTCTATATTACCCTTGCAAATACAAAACAAGGGGAACATAGTAGGCCAAAAGCGAGAGTCCAATATTTTTTAGAACTGGTCGCTATGTGTAAAATGTAATTCTCTTTGCTTGTCAAAAGATCGTTTCTGTAAATGTTTATCTCGATTAATATGAAATAGATGGAGAATAAGGTTTTGTAAAAATATTTTGTACAAGAGTAGAGAAAGTCATGTGAGTGTAACACATCAGTTTTTTTTAATTTCTTACCATTGTATCACAGGAATACAGGACATTTTTTGAACTAAACTAGCAACATACATTTCCTTACGTTAAGTGTGTGTGTGAGCCAAGTTTGCACGCCTGTTGTGTCTGACACACACGCGACATGAAGCTATTCTCTTTCTGATGTATCTAATTTTATCCAAACACACCAATTTACATCACATCCCATAAAAATAACACTTTCCCGCGGTTCTGATTGGGCGATATCTCAGCGGGGAACCTAGACACTTGATATGGCTCCAAATGGGAAATTCTGTCTGTGATACCTAACTCGGGGATGTACAAAATATTGAAAAGATATTCCTGAAAGAATGAATTATCCCTTAAAATACAGTGATGTTAAAAATATGCAGAGAACATACCAATATCTCCTCCACACATTGCGCAGATAGTTGTTGCATACAGAAGTAACAAACCTTGTTTAAGAATATTGTACAATAAGATACTTAAATCATAACCAACATTTGTTGTATTGCAAAAGCTTATTTTTCTGTCTATTTCGTGTTAACGGAGATAAACATTTGCAGAGACGTTTCATTACAAATTCCGTTGTAGACACAAGGGTAATACAGGAGGCTAAAATGACAGACGTGTGCTTAAAAAGCGGGTTGCTGCTTACCTAAAAAATTCCACGCTCTTTAATTCAATAACGGAAAACAAAATCATGGTTACTTAACACCTAATAAAAATCTTATGTGCTACACTCTTATGATTTGCTCTATTCTTGTACAAACTATTTTTACAAACGCTTATTCTCCACCTACTTCATGTTAATCGAGATAAACATTTGCAGAGTCTATCTTATTGCTAATTTTCTTGTAGATGTAAGGGGAATATATATTTACAACGGCAATATAGAAATACAGTAGCCTTTAAGCACATACATATCTCTTAATAGCTGGTTGCTAGGTGCAGCACTATTCCCTTTGCCATAGATTATAACTCTTTGCATATCCAAGACAAAAAAAATGAATAACGAATTCCCATTTGAGAAAATAAGTATTGAAAAATATAAGGGAATAACAAGCAATATCTCGAAAATGGTTCACTCAACAAAAAAAATGTATATTACATAAATTGTGTATTTTAACACGATCTACATTTTTTGTGTAGTAAATTTTTTTACTTTCTCTACTACGTATAGTAAGTAGGGGAAGTATTGTATTCCACCCAAAAATTCGATACCGAGATTTCACCGAAAATACATGTTTTGAGACCTCCTGAATCCAAAAAAAGCATTTTTGGAAACATGTCCGTGTGTGTGTCTGTGTGTGTGTGTGTGTGTGTCTGTGTGTGTGTGTCTGTGTGTCTGTGAACAGCATAACTCAAAAACGAACAGTCGGATAAGCACCAAACTTGGTATTTAGGTTCAGTATCTTCCAGAGATGCGACACGAAGGTTTTGAAGAAAATCCCCCCACCCCAGACTACCCTTTACATGAAAGATTTTTAGAAAATGTTTATTTTCTCAAAAATGGCTCTAACGATTTTGATGAAAATATCATATGTTTAAGATAATGTCATGAGAAATGAAACGTATATCTCGAATTTTCTGGGAATGTCTCCAAAAGTATTCTTCATTGTGAACGACTTTTGCATAACTGGTAAACCATAAGAGATAGACAAAATGTTACTACACAAAAAATGTAGATCGCGTTAAAATACACAACTTATATCATATACATTTCTTTTGTTGAGTGAACCGTTTTCGAGATATTGCTTGTTATTTCCTTAAATTTTCCAATACTTATACTTTTTCTCAAATTCGTTATTCATTTTTGCTTTCTCTACTACGTATAGTAAGTAGGGGAAGTATTGCATTCCACCCAAAAATTCGATACCGAGATTTCACCGGAAATACATGTTTTGAGAATCACTGAATCCAAAAAAAGCATTTTTGGAAACATGTCCGTGTGTGTGTCTGTCCGTGTGTCTGTGTGTCTGTGTGTCTGTGTGTCTGTGTGTCTGTCTGTGTGTCTGTGTGTCTGTGTGTCTGTGAACAGCATAACTCAAAAACGAACAGTCGGATAAACACCAAACTTGGTATTTAGGTTCAGTATCTTCCAGAGATGCGACACGAAGGTTTTCAAGAAAATCCCCCCACCCTAGACTACCCTTTACATGGAAGATTTTTCGAAAAGTTTAATTTTCTCAAAAACGGCTCTAACGATTTTGATTAAAATATCATATGTTTAAGATATTGTCATGACAAATAAAATGTATATCTCGAATTTTCTGGGAATGTCTCCAAAAATATTCTTCATTGTGAACGACTTTTGCATAACTGGTAAACCATAAGAGATAGACAAAATTTTACTACACAAAAAATGTAGATCGCGTTAAAATACACAACTTATGTCATATACGTTTCTTTTGTTGAGTGAACCGTTTTCGAGATATTGCTTGTTATTTCCTTAAATTTTCCAATACTTATACTTTTTCTCAAATTCGTTATTCATTTTTACTTTCTCTACTACGTATAGTAAGTAGGGGAAGTATTGCATTCCACCCAAAAATTCGATACCGAGATTTCACCGGAAATACACGTTTTGAGACCTCCTGAATCCAAAAAAAGCATTTTTAGAAACATGTCCGTGTGTGTGTCTGTGTGTCTGTGTGTGTGTGTGTCTGTGTGTGTGTCTGTGAACAGCATAACTCAAAAACGAACAATCGGATAAGCACCAAACTTGGTATTTAGGTTCAGTATCTTCCAGAGATGCGACACGAAGGTTTTCAAGAAAATCCCCCCAACCCAGACTACCCTTTACATGGAACATTTTTCGAAAATTTTAATTTTCTCAAAAACGGCTCTAACGATTTTGATTAAAATATCATATGTTTAAGATATTGTCATGACAAATAAAATGTATATCTCGAATTTTCTGGGAATGTCTCCAAAAGTGTTCTTCATTATGAACGACTTTTTCATAACTGGTAAACCATAAGAGATAGACAAAATTTTACTACACAAAAAATGTAGATCGCGTTAAAATACACAAGTTATGTCATATACATTTCTTTTGTTGAGTGAACCGTTTGCGAGATATTGCTTGTTATTCCCTTAAATTTTCCAATACTTATACTTTTTCTCAAATTCGTTATTCATTTTTTTATGTTCTGGACATGCAAAGAGAATGGAATGCCCCACATAGCAACCAGCGATAAAATATTTGACTATCGCTTAAAAGCTACCATATTCCCCTTGCATCTACAAGAAAATTACAAATAAGATTAACATCTCGATATCTCGATTAATATGAAGCATATGGAGAATAGGCGTTTGTAAAAATAGATTGTACAAGAGTAGAGAAAGTCATGTGAGTGTAACACATCAGATTTTTACTTTCTCTACTACGTATAGTAAGTAGGGGAAGTATTGCATTCCACCCAAAAATTCGATACCGAGATTTCACCGGAAATACATGTTTTGAGAATCACTGAATCCAAAAAAAGCATTTTTGGAAACATGTCCGTGTGTGTGTCAGTCTGTGTGTCTGTGTGTCTGTGTGTCTGTCTGTGTGTCTGTGTGTCTGTGAACAGCATAACTCAAAAACGAACAGTCGGATAAACACCAAACTTGGTATTTAGGTTCAGTATCTTCCAGAGATGCGACACGAAGGTTTTCAAGAAAATCCCCCCACCCCAGACTACCCTTTACATGGAACATTTTTCGAAAATTTTAATTTTCTCAAAAACGGCTCTAACGATTTTGATTAAAATATCATATGTTTAAGATATTGTCATGACAAATAAAATGTATATCTCGAATTTTCTGGGAATGTCTCCAAAAATATTCTTCATTGTGAACGACTTTTGCATAACTGGTAAACCATAAGAGATAGACAAATTTTACTACACAAAAAATGTAGATCGCGTTAAAATACACAACTTATGTCATATACGTTTCTTTTGTTGAGTGAACCGTTTTCGAGATATTGCTTGTTATTTCCTTAAATTTTCCAATACTTATACTTTTTCTCAAATTCGTTATTCATTTTTACTTTCTCTACTACGTATAGTAAGTAGGGGAAGTATTGCATTCCACCCAAAAATTCGATACCGAGATTTCACCGGAAATATATGTTTTGAGACCTCCTGAATCCAAAAAAAGCATTTTTGGAAACATGTCCGTGTGTGTGTCTGTGTGTGTGTCTGTGTGTGTGTCTGTGTGTGTGTGTGTCTGTGAACAGCATAACTCAAAAACGAACAGTCGGATAAACACCAAACTTGGTATTTAGGTTCAGTATCTTCCAGAGATGCGACACGAAGGTTTTCAAGAAAATCCCCCCACCCCAGACTACCCTTTACATGGAACATTTTTCGAAAATTTTAATTTTCTCAAAAATGGCTCTAACGATTTTGATTAAAATAACATATGTTTAAGATAATGTCATGAGAAATGAAATGTATATCTCGAATTTTCTGGGAATGTCTCCAAAAGTATTCTTCATTGTGAACGACTTTTGCATAACTGGTAAACCATAAGAGATAGACAAAATTTTACAACACAAAAAATGTAGATCGCGTTAAAATACACAACTTATGTCATATACATTTCTTTTGTTGAGTGAACCGTTTTCGAGATATTGCTTGTTATTCCCTTAAATTTTCCAATACTTATACTTTTTCTCAAATTCGGTATTCATTTTGTTATGTCTTGGACATGCAAAGAGAATGGAATGCGCCACATAGCAACCAGCGTTAAAATATTTGACTATCGCTTAAAAGCTACTATATTCCCCATGCATCTACAAGAAAATTACCAATAAAATTGACATCTCGATATCACGATTAACATGAAGCATATGGAGAATAGGCGTTTGTAAAAATAGTTTGTACAAGAGTAGAGAAAGTCATGTGAGTGTAACACATCAGATTTTTTTATGTCCTGAACATGCAAAGAGAATGGAATTCGCCACATAGCAACCAGCGATAAAATATTTGACTATCGCTTAAAAGCTACCATATTCCCCTTGCATCTACAAGAAAATTACAAATATGATTGACATCTCGATATCTCGATTAATATGAAGCATATGGAGAATAGGCGTTTGTAAAAATAGATTGTACAAGAGTAGAGAAAGTCATGTGAGTGTAACACATCAGATTTTTTTATGTCCTGGACATTCAAAGAGAATGGAATGCGCCACATAGCAACCAGCGTTAAAATATTTGACTATCGCTTAAAAGCTACCATATTCACTTGCATCTACAAGAAAATTACCAATAAGATTGACATCTCGATATCTCGATTAACATGAAGCATATGGAGAATAGGCGTTTGTAAAAATAGATTGTACAAGAGTAGAGAAAGTCATGTGAGTGTAACACATAAGATTTTTTCTATCTCTTATGGTTTACCAGTTATGAAAAGTCGTTCACAATGAAGAATGCTTTTGGAGACATTCCCAGAAAATTCAAGATATACATTTTATTTGTCATGAAAATATCTTAAACATATGATATTTTAATCAAAATCGTTAGAGCCATTTTTGAGAAAATTAAAAGTTTCGAAAAATGTTCCATGTAAAGGGTAGTCTGGGGTGGGGAGATTTTCTTGAAAACCTTCTTGTTGCATCTCTGGAAGATACTAAACCTAAATACGAAGTTTGGTGTTTATCCGACTGTTTGTTTCTGAGTTATGCTGTTCACAGACACACACACGGACATGTTCCCAAAACTGCTTATTACTTTCTCTACTACGTATACTAAGTAGGGGAAGTATTGTATTCCACCCAAAAAGTCGATACCGAGATTTCAGCGAAATACATGTTTTGAGACCCCCTGAATCCAAAGAAAGCATTTTTGGAAACATGTCCGTGTGTGTCTGTGTGTCAGAAGATTTTCATTCACACTCGAGAGTTCAATATCCGAAATTGAGGAATTTCTCGCTTGATGTATTCTTTTAGTTCTGCGAATGTATGTATTTTTTTTTTTTTGCATGCACATGAAGGTCATAATCCTTTACTAGGCACCTTATCATCAACATTTTCCGGAATTAAATTGAACGACTAATTAGCTGTATACGCGGTTACAGCGTCTTTTTGGGAAAGTCTAGACTTATCATTCTATGTCTGTCAGCTGTTCAAAAATGTTGTAAGTCATTTCCGTATCTCCCTGCATTCATTGTTTGTTAAAAAATATGTCTTATTATACTGTATGCATTTACTGCACACCACATACCAATTTCCGCATCATGCAAGGGAATCTTGTGTGTAAAATCGGGTTTCTCTGTGCTCCAATGTCTGTTATTTTGCGATGAAATAAAACCATGTAAGCGAAACCAGAAACCATGGTTTGTCAGCGAGGGATTTAAGCTTGGGTCAGTTACTCTATCACTGTCATTTCGCAAAATCCAAGTTCAGAAATTTACACACTGTGATGGTCACGTGTGTGCGACAATCTCCCATACATTGGAAGGACTAAAAGAATATATCAGGCGAGAAATTCACAATTACGTTTGCCGCAGTGTTAGGCAAAAGCACTGTACATGGTATTTTAATTTAAAAAGTTAGGACTGTTTTTAAAAAAATCGAATTTTTCGAGAAATGTAAAGTATAGTTTGAGGTGGGGGAATTTTCTTGAAAATCTTCCTGTAGCATCCTTGGAGGATGCTGAACTTAAATACCAGGTTTGGTAATTAACCTAATTTTCGTTTTATGAGTTCTGATCTTCCTAGACACACACACACACACACACACACGGAACGTTTTCTAAAAATACTTGTTTTTGGATTCAGTGAGTGTCAAACATGTATTTCCGGTGAAATGTTGGTATTGAATTGTTTGAGGGGAATGCAATAACTTGGCTACCTACTAGGTATGTAGTAGAGAAAGTAAAAGGAATAACGACTTTCCATCTCATAAAAATATTTAAAACCTGAAACCAATAACACGGAAATGCTTAATTCCACAAAATAATAAAATAAGTAAAAAACAAAACAAAAAACATGGATTGTGTGCTTTAACGAGATTATAATTTTTTGTGTAGTAAAATAATGTCTACCTCTTACGGTTTACTATTACAAGTCATTCAAAATGAATAGGGCATCTCAGGTTATTGCCTAAAAATTCAGGATAGCTATATATTTTTATGTCATGAAAATATCTTAAAATATATACAGTGCCGTTTGTGAAAATTGGAACAACAAGAAGGAAACACAGGAATTCAATGAATTTAATACCACAAGTTAGGTACATGACAAGTAACAAATGATAAACTTTTCAAATCTATACATGACCTTTGAGCCCTAATATTCAGTATTTGGTGTGGCCTCTATGTGCTGCAATTAGAGCTGCTATACGCCGTGGCATTGAATAAAAAAGGTTCTGAATAAGTTCCTGAGGGATTTCTCTCCACGCGGTTTGTATTCGAGCCCACAAATCCGTGACACTGGTTACTGGAGGACCATGACGCACCAGGTGCCGACCAACCATATCCCAGACATGTTCGACGGGCGACATGTCAGGCGAACGTGCAGGCCAGGGAAGCAATGGTATCCGTCGCTCTTCGAAGAAGGCTTGTACATTCTTCGCAATGTGGCCGGGCATTGTCCTGTTGAAATGTGGTATGTGGAGATACCTGAAGCAGGGGGAGTACCTCAGGCTCTACAACCACCGTTAGGTACCGGTTGCTGTTCAAAGTGCCCTCAATACGTAGGAGGTGAGATAGGTTGTTGTAACCAATGGCGCCACAAAGCATCACACCTTGTGTTTGTCCGCTATGTTCAACAATGCAGCCCTCCAGGATGCGCTCACCACGGTACGCCGGGCACGTATGCGGCCATCACTGTAGAACACTTTGAAGCGGTACTCGTCCGAAAAGACTACATTTTGCCATTCAACACTCCAGTGACGGTGTTCACGTGCCCATTGCAGTCGGAGGAGCTTGTGGCATGCATGCAACCAGTCCAAGCTGCGGCAGACGGTGACGAACCGTTGATGCAGACAAGTTCACACCTGTTGCAGTGCTCCAGCGTCGAGCCAACACTGTAGGGTCCGTTATGGCCATGCGGACAAGATGACGCTCATCTCGTGCTGTAGTCATGTTGCATGCTCCAGTACCCGCTCTTCACTGCGTACGACTTTTATCTATCCACTGCTTCCACACAGCAGCATGGCCTGTACGAGCCGAAACGTCACGGTATGACAAACCTGATCATTCTGCCCCGTTCGAACTTTCTTTAATGATTCCACCTTGTTTGACAGCTCTGCACTAACTACACTGGACGCAACACTGACCTTGTTGGACCGATACGAGAGGGCTCTGCTCGGCCTATGTGTACCCCATCTCTGCATACCTAATCACTTATTGCTTGCACACTCTTCTACAGTTCCACCAAGTTTGGAGTTATTCGGGAAATTCTTTCTTGGTGTTGCGATTTACACAAACGGCAGTGTATATAGTATGTTAATAAAAATGTTATAGCTATTTTTGAAAGTATCTAAAATTTCGAAAGATGTAAAGGTTAGTTTGGGATGGAAGAATTTACATGAAAATCTTAATGTCGTATCTTAGGAAGGTACTGAACTCAAATTGCAAGTTTGGTATTTATCCTGCTATTCGTTTTTAGGTATGCTGTTCACAGACACATACAGACATACCTTTTTCTAAAAATTTCGGGGGCTACAGAACAGTAATTAAGATGCAATCTCGACATCGAATTTTCTGGTGGAATACTTACCTAAGTATATAGTAGTGTAGAGCAAGTAAAAAGTGATATTTGAAGATGTTTTCGCATATTTCACAACAAACAGGACTTAGGCCTACAGGATATTGTAGACCCACTCTAGCTGAAGGGGAGCGTCTGTTGCTTCCCGGGCACGTCGAAGCTAAATGAGGCGAAAATGTTCCAATATATATAGGGCCGTATAATTGATGGTTGCGAGGTTCCGGGTTCATTACCTCCTCACAGAAAACAATTACTGTGTCGAGGATGCTCTGGCTGGCTAATTGTGGCTCATTATCACGGCGCACCTGTTTGGCGCATATGTAAGTGCGATTCGCTACGCCAAGCCAGGCAGTTAGGACCACGTGCGTGCCCGTGTGGCTGGGCTGGATATAATATACAGGCAGATTTTGAAACCCGGACCACTCAAGAAGCCATTAAACAAATCAGGAGATGGAGGCTGAAGACTGAAAATGCAAAGACGAAAACCTATACAGCATTTTTCAAACGTAGATCCAAGAATTTGTGTGCTTTTAACTACACATTTTGTTATCGTTCTCTCTTCTACGTATAGTAAGTAGGGGAAGTATTGTATTCCACCCAAAAATTCGATACCGAGATTTCACCGGAAATATACGTTTTGAGACCCCCTGAATCCAAAAAAAAGTATTTTTGGAAACATGTCCGTGTGTGTGTGTGTCTGTGAGCAGCATAACTCAGAAACGAACAGTCGGATAAACACCAAACTTGGTAATTTAGGTTCAGTATCTTCCAGAGATGCTATACGAAGGTTTTCAAGAAAATCCCCCCACCCCAGATTACCCTTTACATGGAACATTTTTAAAAATTTTAATTTTCTCAAAAATTACTCTAACGATTTTGATTAAAATATCCTATGTTTAAGATATTTTCATAACAAATGAAATGCATATCTCGAATTTTCTGGGAATGTCTCCAAATAATTCTTCATTGTGAACGACTTTTGCATAACTGGTAAACCATAAGAGATAGACAAAATTTTACTACACAATAAATGTAGATCGCGTTAAAATACACAATTTATATCATATACATTTTTTTGGTTGGTGAACCATTTTCGAGATATTGCTTGTTATTCCCTTAAATTTTCCAATACTTATACTTTTTCTCAAATTCGTTATTCATTTTGTTTTTCTCCTGGTAATGCAAAGAGAATGGAATGCGCCACATAGCAACCTGCTCTTAAAATATTTGACTATCGCTTAAAGCTTACCAAATCCCCTTGCATGTACCAGAAAATTAGCAATCAGATTATCATCTCGATATCTCGATTAACATGAAGCATATGGAGAATAAGCGTCTGTAAAAATATTTTGCACAAGAGTAGAGAAAGGCATGTGAGTTTAACACATCAGAATTTTTTTAAATATTTCTAAAATGTCTAGTTTCCAGATTCTCCATAAAGGTGTTCGAAATATTCGAAAACTTACGCCGGATACTGTCTTAATAGTTCTTCGAGTGTGTGGGTATTTGTTACATAAACTTTATCTATATTCTGTCATCAAAAACAGGAGGCAGCGATTTTCTTGGACTTCTTTCCATGAAAGTATTTATCTCGTGTACCGTGCGAGATCACTCCGTTGTAACATGTGAGGCTCGCATCAGGAGGTCCGGGTTCGATTATCGTCGACCGTCCTCTCTGACTTTGGGTTTTTCGTGGTTTTCCCTGATCGATTTCCTTTCCATCATTTCCCTTTCAATCTGCTTCCGCCTCATCTCTCAATTGTGCTTCTAGGTTTCGTGGCTTATCGGTGCTCGAACTGTTAGGGACTTCTGTGGCCTGTAGCCTGCTGTAGTTCTTTCACTTTATCCCTCCCTCCTTGGAGGTGTTAGTCACAGTATATCTATGTAGGTTGCAGTGGGTATCCCCCTTCGTTGTATAACCTATAACATATCTTATAATTTTTCATTCTTTAGAACTGTTGGCTGTCCTACCAGGACGTTCTCCTGGAGTAACATTTTACCAGGTTTTTCTCAGTGCTCATAACCGGCTAATGCGCCAAAGGTACCCTAAACTTAGGCCTGGAACATTTCCTTTCCACCTTACCTTTCCCAATTATCACTTAATTTCATGTAGCATCAATATCTACTGCCTGTGGTGAGGTATGCTATAAGCGTTAAACACTACTGAAAACAATCGAACCTTATCCCTTTACGGATTAGTTAGAGTGGGGAAACTCCTGTGTAAATTCAAGCTGGCAATCCAATTGTGGCTACGTTCGAGCAAAATTAACACAATAAACACACGTTGTTCTGTAGTATACATTATGATAATTACAAATACTACACAATTATTGCACCATGCCAAAAGACACTGCACTGAACTGCAAATACTGTTATCTATGCTGGCGTGTGATTCTTGCTAAACCCGGTATGTTTAAAAATGTGCGACTTTTGAATGTTTTTTCTGCACATAATTAAGTACCTATAGCGTTTCTACTAAAAATGCTTCATTGTTGATGGTGAATAAATAGATTAATCACAGTGTATAGTAATAACAAAACAGGAATACGTGTGAATTTATAAAGCGCAGAGAAAGTCTTATGAATTTACCGCATTATTATTACGCATCATTTATCACTATTTTCAGTTCAGCAGGAAATTTACTATTTTTAAAACAGGTCAAAATTGGAGTGCCAGGGCCACAATTGTCAAGGTCAATGCCACTAATAGACCTTGTTGGCTTTCATAGTACGGACAAACCCAGGGAACTAGCATAAGTGACACTCCTTTTTTGAACAAAGCAGCTCGTAAAATGTTAGATACTCGGTATCTTGTAACTTGGCATCGTCCATGCTACTGCCACCAATACGCAACCTTGACATTCTTGAACAGAGCAGTGATTTATTCCATACATCGACAGCCTGATGTATCAAACTGGGCTTCGTTGATCCTTAATTCAAGTAACTTCGTAAGAGAATTTTTCCTGTGTAAGATCTGGAGATCCCTGAATGACCATTTAATCTACCCTTGATATTTCTGAACGGAAATAAATATCTGAACCGTATATAATACCTTCGGGGAAAAATATACCTACGTGGTATAAAAAGAACGGTTTGCCATTTCATTCTTACTCTTACTCAATGAAATTTCAGGGGCAGTATAATTATAATCCAGAAATTAAAGGGCGCGTTCCGGTCTTGCGGCAGCGCCTAGGGGATTCTCGGAAGGCTGAAAATGTTGGCTAGCTGAAAATGTTCCGAAAGGCCGCTAATGTTCATTTCAGGCCGTTGAACTTCTTTAGACTTCCTCGTTGTTAATTTTCAAGAAAATTAAGCTACAGAATTCAACTAAGCGATGTTTTAGATAAGATAGCCTCAATGACTGTTTAATAGCAATTCTGTAGACTGTTTCTGTGAAAGATTTTTACTCTCCCTCTCTACCACTCGTCGAAATAAGTAGGGAAGTATTGCATTCCACTCAAACATTTTATATCATTAATTCAGAAATTACATTTGAGGCTTCCTAGATCAACAAAAAACTTTTTTAAAGAAGGTCCTTTGTGTATATAACAACATAACCCAAAAAATCTGATATGTTACACTCACATGACTTTCTCTACTCTTGTACAAACTATTTTTACAAACGCTTATTCTCCATCTACTTCATGTTAATCGAGATAAACATTTGCAGACTGTATCTTATTGCTAATTTTCTTGTAGATGTAAGGGGGATAATATATTTACAAGGGCAATATAGAAATACAGTAGCCTTTAAGCATATACATATCCCTTAATAGCTGGTTGCTAGGTGCAGCACCATTCTCTTTGCCACAAATTAATACTCTTTGCATATCCAAGACAAAAAAATGAATAACGAATTCCCATTTGAGAAAATAAGTTTTGAAAAATTTAAGGGAATAACAAGTAATATCTCGAAAATGGTTCACTCAACAAAAAAAAATGTATATGACATAAATTGTGTATTTTAATGCGATCTACATTTTTTGTGTAGTAAAATTTTGTCTATCTCTTATGGTTTACCAGTTATGCAAAAGTCATTCACAATGAAGAATACTTATGGAGACATCCCCAGGAAATTCAAGATATACATTTTATTTGTCATAAAAATATCTGAAACATGATATTTTAATCAAAATCGTTAGAGCCATTTTTGAGAAAATTAAAATTTTCGAAAAATGATCCATGTAAAGGGTAATCTGGGGTGGGGGGATTTTCTTGAAAACGCTCGTGTCGCATCTCTGGAAGATACTGAACCTAAATACCAAGTTTGGTGTTTATCCGACTGTTCGTTTCTGAGTTATGCTGTTCACAGACAGACACACACACGGACATGTTTCCAAAAATGCTTTTTTTGGATTCAGGGGATCTCAAAACATATATTTCCGGTGAAATCTCGGTATCGAATTTTTGGATGGAAAGCAATACTTCCCCTACTTACTCTACGTAGTAGAGAAAGTAAAAATGTTAGTAGTATAAAATCTAAGTACCTAATTAACACTTGTGACACAGGAGAAACAGGCATGCTTCTGTTGGTAGTATTCTAACCTCTAGTATTGCCCATAAATCCATGCTCATGACCCCTTCGACAGTCTAGATCGCTTTAAAAATTTCTCCTTTTGCAGGTTTGCAAATTTATTATGACGTACGACTGCTCTTCTATTAGGAATTACATTCAAAAATGCCAAATGTAGCAGACTCGCATCAACAGCTTGGTTTGCGGCACCCATTTTCCAATTTAAACATTTGTTAAACGCCTTAACACAGGGGTATTGTGATGTTAACTTAACACGGACTTCAACACATTGTTAAAGTTAACATTGTTTGATAAAACAGAATTTGTGTTAATTTCAGTGTTAAATCAGTTAAACATTGTGTTAAAATTTAGCATCTGTTGGTGAAGCCGGCTATTAAAGTTTTATGTGTTCCTCCTTCTCTGGAGATAGCGAAAGAATTGCCAAATATGCGGCAGCGTTTAAGTATTTTAGCACTGCATGTTTGCTGCTGCCCTGCGCGGCCATAAACCGCCAGCAGTCGATGACATGTGGTTTCCCACGGAATGTAATTGGCTGCTGACAGGGTGCTCGGACCGACCTAGCCCGCGGCCCACCAGTTACCCCATATTTCCCTGGATAAAAGTTTCCCAGGTGGCCGTGAGCTCAGTCAGTCGTAAATTAGCGTCGGCTACCGTGTTACGGGAGGGCAACCAAAATATTCAAATTATAGCCCGCTACCTGCCCATCATTTGGTTAACCTTCGTCTGTCTTGTATTTGATGTTCAGCTCTTTCATAGCCTACTGTGACTGTTGGCTGGTGAAGCGAGCTCTTCCTACCGTATCCAAACGGATCATATCATATACCTACATACCTACCTATACCTGCATTATCAAATAAGTTCACTAAATATCATGTTTCTAAGAATTGTTTAAGGGCATAAAAATTGTCTCATTCAGATACTATTTAAGTTTGCATTTAAAAATACTGAGCCTATTTACAGGGTGATTTATGAAGAACCGACACACTTATTTCTTTAATTCTTTCAAGACGAGTTATGCTAGCGACAACTTGTTATACCTGAAATGCAGAGGAATTTTGGGAGATTATTCACCTCTATAGCGAATGTTGAAAATGTCCTCCATCCTGCATAAGGCACAACTCAACACGTCGTTCCATGTTACTGGCCACTCGTTGGAGGACTCTGTTGTCAATAGCTTGAATCTCCTGTGTAATATTGTGCTTCAGATCGTCCAGTGTCTGGGGGCGTGTGGCATAAGCCCTGTCGTTTAAGTAACCCAATAGAAAGAAGTCCGACGATGTCAAATCCGGAGATCTCGGTGGCCACAGGTTCTTGGAAATTGTCCGGTCGCTAGAGAAACTTGCAATTAGTGTCATGGATTCATTTGATGTATGGCATGTAGCGCCGTCCTGCTGAAAATATCCCTGACTCAGCCCTACATCGTCTAGTTGCTCAGCAAACTCCATGAAAATCCGTCGGTACTCTGCAGCATTCACATTGTTTTCAAATAAAGTTGGTCCCACTATTCTCTGTGCGGATATTGCGCACCAAACTCTGATTTTAACCGGGTGCATAGGTGCTTCATGAATAACATGTGGATTTTCACTGGCCCAACAGCGTGAGTTATTTGAGTTCACATAGCCTGATAAATGGAACCCTGCTTTATTTGTGAACCATGTGATGGACAATATGGCAGGATTTTGCACAATGAACGCCTGAAACCAACGACAATAATTCAGTCTTCTATCCTTATCTGGTTCCTGTAACTGATGGACAACCATAATCCTATACAGCTTTAGGCCTGCACTTTTCACAGCCCTCGACACATTGATTAACTGTATCCTGTCTCCTGCGACAAACGTCTTAATGATTTTTTGAGTGATTGATCCAGTCGTGTTCTTACGCCAACAACAACCGTGGGAAGCCTAGATAAACGAGCTTTGCCGTTTTCACTCACCAGAGATTCAGTTGTTTCCAATTTGTTTACCAGTCCTAGTAGTGTGTTTCTTTGGGGAGGATTCCGAACACCAAATTCTCCCTTGTATGCCCTAGCATAGCTGCAATTGAATTCGTAATGCAGAGAATTTGGAGTAGAGAAAGTAAAAATGTAGAGCTCGTTAAAACTCACAGTGTATGTCATATACACTTTTTTATGGAGTGAACCATTTCCAAGGTATTCCTTATTATGTATTTGAATTTAAAAACACATACCTTTTCTCAAATTAAATTCTTACTTTTTTTACTTTCTCTACTACGTATAGTAAGTAGGGGAAGTATTGTATTCCACCCAAAAACTCGATACCGAGATTTCACCGGAAATACATGTTTTGAGACCCCCTGAATCCAAAAAAAAGCCTTTTTGGAAACTCCTCCGTGTATGTGTCTATGTGTCTGTGAACAGCATAACTCAGAAACGAACAGTCGGATAAACACCAAACTTGGTATTTAGGATCATATGTTTAAATATATTTTCATGGCAAATGAAATGTATATCTCGAATTTTCTGGGAATGTCCCCAAAAGTATTCTTCATTGTGAACGACTTTTGCATAACTGGTAAAGCATAAGACATAGACAAAATTTTACTACACAAAAAATGTAGGTCGCGTTAAAGTACACAATTTATGTCATATACATTTTTGTTGTTGAGTGAACCATTTTCGAGATATTGCTTGCTATTCCCTTAAATTTTCCAATACTTACACTTTTTCTCAAATGGGAATTCGTTATTCATTTTTTTTTTGTCCTGGTAATGCAAAGAGAATGGAATACTCCACATAGTAACCAGCGCTTAAAATATTTGACTATCGCTTAAAGTCTAGCAATTCCCTTTGCATCTACAAGAAAATTAGCAATAAGATTAACATCTGGATATCTCGATTAACATGAAGCATATGGAGAATAAGCGTTTGTAAGAACAGTTTGTACAAGAATAGAGAAAGTGATGTAAGCGTAACACATCAGATTTTTTATGAGAATAATTGACTCACTCCCCACTCTAAATACATTTGATTATTATCTGAGCGTTATAACTTCAGGTAAAATTTATGCAACAAATCCGCGTACAATTGTCGAATTAGAAGGCATTACTTTGGCAATATTTCGTATGCAGGATATGGAAAAATGTGTTCAACAGTTAGCAAGCTTGTATAGACGCACATAGTCATCATTTCGAGCACTTTTTGTAACAAAAGTTTAGCGTAACGTATTCATATTGTTTCCCATCGTTAGCATTATCTAGGGGAGAAACGGTGGGCCGATCCGCCGCTACTGCATGAACTGATGCGTATAATGGTTTTGTGGGAGCTACGGACCTTCTAGTCGCGTCATTCAAGAGAAACCCGCTATGTAGATAACTATGTACTTATTGGCTAAATAACGTAACATGGATAAAAGAATGTTTTTATCTAGAGCTGTAACGTGAATCTTATCATTGGTAGAGAAAGTCACGTGAGTGTTGACATCAGATTTTTGTCGTAGCACACACCGCATCCAGATACAATGTTAGGACCGCCATCTAGACGAAGGAGTGCGAATTGTGGGTTTTCCCCCAAAGCCAGAGGAATGATACGTAAAATGCCACTGTTACGTGACAAATTAGTGTAATTGTATAATGTTACGGTGTAGGTAATTGAAGATGTAGAGCGATTTGCATAGCCGGCCGAGTCCTCCTCGCCGCGCCGGTGGTCTCCCCTCGCCCCAGGGCCTATGTTTCAATTTAAACATATTCATTTCTGCAATTACAGGAGATGACTCTGCAGTCCATTCGATACGTCTGTCGCAGCTGTTGAAACAATGTCCCTCTCAGTGAGTTGGAACATTTCTTGCAAGTTCTTGAAATAGGGCAAGCTCGATTACACCATTAGTTTCGTTTTCAAAAGGCAATGGATCTTTCTAAATATTGGGGATAAAAGCATGGTCAGTTTTTGGCTTCTTTTAATTGCATAGCCACTTTTTAGTACGTCCCCTTTATTACAAACATGATACTACAGTTTTTATTACTTTATCACTTATTTAAAGTAGAGGAAATTTGTATTTTTCCCAAAATTTCACTGCAAATCCACGTTTTGAGACCCCTGATTATGTATTTGAAAACGGTCCGTGTTTGTATTTGTGAACAGAGTAACTCAAAAACGAAGCGTCGGATTGATACCAAACATCTTTAACTACCCTTTACATTTAAAAAAAATTTAGTTGCTTTTGATTACTCAAAAATGACTCTAACCCTTTTGATTAAAATGTGTGTTTAAGATACCGGCATTGCAAGAAAAATTTGTCTTGAATTTTCATGGGAATAGCCTGTAAAATGCTTTCATTCACACTTTATTTAAATAAAATTATTTGTAGCATTAACTATTTCCGAGATATTGGATTGAAATTTCAAGTACTTCATAATTTTTTCAAGTGCTAAGTCAATATTCGTTTGTTTCTCGCAACTTCATGTAAAGCGTATGGAATTTCAAATCTTATATGGTGACCCGATTATTAAATATTTTACTATCACTTCATCCTCCTGTTACATGAAGTGGATTGAATAAGCTTTTGTAGAAGTAGTTTGTAGAAGAGCGGGTAAGGAATATCATGTGAATGTAACAGATCACAATTTTTATATTTATTTGCTAGTAGAATCGGATCTCTGTTTCCCTCTTTCACTTTTTCGCCGTTTGTTCCTCTCTTTTCATTGCTCTCTCTCTCTCTCTCTCTCTCTCTCTCCCTAATTCCATTTTTCTTCTTTCTGTCTCTTTATCCCTTTCTACTTACTCCTCCCTCCTTCGCCTTATCTGCATCTCTGTCCCTTTATTTTTGTACAGTATAATGACATGTGATGTTTGAAAACCAGTAATAAAACTTCTTTTTCTTGGATATTAACAAAAATTAAAGATTTTATATTACAGATATTAAAGATTTGACTATCACTTCAGCCTCTTGTAACATGACGATTGAACAATAAGCTTTTGTAAGAATAGTTTGTAGAAGAGTGGGTAGAGAATATAATGTGAATGTAACAGATCACATTTTTATATTTATTTACTAGTAGAATCGGAAGAACATTATTCTCTGTTTCCTTCTTTAACTTTTTCGTCGTTTGTTCCTCTCTCTTCATTACCCTCTCCCCCTCTTCCTAATTTCATTTTTCTTCTTTTTGTCTCTTTATTTCTCTTTATCCCTTTCCACTTACTCCCCCTCCTTCGCCTTATCTGCATATCCGTCTCTTCCTCTTTTGTGCACTATAATATCATGTGATGTATTGAAAACCAGTAATGAAACTGCTTTTTCTTGGATATTAACAACAATTAAAGATTTCAGCCTCCTGTAACATGAAGTAGATGGAGGAAAAAGGTTTTGTAAAAATAGTTTGTAGAAGAGTGGCCAGAGAATATCATGTGAATATAGCAGATCAACATTTTATATTTATTTAGTAGTAGAATCGGAAGAACATTATTCTTTGTTTCCTTCTTTCACTTTTTCGTCGTTTATTCCTTTCTCTTCATTTACCTCTCTAACTCTCCCTAACTCCAGCTCTCTTCTTTCTGTCTCTTTATTTCTCTTTCTACTTGCTCCCCTTCCTTCGCTTATCTGCATGTCTGTCTCTTCCTCTTTTGTGCAATATAATGTCATGTGATGTTTTGAAAACCGCAATAAAGTTGCTTTTTCTTGGGTATGAACAAACATTAAAACAGAAGTGAAATGTCAACAGTACACAAATTTATACTAGTTCCTTGTGCGTACAAAGGAATCGTATTTAAGCAATTTCTCTTGGTAACCGGTTTACCTGCACAAATTAAAAATCAATGAAAGAGAGAAAAATTAATGCATGCCATTAAAATATTCATCTTAGCTGTTTGAGAGAATATTTTTCCTCTGTTTTACTTTACTGTGTTCTCTCTCTATCTCTCTCTCACTCACTCTCTCTGGTCCATTCCGCTTTCCATGCGAAATAAGAAAGGAAACTGTAAGAAAGAATCGTTTCGTGCTTATGATAAAAATTTTACAACTTGTCGATTTCTTATACACTGTTTCTTTTCTCGTGGGTAAGAAAGTAAGAAGTAATAAAGGAGGAATTAAATCAGAAAGGTATACTTTATTCCTTCTTATCCTACTTTACCTACGACTTGTTTTCGTCTCTCTCCTGAAGGTCAGAAGGAAATACATTTGTAGTTCTCATTTCCCTAATTGATATTTAGAGCAAATTACTACCTTTGCTAACCGACTGAGGACAAGCTCTGTTGGAACTTTCCATTGGATACCTCTGAAGATGAACCATAAATTTGCAATTCGGGAGTGCCATTTGCTGCAAGGTGCGCCAATAAAAATGTTCCCAATAATAAAAACTTATAATAATAATAATAATAATAATAATAGTAAGAATAATAATATGTGTTAAAAACACGTTTGTTTGAAATTATATGAATATTACATCACCCATTTGCGACGGTAACTTATAAAGTTTATTTATTTATTTGTTGAGCCCCACGTTTGGAAGCCAATTTGGGGTGGTTACTTTGTAATGTTATATTTAATTTGTTTATTGATTTGTTTATTGATTGAGCCCCACAT
The DNA here is from genome assembly GCA_030765065.1 of Deroplatys truncata. Lineage (NCBI taxonomy): Eukaryota > Metazoa > Arthropoda > Insecta > Mantodea > Mantidae > Deroplatys > Deroplatys truncata. Next base: position 182,188,372 of record CM060980.1, read on the forward strand.
TTGGGAGCCAATTTGCGGCGGTATTATTAATGTTATTTGTGCATTTGTGTTTACTCCACGTGGTGAAGCCATTTTGTGACGTGATTCTTTGTTAGGTTTGTTAGCTCCATCTGGTGTTGGCAATTTGCGGCAGTATTAGTGTTTGTTTGAAAGAATGCTAATGTTATTTTGTTTAATTTTTGGTTTACTGTCCTCCGGCTAGCTATGATCTTTTTGGTCGAGCACTTCTCTTTATACAGGTTGTGTAAAGGGAAAGGAGTCTTTTATCCAAAGATAACACTGATGAAGGAATTTGTTTTACACTTTTATTGTCGAACACATTCACTATCACATTTACACATTGATCTTGACACTCGCCAAACTGAAACTGTTATAATAACTTCATTACTGATCATTCTTAATTCGCGTACTTCAACTTTTTGTATAATTAACTTTACAACACTTACAACTCTGCTACGCGTAACCTGCGAATTGATAACCGACGTGTACTGTACAAATATTCCTGCTGGACTGAAGGCGACGTGTAACGTACAAATGTTTTCGACGAACTGACGGGTACTACCTCTAACCTAGCCCTTTTTTATACTTCTACACCCCGATATGCCTAAAGATTATAACTGAGCTGCTATTGGCTAATAAAACGCGCCAACATTAGCGTCTATTTTTATATCCAATGAAAATTATGAATACATATGCTCTAGGTAAAATGGTCCAGCAAATTCTAAAGAAAAACGCGCCAACATTACGTAACTTCCTCCTCTCTAATAATGATAAACAACTCACCCCCTCGCTGCATTATTGCACGCTATTATTGTCAGTTTCAGTAAGGCAGTATAAACTTACTTCTCAACAATAATTATAATCAACAAACATCTCAAATCAATGTCACATAAACATGCATATTCATACTATAATCACTCTTTACATTTAAATAATTTATGATACAAATTACTGCATCACATATTGGCAAGTCATAGTCTTGACAAATTGATCAAAAGTAACATTAATTCTCCCATGTTTTCTCGGCCACCTATGTATAGTTAGAGGAAGTCCTATCAGATTCCACCCAAAAATTAAGAGTTCGAGATTTCACCAGAAATACATGTTTTTTAGGCCCCTGAATTATGCTTACAGGATGTTTCAGAAATACTTTTACAAACTTCGGGTATGGGTTTCTCACACCAAAAGAAGGAAAAAAGTTCATATGAACATATGTCCCATAATCCTTGGTTTTCGCGTTATTCCTGTCACGAAAGTGAGAGTTCAACGGCCTTCGGGGTCCAACCTCAACCCTTCATTTCTCTATGCATTCATAGAAGGCGTTGACCCATTGTACTACATACGGTAGATGGCGAACTGTTGCCGTGGAGACTTGTTTACGTTTGTGATTTGTCATTAGTCTGTTTTCAACGTTTCAATTGTGTACATGTAGTGAGTTAACTGCACGTGTTTCGTTCCACCATTGCTGGATATTCATTTCGTGAACAGGCAGACATGATTTTTATGTATGATCGCGCGAATGGTAATGGACGCGAGGCTGCACGGCTCTATCAGATGGAGTTTCCAGACCGAAGACAACCGAGTCATCCAACCTTTGTCGCTATTTATCGTCGCCTTGCTGATAAATGTGATAAATGCCTGGCTCCGGCACATTTTAGTCGCATTGTTCGAGATGCACTGACTGGTAACTACCATGACCGATGGATAGGCAGAGGAGGATCAGTTCCATGGCCTGTACGTTCTCCTGACCTCAATCCTGTGGATTTTTACCTCTGGGTGCATCTTAAACATTAGTTTATGGAGCAGCCATCCTGAATGCAGAAACGCTTCATCGACGTATCATGGAAGCCTGCGAAACCATTCGACACCATCCCGGAGTTTTTGACAGCGTGCGACATTCCATGAATCGACGAGTACAGGCATGCATAGAAGCAATAGGAGGACATTTCGAGCATTTATTATGAGTTTTGTGTGTTATAAGTGTACCACTGTGTTGAACACCTCCTAACGAGAAAACAAAGGATTATGGGACATATGTTCATATGAACCTTTTTCCTTCTTGTGGTGTAAGGAACCCATACCCGAAGTTTGTAAAAGTATTTCTGAAACATTCTGTATATAAAAAGAGGTCGGTGTATATATCTGGAACTACATTATTCAAAAACAATTTTTTTTCTTAAAAATGCTCTAAGGCTTTAATTAATATACCATATGTTTAAAATATTTATATGACAAATGAAGCGTATACCTTGAATTTTCTGGAAACAACCTGTGAAGTCCTCTTTATTCTGAATGACTTTTGTATAATTGGTAAACCATAAGATATACACAAAATCTTACTACACAAGAAAATGTAAATTTCCTTAAAGGACACTATTTCAAATAAACTTTTTGTGGCGTTAACCACTTTCGAGATATTCTTTGTGATCGCTTTGAATTTTCAAATACTTATGCTTTTCTCAAGTGGTAAGTCGCTATTCATTTTTTCTAATTAATGTTGTTCGTGATAATGTTTGCAGAAGTACTCTTTCTCTGATTGTGCGAGAACCAACGGAATGGTGATAGCACTTGAAAAAATCACTATATTGAAAACTTCAAACCAATAGCAAAGGATATCTCAGAAATGGTCAGTACCACAGAAAAATTTATATGAAACAAATTGTGTTTTACAGAAAGCTACAATTTTTGTGAAGTAATTTTTTGTCTATCTCTTAAGGTTTACTAGTTATTTAAAGTAAATTAAAACTAATTCAGAATTTCCAAAAATTATTTTTTATTCACGGAACCTCAAAAGATCTATTTCCATTGAAATCTAGATATGGAATTTTTGGGTGGAATGCCATATTTCTTCTACTTGCTAGGTACGTGATATATAAAGTAAAAATATAGATAATTAGAATTGTATTGAGTTTTTTTTCTCAATATTTATTATTTAACGTCGCTTTAATTACGTGGACATACGGCGACGGGCCTGATGGGAGATGCCTCGTGGCTCGGTGTATGGCGGACAGCCTTCAAGATCTCATCCCTCTACCGCATCTTGCTTCGTCACATGTCCACAGAGGCATGTGTATAGCAACTGTACCTCTGCTTCCACACGTGGCGGGCAGTTGGAATTAGGGTGTCGTCCAGTGTATCTGCTTTTAGTGTCTGTTAATAGATGGCAGCGCATTCGTTTTACTATATACTTTTCCATGGTTTGCTATTGTTTTAGACTTAAAGTGGAGCTTTGCTTCGTGGTATTAAATATCCTATCCGATATATACCTTGGCGACTGAGGGAAACCGCTAAAAGCTCCAGTCAAATTGGTCGGCCCACGGGATTTGAATCCGGAACCTTCCGAATGCGGACCACAGACGTACCGTACCTCCTGGGCCTTCCCATTCGGTTGTATGGACTTTTCAAATGAATATCAAATAAGATATTTGCAAGGAAAGTTTCGAACCCAAAGCGGCCTAAGAACACAAGGATATAGGAACTTGAAGTAGATATTGTCTTTACGTTATTTGCACCACGCTTTGAAAAATGTTTAAAAAATATTAACTTTGTAATTTTTTACTATTTCTGTAAATATTATATATTTATGTTTGCCTCGGCTGCGTCAGTATTTATATTTTTTTTAGAGACATGAATGTCTTAGCAGGGAGTGGTGCGACTGAAGAATGTAGGCTTACACACATTATAATTTTACTTCACTCCTTTTATTAATGCTTGACACGATTTAAATAACACTTCACTGATATAGAGCTGTGAGATTATTTTATTAATTATTTGCACTTTTTAACACGTAATCTATTTTTGTCTCACACTGAATACGTATTTAACTTCTTGAGGACGGTTAGGAACACTGTCTACAAGCAACTGACTTCTGAAGTTGTAAATTTTGCTCCATTTTAGTTTCTGTTGGGCTAATCCTAGTCCAATAGAATACCTTCATTTAACTAAAGCTTTTTCTGGTTGTTGATTGGCTATTTTATAAACTGTCACAAAAAATTACGTTTTGCTTCCAAGAATCACAAGTAGCATTATTAAACTTTCAGACTCATTATTGCCTCAAGGTTACCTCATTGTTACCTCATTGTTAGCAACTTTTAACCTATTATTCTCACAGCTCCTACATTATTAAATTACGTAATACATTCACATAATATTATTACATGTATACAATAATATAAACCTATACAACGACTGTAATATACACTTTTTATATATTGTTACATACACATATTGCTTCAAGGCGGGCTGTTATTGAATTCATATATTATATAATTTGACTGAAATCATTTAAGTGTTAAAAATACTGCTTCAATATAGAATTGTATTGAGTCTTTTTCTTTGTATTTAATTACGTGGACATCCGGCGGCGAGCCTTATGGGAGATGCCTCGTGACTCGCTGTGTGGCGGACAGCCTTCAAGATCTCATCCCTTTACCGCATCTTGCTTCACCACATGTACACAGAGGCATGTGTACAGCAACTGTACCTCTGCTTCCACACGTGGCGGGCAGTTGGAATTAGGGTGTCGTCCAGTGTATCTGCTTTTAGTGTCTGTTAATAGATGGCAGCGCATTCGTTTTACTATATACTTTTCCATGGTTTGCTATTGTTTTAGACTTAAGGTGGAACTTTGGATCGTGGTATTAAATATCCAATCCGATATATACCTTGGCGACTGAGGGGTTTTAATCCGGGACCTTCCGAATGCGTAACACAGACGTACCGCCTGGGCCATTCCGTTCGGTTGTATGGACTTTTCAAATGAATATCACAAAAGGGGTTTGCAAGGAAAGTTTCGAATCTAACACAGGCCTAAGAACACATGGATACAGGAGCTGAAGAGGGCAATGCTAGCTAATACGGGAATAATATCGACTTGTTAAACCCGGTCATTATGAATTTATCCTCTTATTTTAAGTTACGGATTTGTTTCCTAGTTTTGTCTTCCTTTCCTGGGCAATTTGGATGAGAAACGTTGCAGTATGGTTGCAGCACTGTGGCGCCGTTGCATCTCGATGCAAGTTGACTCGGTCGCAGGCGACACTGGGCAGTGTTCCCATATTTACGATCAAGAGATCCCGATAACGATCTACAAGGTGCTACTGTCTCGAACCAAGGACGCACTGCCGTATAGAGCAGGATTAGTGATTTGTGTTAACAGTTTTCCCTAGTGGGGCGCACGTGCGTTTTATGTCGTTTATCATTGAGCACCGGGGTGCCATCCCTACTCTAAATGTCCCCTTATGCATTCCCAGATCCCAATGGGTCCTTAGCCCATGGTGCTTTATAGCTTCATATACACCTGTCGCTTGTCAATTTCACAGTTTAAAAAAATCTAATGTGTTACATTCACATGACTTTCTCTACCCTGTATCGTTTATTATTGGATATACAAATTATTCTTAGAAAAGTTTATTTTCCTATCTACTTCATTTTAATCGAGATAAAGCTTTCTAGAAATTACTGCATTACACATATCGTTATAGATGCAAAGGACGCTTTATGCTGGCCTTAAAATTCCATACTCTTTCTATGATATCGTGAGAAACAACTGAAAATCGACAGGACTTTGAAAGAATGGCTAAATGTTGAACAATTCGAACCATTAATAACTGGATATTTCGGAAAAGGTTGATGCCACAGATAAAGCTATTTGAAATAAATTTTGTGTTTTAAAGAGATCTACATTTTATTTGCCAAGTAAATATGTTTAATATATGGCATTTTAATCAAAATCAGTAGAGCTGTTTTTTAGAAAATAAATAATTTTGAAAAATGTTTCATGTAAGTAGTTTGGGTTATGAGGATTTTCTTGAAAATCTTCATATCGCATCTTTGGAAGGTACTAAATCTAACTACCAAATTTGGTATTTATCCGATTTTTCGTTTTTGAGTTATGCTGTTCAAAACGCTCACATATAAGCATACACACACGCGCGGACATTTTTATAAAAATGTTTTATTTATTTATTTATTTAGCATTTGCCTTAAAACTTTCCTTGTTTTGGCTTTAACTCTCCAATAATTTGCCAGTTTTTGAAGTGCTGTTCTTTCTTCCAATTATTACTTTCTCTACTACGTTTAGTAAGTAGAGGAAGTATTGTATTCCATCCAAAAATTCGATACCGAAATTTCACCGGAAATATATGTTTTGAAGTCCCCTGAATCCAAAAAAAAGCATTTTTGGAAACATGTCCGTGTGTGTGTCTGTGTGTGTGTCTGTGAACAACATAACTCAGAAACGAAAAGTCGAATAAATACCAAATTTGGTATTTAGGTTCAGTGTCTTTCAAAGATACGACACAAAGATTTTCAAGAAAATCACCTCGCCCCAACATACTCTTTAAATGGAACATTTCTCGAAATTTTTTATTTTCACAAAAATGCCTTTAAGGATTTTGATTAAAATATAATATATTAAAATATTTTCATGACAAATAAAATGTATATCTTGAATTTTCTGGAAATCTCCCCAAAAGTCCTCTTCTTTCTGAACGACTTTTGCATAACTGGTTAACCATAATTGATAGACAACATTTTTCTGCGCAAAAAATGTAGAGCTCGTTTGTGGCAGTGTTTTTAACACTAAAATGATTTCAGTCTAATAATATAATATATAAATTCAATAAAAGCCCGCCTTAAAGCAATATGTGTAAGTAACAATATATAAAAATGTATGTAACAGTCATTGCATATGCTTGTATTATTGTATCCATGTGCAATAATGTTATGTGAATATATTACGTAATTTAATAATGTAGGAGCTTTAAGAATAATAGGTTAAAAGTTGCTAACAATGAGGCAACCTTGAGGCAATAATGAATTGGAAAGTTTAACAATACTACTTGTGATTCTTGGAAGCAATAATGTAATTTTAGTGACAGTTTATAAAATAGCCAATCAACAAGCAGAAAAAGTTTTAGTTAAATGAAGGTATTCTATTGGATTAGGAATAGCCAATCAGAGACTTGAAATAAAGAAATTTACAAGTTTAGGCGGTTGAAATCAATTCAGTTGCCTGCAAACAGTGTTTGTAACCGGATGCGAGATGCGTCCTCGAGAGATTTAATGTGTATTTTGTGTTTACGTGTTAAAAAGTCCAAGTATTTAATAAAAACATCTCAGAGCTCTCTCTCTCTCTCTCTCTCTCTCTCTCTCTATATATATATATATATATATATATATATATATATATATATATATCAGTGAAGTGTAATTTAAATCGTGTCAAGCATTAATAAAAAGGAGTGAAGTAAAATTATAATCTGTGTAAGCCTACATTCTAGTCGCACCACAACCCTGCCAAGACATCCATGTCTCTAAAATAAATACTGACGCAGCCGAGGCAAACATTAATATATAATATTTAAAGAAACAGTCAAATTACAAAGTTAATATGTTTTTAAACTTGGTGCAAAGGCCACCTGAAAGTACATTTGCGGCGAAGTCTACCGGAAACTGTTTACTATACGTGCGGTTGCAACTACTACAACTTCGGCTCCCCAACAGTTGAAATATAATACAACTCCTTCAATACGACCTACTTCAAATTGACGCCCAAAGCGTGTTGCAAACAAGTTACAACAAAATACCTTCTTTAAAAAACACGCAATTTATGTCGTATACATTTTTTTGTTGAGTGAACTATTTTCGAGATATTCCTTGTTATTTGTTTGAATTTTCCAATACTTATACTTTTTCTCAAATGGGAATTCGTTATTTATTTTTTATGTCCTGGACATACAAAGAGAATGGAATGCTCCACATAGCAACCAGCTCTTAAAATATTTGACTATCGCTTAAAGCCTACCAATTCCCCTTGCACCATCTCGATTAGCGTGAAGTAGATAAAATAATAAGAACGGTTCTAGAAGACCAGTACAAAAGGTCACATCGGATTTTTCTGTGTATAATATTAGTATATAGGAAATAAGAGAACATGGTTTCACTGAGAGGTAATTACACCTTGCAGCGGCACATATCGCACACGTATGTGGAGCAGTCTTGGGTGATCCAGTTTTTCCCAACGTTGTTGGCCCGCAGAGAGATGATAGGCCTTGTTACCTGGCAATTACACGCCGTGGGGTCACGACCCACCCTCGCCGGCCGCTCCAACCTGTTCCCATGTCCTTGAGAGTTGTATACACCTGTATACCTGGGCGCTCTAATGCACCATTTACTAAAAAATATCAACATTACATCATTTAGATTTAATATTTGTGCATAAAAAACATGTGTGTTACATTTTATATTCCATGCTGTTTGCATGAGCATCAAGGAAAACAAAAGAATGGTGATTTAACACTTAAAGGAAAACATACTGGCATTGAAGAGTTAAAACGAATAGAAAGGAATAGATGAGAGAAATATTCAGTGTCACAAATATATTTGTGTGTGTTTTAAAGAGTTATACATGTTTCCTTTAGTACGCTTTAATCTTTCTCTGGTATAACATTCATTCAGAAAAAAGATAACTTCACAAGGTATTCAGAGAAAAATAAGCTCTGGATTTTATTAGGCCTGGAAATATTTTAAACATGTTATATTTTAATAAAAGTAGCAGTTTTTTTCATATAAGGGGTCGTTTGAGAGGATTTTTCTTGCATATATTCATGTCACATCCTTAGAATATGAGCTTGAATAAGCATTTCACAGACAGTTTTACTCTACTACGTATAGTAAGTAGGGGAAGTATTGTATTCCATCCAAAAATTCGATACCGAGATTTCACTGGAAATATATGTTTTGAGACACGCTGAATCCAAATAAATCATTTTTGGAATTATGTCCGTGTGTGTGCCTGTATGTCTGTGAACAGCATAACTCAAAAACGAAAAGTCTGTTCAATATCTTTCAAAGATGCGACGCGAAGATTTTCAACAAAATTACCCCACCCAAACTACCTTTTACAAGGAACATTTTTCGAAATTTTCGATTTTCTAAAAAATAACTAACGATTTTGATTAAAATACCATATATTAAGCATATTTAAAATGACAAAATGTATATCTTGAATTTTCGGGGAATAGTCTATGGCAAGGGTGGCGAAAACTTCTTCCTTCGCGAGTCACCAAGTATGCAACACGCACTGCATCACTCAGTAGCATGTGAAAATCAAACGGACGGTTGCAGAGAGGGAACGTGCGCCTGCAAGTCAAAATGCCTCGCGGGTCACGTTTTCGCCACCTCTGGACTATGGAGCCCTCGTCGTTCGGAGGGAATTTTCTATTATCTTGTATAACTGGTAAACGTTAAGAGATACACAAAAAATGTAGATCTCTTTAAAACACATACTTTATTTAAAATAAGTTTTTTTTTGTGGCACTAAGCCTTTTCTGAGATATCCTTATTAAGGGTTCCAATCTTTCATTTCTTGGTCGTTTTTTTAAAGTCCTTTCAACATTCAGTTGTTTCTCGCAATGTCATGGAAACAGTATGGAATTTTAAGGCCAGCATATAGCGTCCAGTTCTTAAACATTTGACTATCGCTGTTCCCTTTGTATCTATAACGAAATGTGTAATGTAGATATTTCTGCAAAGATTTATTTGAATTAAATTGTAGTAGATAGAAACAAAAATCTAGTGCGTTACACTCACATGACTTTCTCTACTCTTGTACAAACTATTTTTACAAACGCTTATTCTCCATATGCTTCATGTTAATCGAGATGTTAATCTTATTGCTAATTTTCTTGTAGATACAACGGGAATTGGTAGGCTTTAAGCGATAGTCAAATGTTTTAAGAGCTGGTTGCTATGTGGAGTATTCCATTTTCTTTGCATTACCAGGACAAAAGAAATTGAATAACGAAATTGAGAAAAAGTATAAGTATTGGAAAATTTAAGGGAATAACAAGCAATATCTTGAAAATGGTTCACTCAACAACAAAAAAAATGTATATGACATAAATTGTATATTTTAACGCGATCTACATTTTTTGCGTAGTCAACTTTTATCTATCTCTTATGGTTTACCAGTTATGCAAATGTCGTTCACAATGAAGAACACTTTTGGGGACATTCCCAGAAAATTCGAGATATACATTTTGTTTGTCATAAAAGTATCTTAAACATATGATATTTTAATCAAAATCGTTAGAGGCATTTTTGAGAAAATTAAAATTTTCGAAAATGTTCCATGTAAAGGGTAATTTGGGATGGGGGAATTTTCTTGAAAACCTTCGTGTCGCATCTCTAGAAGATACTGAACCTAAATACCAAGTTTGGTGTTTATCCGACTGTTCGTTTCTGAGTTATGCTGTTCACACACACACACACACGCACACACACACACGCACACACACACACGGACATGTTTCCAAAAATGCTTTTCTTGTATTCAGGAGGTCTCAAAACATGTATTTCCGGTGAAATCTCGACATCGCATTTTTGTGTGGAATACAATACTTTCTCTACTTGCTGTAAGTAGTAACAAAAACGTTTATTTGCAGTTGGTATTTCTAATCAATTCAGACAGTGCTATATGATAAATCAGCCCGTACAGAGAAGGTATAAGTTAATGTCTGTGTTGGCAAGTGTTTGCAACACAATCGCGATAGATAGGAGGGAATTAGTATCAATAATACACGAAGCCGATAGCTCTGTGCTCAGGGCAGATCGCCTCATCCCCTTCCTCTGCTATTATTAATAGTCGAACCCCTTTTATTCTTATTACGAAATGAAATCACAATAAAGTAATTTTTTATGTGTTGTAGTGCGATCTTTATACATCCCCACCCCTCTCCTCCCGCGCCCGATGATGCGCAGTGACCCACGACTGCAGGCGGGACGCGGGTCACTGCGCAGGCGTCCAGCGCGAGCCACCGTGCGCGCAATAGTGACGCAAGTACTTCGCTACCAGCTCCTCGCTCTTGGGGATGTTTCTGTGAGATAAAGACATTTTTATTCGACCGTCGTATAACTCGCTAGTTAAATGTGACGTTAAGTGTACCTTTAGCAGACTCTTTAAAGCACTATTATTCATTAAGGTATGCATAGATCCTGGAGGCAAAAAGATTTAAAACTATTTACTGTGAAGTAGGAGATGTATTATAGTTCTTAAGTTGGGGAGCCGAACTTGAAGTAGTTGCAACCGCACGTATAGTACCAGCTTTCCGGTAGCCTTCGCCCCAAATGTACTTTCCGGTGGCCTTTGCCCCAAAAAATGTTTAAAAAATATATTAACTTTGTAATTTTGAGTGTTTCTTTAAATATTATATTTTATGTTTGCCTCGGCTGCGTCAGTATTTTTTGTTAGAGACATGGATGTCTTAGCAGCGCGTGGTGCGACTGAAGAATGTAGGCTTACACAGATTTTAAGTTTTTCTTCACTCCATTTATTAATGCTTAACACGATTTAAATAACACTTCACTGATATATATATATATATATATATATATATATATATAGAGAGAGAGAGAGAGAGAGAGAGAGAGCTGTGAGATTCTTTTGTTAATTACTTGTTAATTACTTTTGTTAATTGTTAATTTTAACACGTAAACTGTTTTCGTCTCACACTGAATACGTATTATATTTTTTAGGACGTGTCTCGCGTCTGCCTACAACCAACGCGTCAGGTTATGAGCACTGTCTACAAGCAACTGACTTCTAGATTTGTAAATTTTGCTACATTTCAGTTTCTGATTGGCTAAAACTAGTCCAATAGAATACCTTCATTTAATTGCAGCTTTTTCTGGTTGTTGATTGGCTATTTTTTTTAAACTGTCACAAAAATTACATTATTGCTTCCAAGAATTACGAGTAGTATTGTTAAACTTTCAAATTCATTATTGTCTCAAGGTTACCTCATTGTTACCTCATTGTTACCAAATTTTAACCTATTATTCTCACAGCTCCTACATTATTAAATTACGTAATACATTCACATAATATTATTACATGCCTACAATAATATAAACATGTACAATGACTGTAATATACACTTTTTATATATTGTTACATACACATATTGCTTTAAGGCGGGCTGTTATTGAATTTATATTATATAATTTGACTAAAATCATTTAAATGTTAAAAATACTGCCTCAACTGAATCTCTTCGAAAGATCAATAACATATTCTTTGAGATTATATAAAGAAAATGTAAAATAAATATTAAAAATTAAATTTAAAATTGAGATCATTTGCCAATTATATAAAAAATTATATTTTTAAGTAAGCATATCTTCAATTCTAATAGACCAGATTATTCATTTTTTCACCAATATATTCCATATTCAATGCCGAATCTTATGTTCTGGTATTTTTCGTTGAGGTAAGTTACAGTTTTTTCTTATAACACTAAAAAATGAAAAGTATATTTCTATCTGTAAGGGGCAAAACATTTATTTTACACCAGATAACTTCAGTTCGTAATATAGTTACGGATTTAAGCCTAATAAAAGTTTTTCAATGAACTAAACAGCTCAATTTTAAGTTTAATTTTCAACTACCAGAATACAGAAAAGTGTTGAAAAAGCTAAAACAAGAGAAAAATTAATTCAAAGTGTAAGTTTATTTTGTTTCATGAAATTCCGGCTACGCAATTTAATTAAAACACAATGTGAAAGCTCTAAACATATTATATATAATATATGAAGGCAGTGCCAGAAGTACCGGACCTGACATATAGATATCGGTTGTTGTTTCAAACAAATGACTATGGTAGAAAGTACCCCCTTATAAAGCTTAAGTTTGAAGTTTGACAACGCTACATTGTCTGGTAATTGTCTGGCAGCCATCAATACCGAACGCTCTCAGCGAATTTGTAAACATGGATAAAACTGGCCATCGTTATGTGATACAGTACTTTCATTTGAAAGTTCTTAGACCAACTAATATTAAAGCTGAGATAGATTCTACTCTGGGGGAGTCTGCTCCTTCGTTTACAACAGTAAAATATTGGATGACAGAGTTTAAGTGAGACCGTACGAGCTGCCAAGACGAACAGATGGTCGATCAAATGAGGTGACCACGCCAGAAATTGTGAGGAAAATCCACAAAATGGTATTGGATGACCGTCGACTGAAAGTGGGCGAGCTAGCAGACATCGTAGGCATTTCAAAACGTGCTGTACATCGCATACTAACTGAAAATTTAGACAAGAGGAAGATGTGCTCATGATGGGTGCCACGTTTACTCACAATGGCACAAAAACAGCGTCGTGAGGATGTTTCAGTCGAGTGTTTGGCGATGTTTCGCTGCAATAAAGCCGAGTTTTTGCGTCGATTCATAATCATGCATGAAACATTGGTCCATCACTTCACACCTGAGACGAAGGAACAGTCAAAACAGTGGATTGAAAGGGGGGAATCAGCTCCAAAGAAGGCAAAGACAGTTCCATCTGCAGGCAAGGTCATGGCGTCAGCTTTTTGGGTTGCAGTTGGGATAATTTTCATTGATTATCTTCAAAAAGGAAAAGCAACCAATGGCGAGTAATATGCGAACTTATTGCAGGCTTTAAATAATGAAATCAAGCAAAAACGGCTGCATTTAGCGAAAAAGAAAGACAGTGTAAGTCAGTAAGACAATGCACCGGATCACACATGCATTATCGCCATGGCCAAAATCAATGAGTTAAATTTGGATTTGCTTACTCATGCACCCTATTCGCCAGAATTAGCCCCCTCTGATTATTTTCTGTGTATAAAGTTGAAGAAATGGCTTGGTGGTAAAAGATTTGCCAACAATGAAAAGGTGGAGTCTGCAGTTGATGGCTATTTTGCAGAACTCGATGGTTCTCACTATAAGCAGGGTAACGTAGCTATTGAACGTCGCTGGGAAAGGTGTATCGAGCTGAAAGGAGACTATATAGAGAAATAAAGATGTTCTTTCCCAAAATTTTTATGCTTTCTTTGTTAGGTCGGGTACTTATGGGAGAGCCTTCTTATTTATATTTAAAAACTATAGGAATCAGGTTTGGAATGAAAAACAGAGTCGATGCATACCTTAAGGTACCGCAGCTATCGATTTTTATTTAAGTATATGCGAGATTTAATCTCGTAAATGCAACATATCGCAAGCCTTGAAAACAGCAATGCAAAATAGGTTTTATTTGAACCACTATTTTGATAATGATGTTGGCTTTGAATGAGTAACACAGCCGGTAGAAGTATGGAATGTTACAAATAATTTATTGCCGCAAATGTCAAGGAAGATATATGAAGTCTTTGGGCACTTAATGGAGTGGAATGTGTTACATTCGTATTACTTTCTCTAGCCAATATCCACTTTTTATGTAGCTTGTACAAACTATTCTTCTTCTTTATCTGTTTACCCTCCTCTTATGTAGGACTTACACCCCCAGGACTTACAGGTGGGTGCCAGGGGTCAGAGGCCCGTCGAGGAGCAGACACTCATGGATCAGACAGAATGTCCAGGATGGGTGATCTGTCCGATGCCTGGTATGGAAGGAAGGGAGTGGATGAAACGAAATGATGGTGAAATGGATGAAAGGAAAGGTGATGATGGAACAATTGGTGGAATGAATGGCGGGGGAAACCGGAGAACCCGGAGAAGACCCGCCCAGACGCCGCTTTGTCCACCACAAATCCCACATGCGGGTCCCTGGGATTGAACCCGGGCCGCCTCGGTGAGAGGTCTAACCACTCGGCCACGGCGCCGCCTTACAAACTATTCTTGCAAACATTTATTCTAGCAAGAGGATGACTCAAAAGAACGGGACATTTTGAAAGTGTTGTGGCAACGCTGAAAGGTTGGTGTCGCCGAATGGCATATGGAATGCTGCTCATCTAACTTGTTATTTAGTAAACATGTAGCAGTGGTACGGTACGTGGCGTGCCTTTGCAGTAAAAGCAAATTACAGGAGTGGAAGTTTGGAGACCGCGCGTCGAGAATCTCGGCGTCATTTCAACATCGGACGCAATTAAACATGCAGTCAGCACATGAAAAAACTCGTTCGGCACTGAAAAAGAAATCTCTGAACCTCTCGTACGGTAGACAATAGCGAGAATGTGCCAACTGTTTTCGTAAGAAGCCCATAGTGCTCTGTTCGACGTCACACAGAGCCTCTACAGTTTTTTTGTTCCAGTGTTCAACGAGTACTGAAAGTGTTACAGATCGTCCAGGAACTGAAACCTAAGGACCATCTAATCCGTAGACAATTTGCTGAAAGCATGTTAACAAAACTGGCTGGCCTCTGACCCCAGGCAACCGCCTGTAAGTCCTGGGGGGTGTGAGTCCTAAATACGAGGAGGTTAAACAGAGAAAGAAGATGTTAACAAAACTGCACGGCGATGAAAATTTCATTTACAACTTCTCTTTCACCTCAATGACTTTGTCAAAGGACAGAATTTTCGCTATTGATATCAGCAAAATCCTCGTCAGCTACACGAGCGTCCATTGCACAACAGAACTATGTCACCGAGTGGCATTATAAGCCTCTACTTCTTTGAAAATGACAATGGGCTTGCAACCACTATAACGGTATGTTGCCATGATGGGAAGTTTTGTTGAGCATGAACTGGTCCATTTTCCTGCCAACAGTTGGTTTCAACAAGACGAAAGAACGGTACATACAACATGGATATCCATGGGAACTGTTTGGCAACCGTGTCATTTCAAGAAACGGTCATGAAACATGGTCCCTAAGATCGTCTGACCTGACAGGGTGTAGTTTTTGTTGTGGGGCCACTTTAAGAGCGAGGTTTACCGTACCTACGACAGAAGAGCTTAAACCAAGAATACGAGGGATATCGCCAGGATTCTGTTGAAATGTTAGGTCGAGCCACACGTACAAGAGCAATACCAGACATTTTTAGAATGCCATGTTTCTAAAAAAAAAATTGTTATGTTTGACAGCTACTTTCGAATGTTATGCGACTTGATTTGCCGTTTAGTTTGTTCGATTGCTCTAATAGTTTGGTAATTATTATCATTTAAAGATTTTGTGTTCATCCAAAAATGAATTTGGCTTGAGAACAATTTCCGGGCTATGATTTTTTTATGATTTTAAATCGCCTAAACAATGTTAAAATCGGTTTAGAAATAGATTTGGCGAAGAAAAGCCATCTAAGGCAACAATTGGAACAGCGAATTCAAAAGAAATTGGTTTTTTCTCAGTGATGAATTTCGTGAAGAACGCCCAGAGGGGACTGTTAGTTCCCACGATCTTCAAGCGTTTATCCTTGTTTCTACACTTGTTAAAAGGTTGTATGTAAGCAGTTGAAAAATAAACAATAGTGTTGACCTTAACTGAGTCGATTTTACTTAAGAGAACCAGGTCTAATCACTACACAAAAAAATCTGATGTGTTACACTCACATGACTTTCTCTACACTTGTACAAACTATTTTTACAAACGCTTATTCTCCATATGCTTCATGTTAATCGAGATGTTAATCTTATTGATAATTTTCTTGTAGATGCAAGGGGAATATGGTAGATTTTAAGCGATAGTCAAATATTTTAAGAGCTAGTTGCTATGTGGAGTATTCCATTCTCTTTGTATGTCCAAGACATAAAAAAATGAATAACGAATTTGAGAATTTAAGGAGATAACAAGCAATATGTCGAAAATGGTTCACTCAACAACAAAAATGTATATGACATAAATTGTGTATTTCAACGCGATCTACATCTTTTGTGTAGTAAAATTTTGTCTATCTCTTATGGTTTACCAGTTATGCAAAAGTTGTTCACAATGAAGAATACTTTTGGAGACATTCCCAGAAAATTCAAGATATACATTTTATTTGTCATGAAAATATCTTAAACATATGATATTTTAATCAAAATCGTTAGAGCCATTTTTGAGAAAATTAAAATTTTCGAAAAATCTTCCATGTAAAGGGTAGTCTGGGGGGGATTTTCTTGAAAACCTTCGTGTCGCATCTCTGGAAGATACTGAACCTAAATACCAAGTTTGGTGTTTATCCAACTGTTCGTTTCTGAGTTATGCTGTTCACAGACAAACACACACACACACACACATGTTTCCAAAAATGCCTTTTTTGGATTCAGGGTGTCTCAAAACATGTATTTCCGGTGAAATCTCGGTATCGAATTTTTGGGTGGAATACAATACTTCGCCTACTTACTATACATAGTAGAGAAAGTAAAAATCTGATGTGTTACACTCACACGACTTTCTCTACTCTTGTACAAACTATTTTACAAACGCTTATTTTCCATCTACTTCGTGTTAATCGAGATAAACATTTGCAGACTCTATCTTATTGCTAATTTTCTTGTAGATGTAAGGGGAATATATATTTACAAGGGCAATATAGAAATACAGTAGCCTTTAAGCACAGACATCTCTCTGAATAGCTGGTTGCTAGGTGCAGCACTATTCCCTTTGCCACAGAGTAATACTCTTTGCATATCCAAGACAAAAAAATGAATAACGAATTCCCATTTGAAAAAATAAGTATTGAAAAATTTAAGGGAATAACAAGTAATATCTCGAAAATGGTTCACTCAACAAAAAAAAAATGTATATGACATAAATTGTGTATTTTAATGCGATCTACATTTTTGTGTAGTAAAATTTCGTCTATCTCTTATGGTTTACCTGTTATGCAAAAGTCGTTCACAATAAAGAATACTTTTGGAGACATTCCCAGAAAATTCAAGATATACATTTTATTTGTCATAAAAATATCTTAAACATATGATATTTTAATCAAAATCGTTAGAGCCATTTTTGAGAAAATTAAAATTTTCGAAAAAACTTCCATGTAAAGGGTAGTCTGGGGTGGGGGGATTTTGTTGAAAACCTTCGTGTCGCATCTCTGGAAGATACTGAACCTAAATACCAAGTTTGGTGTTTATCCGACAGTTCGTTTCTGAGTTATGCTGTTCACAGACACACACACACGGACATATATTGCCTGTGAAATCTCGGTATCGAATTTTTGGGTGGAATACAATACTTCCCCTACTTTCTATACTTAGTAGAGAAAATAAATATAAAACTACTGCAGTTTCTTTTGGAATGACTTGTATGCTTTAAGATTCGTTACGTTATTTTATGCTCGCTTATGCTGTTTCTTGTCAGCAAAGGCGTTCAAGGAATGTTAGGAAATCACGGCACTATATCACTTGGGCCTCCCATATTGCAGCGTAATGTATGACGCATGCTTTTACATCGAGTTCTCCTTATTACGTTTTTACCCGGGAACTTTATGCAGCCAGAATCGTTAACGAATCATGTTAAATCTTGAATTACGACATAATTGGACAGGCCAATGAAATTGCCTGCCCAGCATGTTGCCTGCTGGATTGTGTCTAATCTTTTGTTGAGGTATTTGCGGAAACCTCCTTCGGCTTCGAATATTCGAGGACTGGTCGTTGATATTCAAGCTCGTATAATAAGATGAAATTCCTTAGGGCTAATTGAAGTGTGAAATACAAAATTGAAGGGATATACACTAAGAACAAGTCATCAAAAGCAACAAAATATTAATCAAAACTTTCGTTCTACTTCCAAGATATTCGCCAAAAAATAGTTATTTTCAGTGTAATATTTGACTACTTCACTACCGGCCGTGACAGACCAGGTATTGTATGAAGTAAACAACACAGAGTTCCCTCGAATGAAACGGTAGCAGCTATTGAATGCGTGCATCAATGTTTAACCATTTTATTGAAAAATTAAAATTATAGAACGTTTATTTATTACGTCACGCTATACTTTTACTTTCTCTACTACGTATAGTAAGTAGGGGAAGTATTGTATTCCACCCAAAAATTCGATACCGAGATTTCACCGGAAATACATGTTTTGAGACCCCCTGAATCCAAAAAAAGCATTTTTGGAAACATGGCCGTGTGTGTGTCTGTCTGTCTGTGTGTCTGTGTGTCTGTGAACAGCATAACTCAAAAACGAACAGTCGGATAAACACCAAACTTGGTATTTAGGTTCAGTATCTTCCAGAGATGCGACACGAAGGTTTTCAAGAAAATCTCCCCACCCCAGAGTACCCTTTACATGGAACATTTTTCGAAAATTTTAATTTTCTCAAAAATGGCTCTAACGATTTTGATTAAAATATCATATGTTTAAGATATTTTCATGACAAATAAAATGTATATCTTGAATTTTCTGGAAATGTCTCCAAAAGTATTCTTCATTGTGAACGACTTTTGGTAAACTGGTAAACCATAAGAGATAGACAAAATTTTACTACACAAAAGATATAGATCGCGTTAAAATACACAATTTATGTCATATACATTTTTGTTGTTGAGTGAACCATTTTCGAGATATTGCTTGTTATTCCCTTAAATGTTTCAATACTTATTTTCTCAAATGGGAATTCGTTATTCATTTTTACTTTCTCTACTACGTATAGTAAGTAGGGGAAGTATTGCATTCCACCCAAAAATTCGATACCGAGATTTCACCGGAAATACATGTTTTGAGACCTCCTGAATCCAAAAAAAGCATTTTTGGAAACATGTCCGTGTGTGTGTCTGTGTGTGTGTGTGTGTGTCTGTGTGTCTGTGAACAGCATAACTCAAAAACGAACAGTCGGATAAACACCAAACTTGGTATTTAGGTTCAGTATCTTTCAGAGATGCGACACGAAGGTTTTCAAGAAAATCCCCCCACCCCAGACTACCCTTTGCATGGAACATTTTTCGAAAATTTTAATTTTCTCAAAAACGGCTCTAACGATTTTGATTAAAATATCATATGTTTAAGATATTGTCATGACAAATAAAATGTATATCTCGAATTTTCTGGGAATGTCTCCAAAAGTATTCTTCATTATGAACGACTTTTTCATAACTGGTAAACCATAAGAGATAGACAAAATTTTACTACACGAAAAATGTAGATCGCGTTAAAATACACAATTTATGTCATATACATTTCTTTTGTTGAGTGAACCGTTTGCGAGATATTGCTTGTTATTCCCTTAAATTTTCCAATACTTATACTTTTTCTCAAATTCGTTATTCATTTTTTTATGTCCGGGACATGCAAAGAGAATGGAATGCGCCACATAGCAACCAGCGTTAAAATATTTGACTATCGCTTAAAACCTACCATATTCCCCTTGCATCTACAAGAAAATTATCAATAAGATTGACATCTTGATATATCCATTAAGATGAAGCATATGAAGAATAGGCGTTTGTAAAAATAGATTTTACAAGAGTAGAGAAAGTCATGTGAGTGTAACACATCAGATTTTTTTGTCTTGGATATGCAAAGAGTTATAATCTGTGGCAAAGGGAATGGTGCTGCACCTAGCAACCAGCTATTAAGAGATATGTATGTGCTTAAAGGCTACTGTTTTTCTATATTGCCCTTGTAAATATATTTTCCCCTACATCTACAAGAAAATTAGCAATAAGATAGAGTCTGCAAATGTTTATCTCGATTAACATGAACTAGATGGAGAATAAGCGTTTGTAAAAATACTTTGTACAAGAGTAGAGAAAGTCATGTGAGTGTAACACATCAGATTTTTTTGTCTTGGATATGCAAAGAGTATTAATTTTGGCAAAGGTAATGGTGCTGCACCTAGCAACCAGCTATTAAGAGATATGTATGTGCTTAAAGGCTACTGTATTTCTATATTGCCCTTGTAAATATATATTCCCCTTACATCTACAAGAAAATTAGCAATAAGATACAGTCTGCAAATGTTTATCTCGATTAACATGAAGTAGATGGAAAATAAGCGTTTGTAAAAATAGTTTGTGCAAGAGTAGAGAAAGTCATGTGAGTGTAACACATCAGATTGTTTTTAGACATGAATGTCTTAGCAGGGAGTGGTGCGACTGAAGATTGTAGGCTTACACAGATTATAATTTTACTTCACTCCTTTTATTAATGCTTGACACGATTTAAATAACACTTCACTGATATAGAGAGCTGTGAGATTTAGTTTATCAATTACTTGCACTTTTTAACATGTTAACTATTTTTGTCTCACACAAAATACGTATTAAATTTCTCGAGGACGCATATCGCGTCCGGTTAGGAACACTGTCTACAAGCAACTGACTTCTGAATTTGTAAATTTTGCTCCATTTTAGTTTCTGATTGGCTAATCCTAGTCCAATAGAATACCTTCATTTAACTAAAGCTTTTTCTGGTTGTTGATTGTCTATTTTATAAACTTTCAAAAAATTACATTATTGTTTCCAAGAATCACAAGTAGCATTATTAAACCTTCTAATTCATTATTGCCTCAAGACTACCTCATTGTTAGCAACTTTTAACCTATTATTCTCACAGCTCCTACATTATTACATGTATACAATAATATAAACATATACAACGACTGTAATATACACTTTTTATATATTGTTACATACACATATTGATTTAAGGCGGGCTGTTATTTGAATTTATATATTATTAATTAGATTGAAATCATTTAAGTGTTAAAAATGCTGTCTCACTTGGTAGAGAAAGTAAAAATGTTTCAGGAGAAACGGTATCTGTTTTATGGACATCATAAGCATTTTGGCATATAAATATTTCTACACAATTATTTCATGTTAGCGTGCATTAGAAAGAAACAGTTTCATGTTTATTTATTTATATTGCAGAAAAAAAGCCCGTATTACCTTAAATGGGTAACGGTCCAATACGAATCTCAGGGTATAATGATTTTGAAAGGGTCAGTGTGTAAAGTGCTGTAGTTTTAAAGACAGAAGCCTTGCACTTCTAGAGCAAGTGACTTCTATTTCGTCACGCCCACGCTGCCAAGCACTTCACGTTTACCCATTTTGAAAAACTCACGACATCGCTGTTGATTTGCGTGCTTCCGAATTTGACTACAGCCTTCCTCGTGTTTTGTTCAACCTGACAGCTTTTATTTGCCACTTAATCGCATCTTCATAAAAAAAGTCTCTCAAGGAAAAGCTGTAGAAACAGAAAAACTTTTCGTTGTTTCAGAAATTTACTTACGTGCATAAAACTGTTCGTGAGACGGAAATGTACCACTGTTTTTTTTTTATCAACGGACACAGGCGTTTAATATGTAGATTAGTGGAAGTGGTCCAGTTTTGAATCTAGGTTGCTTTATTGTTCTGTTGTTTTCTATCGATCTCCAGCGACAGATGACAATCTTTGGAGAAAGTACTCTGAAATGCGATAGAAAGTGCATCAGAAGTAAGAAATGTTTTATGGTCTTAGTATTGTTCTAAGGTTAAAGAGCGCGATGCATCGTGATGAAAGTATGGCTAGCTGACAAAGGAAGATGTTACATTGGCAGCTAAGACGTAAAATGGAAATACTTTTGCAGATTATTCTTTCAATATGTTCGCTTAATGATTTTCGTTTTTGGTTTCTCGACCGCTTAGACGCACATTTCATTCCGTAAAAAAATCTGGAGGTTTCTTATGAAATACATGTTTTGAGGTACTATGAATTGAGAAAGATTGTTGTCAGCTCCACGTATGGACGCCAATTTGAGAAGATGGTTCTAGTTCTAGTTTGAAAAGGGGTGGGTTTTATGCCCAAGCACTGCGACCTCAAAGATCTATTGCGCATCCCCCCTTCCATCAGTTAAGTAGTCTGTTGCTCGTTATGAACTTAACCAGACTGCTAACTGAGGCTTTCGATAGTTCATCTATCTTTGGAAAGTGATTGCCAAAAATACTTGCTCTTTGATTCGCAAGAGCAGGGCAATCACATAACAGTCTCATCTGCTTCTAGGCATCTACTACAGAGACGGTTGTTAACAATCACATTCTGTATAGATTAAACTTTAGGGCACAGTGTCCTGTAATGAATCCTGTTGCCCATGCAAGTCTTCTTCTACTAAGACCGCTAAAGTACTTTGCCCGGCTGTTATCCAGGTCTGTAATAAACAACTTCGAATGTCTGCAACCCTCAATGGAGTTTCAGTAGTTCTTGTGTTCTGCTTGAGTCCAGCACTTAATAGCCTGTTTCACTGGTCTGTAGAACACTCCCTTTCAGGCGATGAATTTACTTTATTTATAACTTTGAAGCTTATTGTTAATAACAAATATAAAATATCAAAGGGTAGCCTTTGCCCCAAATTTAAAAAATATTAACTTTGTAATTTGACTGTTTCTTTAAGTATTATATATCTATGTTTGCCTCGGCTGCGTCAGTATTACTGTTAGAGACACGTTTCTCTTAGCAGGGTAGTGATGCGACAAGAATGTGAACTTACACAGATTACAATTTTACTTCTGTCCTTTTATTAATGCTTGAAACGATTTAAATAATACTTCACTGATATAGAGAGCTGTGAGATTCTTTAATTAATTAATTACTTGCACTTTTTAACACGCAAAATATTTTCGTCTCACCCGAATACATAAGTAATATTTCTTGAGGACACTTTTTGCGTCTGGTTAGTAACGCTGTCTGCAGGGAACTGACTTCTGAATTTGTAAAATTTTCAGTTTCTGATTGGCTAAACCTACTCCAATAGAATACCTTCATTTAACTAAAGCTTTTTGTGGTTGTTGATTGGCTATTTTATAAACTGTCACGAAATTTACATTATTGTTGCTCCAATAATGACTAGTAGCATTTTTAAACTCTCAAGCTCATTATTGCCTCAAGGTTATCTCATTGTTACCTTATTGTTAACAACTTTTAACTTATTATTCTCACAGCTCCTACATTATTAAATTACATAATATATTCACATAACATGGATACAATAATATAAACATATACAATGACTAATATACACTCCTTATATATTGTTACGTACACATATTGCTTTAAGGCGGGCTGTTATTGAATTTACATTTTATATAATTAGATTGAAATTATTTAAGTGTTAAAAATACTGCCTCAGAACCCAAGGAAATATTTCTTTTTGTATTGCTTAAGGAAGAAGAGGGAGTACTTATTTCATTCCACCCAAAAATTAGATACCAAGATTTCGCCGAAAATACACGTTTCGAGGTTCCCTGAATCCAAAAACAGCATTTTACGAAATTGGTCCGTGTGTGTTTGTGTGTGTCTTTGAAGAACATAACTGAAAAATGAAAAGTCGGATAAGTACCAAATTTGGTACTCTTGCTTTCATTAATGCCGTCATCACAGCTTTGGGGGACATTCTACTGGCCTTAACAGGTGGATTATGCGTAGCAAAGAGGAGGTGTGTGTGTTTTTTTTCGCGCATGCAGTGGCGTCCTGTTTATGTGCACAATTCTGGATTATTCACATATGAATATGTAACTGAAGCAATATCTTTACTCATCATCACTTATAATAACCATGTTTAAATATACATGGTGATTTATGAAGAACTGACACATTTATTTCTTTAACTGTTTCAAAACGAGTTATGCTAGTGACAACTTATTATACCTGAAATGCAGAGGAATTTTGGGAGATTATTTACCTCTATAGCAAATGTAAATGTCCTCCATCCTGCATAAAGCACAACTCAACACGTCGTTACTGGTCACTCGTTGGAGGACTTTGTTGTCAATAGCTTGAATCTCCTGTGTAATGTTGTGCTTCAGATCGTCCAATGTCTGGGGACGTGTGGCATAAACCCTGCCTTTTAAGTAACCCCATAGAAAGAAGTCCGGAGATGTCAAATCCGGAGATCTCGGTGGCCAGAGGTTCTTGGAAATTATCCGGTCGTCAAAGAAACTTGCAATTAGTGCCATGGATTCATTTGATGTATGGTATGTAGCGCCGTCTTGCTGAAAACATCCTTGACTCAGCTCTACATCGTCTAGTTGTTCAGCAGGCTCTATGAATATCCGTCGGTACTCTGCAGTGTTCACATTGTTTTAAAAACAATTCGTCCCAGTATTCTCTGTGTGGATATTGCGCACCAAACTCCGATTTTAACCGGGTGCATAGGTGCTTCATGAATAATATGTGGATTTTCACTGTCCCAATAGCGTGAGTTATTTGAGTTCACATAGCCGGATAAATGGAACCATACTTCATCTGTGAAAGATGTGATGGACAATATGGCAGGATTTTGCACAATGAACACCTGAAACCAATAACAATAATTCAGTCGTCTATCCTTATCTGGCTCCTGTAAGTGTAGGACAACCGTAATCCTATACGGCTTTAGGCCTGCACTTTTCACAGCTCTCTGACACATTGAGTAGCTGTACCCTGTCTCCTGCGACAAACATCTTAATGATTTTTTGGGCGACTGATCCAGTCGTGCTCTTACGTCAACAACAACCGTGGGAAGCCTAGATGAACGAGTTTTGCCTTTTCCACTCACCAGAGATCCAGTTATTTCCAATATGTTTACCAGTCCCAGTAGTTTGTTTCTTTGAGGAGGATTCCGAACACCAAATTCTCTCTGGTATGCCCTTTGAGTAGCTGTATTTGAGTTTGTAATCCAGTATTGCTTTACAAGGAAGAGTCGTTCATTTAATGTGTACTCCATTTTCACGATGACTAGAACAAAATCTCAGAAACAGTTGTCGACAATAAAACTAACAATTACGAATAAAACATGTACATCTGCGTATCTAGTGACAGGCAATCGAAACTCCAGAACATTCTGCTTGATTTGGTGCTAGAATTGGGGTATTGAATAAATTTCGAAAGGAATAATTAAAGAAAGAAATGTGTCAGCTCTTCATAAATCCCGCTGTATAACTAAATAAAATTCTGTTTTGCAGGAAAAAATAGTTTAATGGCAACATAATGTAAAACTGAAATACATTATATGCTTTACTCTCAAAGAAGACTTATTTACTATACATTATTTTAATAATCTGCCCCATTCCATTTTGTCCAATACCTGATTTAGCGGCCTAAGCGTCGCTATCAGAGCTCGTCATGAAGTGTGGGAACATTTGCGTTTAGAGCCAGAGTAATTCCAGCACATAAGGCACATTCCATTTCAAATCGTCCGAAATAGAAGGAAAATTGACCTTGCGTTTCTTAAATGAAACCAAACGTTTTGTATTTGTGGACAAATACGATACAATGGTTTAGTTAAAACTCTTAAAATTTAGAATATTGTAGTTTTGCAATTAAAATTGTTCAAATTTATCGTATCTTCCTAAAACGTCCAAATTCAATCCGTTATAACTGTGAAATCTTTGAATCTAGCTTTGTTTTGATTCCCTAAACTTTAGTTTCATACTGTTAATTAGAAATGTTCTTCTTATTTTTTTTAAGTTAAGAAATGTCCATTTTTTCAACTATTCCAGTACAATCAAACATACATTATACTATAATGGTTACCGATAAGGTTTCGCGTAAAATAATAGAAGTATTTACGCGCTAATGGTCGCTCTCGCACGTTTGTTTTGAGCTCAAGGTCAAGCAAGCTGCTGTGCATGGTTGAACAATGAGAACTCTTACTAACCAGTATGCGGTTCTGAGTATTTCCTCACAGATTCACAGAGCGCTTGATGATCATCGTGCAACAACCACGTAAATCACTGCGTTTATTCACTTTTTTGTGTTATAACTACGAACATCCAATCATAACCACGTTACCAACATTGCCGACATTTCTTAATGTCACTATGGATTATTCTCAATCTAATATTTTAGTTTTATAAAAATCTGGGGACGCTTAAAATAAGTAAAAACTGTATATAGATTTTTATGAATATTATAAAAAAATTTCATGTGTTACACTCACATGACTTTCTCTACTCTTGTACAAACTATTTTTACAAACGCTTATTCTACATATGCTTCATGCTAATCGAGATGTTAATCTTATTGCTAATTTTCTTGTAGGTGCAAGGGGAATATGGTAGGTTTTAAGCGATAGTCAAATGTTTTAAGAGCTGGTTGCTATGGGGAGTATTCCATTCTCTTTGCATGTCCAGGACATAAAAAAAATGAATAACGAATTTGAGAAAAAGTATAAGTATTGGTAAATTTAAGGGAATAACAAGCAATATCTCTAAAATGGTTCACTCAAAAAAAAGAATGTATATGACATAAATTGTGTATTTTAACGCGATCTACATTTTTTGTGTAGTAAAATTTTGTCTATCTTTTATGGTTTACCAGTTATGCAAAAGTCGTTCACAATTAAGATCACTTTTGGAGACATTCCCATAAAATTTTATTTGTCATAAAAATATCTTAAACATATGATATTTTAATCAAAATCCTTGCAGCCATTTTTGAGAAAATTAAAATTTTCGAAAAATGTTCCATGTAAATAGTAATCTGGGGTGGGGGAATTTTCTTGAAAACCTTCGTGTCTCATCTCTGGAAGATACTGAAGCTAAATACCAAGTTTGGTGTTTATCCGACTATTCGTTTCTGAGTTATGCTGTTCGCAGACATACACACACACACACACACACGGACATGTTTCCAAAAATACTTTTTTGGATTCAGGGGGCCTCAAAACATGTATTTCCGGTGAAATCTCGGTATCGAATTTTTGGGTGGAATACAATACTTCCCCTACTTACTATACGTAGTAGAGAAAGTAAAAATTACAATGCAATCAAAAAATGCGAGATTTTTTGCCGTTCAATTTCACATGAAATGTCCCATATGTAAGAGATTCAGTGTCTAGGCGCTAAATCAGGTATTGGACTAGAATGGGATCAAGCAGGTTGTTAATATAGTGTCTAGTAAATGTGTCCTTTTTGATAGTAAAACATATAATTTACTTTAGTTTTACATTATGTTGTCATTAAAATGTTTTAATGGACATATTGCCCAAAACAGTGTTTTATTTAGTTATATATTTAAACGCGATGATTATAAGTGATGACGATAAAAGCTATTGCTCAAAGTTATATATTCACATGTGAATAATTTGTTCATGCGCGAAAAGGTAAACAGATACGCACACCTTCCCTTGCTATACATACTCACCTCTGAAGGTCAGTAGAATGCCTCCCAAAGCTACGATGCGGCATAAATGGAAACGAGTTTACATGTACTTGAGTTCAGTATTTTCCAAGGATGGAACACGAAGATTTTGAAGGAACTCTCTTCACCCCAAACTACCCTTTACGCAGAACATTTTTCGAAATTTTTTATTTTCTAAAAAATGGCTAAAACCATTTCGATTAAAATACTGTATATTAAAGATAGTTACATTACAAACAAAATGTTTATCTTGAATTTTCTGGGAATAGCCTTTGAAGTCCTCTCCATTCTGAAGGAATTTTGTATAATCTTGTATAACTGGTAAACGTTAAGGGATAGACGAAAACGTACTACACAAGAAATGTAGATATATGAGCGATTTTCGAGATATTCATTATTAATGGTTCGAACGGTTCAATACTTAGGCATTCTTTTAAAGTCCTGTCAACATTCATTGTTTCTCGCGATTGCATGGAAACAGTATAGAATTTTAAAGACAGTGTATAGCGTCCAGTTCTTAAACATTTGACTGCCGCTGTTTCCTTTGTATCTATAACGAAATGTGTAATGTACCTTATTTGTGCAAAGGTTTATTTGGATTAAAATGAAGTAGATAAAGGACAAGCTTTTGTGATAATAGTTTGTAGAGAGAGTCATGTGAATGCAACACATCAGATTTTTTCACTTAAATAACCTAGCGAAGACAGACCACTATTCCAATCTCTCCCATTGTTGCAGTATGCAACCTATTGTATGCCAATACTGCCAATACTTAAACACTTCCATAAGGTTACTCGATGCCTACTGAATTTTCCAAAAACTGAAGGAAAATCTCTCTTTAATTTTTTAATGGAACCAATCTTTGGTCATTCTAGATTCAGGATCCATTTAGGGTTTTGTTTTTCTGGTCATTTAAATGTCCAAATGCAAGATTTATATACACGTGTGCATATAGCACGTGACTTTTAACACTTTATTGTAACTTAATTCTGTTTTCTTACGTTTTTATCACCTAAAATGTTCCCTGTGATTGAGTTTTAGTTAAATTTCTTTCAAACTAAAATATACATTCTTTGAGGGTTTATAAAGAGATCAAAATAACCTCTTCTTGATATCAAATACACTATTAGATGTAGCATTTTAACGCTTTAATAAATTATTGATTTTCTGAAAACGAAAACTGTTACATTATTATTTTTTTCAGAAAAAATTTAATGTTAGACGAAGTTTAATTTTTTATTTAAAAGATTTATGTGTAAAACAATATGCAGAATAAATAAAGGTTTAAACTTTTCTATTTTTCATTGTGTGCTGCATTTCATACAAGTTTCAATTTTAGTTTTTTGAAAATTATATTAATGGAAAGTTAGGTACACATAACTGTGAAAATTAATTTTCTAATATAATTAGGTACATTGAACAAACGTGTGATATAAATTTCAACTAAAGTGGTTGAAATTAGAAATGTCATTACCGAGTACCCTTAATTATTTGTGCATTGTCACAATCTACTCCTAGAATACGCTAAGTTATCTAAACACCTCATGTTAGGATTGCAATTTCAAACACATGTCGGTTTTCAAAGCGTGCTTCGCGACTCATCTATTGTCCGCCTTCAACTGTAATCCTAGCATACATGTGTACGCTTTTCTTGGAGTGACGAAAGAGAAATATTAAAGTTCGTAAGTTATAATCTGACCTTAAACAGAAGTGTTATCCAGGAAAATAATACTGATATGAGTAGTCGAGGTCGTTAAGGCACTGACGCGTGAACGGGAGGTCCACGGTTCAAATCCCGCCAGGACCGTACTCCCTGACAGACGTACGTAGTGGCTAGAGAAGGTATTGCATTCCATCCAAAAATTCGATACCGAGGTTTCACCGGAAATACATGTTTTGAGACCCCTAAATAAAAAAAATTAGAAAAAGCTTCGTGTGTGCGTGCGTGCGTGCGTACGTGTGTGTCTGTGACTAGCTTAACTCAAAAATAAAAATTCGGATAAATACCACACTAGATATTTAGGTTCAATACCTTCCAAAGTTGCGACACGAAGATTTTCAAGAAAATCTCCCCACCCCAGCTACCCTTTAAATGGAAAATGTTTTGAAACTTCTGATATTTTAAAAAATGACTCTAATAAGTTTGATTAAAATACCATACATTAAAGATATTTACATGGAAAATAAAATGTATATCTTGAATTTTCTGGGAATACCCTGTGAAGTCCTCTTCATTTGGAAGGAACTTTGTATAATCTTGTATAACTGGTTAACGTTAAGCGATAGACGAAAACGTACCGTACAAAACTGTAGATCTCTTTAAAGAACACAGTTTGCTTAAAATAAGGTTCTCTGTGCCATAAGCCGTTTCTGAGATATCCCTTATTAAAGGTTAGAATTGATTAATACTTAACATTCTTTTAGTCTCATTGATTTTCAGTTGTTTCTCGCGATTGCATGGAAACACCATGGAATTTAAGGCCCTGTAACGTCCAGTTCTTAAACATTTGTCTATCTTGTTCTCTTTGTAACTATAACGAAATGTGTAATGTAGCTATTTCTGCAAAGACTCATTTGGATTAAAAAATGTAGCAGATAGAAAAATAAGTTTAGTAACAGTTTGTATACCCACTAATAAAGATAGAGGGTATAGAAGATCGTGTGAATATATCACAAGATTTTTACTTTCTCTACTACGTATAGTAAGTAGGGGAAGTATTGCATTCCACCCAAAAATTCGATACCGAGATTTCACCGGAAATACATGTTTTGAGACCTCCTGAATCCAAAAAAAGCATTTTTGGAAACATGTCCGTGTGTGTGTCTGTGTGTGTGTGTGTGTCTGTGTGTGTGTGTGTCTGTGAACAGCATAACTCAAAAACTAACAGTCGGATAAACACCAAACTTGGTATTTACGTTCAGTATCTTCCAGAGATGCGACACGAAGATTTTCAAGAAAATCCCCCCACCCCAGACTACCCTTTACATGGAACATTTTTCGATAATTTTAATTTTCTCAAAAATGGCTCTAACGATTTTGATGAAAATATCATATGTTTAAGATAATGTCATGAGAAATGAAATGTATATCTTGAATTTTCTGGGAATGTCTCCAAAAGTATTCTTCATTGTGAACGACTTTTGCATAACTGGTAAACCATAAGAGATAGACAAAATTTTACTACACAAAAAATGTAGATCGCGTTAAAATACACAACTTATATCATATACATTTCTTTTGTAGAGTGAACCGTTTTCGAGATATTGCTTGTTATTTCCTTAAATTTTCCAATACTTATACTTTTTCTCAAATTCGTTATTCATTTTTTTATGTCCTGAACATGCAAAGAGAATGGAATGCGCCACATAGCAACCAGCGATAAAATATTTGACTATCGCTTAAAAGCTACCATATTCCCCTTGCATCTACAAGAAAATTACCAATAAGATTGACATCTCGATATCTCGATTAATATAAAGCATATGGAGAATAGGCGTTTGTAAAAATAGATTGTACAAGAGTAGAGAAAGTCATGTGAGTGTAACACATCAGATTTTTTCCTTAGTCCCATAATTAGCAAATGCAGGGGAAGTGCCCTAAACTTAGGTCTGGAGCGTTTCCTTCACATACTCCCTTTCCCAAATATCATTTTCTTGCATATTATTACCAGTGTCAACGGCCTGTGGCGTCGGATGTAGCGTTAAACACTACTAAAAAAGAAAGCAAAACTCCAGGGAAATAATATTTGTCCCATTTAACATTTGGGGAAATTTATTTGCCCCATTTGACATTTGGGAGTATTTAAAGATAAAGTATCGCTTCCTATCTTATTTATGCATGCTTTGACGTGATAAATTACGCGGTGGTTTGCGAAGAGGACATTTAGTATTCACTCTGTATTTTTCCAAACTTTTCGAAGAAAGTAGTAGGATTACACAAGTCGGGCAGAAGTCGCGTGTGGAGAGGCTTATGTTTCGTTACGATGAATCATGTTGTTAATTTGGCTGAAGCATCATTAAATGTTACTGTTATTAATAACACTTGTGATAATGATAAATATAAACGAACTTTACATAAAGTAGACGGAGAGAGGTGA
Source organism: Deroplatys truncata (assembly GCA_030765065.1). Taxonomy (NCBI): domain Eukaryota; kingdom Metazoa; phylum Arthropoda; class Insecta; order Mantodea; family Mantidae; genus Deroplatys; species Deroplatys truncata. The sequence goes on from CM060980.1 coordinate 182,220,227, forward strand.
GGAGGTCACGTGTTAGAACGGATTGCTATCGAGCCAAACGGGATAATTACGAAATTAACAAATGCGTTCTTCTTCTTCTTCATTCGGTATGCGCAGAGAAAACAAATTGACCAATGGTAATTGTAGGCTAGTTCCAGAATCCGGGTCAGGATCTGAGCAGCGAGGCTGCTGGACCTACAAATTCCGGTTATCTCACATCTTTTCCCACAGCCAACCCAAACCGTACTTCATCATTTTTTGTTGTTGCTGTTGTTTCTCTTCTCCCATCTTCTTCCTCCTCCCTCTTTAAAAGAGTCCAACTGTAATTCCACTATCGGGTTACGCCCCAAGACGATATTATTTTGTTTCTGTTCCCCTCCACCGCCCACAAGGCGCCTCCCTCTTCTGCTTTGCTCTGATCTTGCAGTCTGCACTGCAAATCCTTCCTTCCTTCTTGATATGACAGCCGCGTCATACACAGTTAAGATATCCCTCTCATATCTGCCTATAATGTAATGGAAAAGCTTATTCTTCTATCTACTTATTGTTAATCGAGATAATCTTTCATTACACATTTACATAGTTTGCTGTAGGATGCAGTAGGTAAAGTGAGAGTCAAATTTTAAAAAGCGGGTCGCCATGTGATGGCTTTAAACTTCCATGCTCCTTGCATGACTACTAGAAAAAACGAATAGTCACTTACCACTTACAAAAGTATAAGTATTTGAAGATTCAAGCCGATAACAAAGAATATCTCGGAAATGTTTAACGCCACAACAATTTTTATTTGACATAAATTATGTGTTTTAAAGAGATCTACATTTTTTTACTTTCTTTACTATATAGAGTAAGTAGGAGAAGTATTGCATTCCACCCAAAAATTCAATACCGAGATTTCACAAGAAATACGTCTTTTAATGCCCCTGAATAATAAAAAATGTTTAGAAAAAGGTGCGTGTGTGTGTCTGTGTGTTTGTGAACAGCATAATCAGAAACGAAAAGTCGGATAAGTACCAAACTTGGCATTTAGTTTTAGCATTTTTCAAAGTTGCGATACGAAGATTTTCAAGAAAATCTCCCCACCCCAGACCACCCCTTACATGGAACATTTTTCAAAATTTTCTCAAAAATGGCTCTAATGATTTTCACTAAAATATTATATGTTTAAGATATTTTTACGGCAAATGATGTGTATAGCATGAATTTTCTGGAAATGTCCCCAAAAGTCCTCTTTATTCTGAATACCTTTTGTATAACTGGAAAGCAATAAGAGATAGACTCAAGTTTCATTACACAAACATGTAGATCTCGTTAAAACACACAATTTAAGTCATATACTTTTTACTTTTTGGCCAAGTAAACCATTCCGAGATATTCTGTTATTTGTTTGTTTTCCAACACTTATGCTTTTCCTCAAGTGGGAATTCGTTATTCGTTTGTTTGTTTGTTTTTATGTCCTGGACATTCAAGAGAATGGAATGCTCCATATAGCATCCAGCTCTTGAAAGATTTGATTATCGCTTAAAGCCTACCATATTCCCCTTGCATCTACAAGAAAATTAGCAATAAGATTAACATCTCGATTAACATGAAGCATATAGAGAATAAGCGTTTGTAAAAAATAGTTTGTGCAAGAGTAGAGAAAGTCATGTAAGTGCAACACATCAGAATTTTTCCAAAAGTATTTTGTCGTAGGTTTTACCAATTCTATAAGTCGTTCAGAATGAAGAGGACTTTACCGGCATTAAAGCGAAAATTTAGAAAATCAAAAATAATATAACTGTTTCTCCACAGGGTTAGTTTGGGGTGGACGGATTGTCCTGAAAATCTTAGTGTCGCATCATTGATAGATGCTGAACTTAAATACCAAGTTGAAAATACCAGAAAAAGGTTGATCGAAAAAAATCGTTATTTTCATGTTTACATAGTTCCATCAGGCGATTTTGATTAAAATGTACTTGATATATTGGACATATTAAATGTATACCTTAAATATTCCCTTAATGGCCTGTGAAGTGCACTTAATACTGTTAGAATTTTGTATACCAGAGATACAGATTAAATGTAGAAGTCTTGAATAATACACAATTTGTGTCAAATGATTTTTTCTAGAGTAATTTTTTTTCTCGAAATACTCTATGTTGTATGTTTGCACTTTCCAGAGTAGATTATCTATCGTATGTGCTTCAAAGTTTGTGGTTGTTAAGTTTTCCTTCTACGAATAGCCGTTATAAAAATTAATATTTTAATGTTGTTTCTGCGCGTTGTATCCAACTAAACTTTCATTGCTTAGTTTGAAATAATTTCTAGGCACAAATATATGGTGAATAACTTGGATAGAATAACTGAATGAATACTTGTATATTATATAACGGATGTATGTGAAATTTTCATGGGTAGTGAAAGTCGTGTGACTGTATAACTCCAGTCTTACTGCGATTCTTTTACCGTGTACAATGTTCAGTGCCTCCCTTATGTCTGTATCTATAGAAGATACAATTCCTCTTTGTACTGACACTATCAGGTCTAAGGTGAAATTCTTTTCCAGTTCATGCTATAAAAATCATTGAACAGATTGTCATCATTTATACTAGTGAAATCTTAGTTCGTTGCCATACATGCATATTAGATTTATACTTGATTTCCATTCTCCGGGTTAAGTTGCGTTTGTACACATGCGCCATTGTCACTAAACAGAAGTTCAATATTATATCTACATTGAAATTTCCAGGTTCCCATTTTATGCATGCATTGATCTCACTAAGGTAAACATTGTTACCTATACGCGCATTCAACTCTCCAATTTCCGTTCTTATGAATGCATTGATCTCACTAAGGCAAACATTGTTACTTATACGCGCATTCAACTCTCCAAGTTCCGTTCTTATGCATGCATTGATCTCACTAAGGCAAACATTGTTACCTATACGCGCATTCAACTCTCCAAGTTCCGTTCTTATGCATGCATTGCTCTCACTAAGGTAAACATTGTTACCTATACGCGCATTCAACTCTCCAAGTTCCGTTCTTATGCCTGCATTAATCTCACTAAGGTAAACATTGTTACCTATACGCGCATTCAACTCTCCAAGTTCCGTTCTTATGCATGCATTGATCTCACTAAGGCAAATATTGTTACCTATACGCACATTCAAATCTCCAAGTTCCGTTCTTATGAATGCATTGATCTCACTAAGGGAAACATTGTTACCTATACGCGCATTCAACTCTCCAAGCTCCATTCTTATGCATGCATTGATCTCACTAAGGCAAACATTGTTACCTATACGCGCATTCAACTCTCCAAGTTCCGTTCTTATGCATGCATTGATCTCACTAAGGCAAACATTGTTACCTATACGCGCATTCAACTCTCCAAGTTCCGTTCTTATGCATGCATTGATCTCACTAAGGCAAATATTGTTACCTATACGCGCATTCAACTCTCCAAGTTCCGCTCTTATGAATGCATTGATCTCACTAAGGCAAATATTGTTACCTATACGCGCATTCAACTCTCCAAGTTCCGTTCTTATGAATGCATTGATCTCACTAAGGTAAACATTGTTACCTATACGCGCATTCAACTCTCCAAGTTCCATTCTTATGCATGCATTGATCTCACTAAGGGAAACATTGTTACCTATACGCGCATTCAACTCTCCAAATTCCGTTCTTATGAATGCATTGATCTCACTAAGGCAAGTATTGTTACCTATGCGCGCATTCAACTCTCCAAGTTCCGTTCTTATGCAAGCATTGAACTCACTAACGTAAACATTGTCACCTATACGCGCGTTGAAATGTCCGAGCTCCATTTCGATATTAAGGCTCCTCAGAGAGAAAACGTCTTCAGAAGTCTTTCTAAGCTATACAGAGGAGACTTTCATTGTTTCTTGGTAATTTTGAGCGGATTACAACAGAGATAGGCGGAGTGTAATGATCGTGTGTGGCCAGCAAGTGCGTGCGCTACGCGTTCTAATTAAAACAAAGGGTGGTGGGGGAGGGTGAGATGACTACGTAATTACGGGCTATCACACGGGTTTCCCTTTTCCAGGGAGAGAAGCAACAGGTGCTGCTGTCCGCTGTTAATTTGATGTCCTAATGCCGACGAGCGTTATTATAACAGAATAAACAACACACGCTTGGAAATGGAGTTGTAAAACGTCCTAGGAAAATCGTGATGCTGTAATTGTTTATTATAAAGAGGTGGCGGCGGCCTTGCATGTAATTGTTGCGGCGTCAACAACGCGTGAAGTGCGCTGCATTCCACTCATTGCAGTGGATACAGGAAGAATCCTATTGTGTCTAGATAAACGGCACTGAAGATCTGCTCTTGCTGTGTGCTTCGGATAGTATTGTAACTTCACACCTTTCAGGTAATTATCTACCTATGCAACTGTAACAAAATACAATGTATTTATCCCCGTATGTGAGCCATTAAAATACGTGTCAGAATACTAAATACGTTTGGAATTCAAGATAAAATAATACAATTGAATAGTTGATGTAAAGGCCCAATCTGGTATACTGATGGTTCTAGAACCAAATCGGGAACGGTGGCTGGGCTTTACGGTAATGGTACCAAGATTTCTTATAGTCTTGGTGCCTTAGCTACAGTTTTCCAGGCTGAGGTTTATGCAATCCTAACCAGTGTCATGGAAAGCATTAAAAGGAGATATAAGAATAGAAGTGTTCTTATCCTCTCAGACAGTCAAGCTGCTCTTAAAGCACTTGAGTCACCATCAATAAAATCAAAGTTCGTCTCAGAATGCCGGGAATCCTTAATGGCACTGGCTGAACACAATAAGGTTCAACTTATGTGGGTGCCAGGACATATAGGTATACCAGGCAATGAGAAAGCAGATGAAGCAGCCAAGATTGGCAGTGAAATCCCATTTTTTGGTCCGGGGCCTGTACTGGGAGTGTCCTACAGACCAGTGAAACAGGCTATTAAGTGCTGGGCTCAAGCAGAACACAAGAACTACTGGAACTCCATTGAGGGTTGCAGACATTCCAAGTTGTTCATTACAGACCTGGATAACAGCCGGGCAAAATACTTGCGCGGTCTTAGTAGAAGAAGACTTGCATGGGCTACAGGATTCATTACAGGACACTGTGCCCTAAAGTTTAATCTATACAGAATGGGATTGTTTAACAACCCTCTCTGTAGTAGATGTCTAGAAGCAGATGAGACTGTTACTCATCTGCTATGTGATTGCCCTGCTCTTGCGAATCAAAGAGCAAGTATTTTTGGCAATCACTTTCCAAAGATAGATGAACTATCGAAAGCCTGAGTTAGCAGTCTGGTTAAGTTCATATCGAACAACAGACTACTTAACTGATGAAAGGGGGGATGCGCAATAGATCTTAAGGTCGCAGTGCTTGGGCATAAAACCCACCCCTTCTCAAACTAGAACTAGAACTAGAATGATGTTGGTGATGAAATTAGTTTTGGTATGAGCACATGAATTAAGACACTTTGAACACTGCCCTGTACTGCAACCTTTGCCGATCTATTGCGCATCCCCAGTCTTAATATCATCGACACAGAAGGCTGATGCTCATAGTGAACTGAACCCTTTATGGACTATTGTGGTTGGAAGCTCCTCCAATTTTGGAAACTGACTCCCCAAAACCAGGGCTCTTTGGTGAGAAAGTGCAGGGTACTCACACAATAGATGGACAGCAGTCTCAGCTGCATGTTGAATGCGCCTGGATTCACTTGCTGGTGCCCTCGGTGGGGACAGTGTCCTGTAAAAAGGCCTATTGCCCATGAGAGCTTTTCCCTGTTTAATTTTAGCAGTTTTCGTGACGTGCATCTGTCCAATCTCTGTATGAGAGTTTTCGAATGCCTGAAATCTACAGAAGAATTCCAATATTTCTCGTGTTCTATGAGTAACCATTGCTTGATAGCCAGCTTAACCGGTTCTAAAGACAGTCCCAATGCTGGTTCAGATCCAATTAAGGGCCGGTTTCAGAGTTTAAGCTTCGTGAGTTACAGTAGCAGGTTCGGCTTTACTGAAGTGTACAACTCCACGGAACAATAAAGTTTGTAACGCTTCCCAACGTTTATTTATGGCGATGCTGTCCTTAAAATAAGCTTATCCAGCAACATAAAGTTAAAATAACTGAAAAATTAGAGTCAGAAAGTAGAAGTTTACTTCTCAAGAAGTCAGTATTCCTAGAAGTTGTGAAGTAGTATAACCATGTAATAGAATGCAAGTAGACGGAGAAATTAGCGAGTAAGAAACACCAAACGTGGGGAAAATTGTGATACAAAGAATGGATTAGAACGTGTGAAACACTTTTGATAGCTCTGAATGCTGTAAGCTTTGAGATGTTGGAAAAACTTCCAGCTGTAATTAGCATTCTTCCACTTGTATATAACCTCAATATTAAGAGATACATTGTTTATGACGAGAGGGCTTTGTTATTGAAATACAAAGCAATGCTAGAGCAATGTGTGTGACAATGTGTACGATAAAAGTATGCAGTATAAATTTAAAATTAAGGGCATGCCAAATTAAGTTTTGCTTCTTACCATTCGGTTTAATGTTTAATTGTATAATGAATAATTTTTGGTACCAACATTACTGGCTGTTTTGGGGTTAAAGCGGGGATTATCAAACACTTAAACCATATCTAGCAAAGGAGTAATGAAAAGAGATACAGTGCCGAGAAAAGAGTCAAAAGAAGACTATGTGATGTAAACAGGAACGAAATAGAATCTGAATGGAGGGTGGAAAGCTCGCAAGATTGTTGACGATGATGGCAGGAGGATTTGCCCATTTTGTGGGGAACAGGAAGACTGGACGCATATTTTAGCAGCATGTCGGAGGGTGTTAGGAAAAAAATTATTAACGCAAGTATTTTTGGCCTCCAATAGACGGAGGACAGCATGTTGCGACTGGATTCTAAACAGCCAAACTAGCCACGCTTGGGCACATGCTTAATGGAAGCACGTGTATTAAGAGATAAGGTGTTCATGTACATTTTCTTTAAACATATGTGGTACATGAACATTTGTGTGCGAGTGTTTGTGTGTGTATGTGTGTGTGTGTGATTCAGAGTATTTTTCATTGTATGTGTATATTTGTAGTGCTGTGATTATAAAATAGTTGCTTTCTTGTCGATTCTGCAAGTCAGGTGTTTTTCTAGAGAGCATGTGCGGTCGTGTGACCATGCGACTATGTTACACAATTAGTGTAATACTAAGTACTTAATAAATACCACTACTACTACTACTACTACTATTATTATTATTATTATTATTATTATTATTACTAATTCAAATCGCAGAATTTTCGGTCATTCCATACCTGAAAATGATTTGGACGAATTCTAAACATTCTAGATCGTCTTCTGTTGTGCATATGGGTTCAAAATAATTTATATTTCCTTGTCTTTAATATCGTCTTCTTCAGATAACATTGCAACTCCTTAGCTTAAACCACAGTTCAGTAGTCCATAGCGTGAACTACGCACTGTAAAACTGCATTGCAGCTTAAACCCGATTCAAAGCTTAAGGTTAAACTGTGAAACCAGGCTTAAATGTTGCTCAGTTCCCTTCTGTTAGCAGATTCACATGCTCTTTCATTCCCCAGAATTCCCAAATGCCCCCGCACCCCTCTAAAATCAACTCGAACTTAAGGTGACAAGGTACTCTGAAATGGTCAAAAATCACATTTTTACTTTCTCTACTACGTATAGTAACTAGGGGAAGTATTGTATTCCACCCAAAAATTCGATACCGACATTTCACCGGAAATACATGGTTTGAGACCCCCTGAATCCAAAAAAAGCATTTTTGGAAACATGGCCGTGTGTGTGTCTGTCTGTCTGTGTGTCTGTGTGTCTGTGAACAGCATAACTCAAAAACGAACAGTCGGATAAACACCAAACTTGGTATTTAGGTTCAGTATCTTCCAGAGATGCGACACGAAGGTTTTCAAGAAAATCTCCCCACCCCAGAGTACCCTTTACATGGAACATTTTTCGAAAATTTTAATTTTCTCAAAAATGGCTCTAACGATTTTGATTAAAATATCATATGTTTAAGATATTTTCATGACAAATAAAATGTATATCTTGAATTTTCTGGAAATGTCTCCAAAAGTATTCTTCATTGTGAACGACTTTTGGTAAACTGGTAAACCATAAGAGATAGACAAAATTTTACTACACAAAAGATATAGATCGCGTTAAAATACACAATTTATGTCATATACATTTTTGTTGTTGAGTGAACCATTTTCGAGATATTGCTTGTTATTCCCTTAAATGTTTCAATACTTATTTTCTCAAATGGGAATTGGTTATTCATTTTTTTTGTCTTGGATATGCAAAGAGTATTAATCTGTAGAAAAAGGAATAGTGCTGCACCTAACAACCAGCTATTTAGAGATATGTATGTGCTTAAAGGCTACTGTATTTCTATATTGCCCTTGTAAATATATATTCCCCTTGCATCTACAAGAAAATTAGCAATAAGATAGAGTCTGCAAATGTTTATCTCGATTAACATGATGTAGATGGAGAATAAGCGTTTGTAAAAATAGTTTGTACAAGAGTAGAGAAAGTCATGTGAGTGTAACACATCAATTTTTTTTGTTTTAGGCACTAATAAAATCTTATTATTTCCAGTTGCAGAAAATACATACTTTTTGGGGGTTAAGAGGTTTTTATGACATTTAAATAGCATTTAAATGCTAGTCTGCAACGCCCCTTTTTAGAACATTTTTGTATCTTTCAACAACGAGCAATTATATCATGTCCAGCGAGCAGTTCAGCAATTAACAAAAGAGGCCAGGGCCAAGAGAAGACAATCAGAATAGCTGAAGCAATCCAGGAATGAAGGTGCAGATGATTATAACCCTGGAATGTACTGAAGTGCGTCAGAATTTTCCTGTTCAAATTTTAAACTCAGTTTTCTCAAAACAACATTTTTGGATACTTATGTACCTTTTTCTCAGAAGGTATGAGAGGTAGAGGGTTGAAATTTTCAGTACATGTATACAACGCACAGTTAAACTTTGTGAACCACAATCAAAATTTTATAATGTATATTAGTGATATTAAGAAAGCAAAACATTGCAAATTTTCCACATTTTTACTTTTTTGACTTTGCAAATATTTTTGCTTCAATTTCTAGTGAACATAACTAAATAATTGAGGTTCAGAAGATAGCTTATTATACTAAGAACAAGTATGCAAATGTGTGATTCTGTATGGCAAGTAGTATCAGAGAAATAGGTACATGAATTCACATGTTTTAACAGTACATTTTATTATTTTTCTGCTGAACGAAATAATTTTTACACACTCAACTACATGCAAACAACCACTTGAAATAATTATCGTGATTTGTAGAATAATTCATAAAAATTTCAGGAAAACATTGAGAACTTTAAGAGCAGTGGTAATTTAACACAATTAAGGTGTAATTTCCATGTGTTCAGACTACCCTGTCCCTTAATCATACGGTTATCGGATATCCGTTTATTCCTATAGTGTCTTCTTACACGCTCTCCCAAGTACTAGCTAAAATATCAGATATCCCTGTCTGAAAGACCGTGGTATATTCACCCAATTTAAATGATGATAGCTTGGCACCGTTGCCTTATAGTCCAGCTCCTGTCCCAAATTTTAGTTATGATTTTGACAGCATAAATGTATGCATATTTTAGATATCTTTAGTGCATATAAATCCGATGTTTAGAGGACTACGAAAGATCCGGAAGAAGCTCAGCCACGAAGGTCAGCCTGGCGGTATTTGAACCGCAAACCTCCCTTTCACGAGTCGGTACCTAAACAACCTTGGCTACCTGTGTCGGTAGAACTACTTTTGGAACTGATGTACCTACTCTTATTTGACAAGTCCATTATGTCTGTAAGGTAACAACTGCGAAAACTAAAGATAGCTTTCTAAAAAGTTAAGTAATTCTTCATTGCATTTACTATTTTAGGCCCAGATTTCTAACATGTTTTATTCTTCTGTTGTCAGGAGGAAGACTGGTGTCGTTCTCGCCGTGTATCGAGCAAGTTCAGAGAACCTGTGAAGAGTTGACTCGCTTAGGGTTCCAGGAGATCACCACAACAGAGTGTCTTCAGCGTGAACTCCAAGTACTGACCCGCTCCATGCCGATCCTGCCACTTCATTGCGTCCAGGATTCGGTGAGTGGCTAGAACAGCATACTATCCCAAATATGTAGGTACTACAGCCAAACTAGTATTTTCCTTGTCTAGGATACACGCAATCTTGAAGAGGTCCAGCTTCCAGTAGTACAAAATAGACATTAGGAGCATTTGAAGCATGTTGATGGTTAATTGAATAGAATGGTTTGTCCGTAAAATATACGGGAGTGTAGGGGGATGGGCAGACCCAAAGTATTATAGTTTCTCACCGAGCGAGAAGACGCCGCGGTAACGTGTGCGATTCACATTCGGGAGGTCTTGGGTTCGATCCCCGGAGACAGCCCACTCTTACACATGGGTTTTTCGTGGTTTCTCCGGGTCGGTGGGCTAATGCTGGGCTGGTTTCTTCTCTACCACGGTTTCCTTTCCATCATTTCACTAGGTTTCGTGGCGTGTGGCAGTGCCTGATAGATGGCGCGTATGCATGCTCAATGGAAAGAGTACTCCCTGTGGGCACCAGGGGACTTTTTGGTTGGTAGGTCCTTCATCGCTCTCTCTAGGTAGCTCTAGCAGTGGGACTGGTCTTTGAGCCTGGAAATTTTAGGGACTTCTGCGCGTCTCTGTGGCTTGTAGCCATCCTGTTGTTCCTTCACTTCACCTCTTCCTCCTAGGGGGTGGTAGCCGCAATACATCTCTGCAGGTCGCAGCGCGCGAGGTGTCACCCTCCGTTGATTAGCCTATACCTATACCTGTTACAAATTTTCACCACGGACATCACAAAGCATTAAGGTCCATTGCATTAATTGTAACTTAAGCTTACAGACTGAATGTACTGTACTAATTGGTATACAGTGTCATGATAAGCCAGGTCTTCTCAGTGTGTCTATCCTTCACTTAGCTGCAGGATACATAACGTGTGGATTTAAAGTTTCATTGCACCATTAGTAACCTCTAGTAACAAGCAGTAAATGGGCGCGAACATTCAGTAATGGAAACATGAATTGTAAAGTCAAGTTCTTCGTGTAAATTGTTTATCTTATTCACGTTATATGGGTGCGTGCGGAATATAACTTTCCCATTTATGACGGTTTTTGGCTGTTTTTGTTTATAAGAGGGTAATCCCAAAAGTAAAGGTCTGCAATTTTTTTTAAAATACAAAGAAACTTTTATTGTCAACAAATGGTACATAGTTTTGAAGCTTTAACATTTGTCTATTTTTCCACATAATCGCCATTTCAGTCGATGCATTTTTGTAGACACTGTGGCAGTTTCTGTATGCCTATGTCATACCAGCTTGCCGCTATGCTCTTGAAAAAGTGATGGACCTCATTTTTCACTTCATCGTCGTCAACGAAGCGCCTTCCATCCAAGTGTTCTTTCAACTTGGAAAACAAGTGGTAGTCACTGGGTGATAAGTCTGGACTATAGGGTGGATGGGTGATGGTTTCCCATCCAAACTGTTGCAGAAGATTCATAGTTTGACGGGCGGTGTGGGGGCGAGCATTGTCATGGAGAAGGCTTATGCCCTTGCTCAACATTCCTCTTCTACGGTTCTGAATTACCCGTCTGAGTTTTTTAATGTCTGACAATACATGTCGGCATTTATTGTTGTCCCAGGATCCATGAAGTCGACCAACAATATCCCCTTTCGATCCCAAAACACAGTTGCCATGACTTTACCGGCAGACTGTGTTCTCTTGAATTTTCGCGGCTTGGGTGAGCCAGAATGCCGCCACTCACGTGATTGTTGTTTGGTCTCAGGTGTGAAGTGGAAAGCCCAGGTTTCATCACTCGTGACTATTGAATCCAAAAGGTTGTCCTTTTCGTCTGCATAGCGTTGAAGGAATTGGCGGGAAGTTGTGATCTTCTGTCAGCATTCTTGGGACCCATCTTGCGCAAACCTTCCGAAATTTTAACTCTTCAATCAAAGTCCGACGAATAGTGCTTCGAGAAATCTCAGGAACAACAATGCAGAGCTCATCGAAGTGATCCGCCGATCTTGAAGCACGATTTGTTCAACCTTGCGATTGTTTCATCAGAAATGGACGGTCTCCCGCTTTTTTCCTCGTCATGAATTTCCATGCGACCATTTGCAAATTCTCTACACCACTTGCGGACATTTTTGACATCCATACAAGACTCTCCATACACTTCCATCAACTGTCAATGAATTTCAACAGGTTTAACCCCTTTTGCACTCAAAATGCGAATAACTGCGCGAACTTAGCACCTGGCGATAGTGGCTAACGGGAGCTCCATTATAACTGGCTGCCAAGCCAAGACTGAGGGCGCTAAGGGATGTGGGGTGGTTTCGGAAGAGAGTGGGGGAAGGAAGGAAAGAAGCAGTATGGCCAACATCCACACAAACAGTTTCCCTGCGATCCCAGCGCTTTGGAGACCTTACTTTTTTCATACTCCGCCTGCAACTGCAATGGTCATATCGGTCGCCTTTTTCCTTTGGAACATATTCCCTATCTGCAGTGGTATTAACTCGTATGCCGTTGTCATTGAATTTCTGTTTTTTCTTTGCGTTTTGTGCATTAGATCGCACGCGCATTCACACTCTCATTCGTACTTCGAGACTCTGGGGAGGATAGGGGATAATCTTGGTTAGAGAAAAATCTTCCTCCCCCCAACCGGGAATCAAACCCGGGATCTCTCGCACAGCATGCAAGTGCTCCACTGTCTGAGCTGCAAATTTTCTGGCTTCCTTCTTTTCATCGCAGAAGTCTGTACCGAGAATAAGCATTTGGGGTTTCCTTTTTTTTTCTTTCTTAATTTGAAAGTATTCCCGCACAAAAAAAGGCTTCATGTGTTACATTCACATGACTTTCTCTATACTATATTATCTCTGTTGTTACAAAAGCGTTACTTCTCTTACTTTTCTATCTACCTTTGGTTAATCGAAATAATTATGTCCAGAAATTGTTTCATTAAACATGGAAAAGGTGTGATCTTGCAAACTGGAATAGTTTAAAAACGGCTAAAGGTATGAAAAAAACGACAGGAACTCCGAAGTTTAATTAATCTGTGAATGTTTTCTATAGTTTTCTTATTACTTATGGCTTCCTAGTTATACAAAACTATACAACATTCCCTGTGAAGCCTTCATGGGCTTCATAGGAAGTCCAAATGCAAATAGGTTGTGGTATTTTTATCAGAATCAAAAACAGCGAAAATTTCTCCATGTAAAGCGCAGTCTGGGGTGAGAAGATTTTGTTGAAAATCTTCTTCTCGCGTCCTTGTAAGATACTGAACTTAAATACCAAATGCAGTATTCCTCCGACATTTCCTTTTTGATTTATACTGTTCACACATGCTAGCAGACCGTTTTTAAAAATGCTCTGTATACAGAGGACATTAAAACATGTATTTCCGGTGAAATATCGATATATAATTTTCGGTTGAAATACAATATTTCCTCTGACTACTTTAAGTAGGTGCCTGAAAAGTAAAAACGTCAACAGTAGTATCTCTACATCTTCCAAACATATTTTGCTCGAATTTCGACAAAGTGTCAGGATTTTAAAACAGAGTTTCAAACGCAGTTAATCAGTTTTGAGGTACTAAGAGGTGGTATTTAGTTTCCCTGTAGCGATATGTCTGGAAACAAAAGGAGACAGATGAAGCGACGTCGAGGGCACCGCTGGGACAGCATCCGTCACGACGTAGGGGGGTAGACTTAGCCCCATCCATCACACGACCTCCTCCTCAAATTTGTAACCAGCACCGCCTACATCATGGAATGTACATCCTGGATAACACGTGTACACGTCACCGATCCTCTCTCCGCATTCGTTACAATTCCTTAAAAAATCATACATTTTGATTTTCCCTTATTGACCCGTTAATGACTGAATTAAGCTCCACTTGAAAGAATAAGCTAATTTCCAGATTATAAACTTATTTTGGCTAAAAGTAATACCAGAAGTACTAAGTCTGATTCGCTGTAATGCATTTTTATTATACTTATCTTATATTTACTTTCTCTAATACGTATTCTGTTCCTTCCGAAAGTTCGATGTCGAGGTTTCACAGGAAATATTTGTTTTGAGGCTCTGACCTCCCAAAACAACTTTTAAAAAGGATCAGTGTATGTGTACGTGTGTGTGTGTGTGTGTGTGTGTGTGTGGTGTGTGTGTGTATGTGAACAGCATAACTCAAAAACGAAGAGTCGGAAAATTCCTTATGGTAAACGTTAAGCGATAGACGAAAACGTACTACACAACAAATGTAGATCTCTTTAAAATACACAACTTATTTCAAATAACTGCTTTGTGGCATAAGCCATTTCTGAGATATCCTTATTAATATTTTTAATTGTTCAATGCTTTGTCATTATTTTCAAGTCCTGTCAACATTGTTTTTTCTCGCGATTGCATGGAAACAGTAGAATTTTAAGGCCAGCGTATACATCCAGTTGTTAAACATTTGGCTATCGCTGTTCCCTTTGTATCTATAACGAAATATGTAATATATCTATTTCTGTACAAGTTTATCTGGATTAAAATTAAGTAGATAGAAAATCAACTTTAGTAAGAATAGTTTGTATATCCACTAATTAGCGACAGAGGGTAGAAAAGTCATGTGAGTGTAACACTTCAGATTGTTGCTTAACTCTTTGTCTGTCAGAGTTTTATCGTCTTTCATTTGTGAAGTATGAAAGAACTACTTTGCACTGTGGATCTCAAGATCACTTACACCAGGGTAGTCAAAAATGCCTTTCTTCCATGCAACTTGGAAAGGTTGAATCAGACGGCTGAAAAATTCAATGCCATCGCCGGGATTTGAACCCCGGACCCCCCGGTTTTCCGGATGCCCTAACCATTGAGCTAGCAGGCAACATGCTGGTACGACATTAAATTCCGCAAACTCATTCGCATTTTTACTTTCTCTACTACGTATAGTAAGTAGGGGAAGTATTGTATTCCACCCAAAAATTCGATACCGAGATTTCACCGGAAATACATGTTTTGAGACCCCCTGAATCCATAAAAAGCATTTTTGGAAACATGTCCGTGTGTGTGTGTGTGTCTGTCTGTCTGTCTGTCTGTGAACAGCATAACTCAGAAACGAACAGTCGGATAAACACCAAACTTGGTATTTAGGTTCAGTATCTTCCAGAGATGTGACACGAAGGCTTTCAAGAAAATCCCCCCACCCCAGATTACCCTTTACATGGAACATTTTTCGAAAATTTTAATTTTTTCAAAAATGGCTCTAACGATTTTGATTAAAATATCATATGTTTAAGATATTTTCGTGACAAATGAAATGTATATCTCGAATTTTCTGAGAATGTCCCCAAAAGTATTGTTCATTGTGAACGACTTTTGCATAACTGGTAAACTACAAGAGATAGACAAAATTTTACTACACAAAAAATGTAGATCGCGTTAAAATACACAATTTATGTCATATACATTTTTGTTGTTGAGTGAACCATTTTCGAGATATTGCTTGTTATTCCCTTAAATTTTCCAATACCTATACTTGTTCTCAAATTCGTTATTCATTTTTTTTGTCCTGGTAATGCAAAGAGGATGGAATACTCCACATAGCAACCAGTTCTTAAAATATTTGACTATCGCTTAAAGTCTACCATATTCCCCTTGCATCTACAAGAAAATTAGCAATAAGATTAACATGAAGCATATGGAGAACATGCGTTTGTAAAAATAGTTTGTACAAGAGTAGAGAAAGTCGTGTGAGTGTAACACATCAGATTTTTTCCGGTAAACCACAAGGAGATCTCAAATTGTATTGAGACGACATACCCCAATGGCGACTTACAATGTTGTAAGTACTGGGCTTCATAGTTTCGACCGCTATTAGGTCAATTAATGGAATAGTTGTTCTTCCACAAGCCGTGTGTTGGGCAAGGTTGACGACTGATGTCATACCGGCTGTTGCCATGGTAACTCAATGGTTGGAGCAACCGGACGTAAACCGGGAGATCCGTGGTTCAAATCATGGTGGTCGCATTGAATTTTTCAGCGGTGTGATTCTACCTTTTCTACCTTTTCCAGCACGCGGCTTGTGTGCAACAACAATTAATTCAATGCAACTTGCACTCGCCACTGTGCAGCACAACTCAGCCAGAGAGGGAGCAACATTTGTAAATCCAAATGATTCGTGATTCCTATTTTCGCCACCTCTACCCTGTGCATTAATTTCTAGCCCTCTTTTTATTTTCAGGCACCTCAGCTTTCTTGTTACATCCTTTCCTTGACCTGCAGAGGCCTCTCTGTGATTCACGGTTTAAATTAACTCTTGTGTGTACAAAATATCTTATCAGTCATCCCTGGGACTCTGTTGTGCATACGCTTTCAAAAACAAACTAAATGGGTAAGAAGCGAATTTGTAACATTAGGTGTTAATGGATTAATAAACCTAGGATTCACATTGAGTAAAAATCACAAAGTACGTGTTTTCTTTTAACTTTGTTTGTTACGTTGTTTTTTTACCACGCTTTGGGCGTAAATTTGAAGTAGTTTGTATTGAAGGAGTTGTATTATATTTCAACTGTTGAGGAGCCGAAGTTGAAGTTTGTTTGCAACCGCACGTATGGTACCCGGTTTCCGGTAGCCTTCGCCCCAAGTGTACTTTCAGGTGGCCTTTGCCACAAGCTTAAAAATATTAACTTTGTAATTTTACTTTTTTTAAATATTATATATTTATGTTTGCCTCGGCTGCGTCAGTATTTATTTTAATTTTACTTCACTCCTTTTATTAATGCTTGATACGATTTAAATAACACTACACTGAAATAGAGAGCTGTGAGATTCTTTAATTAATTACTTGCACTTTTTAACACGTAAACTATTTTCGTCTCACACGAATACGTATTATACTTCTCGAGGACGTGTTCCGTTTAGGAACACTGTTTGCAGGCAACGGAACTGATTTCAACCGCCTAAACTTGTAAGTTTCTGTATTTCAAGTCCCTGATTGGCTAATCCTACTCCAATAGAATACCTTCATTTAACTAAAGCTTTTTCTGGTTGTTGATTGGCTATTTTTTTAAACTGTCTCAAAATTTACATTATTGTGCTCCAATAATGACTAGTAGCATTTAAACTTATGGCCTCAAGGTTACCTCATTGTTAGCAACTTTTAACCTGTTATTCTCACAGCTCCTACATTATTAAATTACGTAATACATTCACTTAACATTATTACACATGGATACAATAGTATAAACATATACAATGACTGTTACATACATTTTTTATATATTGGTATATACACATATTGCTTTAAGACGGGCTGTTATTGAATTATATATATATATATATATAATACAATTAGACTGAAATCATTTTAGTGTTAAAAACACTGCCTCAATACGAACAAATTTGTATTAAATTCTTTAAGATATGGATGCTACAATAATTCATGAAGCTCCCTAGAAACGTTTTAGTCATAACAGTAAATTAGTAGAGAATATGGGAATAAAATCTGAGTGTTACGTTGACATCAGTTTTCTACCCATCCTTCCGTAAGCCAAACTTATAAAAGCTTATTTTTCTGTCTACTTCATTTTCGAAATATCTCTGCATCTATACCCTGGCACCTGTTGAACACATTATTGAGCACCTTGTAGCCCAAAATATTGGACAATACACAGCGAATACTGTCTTCTAATTCGTCGAGCGCATGGGAATTTGTTACACAAACGTTATATGTAAGTATTCCACACAGATAATAACGACATGGATTTAGATCTGGAGAGTGAGTCAATTATTCTGTCATCTAAAACACGTTTCAATGAGATTTGCTTGACTTCTTTCCTCGACAGACTGTTGGCCCTCTATGTTTCTTTTTGTCTAACACGGACACCCTAGGTGAACGGTATGTCTACGGTTTATATCCGCCAACACCGTCTTCCCTGGCAGGATCTTTTGGGTTTTCCTCAGTTCCTATAATTGGCAAACACCGAAAAGGTACCCTAGACTTAGCCTGAAACGTTTCCTTCTCAAATTTTCTTTTCCAGTTATCATTTAATTTCATGTATCACCAATTTCACAGCCTTTGGTGATGTATATACGTTTATTAGTGGGTATAAAAACATTCTTACTAAGGCTTATTTTTCTGTCTACTACTTTTTAATCCAAATAAACCTTTGCAGAAATAGCTACATTACACATTTCGTTATAGATACAAAGGGAACGGCGACAGTCAAATGTTTAACAACTGGACGCTATATGCTGGCCTTAAAATTCCATACTGTTTCCATGACATCGCGAGAAACGATTGAATGTTGACAGGACTTTAAGAGAATGACCAAGTAATGAACAATTCGAACCTTTAATAACGGATATCTCAGAAATGGCTTATGCCACAAAAAAGTTATTTGAAATAAATTATCTGCTTTAAAGAGATTATATTTTTTGTGTATTACGTTTTCGTCTATGTTTATCGTTTAGCAGTTATACAAGATTATACAAAATTCCTTTCGAACGAGGACTTCACAGGCTATTCCAAAAAAAATCAAGATATACATTTTATTTGGCATGTAAATATCTTTAATATATGGTATTTTTAATCAAAACCGTTAGAGCCATTTTTAGAAACTAAAATTTCGAAAAAATGTTCCATGTAAAGAGTAGTTTGCGGTGGGGGGATTTTCTTGAAAATCTACGTGTCGCATCTTTGAAAGGTACTGAACCTAAATACTAAGTGTGCTATTTATCCGACGTATTGTTTTTGAATTATGCTGTGTTCACAGACACACATAGACAGATACACACGGACATTTTTCTAAAAGTGCTTTTTTGGGGCTCAGGCAGCTTCAAAACATATTTCCGGTGAAATCTCGGCATCGAATTTTTGGGTGGAATACAATACTTCCCTACTTACTACGTGTACTAGAGAAAGTGATAAACAAGAGCCAAGTCTGTTTAAATGCTTCTGAACCTGATGACATCACAGAATTTCTGTATAAATTAAATCTGACAGTCCACATGTGACTCCGTTTAAGTAAAGCTTAACACAATAAACACACGTTGTTCTGTAATAAACACCATGATACATATACACTGCCTCAGCTAACGTTGTTCCACCATGCCAAACTTTACCAAATGCCACCTTCTAGATACGTAGCTAGGCTCCACTGAACGAAGTAATTCAATCCGTACCAACCAGGTGCAGCATCCCCGTCATTCGAGATAAGCCCTTTGGAATCCAGACTAACGAAACACTTGACTTTTCTGGGTAGAGTTGGGTGTTTTCAATGCATATAAGGACAGTAACACTATCATACATTCTGAGACTTTGGATTTATTTCCCACTCCTAGATTTCCCAACGTAATCATGGTCGTGTGGTTAGGTTAACATGATTCACTGTTCAACATTAAGAGTCTGAACTCCGATAGCAATTTATTGCTGGTACACGATTGCAATGGAGTCGTTATCTGTAACAACAAGTATTTCAACAACTATCGCTAAATGCTTTGCTATTGTTGCCTTAAGATTAATGCCCTAAGTTACAGGGTGATTCAAAAGCGAGGAAACACTTGCAGAATTTTCTGCTTGGGATATACCTATTACAGAGATCAAACTTAACTGAAAAATGCTTTGAGTGTACTCGTATAAGGATGATGATGATGATAATAATAATAATAATGATAATAATAATAATAATAATAAAACTCTGATATGTTACACTCATATGACTTTCTCTACCCTTTATGGCTTATAAGTGGATATACTTATAACTCCTACGAAAGTTTATTTTCCTATCTACTTCATTTTAATCGATAAACCTTTCCGGAAATAACTACATAACACATTTCGTTATAGGTACAGAGGGAATAGCGATATTCATACGTTTAAGGACTGTGGACGCTTAAAATTCCATACTCTTTCCATGACATCGCAAGAAACAACTGAAAATCGACAGGACTTTAAAAGAACGGTGTTGTATTGAATAATTCGAGCCATTAATAATGGTTATCTCGTAAATGGCTGATGCCACAAAAAAGCTATTTGAAATAAATTGTGTGCTTTAAAGAGATCTACATTTTATGTGTAGTACGTTTTCGTCTATCGCTTAACGTTCAGTAGTTGTTCAAGATTATACAAAATTTCTTCAGCATGAAGAGGGCTTCAAAGGTTATTCTCAGAAAACTTAAGATATATATTTCATTTGGCATGTAAATATCTTTAATATACGCTATTTTAATCAAAATCATTTGAGAAAGTTTTTGAAAATAAAGAATTTTAAAAATGTTTCATTTAAAGGTTAGCTTGGGGGGAGGAATTGTCTTGAAAATGTTTGTGTCATATCTTTGGAAGTTACTGAACTTAAATACTAAATTTGGTATTATCCGATTTTTTGTTTTTGAATTATACTTTTCACGCACACGCAGATGCACATACGAACCCTCTTGTAAATGTTTTTATTTAACGGTCTCAAAACATGTATTTCCGGTAATATTTCGGAATCGAATTTTTGGGAGGAATGCATACCTTCTCTACCTACTAGGTACGTGGCAGAAAATTAAACTGAGTTATATTTATCGACGCTCCATAACTGCTGTGGTCCTTAGCGTCCCATTCTATATTGGCCGTGAAACTCCGGTAATTTTGCTCAGAGGCCTCTTTATCAGGTTTGAGGTTCCTTTACGTGCCGTAAATCTATGACACAGCTTTACTTCCCTTCCGAAGGAAGCCATACTAAGCATTTTTACGCTCGAAAGATATCCATCCCCCTCCGCCTGCTTTGAACTCGCGGCCTTGCATGGTATTCACTACACCAGAGCACCACAGTCCGTGGTAGAGAAAGCAAGAATGGCATTTTGCAGTATTTATTGATACACCAAGCGTATTAAAGCAAAGATGCGCCGAAGATGACGGAATCCCAAATTAATTGAGACTTCCTGTAGTATGTACAACAATTTATTATGCCCTAGTTGCCTACTGAATAAAAAATCTGATATGTTACACTCACTTGACTTTCTCTACTCTAGTACAAACTATTTTTACAAACGCTTATTCTCCATATGCTTCATGTTAATCGAGATGTTAATCTTATTGCTAATTTTCTTGTAGATGCAAGGGGAATTGGTAGGCTTTAAGCGATAGTCAAATATTTTAAGAGCTGGTTGCTATGTGGAGTATTCCATTCTCTTTGCATTACCAGGACCAAAAAAAATGAATAACGAATTTCCATTTGAGAAAAAGTATATGTATTGGAAAATTTAAGGGAATAACAAGCAATATCTCAAAAATGGTTCACTCAACAACAAAAATGTATATGACATAAGTTGTGTATTTTAACGCGATCTACATTTTTTGTGTAGTAAAATTTTGTCTATCTCTTATGGTTTACCAGTTATGCAAAAGTCGTTCACAATGAAGAATACTTTTGGAGACATTCGCAGAAAATTCGAGATATACATTTCATTTGTCATGAAAATGTCTTAAACATATGATATTTTAATCTAAATCGTTAGAGCCATTTTTGGGAAAATTAAAATTTTCGAAAAATGTTCCATGTAAAGGGAAATCTGAGGTGGAGTGATTTTCTTGAAAACCTTGGTGTCGCATCTCTGGAAGATACTGAACCTAAATACCAAGTTGGTGTTTATCCGACTGTTCGTTTCTGAGTTATGCCGTTCACAGACAGACAGACACACACACAGACACACACACACACACACACACACACAGAGGACATTTTTCCAAAAATTCTTTTTTTTTATTCAAGAGGTCTCAAAACATATATTTCCGGTGAAATCTCGGTATCGAATTTTTGGGTGGAATACAATACTTCCCCTACTTACTACACGTAGTAGAGAAAGTAAAAAGAACTGTTAATATATTATTCCATTCGTGAGTTTCATTTTTCCTAGGAAACCGTAACTAGAGGTAGGTTTTTAAACAAATTGAAACAATTGAAATTCGTGCTGAAATTGTAGTTAAACCTAAAGAAGATTGCAAGTAATCTTCTGACGGTGATATCCTGGCATTTATACGATAAGAAATGTACTACATTTGAAAGCTGGTTGAGAGGAGTTTCAGTGAAAAGTATTAGTGAAACACTTTTGGCTTACTTCACGAATGTGACTAAAAGATTTTTACTTTCTCTACCATGTACGTAGTAGTTAGAGAAGGTATTCCAAAATTGGTCCAAAATGTACCAAAAAAATTTGACACCAAGATTTCATCGGAAATACAGGTTTGGAGGACTCTTGAATAAAAAAAAGGAATTTGTAGAAAAAGGCCCGGTGTGTTTGTGTGTGTGTGTGTGTCTGTCTGTGAACAGCATAATTCAAAAACGAAACGTTGGCTAAATACCACACTTGGTATTTATGATACAATATCTTCCACAGATGCGATACGAAGATTTTCAAGAAAATCCCCCCACCTCAGATTACTCTTTACATAGAACATTTTTCCACATTTTTTATTTTCTAAAAATGGCTCTAACGATTGTGATTAAAACACCATATATTAAAGATATTTACATATCAAATGTAGATGTCCTTAAAATACACAGTTTATTTCAAATAACTTTTTTTGTGGTATCAGCGTTTCCGAGATATCCGTTATTAATGGTTCGTTTTGTTTAGTGCTTAGTCATTCTTTTAAGTCCGATCAATTTTCAGTTGTTTCCGGCGATTGCATGGAAACAGTATGGAATTTTAAGGCCAGCAAACGTTTAAGGTCAGTTCTTAAACATTTCGCTATCACTGTTCCCTTTGTATGTATAACAAAATGTGTAATTGATCTATTTCTGCAAAGGTAAAATGAACTAGATAGAAAAATAACTTTCGTAAGAATAATTTGTATACCCACAAGTACACAATAGGGGTAGAGAAAGTTATGTGAATGTAACAAAGATTTTTAAACTCCATCACTTTAGTCTATGTATCCTTCTTATATCTTGAACAAGCTTGTAAGTGTGTATTGAAAGTTTATCATGATTAACAAATAGTAGGCAGAAGAATGAGGTAGTGGAATGTGAGTAGGGAAAATTAGGTGAATGCAGCACATCAGATTTTTACAGAACTGTAGCCTGAGCCAGACGCAAGAGATTAAGCTATTCGCCGTTGAAGAAATGGTTCTAATGAGTAAGTACAGTGCGGTCGTTTTAAGGTGAGGCCGCAGACCGGCTATATGCGTAGCAGGTTGTACTGCAGTGACCTCGGTGGTTTTTCGATGCGCAAGTGGCGGCGCATTAGACGTTTAAGGTTATCTTAATCAGCTGTGCTTCGGTCGCTGCTTTGTGTTCATGCATTAAAGAAAGTTGTTCATCTCAAAGGTGAAGGTTTATTTAAGACATATGTGCTGTTTGTGATTTGCTTAAGAGTGTTAGGGCCGGTTTCACCAACCGATGTTAAAAACACTCTAACTTCTTGTTTGTTAACTAGTTGTTCAAAGTTTAACATAAGGTTAAAACTTTTGCGTTTCATCAAGCTTTTACAGCAGATTGTTAGCTAACATGTTTTTAACGTCAAAGACAACTGCGAACGGTAGTTTTCGAGAAGGCGGTGGCCGAACTACACTGCTTCTGAACGTACTCCGATGCACTCTTGTCTACATATACGCCACGCTCTCTGTGTAAGTAGCCCACAAGTATTTACGTTCATTGCAATTGCCATGTGATGTTCCTGATTGAGGTTAGAATCGTGATGTCGACTGAAATAAATGTTTCATTGTTTGAAACGCGTTAATTAACATCTAGTTAATAAGTATAGACATATTGTCAAGTGAGAAAAAGCTGACGTTCTTACATTAAAGGATAAGACTGCAGTCTGGAACAAAATCCACACGTAATTTAATTGGAGCGAACGTGTTTCCCTTAAGTTCAGTAAGCAACTACGACAATTTTAGCTACTAACATAAGGTGCAGCACCAGAAATATTAGGTCCGAAGAGCGTTTAAGACGGTTTAAAACTCATGGTGGACGCTGCATTGAAATTAAAGTGGACGAAAGTGTGTTATCGCTGATTAATCAAGCAGACCTAAAAAATACTGTTTGCTCCCTGAATCAATTGCTTTGGAAATCTTCCGGATAAACCCACAAACTGTACCTTTGGAAATTCCAACATTATCACAAGTAAATAAAAAATGTTAGCAGCATAAAATCTAAGTAATTAACACTTAGCATAGGAGAAAGAGGCATGCTTCTGTTGGTAGTGTTCTAACCTCTTATATTTCCCATAAAACCATGCTCATGACCCCTTGGACAGTCTATATTGCTTTAAAAATTCCTCTTTTTTAAGTATTTCAAATTTATTATGACGTAGGAATACTCTTCTGTTACGAATGACATTCAAAAATGCCGATTGTAGAAAACTTGCAACAACATCTTGGTTTGCGGCAGCCATTTTCCAACTTCTAACATTTGTTAAACCCCTTAACACAGGGGTATGGGGATGTTAACTTAACACCGACTTTAACGGATTGTTAAACTTAACATTGTTTAATGAAACAGAGTTTGTGTTAACTTCAGTGTTAAATCAGTTTAACAATGTGTTAACATTTAGCATCTGTTGGTGAAATCGGCCCTTAATGTCGTCTTATTAGTCCACTGTAATTCCTGCCGACAAATTCACGCTTCAACAGGGTATTTTTATGTACTATACATAAACATTTAGACAAGTGTGTAGATCATTTCAGGAGAAATTTTCTGTTATTCCAGTTCCAAACAGAAAAACAGTTAGATGTCTGGTTAATAAGTTTACGACAATGGAGTCGTTAAACCTAAACCTAATAACCAAAAATGTGATGTTCTAACGGGGAAAAAAAAGTTGACGAAATTGGTGCATCTATTTGTTGGGAACCCTAAAACATATAGTTTAAAAACAGCTTAAGGACAGTATAAATACAGAAATTATGAACATTACGCAAGAAGAACTTAAGCGTGCAGATGGAGATAACTCCCAACACCACTTATAACAAGGTTATTACTAGTATAATGCATGTTACTATCACTCGTAAGCAACGCAGGAGTTACGGAACGAAAAAGCCCCAGTGTACGAGAAGCGCATACACACTATCCGTGGCCTTACCATAAAACGACCGCACTGTAGTTCCTGAGATACCTTCTAACAGATCTAGCTATTGCATTATTTTCCTCTCTTACAGTAAGGGGTTGAAGTTAAGAATAAGGATGCTTTTTGAAAGTCGTGAGTGGCCTATAGGTTTCACTGGTATCTAAAACGTTAGTGTTAATGTTATTTACTTTCTCTACTACGTATAGTAAGTAGGGGAAGTACTGTATTCCATCCAAAAATTCGATACCGAGATTTCACCAGAAATACATGTGTAGAGACCCCTGAATAAAAAAAAACATTTTTGGAAAAATGTCTGTGTGTGTGTGTGAACAGCATAACTCAGAAACGACAAACACCAAACTTGGTATTTAGGTTCAGTATCTTACAGAGATGCGGCACGAAGGTTTTCAAGAAAATCCCCCCACCCCAGATTACACTTTACATGGAACATTGTTCGAACATTTTAATTTTCTCAAAAATGGCTCTAACGATTTTGATTAAAATATCATATGTTTAAGATATTTTCATGACAAATAAAATGTATATCTTGGATTTTCTGGGAATGTCTCCAAAAGTATTCTTCATTGTGAACGACTTTTGCATAACTGGTAAACCATAAGAGATAAACAAAATTTTACTACACAAAAAATGTAGATCGCGTTAAAATACACAGTTTATGTCATATACATTTCTTTTGTTGAGTGAACCATTTTCGAGATATTGCTTGTTATTCCCTAAAATTTTTCAATCCTTATTTTCTCAAATGGGAATTCGTTATTCATTTTTTTGTCTTGGGTATGCAAAGAGTATTAATCTGTGGCAAAGGGAATGGTGCTGCACCTAGCAACCAGCTATTAAGAGATATGTATGTGCTTAAAGGCTACTGTGTTTCTATATTGCCCTTGTAAATATATATTCCCCTTACATCTACAAGAAAATTAGCAATAAGATAGGGTCTGTAAATGTTTATCTCGATTAACATGAAGTAGATGGAGAATAAGCGTTTGTAAAAATAGTTTGTACAAGAGTAGAGTAAGTCATGTGAGTGCAACACATCAGATTTTTTTAAATAAGCAACCATGTAATTGACACCAAAGTAGATTTTCTAAGGAATAACACAACCTTGCGTTAGATTTGGTTTGACTACTTCAGCGAATAATACAAGAGCAGAAGATAAAAAATCTGATGTGCTACACTCACATGACATTTCTCTACTCTTGTACAAACCATTTTTACAAACGCTTGTTCTCCAAATGCTTCATGTTAATCGAGATGTTTTTCTTATTGCTAATTTTCTTGTACATACAAGGGGAATTGGTAGGCTTTAAGCGACAGTCAAATATTTTAAGAGCTGGTTGCTATGTGGAGTATTCCATTCTCTTTGCATTACCAGGACAAAAAAAAAAATAACGAATTTGAGAAAATAAGTATTGGAAAATTTAAGGGAATAACAATCAATATCTCTAAAATGGTTCACTCAACAAAAGAAATGTATATAACATAAATTTTGTATTTTAACGCGATCTACATTTTTTGTGTAGTAAAATTTTGTCTATCTTATGGTTTACCAGGTATGCAAAAGTCGTTCACAATGAAGAATACTTTTGGAGACATTCCCAGAAAATTCGAGATATACATTTCATTTCTCATGACAATATCTTAAACATATGATATTTTAATTAAGATCGTTAGAGCCATTTTTGAGAAAATTAAAATTTTCGAAAAATGTTCCATGTAAAGGGTAGTCTGGGGTGGGGAGATTTTCTTGAAAACCTTCATGTCGCATCTCTGGAAGATACTGAACCTAAATACCAAGTTTGGTGTTTATCGGACTGTTCGTTTTTGAGATATGCTGTTCACAGGCACACAGACACACACACGGACATGTTTCCAAAAATGCTTTTTTGGATTCAGGGGGTCTCAAAACATGTATTTCCGGTGAAATCTCGGTATCGAATTTTTGGGTGGAATACAATACTTCCCCTACTTACTATACGTAATAGAGAAAGTAAAAATAAATCCAAAAGCTAGCTACCTACCTACGGAATATATTAAATAACCTTAGTTGTATTTTTGCCATGCAAGACCCTCTGAAATTTACCGAATTATAAATAGCATATTTTTAGTATTAATATCTTTGAAGCTATAGGAGATGAAACCCTATTTTTAACAGTTGTATGTCAATAAACAACTGAGCTTATGTAATATTATCCGTAGTTTATTTTTGGGATTTATTTCCAGCATCTGCTCTTGTATTCTTCGCTAAAATAATGAGTGTGTAGCTTCACTGAACAAAATTCAATCGGGAACTTTAAACAGAACAATTATTAAAATTAAGAGTTGATGGAATTTCCTTGTTATTGCAAACAACAGATGTACTGTTATTAGGGATCGAAGTGGAAGATCTTAAAGTACATTCTTACTGTTTCGATAATGTGCTCAAAGAAGTTATGTGCAGAGATATGTTTCATTGCGAATTTTAACATTGAAACCGGCAACTGAATTTGTGTTACCAACACTGACCAGAAGTCTCATATTATCAGCAGGAAGCCGTATCGGGACCATGAGCCAAATAGCCATTCTGAAATTTAATTTAGCTTTCTTCCATAGTGTCTTCAGAAAATGAGCCATTGGAGCCAGAAAATGTCATTCAGAGAGAAATCTGTTTAAGCATAAAAGTAGAAAACGAACTTCCAAAAAAATAAACTAAATTGATTGAGCACACAGAAGTGACATACTTATCAGAAGTACCAATATATAAAACAAAATTACCCCTAAAAATTAGGCTAAAGTTTACCTCTTTACCCCAAAGTGTGTAGGAGTAAGGAACCATTCACAATAAAAGTAAGCAGTAACATAAAACGTAAAGCTTAGACATAAACTTAGGCGATGTGTTGTCATTCTCATCGACAAGTGTAAGCTTAAGCATCAACCAATCGCAAGAGAGGGATAAACATCTGAGGTAATACAGGACCTGGAAGTATGTACATGTATCAAAATGAACAAGAGCTAGGTGCCTGGTTAAAATATGTTAAAGTCACAAAAAAGCATCACCTACACATAACAAACCGAGTTGTATGGCTCAGGCGGTGTGGCCGCATTTTGGAGATCGTGAGTTCAATTACCGCGGACGACCTTCCTGACCCATGGGTTTTTCGGGGTTTCCCTGGGTGGGTAGGCGAATGTTGGGAAGGTTCATTACATCCCCCGAATTTCCTGTCTCTCCATTTCGATTCCATTCTCATTTCACTTCAGCTTTTACCTGCTTCGTCAATTTCAGAGTTGAAGGTGTTGGCGGGAGCCTAGGCGCTGCATGGCAAGGGAAAAGGTTGCTCTATGTAGTCCTTTTCCCTAGAATGGGGACGGTGTCCGAGTCCCGGGCCTCCCAGGGGGATGTGCAAGCCTATAGGGGGAAGGCAGCGCTTGCACCAGCTGCCATTCGAGGAGTTTCAGCCTGTAAAACGTAGGGACTCTGCCCTGTCGTGTCTCCTGGTCCGGCCGCCCTCTGCCTCCTCTCACCTCACCCCGCCCTCACGGAGGCACCCAATCATGGGCTTAGGCACAACAGATCTTGTAGGTCCAGATACTAAATCCCCCTTCGTACCTAGTCCTACTCCAATAACAATTTGTTTTGCTGCGATTTCTTGACACCCCATTGATTCTTAGTCCGTGATCTTAGTGTGTTGGCGAGTCAACACATGGCAACGGAAAATCTGATGGGAGATGGCAGAATGATGAGAATCGCGCTATGATTGGCTAGTTTCTTATGTTTGACGTAGACAAACCTGAAAGCCTGGACCATTTAAACTTCTAAGGTTACGTCTAATTGAATGTTTATTTTTATATTTACGTGATTCATTGTGAATGGTTCCCTTACAATGCATAGCATCTAGCTTTTGAGTTTACGTTATTCTCACAGTTAATTTTACTGAGCGGGATGGTTCAGGCAGTTACGTATGTTGGCCGCATTCGAGAGGTCCCAGGATCGATCCCCGGCGACCTAGCACTCTGACCCATGGATTTCGTGGTTTCCCCGGGTCGCCAGGCGAATGCTGGAGTGGTTTATCTTCTACCACGACCTCATTTCCTGTACCCATCATCTTCCTTGTCATCTGTTTCAGGGTTGTAGGACCAGGTGACGGTGTTCGGCGGGTTGCGGCTGGACGGTGGCTTGCGCTCTGTAAAGGTTTCTTCCCTGGCATCGTCGTCCTCCGTGGACTGGTGGTAACGTGCTAGCCTCTAGTTCCCAAGATCGCGGGGTCAAACCCGGCGGAGGGCGATGGATTTTTACGGGCGTAAAAATCGTTAGCATGGCTTCCTTTGGAAGGGAAGTAAAGCCGGTGGTCCCGTGTCGTAGTTTTACGGCACGTAAAAGAACCTCAGGCCTGATAAAGAGGCCTCTGAACAAAATTACCGGTCTTTCACGCCCAATATAGAATGGGACGCTAAGAACCATAGTAGTTAAAGAGCGTCCATAAATAAAAAATCTGATGTGTTACACTCACATGACTTTCTCTACTCTTGTACAATCTAATTTTACAAACGCCTATTCTCCATATGCTTCATGTTAATCGAGATATCGAGATGTCAATCTTATTGGTAATTTTCTTGTAGATGCAAGGGAAATATGGTAGCTTTTAAGCGATAGTCAAATATTTTAACGCTGGTTGCTATGTGGCGCATTCCATTCTCTTTGCATGTCCAGGACATAAAAAAAAATGAATAACGAATTTGAGAAAAAGTATAAGTATTGGAAAATTTAAGAAAATAACAAGCAATATCTCGAAAACGGTTCACTCAACAAAAGAAATGTATGACATAAGTTGTGTATTTTAACGCGATCTACATTTTTTGTGTAGTAAAATTTTGTCTATCTCTTATGGTTCACCAGTTATGCAAAAGTCGTTCACAATGAAGAATACTTTTGGAGACATTCCCAGAAAATTCGAGATATACATTTCATTTCTCATGACATTATCTTAAACATATGATATTTTAATCAAAATCGTTAGAGCCATTTTTGAGAAAATTAAAATTTTCGAAAAATGTTCCATGTAAAGGGTAGTCTGGGGTGGGGGGATTTTCTTGAAAACCTTCGTGTCGCATCTCTGGAAGATACTGAACCTAAATACCAAGTTTGGTGCTTATCCGACTGTTCGTTTTTGAGTTATGCTGTTCACAGACACACACACACAGACACACACACACACACACAGACACACACACGGACATGTTTACAAAAATGCTTTTTTTGGATTCAGGAGGTCTCAAAACATGTATTTCCGGTGAAATCTCGGTATCGAATTTTTGGGTGGAATGCAATACTTCCCCTACTTACTATACGTAGTAGAGAAAGTAAAAAACTCAAACTTCCCTGGCATCGCTCAGTTAGATCTCACCTCAGCGTGGGGCTCCGTTCCAGGGGACCCTGGAGATTGGTGGGTTGTGGTTAGGGACCGTGGGGCGTTGGATGTGTTCTCTGTGGAAAGTTTACGGACCCCGTCCATGCTTGTGCCCGTCAGCATCCGGATCTGGTTGCCCTTCGGGCCTCTCCCTTCATCCTTCTCTCCCAGGGATCACGTTGGAAGCACAATGAGCCGATTGGCCTGCGTGCCTTGCTCTGCCCCGGTTCCGGGGCCCCCTCCGTGATACGTACCTTTACCTTTTACATTAATCTTCGTTGTGAATGGGGCCTTATAATGTTTTTTGTGTAAAGTGCTGCAGAATTCACAGTACAACATGACAAATGGAGTACCTTATTAAAAAGATATTTAAAATATAATATTCTTACTTTAGTGAGAAAATATATATGAAATTAATGAGAAAATTTCAATAGACAAGTCAGGACCAAATTGAGATTGTCATTTTTGGCAATTTTCGCAATTTGGTCTCCCCTTAATTCACCTGGAGACAAAAAGGTTCCATACACAAATTCATCTCGCTCCCAGTTTTGATCACTTCATACTCGTCATTTCCCACCTTGACCTACGGCACTTACGAGTGATCGCGGAACAATCCAATGCGTACGAGAGTTCTTGGGATCGAGCCTCGACACTCGCAGCTGCGTGGGGCACATAAATCAGGACAGGCGGCGATCAAGTGTGGCTCGTACCGTGCGAATTAAGTCATAACAGCACGCAGTCATCGCATGAAATTGCCGGGTTCATGGGGATAATTTTGGGGTAGACTTTTGATTTACGGAGGAATTAGCAGCATAAAGAGGCCATATAGCGCTATCATCCTCGGCAGATGGTGTGAAATCTCCTCCAGCAGATGGATCTCTCGGCGTTTATCGTCTCCCAGCAACATCATTAAGGTTTGGTGCACATTTTAATATGCGTTCAGCGGACAGGTTTGTTCCCATCCTTGTCCTCTGCAAACCTTTCTGCTGATGGTTTACAGTTGGTGGTCCTAACTGAACGGCAGCCCTGCAGATTGTCATTATTTGTGCATGTATTCAAATATCAGCTCGTTGCCTTACGCGCGTATTAGATTTATACCTCATTTTCATTCTCCAGGCTAAGTTATCTTGCTACACGTACATCTAAATCACCAACCTGAAGTTCGGTTCTTATACGTGCATTGAAGTCTCCAAGTTCCCTTCTTATGCATGCATTAAACTCACTAAGATAAAAATCGTACGTGTTATTTTTACATAACTTTCTCTGCCTTATCTTTACATAGCTTCTACAAACTTTTCTTACGAAAGAGCATATTTTTTCTATCTGCTTCATGTTAATCGAGATAAACCTTTACAGAAATAGTTGCATAACAAAGTGGATAGAGAAAACTGAATCGATAATTATGTTTTTCAAAACAGGCTCGGGAGAAACAGCTGAACACCGACAGTACTTTTAAAAAATTACAAACGTAATGATAATTCAAATCAATAACAACTGATTATTCGGAAATGGCTGATGTTACAGAAAAAGTTATTTAAAACAAGTGCTATCTTTTAAAGAGATGTACATTTTTGTGGAGTAAGTTTTTAGTTATCTCTTATTTTACCAGATAAGCAAAATTATATAAAACTCCTTCCGAATAAGCAGGGCTGCACATGTTATTCGCTTAAAGTTCAATATATACATTTTATTTGTCATGTAATAAATACCTTATACTTAATGATATTTAAATCAAAATTGTTTCAGCCATTTTCGAAAAAATAACAATTTCGAAAAATCTTCTACGTAATTTGCTGTTCACAGACACACCACGGACCTTTCACATGCTATTTTATTCAGGGCGCCTCAAAACATGTATTTCAATGAAATCTCTACATCGAAATTTTGAGTGGAATACAATACTTCCTTTTACCTACCATAGGTTTGTGGCAGAGGTAATAAAATTGCCACCTGTACACTTATTGCAATCTTCGAGCGCCATTCCGATATTGTGGCTCTTCAGGAAGAAAATACCTTCAGCAGTTTTTCTAAACTACACAGAAGAAACTTTAATTGTTTCATGGTAATTTTATCGGATTACAACAGACATAATCGGAGTGCAATGTGATGCAGTAATTTGTATCACAAATTATTTAAATGTAAAGAGTGATTATAGTATGAATATGCATTATTATGTGACATTGATTTGAGGTGTTTGTTGATTGTAATTATTGTTGGGAAGTAAGTTTATACTGCCTTACTGAAACTGACAATAATAGCGTGCAATAATGCAGCGAGGGGGTGAGCTGTTTATCATTATTGGAAACGAGGAAGTTACGTAATGTTGGCGCGTTTTTCTTTTAGAATCTTCTGGAACATTTCCCTAGAGCATATGTATTCATAATTTTCATTGGATATAAAAATAGACGCTAATGTTGGCGCGTTTTATTAGCCAATTGCAGCTCAGTTATAATCTTTAGGCATATCTGGGGTAGGAGTATAAAAGGTAGGTTAGAGGTAAAGACCCCGTCAGTTCATCAAAATTCTTTGTACATTACACGTCGCCTTCAGTCCGTCAGTTCGTCGAAAATATTTTGTATGATACACGTCGCCTTCAGTCCAGCAGAAATATTAACCGTCGGCTATCGATTCACCAGTTACGCGTAGCAGAATTATGAAAAATCTAAAGTGTTGTAAAGTTAATTATACAAAAAGTTGAAGTACGCGAATTAAGAGTGATCAGTAATGAAGTTATTATAACAGTTTCAGTTTGGTGAGTGTCAAGATCAATGTGTAAATTGTGATAGTGAATGTGTTCGACAATAAAAAGTGTAAAACAAATTCTTTCATCAGTGTTATCTTTGGATAAAAGATTCCTTTCCGTTTACACAACCTGTATAAAGAGAAGTGCTCGACCAAAAAGATCGTAGCTAGCCGGAGGACAGTGAACCAAAATTAAATAAAATAACAGTAGCATTCTTTCAAACGAACACTAATACTGCCGCAAATTGCTAATACCAGATATGGAGCTAACAAGCCTAACAAATGAATCACGTCACAAGATGGCTTCATCACATCAAGTAAACACACATACACAAATAACATTATAAAGTTATCATCGCAAATTGGCTCCCAAATGTGGGGCTATACAAATACATTAATAATACCATCGCAAATTGGCTCCCAAATGTGGGACTCAACAAAACAACAATAATGTTACTTCAAATGATCGTGTGTGGCCAGCAAGTGTTCCAGATTGCAGCAGTGCTCCTTCCTTCAACGTCGTCAAAGATGCCAGCCAAAATAATAGCTCAATCAGCTTAGGTATATTTCAAGGGAAATAATAAATTTAAGGAATTGAGCAAAATAGTTCATGCAGGAGGTCGTGGTTTCAAATTCTACTGCCTGACGTCCTGTGTAAGGTTTCTGTGACATGAATGGGGAGATGCGAGATACTCCATTTTAGTGAGGTTGACCAGAGCGATCCAGAATACAAGACAGAACATTTAATAATAAATATTAAATGTAAATTAATATTAATTGTAAGTAAAATGTACAAAACAAAACATTTAGGAGTTATTGACATGGAAATTGTAGTGTAATATTTGTATACTGTCTTTCAGTATCTCGCTCAGTATACTGGCAATCTTAAAACTTGGTACGTTAAAAGATTTCAGGATAAATTTGGGCAGAGAACCACGAGCTCCAAAAATCTTCCCATGAACAGACCAGTTGGTAATGGGAATGTTTCAACAGTTCGCCATTATCTGTGTAGTCTGGTTGGAATCTCTTTCAAAACGAACTGTCGGATCCAAAAACAGTTCCTTTAGACTCTTCTGTCGATAGCCACTATGTCAACACATCTGTTCTATCTTGCTGAGAGATGCCTGGAACTTCCTCATGAACTTCGCATCCTTCCCAGGAGAAGTAATTCGCCCTTCCTGCAAAACCCCATTTGAGCACATTTTTGCTTTCTTTGAGCCACAATGTCATTCACCCGTACACGTGTGATCTGAAGTGGTTTAATGTTATATTTAATTTGTTTATTGAGCCC
Organism: Deroplatys truncata; assembly: GCA_030765065.1. Taxonomy (NCBI): domain Eukaryota; kingdom Metazoa; phylum Arthropoda; class Insecta; order Mantodea; family Mantidae; genus Deroplatys; species Deroplatys truncata. The sequence continues at coordinate 182,254,786 of CM060980.1, forward strand.
CACATTTGGGAGCCAATTTGAAGTAACATTATGGTTGTTTTGTTAGCCCCACGTTTGGGAGCCAATTTGCGATGGTAAATTTATAATGTTATTTGTGTATTTGTGTGTTTACTTCACGTGGTGAAGCCATTTTGTGATGTGATTCTTTGTTAGGTTTGTAGCTCCATCTGGTGTTAGCAATTTGCGGTAGTATTAGTGTTTGAAAGAATGCTACTGTTATTTTATTTAATTTTGGTTTACTGTCCTCCGGCTAGTTATTATCCTTTTGGGTCGAGCACTTCTCTTTATACAGGTTGTGTAAACGGAAAGGAATCTTTTATCCAAAGATAACACTGATGAAAGAATTTCTTTTATACTTTTATTGTCGAACACTTTCACTATCACATTTACACATTGATCTAGACACTCGCCAAACTGAAACTGTTATAATAACTTCTTACTGATCACTTTTAATCCACGTACTTCAACCTTTTGTATAATATACTTTACCATACTTGAGATTTGTCATAACTCTTATACGCGTAACTTGCAAATCGATAGCCGACGTGTAATATTTCTGCTGGACTGAAGGCGACGTGTATCATACAAATATTTTCGACGAACTGACGGACTCTACCTCTAACCTAGCTCTTTTATACTCATACACCCCGATGTGCCTAAAGATTATAACTGAACTGCAATTGGCTAATAAAACGCGCCAACATTAGCGTCTATTTTTATATCCAATGAAAATTATGAATACATATGCTCAAGGTAAATGTTCCAGCAATTTCTACAGAAAAACGCGCCAACATTGCGTAACTTCCTCGTTTCCAATAATGATAAACAGTTCACCCCCTTGCTGCATTATTGCACGCTATTATTGTCAGTTTCAGTAAGGCATATAAACTTACTTCCCAACAATAATTACAATCAACAAACATCTCAAATCAATGTCACATAATAATGCATATTCATACTATAATCACTCTTTACATTTAAATAATTTGTGATACAAATTACTGCATCAGATCTCAATCCCATAGACTAGCTTGGGCCAAGGTAAAACGAATGGTTAGAAACAGAAAATTAACAGGTGACTTATCGCCGCAATATAACCTATATCGTTTGTGACCGAAACAGACTGACAAGGTTTTTGCAAACATTCTAAGGAACGTAAAATGATTACTAGGAGAAGGATGATACAGTGGAAAACATGAGATGACAGCAGCTATTCTTCATTTTCCTCTTCCTCCTTCAGTGAAAATAAGATCAGTTCAGAAGAGTTCGCTATAGCTTTTGTTTGAGAAGAAATACATATAGCGTATCAAATTGAATAACTTTTAACTTTAAGTTTTGTGATCATTTGTCGACTTCTTCGCTTTAATCTAGCGAGAACACATCCCCAAGGTTGTGACTACTGCAGTAACCCTGTGTAGAGAAGCGAATCTGGCGTCAGGTATCATGAGGAGCTAGTAGATAGACGGTATATACTGGCCGATCTGACCAGGATTTATTCGTGGTTCTCCTCTGTCACCAGGTGAATGCCGAATTGAATATTAATTACCACGAACAAAATTCTGCAGAGTAAAAGGAATAGAGATATGAAAGATATAATATACTGCCGTTTGTGAAAATTGCAACACCAAGATAGTATTTCCCGAATAACTCCAAACTTGGTGGAAGTGTAGAGAGTGTGCAAGCAATAAATGATTAGGTTTGCAGGGAGATAGGGTACACATAGGCCAAGCAGAGCCCTCTCGTGTCGGTCTGTCAAGGTCAGTGTTGCGCCCAGTGTATTCAGTGCAGAGCTGTCAAACAAGGTATAAAGTGAGTGCCTCTATGCCTCGTCGACGTCAAAAGGAGCCATATCGACATGTGAGTGAGTTCGAACGAGGCAGAATGATCGGTCTCCGGGAAGCGGGTTTATTATTCCGTGACAGGGCATGCTGCTACGACAGTGATGCCTGTGTGAAAGCAGTGGATAGATGAAGGTCGTACGCAGTGAAGAGCGGTACTGGACCACGCAACATGATCACAGCACGGGATGACCGTCTTCTTGCCCGCATGGCCATAATGGACCGTACAGCTTCATCCACAGTGTTGGCTCGACGCTGGCGCGCTGCAACAGGTGTGAACCCTTCTGCATTAACGGTTCGTCGCCGTCCGCTGTAGGTTGAACTGGTTGCATGCATGCAATTACGTCGGCTTCCATTGTCCATAAACCACAAACTCCTCCGACTGCAATGGGCACGTGAACACCGCTACTAGGGTGCTGAGTGACAAAATGTGGTCTTTTCGGACGAGTCTCGCTTCAACGTGTCCTACAGTGATGGCCGCATACATGTCCGGCGGTACCGTGGTGAGCGCAAACTGGAGGGTCGCATTGTTGAGTGCCATAGGGGACAAACACCAGGTGTGATGGTTTGGGGCGCCATCGGTTACAAAAACCGATCTCGCCTCCTACGAATTGAGGGCACTTTGAACAGCAACCGGTACCTAACGGTGATTGTAGAGCCTGAGGTACTCCCCCTGCTTGAGGCATTTCCACAGGCCACATTTCAGCAGGACAATGCCCGGCCATAAATTGGAATATACAAGCCTTCTTTGAAGAGCGACGGGTACCATTGCTTCCCTGCCCTGCACGTTCGCCTGACATGTCGCCCATCGAATATGTCTGGGATATGGTTGGTCGGCACCTGGTGCATCACGGTTCTCCAGTAACCAGTGAAACGGATTTTTGGGCTCGAATACAAACTGCGTGGAGGGAAATCCCTCAGGAACTTATTCAGAACCTTTTTGATTCAATGCCACGCCGTATAGCAGCTCTAATTGCAGCGTATGGAAGCCACACCAAATACTGAATATTAGGTCTCAAAGGCCATGTATAGATTTGAAAAGTTTATCATTTCTTACTTGTCATGTACCTAACCTGTGGTAATAAATTCATTGAATTCATGCGTTTCCTCCTTTTACAAATGACAGTGTAGTATCGAGTGTTCGACATCCAGAGCACATCGACTGATCTGTTATCGAAACGAACGCGCCTAAGTACCGTGTCCTGCATGCGGACAGACCTGGTTCACGATACTGCAATTCTGTTGGAGGTAGATGGCGACTCGATATTCATGAGGTTTAGTAGCGTATTTCACGACGATGCGACTTGCAGATGAGGCGAAAATGAACCACGATGGGAACAAGATAAATTACACGGTGAAAAATTACTTTTATGTTTCTAAAAATGTACCTTTGTTATGGCTCGACTTGTTCAGCCTTATGCAAACTACTTTGTCAAGTGCAGGGGGGAGAGGTTAGATCTAATTCACGAGTTACCCCAGGTAATAGATATTCATTTCTAAAGGTTCAGTGCCCGCTTGGATGTTATGGAACCAGAAATGTGTGCACTAATAAACATAATCACAGTTCGTTTAACAACCGCTCGCCTATGGCAGGTAGAGGTAGTAGTGTATTTCACCCAAAATTCGTTACAAATACATGTTTTGAGGACCCCAAATCCAAAAATGTTCTTATGTGTGTATGTAGAGACAGAGGAGGGGGAGAGAACAGCGTCATTAAAATATCTTATGTGCTGCATTCACTCCGCTTTCACTACTCACATTAATTCACTGTTTATCCTCATCTTATGTAGGACTTACAGGCGGGTGCCTGGGGTCAGAGGCCCGTCGAGGAGCAGACACTCTCATGGAGCAGACAGAATATCCAGGATGGGCGATCAGCCCGATGCCTGGTATGGGATGAAGGAAGTAGGTGAAACGAAATGACTGCGAAATGGATGAAAGGAAAGGTGATGGTGGAGCAGTTGGTGAAATGAATGGCGGGGTAAACCGGAGAACCCGGAGAAAACCCGTCCAGACGCCGCTTTGTCCACCACAAATCCCACATGTGGGTCCCTGGGATTGAACCCGGGCCGCCTCGGCCTCTACTCACTCTTTTACAAACTATTCTTACAAAACCTTTTTCTTTTATCTACTTCTTGTTAATTGACATAAACTTTCATTTCACATTTCATTGTATGTATAAGAAGGTAATGTAGGCTAAAGGGATATTAGGTCGCTATGTGATGACTTGAAATTTCATGCTCTTTGCATTCCCATGAAAAAAAAAGGAATAGACACCTACCACTTAAAAACCGAGCGAGTTGGCGCAGGCGATAGCGTGTTTGACTCACATTCGACAGGATCCCTCAAGCAGCCGCTACTCACACAAGCGCGTAACTGGACGCTTGAAATATCACACGAGCAAGTACCGCTGGTGGCACCAGAGAGAGAGAATAGCCCTGGGATCTAGATGCACGAACATTTATTAATTTTAGCTCCGTCTACTTCAGAATTATTCCCACCAACATTCTCCCTTATGTCAAAACTCTTAGTATACAAATGTGACACTGTTACTAGGAGCTTAGCTAAATTCTCAGGACGTAAACGCCTTTCTCTTTTCCAGAATGGGCCTACGTGCCTGTATAAGCGTACTGAACTTTTAACCTAACTGCTTAAATCCTTAAGCTAATGTTTTCGCTCCTTCTCGGCTCGCTAATGACTCTGGCTAACCTCACTTCCTAATTACCTTCACCTTTCCGGACAAACATTACAACTGAAACTGGTTACGTTATACACTGACTTAATATACGAAAATTATTTATTGCAATTATATTGCTATCTTACTGTTATTTCTGTATTTAATTATTTATATGTTCCTTTCGATAATTACGGTATCAAGCGTTTATATTTCTGAGAATGTATTCTTATTTCGAAAACAGCTAACGCCACAAAGAAAGCTACTCGCCCTATTGTATCTCTAATCAGCTACATACATTAAATTGTTTAAAAAACACAAAATAGCAAACGTTTCTCCAACTTTGAGTGACATCTCGATGGACGTAAATACCAAATTTGTTATTTATACGATATTTCGTTGTTTACTCTGCCTATCACATACATTTAGTAGACAAGAGGAAGTATTGTATCTCCATGTTGAGATTTCATCGAAAATAAACGTTTAGAGGCCAATGCAATCCAAAAAAAATTCTGATGTGTTACACTCACATGAGTTTCTCTACTCTTGTACAAACTATTTTTATAAACGCTTATTCTCCATATGCTTCATGTTAATCGAGATGTTAATCTTATTGCTAATTTTCTTGTAGATGCAAGGGGAATTGCTAGGCTTTAAGCTATAGTCAAATATTTTAAGAGTTGGTTGCTATGTGGAATATTCCATTCTCTTTGCATTACCAGGACAAAAAAAAATGAACAACGAATTTGAGAAAAAGTATAAGTATTGGAAAATTTAAGGGAATAACAAGCAATATCTCGAAAATCGTTCACTCAACAAACAACATGTACATGACATAAATTGTGTATTTTAACGTGATCTACATTTTTTGTCTCGTAAAATTTTGTCTATCTCTTATGGTTTACCAGTTATGCAAAAGTCGTTCACAATGAAGAATACTTTTGGAGACATTCCCAGAAAATTCGAGATATGCATTTCATTTGTCATGAAAATATCTTAAACATATGATATTTTAATCAAAATCGTTAAGCGATTTTTGAGAAAATTAAAATTTTCGAAAAATGTTCCATGTAAAGGGTAATATGGGGTGGAGGGATTTTCTTGAAAACTTTCGTGTCGCATCTCTGGAAGATACTGAACCTAAATACCAAGTTTGGTGTTTATCCGACTGTTCGTTTCTGAGTTATGCTGTTCACAGACAGACACACAGACACACACACGGACATGTTTCGAAAAATGCTTTTTTTTGGATTAAGGGGTCTCAACACATGTATTTCCGGTGAAATCTCGGTATCGAATTTTTGGCTGGAATACAATACTTCCCCTACTTACTATACGTAGTAGAGAAAGTAAAAAACAGTCACTACTTCGTTTGCAAAGCATGAGCTTTGATCACAGCTGTACTTCTATTTGGATTGAATCCACAAGGTTTTATAATCGGTCGAGTGGGAGTTTTGACTATACGTTCAATAAAGCAGCAGCAAATTCATTCTTGTTTGAGTAGTTTCTATGACGAACACGTCGATCCAATTCATCCCAGAGGTGTTCTATTGGATTTAGATCCGGGCTCTGGTTTGTTGGCCACTCAAAAGTTTTTTTTTTTCTGAAAATTATTTTTTTTAGTGGCCATAGGTGTGTTTTGGATCATTTTTGTGCTGAAAAATCCAATTATGTGGCATATCGTTTCTCCCATGTGGATCCATATTCTTTTCTAAAATGTCACTGTACAGGAAACGATCCATATTGCCTTCTATTTGGACTAGAGGAGACCAACTCTACTCTATTTTCATGACAAATAAAATGTATATCTTGAATTTTCTGGGAATGTCTCCAAAAGTATTCTTCATTGTGAACGACTTTTGCACAACTGGTAAACCATAAGAGATAGACAAAAGTTTGCTACACAAAAAATGTAGATCGTGTTAAAATACACAATTTATGTCATACACATTTTTTGTTGAGTGAAACATTTTCAAATAATTGCTTGTTATTCCCTTAAATTTTTCAATACTTATTTTCTGAAATGGGAATTCGTTATTCATTTTTTGTCTTGCATATGCAAAGAGTATTAATCTGTGGCAAAGTGAATGGTGTTGCACCTAGCAACCAGCTATTAAGATATATGTCGATGCTTAAAGGCTACTTATTTCTATATTGCCCTTGCAAATACAAAACAAAGGGAACATAGTACGCCTTAAGCGATAGTCAAATATTTTTAGAACTGGTCGCTATGTGTAAAATGTAATTTCTCTTTGCATGTCAAAAGATCGTTTCTGCAAATGTTTATCTCGATTAATATGAAATAGGTGGAGAATAAGAGTTTGTAAAAATAGTTTGTACAAGAGTAGAGAAAGTCATGTGAGTGTAACACATCAGATTTTTTGCACTACGTGCCGCTTGTACTCGTCACATGGTCTGAAAGTGTGACAGTATTTCTAGTGCGAATGGTGGAAGGATAAATTATAGCGGTGCACTGGTCACCTGGGGTTTGTTTTGACGCGGATCAACCTAAGAGTGAATACAGAGTAGTTGTGAAATGCCAACGTCTATAGCATTGCTAGACTGCGACTGCCCCTTCTTCTTGTTTTGGCATGCTTCTAGTTGTCTCTACAAATAAAAAACACAGTTTGAATGCCTAAGTAACAATATATAATGAATACCATACCACCAAATCACATTACAAAATACCTTTGAGCTAAAGGAGTATATACTTACATGGTTATTGTGTGAAGTTGCTTGTTTGCTAGATATGTGACAACAGCGACGTGAAGCGACAATTAAATGCCTTGCTTTATTGTGACTGCATGCAAACAGTATTGACAACATAACGTCAACTTGTCGCGGTAATCAGTCTCGTGTTATCTTATTTGCTGGGCGCCTGTTATTGTTTTATTATTTTAAATTTGGGTTCATTGTCCTCCGGCTAGCTATTATAATTCAGTCGAGCAAATATCTCTAAGCAGGGCGTGTAAACGGAAAGGAGTTGTTACTAAAAGATAACACTAATAAAATAATTTGTTTCTACACTTTTATTGCCGTCACACTTAATTAATAATTCACATATTTAATCTTTATACACACCTGACTGAAGCTGTGATATTTCCGAATGTAATTACTGTCGTATTAGTTGCCGCGTACTTCACATTTTGTAACTAACTTTACGACGTGTACCTCGTGAGAGATTCCTTAGAACTGCGCGACACTTGATTATGGCTCGAGAATATATACTCCTTCACCTCGAATTACCTAAACATTATAATAGAGCTGCTATTGGTTACCAAATCGCGCCCACTTTAGCGTCTGTTTTGGTCAGCCAACCACTACTACTAACATATATGCTCTAGGGAAGATATTCCCTCCATTTCTAAAAAAGGCACGCCAACCTGACATCATTTGTTTGTCTCTTCTTAGTGATAAACAACTCATCCCCTCGGTTTATTGTTACCCACTTCTATTGTCAGTTTCAGTGAGGGCCGTGTAAACTTATTTCCTAACAATACTTATGGCTAACAAACATCTAAAATACTGTACATACAATAACATTAATTTACACTACAATCACTCTGGCATTTACAGTGTTGTGATATAAAATACTGCCTGGAACTATAAAATACTTTTGAGCTCTACTGTATAACAAAACTGTTTCTGCAAATGTTTAACTTGATTAACATGAAGTAGATGAAAAAAAAATCTGATGTGTTATATTCACATGGCTTTCTCTACCCTTTATCGTTTATTACTGACTATTCAAGCAATTCTTACAAAATCGTATCTATATATTATATATTTTGAAGCTGTACATGAATTTAGGCTGTAATCCTGAGAGTACCGACTAAGGGTATTATACCAATCAAAAGTTCTCGGTCTCTACAATGTCGCAAAAATATTCAATTCTAAAATTACTTCGGTAATTGCCAAAAAAAAACTTGCAAAACAGTTGGTCGTTTTAAGTTCATAGCCACCTATATCTATTGGAATCAAACAGAATATTGATAGCGTTGTTAACCATGTCATCAAATGCTTATCCGCTAAAAAGAAGACGGTGCCACAAGCTTAAAACTAAATTATTTTGTTCTGTTTGTTGTGTTATTGCAAAATATTCATCAATTTTACAATATTTGGATGTTTTAAGCTCATAGCCACCTACGTTTGTTGTAATCAAATGAAGAAAAATGAAGAAAGCTCTTATATACCAGTGGTACGTTGATCGCACCTTTGGTAACCATGTCATCAAATGTTTATCCGCTAAAAAAAGACAGTGGCGCATGCTTAAAAGTGTTGTTATATTATTTTGTTGTGTTCCTTGTGTTATATTGGTTTGTTTAATAATGAGTCGTTGTTTACTAGATCGTCCACGGCGGCGTGGTATAGTGCTAAAGGATTCTTCAACATCAACATTCAGAATGCGAATTATGGTGCAAAATATTCATGAAAGACATGCGAGTCCCTTAAGCCGCAACACTACTCAAAATGAAAACCCTGTGGCACGCAGAGTGGAAATTTACCTGCAGTGTTTTGTTTTAAGTGATGTGCAATTTGAGGCAGTAATTTTAATACTTAAATGATTTCAGTCTAATTATATAATATAAGATATAATAACAGCCCACCTTAAAGCTATATGTGTATGTAACAATACATAAAAAGTGTATATTACAGTCATTGTCTATGTTTATATTATTGTATACATGTAATAATGTTATGTGAATATATTACGTAATTTAATAATGTAGAAGCTGTGAGAAATAGGTCAAACGTTGCTAACAATAAAGTAACCTTGAGGCAATAATGAATTGGAAAGTTTAATGCTACTTGTAATTATTGGAGCAGCAATAATGTAATTTTTGTGACACTTTATAAAATAGCCAATCAACAACCAGAAAAACCTTTAGTTAAATGAAGGTATTCTATTGGACTAGGATTAGCCAATCAGAAACTAAAATGGAGCAAAATTTACAAATTCAGAAGTCAGTTGCTTGTATACAGTGTTCCTAACCGGACTCGAGACGCGTCCTCGAGAAATTTAATACGTATTTTGTTTGAGACAAAAAACAGTTTACGTGTAAAAACGTGCAAGTAATTAACAAAAGAATCTCATAGCTCTCTATAACAGTGAAGTGTTATTTAAAATCGTGTCAAGGATTAATAAAAGGAGTGAAATAAAATTATACTCTGTGTAAGTCTACATTCTTCAGCCGCACCACTCCCTGCTAAGACATTCATGTCTCTAAAAATAAATACTGATGCAGTCGAGGCACACATAAATATATAATATTTAAAGAAACAGTCAAAATTACAAAGTTAATGTTTTTTTAAACATTTGGGGCGAAGGCTACCGGAAACTTTTTAACATACGTGCGGTTGCAACTACTTCAATTTCGGGTCCCCAACCAGTCGAAATACATTACAACTCCTCCTAAAATAACTTAAAGACAATAACTTCAAATTAAGTATATAAACATCTTTGACAAATAGTTTCTGCTTTCAACAGTTACAGTCTGTAATTCCAGCTTGTTAGCAACTGGTTTTTCTATATACTTCATTTATTCCAGATAAACCTTTGCAGAAACAGCTACATTACACATATCGTTATAGATACAAAGAGAACAGCGATAGTCAAATGTTTAAGTACTGGACGCTATATGCTGACCTTAAAATTCCATACCGTTTCCATGACATCGCGAGAAACAACTGAAAATTGACAGGGCTTTAAAAGAATGACAAAGTGTTGAATATTGCCAACCACTAAACGGATATCTCTGAAATGGCTTATGCCACAAAGGTTAAAGAGACCTGCAGTTTTTTGTGGTACGTTTCTCGTCTTTCGCTTACCGTTTATCAGTTATACAAGATTATACAAATTTCCTTCCGAATGAAGAAGACCCGCGCTGGCTATTCGCAGAAAATTTAACATATACGTTTTATTTGTCATGTAAATGTATTTAATACACTGTGTTTTAATCAAAATCATTACTATCAATTTTGATAAAATAAAAAATTTCGAAAATATATTCTTGAAAATCTTCGTGTTGAACATATTGAACTTAAATACAAAGTTTGTTATTCATAGGACTTTTAATTTTTGAGTTATGCGTTCACAGACACACACACACACACACGGTCTTTTTTTAAAATGATTTTTTATTTAAGCGATCTCTAAATGTGTATTTTCAGTGAAATCTCTGAATGGAATTTTTGGGTGAAATATAATGCTTTCTTACATTGAGGCAGTATTTTTAATACTTGAATAATTTCATTTAATTTATACAATATGTAAATTCAATAACAGCCCGCCTTAAAACAATATGTATGTAATAATTTGTAAAAATGTATGTAACAGTCATTGCATATGCTTATATTATTGTAAACATGTTTAATAACGTTATGTGAATACATTACATACTTTAATAATGTAAGAGCTATGAAAATAATAAGTTTAATGTTGCTAACAATGAGATAACAACGAAGTAACCTTAAGACAATAATGAGTTTGAGAGTTTAAATGTTACTACTCATTTTTAGAGCAATGATAATGTAAATTTTGTGATAGTTTAAAAAAAATAGCCAATCAATAGCCAGAAAAAGCTTTAATTAAATGCAGGTATTCTATTGGACTAGGATTAGCCAATCAGAGACTTGAAATACAAACGTTTACGGGTTTGGACGGTTCAAATATGTTCAGTTGCCTGCAGACCTTGGTAGTGACTGGATGGAAGATGTGTTCTCTAAAGAAATACTACGTATTCCTGTGAATCGTAAAATTAAGTATACGCGTTAACAAAGTGCACGTATTAAATTAAAGAATCTCACAGCTCTTATTATCAGTGTAGTGCTATTTAATTTGTGTTAGGGATTAATAAAAAGAAGTGAATTTAAACTTAAAATCGGTGTAAGCCTATATTCTTGTCGCACCACGCCCTGATTAAGAGAAACGTGTCTCTAAAGTAATACTGACGCAGCCGAGGCAAATATAAACATAAATAATATCTATAGAAGCAGTTTAGTAACAAAGTTAATATTATTTTTTTAAAATTGGAGTGTAAGAACAAAAATGCATCTTCAAATCAGCTTTTCATACGTAGCAGCATATTACGTAACAAACAATCTTCTTCAAATTAACGCTCAAAACGTGGTGCAAATATCGCAAACTACTCCAACAACAATAAACAAATCCAACGTAAAGACAATAACTACTATAAGTTGGCACCCATACGTGGGGTAGTTAAACTAAAACACCTACTACTTCAACATACTACATCTAGTAGAGAAAGCAAAAAAAAAAAAAAGGTTTTTGTAAGTATAATTTGTAGAAGGGATATAAAAATAAACGGTAGTGAGTGGAGAAAGTAATGTGGATGTTAGATTTTGTTGTTGGTGCCATGAAAGTTTTCTCAGAATTCAGGAGTGGCTCGTATGCGACCAAATGCCGAGCTGTTATATCTGATAAGAGAAGGGGAAAGGTGGTCAAATGACCATCATCACGTTTACTTGAGACAGACGTGAAATTACCTTATACACCATTTTGGGACAAATTGGGCATGCTCGTAAGTGCTATGTCAAACATGTCCCGTTAAGTAAAAGAAAGTGCAACTAAAGCTGACAGCGCGGTAGGGAAAACAAAAGACTGGCATAAACGTGTCGTCATAGGAACGCCAAGCGATATGTTGTTATTGTGGGGGTGTCTCTTGGGCAGAGCTCGCGGTGGGGAGTCAAGCCTCCTTGTGTCGCCATTTTCTGGGAACAAACTTGTTGTGCAGTGGCGCACTGTGACAAATCACACTAGTTTCTCCCCTATAGCGATTCCAGAAATTGTAAGATATTCTTTATGTGAAGTCTCCGTTTAGACACCTGGCCATATTACGGAGAATCGCTTGCCCTGCACTGTACTGTTTCTAATAGGATATGTTTCCGCTCCGTGTGACGGCTAATCAGTCACCAGAAGTCTGTGCCGTACAGAGGTTCTGAGACCTCGTGTTTCTGTGTTAGTCTGTGTTAGTGCTATTAGGATGCGTATTCCAAAACTAAATTCCGGTGAACAATATTTAGCGGTTGGTAGTCTTGAATGACGTTCCAGCTGCAGCGCTGTCTACCGACTCCTTAGGAACCTACCAAAGTGTTAGTGTGACGCAGTAGGCATTTGCCAGTCGGTGAGAGCAGATCGCAATGCCGCGGCATTCGTAGATTCCGTCAGTTGTGAAGTGTGCTGTGTGATTAGATTTTTGCTGGCAAAAGCATCGTCTGCTGTGGACATCCATCGTGAGTTATGCCTCGTGTATGCACCGAACATAATGAGTGACAAACAGGTTCGGCACTGATGACGAGAATTTCGAAATGGCCGCATGAATGTGCACGATGAACAGCGGAGTGGTAGACCCAGTATTCGGATCGACGACATCGATGAGCAAGTGAACCATAAACGTCGACGTGATCGGCGTTTGACGATTACTGGTCTGGTTGATGACTTCCCAAATGTAGCTCGAACCTGGCTTTACAGGATTGTCACTGAACAACTTGGATATCGGAAACTTTGTGCGAGGTGGGTGCCAGAACTGCTCACCGGTCAGCACATAGAACAACAAATGCGTAGTGCTTGGCAGTTTTTGGAGCGCGATAGATGGATATGTTTGTTTTCCCACATTGTTACGGGTGACTAGACATGGATAGCGTACACCAACGCAGAATCGAAACAACAGTCAATGCAGTGGCGCCGTTCTGGTTCACGCAAACCAAAAAGGTGTAGGCAATCGGCATACACGAATCGCAAATTGATGGCATCCTTTTGATTGATTTCGTGGACCATGGGTCATCAATTACAGCTGACGTGTACTGTGCAACACTTACCAAACTGAGACGTGCGATCCCAAATCGACGCCGCGGGAAACTGTCGTCTGGCATCATCCTCCTGCACGACAACGCACGGCCGCACATCACTGTCAAAACCAAAGAGAAGATTCAAGAGTTTCGTTGGGAACTCTTTGACCACCCTTCGTACAGTCCCGATCTGGCACCAAGCGATTATTTCCTCGTCTTGCATTTGAAACGGTGGCTGGGTGCACAACGATTTCAAACCGATGATGAACTGAAGACGAGCGTTACCAATTGGTTCAAGTCCAGGGGGCAGTCTTCCGTGCCGAAGGGTTAAAGAAGCTGTTATAGCTTTACAAGAAGTGTATAGATGTGAACGGCGGTTATGTAGACACATATACTACCTGGTCAAAAGTGTCTGGACACCTGACTGAAAATGACGTACAAGTTCGTAGCGCCCTCCATCGGTAATGCTGGAAGTCAATGTGGTATTGGCCCACCCTTAGCCTTGATGACAGCGTTCACTCTCGCAGGCGTACTTTCAATCAGGTGCTGGAAGGTTTCTTGGGGAATGGCAGCCCATTCTTCACGGAGTGCGGAACTGAGGAGAGGTATCGATGTAGGTCGGTGAGGCCTTGCACGAATTCGGCGTTCCAAAACATTCCAAAGGTGTTCTATAGGATTCCAGTGAGAACTCTGTGTAGGCCAGTGCATTACAGGGATGTTATTGTCGTGTAACCACTCCGCCACAGCCCGTGCTGTATGAACAGGGGCTCGATCGTGTTGAAAGATGCAATCGCCATCCCCGAATTGCTTTTCAACAGTGAGAAGCAAGAAGGTGCTTAAAATATCAATGTACGTCTGCGCTGTGATCGTGCCACGCAAAACAACAAGGGGTGCAAGCCCCCTCCAGGAAAATCACGACCACACCATAACACCACCACCTCCGAATTTTACTGTTGACACTACACACGCTGGCAGATGACGTTCACCGGGCATTCGCCATATCCACACCCTGCCATCGGATCGCCAATTTGTGTACCGTGATTCGTCACTCCACACAACGTTTTGCCACTGTTCAATCGTGTAATGTTGACGCTCCTTACGCCAAGCAGGCGTCGTTTGGCATTTTCCTGCGTGATGTGTGGCTTATGAGCAGCCGCTCGACCATGGAATCCAAGGTTTCTCACCTCACGCCTGTCATAGTACTTGGAGTGGATCCTGATGCAGTTTGGAATTCCTGTTTGATGGTCTGGATTGATGTCTGCCTATTACTCTTTACGGCCCTCTTCAAATGTCGGCGGTCTCTGTCAGTCAACAGACGAGGTCGGCTTGTACGTTTTTGTGCTGTACGTGTCCCTTCACGTTTCCACTTCACTATCACATCAGAAACAGTGGACCTAGGGATGTTTAAGAGTGTGGAAATCTCGCGTACAGACTTCTGACACAAGTGACATCCAATCACCTGACCACGTTCGAAGTCCGTGAGTTCCACGGAGCGTCCCATTCTGCTGTTTCACAATGTCTAATGACTACTGAGGTCGCGGATAATGAGTACCAGGCAGTAGGCGGCAGCACAATGCACCTAACATGAAAAACGTATGTTTGTGTGAGGTGTCCGGTTACTTTTGATCACAAAGTGTATTACTGTCAATAAAAACCTTGTCTCAATAGCGATGTTGTTATTATGACCAAACGGACCTTAGTTTTGGAATGCGGCTCGTATAATGCCAAAAAGTCCGTATACTTTAGCACACACAATCTGTGAGGTTAAATGCTTTCTTAGAGAAGTTAGAAGGCGATTCTATGACGAAGGTATGTGGTATTGTAGTTATAATTTTCACTGGAAATTTATGCGTTTGAATTTAAGGGGCTACGAATATTCCATTCCGCCCGCAAACAGCGTCTTTCCGGCGCCAAGGAAATTCCCGTTAGGCGGGCCATGCGTCCAAACGAAGGCTCTGTATATTTAACACCAAAGTTTGTAACTATCTCTATAGAAATGCGATCACTTCCATAAATATATATACGTTTTTTCTTCGTAATAGGAGCTGTTACTAGCCCATTATTGTTAGCCATGAAAGGTTTACTTTCGAATAAACATAAGTACAAGTAAGAATTACCAACTTAAATTCTGAAATTACCTAATTCATCAATATTAGTTTCTGTGATTTTGTATTAAGCAATAAAAAAAGCGTTCCAGGTTTTATCTCTACTTCGACGAAGGTAACATACATCAAATAATATATCTAAAATGTTCAAAATACCAATAATTGTGAGAAAGACCCTTGTTACTTTGAATTTTGAGTTCAGCTTGCTAATTTCTGCCAACAGTCAACAAGTGAAACTCGAAATTAAAACCAGTCAGGAAAGAACATGAATTTGTATGTCGAAGTGATAAAATCAGATCGATAAAATTAAAACGATAAAACTGGCTGCTTACGTAACTGACGGATTCAAAGTCACAGCATTTCTATTCTGGATTGAACACATGATACAAAAGTAAAATTAGCCATAATTATTTAAAATTAGATATGTTGTATAGGATAAGATATTTTTATTTTACAATAATACCTGTAATTTGAGTTTATCTTCATCCCTTAATTCTCAACATAGCTATGTGTACACTTAGGATAATTTTCCCTTCTGTTAACAGTGCAATATATTCAGAAAACCTTCTGCGTTTCTTCTTTGCAGTACCACATCTACACTGTTCACCAAACTCAAGTAGATTTTGGAGGCGGGCGTGTTCCCGAACTCTAGGGCAGTACCGAACAAGGTATTTTAACTTATTGTTGGTAGTGGCCCTGTTGTTGCTGCTACTTACGAGAGCGCCAGTGAAAGAAAAACTTCCACAGACATTCAAGTTCCGGTTAGTAGCAAGAGGTCATTGTGACAAAGTGGAATGTAAGTCGCCATTGGGGTATGTCATCTCAATACAATTTGAGACCTCCTTGTGATTTAGCGGGGAAAATCGAGTCCGTTTTGGAATTTAATGACGCACCGGCATGTTGCCATGGTAGCTCAGTGGTTAGAGCAACCGAACGGAAATTGTGCGATCCGTGGTTTAAATCCCGGCGGTGGCATTGAACTTTTGAGCCGTCGTCTGATTCTACCTTTCCAAATTGGAATGTGTTCTGGCTGTTTCTTCTGTCAACACTTAATTCAATTCAAGTCCAACATACCTTAGTATGTAGCTTTGCTTCTTATAATACTGCCGCCAAAATTAGCGGTCATTCAACAACTGTGTGCATCTTTTCATTAATTCTCGTGTGAGGAAATGATCTGGAAACATAATGGTGACAGGCGTTGAAATGTACGTATTTAATCAGACAATTCTATAACTAAGTTCATTTTTCAATTAATTTTCTGTGATATTTTGTGGTAAAACATGATTATTAGATTCGTAATGTTAAAATTATAACATTGTTTGACGTTTAGTAGATTTTTTCTTAACACCTCCCTATTATCTGACGTTCAGCTGGACCGTTTATGTCGTATAACCGAGACACTACTGTATGTGGATTTTTTTTGGCCTGTTCAGTAAATGCTTAATTCGATGGCAGTGGCGCAGTGGGTTGGAGCATGGTGCTCTGCTTTCCGGGTACGGAATGCGTCCGTGGGGTTGAGGATTTTAAGTCCCAGAGATAGGACCACTCAGCATGTGAGGAAAGTGAAAAATGGTGAGTCAACGAACCCGGCCTCAAAGGCCAGCATTTCGGCACGGGGATGTGTGATGCTGGCCACATCTCCTCTCTGTATGGTTGGATAATCACCCACCTCTGCCGTGTGTATGTGGGCGTGAGGCCGACAGGCGGTTGCCAGACCAAGGCCCCTGAATGAACCGCAATACCATGGGGTTTTAGAAGTGCGGAAATGTTTTGATTGTTTACGTAAAATGTTTGTTATTTATTTATAAAATACAATCCAAGACGTAATATGGAGCATTGTTCGTATTTTCTAAAACTCATTTTTCAGGTTACCAAGATATGTATGAAATATTATTCTGATGCAATGATTTCAGGGAAATTTTATAGTTAGTTTCGAAACGCTTTGTTAGCTTTTATGCATAGTCTAATCTTTTCCATGGTTGTCATAAGTTAGATGTTCCGACTTCCTACTTCCCCCCACCTCCCGTTTATATGTTGCCTTTAACATCCAGGTCATATCGGCGGCTTTGCTTTTGAAACCATTACCCAACACAATAGTGTTCACTTGTTTGCTGTTTGTGTTAACCTTTGTTTAAATTCTCTCTCTCTCTCTCTCTCTCTCTCTCTCTCTCACACACACACACACACACACACACACAAATATGCACACTGTCTTTCATACTTGCAGACTCTAGAGAGGATAGGGAATAATCTGGTTAAAGAAAAATGCCTAGCCACCAGTCTGGAATCCAAGTCGAGACCTTTGGATTTGGAAGCTATACTCTATATCAGACAAGAACGATCCTGTTGTAAACAAAAGGCGAAGCGGACCAACCCGCCACGTGTTTGACGTACATATGTGTATATAAGTTTGCAATACTAGTTGCGGCAGTTATACAATATTGTACAAAATTCCTTCAGAATGAAGAGGACTTCACAGTCTATTCCCAGAAAAGTTAAGATATACATTTTGTTTGTCATGTAGTGTCCTTACTATGTGGTATTTCAATCAAAATGGTTAGCCATTTTTGGTAAATAAACAATTTCCAAAAATATTCCATGCAAAGGGTCGTTTGGGGTGGTGGGATTTTCTTGAAAATCTTCGTGTCGCATTTTTGAAAGGTACTGAACTTAAATACCATGTTTGGTATTCATACGACTTTTCTTTTTTGAGTTATGCTGTTCACAGGCAGGCACACACAGGCACACACTCACATTTTTCTAAACATGCTTTTTGTTATTCAGGGGGCCTCGAAACATGGATTTTGCGGTGGAATTAAACTGAGTTTTATTTATGGACGCTCTTTAGCTGTTGTGGTCCTTAGCGTCCCATTCTATATTGGGCGTGAAAGACCGGTAATTTGCTCAGAGGCCTCTTTATCAGCCTTGAGGTTCTTTTACGTACCGTAAATCTACGACACGGGACCACTGGCTTTACTTCCCTTTCGAAAGAACCCATGCTAGGGATTTTTACATCCGAAAACATTCATCGCCCTCCGCCGGGTTAAAACTTCCGGTGGAATGCAATACCATCTTTAGCTACTATGTGCGTGATAGAGAAAGTAAAAATTACACCAGGATATCATGAACTGATCAAGCGTGAACAAACAGATCCCTCTCATTAGGACAGAAACTTTAAAACTATTTTTTGAAATCAATGTAAAATGCCGTTTTTAATTTTTGAATTAATCAACATAGAGCATGCAAAATGGTGGGCGGCGCGGTTACAACGGGAATTATCAAAAATTGGCTTAAACGATATCTGGCAAAGGAGTAATGAAAATACACACAGTGCCGTGAAAAAAGTCAAAAGACGACTATGTGATATAAATAGAATCTGAATATAGGCAAAGATGAACATTGGAGCTACAAAATGAAACAAAAACTAGGTGGGGTAAGGAAACATAAATTTTGGAATTGGATATAAAACAGAGGACGGGAATAGCATGGCTTAGGTTGGGAGGGTGGAAAGCTCGCAAGATTGCTGATGATGATGGCAGGAGGATTTGCCCATTATGCGGGGAACAAGAAGACTGGACGCATACTTTGGCAGCATGCGTGCAGACGGAGAGTGTTAGGAAAAAGTTATTACCGGAAGTATTTTTGGCTTCCAAGAGACGGAGGACAGCATGCTGGGGCTTGATTCTAAACAGCCAAAACTGGCCAAGCTTGAGCACATACTTAATGGAAATACGTGTACCAAGAGATAAGGTGTTTATGTAATTCTTTTTAAATATATGTGGAGCTTGAGCACTTGTGTGTATGTGTGCGTGTGTGTGTATGTGATTCAGAGTATTTTTTCAATTTTATATGTATGTATATAGTGTGGTGATTATAAAAATAGTTGTTTTCTGGTCGATTCTGCAAGTCACGTATACAGACCAGGTATTTTTCTAGAGCATGTACGGTCTTATGACCCATGCGACTGTGAAATGCAATTAATGTAATACTAAGTACTTAGTAAATACCACTACTACTTGTACTATAGATTTGTTGCTTGTCTCTTCCTATCACCTCATATTATATAGCTTATTTATAAAACAGTTTAATTAATATATTGCCAAATTTAAAATCTTATAAAAGAATAAAAATTCAGTTTATAGAGTTTGTAGGTTTGTGCTATTAAATTTGTTTTAACGATTTTTGAGACGATCCTCATATTGGTTCGTATTGGAGGCGCCACCGGAAATCGCTTCCAGATTATGGGAACCGCGGGTCTAAAAGGCTTAGGAACCCTTTGTATAAGTGTTCGAGACTATCCCGGCTTCCTCGTTGTAAATAAAGAAAAAAGAGGAAGTTCGAGAGCCATATTTCAATAGAAATATACGCTTTGAGGTCCATTGAATCAAAAAGGTTACTTTTAGAAAAAAGCCCATGTATGTTTGTGAACAGCATAACTAAAAAACGAGGCAGGATTCGAACTTGCAGTTCTCCGTGCGACGGAGCACTAACGCCTAAGCGGCCAGTGCGACGCTGCGTGAGTGTTTCTTCCGGCACGACCTCCGACCCGCGGCGGATCGTGAACTGGATCAGACCCGTGACTTGCCCATCACCTCGCCTGAACGTGAGCATATTAACTCTATATACCTGACACTCGCAAGCAGGTAAAACCTTCAATTGTTTTAAACTCATCATCCTACACGCCCACAATAGAAAGGGACGGGGGGGGGGGGGTTGGCTCCATTTGCCTTATTTGGTTACTATATTTATCAGCCACCTCCCACCACCCAAACAAATTCTACATTTGTAGCAAATGAGGTCATGTGAAATTTGCCACACGTGTTTAGGTGATATAGGTAAAGCTTACCATCCATATGGCATTAGAAAATCCATTTACTGCACGTCGGGGTAGACAAAACAAAATCGAAGCGTGAGGTAAATGCTTTTCAAGAGAAAAACAACTAAAATTGCGGAAACCAAAACAGCAAAAATACTCATGAGTTACATTCACGTGACCTTCTCTACTCGCCACTCTTTATTTTTATATCTCTTTTACAAACGTTTTTTACAAAACTTATTTTTTTATTCACCTTATGCTAATCGAACTAACATTTGCAAAAATAGTTTCTACACATAAGAGGGATACACGGAACCGAATCGATTGTGAAATATTTACAAGCTGGTCTGTATATGCTGACCTTCAAATTCCTTACTCTTTTCATGACATCGCGAGACACAACTGGATAGCGACGCCAACTTAAAAAATGAAAAATAATAACGGATATCTCGAAATGACTGATACCACAGAAAACTTTATTTAATAGTATATTATGCAACGAGAGTATAATGGTAGCAATTAAGATGCGAGTTTCATAATTTTTATACGAGCGTTTTTATTGCCATTATACTAAAGTATATGTTATCTGTCATGTAAATCCATAATGTATGGCAGTTTAATAAAAATTGTTACAAGCTTTTTTAAGAAAATCAAAAAAGTATCATGTAAAGGGTAGCTTGGAGTGGGGGATTTTCATGAAAATCTTCGTGTCGCATCCTTGAAGATAGTGAACTTACATACCAACCTTGGTATTTCACTGACGTTTCGTTTTTGACTTCTTCTGTAAAAGCTTTTTGGGTGGGGAGTTTGATTCAGGGAACCTGAACGCATGTATTTTCGGAGAAATTTCGCCATCGAATTTTTGGCTGGAATGCAATAGTACTTGAAGTATTTTTAGTAGAAAAATGAAACAGAAAATAGCAAGTGCTATTCTTTGAACTTAGATAGATTGGTGGGAAAAGGAGCCTGTCTGTCCCTTAATGTTCTCAGTGCTTAAGGGATACTGGGATTGAATTTTTCTACCTTTTTATTTTCAAATCTATTTATTTGAAAATTGGACACTTAATATGAGTAGATTAATAAATTACTTTGCAAAAGTTATAACTCAGATAGTTCTTCACGTGATACAGTTAAATATTTTAATTAGCGAAAAAATTACCAATTTCATAACACTGTCTTGTGCATTGAAATTTGTCGGAGAAGTATGATAGTGACATTTTCTAATATTTTAGTACTTGAAAGTAAGCTATTTGATTTAAGTTGTTGATGTTATTAGTTTCAAAGATGTAAAACTGAGGGAAAAACATACAGAAAGGGTTCAGTGTGGTTAAAAGGAAGCTCACGGGTGATTTAAACATGTCGCTGCGGTTTTAAAAATGGTGCATCTTGAAATATGAAATGACTCAACGGTGTCTATAGAATAGGTATTTATTATGTTTTCTCATAACTAATGTAGGTTTTTAAGTTTGATGCTTTATAAGATAGAATTGGTTTTCTTTGGTTCGCCAATGCTATTTACAGAATGCCATCGCTAGTATTGAGTATATTGCGAGAACGTGTCAGTCGTCAATTGTTAATACACAATCACAAAATGGAAGTTACAAAGTTTGAGGTTAGAGTTCTTCTAAAGCACTACTGGAAACAAGATTATAAAGCTGCTGCCGCCGCGGCTCGAGAAATATGTGAAGTGGAAGGAGAAGGTGTCGTTAGTGAGCGTGTGGCACAACGATGGTTCCAACACTGGAGAAGGAAACGCTAAATATTTACTACGTTCTGGAAGACGTAAATTATGGGAAATAGAGAAGACACGCGGAGTTTTGGAAGAAAATCCACAAAAAAGTACTCGTAGTCTGTCAGAAGAACTTGGTCCATCAAAACATACCATACCTCGCCAGATTAAGAAACTTGGACAATCAAACAGAAGCTGTAGATCTGTACCTCATGAATTGACAGCTCAACAGGCTCGACGTAGAGTGGATATCTGTCGTCAGCTTATTGGTAATTTCGCGGATGATAGATTTATCAAGAGGATTGTCATATGTGATGAAAAATGGGCCTATTACCGCAACTCTGGTGCCTCGAATCCGCGGCTCAGTCCCCGTCAACCTGCCAAAGTCATCGTTAAAAAAATTAGTTTGGCCCCAAAGTAATATATATCTGCTGGAATTTTGGAGGATTGGTTCATTGGGAGTATGTTCCAAATGGGCGTGCAGTCAGTACAGCCAATTCTCAACAACTAGAACGAATTCATGAAATTTTGAGACAAGATACAGCATTGGTTAACCCAAATAGAGTTTTCTTGCAACAGGATAATGCAACACCCATTACTGCATGAACATCCATGACAAAAATTCAGGAATTGGAAGGAGTCGAACTGTTACCACACCCAGCATACAGTCTTGATCTTGCGCCTTCAGATTACCATGTGTTTTAATCTATGGCCCATCCATCTCTTGCGTGGAAGAAATTTCAAAAACATCCCAGCTGTGGAAGTGGGTCTCAGCGAATTCTTCGCATCAAAAACCAGAGACTGGTACAGTCGCGGAATAATAAACGTCGCTGAAAGATGGCTTAAGACCGTAGAATCTGATGGTCACTACTTTGAACAGTGGTTTAATTGCTTGTCAGAAAACGTTCCAAATAAAGTTTTGCTTAAAAACTGACACCATCTATATATGATTTAATTTAAAGATCCAATTTTTTTTAATTTTCAAATGGAACCTTAGTGCCTTAATGTCTTCGGTGCTTAAGAAGTTGCAGCTTATCTTGATTGTACAAAAAGCTGAACTTTTGTATAATAGGACGTGTGAAGAAGTCTCTGCCCCCTCGCCACCCTTCCTTCAACTTGGAGCCTGAATGATTCCCATAGTATGTGGATGCTTGCGAAGACTGTTATACCTGGTGTATTCGCGTGCGTTTAAGAGGCTTCTTTAACTATGGGACTAAGTTTAGCAATAAGCACATGAGCTTGCCTAGCCCCTGTATGATTAAGCCATATCATACTGGAGCGTCCCTCTGGCCAAAGTCAAGCTGACACTTTGGAGGGATAATCCCAAAAAGGGTTCTGATCCCACAAAATGGGGTGCTGTCCCCTTCTTTGCCAAGATAGGATCGGATAACCAGATGGAGTGGCCCTCAGTCACTGGAGCTCAACACCACACTTCTCAGTAGTCCCTTTGTGTAACATGAACTCTGGAAGGAGGGATGAAGAGGAGAGAGCAATCAGATCCGGACAAGATGCACGTAGCAAAGAAGGGTCCCTAACGACTCCAGAGTGACACCACTCCTGACGCCAAGAACGAGCACACTCTCAGGAAGAGGTACCAGGTTTCAACCATCCAAGCGCCACGGAGATATCCTCTTCATGACACAAACTCTATCATTTCACCGCCACGCAGCAATCGCGGTTGCCTGCTCCACCAACCCTGAAACAGATGAAAGCAAATGGTAGAAGAAACATAAAAAAGAAAACCAAAGTCAGGAGCTGACCCAACGGGATTCCAACCTACCTCCTTCTGAATGTGATTCTCGCATATTACCGCGAAGGCAATCCGCTCGGTACTTTCTTTGCCAAAGTATTTGCCTTTTGATTTGCGTTTATGCCCGAGTATCCTGGTATCCACTAGTTAAGTGTCACCTGGCCGCGGTCACCTAAGTTGTCCGTCGCCTGGCAAAACCATTCTAATTTTCCAATTTTGACGTATTTTTTAGTTTAAACAATTCTTATATTGCAAGAAGGCTGCAGAGTTCTTCCAATATTTTGTGTTAATTATGTAAGGTGCACACAAATGATTATATCGTTTTAAACTTTGTTTTCTTTGCGGTATACAATAAAGTTTTAATGATAATCCCCAGGAAACGGTTCTCAGCAGATCTTCCAAAAGACAGGGAGAAATCTTCCTGCCGCAACCGAACCCCCTTCGCTAGGTCCTTCAACCCTGAAACACATGAAAGGAAAATGATGGACAGGAATTTGGCGCTAGGACAGGAACCGTCCCAGCATTTGCCTACCGAAATCAGGAAAAAAACGTATAGTCAGGGTGTTTCCCTGGTGGTACAATCAAACCCAAACGGCAGGCTATCTCTGTAAAGGAAAGAGCACCCGACGACCGCGTGTGTCAGATGAGAATGTGGAGAGAGTCAGAACGGCTTTCGCGTGCAGTTCTGAAACATCTGCGCGGTTAGCGAGTTGGGAACTAACAATCCCAACAATAACAGTGTGGAAGGTGTTAAGAAGACGTGTCACCGCTACCTGCAGACCTATCTGAGTTAAGGCGGAGGGTTATTGCAACAGTAGGATCAGTTACACCAGACATAGTAACGTCAGTGTGACAAGAAATAGACTACCGGCTGGATTATCTTGTGTCGCAAATGCATCTCATACTAAGTACTTGTAATCTGTATTATGGTAACTTCCACTGTTTTTCTTCAGTTTAAGTTGAGATTCAAATTTATATTGTGACTTTTCCAGTTTTTAACTCCCACTTAACTATTTTCTCACTGCCACTTCGTTATTGTGATTCAGTTCAACTATCAACTGTCACCTCATTTAGTTTTCACTTTCGTGGTGGCATAATGAAATACGAAGACGTAGCCACTTCTTCCGGATGGTTCACTTGCTGGGGAGTCGAATACAAGACATTTCCAATCTCTCCTGCAGCTGTATTCACTGCATGTCACAACAGTCGTCGCAAACTCGCTCGGAGAACAGCACCTTGCTAACCGATCAACTTACTGACTAACTGGCGAACCCGCTGGCTTAGATAAAAGGTGGAAGTTGTAGCGGTTACCGTAGTCCTTACCGCTACTTCGTAGGGGGTCGTCTTCAGGAATCGATTTCACCGATGTCACGTCGTCGTCATCGTATCTCAGGGACATCTGTCGGCGAATCGATCTGAAATTCCCTACTGTGATTATGTCAGGGTAGGATGCAGATTGGTGACACCAGAATAGTCTTGCAATAAACACTTTTCACTTTTCTCACTCCGACGCGTCTTTATGCTAAACATCCTGCAAGATTCTCTGGTTTTTCCTAACACTGTCTTCCCACTATTATCTCCTGGTCCACTAACGTTTTTCTCCGGCTAATTATTCAATACCTCGGTGCTATATCACCGTTCTTTAGATTCACGCGAACTTAAAATAGCCACTTGACCAACATTAACTTGTTTACGAGCTTGGATATAATTATATCATCGAATACTGTTAACACATTATGTAAGTATTTCACCTAAATCACTTTATAGTTGCATAATTGCGCGGCACTTAGCAAATTTCGGAACTTAGCGTCCTTTTCTGACTCGGAGTACTGCGTGTTCACTTAACGAAGAATCATGACGAAGTATATCAACTTGCTACTAGCCTCCGGATTTTTGTACACGCAACCACGTCTTCCTATCTTCTCATTAGCTCTAACAATTATTCTGTATCATTTTTGGCTCTCCTGTTGAAAATTCGAAGCTTAAACGGTAAGAAAAACCCATTGCCCGCAGCGTCTACTTTTTCTTAAAACTAGGTTCTTCCCCTCGAAGTAGGATTTTATGGCCCCACGCTCGGAAAAAAACAATGAACGTTTTGAACCGGAGCTGCTCTCTTTCGCCTAAATCTTGCATTCGTAAACTATAATTATTTAAGAATTCCTTTTCGTGTAGATGGAATCAGGCAGAAATATTGCTACAAGATTTCCACAGAATATTCTAGAGTGTTATGGATGCACGTTCTGGAAGTGGGGGAGGAGAAAGGAACTTCCAAAAAGATTCTGGTTTTCTGTCGATGACGCTTCCGTTGTTTACGCTAGGTGACAGCGCTACTTATCTTTGTTTATCTCTGATTGCCCGGCGCCTATATCCCGATAACCTTGGGCCGTAGTCGCTGCATCACAATAGTGTATACGGAGAGAAAATGTATAACTCTAAAACGGGTATAATCATTTCTGTATACTATGTATTTACTAACTTGGTATTTAATTATCTTATCAAATTGAAATTGTCCACAGAAATTATATGTACCATTAGGAACATCTATAGAAGTCAGATAACTTCAGGATTACAGAAGGTGGTAAACTCAGGCTACCTCACTCAGGAGGTTAGACCCGTGACGTAAGTGATATTTTGCACACATCGGAACGAAAGCGGAGTTTTTTCATTTGTTCCGCCCCGGATTCAGTTTCCAGGGAGGAGTGGTGTTGTAACGGTTTTGAAATATGAAGATGGCATGCTGCAGTAGCCAGTGTAAGATTGTTGTAACAAAAGGTTTCAGATGTTTTCGGTATCTAATGAGTCTGCGGGAGATGTATCACTGGACAGGTGTTGCAGCAAAAAGACAAATATCCTGATGATATCGTCTGTAGGGGTCACGCTTCAACTTTGTCTCTCCAAGACAACGCTCGTAGCTGGGCCTTATATGTCCATTGTGGCGAACATACAAACACCCAGGAATCTACCGCACCGCCTAAGGAAAAGAAAAAAATGTATTCTATTCAAGAGTTCGATATCGAATTTTCACCGGAATTACATGCATATAATGCGTTACATTCACATTACTTTCTCTGCCATTCTTATATAAAAGCTTTTTCTTCTAGCTACTCCTTAATCGAAATTAAAATTTGCAGAAATGTTTTATCTGTTTATTTAAGATAGCCTTATAACAACGGAGGCCATCAGCGACCACAGGATATTGTTACTTAACAAAGAGCAATGCAACAAGAGTGTCGTATCTTTGAACTTAAATAAAACACGTTCTATAAATGATAGAGGTTTATTTCTGTTTTTTATTTTGGAACATAATTAATGTCATTACGTGTGGAAGAGAACATCAGTTAAGTGACCGCGGCGACTTCGTTGGGTTGCGCGTATACGGTTGACCCAATTTTCAATGACAGAAGAACGTAAATTAGGTGCAACTTCACGATTAACACGCGTGATGTTATTCATAAGATCATTTACTGTTTGTGGCTTGTTGACATAAACTCAAGATTTAACATAACCCCACAAGAAGTAATCCAACGGCGTTAAATCACATGACCTCAGGGGCCAGTTAACATCACCACCACGGGAAAAGATGAAAGCTCTGAACTTCTCCTTCAAAAGGTCCATTGTTTCTAGAGCAGTATGATATGTGGCACCATCTTGCTGAAACCAGATGTTTCTGAGGTCCATACATCCAATCGTAACCGCGGAAGTAGTACGCCAAACTCCAAGATTGCTTGAGCGTGTAAGAATAGTCGATGTTGCGTCGCTGTACTCTCTGCCATGAGTGGTGGTCGACATGTTGAACAATACCTGTAAGGAAACAATTCTGCATTTGTTATGTACTGTACACTGACAGATCAGATTGAATTGCAATACAAAATACAAACAAAAAAATACTGAATAAGTTTTTATCAGATTATGTGCTAAGATTTTTTAACAATCTTAGTGTTATTCCACAAATGTTTCTATGAGTGATGGCTGGTTTTGAAACCAAAACTGCTTTGGAAATGCTGCTGCAATGACGGTCGCTCCGAGAACTTTTCAGATGACCTTATTAGATAAGATTGGATCGCTTAGTTTGTATTTATGCCAATGCATCGGGAATTTATTTGGATTTTATGTATATAATTTAATGGAAAATTGTAGTAATTTTTATGGATTTTGATTAGGCGTATGTATTTTCCTTATACTATATTCACTGCAATACGCGGCACAGCACCGTCCACCGCGCCAGGCCTTATAACTCTTAAACTCATAGTAAGAGGTTAAATCTGAAGAAATGAACGTCCAGTCCGGAATACTGACGGTTCTAAAATCAGATTTGGGACAGTGCCTGGACTCTTTGGCAAAGGTAGCAAGCTTCAATTAGATTGGGCGTATAAGGCACGGTCTTTCAGGCAAAGATATTTGTTATCTTAGCTAGTACTTGGGAGAATATAATAAGACGTTATAGGAATTGTAGAATTCTTACACTCTGCGATAGTCAGGCTCTATAAACACTTAGGTAAGTCCAAATTGGTTTTAGAATGCCTCACGGAACCAGCTACCCACAAATCAGTTCAGCTGAGACATGTGGAGGTTCTGGGAAATGAAAGAGCAGATGAGGCTGTTAAGAAGTGAGCCAGAACAGACTGTCATCAGGATCGGTTAAGCTAGCTATCAGGGAATGGTTGCTTAGAGAAGACAAGAAATGCTGTAGATTTCAGGCACTCCAAGGCTCTCACAGAGATGGATAAATGCAGGTTCCGAGTACTGCTATAATTAAGCAGGGAAAAGCAGGGGAGTGCGCCTATTTACATTTGCTCACCAAACACACCACATTTTTGGGAGCCTATTTCCAAGATTGGAGGTGCTTTCAACCATCACGGTCCAGAGCCTGAATCAGTTCATTATGAACGTCAGATCTGCAAAGGTCGCAGTGTGGAGAATGAGGATAATTTTGCCTGAAGAGCAGGAAAGATCGTGATTATGGTCAGGGGACCAGTCGCCTGAAGTCTGAACCTGAGACCTGCCTCATGTATCATCTCGCTCGTTTTTACCAGTTTGAGTGGATCATCGTAAATAAGGGACTATAGAATCCCAATTTAAAAGATGCAGGGCCGGAAGTAGCGCTTGAAAGAAAATCTGGCGCGTTGCATTCAGATGACTTTCTCTACTCACTCCTCCACAAACTATTCTTAAAATAGCTTATCTTTCTACCTACTTTATATTAACAGAGATAAACTTTTGCAAAAATGATTTTATTACACATTTCGTTGCTTAAGTGATAATCAAATTCATCGCTATGGGTGGCTTTGAAATGCTATGCTCTTTGTATGACTACGAGGAGAAACGAATAGCGACGTTCGTCTTGAGAAACTTACATAAACATTTGAAATTTCAAACCAATAAGAAAGAATATTTTGGAAATGGTTAATGCGACAAAAATCTTATTTCGCACAAACTGCGTTATATTTAAGGAACTCTACATTTTTTGTGCAGCAAGATTTTGTCTGTCTCTTACAGTTTAGTAATTATAACAAATACAATCAGAATAAAGAGGACGTCATAGGATATTCTCACATGTACATTTAATTTTGTCTTGGAAATATCTTAAACATATGGCATTTTAATCTAAATCATTAGAGCCAGAAAAGTAATAACCAATTTTTTCCATGTAAAGCGGAGTTTGAGGTGGGAATTTTCTTGAATATCTTCGTGTCACATCTTTGGAAGATGTGACTTAAATACCAATAAGTATGGCATTAGACAAGCGTTGAAAAATTTGAAACAATAGTAAAGGATATCGCGGAAATGGCTGATGTCACAGAACAACTTATTAGAGATAATTTTTTTGTTTTAAAGCGCTTTACTCTGGTTTTCAGATTAACGCCCTTTAGCTTGGTAAGTTATATCGGACAACGAATGATTGAAACGGGCGAAATGATGCTCAAACGAGCCCGAGGTTCTTCGAGATTAGAGTTGCCGACATTCATCTGCGCAGGATAAGGAAAAACCCTGGAAAAAACCTTATCCAGGTAACCCACACTAACCGAGATTCGAACACGGGATCTCTTAAATGTGAGGCAGACACGCTACTCACATTCCACGTAGGTGGGCTCTACATTTTTTAAAGTAAGCTTTTGTCTGTTTCTTTTGGTTTACCCAGAATACAAAATTATAGAAAATTCCTTCTGCATGAAGAGGGCTTCGCAGGCCATACTCAGAAAACTTAAGAGATAAATTTTATTTGTTATATAACTATCTTCAATGTTTGGTGTATTAATCAAAATTATTAGAGCTATTTTTGAGAAAATCAA
This sequence comes from Deroplatys truncata, assembly GCA_030765065.1. Classification (NCBI taxonomy): domain Eukaryota; kingdom Metazoa; phylum Arthropoda; class Insecta; order Mantodea; family Mantidae; genus Deroplatys; species Deroplatys truncata. The sequence goes on from CM060980.1 coordinate 182,284,796, forward strand.
AAACATTTACAATTTTTCCATGTAAAGGTTACTTTTGTGTGGGGGGATTTTGTTGAAAACCTTCGTGTCGCGTATTTCGAAGGTACTGAACAAAAGTACCAAGTTACAAGCAAAGACCAGGGTCACTGCCTACCGCTTAGCGCAAACACGGAATTGGAGATGTAACCTGTATTCTAAGTTTCCTGGTTAACTCAGCACTGCGTATGTGATTTTTTCCTCCATTTAAGGTAACGCTCGTGTTTCGAGAAGACTGGGTGGAAGGAATTTCACCTGATAAAGAATATGACCAAATTGATTGGTTCTCAGATTGAGCGCAGGCATATGTGGCCCATTCCCCAAGGATAAATATCGGTATAAGCCCTGGAAAATACTGCACCAGTTTTTCAAACAGAAGAAACCTCGGTAAAAACATGGGTTAGGGAAAAACTCCAACTCCGTGGCCAACCTATCCTGGACGAAGACAAGCCAGCAAACTAGTCTTAGGTCCATGCAGCATTCTTCCTTCATCTCTCCTGAGATTGGATAGAACAGCAATAAGGAAAGCAGTTGCATTAATATTTGAACATGGCCTTTTCAGGAAACAGCTACGTAATATGGGACTCTAAAAGGATGAACACATCTGTAGAATGTGCAAAGAGGATGAAGAAACTGCCGCGCACATCCTCTTTGACTGCCCATTCCTGGCAAGAAAGAGACCTACTCTTCCTATAACTATAGAAGATCCAGTAAAGGATGCTGACATTGGAAGTAAGATACTGCAACTTGTTCAGCGAAAGCATCGTTTCCAATTGGAATGAATAATAAGTCTTTCAGGCTGACGTGCAGGAGGTCGATAAAATTCCAGCAAAAACCCTCCGTCACCTAATATAATCTAAATACCACGATTAGTTTTTAATGTAGAGCCAACTGAAAAATTCAATGCCACAGCCGGGATTTGAACATGGTTCTCCCGCTCTCCGTGCGGATTCTCTAACCATTGAGCTACTGTGACAACATGCCGGTGGGATATTGACTTCCCCAATTGACTCAAGTTGTTTCCCAGGCAGACCACTTTGCTGGTTACGAGCACAGGGCCCGACTTCAGGTTCACTTCTGGTTCATCTTCGTCACGGCGTTAAAGTGCTTACCTCCATGATGACCTTTGAGTCAGTGGAAGATGTTAAAATCACTTGGGAAAGGATCTGGTGAATATGGAGGATGCAAGAAAATTTCCCAGTTGAATCTTCTGAGCTGCGCCTGGGTCAAGATTCAACTTGGAAGTTTTCTCGTATCCTCCGTCTTTTCCCAAGTGATTTTCACATTTCTCCTGACTCAAAGGTAAGTACTTTTAACACCGATGATGAAGTGAAATCAGTGAACAGCTGGTTGCGAGCACAGGACCCGACCTGGTACAACACCGGCTTGGAAAACTTGTGTCACGTCCCCAAAAATGCTTGGAAAAACATGTCGACTATGTAGAAAAGTAACAAAGGATTGTACAATACAAATAAAATTAATTCAACATGATCAATTGTGTGTAACGTTTTTTTTATATAAAATAACGAAACTTACTTATAGGACGACCTTCGTACTTGCGATTGCAGGTCGCCATTGAAACTGTCATCCCTAATATAGTGGTCTATCTAGAAAACAACTTGTGTCAATTGGGAAATTCAATTCCACCAGCATGTTGTCACAGTAGCTCTATGGTTAGAGTAACCGCACGGAGAGCGGGAGAACCGTGTTCAAATCCCGGCTGTGCCTTTGAATTTTTCAGTTGACTCTACATTAAAAACTTGTCAAGACCAGGCAAAGGAATCATATATATATATATATATATATATATATATAATTATGTATATAATAACTAAATAGAAAACCCAGGTTTTCGAACATTTCTTTTTTGGGTTATTGTGTACACAGACCTTTCTCTAAGAATTTCTTTTTATTTTATTCATTTATTTATTGAGCCACAAAACATACATTCCCGGTGAATTTTTACTTTCTCTACTACGTATAGTAAGTAGGGGAAGTATTGTATTCCACCCAAAAATTCGATACCGAGATTTCACCGGAAATACATGTTTTGAGACCCTCTGAATAAAAAAAACCATTTTTAGAAACATGTCCGTGTGTGTGTGTGACTCTGTGAACAGCATAACTCAGAAACGAATAGTCGGATAAACACAAACTTGGTATTTAGGTTCAGTATCTTCCAGAGATGCGACACGAAAGTTTTCAAGAAAATCCTCCCACCCCAGATTACCCTTTACATGGAACATTTTTCGAAATTTTAATTTTCTCAAAAATGTCTCTAACGATTTTGATTAAAATATCACATGTTTAAGATATTTTTATGACAAATAAAATGTATATCTTGAATTTTCTGGGAATGCCTTCAAAAGTATTCTTCATTGTAAACGACTTTTGCATAACTGGTAAACCATAAGAGATAGACAAAATTTTACTACACAAAAATGTAGATCGCGTTAAAATACACAATTTATGTCATAAACATTTTTTTTTGTTGAGTGAACCATTTTCGAGATATTGCTTGTTATTCCCTTAAAATTTTCAATACTTATTTTGTCAAATGGGAATTCGTTATTCATTTTTTTGTCTTGGATATGCAAAGAGTATTAATCTGTGGCAAAGGGAATGGTACTGCACCTAGCAACCAGCTATTAAGAGATATGTATGTGCTTAAAGGCTACTGTATTTCTATATTGCCCTTGTAAATATATATTCCCCTTACGTCTACAAGAAAATTAGCAATAAGATAGAGTCTGCAAAAGTTTATCTTGATTAACATGAAGTAGATGGAGAATAAGCGTTTGTAAAAATAGTTTGTACAAGAGTAGAGAAAGTCATGTGAGTGTAGCACATCAGATTTTTTGGTATAATGCAGTAATTCCTCTACTTACTATAGGTAAGCAGTAGATGACGCAGCACTTTTAGCCAACCCTGTATAGGTACGTTTAACAAATGGCTCGCTCGCGTTAAGAAACTGGCCATCTCTCAAGAGGTCACCATGCGGTGTGACGGGGGATCACAGATCTTGATATCAGCCGCTAGATTATTCGATTCAGACTGTAAGAATTAACAAATGTACCCGGAACATCTGAGTATAATTAAACAGTGTAACAAGATTATCCGTCAAATCGCCCGTTTCTTTTGTGGATGTTGGATGTCTCCCGCTGTGCGGGTACGCCAGGAATGTAATATCCGGCGATAAGATTTATACATTAGCCCCGCCTTCTTGTACCAGCAGCTGCGTCTGTCTTATCTGGGGCGAGCTGCTTTCCATAGAAATCGGAAATTGCTTCTCACTCTGGCATCGCTCTTTATCTTAAGCTAATGTGTGAGATCTTCAAGCTTTCTGTTTGGTCATCTTTCGCAAGAATACCTGGTCGGATTTCCTCATTGTGTTTCAGCATTCCCGATTATTATTTCACCTTTATTCATCCTGAATCCTGTTATTTTCTCCTGTAATGAAAAAAGACATGACGTGTTACATTCGCATGACTTTCTCTACCCATTATCGCTTATTAGTGGCTATATAAAGTATTCTTAAGAATTATTTTCATAGCAACTTCATTTTAACTAAGAGAAACGTTTGCAGAAACAGCTACCATACACATTTCGTTATAGATACAAAGAGAACAGCGATAGTCAAATGTTTAAGAACTGGACGCTATAGACTCCGTTAGTCTGACATCAGAGCTAGCCGTTGCCATGGTGATCACCATCATGCTTTCCAAACAACATTGCCTCCTACAGCGAGGTTTTGGAAGTCTTTCATATAACTAATAATATTTAGTGTAATTGAGCTGTAATATATTAGTTTCAATTACTTTGGGCAGAGGCAAGGTGCTTCGAATAGCTGAAGCAGGGCCAAGAGTGTTTCTCTCGCATTGGTTGTGTTTTGTTCCTGATTGCAAACACTATAGTGAACTCCAGTCTAAAAACTCCCTAGATGAGTCCCCCCTTTTTTTTAATAAGCTGATAATTCAACCTGACTTAAGTCTTTATACTTCAGATAGAATTTAATTACACCACATTTCCTTACAGCTACAATTATTTCTATTCAGTAATTACATTTTTAAGCAAGTGTGCATTGCTGAACTTAAGTTTCAGTTATTGAGGTTAAGGTAGGTTGTGCTTTAGTAATAATATAACGAAAATAATCACTTGTGAAGAACCACCTTGTTTCACAGATACTCTCTTTATACTTTGTTACATTAGGTACCATCCTTGATTGTGTTACGTTACACTTTATACTTTATTATGTCATCTAACACTCTTGGTTTTCTTCATTACAGCTTGGACAATTAATACACATGGACATAAGAAAGCTATTTTTATTATTTTCGTCGAAATTTGGCATTTACTCTACAAAAAACAGCTCAAATTGTTATGTTTTTAATATATTTAAATACCTAGGTTAGGCGAAATTCCTCACCGGGCCATAAAATAAGGTTATACCCTATGGACATTTATCCCAAACATATGCAACTGTGAGGTTAATTCGCTAAGGGTTCTACGCTTTTATGTTGTCTATGGATACTAAAACATTTACATAATATTACTCATTTTCATTTGTAGGACAAAATATATAAAAGTATTCCTTAGTTATGCTACATTGTAAGATTCATTTTTAATGCTAGCTTCTCCATCATATGTCACGGCTAACACGTGATTAGACTTAACGGCATCTTTACCTTTCTACACCAGTTTCAATTCGTCTTCAAAATATGCTATTCTTTCACTGAGTTTCACAACCAGGTTATAGCGCAATGTTCACTTAAGGCGGCTATATTTACCACTATAATTATTTAATAACCTTTAACACTAATAATAACCTCTACACGGTGTAAGTATAACTGTATTCCTAGCAATTGTATTTATCTAGGTTCAAATTATCAAAATAACATATATAGACAAATATACAGCACAAACTGCATAGCAACCAGTTGTTTGGAAAGAAAGATAGCCTCCTAGCAACGGCTGACGTCATCACTAATGGAGTCTATACGTTGGCCTTAAAATTGCATACAGTTTCCATGACATCGCGAGAAACAGCTGAAAATCGACTGGATTTTAAAAGAATGGCTAAGCAAATGGACAACAGCCAAAATGTTACCGAAGCAGAAAATCGATTTCTGAGTAATTTTATACCGCAGATTACGAATACGCCAATCAAAATGGGTGTTGTCATCTGGTTTTAAGTGTATAGCAAATGTATGGAATTGTTATTTCAGAAAGAGTGAAGGTCACAACACACCCTTTATACACGTGTGGTGAGACAGATGTATGATCCTGGAGGATTATGCTTTTTTGTAAAAGATTGTTGGTTTAATTCCATATAAAATGTTCCTGCGTGGAGAGAAGTTTTTCTTTTTCTTCTGAAGCAAATTCATCAGATTTTTGTAGCGCTGTTATCTCTCTTTTGGCAGCAGATTCATTTCTAACTCTGCACGGTAATAAATCTGTGATTGACTAGAAATTAGTATGCCGCGTAGGTGTATAAATACTGCTGATAATGTTTATTATATTTGTAGAAAAATAACCTTTGCAGCGCAAAAGCGAAATATATATGTCCCGTTTTACAATGCACAAACATTTTTGCGGCACACAAGACTACAGTTTTTAACATCTGTTGTCACTTTTTTCCATTCTTGCCTGTTGGACCATAATCTTCTCCAATTTCCCAACCTATTAATGCCACTCTAATTACTTAAATCCAAGTCGTATGCGGTCTTCCCTTTCTCCTCCTTCCTGGTGGGTTCCACTTCATTATTTTTTTGGATAATCTTTGATCTTCCACTCCTTTAGCAAAGGAAATATAACTCCATTAATAAGGAAAGCATACCTCCGTATTTTGGATGCAGAAGGGCACCGTAACATAAGCTGGGGCCCCATATTTGCTGCAACGGCTGTTCTACAAATATCGGTGTATAGCTAAAGGAGATCAATGCCCTTTACTTTGCCCATGAATTGAAGGAACAAACTGACCATGTAAATGATTGTTATTTCTGCATCGTGCCACCTGTGAAGTCAATTTCAAAGAAGAAAAGATCGACTCAAAATATACCTTCAGCATTTCATCCAGTGCCCCACTACAGTGATTAGATTAGGGTGCGTTCTGAAGTTCTTTGATGGCCTAAAGCCCTTTAACATAGAGCATGTCAAAATCTTTTATGTTTCTATTGTATTTAACTTAATATAACCTGGCTTTTACAGCCTGTGTAATTGCACAAGGCATTACATCCTTACTTGCATGCAAGAAGTGTCAGGATTTTATAAAATTGTCAATTAAGTGCAATAAACTTATTCTTTATGCACACATAAAGTGTACAACATTCTAAGTTATGGTGCTAAAATGTAAACAGCAAGCATAAAATTTCTGTTACTTTAAAAAATTGTCACGTCTACTGAATACAAAATGTCTTCCCTTCAATGCTTAAACCTTTGTTTATATGCAAAGAGTGTCAGAATTTTAAGATATAGCCTGTGTCACTGCTCAAAAATTACATCTTTACTTATATGAAAAGGTGGTCAAAATTCGGTATTAAGATAAAATATCAATTTATATATATATATATATATATATATATATATATATATTAAAGGTATTTCTTATTTGGCTTAATACAATAACTTAACATTGTAGGAATATCTAGTATATTAGAACTTAATTGTTCAACAGGCTAAATTGTGGTTTATATATTCTTCTAGAGAGTAAAAACATTTATCACAGAGGTACTCCTAGGGAGGCTTTAAAAACTGTAAAATTGGTAATTTTTTCCTTGAGATTACTGGGGAGAGCATTATACGAGGACGGATTGATAAGTCCATGACTTTGAGAGAGATAGTGTTCTAATCACAGGTTTCTTGTTTGCACCAAGTCTTACATCTATTCTGGGTATAATCGCAGAAATTCGTCTTCATTTATTTCTTAGAGCATCTAAAATAAGCAGATGTGTGTTGCTTCGTAGAAAATGGAGAAAAGTGAATTTCGTGTTCTGATAAAGCACTACTTTTTGCGTGGTAAGACGGTGAAGGAAACGGAAGAAAAACTGAACAAGGATTATGGGGACTCTGCTCATCACATGGCATGGTTCATAGAATTTCGATGTCGCCGTTCGAGCACAAGAGATACCGTGCGCACAGGACGGCCGGTTGAGGTCACACAGAAGAAATGGTGAACAAAGTTCACGATGTTGTGTTGGAAGACCTCCGAGTGAAAATCCGTGAGATAGTCAAGACCGTAAACATCTCGAGTGAACGGGTATATAACAGTCTGCACGAATTTTTGGGTATGAGAAAGCTGTCAGCAAGATGGGTACCGCGGCTGCTCACAGTTGAGAAGAAGCAGAATCATGTGACCATTTCACAGGGATGTTTGAACATGTTCCAGCACAACCCAGATGAGTTTTTGCGGCGTTATATTATGTTTCATGAAACTTGGATCCGTTACTATCAACCTGAAACCAAACAACAACCAAAGAAAGCGAAAACCATTCCGTCGGCAGGAAAAACCATGGCAGCTGTCTTTTGGTATTCACAAGGGGTGATAGACATCCACTATCTGGAAAAGGGTAAAACGATCACAGGTTCATATTATGCCGCAATGCTGGGTCAGTTTCACAAGGAATTGTTAAAGAAAGGACCCCATTTGGTGAAGAAAAAGGTTCTCTTTCACCAGGATAATGCACCCGCACACAAGTCAGCCATTGCCATCGCAAAATTTGTGGAATTGAGCTACCTCATCCACCATATTCTCCAGATGTGGCTCCGAGCGACTTCTTCCTCTTCGCAAACCTGAAAAATTGGCTCGCTGGGAAGAAATTCACGTCCAGTGAACGCATCATGGCAGAAACAACCTGCAGACTTCGAAAAATCTTATTTTTTGGGAGGATTAAAAATATTGGAGAAACGTGTATTGAATTGAAAGGAGACTATGTTGAGAAATAAAATTATTTTCTTTAAAATTTCACTGACTTGTCAGTTCGCCCTCGTGTATCTTAATTGTTTCATAGTGAACACCTTTCTGGAAGCAAGATAGCTTTGCATTTGGAAGATGGATATTGCCCTTCTGTCTAAAGTTAAAATTATGTACTTCCATGTTTGTAGTAAAGTTATGTCGATTATTTGCATAACATTTTAAGTTGGATAATATATAAACACAAGGTGAGGTTAGTATATCTAGTTTCTGAAATAGCTCTTTGCATGACTGCCTGTTATGAGTGTTGCAAATTATTCGTATAGCCTTATTTTGTATTAGATATATGATTCCCTGTTCCACTATCACCTGAGTCCTATACCATTAATTCTGACGATGAACTAAAATCCAGCACATCTGAAGATACACCTGGAGCTTCTACATCTCATGATCCTGATTTCAACATTCAAACTCCTTCTCAGTTACACAGGATGTTTCAAAATGAATTAAATGATCTTGTCCGAGATCTGGAACGTTCCAAAACTAAATCAGGGCTGCTAGTATCTCGAATAAAACAGTTTAGCTGCCTCTTCGCAAATGTGAACATACCTGCTTTTAGAGTGCTTCAGAAGCCCTTGGAACAATTTAAAAAAAATCTGATGTGTTACACTCACATGACTTTCTCTACTTGTACAAACTATTTTTACAAACGCTTATTCTCCATCTACTTCATGTTAATCGAGATAAACATTTGCAGAGTCTATCTTATTGCTAATTTTCTTGTAGATATAAGGGGAATATATATTTACAAGGGCAATATAGAAATACAGTAGTCTTTAAGCATATACATATCTCTTAATAGCTGGTTGCTAGGTGCAGCACCATTCCCTTTGCCACAGATTAATACTCTTTGCATATCTAAGACAAAAAATGAATAACGAATTCCCATTTGAGAAAATAAGTATTGAAAAATTTAAGGGCATAACAAGCAATATCTCAAAAATAGTTCACTCGACAACAAAAATGTATATGACATAAATTGTGTATTTTAACGCGATCTATATTTTTTGTGTAGTAAAATTTTGTCTATCTCTTATGGTTTACCAGTTATGCAAAAGTCGTTCACAATGAAGAATACTTTTGGAGACATTCCCAGAAAATTCAAGATATACATTTTATTTGTCATGAAAATATCTTAAACATATGATATTTTAATCAAAATCGTTAAAGCCATTTTTGAGAAAATTAAAATTTTCGAAAAATCTTCCATGTAAAAGGTAATCTGGGGTGGGGGGATTTTCTTGAAAACCTTCGTGTCGCATCTCTGGAAGATACTGAACCTAAATACCAAGTTTGGTGTTTATCCGACTGTTCGTTTCTGAGTTATGCTGTTCACACAGACACACACACACGGGCATGTTTCCAAAAATGCTTTTTTTGGATTTAGGGGGTCTCAAAACATGTATTTCCGGTGAAATCTCGGTATGGAATTTTTGGGTGGAATACAATACTTCCCCTACTTACTATACGTAGTAGAGAAAGTAAAAATCATAGATTATTTTGTAATGATATGCACGGTTTAATGGAAGCCATAAATCCAACACACACCAGAGCAATGGAAGATATTTTTAATGCTTCCATGCTGAGTTTAAAGCTGTATTATTCCACAATGGAAACGGTTTTTCGAGATATTCCTTGTTTTTTGCTTGAATTTTTCAGTACTTATGCTTTTTTTCATATGGGAATACGCTATTCGTTTTTTTATGTCCTGGTAATACAAAGAGAATGGAATACTTCACATAGCAACCAGCTCTTAAAATATTTGACTATCGCTTAAAGCTTACCATATTCCCCTTGTACCTACAAGAAAATTAACAATAAGATTCTGCAAATGTTATCTCATTAACATGAAGTAGGTGGAGAATAAGGGTTTTAAAAATAAGTTGTACAAGAGTAGGGAAAGACATGTGGGTGCAACACATCAGATTTTTTGGATTCAATTGTCTCAGAATATATATTTATACTGAAATCTTGATATCGAAATTTTGGGTGGAATGCACTACCCTCTCGTGGTGGAGAGAGTAAAAGTGAGAGGATTCCCCGCCAAATCACGATGCGAGTCTGAAATGAAAGCTCGCAGCTATAAGGTAGGCTGCAAACCGTTCAAGGCGGTATTACGACAAGCTTTCTCTACTAACGACGCTGAGAGATTTAATTCCCGGTGACTGAACACTGTACTTTATGTACCTGCCTGTTTGCTATCAGATTTGAGTACCGCCGTCTAACGGGAAACATCTACAATTAATGTTTCCCAGGAAAAGGGCACTTGATAAATCTCTGACGCGGCTCGCCTTTTGCGAGGCGTTGCAGAAGACTTGGCTTGCCACAATTCTTGCACTTTGATGTCAGCCAATCCATTGTGTGTGGCGTTCCGAGAAGAGTGATTGTGGTGGGCCGACCAGCTGGCTGGGAATCAAAGTGGTGGTGAAATGCGTTTCTCATTCTGAATACCAAGGAAACTTCCGTCGACATTTATCCAGATCTGCTGCAACTTCTCCGTGACGAGAGATTTAGGAAATGTCAGCAAATTAGTGCAGTTTCAAAGCACTGGCAGCTTCCAATGTACCTACTAGCTGTCGCCGTAAGTTCTACCCCATGAGACTCGCATTCGGGAGGTCCCGGGTTACATTCCCGGATCACTCTGACCCATGAGTTTTTTCGCGGGTTTTCCCTGGTCGTCAGGCGAATGCCTGGGTGGTTTATTTCAACCTCCGAATTTTCTGTCCCTCCATTTTCGTTCCATTCATCCTTCATCCCGTTAGGTCTGTTTCGAGTCGGAACTGTCGGCGATGGTGTTTCGTTGCGGCGTGGCAGGGAAAGGGATGCTCTCTGTGGAACTTTCTCCGTCCCTCGGCTTTCCATTGTTTGCCGGAGCGGGGTGTTGGACCCTTTGTGTGGGAAGGGGGTCCCGGTCTGCCTGTCCGGCTGTCGGGACCTTTCAATCTGGAAGCTGTAGGGACCCTGTCATTGTTGTGCCGTCACTCCTGGTTTCGGTTGCCCGGCGTCTCCTCTCACTACTTCCTCCCTCCCGGGGGCGTCTCCTTGTGGAGTACAGGTTAAATACCCTCACCGGATCAGTGGGGAGTACCGTCCCATCAGGGGAAAAAGGATAATATACAGTATGTGAGTGGGAGCCACATTCACTATACCACGGCATCTACAGGATTAGCTTTATCACACTAAAAACATTATCGAACACAAGGAACATACTGGACGTTGTTTTTTCTCTCCACTTTTGTTTCACTTCACACAACTCCAATCACATGTATCCAACGCGAAGCATTGTGGGAGCGTTGCTTGTGTTATCGTTCTGGTGCCAACATTGAGGACCCTAAGTAGCAAAACGTAGCCGAGGGATGATTTTTACAAGCAGAGAAGTGGAGCGGTTGTAACTGCGGAGTGACGACAGGGTGTAGCCAAAGGATCCGTGAGGCTGAACCCCAGTGATCCACGATAGCGTATATATGGCGACAATCCTTTACGACATTCTGTCTTCTTCGGTTGGCAACTCTTCATCGAAAATGTCGCCAGTAGCCACTGTATAAAGACGGCCACTAAAAATAACTTCGTTTCGGCAACAACTCGTACATAAAACATATCCCCATTGGCTAGTGACACCTCTGGATATCAAAACATCTCGTTTTCTTTAAGTATTTGCGCCTCATTATATGCCCCTGTTCACATACCGTACTGTGCCTGATTAACATGTGATATATCTTTAAGGACACAGAAACCTATAATATATATTATTGAATTCAGAGACTAATGTATATTTTTACTTTCTCTACTACGTATAGTAAGTAGGGGAAGTATTGTAATTCACCTAAAAATTCCATACCGAGATTTCACCGAAAATACATGTTTTGAGACCCCCTGAATCTAAAAAAAGCATTTTTGGAAGCATGTCCGTGTGCGTGTGTGTGTGTGTGTGTGTGTGTCTGTGAAAAGCATAACTCAGAAACGAACCGTCGGATATACACCAAACTTGGTATTTAGGTTCAGTATCTTCCAGAGATGCGACACGAAGGTTTTCAAGAAAATCCCCCAACCCAGATTACCCTTTACATGGAACACTTTTCGAAAATTTTAATTTTCTCAAAAATGGCTCTAACGATTTAGATTAAAATATCATATGTTTAAGATATTTTCATGGCAAATGAAATGTATATCTCGAATTTTCTGGGAATGTCTCCAAAAGTATTCTTCATTGTGAACGACTTTTGCATAACTGGTAAACCATAAGAGATAGACAAAATTTTACTACACAAAAAATGTAGATCGCGTTAAAATACACAATTTATGTCATATACATTTTTTTTTTGTTGAGTGAACCATTTTCGAGATATTGCTTGTTTCTTAATTAACCATTTAAAATGATCGCCGCTGGCCTTTGCATAGGACCTTAATCTGTTAGGTCACTCTTCTATTGCAGCACGTATTTCCTGTGCTGACTGTATCAGATCCCGATTTAGGCGATCCAAACTGGAGTATAGACCTTCTTTTCCTGATGATCGGAGGGGACTCGGCGCTGCTCCAGTGAGAATATTGGCCCCACAAAACGACGCCCCCGGGAGGAAGAGGTGAGAGAAGACACCGGCGGCCGGAACCAGGATTGATGGCACGCAATGGCAGGGTCGTTACAGCTTCCAGATTGAGACGCTCCGACAGTCGGACAGGCAGACCGGGGACCTCCCATACACAGCGTCCAACACCCCGCTCCCAAGGGGCAGTCCGTTTACCCCGGCAACAGCCGAAGGACGGAGAAGGTTCCCCAGATAGCAATTCAATAACAGCCCGCCTTAAAGCAATATGTGTATGTAACAAAATATAAAAAGCGTATATTACAGTCATTGTATATGTTTATATTATTGTATCCGTGTGTAATAATGTTATGTGAATATATTACGTAATTTAATAATGTAGGAACTGTGAGAATAATAAGTTAAAAGCTGCTAACAATGAGGATAACCTTGAGGTAATAATGAGTGAGAGTTTAACAATACTACTTCTGATTCTTGGAAGCAATAATATAAATTTTGAGACAGTTTACAAAATAGCCAATCAGAAACTGGAAAGGAGAAAATTTTACTAATTTAGAGTTCAGTTGCCTGCAGACAGTTTACTAACCGGACGCAAAAAGTGTCCTCAAGAAATATAATACGTATTCGTGTGAGACGAAAAATAAGTTTACGTGTTAAAAAGTGTAACTAATTAATAAAAAGAATCTCACAGCTCTCTATATCAGTGAAGTGTTATTTAAATCTTGTCAATCATTAATAAAAGGAGTGAAGTAAAATTAAAATCTGTGTGAGCCTACATTCTTGTCGCATCACAACCCTGCTAAGAGAAACGTGTCTCTAATAATAATACTGACGCAGCCGAGGCAAACATAATTGTATAATATTTAAAGAAACAGTTTAATTACAAAGGTAATATTTTTTTTTAAACTTGGGGCAAAGGCCACCTGAAAATACATTTGGGGCGAAGGCTACCGGAAACTGTTTGCTATACGTGCGGTTGCAAACTACTACAAGTTCGGCTGCCTAACAGTTGAAATGTAATACAATTCCTTCAATACAATACAAACTACTTTCTCAAATTGACGCCTAAAGCGTGGTAAAAAAAATAACGTAACAAACTGCCTTCTTCAAAATGTGCCACTGAGCGTCGATAAGCTCTCCTACGAAGGTCTTTTCTGTTAATCCGAGAAATAGATCTGATGGATGCATTTGGCTCCCGGGCCATGATGTTTTATTTCCGGAGTCAAATTCGGTATACACGTTCTTACTACTTTGACCATTCTTGAAGTCCTGATGGTACGTGGCCTGCCAGATTTTGATAAGTCTTTGGTAGAGAAAGATTCGCTGAATCTCTAGACAGTTCGGTAAATAAATTTTAATTAAATACTTAATTGTTTTAACAACTTGAAAATACAATAGTTTCTTACCACTCGAGCAATCACTCGAATTCTGTTTTCATTTACACCCCATTCCATATTCGTTGGCTGATGGGGAAATTGCTCAAAGCACATATGTTAAAAGGGATAGCTCAGTTGTCATGGTAATGTATAACAATAACAAATCATTATTTCTGTATACATTTTAATGCCACGAACATAAAGGGCAGAATTTATGGCAGACCTAGGTAGTATAATTGATTTCTCTTGAATAACGCGTCTGGCAGCCCGCCACTTCCAAGGCACTGCTATACGAATCTATTCGTGCAGTAGCGATGGACCGATCCCCTCTCTCTCCCTTAGTGCTAACGAGCCAAACTATAAAGCCACTCAGCCTTGGGGCTTTATCGTGGTATTCCAAGTTCGTGGGCGAATGCTGAGTTGGTTCCTCTTCCACGAATTTACTGTCCATTTCTCTGTATCGTTTCCTTTCATCTGTTTCATCTTCGTATGTTTCAAGTTTGTAGGTAAGGGCGCCGGCGATTCCTGGGAAGCGCGTTCCCGAGACCCCTGGGCCAAGATTCGTGTCATTCTGAAATCGTTAGGGACCCCACTTACAATGCCGTATCGTTGTCCGGATCACCTTTCGTGTCTTCCCTTTCATTCCTTCCTCCCAGGGGTCACGTAAGTCGCAAAGGCCTACAGTGGTCTATGTGCGATGTTGAGCTCCAGCAGATGCGGCCCCATTCTTCCGACTAATACTAATCCTATACTTATCTTTCCTTATAAATGGTATTTGAAACAAGGCTCCTCTGTGTCTATACAAACCGGCACCTATTGAACACTGTGCAGTCGAAATATTGGAAGCACACGCCGATATCCTTTTCAAATTCGTAGAGTTAATGAGGATTTATACGAGGGGCACTATTTATATTTTGAACCTGGGCAAACCTGAATGTTGTAGGTGCCATCTGACGTTTCCAATGGAAAGTTTGACATTTTTGACCATAATCTACTTCAAACATTTTATCAATAGAGCGTCATTTGTTTTGTTTACATTAACTTGAAAACTGTGTGTTAACAAAAACATGGAATTAACTCTTGAAAATGTTCGTACAATGATTTATTACGAATTTCGACGTGGATTATCAAGACAAGAGTACATCGAGCAACTAACTTCCACATTTGGCGACGAAGCTCCATCCTCTGCCACAGTGAAACGCTGGTATAACGAATTTCATCGTGGCCGCCGTTCGCTCAATGATGAAGTTCGTCCAAAATCAGTTGTGCCAGAAAATATTGATGCTGTGCAAAACCTAATAATGAAAGATCGTCATGCGACATATTGTGAGATTGAGGCAACCCTAGGCATTAGTTCCACCAGCATATATAAAATATTGCATGATTATATAGGTTTGCTCTCGTTGGATCCCACATAATTTGACGCAATCTCAAAAAGATGTTCGTGTCGATTGGTGTACAAAAATGCTCAAGAAATACAATGGCGGTGCCCCAAAAGACGTATATAAGATTGTAACAGGTGACGAATCATGGATCTATGCGTATGAGCCGGAACGTAAACAGCAGTCGACTGTATGGGTGTTTCAAGATGGAGCAAATCCAACAAAAGTTGTTCGCACTGGAAGCACTTCGAAGCAAATGGTCGCCTGCTTTTTCAGCAAAACTGACCATGTGGCAACAGTGCCTTTAGAGGAACGTAAAACGGTCAATGCCGAATGGTACACAACCATTTGTTTACCGGAAGTCTTCGGTGAAGTGAAGAAAACCAACAAGAACCGCAGGATCGTTTTCATCAAGACAATGCGAGCGCACACACATCTCGTCTAACAAAAGAGTATTTGAAGGCTCAAAAAATTGAATTGATGGGTCTTCCGCCATACAGTCCTGATTTGGCACCCAATGACTTCTTTTTGTTCCCGAACATCAACAATAAATTTTCGTTGGCAGAAGAAGCCGTTGAAGCCTTCAAAAGATATGTTTTGGAGGTGTCTCAAGAAGACATGAATAAATGCTTTGACAAACGGATACAAAAGTGCATTGATCATAAAGGAGAATATTTTGAAAAACAATAAAGCAGTTTTCAATCAGAAATTACTTTGTTTTAATTATTAGGCTCAAAATATAAATAGTGCCCCTCGTAGCATAAACGTTACTCTCTCTCTCTCTCTCTCTCTCTCTCTCTCTCTCTCTCTCTCTCTACACGTACATAGTAGGTAGAGAACATACTGCATTCCACGCAAAAATTCTATACCCAAATTTTACCGAAATACATGTTTTGAGTCCCCCTGAATAAACAATAATTAGAAATATGTCCGCGCTTGTGTGCCTTGATCTGCATAACTCAAAAACGAAATATCGTATAAATACAAAATTTGGTATTTAAGTTCAGTACCTTACAAAACTGCAATACGAAGATTTTTAGGAAAATATCCTCACCCCAAACTACCCTTAGTATGAAAGATTTTTCGAATTTTTTTTATTTTCTGAAAAAAAATGCATTAATGATTTCGATTAAAATACCATAATTTAAACATTTTTACATGACAAATAAAATGTTCATCTTGACTTTTCAGGAAACAGTTTGCAAAGTCCTCTTCATTCTAAGGAATTTTGTATAATCTTGTATAACTGGCCATACAGGAAAACGTATACTACACAAAAAATGTAGATCTCTTTAAGACATACAATTTATTTCTGATAATTCTTTTTGAGTCATCAGCCATATCCGATATATCCGTTAGTAATCGTTGGAATTGTTCACTTCTTAGCCTTCTTTTAAAATCCTGTCGATTTTGAGGCAGTATTTTTAACACTTAAGTAATTTCAGTCGAATTATATAATATATATAATTCAATAACAGCCCGCCTTAAAGCAATATGTGTATGTAACAATATATAAAAAGTGTATATTACAGTCATTGTATATGTTTATATTATTGTATACATGTAATAATGTTATGTGTATGTATTACGTAATTTAAAAATGTAGGAGCTGTGAGAATAATAGGTTAAAAGTTGCTAAAAATGAGATAACCTTGAGGCAATAATGAGTAAGAAAGTGTAATAATACTACTAGTCATTCTTGGAGCAACAATAATGTAATTTTTGTGACAGTTTATAAAATAACCAATCAACAACCAGAAAAAACTTAATTTAAATAAAAGTGTTCTATTGGATTAGGAATAACCAATCAGAGACTTGAAATACAGAAATTTACAAATTTAGGCGGTTGAAATCAAGTTAGTTGCTTGTAGACAACGCTTATAACCGGACGCGTTGGTTGTAGACAGTGTGCCTAACTGGACAGGAGATGTGTCCTCGAGAAATTTAATACGTATTTTGTGTGAGAAAATAGTTTACGTGTTAAAAAGTGTTATAAGAATCTTACAGCTCTCTCTATATCAGTGAAGTTTTATTTAAATCGTGTCAAGCATTAATAAATGGAGTGAAGTAAAATTATAATCTGTGTAAGTCTACATTCTTAAGTCGCACACTCCCTTCATGTCTCTAAAAAAATATAAATACTGACGCAGCCGAGGCAAACATAAATATATAGTATTTAAAGTATCAGTCAAATTACAAAGTTAATATTTTTAAATTTGGAACGAAGGCTACCGGGTACCATACGTGCGGTTGCAACTACTTCAAGTTCGGCTCCCCAACAGTCGAACTACAATACAACTCCTACAACAAAATAACTTCTTCAATTGTTAGTTGTTTCTCGCGATGTCATGGAAACTGTGTGGAATTTTAAGGCCAGCATAAAGCGTCTTAAACATTTGACTGTCGCCATTCCCTTTGTATCTATAACGAAATGTGTAACGCAGCTGTTTCTGGAAAAGGTTGTCTTGATTAAAATGAAGTAAATAGGAAAATAAACTTTCATAAGAATAACTTGTATACCCTCCAATAAGCGATAGAGGAAGAGAAAGTTATGTGAATGCAATATCAGATTTTTTTAAAAGTATTCCTCACAGATAATAATCACAGGGATTTTTGATCTGGTTAGCGTGTCAATTATTCAAGATTATTTGAATAATCTTGATATATACGAGGGCTGATTGATAGGTCAGTGACTTCTTAAAGAAAATAACAAATGTTTCCAAAAAAATCAATTTTATTTCTCAACATAGTGTCCTTTCAATTCAATACACGACGTTTCTACAAATTTTTTATCCCTTCCAAAAAAATATGATCTTTCGAAGCCCGCAAAATATGAGATTGTTTTGCCATGATGTGTTCACTGGACCTTAAATTCTTCCCAGCGAGCCAATGTTCAGGTTTGCGAGGAGGAAGAAGTCGCTCGGAGACAAATCTGGAGAATACGGAGGGTGAGGTAGCAGTTCGTAGCCCAATTCCACAAATTTTACGATGTCAATGGCTGACTTGTGTGCGGGTGCATTATCCTGGTGAAAGAGAACGTTTTTCCCCGCCAAATGGGGTCGTTTCTTTAACAATTCCTTGTGAAACTGATCTGGCATTTGTAGCATGATATGAAGCTGTGATCGTTTCACCCTTTTTCAGGTAGTGGATGTCTATCACCCCTTGTGAATCCCAAAAGACAGCTGCCATGATTTTTCCTGCCGACGCTTTTCGCTTTCTTTGGAGCAGGTTCGTCGAAGGAAATCCGCTGCTTTGATGTGTTTTTTGTTTCAGGTTGATAGTAATGGATTCAAGTTTCATCAACCGTGATATAACGCCACAAAAACTCATTTGGGTTGCGCTGGAACATGTTCAAACATCCCTGTGAAATGGTCACACGATTCCATTTGTTCTCAATTGTCGGCATTCGGCACCCATCTTGCTCACAGCTTTCTTACCCAATCATTCGTACAAAATGTTATACACCCGTTAATTCGAGATGTTTACGGTCTTGGCTTCTCACGGATTTTCACTCGACGGTCTTTCTACACAATATCGTGAACTTTGTTCACCATTTCTTCTGTTGTGACCACAACCGGCCGTCCTCTTGTGCTCGAACGGCGACATCGAAATTCTGTAAGCCATGCCATGTGATGGAGCAGAGTCCACATAATACTTGTTCAGCTTTTCTTCCGTTTCCTTCGCCGTCTTACCACGCAAAAAGTAGCGCTTTATCAGAACACGAAATTCACTTTTCTCCATTTTCTACGAAGCAACACATGTCTGCTTATTTTAGACGCTCTCAACGATGTTCTAAGAAACAAATGACGACGAATTTCTTGGATTATGCCCAGAATAGATGTAAGATTCGGGTGCAAACAAAAACCTGTGACAAGAAAGCTATCTCTCGTGAAAGTCATGGACTTATCAAACAGCCCTCGTATATCTATACAAAATTGTCATAAAAAACAAGAAATGCGAAGTTCTCGGTTAGAGCTTTTGGCTGTCTAACAGCTATTTTATTCAAAATCATTAGAGCCAAACTTGAGAAACTCAGAAAGAATAAAAAATATCCATTTAAGGGCTAGTTTGGAATGGCAGAATTTTCATGAAGATCTTCATATCAATTTTGGATGATACTGAACCAAATACCTAGTTTGGTATTTATTTGATTTTCATTTTTGCCTCCTATACTACATACGTAGTAGGAAGAGAAAGCAGTGCAATTCACCGAAGAATTCTATATCGAGATTTCACCAGAAATACATGTTTTGAAGTCCCCTGAACCTACAAAAAAGAAGTGGTAGAAAAAAGTGCGTGTGTGGATCGGTGAATGTATGTGTGTGAACAGCATATCTCAAAATTGAAATGTCCCATAAACTCCAAATTTGGTATTTTAAGTTCAGTATCTTCCAAAGATGAGAACACGAAGACTTCCAAGAAAATCTCCCCATACTAAACTATTCTTTACATTTTTGGGAAACTCAAAAATGGCTGTAATTATTACTTTCTCTACTACGTACAGTAAGTAGGGGAAGTATTGTATTCCACCCCCTGAATCCAAAAAAAAAAACATTTTTGGAAACATGTCCGTGCGTGTGTCTGTGAACAGCATCACTCAGAGACGAACAGTCGGATAAACACCAAATTTGGTATTTAGGTTCAGTATCTTCCAGAGATGCGACACGAAGGTTTTCAAGAAAATCCCCCCACCCCAGATTATCCTTTACATGCAAGATTTTTCAAAAATTTTAATTTTCTCAAAAATGGCTTTAACGATTTTGATTAAAATATCATATGTTTAAGATAGTTTCATGACAAATAAAATGTATATATCGAATTTTCTGGGAATGTATCCAAAAGTATTCTTCATTGTGAACGACTTTTGCATATCTGGTAAACCATAAGAGATATACAAAATTTTACTACACATAAAATGTAGATCCCGCTAAAATACACAATTTATGTCATATACATTTTTTTTATTGAGTGAACCATTTTCCATTACCTGTTTTTCCCTTAAATTTTCCAATACTTATACTTTTCTCAAATGGGAATTCGTTATTCATTTTTTTATATGCTGGACATAGAAAGAGAATGCAATACTGCACATAGCAACCAGCTCTTAAAATATTTGACTATCGCTTAAAACCTACCAATTCCCCTTGCACCTAGAAGAAAATTAGCAATAAGATTAACATCTCGATTAACATGAAGCATATGGAGAATAAGCGTTTCTAAAAGTAGTTTGTACAAGATTAGAGAAAGTCATGTGAGAGTAACACGTCAGATTTTTCAATATCTTGTAATTTTCTTAGTGCTTACGCTATTCAGTTGCATTTCGCAGTGTCATGGAAAGAGTATGAAATTTAAGGACCGGTATAATTTAGTGGGCGCTTTGAAACATCTGACTATCTATTTAAGTTTCATTTGCCCCCACTATTTCTGCCAACTTTTATGAACCAGATTGAAAAATAAGCTTTCTTAAGAATAGTTTGCAGGATGTAGGTATATAAAAATAAACGATGGTGAATAGAGAAAGTGATGTGGGTGTAGCAAATCAGATGATTATTTATATTATTTTAGTTATAGGTATTGCTGATGATCGCAAATGGAGGTTTTTGTAAAAACCCTTTTTCGTGTTCAGAGACATCAGAAGATATAGACATTTCCAGTGAAACCTGGATATGTAACTTTTGGATTGAATAACACGCTTCCACTACCTGCTACAGTTAGGCGGTAGAGAAAGTAAAAGCGGGTATTATTATAACTGCAGGTAAGCGCCGTATGAATGACGTGTTTACGATACTCGCTATACAACAGTCGCGCCCTTTTGCGCGCGCGGCGACCTTAACATTTGCACGCTTTCCCACGACCTCAGCGCGCACATATCCTCGTGAAAGTGTCCGAAAAACACCGCGGGTAACCTTGTTACATTCCAGCAAAAGCGCCGCCGGCCGGCCCTCACGCCCTTCACTCGGTCTCCAGCTGATCTTCGTCCGTCAGGAACCTCTTCTTCTTAGTCTCACCTGTGTCACGGAAGTGGAGTAGGCGGCTTTTCGTTGATATCCAATAATTTATCTTAAGGGCATTTACATAAGGATGAAGGCGACATGTCACATAGTGTGCCAAAAGTGTGTAATTTTACTCCAAAAAGATTTATGTTACTATATGTCTTCTGCATACAGCTCTACATAATCCCATAATTGTTACAGTATTTAAATAAAAAGTTTACATGAAGAGAAAATTAATTGAATATAAAATGCTGAGATTTAATATTAACTTTAACAAAACAGAATATTTATTATCAGCAATAAACACGGATGAAAAAAATCTGATGTGTTGCACTCACATGACTTTCTCTACTCTTGTACAAACTATTTTTGCAACCACCATCTACTTCTTGTTAATCGAGATAAGTATTTTCCGAAATAGTCTAATTGCTACCAGGTCATTTAAAAAACATACAAACAAATAACAAGGAATATCTCGGAAATGGTATAATCTACATTTTTGTGTAGTAAATTTTGTCTCTCTCTTTCGGTTTACCAGGTATGCAAAAGTCATTCAGAATGAAGAGGGCTTTTGGGAACTTTCTCAGTAAATTTAAGACATACATTTCATTTGCCATGATATCTTAAACATATTGTATTTTAATCAAAATGTTTAGAACCATTTTTGAGAAAATAAACATTTTGGAAATATGTTCCATCTAAAGGGTACTTGTGGTGGGAGGATTTTCTTGAAAATCTTCGTGTCGCATCTTTGGAAGATACTAAACCTAAATACCAAGTTTGGTGTTTATCCGACTTTTCGTTTTGGAGTTATGTTGTTCACACACACAAACATACAGACGGACCTTGTTCTAAAAATGTTTGTTTTGAATTCGTGGGGCCTCAAAGCATGCATTTATGATTAAATCTCGTTGTAGAATTTTTGGGTGGAATGTAATACCTTCTCTACGTACTATGTGTCGACCTCCGTGGTGTAGTGGTTACCGTGCTTGGCCTCTAGTTCCCGAGGTCGCGGGTTCAAACCCGCGGAGGGGCGATGTATTCTTTTGGGCATAAAAATCCATAGAATAGTTTCCTTCGGAAGGGAAGTAAAGCCGGTGATCCCGTGACGTAGATTTACGGCACGTAAAAGAACCTCAAGCCTGATAGATAGACCTCAGAGAAAAATTTCGGTCTTTCACGGCCAATATAGAATGGGACTCTAAGAACCAAGGTAGTTAAAGAGCGTCCATAAATAAAACTCAATTTAATTTTAAGTACTATGTACATGTAGAGAAAGTAAGATGAGTAGGTGAAGTAAGAAAAACTATTGGAATGTTGAACTTGATATCATGGAGTAGAAGCATTTCAAATAAAACAAAACGCCCACTTATAATTCAACAGTACAAAGTATATCACTATGTGGAGCAGAAACGGGGACGATTAATAGGGAGCAAGAAAGAAAGTTATTAGCAACAGAAATTGATTTTTGGCGGAGGGTTTCTCGAATCACAGGAAGAGATAAAATTTAGGAACACAAAAATTTGGGAAATAATAGATGTAAAAAAAGAATGTATTGGAATTATTAGAAGAGAGGGAGTAAAAATGCTTCGGCCATGTGGAAAGAATATGAAACGATAGTATAGCAGGCAGGTGCTAGAATGGGAAGCTGAAGTAAACAAGAGGGCAGATAAGACTAAGAAAAAAATGGATGTATGGGTCTGAAGAAACATGGCATCTAGAGGACAAACAGATGAAGATGCAACAGAGGATAGCGATTTATTGAGAACTAAAATTATGAAGGGGTTTTAGGAAAACTACTACATAATCCCTAAATAAAAATAACATAAAAAGTTATTTATATTTCGGATACATTTTACCTTCTCTACTACGTATAGTAAGTAGAGGAAGTATTGTATGCCACCCAAAAACTCGTTTTCGAGATATTGCCGGAAATACATGTTTTGAATCTTCCTGAGTCCAAAGAAAAAAATTATAAAATCGTCTATGCCTTCAAAAACAAAAGTTGGTTGAATAGCCAAATTTGTATTTAAGTTCATTATGTTTCAAGGATGCTGCACGAAGATTTTCTAAGGAAATCCCCCACCTCAAACCACGCTTTACATGGAAAAACATTCGGTATTTCTTACATTCTCAAGGCTTTAACGATTTTGTTGAAAATACCATATATTTAAGATATTTGCATGGCAAATAAAATGTATAGCTTGAATTTTCAGGGAATAGCCTGTGGAATGCTCTTCAATTTGAAGGAATTTTGTATAATTTGTAAACAGTAAGAGATAGACAAAATCTTAAGGACCTAAAAACTGTAGTGCTCGTTAAAGAACACAATTTATGTGAAATACATTTTTTGTGGCGTTACCCATTTCCGAGATAGTCTTTGTTTTTGTTTACATTTTCAATTTTCTGTACATTTTTCAAACCGTAAGTCGTAATTAGTTTTTTTTACCCTTTCCTTCTTTCTTTTTTTTTTCTTTCTCTCTCGTGGCCATACATGGGGCATGACATTACAGAGCCTTCACATAGCAATCCGCTTTTTAAAGGTAATCGCTTTAGCCTACTGTACCCTTCTTATACCTATAACAAAATAAGTAAATTTTTAAGGGGACAAGGTAGTCTGAACACATGGAAATTACACCTTAAGTGTGTTAAACTGCCACTGCTCTTAAAGTTCTCAATGGGACTTTCCTTGAAATTTTTATGAATTATTCTATAAATCATGATAATTATTTCAAGTGATTGTTTAAATTGATAGCTTATGTAGTTGTGTCCATAAAAATTATTTCATTCAGAAGAAAAATAATAAAATTTACTCTTAAAACATGTGAATTCATGTACCTTTTTCTCTGATACTGCTTGCAATATAGAATTACACTTCTGCATGTTTGTTCTTAATATAATCAGCTATCTTCTGAACCTCACTTATTTACGTATGTGTATCAATTCACTAGAAATTGAAAAAATTATTCGCAAAGTCAAAAAAGTAAAAATGTGGAAAATTTGCAATGTTTTTGCTGTCTTAATATCACTAATATACATTATAAAATTATGATTGAGGTTCAGAAAGTTTAACTATGTGTTGTGTATATGTACTGAAAATTTCAGCTCTCTACCTCTCATACTTTCTGAGAAAAAGGTACATAAGTATCCAAAAATGTTGTTTTGAGAAAACTGAATTTAAAGTTTGAACATTAAAATTCTGACACACTTCAGTACATTCCAGGATCATAATCATCTGCACCTTCATTCCTGAATTGCTTCAGCTTTTCTGATTGCCTTCTCTTGCTCCTGGCCTCTTTTGTTAATTGCTGAACTGCTCGCTGGGCATGATATAGTCGTTCGTTGTTGAAAGATACAAAAATGTTCTAAAAAGGGGCGTTGCGTGACAGCTTTAAAGGAATGCAGACTAGCATTTAAATGGTATTTAAATGTCTTAAAAACCTCTTAACCACCAAAAAGTATATATTTTCTGAAACTTGAAATAATAAAGATTTTATTAGTGCCTAAAACATAAAATGTGAATTTTGACCATTTCAGAGTACCTTGTCACCTTAATGAAGGTTTCTCGGTTAACACAAGTTAGATAGAAGAATACGTTTTTATAAGAATGGTTTGAAAATTAAGTGAATGCAACACATCAGCTTTTTGTTACTAATCAACGCATACGGGGAAAAATAAGAATAATTTAAAATGTGTTATGGGTGCACAAATTTGTAAAGCTCACGCATGTAATAGTAAAGATTTCGGAAACGGTTAAAGCTACAAAACGTTACTTTAAATATATGGTGTATTGCAGTGTTTATCGGTTTATCATTTATACAAAATCATGGAAAGTTCATTCAGAATAGAAACAACTTCATAGTTCATTTACAGGAAATTCAAGCTCCACATTTGATTAGACATATAAATATCTTAAGCATTTGTTATTTAATAGGCAGTGTTTAATAAAAAAAAATAATGACAATTTCTACTTTCTCTACAACGTCATAGTAAGCAAAAAAGGCATTGCATTCCAACCAAAAATTCGATACCGATATTTCACTGAAATACATATTTTGAAGACCCCTGAATAAAACTTTTTTTTAGAAAGTGGTCCGCCCGCGTGTGTGTAACTTCGTATTGAAGTTTTCAACACCTTCCAAGAATGTGACGCGAAGATTCCAAGGAAAACCCCGCCCCCACTTCTAACCACCGTTTAGATGGAACAATTTTCGATATTTTTTACATTCTGAAAAATGGCTGTAAAGATTTTGACTAAAGTACCATATTTTAAAGATATTTTCACGACAAATAAAATGTACATATTGAACTTTCTGGGAATAGCCTGTGAAGTTATCTTCATTTGTAAGAAATTTTGTATAACTGATTAACGTTAAACGATGTAAACGTACTACTCACCAAAAAAAATCTGATATGTTACACTCACATGACTTTCTCTACTCTCGTACAAACTATTTTTACAAACTCTTATTCTCCATATGCTTCATGTTAATCGAGATATCGAGATGTTAATCTTATTGCTAATTTTCTTGTAGATGCAAGGGGAATATGGTAGCTTTTAAGCGATAGTCAAATTTTTAAGCGTTGGTTGCTATGTGGCGCATTCCATTCTCTTTGCATGTCCAGGACATAAAAAAATGAATAACGAATTTGAGAAAAAGTATAAGTATTGGAAAATTTAAGGGAATAACAAGCAATATCTCGAAAACGGTTCACTCAACAAAAATATGACATAAATTGTGTATTTTAACGCGATCTACATTTTTTGTGCAGTAAAATTTTGTCTATCTCTTATGATTTACCAGTTATGCAAAAGTCGTTCACAATGAAGAATACTTTTGGAGACATTCCCAGAAAATTCGAAATATACATTTCATTTTTCATGAGAATATCTTAAACATATGATATTTTAATCAAAATCGTTAGAGCCATTTTTGAGAAAATTAAAACTTTCGAAAAATGTTCCATGTAAGGAGTAGTCTGGGGTGGGGGGATTTTCTTGAAAACCTTTGTGTCGCATCTCTGGAAGATACTGAACCTAAATACCAAGTTTGGTGCTTATCCGACTGTTCCTTTCTGAGTTATGCTGTTCACAGACACACAGACAGACACACACACGGACATGTTTCCAAAAATGCTTTTTTTGGATTCAGGGAGTCTCAAAACATGTATTTCTGATGAAATCTCGGTATCGAATTTTTGGGTGGAATACAATACTTCCCCTACTTACTATACGTAGTAGAGAAAGTAAAAAGTACATAAAACACACAATTTATTCCAAAAACATTTTTGTAGCATAAGTCATTTCCGAGATATCCGCTGTTAATGCTTGGAATTGATCAATACTTCTCTCATTCTTTTAATTCCTTTCAATGTTCAGTTGTTTCTCGCGATGTCATGGAAACAGTATGGAATTTTAAGTGCAGATATAGCGTCCAGTTGTTAAACATTTGACTATCGCTGTTCCCTTTGTATCTATAACGAAATGTGTAATGTAGCTATTTCTGCAAAGATTTATCTCGATTAAAACTAAGTATATAGAAAAATAAACGTTGGTAATAATAGTCTGTATACCTAGCCACTAGTAAACGATAGATGATAGAGAAAACCATGTGAATGTAACATATTTTCTTCCCCATACACGGTAATTTGAGTTGGCGGATATTTTTTTCTTCAGGTAACCTCAAAGCGTGTATTTCAGGGTGAAATCTCGGTATCAAATTTTTTAGTGGAATCACAGTACTTTCACTACTATTAGAAAGTCTTAGGAAAGTAACTAACGACAAGAATTTTGCGAATGCTGCAACGCGAAATGTTTACGCAGCCTTGGAAGTGTGATAACGCGGGTTTCGAACCAGTGGTCCGTCCTTCAGACGGCGCAAATAGCTGGCTCCTCGATTTGACTTTCTAATGCGACGAGGAGGGGGTGGGAGGATTCAGTTCCGCAAGGCATGCGCCAACCTGTGGGCCGTGGGAAGAAGATGCTAAGCAAACAACCACTCCATTACCTTTATTGAATGTAATTATTGGGTCCTCCAAGAGCAAATGAGAGGGTAAGAGCAATGTCGTGTTGGAGCCCCGGGTTCGTTTCTCGTTAAATCTGCGGTAGCTTAATGTTATGATAATTTTTTTTTAGAAGCGTAACAAAAGCTTTATCCGATTGCACGGCAATGATTGATTATGAATAATTTTATTAATTCCATCGCAGCTTCTGCGTATCTTAAAGAACTAGGATCACGAGAGCTTTTGCAGGAATTTCTGAAGGAGAATTGCTTTCAAATTTTAACTGGCTATCTTAGCTGATATCTTTGATTTGAAAATTTCACTCGCATATCAACTGATCAAACCCGGTTAGAAGTTACTTGAATTTAGGCCAGTCATGGCCATCTATACTGCCACTTTTATCATAGTTAATCCGATGAGACGTTGCGAGTTTATTGATACGAAACACGCCCCCAGAAGTTCCCGACTTAACAAAGAAAACACACAATTTTTTGGAAAAAACATCTTTATTTCTCTACATAGTCTCCTTTCACCTCGATACACTTTTCTCAGTAATGTTCAATAGCTTCGATACCCTGTTTATAGTAAGAACCATCGAGTTCTGCAAAATAGCCATCAACTGCAGACTCCAGCTCTTCACTGTTGGCAAATCTTGTAGCACCAAGCTATTTCTTCAACTTTGGAAATATAAAATAATCAGAGGGGGCTAAACCTGGCGAATAGACTGCATGAGGAAGCAATTTGTACTTTAACTCATTGATTTTGGCCATGGCGATAATGGATGTGTAAACTGGAGCATTGTCTTGATGGAATAAAAGTTTATTTTCCACTAAATACGGCCATTTTTGCTTGATTTCATCATTCAAACACTGCAATAAGTTTGCATAATCCTCACCATTGATTGCTTTTCCTTTTTGAAGATAATCAAAGAAAATTATTTCACGCGCATCCCAAAAAAAGCTGACGCCATGATCTTGCCTACTCGTACAAATGGAACTGTCTCACCTTCTTTGGAGCCGATTCTCCCCTTTCAACCCACTGTTTTGGCTATTCCTTCGTCTCAGGTGTGAAGTGATGGACCCAGGTTTCATCCATGGTTATAAATCGACGCAAAAACTCGGATTTATTGCAGTAAAACATCGCCAAACATCTTGTCGATGCTGCTTTTGTTCCATTGTGAGTAAACGCGACATTCATCTTGAGCACGGCTTTCTCGTGTCTAAATTTTCAGTCAGTATGCGATGTACGGCACTTTTTGAAATGCCTGCGATGTCTGCCAGCTCGCGTACTTGCAGTTGACGGTCATCCAATACAACTTTTTGGATTTTCTTCACAATTTCTGGCGTGGTCACCTCATTTGGGCGACCACTGTGATGTTCGTCTTGGCAGCTCGTACGGCCTCGCTTAAACTCTGTCACCCAATATTTTACTGTTGTAAACGAAGGAGCAGACTCCCCCAGAGTAGAATCTAGCTCCGCTTTAATACTAGTTGGGTTAAGACCTTTCAAATGAAAGTATTGTATCTCACAACGATGACCAGTTTTATCCATGTTTACAAATTCGCTGAGAGAGTTCACTATTGAATGCTGCCAAACAATTACTAAACAATGCAGCATCGTCAAACTTCAAACTTAAGCTTTATAAGGGTGATACTTTCTACCATAGTCATTTGTTTGAAACAACAGCCGCTATCTATACGTCACGTCAGGTACTTCTGGGACTGCCTTCGTAAATAAATTAAATACAGCATAACCTGAGTTATATTTTTTCAAAGGCACATGGCTAAAATAATGTACATATAAATGAGAAAACGTAAAAGCGAACTTTCATATTGAACTGAAACCGCTTTGTTATCTAATGGCTAAAACACCCGGCGTTGCCTGTGGTTTGGTGGTTTATCTCTACAACATTTAGCCTTAGCTTGCAGTTAACCAGCAACCTTGCGTTTCTTGGAGGCATTTAACAATATTGTTACACAAGATACTTAAAGAGTTAATTTAATCTCTTAGTCTTAACAGATTACAATACTGAGCAGATACTATGCAAAAGCACTGCTGAACAAGCACAACTGCAACATTTTTTTTCAGGCGTGAAAATCCTTAGCATGGTTTCCTTCGGAAGGGAAGCGAAACTGGTGGTCCCGTGTCGTAGGAAGAACCTACGTAAAAGAACCTCAAGCCTGATACAGAGGCTTCTGAACAAAATTTCTGGTCTTTCACGCCCAACATACGAGGGCGGATTGATAAGTCCATGACTTTGACGAGAAATAGCGTCCTAATACAGGTTTCTTGTTTGCACCTAAGTCTTACATCTATTCTGGGTATAATCGCAGAAATTCATCGTCATTTGTTTCTTATAACATTGTTGAGAGCGTCTAAAATAAGCAGATGTGTGTTGCTTCGTAGAAAATGGAGAAAAGTGAATTTCGTGTTCTGATAAAGCACTACTTTTTGTGTGGTAAGACGGCGAAGGAAACGGAAGAAAAGCTGAACAAGTATTATGGGGACTCTGCTCCATCACAAGGCATGGTTTACAGAATCTCGATGTCGCCGAGATGCCGTGTGCACAGGATGGCCGGTTGAGGTCACAACAGAAGAAATGGTGAACAAATTTCACGATATTGTTTTGGAAGTCCGCCGAGTAAAAATCCGTGGGATAGCCAAGACCGTAAACATCCCGAACAAACGGGTGTATAACATTCTGCACGAATTTTTGGGTATGGGACAGATGTCAGCAAGATGGGTGTCGCGACTGCTCACAGTTGAGAACAAGCGGAATCGTGTGACCATTTCACAGGGATGTTTGAACATGTTCCAGCGCAAACCAAATGAGTTTTTGCGGCGTTATATCACGGTTGGTGAAACTTGGATCCATTACTATCAACCTGAAACCAAACAACAATCAATTTCCTTTGGCGAACCTGCTCCAAAGAAAGCGAAAACCATTCCGTCGGCAGGAAAAATCAAGGCAGCTGTGTTTTCGGATTTACAACGGGTGACAGATATCCACTATCTGGAAAAGGGTAAAACGATCACAGGTTCATATTATGCTGCAATGCTGGATCAGTTTCACAAGAAGTTGTTAAAGAAACGACCGCATGTGGTGAAGAAAAAGGTTCTCTTTCACCAGGAGAATGCACCCGCACACAAGTCAGCCATTGCCATCGCAAAAATTGTGGAATTGGGCCACGAACTGCTACCTCACCCACCATATTCTCCGGATTTGTCTCCGAGCGACCTCTACCTCTTCGCAAACGTGAAAAATTGGCTCGCTGGGAAGAAATTCACGTCCAGTGAACACATCATGGCAGAAACAACCTCATATTTTGCAGACTTCGAAAAATGGTATTTTTTGGAAGGGTTAAAAAATTTGAGAAACCTTGGACAACGTGTATTGAATTGAAAGGAGACTATGTTGGGAAATAAAATTGATTTTTTGGGAAAAAATTGTTATTTTCTTTAAAAAGTGACTGACTTGTTAATCCGCCCTCGTAGAATGGGACGCTCTCAGCCTCCCGAGAACGGTAACCTAAACGGAAACGAGAACAGGAGTACATATCGATGATGATGTCGATCACAAAGTAGAAGTTTATTTGCGCATTGGGGTTTCATTTGTTTTTAACAGACCAATGGTATTTTTTTCACCCACTTCCAAATTAGCCCGCATAATGCGGGTTAGACAACGTCAACATTCGATAGAGTGAACATTATCTATATGCATATCCATTACATTTCCGATCCCTCCAGTTGTGCAAAGCTTTCATTCCTTTATTTAATGGCATACATTAAAGTTGTTTATCGTTCTTTGTTAATTTCTACCGGTTTTTGCCCTTTGTAGTTTTTTAGGCAATAGCCAGTTTTGAGTTGCATATAAACTAATAATTGAACCAACTCTCAGTGGATATGCGGGTGTCAGGAAGTACATTTACACCAATAAAACTTCTTCCCGTTTCATATTTGCAGCTTGCGTCTATAGAGCACTGGCAGTGTTTCATATCACGGCCGCCTAGAATAATCTTTACAGTGGAGTGTGTAATATTCACAATATGGATCTAATATGCCGTTCCGGCGGCCCGGGAAAGCTTCCCGTCGATTGTGAACGCTCCCGTTTGAGTATATGTATTTCAACCTTCTCGTTCTCGTTCCGGTTACCGTTCTCGTTCATTGTGAACCAGCCTTAAGAACCACTGCAGTTAAAGAGCGTCCATAAATAAAACTCAATTTAATTTACCGCTTAACAACCACAAATACCACAGTTTGTAATGATGATTTCTCGTGGACAACAGCTCAATGACTTCCACTTTGTCACATTTGGGCTTCCTTGTCGTTATTTATAGAGAAAATCTCGGTCAGGAAGAAGTAATAGCAGTTTAAGTAACGTCAACATAACCTTCTTCATTCTCAGTAACCAACATACATAAATCTGCTAAGAAAAAGACAAAATAAAATAAAGACCAAAATCAATATACAAAGAAAAGAAGAATTGAAATATGAAGGGGTACTTCGACTGGTTGGTGCTGTTGTTTTTATCCATACCCACTGTCATTTTTATCATAAAGGGGGGGTTCCAACTTCTTCAGCTGCAGTGGTGTGGGCGCTTCGGACCCTGAGCGCTCGTGGTACTTCTGACGTCACTAGAAGTACGCCGGGCCGAACATTCGAGCCCCTCCCGATAGGGAGTTGTTCGGATTGGGTTGGACTCGGCGGGCAGTGGTTCCTGATACGCATGGGAGATTGGGTGCACCTTGCTGGTTTTCCGCTCAAGCGGGGTTGTGAGAGTTGGTAGACGGCATGCTAGATTGCTGTCGGCTCTACCGAGGTTTCGGTAGTCACCCTTATCGGGATGACGCGCGTAAGTGGCGTATCCACTTTAAATCTCGCGTAAACGGGGGGTCCTTTTTAAGAAGTAAGGTATTGGCCTCATGGGAAACCCCACGGTTGGGACATGTCCCTGGGTATAGGAGGGGGCTTGGGCTTAGGCTCTTACCCTGGTAGACCTTCGCATCAGTTTGTCATTTTTGTCTATAGAGAAAGAAACCCGCTGTGTACAGAAAATCAAAAACTACAAGTTATAATATGAGAACATAATCGCAGAAAGTATGGATATTAAGTTCGACGTAGAAAAATTCCTTCTACCAGTATGTTAGCAATGTCTGAGTCAATGCGATTATGCTGAATGCTTTGTGTTATTTTATATGGATGTTGTGTCATAAGTGATGTCGGTTTTTAAGCTAAGCCTTATTTGGAACATTTTCTGACAAGAAATTAAACTATTCTCAAAGTAGATACCATCAGATTCTATGGTCTTTGGCCATCTTTCAGTGAGGTTATCTTGCAAAAGTATCAGTCTCTGGTTTTTGATGCGAAGAATTCGGCGAGGCCCACTTCCTCGGCTTCAATGTTTTCGAAATTTCTCCCGCGCAAGAAATGGACTGTATGCTAGGTGGGTAGACTCCTTCCAATTCCAGAATATTTGTCACGGTTGTTCGTGTAGTATGGGGTGTTGCATTGTCCTGCTGCCAGAGAACTATTTCGCACAACTAATTCTGTTGTTGAAAATAAATATCCGCATTGACTGCACGCCCGTTTAGAACAAACCCCCAATGAACCGCTCCTCAAAACTCCACCACATTCAACATTACTTTGGCAGGTTGACGGGGACTGAGACACTGTTTCGAGGCGCCAGCGTTCGGCAATAGACCCATTTTTCATCACATGTGGCAAATTCTCCTGATAAACCTATCATCCATGGGATTACCGCTAAGCTGACGACAGATATCCACTATACGTTGAGCCTGTTGAGGTGACAATTCATGAGGTACAGATCTACAGCATCTGTTTGATTTTCCAAGTTTCTTAATCTGGCGATGTATGGTAACTTTTGATGGACCAAGTTCTTCTGACAGCCTACGAGTACTTTTTTGTGTATTTTCTTCCAAAACTCTGCTCGTATTCTCAATACCCCATAATTTATATCTTCCAGAACGTAGTAAATCTTCACGGATTTCTTCTCCGATGTTGGAATCATCGTTGTGCCACACGCTCACTAACGACACCTTCTCCTTCCACTTCACATATTTTTCGAGCGGTGGCAGCAGCAGCTTTATAATCTTGTTTCCAGTAGTGCTTTAGAAGAACTCTAACCTCAAACTTTGTAACTTCCATTTTGTGATTGTGTATTGACAACTGACGACTGACACATTCTCGCAATATACTCAATACTAGCCTTGACATCCTGTAAATAGCATTGGCGAACCAAAGAAAACCAAATTTATCCTATAAAGCACCTAACTTAAAAACCAACATTACTTATAAGACAACCTAATAACACTAGTCTGCATTTTCAAACTTTTCGTCAGATGATTTCTTAAAAATAGGTGTTCTTGAATCAAGTTGTTATGCTGATTCCAGAAATAACTTCCGTTTTTTTCCTATCGCGTCAGGTTTTTACACAAAATAAGTAATGTTTTGACAATAACTTTCTCTTCTTTGACTTCCTTGCAGATCCTTGAAGATGACTGTCCCTCCTCAACATCCAACCGTTTCATTCCATCTCCCCTGGTACCTCCTCTCCATTTCCTTAATATCTTGGTGAAAACGTTCGCCCCACTCTTCACTATAATGTCCCAGATTTTCTGGAAAGTAGTCGATATGTGAATGCAGAAAATGCACCTTTACACTCATGTTACAACCCATCTTCTTGAAATTTTCCAACATTGTTTCGACAATGGCCTTGTAATTAGGATTTTTGTTATTGCCTAAGAAGTTTTCAGTAACTGATCGGAAGGCGATCCAGGCTTCTATTTATCTCTCATTCATTGTCTTCTCAAAATCTTCATGCTTCATCAATTTCTTTATTTGAGGACCACCAAAATTCCAGCCTTTAATTTGTCTTGTGTAATGAAGGGAAATTTCTTGGAAAGGTACTTGAAGCAGGGTCCATCCTGTGGTAGAGCCCTTACAAATTGCTTCATCAAGCCCAATTTTATGTGTAGTGACGAAACAGTATCTTTATATCCGTATATCTGTATATTTTTGAAGTGAAATTGTGAAAAAACTATACGTGATAGAAACAAAAAACTAAAAGCAGTTCTGAAATCAGCATAACAAAGTGAGTCAGAATCGCTTATTAGTTTTCAGTCATCCGATATCATGCAGACTAGTGTAATCATATGGAGATCAAGAATAAGTGGTATTTTTTCTGGTTTTATGCTGTTACTGTTATCACAGTTGGGATAGCCATTGCAATCATTTATTACTCTATGATCAATTCAGGGAGGAAATCAACGAATATGTGTAGTCGCTGTTCCTTTGTTATTTTGTGAGCCCGTGAAAGCCTAAGTAATTAGTACCGTTATGTTGGCAATGTTCGACCTATTAACATTATAGTTGAGAAATATGTAGGTGGCCTTGGGAGCTTTTGTAGGCATCACATAAAATTAAATAACTAATCCTGCAAAAATGGGGCGGAATTTCGTATTTTAAGCTACACAATAATTTTTGCCTTATGTCAAAAGGTTATCTGTGGCAAGCTTCGTCGAAATCGGTGCTTTAGACCAGGAAGGGTGCTCAATGGAGCAGCCAGTTGTACCAATGACGTACTCAAACATCAGTGGCGGCATAACATCTCGAATCAAAGGAGCAATTGTAGACTCTCGGAAGGTAGCGGCAGCTGGTAAAAGATGGGAAATCCTTGCTTCAAACCCCATCCCCAACAACCTGCCCCGGGAGCTGGCAGTAGTCACCTTCAGGATGACTACAGGGCACGATTATTTGCAAAAACACCTGCATAGAATCGGTGTGGTTGATAGCCCAATTTGTCCCCTCTGCTTGCAAGGGGAAGGCACTGCTGACCATTTGGCCTCCTGCCCTGACCTGCAGACTGTTATAGTTGAAGATTCTATGGAAGGAAGGTCACGGCTGTACTGGGAGGCAAGGCGTCGAATGGCAGACCAGCCAAGGACGGGCGTTGGCTGAAGAAGAAGAAGAAGAAGAAGAAGAAGAAGAAATCTATAAGGAACACACACACTCTCTTTTGTACATTAAGATAAGAAAGCAATAAATTAAACAAATGCATTAATAATAAACAAAATACACTATTTAAGAGTACTTACGTGCCTACCAGTACTGTTATTCGTAATTTTTACTAAAAATTTCTGACGTGATGCAATCACATGACTTTCTCTACCCTCTATCGTTTATTAGAGAACATACGAACTATTCTTACTAAACATTATTCTTCTATCTACTTCATTTTAATCCAAATAAACCTTTCCAGAAATGACTACATTACACATTTCATTACAAATACAAAGAGAACAGCGATTTTATATGAAGGAGGAATAAAATCTCATGGTTGGGAATTTTCAACGTTTTTGCCTTAATTCCTCATTTTCGGCTCACTTTTTACAACTTCACGAATTTATTTCTCCAGCAGTTTGGCACATGACGATGAAAGTGTGTGGATGTATGCACAAAAGAATGTTCCACTCAATGCATGAAAGATAATTTTGAAAACATCACGGGCCAAAACGTTGTAATTTTGGCATATTTTTCAAAATTTTATAAAACTGATAAAATTAACGATATGATAAACCGCCAAAAATGCAAACTGTACTACCATGTTCTTTGTGTCCAAAACTAGTAGAATTTTTCCCTCCATTAATTTGGTTTTTAGAATATTTTAAAGTGCAGAGGAATACCTTCTTGAGGGGGCGTATATTTTGTCATGTAAATATCTTAAATATATCCATTTTGATCAGTCTCATAGTCTTTCAGCTCGATACACTTTTCCCAGCGATGTTCAATAGCTTCGATACCCTGTTTATAGTGAGAACCGTCGAGTTCTGCAAAATAGCCATCAACTGCAGACTCCAGTTCTTCATTGTTGGCAAATCTTTTAACACCAAGCTATTTCTTCAACTTTGAAAATGGAAAATAATCAGAGGGGGCTAAATCTGGCGAATAGGGTGCATGAGGAGGACATGCGAACTGTAACTCATTGATTTTGGCCATGGCGATAATGGTTGTGTGAACTGGTACATTGTCTTGATGAAACAGAACTTTCTTTTTTGCTAAATGCGGACATTTTTGCTTGATTTCATCATTCAAATGCTGCAATAAGTTTGCATAATACTTGCCATTGATTGCTTTTCCTTTTTGAAGATAATCAATGAAAACTATTCCACGCGCATCCCAAAAAAACTGACGCCATGACCTTGCCTGTAAAGGAAACTGCCTTCACCTTCTTTGGAGCCAATTTTCCCCTTTCAATCCACTGTTTTGACTATTCCTTCGTCTCAGGTGTGAAGTGATGGATCCATGTTTCATCCAGGATTATGAATCGAGACAAAAACTCGGATTTATTGCAGCAAAACATCGTCAAACACTCGATTGAAACATCTTCACGATGCTGCTTTTGTTCCATTGTGAGTAAACACGGGTAGCTTTCTTTGCGCATAGCTTTCTCATGTCTAAATGTTCAGTCAGTATGTGATGTACAACACTTTTTGAAATGTCTACGACGTCTACTAGCTCACACACTCGGTCGACGGTCATCCAATACCATTTTGTGTATTTTCTTCACAATTTCTGGCGTGGTCACCTCATTTGGTCGACCACTGCTATGTTCGTCTTGGCAGCTCCTACGGCCTCGCTTAAATTCTGCCACCCAATATTTTACTGTGTAAATGAAGGAGCAGACTCCCCCAGAGTAGAATCTAGCTCAGCTTTAATATTAGTTGGACTAAGACCTTTCAAATGAAAGTATTGTATCACATAACGATGGCCAGTTTTATCCACGTTTACAAATTCGCTGAGAAAGTTCGCCATTGATGGCTGCCAAACAATTACTAAACAGCGTAGCATCCTCAAACTTACGCTTTATAAGGTTGGTACCTTCTACCACAGTCATTTGTTTGAAACAACCACTATCTGTACATCAGGTCAGGTACTTCTGGGACTGCCCTCATACTTACCCATTTTGGTGTTTGTTGAACATTTTGTTTTTAGTTTTGCTGTTCACAGACATATTCGTCTTTTTCTTTCTTTCTTTCTTCTTTTTTGGTTAACTTAGTTTCGATACCAATTTTTGGGTGGACGCAATACCTTCTCTGCTCTCTAAGTGTGTGGTACACAGAGAAAGTAATGAACATCTTGAATTATGGGTAAACACGAGCTCCCTGTTATATTGATCTTAAAGAGTAAGGAATAATTCTCTTCACCGAATAGGACCTCTGTCAGATTCAAATCTGGGCTTGCAGTGTAATAGTGAAGGGTGTTATCCTCAGCACCACCGTAGTGGATTTAACAGTAAAGCTCGTGTCTTATACGCTCATTGAAATCACCGTATCAAATCCTAGGGGGAATCTGACATACATAATTGTAACAATTACGAACTTTCCGCAGTTTTAGTACGTTTTGAAGCCTTAGTCTAATTTATCCTTAAGCACGTACTACCAATATGTTCTACAGAGGCCGTTTTCCTCCTAGCAAAGATGTAAACCTGTTTTTCGCGGATTAAATATTATTTTCTCACGCAAATTGCCCCCATTCACTTGCCACCCGGCTCTATATTTGCTCGCATAACATGTTAATGTTAGGTTGTGGTGCACGGGGCATGATCTCAGGATTACGGGATCTCATCACGAACCATCTGAACCAGTGTTCTAGCTACGTGATTTTAAAAGCAACAGGTTTTCGGTCAGTAGAACAGTGAGAGAAGTTTTAATTATCTGCGCACTGGGTGATAAATGCCTTAGTACACGATACTTTACAACTATCAATTAAATATAAGTGCAGTAATATGTCGGTTATAGATATGTTATCGTTCTTAAAGTTTCCCTACCTAGTGATTTAATTGAAGAGTGAAGTAAAGGTTCTGAGTTTGATATCGTTTTATTATTATTACAAATAGACGGTTTTGATTTCTGCAAGGACATTTTAGAAATATGTAAGGAATCTGCCAAGTCAGGAGGAGCTGTATCAGTATTACCAAGCATGGCCCCAATAATCTCTATGATGACCTATGCCCAGGGAACGGAGGAATCACCTCGCGCCTTGACCCAACCCGGATCTTTTGTGCTTACCATCTCCAGGAAGAACGGATGAAGTGAAGGAACCGCAGGAGGCTATAGGCCGCAGGCATTCCCAATGAAAAATGCACAGAGGTCACCACAAATACATGTTTTGAGGCCCCCTGAATCCAAAAAAAATTAGAAAAAGATCCGTGTGTGTGTGTCTGTGAACAGCATAACTCAAAAAACAAAAAGTCGGAAAAATACCAAACTTGGCTTTTGGGTTCAATATTTTCCAAGAATGCGACACGATGATGTTTAAGAGAATCCCCCACCCTAACAACCCTTTTACATGGAACACCTTGCGAAAAGTTCTGCTTTTCTTAAAAATGGCTCTAACGACTTTGATTAAAATACTTTGTATACTAAAGAAATTTACATGACAAATAAAATGTACATGTTGAACTTTCTGGGAATAGCTTGTGGAGTCCTCTGCATTGGGAAGAAATTTTATATAATTTTGTAAACTTGATAAACGTTAAGTGAAAGACGAAAGCGTACTGCACAAAAAATGTAGATTTCTTTAGAACACAATTTATTTCAAATAAGTATTTTATGGCATAAGTCATTTCTGAGATATCCCTTATTAATGGTTCGAATTGTTCATTTCTTGGTCATTCTCTTAAAGTCCTGTCAACATTCAGTTATTTCTCGCGATTCCATGGAAACAGTATGGAATTTTAAGGCCAGCATATAGCGTTCAGTTGTTAAACATTTGACTGTCGCTGTTCTCTTTATATCTATAACAAAATGTGTAATGTAGCTATTTCTGCAAAGGTTTATTTGGATTAAAGTTTAGTATATAGAAAATTAAGCTTTAGTACGAATAGTTTGTATACCCACTAATAAAGATAGAGGGTAGAGAAAGTGACCTGAATGTTGTTGTATTCACTACGCTACAAAAAAGCTCCTTGAGGTGACGTTTTCAACGTTTTGTGTCGTTCTCCGTGGCCTAGGAGTACCATGCTAATCTCTAGTTCCAGAGGTCGTGGGTTCAAACCCGACGGAGTGCGATGGATTGTTTCGGGCTAAAAAGTCGGAAGGAAGGAAAAGGTGGTGGTCCCGTGTCGTAGATTTACCGCCGTAAAACAACCTCAAGCCTGATAGAGGCCTGTGGGCAAAATTTCCGGTCTTTCATGCCCAATATACAATGGTACGCTAAGAACCGTAGTACTTAAGGGATTCCACAAATAAAATTCGTTTTTTTTCAACATTTTGTAACAAAACTTCAGGTTTACATCCCAGGAACATCGCTTTAAAAAAAATCTGATGTGTTACACTCACATCCCTTTCTCTACTCTTGTACAATCTATTTTTACAAACGCCTATTCTCCATATGCTTCATGTTAGTCGAGATATCGAGATGTCAATCTTATTGCTAATTTTCTTGTAGGTGCAAGGGGAATTGGTAGGCTTTAAGCGATAGTCAAATATTTTAAGAGTTGGTTGCTATGTGGAGTATTCCATTCTCTTTGCATGTCCAGTACATAAAAATGAATAACGAATTTGAGAAAAAGTATAAGTATTGGAAAATTTAAGGGAATAACAAGCAATATCTCGAAAACGGTTCACTCAACAAAAGAAATGTATATGACATAAATTGTGTATTTTAACGCGATCTATATTTTTTGTGTAGTAAAATTTTGTCTATCTCTTATGGTTTACCAGTTATGCAAAAGTCGTTCACAATGAAGAATACTTTTGGAGACATTCCCAGAAAATTCGAGATATACATTTTATTTGTCATAAAAATATCTTAAACATATGATATTTTAATCAAAATCGTTAGAGCCATTTTTGAGAAAATTAAAATGCTTTTTTTGGATTCAGGGGGTCTCAAAACATATATTTGCGGTGAAATCTCGGTATAGAATTTTTGGGTGGAATACAATACTTCCCCTACTTACTGTACGGTAGAGAAAGTAAAAAGTTATCGAAAGATTTTTATTTGTTATAGGTGTTGTTGTAGAACAAATTATAAATTGCCTTTTCACTCGTTTTTTGTTGTATATGGTCTTCCATAAAGTGTCCTATCTTTGAACTTAAATAAAACACGTTAAAAATAGGACACTCCTTTGAAAGACCCTTTAGAGGTAAAAACCTTTGTTTAATATAAATATATAATAAATATTACTTGCTTAAAAATTCCACCAATAATTTTTATTTATTAAATTTTAAGGACTTTGGTACAAAAAATCTGATTAAAATTTGCACCGCAAGGAGCATTTTATACATTCACATGCCTTTAAAAATGCATTATGGTATAGATTATACAACGTAGGGTGACACCTCGCGTACTACAGAGGTATATTGTGGCTGCCACCTCCAGGAGGAAGGATGAGGTGAAGGAACCTCAGGAGGGGAGAGGCTGCAGGGACAGACCACAGAGCTGGATGTAAGTCCCTAACATTTCCAAGCTCACAGACCTGTCCAAATGGTGGAGCCGCTGAGAGAGGGCGAAGAACGACCCACCAACCAAGCAGCCCTCTGTTGTCCACGGGGAATAGCACGCATCCGCGCCATCTATCCGGCACCACCATACGTCACGAAACCTAGAAGCACGCCTGAAAGGTGAGGAGGAAAGGAATGAAAGGATAGAAAGGAAAGTGTGGTAGATGAGAAACCACCCCAGTATTCGCTTACCGACAAAAGCAAAACCACGAAAAACCCATCGGTCAGAGTAGGCGGTCGTCGGAATCGAAGTGGGGACCTTTCAAATGCGAGTCGCACACATTACCGCGGGGCCACTTCTCTGGTAAATGCATTATGAGAAAAACTTCGGGTTACGACATTTTACTTTTAAAACCTTGATTTAAATGGTCACGCGACAAGCGTTTATAGCGCAACTAACTGAAAATAACTTCGGCATATTAATCTACAAGAACAATGTTCTATTAACGTGCAAAAATCCTAAACTCAATATTTTCAAGAATGTTTTAGAACTTTCACAGGCTGATACCCTTGAAGGTAGACGAAATG
This sequence comes from Deroplatys truncata, assembly GCA_030765065.1. Classification (NCBI taxonomy): domain Eukaryota; kingdom Metazoa; phylum Arthropoda; class Insecta; order Mantodea; family Mantidae; genus Deroplatys; species Deroplatys truncata. The sequence continues at coordinate 182,326,128 of CM060980.1, forward strand.
GCTAAGAAATGTAAAAAATTCTGTTGTAATACATTCACATGACTTTCTCTACTCTCTATCGCTTATTAGGGGACACAAATTATTCTTACTCAAGCTTATTTTTCCATCTACTACATTTTAATCCGAATAGTTACTTTACACATTTCGTTCTATATACAAAGAGAACGGTGATAGTCAAATGCCTAAGAACTGTACGCTATATGCTGGCCTTAAAATTCCATACTGTTTCCATGACATCGCCAGAAACAACTGAATGTTGGCAGGACTTTAAGAGAATGACCAAGTAATGAATAAATCGAATCAGTAATAACGAATATCTCAGAAATGGCTTATGGCACAAAAAACCTATGTGAAATAAATTGTGTTTTAAAGAGCTCCACGTTTCTTGTATAGTATATTTTCGTCTATTACTTAACGTTTGCATTCATGAAATAAACCAATTGTTAAAATAAATAAAAATATAATTCTTGTAAATATTCAAGTTAATATATTCGAGTTAAAAGGAATAATGGTTATTGGTAAAATTAAATCAATTTCTACATCAAAAATTAAAAAAATAATTACAATCAAAAAGAATCGTTAAGAAAAAGGAAGAAGATTCTGATTTTGTTATGTATTATTATTGATTTATTTAGGAGGAGTATTAATTTTATTTATATACGTTACTAGATTAGCCTTAAATGAATTATTCTTTTATTCAAATAAAATTTTACTACTTATTCTTTTGTTGATATAGCAATAATTTTTAAATGATATTCAAAGTTTGCTCCTAATCCTGAATTTATTTACAGTTGTTGATCCTTCATAAAATTCCATAAATTTTATAAATTTCTCATTTATACAAGATTATATAAAACTTCTTCAGAATGAAGAGGAGTTCATAAGCTATTCAGAGAATATTGAAAATATGCATTTTATTATTCATTTTAATGTCTTTCATATATGGTATTATAAACAAAATCGTTAGAGCCATTTTTTAGAAAACCATTAATTTCTAAAAATGTTCCATGTAAAGGGTAGTTTGGTGCAGGGGGATTTTGTTTAAAATCTTAATGTCGCATCTTTGAAGGATATTGAACCTAAATACCAAGTTTGGTATTTATCCGACTTTTCGTTTTTCGGTTATGCTGTTCACAGACACACACGAACATTTTCTAAAAATGCTTTATTCAGATTCAGAGGGCCGCAAGACATGTATTTACGGTGAAATCTCAATATCAAATTTTAGGTAGAATCCAGTACTTCCCTTGTATACTATAAGTGGAAGAGAAAGTAAAATTTACATGCTCTTTTTATGCAATCTTCTAATTAAAACATCCTCTTTAATTTAATATATATATATATATATATATATATATATATATATATATATATTTTTATCACTGAAAGTACAATACTTATATTTTTAAAAATAGTTTTTGCAATGCCATTTTGTACTGTAAATTCTACACCAGCTTCTGTGTGTTCAAGGCATGTGGTTTCTTTATTTGCAAATATAAATTTTTCTCCATTTTTGCCTTGAACAGCTGTTTCTGTAAATGGCAATTTCTGGTATAAATGAAAATGGATAAATCGAATTTTAAGATACAAACCCCTTTTAGTGTTGTGTATATATTTTTGTGTTAATAGGACCTTTGGTTAGTTTTTAAAAAAATGTGATGTGTAAAACGCACATGACTTTCTCTACTCTGTACAAACTATTTTTACAAACGCTTATTCTCCATATGCTTCATGTTAATCGAGATGTTAATCTTATTGCTAATTTTCTTGTAGATGCAAGGGGAATTGCTAGGCTTTAAGCGATAGTCAAATATTTTAAGAGCTGGTTGCTATGTGGCGTATTCCATTCTCTTTGCATTACCAGGACAAAAAAAGGGCTATAGACTTTAACTGTACAGTAAAAGCACCGTAGTGATAGCACTGGAAAAATGTTTTTAACACACTGCCTAAATCCCTCGGTATGATCCCTGGTAATGCAAAATTATTTGTCACTGCATTGCAGATTACTTTTACATCATCAATTACAACATCCTGCAGCCAAACCTCATCAGTGCACAAGTAAGGCGGATATGGCATACCACCAACATAATTTGAAATTGATTTTAAGTGCAAATCATTGCCTAAATAAAGAATTTTATCAATTACTTCAGAACTCCAAGCATCAATATTTATTACAGTTGAAAAACATAACGCCATCACCGAGATGCTTGTGCACTGTGTGTTTTTAACCTCACTAAATATGTCGTTATTTTGGCTCAAGGTGCCAGCAATCACTTTGGCTGCTTTCACGGAAAACAACTTCTTAACATTTAAAATTAAACCTGGTTCGTTTCTTACTAGGTATTATGAAAAGTCTGAAAACGTAAACCAGTAAACAAAGAACAGAAACCAAAACAGAACACCTGAAAGTGGTACTATAAAAATAATATATGAATGAATAAAATGAAACAGCCCTTAAACCGTGGAAACAAAAAATATAAACTAAAATAGGAACATTTAAAATGCTACTATAACGAACAATCAGATATAAATTAATAAAATGTACGATCTTACGAAATTGCTTCAAATCAGCATTCATTTGAAGCAAAACCTAATAGAAGATTCACAAAATCGTAGCAGTTCGTTTATTTCTCTGTATAAAAATATTTTACTATCGCTTAAGGCCTAGTCTGTTCCTCTTGTTTTGTATTTACAAGGGCAATATAGAAATACAGTAGCCTTTAAGCATATACATATCTCTTAATAGCTGGTTGCTAGGTGCAGAACCATTCTCTTTGCCACAGGTTAATACTCTTTGCATATCCAAGACAAAAAAAAAAAGAATAACGAATTCACATTTGAGAAAAAGTATAAGTATTGGAAAATTTAAGGGAATAACAAGCAATATCTCGAAAATGGTTCACTCAACAAAAAAAATGTATATGACATAAATTGTGTATTTTAACGCGATCTACATGTTTTGTGTAGTAAATGTTTGTCTATCTCTTATGGTTTACCAGTTATGCAAAAGTCGTTCACAATGAAGAATACTTTTGGAGACATTCCCAGAAAATTCGAGATATACATTTCATTTGTCATGAAAATATCTTAAACATATGATATTTTAATCAAAATCGTTAGAGCCATTTTTGAGAAAATTAAAATTTTCGCAAAAATGTTCCATCTAAAGGGTAATCTGTGGTGGGAGGAATTTTTGTGTGGAATACAATACGTCCCCTACTTACTATACGTAGTAGAGAAAGTAAAAATGATTGCTGATAAATTTTAATCCAAGGATTATATAATTGAGAAAACTGGCATATATTCCTTAATAAACACACTTTTTGTCTTAAAAATTGAAGTTAGCAAATTTAACATTGGTGGGATAGGGTTTTTAATGTCCCCTTAAATGTTTTAAATATAAAATTCTTCCGCTAAACGTTCCTCAAATTATCTCATCTGCTTTATATATTAAAGGTCCATAGTCCAGTATAAAATCGGTTGCTATGGCAATAATTGAAGTGTAGCTCCGAGTTACAACGTGGGGTTTTCCTTTACCTCCATAAATCGTGGCTGGCTTTTTTCTTTTAGAAATCAGGTGCTCGATGAAGTTGGCAAAGCATAAATAATTATACAGTCTATTGTTCTGTGTTCTTATAAAAGAGATCACACATGGCAACGTTCACGGAAGTGGAGCTCTAAAAACGGTACTTTCCAAAGCTGAGCTCATTGCAGACCGTTTTACTTAAGGACTGTAAAAACGCTATTGCCTACTTTATAAGCTGCGCGTAGTTATGATGTTGTTATTGCGTTAAGTTTTACTCGAACGGAGTAATATGTGGTGATGTCATTGCTTCTAACAACTCCACAATTTATGTCTTATTAAACAGGCTGGGTTCGTGTTAGACAAAAAGAAACGTAGACTGCCAACAGTTCTAAAAGAGGAAAACTTAGACGAGATAGCGGCTATCGTGGAAATAAACCCAAGCAAGTCGCTGTCTCGCATTTAAGATGTTTTTGATCGACCCGCTCTCCAGGTCTAAATCCATGTGATTATTATTTGAGGGAGTTGCTTAGAGTTTATGCAGCAAATTCCCATACGCTTGACGAATTAGAGGACTGACTCCGGTGTGGAGACGCTTTATAAGGTGTTTGCAGACAATGTAATATATGCATTTTATTAGTAATGCAAATGCCTTAAACATATGGTATTATAATCAAAATCTTAGAGTCATGTTGCTTTAATGTTGGCATTATGCTAGGAAAGTTACATTGAATTTAGGTTTTGCTTTATTCTAAATTAAGTTACGATGGCAATCATTAATATAAAGGGTCTTTTAACAAGAATGTCCTATCTTTAACATGTGATAGCTGCCGTTGTTATTGAGTTACAGCAGTCATTTTTGTCATGTGGTTACGGTTGTTATTGGCAAATAGTCGTGGAACGTTACAGCATTCAGCAACGCGTACAGATTGTGAAAATTTGTCATCAAACTGGATCATTTATTCACCAAACCTTCCGTGTATTGCGTGAAGTTTACGGTGTGCATAATACTCCCTGCGAGAGAACGATTCGGCGTTTGATCAATAAATTTGAAAGAAGTGGTTCTGTCAGCGATCAAAGAGCGCCTGTACGTAATCGACGTAAGCGCTCCAACGAAATCACAGGCGCTGTTCGTGAGACTGTGCGCGAGAACGGAAACAAATCAATTGCTCGTCGAGCGCAAGGATTGGGGCTTTCGCTGACCACAACTTGGCGAATTCTGCATCTGGACTTGAAGTTTCACGCTTACAAAATGGTGTTAACTCAAGAAATAAAGCCCAACGACCATAGGTTGCGCCGTGTATTCGCTGACTGGGCTATGGAGCAATTGGAAGCTGACCCGGATTTTTGTCGACAAATCATCTTCAGCGACGAAGCCCACTTTTGGATGGATGGTTGTGTTAACAAACAAAATTGCTGCTATTGGAGCAATCACAATCCAATGCAGATTCAAGAACGACCACTTCATCACCAAAAGGTTACTGTGTGGTGTGGATTTTGGTATGGTGGAATCATTGGTCCGTATTTTTTCCAAGATGAAGATGGAGAAGCTCTAACTGTCAATGGCGAAAGATACCGGGCTCTTATAAGGGACTATTTTTGGCCTCAATTGGATGGTATGGATCTCAGAAACATCTGGTTCCAGCAAGATGGTTCCACATGTCATACTTCTCTCGAAACAATCGATCTCTTGAAGGAGAAGTTCAGAGCTTTCATCATTTCCCGTGGTGGTGATGTTAACTGGCCCCCGAGGTCATGTGATTTAACGCCATTGGATTACTTCTTGTAGGGTTATGTTAAATCTTGAGTTTATGTCAACAAGCCAGAAACAGTAACTGATCTTATGAATAACATCACGCGTGTTATTCGTGAAGTTGGAGCTAATGTACGTTCTTCTGTCATTGAAAATTGGGTCAACCGTATACGCGCAACCCGAGGCTGCGGCGGTCACTTAACTGATGTTCTCTTCCACACGTAATGACATTAATTATGTTCCAAAATAAAAAACAAATAAACCTCTGTCATTTATAGAACGTGTTTTATTTAAGTTCAAAGATAGGACACTTTTGTTGAAGGACCCTATACTAGCTATGTCGTACGAAATGCGCGCATGTTTGGCACTACTCCATGGAGAATAAACACAACAAATTGGTTATTCTGCACTATGATAACGTAACTAGAAATGAATAGTTACGAAATAGTTCTCCACTTGTATCAAGTATTTTGTCGGACGCAGACCTGCTGTGGCACGCGAGATAACATTACGTCAGAGCCAAGTTAATTGTAGTGGGTGCATTAGCGAACCGATTCGCCGAATTTGTTTGTATATCAATTTATTAATATATATTTTTAGTTTCTCTACTACGTATAGTAAGTAGGGGAAGTATTGCATTACATTAAAAAATTCGATACCAAGATTTAACTGGAAATAGATGTTTTGAGATCCCTGAAACCAAAATAAACGCATGTTTATATCAAAGTTCTCTGTGTGTGTGTGTGTGTGTGTGTGTGTGTGTGGATGTGTGTCTGTGAACAGAATAACTCAAAACGGTTAATTAGGATAAATACCGACCTTGGTATTTACGTTCAGTATCTTT